>OY728155.1:942525426-945025426 GCA_963277665.1 Viscum album | reverse complement strand
GTAAGATGATCCAAAAAAACCTAGATAGAATTTTTTCCTTTGGATGTCTGCAAAAGTTTGGTGACAAAGTCCGTGCTGATGTTCTCCTGTTTCCATGTTAGTATGGGTAATGGTTTAGTGACAATGCTTAGATGCCTCTCATGCACCTCCTTGGTTTTAAATTATATTATAATGTCATCTATAAAAACTACAATCAATTTGTCGAGGTAATATCCAAAGACTGTATTTATAATGTCCATTAAGATTTATGGATCATTTGTGAGTACTAAAGGCTTTAATATGAATTCATAATGCCTATATCATGTATGAAAAGTATTCTTGGGGATATCCTCCTTCTTCACCCTTGGTAATATCCCGACCGAAGATCCACCTTGTAGAATTATTATTCTCCTTGTAGGTGATAGAACATGTCATCAATTCTAGGAAGAGGATACTTTTTCTTTATCATGATTTTGTTGAGCTCATGATAATCAACACAAAGGTGCATTGACCCATTCTTCTTCTTGACGAAGAAGACTGGTGCACCTTATACTGAAGAACATGGGAGTATAATCCCTTTTTGCATATTCTCCTATAATAGTTTATTTAGCTCCTCAAGCTCCACAACAACCATTCAATATAGAGTCTTGTATATTGGAAACACCCTAGGTATAAGATCCATATAGAACTCAACATCTCTTCTATGAGGAAGAACAGTCTATTCCTCAAGAAACACTTCCACAAACTGACTCAAAATAGGTAGGTCTTCAAGGATAGTTTCATCCTTATAATCAATCATCTATATAAGATACACGTTCTGATAGGGGAGTAATACTCATGATTGAGATGATGGTGCTAAAGAAAATTCATCTTCTTCCTTTCTCTTGTATAGAATCAGGGTAGATTCACCCTTTGGAGAGTGATTTCCATATCATGGGATTTTATGTTGGCTCTATATAGGGAAATCCAATCCATTCCATGAATTGCATAAAATTCTACTATAGGTAGTATGTAGATGTTCATCGGGAAGATAAATATGCAAATTGTGACAAGGTAGGAGTTATATTCATGTGATGCAATGATTTCCCCTTTCGTTGTTCTCATCGATATATCTACTTCCAGGATTTTTGATGGTTTTGGGATAATTCTTCTAAACTTTTGGGATATAAAAGAATGTGTAGATATAGAATCAATAAGTATTTTCTATATTCTTGTATGAATAACTAGCATACTTGTCACCACATCATTGTCGGAGTTTGTTTCGGCAGTAGTGATGGAAAAATCCCGCCCTTGCTGCCTTGGAGGTTGTTTGAAGCCTATGAAAATCCTTGTATTAGGGCACTGGTTCGCTTAG
This sequence comes from Viscum album, assembly GCA_963277665.1. Taxonomy (NCBI): domain Eukaryota; kingdom Viridiplantae; phylum Streptophyta; class Magnoliopsida; order Santalales; family Viscaceae; genus Viscum; species Viscum album. The sequence goes on along the minus strand of OY728155.1, from coordinate 945,024,093 downwards.
TTCCCTAGTTATTTGTAATTGAAATAATTAAAAATTCGTTGAGGTTCAAAAATTGGGTTCCTATCCTCTTTCACAGTAGTAGGTTTTTCATGTCGATAGTTAATGGGTAGATTCCGTTCTCTTCCACACCTAAAGTGTTTCCTTGTCCCCTTCAAGAAATTTCCAAGCTGCCTCTTTCCACACCTTTGGCAAGTGAGATGCTGGAAATTCTTAGCACTATTGGACATATACATTAGAATACCTGAATTAAATTCCTCTTTCCGCTTATTATCCCCTTTATACCCTTAAGATTATTCATTCTCTATTTCATTATTGAGGGCACACCAAACAATTTTCTCATATCTCTTGAAGTCACAAATTACCATGGATTTCTATAGGCTAGGTTTTAGCCCACCAAATAAGCGGTCAACCTTGAATTCGAAGGTAACAACAAAGGAGAAGGCATATCTTTCATGGATCTTGAGGTAGGCCCCACACGTTTCTATGGATTCGTCATCTTTTTGAATTGAGGGCATGGAATTCCATTTCCATCTAATGTCGGAGGGTGGGTGGAATATATTTTTTTGAAAAACATTTTCCAGAGATATTTCCATTCAAACACCTTGATATCTTCCTTAGGATTATTATTATTGATCTATGTCCTCCATTGATCTTCTTCATCATCCATAAGATAAGAATTCATAAGAACCTTCTCATGCTTGGAACGTTGAAGGATTGTGAACAACTTTTCAATGGAGTTGATCCATTTTTCGGTGATTGGGGATAAGAGGATCCATTAAAAGTCGGAGTCCTTTGTTTCATGAAGCTTTTGATTGTATCTCATTATTTCTTTGGGGGGGGTGAAAGTCCTCTAGAACCATATTTCTATTCAAAACATGAGTTAACTGGGAGAGTATTGTGTCAAAGTTTGTGATCCCTCTCCTATCATATTAGGAATCTGATTAAAACATTCATCACATTGATCTTCACATCGGTTGTTATCCCGGGTCCTCCTATTACCGGCTATCAGATGTAATAAAAGGAATGTCAGAGGTAACACATAAAGGTGAATCCAATGAAAAAATGGATAAATAATAAATTATATTTACTTCCTTAACATACGTATATTATCCACGATCTACTTCTCAACTTATATTCTTAAGGATATTTTTTCAATTCCCATAATAATGGTTCATAACCTTCCTGAGAAAGAGAAAAGGAATGGCCCACCAGTAGGCGCCCCACGCAAAGTCAGGGTTTTTAAATTTTCGGACCATTGCGCCCCCACCTACCAGGTCACCGTCTGGCACGTCGCGCTTCGACCCCGACTCCTCGTCAGCCCCCCCCCCCCTCCTCAGGTTCCCGACAGCTTCCTCCCTGTCCTCTCATCTCCTAGATCTCGGTGGATCCTTCTCCTCTCCAGATTATGGTACCTTAACCTATGGATTGATGCCCCCTGATGCCCCCCGGTGGCACCCAAGTCAGGATCCTTCAGTGATGTTCATTGCGGCTCGTCAGGTGGCTCTCAGGTGTGTTTCCTGAAGATTGGCCTGCATGTTCCGAAGTCTTCGAGGGACGGTTGTTGCCTCTCTCTGGACATCCCCGCGTCGGCCTTTGCGGATGCTGAAGCACGCCTAAAGTGGACTATTGTTTACTGGTTTGGTACGACTTCTCATTCTCTCGATGTCTTCTAGAGTTTTTCTTTCTCGTGGGGGCTCCAAGGCCCGGTTCATATCTCTCTGATCCACGGGAACTCCTTTGGCCTAATCTTCTCTGTGGAGGTTGACTTCATTCACGTGTGGTGTAAGGCACCCCAGGCTCTTGGCCGGTAGTGTTTCAACCTTGCTCGCTGGTCCATGGAGGCCCACAGGGTCACGGGATATCCTATCGCCGCGGTTTGGATCTCCCTCCCTGGGCTCCCCCTTCCTTTCCAGAATGGTTGTTTCATCAGAGCGATTGGAGACTCCCTTGGTGGTTTTCTCTTTTTGGATAAAAGGACTAAAAGATGTGTTGATGTGTCGACGACATGCCTTTGTGTGGAGATAGACATGTCTCTTCCCCCACCTGATCGCCTCTATCTTAAGGTATAGGACGCCCCTAGATCCTAGACATAGTCTACCCAGTCTTCCCAAGGTATTTCCCTCACTGTCTGCTTCAAGGAAACTCTCTCCAGGTGTGTAGCAGGAAGCTTCACAGCACCATACACCCCTATCCCCCCAGTCTCTCATGCCCAAGATAGGTAGTCAGCCTCGTTTCCCTTTCATCCCTCCCCTTTGGAGAAGGAAAAGTGCGAGATTACTCCTGTGGGGATTCCTCTTGGTTCCCCCCTTCCCGCTCCCGAGATTCTTCCAACACCGCTATCTGTTTCTTTAGTGAGGTCCTTGGTCTTTCCCCCATTTTCCCCAATCTGCTCGTTTTTCCTCCATCCTGGTCTGACTCTTCTTTCCCTCTTACGCAACCTACTATTTCAGGGGGCTCGCCTAGCAGATTTAATTCCCTAGTGTTTCTTTTCCCCCGCATGACAGATGGCCCTGCCCCCACCCCCTCTCTTACTTATGGTCCCCAGGACCCTCTTGTTTCCTTGTGTTCTAGCCTTTCCCCCCAGGTGGTCTCCCATCGTGGACCTCCCCTCCTTCTTAGCTTCTTAGGTCCTACTCTCCCCTTCATGACTGAACCCATCGGAGGACTCCCCCACTCCTTGCTCCTGCCTCTCCTTCGGTCCCACCAGTGGGTTCCCCTAGCTTGAGACAGAATGGCCATGGCCAGGCCTTCAAGGCTTCCTCCAATGGCCACAGCTCAACCCCTGCCTCTCCCATGGGACTACCCCTTCTCGGGTCTTCGTTGGGTTCCAAGGATGGGGGTGTTTGCAGTAGATCAAGATCAATGGTTCAAAAGGAGTCCTCATCCTCACACCTCAAGAATGCCATGAGTTCTGGAGCCAAATCCAGAACTTTTTTCATCCAATGATATCCTTGATCATATGGAATTCTTGGCGACTAGGTTCCCGGGTTAAGGAAGATTTCCTTGCCACTGAAATTAGGAAACACAAGGCCTCTCTTGTTGCTATCCTTGAGAATAAGAAAAACTCCAACAAGTTATAGGATTTCTCCAGGAGAATCAAGCTGCAGAACTCAATGCATGTTGATCACATTAACAAGCACATCTGGATTTTCTGGCACAGGGTCCTCTATGTTAATATGGTCCAAGAAGAAGATCAATTCATCACTACAATGTTGGCGCGCGATGAAATTTCTGTTTTTATATCCTTCATCTATGGAATCTATGACATTGGTCAATGGGAAGCTCTGTGGAATGACCTTAACTCCTTTGATCCTAACAACCTCCCATGGATAGTTGGGGGGGATTTCATCGTCATTGAGGATCCGTACGAGAAGAAAGAAATGGGTCCCTTCAATAGAAGGGCCAGCATAGACTTCAAATAGTTCATGGCAGGGAAAGGTCTTAATGATCTAGGATTCTCTGGTGACCGCTTCACCTGGTGAAATAACCAAAAAAGATCCCACCGCTCATGGAGTCTCATGGACTGCTGTCTTGCGAACATCCAATCCCTCTCTACCTTCTCTAACTTATAGGTGAGCCATCCTTTTCAGAGTTTATCAGACCATTCTACTCTATTGGTCTCTTTGTCTCCTGGGAGGCACCCTCAGGACAGATTTCGGTTTTATCTTCAATGGGCACGATACCCGGGGTTCCACGATCTGGTGAGAGAAGTTTGGAGCGATCAGGATCAGGGTCATTCGTGGGTGGAAACTCAGAATAAACTGAGAATACCCAAGATGAAGTTACATGTGTGGGTGAAAGGGCTTCCCCCATTTACGGAGACATCAATGCTTCCATGCAATAGGTTGAGTGTAACAACCCGAAATTTTGAATAAATACTTTTTCCTAATTTTGTGTGTTATTTTATTTTTATACTCAATAATTTTTTTTAATAAAATGAGTATAATTAAAATGAGACTGTTGGGTTTTGACTATTATATGAACATTAGTCAGTATGACCTTTGAAAACAAAATGTTGTGACTATTGTCCCTAAATACAAGTGATCTTGGTTAATTAATATAGAAAGAAGATTCGATGGCCTCCTCCAGTAGTCTCGCGCCAATCGAAGCCCATCTAACAGAACATGGGAAGGAGGTAGCACCACTAGGCTTTGCTTTGGACCAAACCCAAGCCGAACTTCATCATGTGAAGCTAGAATGGAATCGCCTTTGCGAGAAGTTCAAACTAATAGAGATTATTACTCGTGTGATGTTGGCCGAACCGACCTCATATTATCTCACCTTAGCACACCTTACACTTAGGTCCTATACTGGTGTGATAAGGGGCTATGTAAGGAGACCGTAACTGCCTTGTGTAATCCTTTGTTTTAAATAAAAATTTTGATTTCTTCTTATGAGGAATTTTATGAATTTTCAAACGTCCGGATAAATTTAGTATGCATATTTTTTTGGTGAATCTCAGAGAAACGATATTTTAAAAAAATGTATATGTAAACCTTAAATAATTAAAAATGTGTAATGATTTTCAAAAAATGGTCTTCTACAATTATGTTCAGTATGAAATTTAGTGTCTAATAAGATCAACTTAATTTTTGATGAATAGTAAATTATGAATAGTGATTTTATGCGTAGGATTAGTAATGTGACCAAATGGATTAGTAATCTCACTTAAAGAAAGTATTAATATAATCTAGACAACTTGATTAAGTAATGTGATTCAATAAAATGGTTAAATAACGGTTTCATAAATTATTAGTCAAGTATTAGTTTTTTCAAGTGAACAGTGTTTTTTAATTAAAAATTAAATTAGAAATATTTAGAAAATTATTTTTATATAATGGATTTCATTTTTAAACTCATAGCATCGATATTATGTTAAGGCAATTTTTGGGGATTTTTCTGAGAAAAATGAATTTTCGGAGAATAGTGTATTTATTTAAAAATTAAATTAAAAATATTTAGAAAATTATTTTTATAAAATGGTGTTCTTTTTTGAAATCAAATAATTGAAATTTGGTTAAGGTTAAATTTTGGTATTTTTCTGAGAAAGTGGTTGTTTTGATGAATAGTGAAAATACAGTTTTTAAGTTATGGGTGTTTAATGACATCATTAAATGATGTATTAAGTATGTAATCAATATGGTCGGCTTATTAATAGTAAGATAAGGTATGAGGTGTACCAAGTGTCCAATACCATGGGAAAAATACCATTGGCAAGCCCATGGCTTTTCCAAAACCACCAATGAGGTGTCCCTTGGCCATTAATGCCTTGTCCCCTCACTTTCCCTATAAATACCAAGCCATCCTCTCATCCATTCAACTCCCAACTATCCCCCAACGAAGATCTGGTCTCATTACCTCCCAAGGAGTCCTCCCAAGGTTCCCCCAATCCCTCAAGGACCCAACCTTTGTGTTTAAAGAGTTACATTTTAAGGTAAGTGATCCCACCTCTCTCTTTCTTTTCAAGTAATCTCTTTTATGTCATTTCTTTTATGCTCCATTCTCTTATGTTGGAGGATGTTATTTTATATTCCTCTTACATCCCTTTTTATGTTCATATGATTATATACCCCCTCTTTCTCTCATCAATTCATTTTATGAAAGTTTATGTGGCACCATTAGGCTGCCGAACTTTTAAGGGATTCGTTCACCTTTCTCATTTTTCAAAGTTCTACTTTCATGTCAAGTATTTCATGGTCCTATTTATTATATTGGGGTATGATCTCTATATATATAATACTGATATTTTATGTTCATATTATTAGAGAACCTATTTTATCTCTTCAATTTATTTTTTTGATGTTCAAGTGACGTCGTTGGGCTGCCGAATTTTTAAGTGGTTCTTTCCCCCTTCTCGTTTTCAAGATCTATTTTCATGTCATGTATTTCAAGTTCCTTTTTATTATTTTGGGGTATGATCTATAAATCTATCATACTGATATTTTATGTTCATATTATGAGAGAACCTATTTGATCTCTTCAATTAATTTTTTTGAAGTTTAAGTGACGCTGTTAGGCTGTCGAATTTGTAAGTGGTTCTTTCACCCTTCTCGTTTTCAAGATCTATTTTCTTGTCAAGTTTTTCAAGTTACTTTTTATTATGTTGGGGTATGATATCTATGTATATCATACTGATAATTTATTTTCATATGATTAGAGACACTATTTGATCTCGTCAATCCATTTTTGGACGTTTTAAGTGACGCCGTTAAGCTGCCGAATTTTCATAAGAGAAGTCTTATTTTTTTCCTCCTTCAATGTTTTTTATTTCATATGGTATATCTTTAAAATTTCATTAAAATTTTCATATATCCTTCATATTCAGTCCCTCTACTGTTTTATGGGTCATTTATGAATGTTTGACCAATGTACCCTCTCTTTTCAATGTTTTCTAAAACCCCGAAACATAGCCGTTATGCTGCAGAATTTCCGTCCCAGAATGTCTCTCTCTTTTTCTAAAATTATTTTATTTTATTAAGTGAATACTCAAATCTCTCTCTTATATATGGGTATTAACATATATACCAAGTTTTTCTATTTTAAATTCTTGGATTTACATACATAAGACCCACTTTCCCTTTCTGTGGTTTTAAAGTGACCTAAAGATCATGTCTTTAAAGCAGTTTTTAAAACGTTATGATTAGGAAATGAAACCCATTTCTTTTATGTCATATGTGTTGTTTATGAAATTATTAATGATGATATATGTGTCTCACATGATAATAAAGGCTAATTTAAGGGTTCACCCAGATAGCGCTCCAATGCATTGGGTAATGAATTAATCTCTAGAGATGACCATTTTGACGGATACCTTGGTGAATAACCTTTGTAATTTTTATTGACACCTTGGGGATGGACCTTGGTGAAACGGAAATGATTGTCTTTATTAAATGTTGTAGCCGCATCTTCAAGTTATTAAAAAATTTATTTTTATTATGATATTCCTCCTGATTTCTTTCTCATGCCTTAAAGTTGTTTTCATGACCTTATTGAAGTATCTCAAGTTCACATGTAAAATGTTTCTCTTGTTTCCCTTACTGGGCCTTCTGCTCACCCTTTCTTTTGATGTATGTCCCCAGGTTATGAGATACAGTAATGAAACTAGGATGAACTTAAGGAGAATCCTTTCAAGTGTTTAAGAAGAATGTTTTATGTTGTTTTCATGTATTATGTTTCCGGTTTCCAAGACACTAAACCTTAAAGATCCTCAGTTTTGTGTAATGTAATGAATGTTTATGTTATAAAAGTCGGGATTATATATTGAGGGTCTTGAGAGAAATCTGGAAATTACTTGGGATGAACAGATCTTTAAATTCCAGTCTAGAAAGAAAGAAACTCTTTTGGATTTGAACCTCATACAAGAGCGTCTGGCGCGTGAAAAATCCAGGATAAATGGCTCAGTGAGGGAGACAAGAACACAACTTTCTTCCACGTGTGCATTAAGGAGATAAAGCTCTTAAGTAACCTAAAAATCTTCCTGGATGACGACACCTACACTGATGACCGAGATAACGTGGGCAGTCTGGCTCACTCTTTCTTCAAGGACCTCCTCCCTGGACAAAATCCTCGAATGATGAATGGGTACCAAAAGTGGAATACAAAGCATTATAATGTGATCCCTATACAAATATTGAAACAGGACAATGATAGCCTCAGAACAATTTTGGATGAAGTGGAGATTCATGGGGCTATGAATACCCTGAACCCCAAAAGATCCCTAGGTCCAGATGGATTCTCGGTCTCCTTCTTCAGATCCTCGTGGTACATGGTTAAAGCTGATATCATCTCTGCCATCCAGGACTTCTTCCGAGGGGGAGGATTGCCTCGGGTTTCTTGTGCCACAACAATTGTCCTCCTTCCAAAATTTAATATTCCTTCTCCCCTCTCGCACTGCCGACCAGTAAGTCTCTGCTACTTCCCTTACATGATTCTGTCCAGCTTGATCAACAACATGCTCTCCCTTCATCTTCCTCGTTGGATCTCCTTAGAGCAGCATGGGTTTGTGAAGGGGCGCTCAATCCAGGGTGCTATAGCTCTGGCTCAAGAACTGATTTGTGATATCAACCTCAAGACCCAGGGCTCTAACATTTTTATTAAGCTGGACATTAACCAAGCCTACGACCGTGTTCAGTGGGGCTTCATTAATAAGGGGTTTGCAGGTATGAGCTTCTCCTCTTGGAACATTGATCTCGTGTTTAGATGCTTCAGCTCTGCATGGCTGGAAATCACCTTTATGGGGAAGAGATAAGGTTTCTTCAAGTCCATTTGTGGCCTCATGCAATGTGAACCCATATGCCCAAGCCTCTTTCTCATTTCCCAGGATGCCCTTAGCCGCCTCCTTCAGAGGAGCATCAACAATGGTTTGATCCACCCTTTTCGCAGACGCTAGAGGTATCCCTCCATTCCCCACCTTATATTCGTGGATGATACTTTCTTTATCATGAATTCCAACAAGAGATATCTTTGAGCCTTCAACAAGATGATGGAAGGGTACTGTCAATGGAGTGTCCATGTCATCAGTAAGGCCAAGAGAGATTTCTTCATTTCCAGAAGTTTTTTTCCAGGCCGGATCTCCTCTATACATCAGGTCCTTGACATGAAAAGAGGTTCCTTTCCCTGGGAGTACTTGGGGGCTCCTATTTCTTCATACAGGATCCGGATTAGGGACCTGGATTTCCTGACCAGAAGAATCACTGACCAGATTCTCAACTGGAAGAATAGATATTTATTCATTGGGGGCCAGATAGCACTGGCTAATAGTGTCCTAATTTCCACATCGATTCATGCTCTCTCACCCATAAAAGTACCAAAAGGTACAATTAACAGAATTGAGAAGCTTCTGGCTAGATTCATTTTGGGATCCTACCATGGAAGGGAGGCTCCACTGGACCTCATGGTGAAGGGTGGCACGTCCGGCGGGGGAAGGTGGAATCAACGTTCGAAGCCTCACGGATACCCTGGCATGCATGCATGTAAAACATTAATGGGAAGTTCTTGAACAACGCACGCTCTGGGGGACCACCTTGCACAATTCCCATTTTGAAAATTCGAACCTATCTGAGAGCCATGACTCCCCGCTATGGTCTGGGATCTCCCCTCTGATAACGGCCATCCAACCCCATGTCCAGTGGATCATAAGAAAGGGGGACATCTCCTTTTGGAACCACAACTAGGACGAGGCCCCTCTCGGTTTCCCGGAATGTCCAGCTATCGATATCTCCTTCAGGGAGGCCAGCCGCTACCCTTCTTTTATCAAGGCTGTCTTAGATGAGGATAAAAAAAAGGTCTTAAATTTCATTGAACTAATTACGGAGACAGAAAAATGTGTATTTACTCCCTCTGCCTCGTGGGATTTCTCATCAAAATATTTTCGGCATTCCCAAGTGACACAGTATCAGTCAGATCTCTTGAAAGAGACCCTTTGGACCCGAGGCATTCCAGCGAAGTAGAACTTCCTCCCTTGGGGGATTAGGAATAAAGATATTCCAACAGATGAAAATATTAAAGGATTCGGTATCTCTCTGGCCTTGAGATTCCCTTGCTGCAGTCGACATAGGGAGGAGTCTGCGCCCCACCTTTTCTTTGAAGGTGAATGGGAGAGCGCTGTTTGGAATTTTGTTGGTAACTTCACCGCTCTTCCTGATCAGAACATGGTGGACTTTGATTTCTTCAGGAGGTGGTACCACTGTGCGGGAGACAAGGGCATGTAGAGGTTGTAAAGCACCATGGTCTTGTATGCAGGTTGCTGGTGCGTTTATAGGTGAGAAACAAGTATAAGCAGGAGGAAGGCCATGCTTCGGGCAGATCCATTGTTTTCAATATGAAGAACCTCCTCCTTGATATGACAAGCCTCTTCTCCAACTGGGGAGAGGTACCCACCCTTAAAAAACATCCAATGCCTCACCCTTGTACCCATCTTATTACTAGTTTCAATAGAGGCCTCTGGGTCTCCTTATCCCCTCCCTCTAAGGGCTTGAAGCACAATATCGACGGATCCTATGTCTTGGGAGTTCTTCACGGAGGAGGGGTGGTCCGTGATCCTATCGGCTCTATTTTCCTAGAATTTTCTAGACATGAGGGTTTTGGTTCATCCCATCAACCTGAAGCCAAGGCGATGCTCCATGGCCTCAGGTTTTTCCAGTAAAATAGGTTACAGCTGTCGGAGGTTGAAAATAATTCGCTTCTCCTCTATAATTCCCTATGTGGCAATGGTTCCACTCCATGGTAAAACCTCTACATCATCAGTAAGTGTCGTAGTTTGCTTGTTAAAAACACCAAAGTGATGAATTCCTAGCATGAGGGCAACTATGTTGCTGACTACCTTGCATCCATTATAGTTCATGGGATTGTTCCAATTCTTCTGCATAATCTGAATAGCTTGTCTCCAGAGGGGGTCAACTTGATTAGGGGAGATGCTATGGGCCTTCGCTACTTCAGGCCCACATATGATTTATTTTCCCCAGATACTTTTGTTGTTTGGTCTCCATTTTGTCTTTCTTAATAAAAAAATTTTACATTGGAGGCAATAATTGAATGTTAGGAAACTTTTTCATATTTGGTGGAACAACTAACGATTTGTGGTGAACCAGATCAATGTAATTGTGATTTGGATCATAGGATGATGTGTGATTTTTTTATCAAAGCATGTTAGGTTAATAATGGTTCATACTATTCTTATGAATATACCAAAACATATCCACCAGGAGTGTATTAACCAAGAGTGCAGCAAGGCCCGTTGGCGTGCACCAGTTCCCATTCGAGTCTAGGTCAAAGAAGTGTTTTTAGGTTCTACCCCAAGATAAATCTGTGCCCGATTCGCCACTATCTGCTCGAATCCAGAGAGGGATGGATTTTCTTGATAAAACACTTACTCAATACTCACATAAATTTTGGGATGTTTTCATTATACCTAATATTCTCTCTAAGTCATTCACTACGGTTTTCTATTCCTAATCCAAAAAATAATCAAACCTACCATCTTATACCAACTATAACAAACCTATGGTTTTTTACACACTTGAAAATGATTTATTACAGAAACATGCACTTAAGAATACTTTGAGGATAGAGTGGTCTACTGTATTGGAAAATTAGGGGCATTACATGACAACTTAATACATGAAAAATATAACAACTTTATAGAAAACATCCAATACATGAACGCAACATTCCCTCGTACCTAGCATTGCATGGGATAACCTGAGGAAAAAAAAGTGGAAAGGGTTAGCTACAATTCCCAGTAAGGGAGTAAACAAGGAATATCATGAAGAATATATTTCATATTAGACAATATGCATATCAATGGATCACAAGAGAAACATGAACATAAAGGTATGATATAGCATGATTTTCATAGATTGGAAATTTAAAAACCACATTTAACACGATATTAGAATGAGCTAAGGATCATTGAAAATGGAGAATGAGTAAATCCTCATTGAACATAAATTAGAATGAGTAAAAACTCATTTCACATAACATATAATGATTCTAATATTTAACCAATTCATTGGGTCTCTATTAGGGGACACACATCTTAATCATTTCATTTCATGCATAAGTGTTCCCCATGGATCATATAAATGGAATTCATTAAACATCGTCATATATTCCTAGATAAAAGAATGTGGAATTAATTCATGATACTATATAAACAATATGTAAATTTTCATAATGTTTAATACCCTTGATTGTGAAATGGGAATGGTATTCACTACACAATTACTTTGGCTAGGAAAACTGCCGTGCAATTTCGGCAGTATAATGGCGTGACATAAGAATTTATAAAAAAATGGTGGCAGAGAGAGAAATGTGTGTATAATCATATGTACATTACATGGACAGTAAAAGGGTCATATAGATAAATCTCACAACATATATAATGGAATTTAGATTCATAATACGAAGGAATTTATTCAATGTAAATTAGGATAGATAAATCTCTTTCAGAATTTTGGCATGTTAATGAGTGTACGTGGAAGGAATTAATGAGAGAGGAAATGGGTATCTCATCATAAAAACATAAGGATGGAATTTTAGGGGTGGTTAAAAATCATACCTAAACACTTTTAATTGAAAATACAAGGGTATATGAACCCAAAGGAACATTGGAAAAAATGAGAGAGGAATAAATCCATTACCCAAAATCAGCATGCTAACCGTTGTTCATAAAGGTTCATAAGGGGTATTGATGAGAGTGAAAGGAAGATTTCATCATATATACATAAAATGGAAAGTATGGGGGTCATAGAACATCATAACCCAACACATAAATATGTAAATTAAGAAGCATAATGTAAAACAATAGCTTTAATGGAAATGAGAAGAGCGAAATCCCTTACGAAAATTCGGCATGGTAATAACAGTACATAAAGGTTCATAAGAGCAATATATGAGATTTGAAAGGGATATAATCATGTATAAATAAAATATTAAGTAAATATAATATTTATTAACATATCCCAAAAAATAAATTAAAAACATTAAAGGACATAACTTGAAAATAATACTTGACAAAAGAAGAGGGTGAAAGATCTCTTACAAAATTTCGGCAGAGTAAAAGCTTAGGTAACTGTCCAAATGAGGGAGGATATATGATAACTCATTTAAATAACATAAATTTTACATTAGGATAATTATTATAATCGAATTTAATTAAATTAAATTAAAATAAAATGAACTACTCTCAAAGAAGGTGCTTGAATTCAAAGAGGAGATGAATCCTTTTCTTGGAAGTCTGATCCCAAAGGATTGGGAGAGGCTTGAGAAAGGCTTCTTTCGAGATTAGGGCACCTTTTCAAGATTCTAAAGAGATTATTTCATGGTAGGGAGGTTATCCAGTAGTTTTTAGTTAAGAGAAGTGGGAGCTTGGTTGGGTTTTAATAGGAAAAGAGAGGGAATTGTTAATTATTTAGGTTTTGAACACTACACATTAAACTAATCAAAACCACGAAACAACCATGGTTTTTTCCCAAGGTTTTTTCCAAAGGGGAGTGGAAAAAATTATTTTATAAGGCCAATGGCCGAACCTATTGAAATATTAAGCTTGATTATGTAGAGGTGAGTCACAGTCTCAAGGAAATCATTTTAGATAATTATAAAAGATTCAATGTCTTGGAGGGTCCACTAAGGAACAATAAAATTAATAAAACAAATCTAAAATCACAATTTTGTAATGTTAAAAAATATATTGGCATAAAAAAAATTTATATTATTTTATTATATAACTATTCGGTTGTTATTATGTCATAAAACACATTATATATTTAAACAATGTTTATTTTTTTCCCAAAAATTTGATTGTCTTGGAAAATTATGAAAAATTCACCGTTGGATAATTTCGATGTCACAATTTAAAAAATAATATTAATTATATCTAAATTATTTTATAAATACATGAAATTTTACTTTTAAAATAAAAACTGACATTTTTCAAAAATTCATGGGTTTTGACAAAAAATCCTTTCAACCCCTAATAAAAATTACAATTGTATTTATAAAAATTATACGATAACTTATATATAATAAAATGTAAATTTTTAATAATATTTTATTAAAATATTATTTCATGAAAAAATACAATAAATCATCAAAATAGATTTCATAATTGAATATTAACTTAAAAATATCATTTCTGCTTTAAAAACAATTTATAAAGTAACAATAAATAAATGAATTTATATTATTTATTGTATAAGAAAATAGTATACATAATAATTGTGTTGGGTCTTGTTACATAACTATTTATAACAGCAACATAAGTCCTAATGGTAAGGTGTTCGATGGTTACAGACTTTTGGGGAGGCTTAAATAAAATTGCTCATGTGGTAATCTCTATTATCCTCAACTTCTCCTATAGGAGGTTCTGGTCAAGCTTAACATGTTGAAGCTCATCATGGGATTCATCTTGTGTGATGCCCAGTGACGCTACCTCCTTTCCAAGATCCGACCAATGGGCTTCATATGGATCAATTCTGCAGGATGAGGCCATATCTTCATTTGTCTAAGTAAATAGGATTTGTTAAAGCCCGATATTTATAGTAATCATCTGATCACTTATCAATAGCTATATAAGCACCGATATCATTTCATAATGGTATTTTAAAATACATAAAACCTAAAACATGGTAAGATAATATGTTTAAATGACCATTTTACAAAATAATACATTTAAATAGATCAAGATGAATTTTCATTAATAAATGTTTGGGTTATTACATATATCATGCATCATGGAATAAGGATCTAAGTAACATAATACATAAGAAATAAAATTTGGAAAAATGATCCAATGAACATGATACAAGATAGAATACCATTTGAATAAGAATAAAAAATAAATCATGGACATATTTTAAATATTGAACAGACATTAGTACAGTGAATCATTACATTCATGAGCCACACCATTAGTTACCACGATAACTAGAAACTAAAATTTATTTATGAATACTTATATATTGAGAAATAATGATTAAACCATTTCATTTTTGGGTGATATATGACCCCAACCATCATAATCCAAACTTATGTGTTCCAATTGAAAATCTTTCACTTATCACATCATAATTAACCCATTGAAATGAAATGAGTTTAACAAATATTAAAATAAAACTCATTAACATTTTAGAGCATAAATAACCCATGGAAAGATGATTTATGTCTTTTTGTTTTAAAAAGGAATCACATATATAAATATTTTAAAATCATAACAGGATAAAATCATGGAAAAAATAGACATCTAAAAATATTAAATAATTTTTATGAAAATTATATTTAATAAAGTCATCAATTTAATATATTATTTACACAATATAGATAAATTGTATGTGGTAATTTTAATAATATGACTAATCAATAGACTTATGAAATCTTTTGGACACATTTAAATCATAGGAATGGAATGTAGTGTGTTTAAAAACAAATAATATTAGAAGAAAACTCATACTAATACACAATGGATGATTAAGTAAGATGAATGAAATGATGGATCATTTCTAAAAAATATATGGAAACGTTAGAAGACATCTGAAAGAAAAAAGTGGAAGAAATTTCATTAATAATTTTTTTGATCAAGCTTGATATTTTTCAAATAATAACGAATTATTTGAAAAATATATTTTTGGAGTTTTACAAAACAACAATTGGAAATAAGAAATATGTTTGATATTTTGAAATTATTATATGAGATTTTTTTTGAAATATATGATAAATGTAATTGATTTTAGAAACCATGAAATCATAGTGAGAAAGAATCATATAAAATGAAAAATGAGTTTGAAATTCATGTTCACTTGTAAAATTTTTAAAATATATTATTTTTACACTTTGATGAAAATGAAGCATAAGGAAAACAATAATTTTTTCTATTTAAAACATTTAAATAATGTGATATAGTAGAAAATAAATTTAATTATTTATATAGTCATAGATAAGAACATTCCAAAAAATTACAATTAAAATGGACATAGTAAAAGAGAGGTTATTGAATAAGAAGATGAGGCATGTTTGGTTTAACATACAATAAAAACTTTAGGTAAAATATAAGTCAAGAGGAAATAAAATTTTAAGGGAACCTGTTAAAACACATTAATATCCAGAAATATAATGAGGGGTGTTATAATGTATAAAAATTACCTAGAGGTATTATCTTTCATATGTAACCATTATTTGATTATACATTTGGAAATAAATCCTTTATAGTGTGAGAATCTTTTCAATCCATACCCCTTTCAACTTCGGTGTATTTTGAATCATTATCTATTTAAAATAGTACATGGCATAACTCGTAAAAACCCATGTATATGGTAAAGTAAATTCATTATTCACTAATCACATAAAATTAAAGATGTAATGGTTCACATTAAGAGATACCTATCAAGAAATTAAATATGGGAAAAATAACCCATTAAAAATTTATAACCTTTTGACTCAAAATAACTTAAATGGTATAATTTCACAAGAAATATTAAATAACTTGAATATTTAGAGGATCAAAAAAAAATATTAAAGGTGTATTAGATACACCATTTAAATTAATTCAATGTTTATAATAAGATATATGACAATTGGGTAGAAATTTGAGACAACAAATAGCAAGATTAATTATTGACTTCCACTAAATCCCTTGAATCTCAAATAAAAAAACTATCTTTATAATTCATTTTTGAACCATATTTATAACAATAAATTTTTATAAAATTCATTTTTAATAATAAAATAAATGTACATTATTAAGTTATTATATATTTTCAATATTGTTTTGAAAAAATGATCATTTTCAACTAGTTTTGTAGCACCCTGAGTTTTTAAAAGAGAAACTTTTGATTGATAGCATATGTGACATGAAATATTTATCCAAAATAAACCATGATTATTAAAAAATGACCACTATAACATAGAAATTAAATTTATGTGTATGAAAAGGACTAAATAAAATATTATATATATATATGTATATATATATGTTTTACTCAACATAAATGTATTGAAAAATTCATATGAAATTATTAAGAAATTTTTGGTGATGACTTTTTAATATTTAAAATATGTTTTCTTATAAAATAATATTTTTGTAAAAATAATATAATAATAATTTCATAGAAAATTTAAAATATTTATTTGATTATGTGGACATTATATAAATATTATCTAAGAGTGAAATTTTGGTATTTTTTAAAAAATAATTATTTTTTAGTGAATACTTTTGAAATACTCATATTTTTGTAAAACCATTATCTTTTTATAAATTAAGAAATTTAAAATTAAAATTATTAATTTAATTTATTTAAAATTAACATAAGTTATATTAGATTATATTAATTACAATTTTTTATATTTAAATCATACTTATATTGTATTTTTTAGTTTTTTATGTTTACGCATAAAAACCAATTTGTTTGAAATATATTTTGAAATGCATGATATTTATATATTATAATTAATTAAAATAAACTCTAATAAGGAATTATATAAATTAATTCTATATATTATATATATATATATATATTTATGAATTAAAATTAATATATTATGTATTTCTAGTTATATATTTAATGTTTAATAGCTTTACATTGAAATTTTCATTTTTTCAGAAAACGAATTTCCAAAACACTTGCAGAATTTATATTAAATTAAAATATTCCACCTCTATTAATTGATTTTTATATGATTAATTACATATATGAAATATTAATTATTCTTATTAGGTAATAGGGTCACCTTAATTTTTGAAAAATTTGAATTGTGATTGTAGTAAAGTTTTATTACCATAGAAAATGGAAAATAGTTACATTGAGGGTAAAAATAATTGAATATGGGGTAGAAAAAAAGTTACCATAAGTGCATGTTTATTTATATTATAATTTAAATATAATAATATTTTTATTTTCTTAGGTTACATTATAAATTATTAAATAATTTTTCATTATAAGAAATAAATATTTGATGCATTAAAAATGAAATTGTAGTTGGGGTAATATATAATTTTAATCAAGAAAGATATTATGAATAATTTAAGATTTTTTTAAAAAAATTAATTTTAATTAAAAAATATTATCAAATAGTATATATTATATACAAATAATAAAAAAAATTATGAAGTGAAAATTTAATTGTTATAAGGGTCAGAAAAATATTATTCTCAAAAAACCCATCATTTTTAACGAAACAACTATTTGTATTTAAAAGAGTAATTTCAGAAATTTATTTAAAAATTTTCAAAAAATAAAATTTTTATTTGGAATCATCATGTCAAAAAATTTCCTATAGTTAATTTTTTTAAATTTTCTTAGATGATCGAATTTTCATTAAAGAATTTAATACGGTATAAATATATAGTGTGTATTATGAAATCAAAACGACCCAAAAGTTATGTAATTAATTATATTACCTGTATAAGAGGCCAAATATCGGTATAAAATTAAAAATTGTGTGTTTTGGAGGTTATTTGATTAATTTTATTATGTATTTGTGAGTCCTATAAATCATTTGATATGTTATTTTGATTTAAAATCAATTTTGTATAAACATTACTGTCTTTCACGTCACCAATGGTAATATTTCTGTTGAATTAGTACATTTTATTTATAATTTAATTAAATCCAATTATGTTTTTTTTTAAAAATTAGATAAAAAAGTGGTGGTTTTATTTTTTATTAGTTTTTTATATAGAGTTTAGAACCAATGTTTGGTAAATAACAAAAAAATACCCTATCATTTACTATATTAACCCACCCAATATCCCCATCATATTTTCTAAAAGCCCATTTATTACATATTTAATCTTCCCACCCCAATTAAGTCCTCCCAAGGTTCCACCAATCTCTCAATAAGATCTTCTAAATCAACTGGAAACACCCTCTCAAGGTGAGGGAGCTCCCTTCTCTGCTTTCAAATTCAAGAACCATATTTTTTTTTCTTTTTGAACCTCAATTGTTTATTTTTACAAGAAATTATAATGAACTATATACTATATAGTTTATGTAAAAATATTTATTGTCATTTATCCCCTCTCATTATAGAATTTACTTAAGTAGTTTTTATCCAACAATTTAGTAAGGGATCCTTACTTTATCCAATTTATCCAAGTATAAAATTTTTTGTAATAAAATTTTTCGACAAATTCCAATTTATGGGATATGATATTACACATCCATATTACATCCATTATCATGTCCAATTTATGGTTTACCCCATTTACTATAATTAATTCTTCCAATGATTCATTATTTACACCCATTATGTTACGAAAATTTTCTTTCAATTTTTTATTCCAGGATTTTATAAAAGAACCCACCTTGTATAGTGCTTGGTAATTCCCAAATTTTCTTATTAATTTATATTATTTAAAACTAATACTATCAATTTTTTACTTTTATATTATGATAGACCCTATTTCTCTCTCATTTAACTATTTTATGAATCTCTTAGTACTACCTTTACACTGGTGAAATGTAATTAAAATTTTCCACGATGAAAATTTTCGAGTTGTATACCCCTACCCATTTCTACTCAAGGGTATTCAAATATTTTTACCTATAATTCAATTATTGGTTAATTCTTGGTATTTAAACCACAATACCTAATCTGGTGATTGAGTTTGGTGAAATATGTTCTTATGATATAGGATCTATTAGGCACACATATGCACATACATGTTATGAAAGTGACAGGTGTGCCCAAAAATATACAGGATACCAATTAATTGGTTAATGTTTTAGCCTCATCGGATTCAATTTTTTTATTAGGATTTTATCCTAATAAAATTATGTTATGATGACTTGGTTTTTAATGTTTACATATGTTTGTGATGTAATAGTTAATGTTGTAGCCACATTCCCCTATTGCATTTAGGTTCTCATTCATTATCATTCCTCATTTTTAATGTTTCTGATTCATACCCCCTTTATGTCCTATTAAAAATAATATTGTATAAAATGTAATAATTTATTCATGTTATGCTTTGTTCCTTCCATATTTAGGATTTATAGCTCGACTTATTATTATGTGTGCCCCCAGGAAATCAAAAGAAATTGCAAGAACGATGGAATTTTATGATAATGTTTTGGAAATTTGTAGTAATATTGATCTACATCACAAAATTTCATGTTTTTATGTAATGTATCTAATTTCAAAATTAAACTAGGCCTATTAATGTAATGGTTTGTATTATAAATACACGAATATAATCAATCATGAATTAATGTGTAATAATTATTGGGGTTGTCATAAGATTCATAATTGCAGTGTTCTTAACCATTCTATCTAAAATATGGACATAAATATACAATAAATGATACTATAATATATTTTTTAAATTTTTTACAATCTTATAATTTAATTATTTTTTTGTTTTTCTTGCGGTTCTTATTGATGAATTTGGTGAGATGATTTGTTTTGTGATTGTTGACAAAATATAGTTGTGTCTTAATCAATGATTTTCATATTAATTTTTTAGAAAAAATAAATTTGTAATATTCTTGTTTATATCAAGTAATTTAAATAATAATGTTTTTATAGATAACCATAATATAATTTAATGGATTTATTTTAGTTGGTGAATTTATGGACCTAAACATGAAAATATCATAATCGATGGATGATTATGATAGTGATAGTGTTTTATTCTAGAATGATTTTATTTTTACCAAATAATAATGAATTTATTTTTTATATTTTTAGGTTTTTAAATTATATTTCAATATATTTCAACAAATAAGAATGAAACTAATTAAATTGTTATATTTATTACACATGGATGTGGTAGTCCGCACAAAGCATTGTTAATATTTTTATTTCCCAATGTATAAGAGGGAAAGATGGGGATTAGAATTTTTTCTCATACTAATAATAACTATATTATATATTTCATATTTAATCTTAAATTTAACCCTTATAAAACATGGAAAACGTGGTGCCGAGAAACTAAATCACTCACTTGGTTGAGGACGTTTTCCGGAAAATTCAATATTGATGGTTTCATTTTGTATAATATATGACGGAAAAGGCGGTTCATAGTTATTAACACTAACAATAACATTTATTATTAACACAATAATTATTTAATTTAATAGTATTTATAAAAATATATTTTGGAATATAAAAATGAAAAGAAATTAATTTTGGGAAAAATTACTCACATTGAGGATATAAGCTCTTCCTTAGAAGACTCATTAGAAATGGAGGCCTGAAGGGAATCTGTTCTGAATTTATTATCAAGTATAAGTAAGTATGTTATAAAGGAAGGAGAATGGGATATACATTATGTAAAAATGGAATTATTTTTGTGGTCTTGAAGGGGTAGTGATAGGACCCATTTATATGATGTGGGAATGGAAATTTATTAAATATTTTAACTTACTATAAAGAGAGTAAATAGTTCACATGTACAGAAGACTCTAAAATGGATAATAATATAATTGGTATTCCATTAGGTTAATAATAAATAAATCATTCTTATGAAAACATGATTGACAAATGTTTTTATTCCCATACTCTTTGGTTATTCACTTTTATATTTTTTTGTTTTACAGTGTTATCGAGTTTCTACATATGTAATTTAATTT
The DNA here is from genome assembly GCA_963277665.1 of Viscum album. NCBI lineage: Eukaryota > Viridiplantae > Streptophyta > Magnoliopsida > Santalales > Viscaceae > Viscum > Viscum album. The sequence goes on along the minus strand of OY728155.1, from coordinate 945,003,028 downwards.
TATATACTAAATATAAAATTTACTCTACTACATAGATTTTACCAAATGATTAAAAATATTAATTCTATTTTATTAGCTAAAATTTACTTTTTTATGATAAGTCAATTTTAACATTACCACATGTAACCTGTAAAAATCCTTTTCTATAAAAAGTGCCTTTTCATGATTAAAATTTCGGTTTAAGATAATATTATTAATGTACTTCTAATTTTGTACATAAATTGGACTATTTTAAAATAAATAATACTTATGTGTGTTTAAATTAAATTCAAAACAAGAGTTTAGAAAAACATTATTTAATTAAAATAAATGACCAAAAACAATTTTTAGTCTCAAATATTACGCATCCCCTGAAAAATAAATCTTTGGTTTTATAAATTTAAAAAAGTATTCTTAAAATATATAATTTTTACTTCTTAAATTCACCTTTGATCAATAATTTTTCTTTTCTAAAATTCTAGGCCTTTCAAATATAATTATAAATATTCAATTTTATTGAAAACTACCGTTTCACTATTAACATAAAAATGAATTATTTAAGAATAATTTCAAAAAGATATCTTGAAATAATATTAAAATTATAACTAAAAAATTGTGCATATTTTTTTGAATTTAATTTCTAAATTTTGTTATTTTATCTTTTAAATAAAATTGTACAATCTTATATGAAACTACATTTAAAAAAAACATTTAAAAGTAAAAACCATTATTATTTTTAGTACCTATCAATTTATAATCAAATTAGTGTTATTATGTGATAATAAAAATTCGTATAAACATATTTCTTTCATTTTTCTATAGTTTTTCAGGAATATACTTGATAATGAACGTGGTATGAGTCATATTTTTTTGGAATTAAATCTCTAGAGGTTTCCAAGAAATATAGGCTGGAAAAGTGAATAAATGTCCAAGTACACATCGTGATGATTCATTGCATGTCATTATCCTACGGATCACTTTTTTTACTAAGTCATGAAGCCAAGTTGTGACCATGCCATGAAGTCTGGAGGAAAAAATCCACTTCATGTCGTGAACTCCCCGCTCACGTTGTGATGTTCGTCAAATACCTCAGCAAGAAATCAGTGAAGAATCCACACAAAAGATAGATGGATGCAAGTTACAGGTTTGGACATCCCACGTCATGTCGTGTACCCGGTCAAACCTCTTTAATTCATGAGATTCCCACTCACCATGTTGTAGATCCATAATCCATGGAAAATGATGCGAATCGAGGCTATGTGATGTGTACATCAGTTACATGCCATGATGGAATTCTCCTATATATGCAGTGGAGCAGTAGAGAATTTGAGACAACTTATGAATGAGTTCTTTCTCTTTTTCATCTCCTTGCAAATTTATTCACCTTTTCACCTTTTAACTCTCAAATTCTTAGTGTTTTTAAATTTTTATTTATCAAATAAATGTGAATATTTCGTTCTTCAATGCCATTCCAATTGAATTTTCAAATTTAGATTCAATTCTCATATTTTTCTCATGAATGTGTTTTAATTCATGTCATAAATTATCATGTGAATGGTTTCAATTATTTATCCTAAACCCCTATTCTAATTAGTGTTGAATATGCTAAAATCACCAACCTATAAAAATGTCTTTCTTTTGAATCCATGCTTAATGCACCTAGGCTGTAATTATCTCCCGATCATAGAATAGTTACTTACTAGGAAGAACTAGGTGACAAGATCAAAGTCAACTAGAGATCCCTATTTTCTTCGGAGACTAAGACACAATACCTTGCCATGATTAGAGTTAAAAGAACATACTTCATCCAAATAATCTACTTGATCTTGACCCATGTTTTAATATTTAAAATAACTCCTTAACAAAAAACTAGTAAACTTCTGAACAAATATTTATTGAAAGGACTCCCCTATTGGTATGAGAACCAGAATTCCCTATCCTAAATACCGTTCTAACTGTGGGTTCGACCCCGCACTCCCACTATACTATTACACTATATATGGTGAATGTTTTTCACAATAAATACTAATTTGACTCACTTATTTGGAATTAATGACACCGCTTCATGCACATCAAATTATGGAATCGCTTCCATGGAATCAATGCTATTTCAGAAAGAACTCATAGTTTTATAATGTTTAGGATTTTCATTCCCCCACCATCATTATTTATTTCATTTTCAGACATCCTTTCTTCTTCACCCTCATTTTTTAGTGCATTCTCTATGACCCCTTAACTTCTTCAAGGAACTTAGAAGCAAAAGATAAATTTTCCTTTGATCCTATTATAAAAAGGTGTTTTCCTCCACATCACCGACCAAACATTTCCTTGATAAATCATTATGCGGTACAAAACATGCCAAATCCACACCCTCAACAAGTCACACTCGAAGAACACCCAATGCATCCTGATAAAGCCAAAATTTAATATGTATTTTCCTTGATACAGGGATAAATACACCAAATTTCTCTCCCACCTATCCAATCCCATAAATTAAAAATTAAAACCTAGAATCATCCTAATGATCTAGAATGAGAGGCAATTTGGTGGTCTTCAAAGCGAAGAACCGCATGAAGAAGTATCTAATATCCTAGAGGATTGATATTCCTTTTGAAACAATGTATTTTCTTCTGATACGATGAAACATCAGGTATTTACTATTTCATTAAGATATCGATAAAAGAACTGGCTAAAAAGTCAATCTCATGAGTCAATCATGACATAAGACGACCTCCCTACGAAATTCCTCGATAAATACTTCCCAACAATCCGGACCTATATAATAATGAATGATATTCAATACTTTGCTCATGTAGATGGAGAATATTCATGGGAAGTATGGGATAGATTCAAGGAACTAATGAGAATATTTCCACATCATTTACTTGAAACATGGATTTAGCTACAAACTTTTTATAATGAACAATAGCCAATGGAATGAACAATTTTGGATGTTTCTGTTGATGGGGGTTAAATGTTCAAGACTCTAAAAGAAAGAAGGGCTATTTTCTGATGAAATATCCCACTATTAAATTTTATGGAAATGTGATCATAGACCACCAAAATGTGGAATCACCCTTGTTGAAGAGATTAACCAGTTAGTTGCACAAGTACAAGCGCTAACCAAGATGATTGAATCATTTAAATACCGACCGCACAACCTCCTCATTCCACTATTCTAGAAATCAAATCATATGTGATATGTGGTGGTCTACACCAGTATCAAGAATTCATGTCAGGGTATGAAGATCAATATGATTGTAATTATGTTAATTAAAAAAATTCAACAGTTTCAGTAGTAATAACAACAATCTTATCAGCAGAGGCCTTCCTAGTAGTAACCACAAATAAATCAACGATATTTTCAGTCTCATAGTGGTCAGGATCAATTTTAAAATCTTGTACTACAAGGCTATCAACCAATGAATACCTTACAGAGACCTTGACCACAATTTTATCAGCAATCAGAATAACAACACTTTCAACTGAGACCCATACAACTACAAATTCAACCCGCTCATCCAGGGCTGCAAAAACATCAACCTCCACCACTTCAAAGTAACTTGTATAATCTACTATAAAATTTCATATATATGTGTGATGAAAGGATGAACAACCAGGGAATGGAGATTTAAAATCATTGAGCAGCTCCGAATAACATGAAGATTCAAATGGGTCAAATCTCAAAGTCCTTATCTGATAGATTATCGAGTACTCTACCTAGTAACAATGAGACATACCTACGTGAGGAATCCAAGGAAGTAGTTCTATAAAGCATAAAAGTAATATAAATTCAAAAACAAAAAGAATTATTCTCATAGGAAGAGACAATGAAACAAAATTTGGAAGAGGAACAATAAGAAGAAGTAATTCCCACACTAGCACCAGGTGAGAAGGATAAAGCCCGAGAGAAAAAAATAAGTAACTGATTTTTGTATACCCGCCCCTATAAAATCTACCTATTCCCTTTTATTAAAGATAATGGCATGGTAGGAAGGAGGTTTAGTACAAAAAACTTCTTATAAATGTTCACAAAATTAAAAAACAACATTCTTTTTTTGGATGCAATAGCCAAGATGCCAATTTGTGCCAAATTCCTTAAAGAATTTCTCATAAAAAAGAGGAAGATATATGGTCTAGGAGTATTATCATTAAATGAAGGTTGATCTAATATTGTACATAAGAAAATACCACTAAACATGATATATTCTAGAAGCGTTTGAATTCCTTTTGCGATAGGAGAGTGAAAAATTAGAAGAGCACTCTATGGATATAGTCCTGTGTTTTTGAACTGGATTAAAGTATAAATGTTATTGAACTTTCTCAGTGGATGGATTTGTAGAATTTAAAACTAAGATTTGGAACTTAATTCTGAGTGTTAAAATACTTATACATGTTGATTTTGTATTTGGGTGAAGGCTCGGGAGGTCTCTCATGTGTCTTGATGAATTTCAAGAGTGTCGAACCTGAAAACACCATGTTTTTAAACACAAAAGAGGGTGAAATTTTTTCCAATAACCTTTTAAACCGTGTGTTACACTAATGGTATCCTTGGGGACCTATTTAAAAGGGTAAGTGGCTTTACAAATGGTTTGTGTAGGGTTTCTTGAACTGTGCGCTTATCTGGTGTGGGGCGTGTCTTACAGGCTCTAGACTTCGCACTGTTTGTGCACTATTTGGAAATAGTATAGGTCAAACCATGTATTCTGGTTTTTTTAAAGAATTGAATTACATTCAAATAAAATCAAATAAAATTAAAAATAATCTAAACACTCTCCTCACCTTCTCCTTGGCTCATCCTGCTATGCACAACACCCACAATGGGTCTCCCCTCCAACACACCTCCCGACCTCCTCTCCTATTTGATCTCTATCTGGTTTCCTTCAATTTTTCATCGCCAATCCAACATGGTGAGTCCTCTCCCCCCTTATATTTCCTTCTTCTGGCTTCTATTCAACCTAATCAGCATCCGGTGAGGTGCGACCAAACCCTAGGTTTTGGGTTTAATGTTTCTTTCAGTTTTCCATCAGTTCTTGGTTGTGAAATTGGTCTCTTAGGACCTAAGGGGTTGTATTCCATCAACCACCACCAAAAGAAAGCCCCTTCGTGTGATTTTGGTCTACCGAAAATTTTTTGCGGTTAGGTATATACCTTCCTCCCTATTTCTTACCTCTTGAATTAAGATCTTTATGTGTCTTTGACACCCTTTTAATAAATCGACAATGCGTTGAGATGTTTTGGTGGGATTCACATCGATTTTGATCGTCTCTGACACCTTAGTGGAGGGTTTTCCCTTTTTTCATGGTCCTACACCATTTAAATTGTGTTCTTTAATTATTTTAAAGTTTATTGTGTTAAATGTGTAGTGTGTTGGTCCTTGGTTGTGGGTTTCGAGTCACCACATCAAGGAATACTTTCATACATATCCATAGGTATGTATATATGTATATGTGGGTTCCCCCATTATGTGAAATTCATCCATTGTAATGAGTGAACATGTATGGGGCTAGGTGTTCCCTTGTATATATATAAAAATGCATGTGTAGGTTAGTAGAGATTGGTATATTCATATAATCATATGTGTAAGGATCACCTTGCGTATGACTATGGCCATGCAGGTGTGTGCATTAGGGAAAGGTGTCCTTGCATGGGTGTGGGAGTTCATATACTCAGTGGGGGCGCAACTACATTAATCAGAAAGCTCCCAGAGCGGAAGTGGATAGCTTGGTTCCTACCATGAGGTAGGGTCCCTTTCTAAGTCCCCACTTTTATAAATTCATTAATAAATTTCTTATTGTACTTTTATTAGTAATTAAATCCATGTAGTGATGTATTTATATTTAATGCCTCACAAATATGGGCTGGGCATGGTTTTTTTAAATGCTAATGAGGATAAATTATTGGTGTGATATGCAATATCATGTTTTTTTATAAAACCATTCGATCGAGGTGTGATTCCTTCACGCTAAAAATTAGTTGTTAGATGATTCTTTATTGAATTATCGTGTTGATAATTTTGGTTCATTGATGTTTTGTTAAAATATGAAATGTATTGGACATGTCCATATTTTCATTATAATAATATAGTTACCTTTCTAAAATAATTAAAAGGGACAAGGCACCAGCTAAGTGCTCGGTCTAGTTTTGGATTCTATTTAACCATGTGTGATGTTTTCCATAAATGCTGGTATGTGTTTTGACACATTAGGGCCACCGTTCGGGTGTTCCTTGGATTGACCATTATAAAAGTAAGACCTAATATATTAAATGGTTGACTAATCCTATGAATTTCACAATGAAAAGTACCATGTATTCCCATTAGTTTTCTCACCTAAGGTATGTTCTTTGAATTGAAAATTAAATGTCAAAGGTGAATTGTCAAGTATACTTAGTATATCACATGTCCTTATTAAGAGTAATTGAATAATGGATGCATTTCCACATCACCCCTTGATATGTTGATGGATGTTAGTGGAGTTAACCTTAATTATTGAATATTCCTTAAAGGATTTAATAAATAAATTTTTGCAAAGAAACATTACCTTTTCACACTAATGGAAGGTTAACAATGAAATAGTAAATAAATTGTTGCAATGCTACATTACCTTTCCCCACCAATGGATCGAAAGGATTAGATCAAAATGAGTTATTATAAGACTAATTTATTAAATAGGAATGTATAGACTCGATTTGTCTTGGTTTCTGATTGGAGAATACATTGAGCACTCTTTTAACTCATTCCAAATTCTAGGATGGGTTTCTAAGGTTAAGACTTGCCCGGATCGGGTTCCATGTCTTATCTCTGGATGCTCGATATACTATCCTATATCCCCCATTTAGTAATGCATGATGCCTGTGACACACTCCTTGGTTCCACCATTGACAAGTATGTACCTTGGATAAACTCCTTGGACACAGTCCTTGTATAGCCCCATTTTACCTTGTATTCACACGTTGGACTTGGTAGGCCCATTATTGTGAAATGAATTGGACTATGTTATTTAGATTACACACATACCCCTTAGGTAGACCTAGATAAAATTGGTTATGTATCCCTTAGGGATAACGATTCATTGGTTATTACCATGGGTCTTTATTACTAAATAACTTCACAAGATGCCTTGGATACACTCCCTAGGTCCAACATTGAAAATTAGGTGTCGTGGTTAAATTCTATCAGGCCCGATCATTTCATAGAACCTTTTTACCATAGAAGAAACTCCATGGACTCTGTAGGAAAATTACCCAAATGTGACTTATAAATGAAATGATTACATGTCTAGACACTAGCCGATGGCTGAAGTAGGTAAATGGGCATTTAGTTACGTTGTACTTCTTACTTTATTTATGTGTTCTAGCACCATGTTTAATATATACCACACTGTCGGGATTGGGTTAGACATTGGTGGTGTTTTCCTATTGAGATTTATATCTCACATCCTACTTGGACTTCCAATGCATTGGGGTACCTCTGTGGACCTTTCTTGTTCACAATTCCTTTGACCTTTCTTGTTGCTATTTTCCTGTACCCAGGTGTTTCAAGTACAGGACATAGCTGGAACTAAGGATGCTTGTGGATATCACTTTTGGGCTTTTAGTTATTTTCTTTACTTGATTACTACATTTTATTGTATTAAAAATCATGTGGTACTATTTATTTCTTTCCATATTGTATCAATACCATGTCATGCATTCATCTTATTGTATAAATGGGCATTGGTCACTTTTGTTCATTTATATGAATTCTTCCTTCCACTGCTTTATTATTACTATTTACTGCTTCTGTGTTTGATTGTTATTTAATATATTATACTACTTCACATCTTTGATAAGATGTTATAGTCTCCCCACTGACAATACTTACACCCTTACTGCTAATTGACAGCCTCTAGCATATGTGGAGGCACAATTGAGGTCATGTGGCAACTGGTCCATCCACCGTCTTAGTGGTGATTTGGGTCAGGACGTTACATAGTGGTATCAATGGATTATATTCCTTTTGTCTTAATATTTTTGATTGGTATACATGAGACTAGAAAAATTCCATCTCCGGGTTAATAGATGTGCATGTGACTGATCAGCCAACGTATGGGGAATGCCCAAGTATCCATGGTTGGAATTTCAATTTATGACGTTCGATGTTACAATTGATATGACTTCACATAGAGTGATTAGTGTACATTTTTCTGCTTAATAATTATTGAATTATGAGAAATTACACGTTGCCTATTATGGGAAGGATGAAACAAACATGCATCATATTAGGTAATTAAACATTCTCATTCAATGAATATGTTCCATGCTATATAGTTGAATTTGTAGGTTTCTGTCTATATATGATTCTATGACTTATAGATATTCCATGATTATATTTATACCTCTTTAGGTAATGCATTATCAATCCTTCTATGGTTACCACTCGTTATATAACACTTCTGTGATGAAAATTCTTTGCTTATGGGATTTTAGTTTGTTTCACTTTGTTATAATCTTGTAGGGAGATGCTATCATACTCTGATATATATAAATGGTTTCATGGGCTAATGTATCCGTTAGTATTATAATGGGAGCCATATTTTAGTTGTATAGAGTATGGGTGCCTTATAGCTGGGAAAAGGTAACTCGTGTAATTGAACCATTGTAAAAGGATAGTACGTTCAATCACTAAATTAAGTTGGTTTTGAATTAGGGAATCCAAATTTCATACTGTAATGTGTATGAGCTCTTTTTAGGTTGGTAGATGACCACCAATATAATTTGGACCATTGCATTAGATCATGTTAAATTCTGAATCGACATTGTATTGATAAATGAGAGACAATTATTAGTACATGTAGTGTATGGGGGCTTCATGAATTGGGGAATGACAACCCATATTAGATGTGAGGGAATTAGGCCTTATGAAATTCTTATAAATGTAAAATAGGTTTGACATTGATCTTGAATCCAATGGTTATATTCTGAAAAATTCTACTCGACCCATGTAGGTCAGCTAAGTAATGTTTTTATGAGATGCCCAGTTTGGCGGTTTCCCTTTAATAAAAATGTATGATTGCAATTGGGTTGCTTCCTAGAGAATCTAGGTTAAAATGGGACCCTCACAGGTCACCCTATCTACATAAAGGAATTTATTTTGAAAAATTTTCCAACATAGGATGGATTTTAATAAACATAAATGTTTAAAAATGATGTTTTATAAAACATTTCAATTTTTATATTAGGGGGTTGATTAAAATCCAGTACCATGTAATTTTTTTTTGTAAAAAGTACTTTAATGTTTTGATTAAATATTTTATTCTTAAAGATTACATGTGATTAAATATAAGATGCTAGGAAATGGAACATTTATTGGTTTCCACTATTTAAAACCCCCATGTAAGGGTAGTTGGAGTTCTCTTTCTATTACCTTGGAACAGAATCATGAGTACATTAGGATGGAATTATTTTCCTCTATAATTCATTTATGACTGGATTTTAGGACTACTAGTTTCTGTTTGTGTTATCTCTGTTGGTTTCGACATTTGTTCTTCATAAAGGGGCTACCCGCGTTAGGTGGCACCCTTAGAGATTTATTGACTTGTATTGATGTGACTTTTCTCACTCTTGGTGTTGTATTGGGGTCGTTGTCCCAATGTAATACATTCAATATTAAAGTGACAACCTAGTTCAGAAAGGTGGTCATGTTTTCCTTGACAATGATATGAGTTGATCATCGAGTGAATCCTATTTTCAACTAGTTATACATTCCTAAAGCATGGTCAACCACTTTGATGATTGTTTGAACCTTTCTTCTTCTTAGTGATGGACGACATGATATGGTGTCGTCAAGGAAAAAGGTCATATGAGGTAATATGACTCTAAAATAAATATTCCGGTACTGTTATGTATGGTATCAGGTGATCACCAAGTAGAGTGACTTGGGTGTTAAATAATCAGTTTCATAACAATACTCAGGGGGGTTTTCTAAGGACTCATGTGTTTTGACACACCTGTCTTGTTGTTAATCTAGCTTTCTTTTGAGTGGATTGTTTTCTTACCATTCATCTAGGACACTCCAAAGGTGGGTAGTGTTCAGTTGAGTATGTTAAATGCAACGTTTAATGTAGAAAAAACACCTAAGAAGACCATTGGTAGGTGGTTGGTCTTTTATGGAATGACCTTGAGGATTTTAAGTATTAAATCATGTTAGTGCTTGCTCAAAAACAAGACTTTGATCTGGTTCATCTATTTTACCTTCTATATTCTGTGTGTTTTTGAATGGAAACCATGTCATAAATATTCTTAGTGTACTCTTTTTAGGAGATGAGCATGTCCCCTATCATGATGTTATCCTCGGTGCACTAAGACAACATCAGAAATATGCTGCGATAAATATTCAAAAGATTTTGAGAGTGTTGGATGACATTTTTTTGTGTTACATAGTAATTATTGGTTCTTATCTAGGCTTGTTTTGTCTGGAGTGATTCCTTGTGTTCCCACATAGGAATTCCTTGGTCAGACTCAGTGACACCAGTGTTTTATTTTGATTTGTGTTATCAACGTTTACAGGACATCTTTGAGGTACATCAACTAAGTGGATTGACACTTTCCCTCTTCCTTTCATTCAATGATTACAGTTGTAAAGAACCATTTTAAAGTCCATTTCTAGGGGAAGGAAAGTGTTGAATCAAGGGCAGTAGTATCTTCTCAGAAAGATTGTGCAATATGTTTTTATTAGTTCAATTAAGATTCGACCATTCCGTTTTAATGAAAGCATGACAATGGTGTCATAAGAACATGCAAATGAATTCTTTGTATGACATATCAAATGGTGTAGGTACCATGGATTAGATTGACCCCTTCTATAAGTTAACACATACGGTGGGGAGGGTAATTGGTTTAATTTTTATCAAGAAGATGACGTGATCATGTATCTATCAAGAAAATCTTATGTATGATTTGTTTCTGTGATCTAGTCGAAAATGATCATTGGATCAGGTGGTAAAAGCTTAAGTGTAGAGTGCTTATAAAATACTCATCGGTGCATCGAGCGTTGGAAATGAAATTCAAATGTTTAAATGAAACATCACAACCCCTGATGGCCGGGTGATGTTTGTGTGGTTTCAGAAAGAATCTTGAGGTTGATAATTTATTAAGGGGTTAGATTATAGAATCCCGTGTTTTTTAACCAGACTAAAAGTATGAATATCATTTTACAGTTTCAATTATTGGACGGGTAAAATTTAAAAATGAGTTTCAGAACAAAATTCTAAGTGTTGGAACACTTGTACTTATTGTTTTGGACTTGGGAAAAGTCCTGATATGTCACACTTGTGGATCATGGAATTTCAGGACTGTCAAACCCAAAAAACATCATGTTTTTAACGACAAAAGTGGTCACACGGTTTACGCACGACGTGTTAAATAGTATGTCCAACTATAAGTAACTATTAAACTCTATTCAAAAGGGGTAATTAATTTTTTTCATGGGATGCATACGGTTTCCTAAACCAATTCCCTAGCCAGAGTAGGGAATGACATTGAGGTAGTAGACTCCGCACAGTGTGTGCATGGCTTGGATAATCGTGCAAGTCAAATTGTTCTTTTGGGTTCTTTTAATTAACTGTATTAAAATAAAATAAAATAAAATATTATTAAAACTAAAAAAAACACTCTCTTAACCCCCTCATTTGCTCGAACCGTAGCATGTAGCACCCCAAAGGTGTCTCCTATTTGATTCACCTTCCAACCTCATATCCTCTTCGATCTCTGTCTGGTTTCATTAAATTGTACTTAGCCTATCCATCACTATGAGTCCTCTCCTCCCTTCACCTTCCTTATTCTGGATTCTCTTCAACCTAATAGGTTTCTGTTGAGGTTCGGCCAAATACTAGGTTTTGGGGTTAATGATTTTTTGGTTTTTCCTTCAGTTCTAGGTTGTGAAATAGGTCTCTTAAGACCTGAGGGGGCATGTTATGGCAACCGTCACCAAAGGTGAGGTGGTTTGGGTGATTACGGTCCACCGAAAATGTTTTAGGGAATGGTTTATACCTTCTTCCTTTCTTCTTACCTCTTTAATTAAGATATTTTTGTATCGTTAATTCCCTTTTAATAAATAAGTAGGGCGTTGAGTTATTTTGGATGGTTTCACTTTGATTTGGTTTGACACCGACACCAGAGGTGATTATATTATTTTGTTTATTGGACCTTCACCATTAAAAATATGTTCTTTATATATTTTAAGGTTTGTAGTGTTAGATTTGTGTTGAGCTAGCCTATGTTTGTGGGTTTCGAGTCTCCAAGTCAAGGGAGACTCGCCTGCATATGCAAAGGTATGTATATATATATGTGTGTGTTCCCCCATTATGTGAAATTCATCCATGATAGTGAATGAACATGTATGGGGCTAAGTGACCCATGAATATATATAAAAATGCATTTGTAGGTGAGTGGTGAATGATATATTCATATAATCATATGTGTATGGATCCCATTTCACATTCCCATGGCCATGCAAGCATGTGCATAGGGGTTAGGTGTCCTTTCAAATGTGTGGGAGTGAATATACTTAGTGGGGATGAAACTTATTTTAATTAGAATGCTTCAAGAGTTGAAGTGGATGGCTTAGTTCCACGATGAGGTAGGTTTACTTTCCAAGTCCTCAATTTTATAATTGCATTAATAAATTTCTAACTACACTTTTATTAGAAATTAAATCCATGCCGTGATGTATTAATATTGAATGCCTCTTAAATGTTAATTTAGCATGTTTCATGTTTTAATTATTATTTATTATAAAGTATTGTTGTGATATTCAATATAACTTATTGGTAATAAAACCCCTCAACCGAGGGGCGCTTCCATCAATCGAAAAAGTAGTGGTTAGACCATGATTTCTTGACTTATTATGTTTATAATTCTTGTTCCTTGATGTAATGTTGAAATATGGAATGTTTGGGACATTTCCATAATGAAATTAGAATAGCAGAGTTACCATCATAAAATAATTAAAAGGAAAAAGGCACCTCCTAAGTTCTTCGACCATTTTTGGAATGTATTTAACCATGTGTGATGTTTTCTATAATTGTATTTTAGTGTTTTCACACATTTGGGCCACCGTTTGGGTGTGCCTTGGTACAAAATTTATATAGGTAAGACCTCGCATATCAAATTGTTGACTTATCATATGAGTTTCTTGTGTGAAATTAACATGTATTATCATCACTTTACCCACCTAAGGTAAGTTATTTGAATTGAAAATTAAATGTGAAATGTGAATTGTCAAGTATGCTGAGTATATCAGTTGGCCTTATTAAAGGAAATTGAATAAAGGACAAATGTTCATAGCACCCATTTTTTATTTTTATTGAAGGTATAAGTGTGAAACTTAATGATTTAATATTCCTTAATGGATTTAAAAAATATATGGTTGCATTACTACATGACCTTTTCACACCAATGGATGGAAAGGATTGAACACATAAATAAATGAATGCAACGATACTTGACCTTTCCACACTAATAGATTGCATGGATTGGATCAAAATAAATTATTATATGACCTATTTATTAAATTGAAATTTTGAACTCAAGTTGTCTTGGTTTTTGATCAGATAATACCTTGAGCACTCTTGTACCTAATTCCAAATTCAAAGACAGATTGCTAAGGTTAAAACTTTCCTAGATCGCGTTCCTTGTCTTATCATTAGATGCCCAGTACACTATAGTTGGGACCCCATTAAGTACTACAGGAGGCCTTGGATACACTCCTTAGAGCCATCATTGACAAGAGAGTTCAGTGGATACCCTCCTTGGACCCAGTCCTTGCTTAGCCGCATTTTATATTGGATTCACTCCATGGACTTGGTATGCACCTCATTGTGGAATGCCTTGGACTATGCTCATTGGATGACACCTTTACCCCTTAGCTAGACCCAAATACTACTGGGTTAGCGGCCATCATGGAATACATTGACATGGTTATTACCATGGGACTTTATTACTAAAAAACACCATAGGATTCCTTGAATACACTCATTAGGTCTAGTATTGACAAATATGGGCAGTGGTTAAAGACCATCGAGCCTAGTAATTGCTTAGACTTATTTTACCTTGGAGAAAACTCCTTGGACATGGTAGGAGACATACTCACTTGTTACTTAAAAATGAATTGATTAAATTTATAGACTCCAGTCGAGGGTTGAAGAAGTTAGTTGGGTATTTAGTTACATTGTACTGCTTACTTTATTTATATATGCTTGCACCCTGTTTAGTTTATATTACACTATTGTGATTAGGTAAGACACTGGTGGTGACGGCCTTCTGATATTTATATATCTCACCATACCCAGGCTTCCATTTCAATGGGGTACCCAAGTATATTGTTCTTTTTCACATGGTCTTTGACCTTTCTTATTGCTCTTTGTTTGTACCAAGGAGTTTAGAGAAAAGGACTGAGCTGGATCTCAATATGCTCATGGAGATCAATTTTGAGATTTTAGCTCCTTTCATTACTTGAGTCAAACATTTTATTGTATTAAATTTTTTTATAGTTTACTACATTCCATCATGTATTAGTACCATGTCACGATTTCATGTACTGTATAACCATGCATTGGACACTTTTTCATTTATATGAATTTCGTATTCCAATGATTTATTATTGGTATTTACTACTTCAATTATTGATTGTTATTTACTATATTATACCATTACATAACTATGATAAGAGGGTATTGTCTCGCCATTGACTATACATACACCCTTTCTCCTAGTCAGTTAACTCTTCCATGTGAGGATGCACAGCTCAGGCCATGTAATGACTAGTCTAGCCACCGTCATTTTTGTGAGATGAGTCGGGATGTTACAATGTGATATTGTAGAAAACATTAACTTGATGCTGATAAGTGTTTTCCATAATCTCATACTCCAAGAGCTCAATGCTACAAGGGAGAATTTCAGTTAGCCGATCATTTAGTTAAATACCCCATGGTATTCTTGAAGATGTTTTAGTTATGGTCGGAAAGTTTATTTTCCCTGTAGACTTTCTAGTGTTAGACATGGAAGAAGAAGGATATGTACCTATCATTCATGTAAGACCATTACAAGATACAATAAATGAAATGATTAATGATAATCAAGGATGCCTCATGTTCAGATTTAGAGAAAAATATGTAGTATTTAACCTAATTAATGCTGCACAACACTCTGTTGAAACTACGAACTGCAACACCATCTCTCTCGCTCAGAATATAGAGGCGAACATCGCCATTATATAAGAAACTGACAACTTATATTTAGAGAAGGAAGAATACTATGACTTTGAAAAAGTGAGATTTATCAAACCACTCACTAGAGAGACTATACCACCATTTCTTCCATCAATAATTCCTCCACCCTAATTGGAATTAAAACCACTTCCCTGCACATTAAAATACTTATTATTAAGAGAGTCATCATATTTTTCCATCATTATTAATTTCTAACTATCCCAAGCTCAGGATGAAAAGGTGGTTGATGTTCTAAAAGGACATAAACAATCAATCAACTGGGGAGTGGAAAACATAAATGGGATTAATACTATTTAGTTCACCAACAAAAGTTTACTTGAAGAGGATGAGAAACTACAAAAACAACCTTAAAGGAGGATCACCCCACCAATGAAGGATGTTGGAAAGAAAGAAGTGGTGAAACTCTTGGATGTTGGAATAATAATTCCAATATTAGATAGTGAATGGGTTATCCCCCTATAAGTCATTCCAAATAAAAGAGGAATCACAATATTAAGGACAAATTAAAATGGACAAATTTCAATAAGCAACATTAGTCGATAGAGAGTTTGCATGGACTACAAATGTTTGAACTCAGAACCCCAAAAGACCATTTTTACTTTCCTTTAAAGGATCATAAGTAGGTAACCCTAGGGAAGAATGCTTTATATTATTTCTTTGATGGATATTATAAATGTAATCAAATTGAAATCTACCCTACTACTTGGACGAAATCCACCTTCACATTCTGATTCAGTACTTTTGCATACAATCGTTTGTCATTTGGATTGTGTAATGCTCCAGCGACATTCCCAAGATGCATGAAACATGTCTTTCATGAAATGGCTGAATAATTTCTCAAAATATTCATGGATTATTTCTCAGTCTATGGTAGATCAATAAATGTCTATCTAAGAAACCTAGAATTCTTTTTCCAACGCTTTGAGGAGAAATTCTTAGTAACAAATTTTGAAAAATGCCACATCTTTGTGTAGGGAGGATTCATTATTGGACACAAGATCTCTAAATATGGAATTTAATTTGATCTATAAAAGATAAAATTCATCAATGATATTCCTGAACCATCAACTGTAGAATTTTTCATGTACATGCGGGATTCTACAGAGGCTTTGTGAATGATTACACAAAACACGCACATCCATTAACACACCAATTTTCAAAAGATATTTCCATTTAATTTAATGAGGACTCATAATGATATTTTTAAACACAAAAGAATAGAATTATTATGTCACCAGTTTTCATTGCACAAAACTGGGAAAAGTATTTAGACCTCATGTGCGATGCCAATGACCATTTTGTGAGAGTTGTGCTCCGACAACGCATTGAAAAAATATTCTTCCAAATCTACCATTCTAGTTAGACATTAAATGAAGACTAGATCAATTATATTACTATATAGAAGGATAACATAGCTATCATTTAAGAATTTGAATGGTTCATTTCATACCTTATTCTATCCAAATTCATTTTCCATGCAGATCATGCGGCCATTTGTTACCGAATGAACTAGAATGATGAAAAAAGGTTGATATGCTGAGCTCTAATGATACAAGAATTAGATGTCATGAAAAAAGTTACAAAGGGAAAAATCCATTGTGGACCACCTCCCCATATTACCTCTTACCATCATCAATGAATTAAATGATAATGATATCAAAGTGCATTTTCCAGATGAGACCTTATTAAGGGTAATGCCCCAACCCTGGTTTTGAAAAATGGCCTACTATCTTTTAACATGAGATCTACATGATGAAAACTTTCATCCACAATTCAAGAAGTTCCATTTAGAATCCAAAAACTACAATTGGGATGAGCCTTTAATACTTATGCATTGTGATGTTGGAAATTTAAAATTATGCATCCCAGAAGAAGAGACTCAGAATGTAATTGAAATTTTCCACACATCCCCAAATAGTAGCCATCATGGACCCAATTGTATAGTGGCCAAGATCCTCCAATGTGTATTTTTCTGGCCCATAGTACATGAGGACACAAGGGTATTCTTCCATCAATGTGATAGGTTCCAAAGAATGGGTAAAATCAGTAAAAGGAATGAGATACCACAGAACTCAATTATGGAAGTTTATGTTTTTGATGTTTAGGGTATCTAATTCATTGGACTATTTCCTTCTTCTCAAGGATGAAATGAAATTCTGGTGGTATTGTATTATGAATCAAATAGGGTGGAAGCTGAATCCACAGCTCATGATACTGTTAAGGTAGTAATGAACATTCATTGAAATAATGTATTTGCACATTTTCAAAATCTGCGGGTACTCATCAACAATCATGGAAACACTTCTCCAATAAACTAATGTGATGGATGGTCACAAGATTTGGAAGTCTATACAACACTAGAACTCCCTATGATATACAAATGGTGGGTAGGCCGAGTTTTCAAACGTGGTGTTGAAACAAATATTAGAAAAAAATGGTAAACACTAAGAGGAATGATTGGAGCCTAAATATAGACGATGCACTATGGGCATATAGGCCTACTTTTAAAACACCAATAGGCACCACCCCTTTTCAATGGAATTGTATGGTAAACAAACTCATCATCCAGTGGAGCTGGAGAACCGTTCACTATGGGTGATCAAAAAGAAAAACCTTGATTCTAAAAAGGTTGGAGAAGTAAGATTAGTACAATTGACTAAATTGGAAGAAAAAAAGGAGAGATTCAAAAGAAAATGCAAGGATTTATAATGAAATGATGATGAAGTGGAATGAATAACACGTCATAAGGTGTACTGTCACCATGGAGAATAAATTCCTTGTTTTTAATTCAATATTGAAATTATTTTATGGAAAGATAAAATCTCGATGGTATGGTACATTTAATGTTGTCCAAATATTCCCTTATAGAACACTTGAAATTCAAAGAGACTGAGGACCACCATTCAAGGTGAATGGTCAAAGGTTAACAATTTTTCATGGATCATTCCATGAGGGTTGGGTAATTATCCTCATGTTTATCTAAGATTTAATGGGGTCAAGAACCAGGATATAATGGAAGCACTGATTAGGGGGGAACCCAAGATAGGAAATAATTATATAAGTATAATAGGATCATGGTAAAAGTGTCTGTAGTATGCAAGAACTGGAGGCATAGAAGGACCAACAAAAATGAACCAACCCTATTTAGTACACGACGTGACACTTTAGTTCATGATGTGTACCATTTCTCAAACATTCTATTTTATTCTTATCGGTACATGATGTGATCCCAAATTACACATTTTATACAGGGTCAAGACTTTTTTTTAAATAGTAGTCATGACCCGCAAGGCACGACGTACCACTTCTCTTCCGACCCTTCACCTCCCGTGAGCTGCCTCCCCTTCACCCTCAAACCCATGAATTCCCCACTCCTCTCCCCTCAACCAAGCAGCCCCCTCCACTCCACCCTCAAAAACATGCACTACCCTCCCCTCTCCCCCTCAATCAAGTAGACTCTCCCTTCCCATGCATGCTCGTTTCACCCTCACCTGTACATCAACCCCCTATACCCATGGTGAGAACAAAACTCCTTCAACCCTCCTCCTCATCTCGCGGCTCCTCGTTCAGATCATCCAAGTAACAACTAACCGCTATGATCCCCTATTATACTCTCATGACTTGGGATAATACATCCTCCCAATCCACTGATGAGAACATAAACCTACACCATGGGATGTGCTTCACCAACCCAAAACATCAGGTTAATCTTCTATTCCTGTAGGAAAAACCCACGGGAACCAACAAGATGATGTACTAGGATATTCTCACCAATATAAATGTTTCCAATGATGTTTGAAACCATTTATAAGCATTACATATCAATAGTATTATTGAGGTTTTGGAGGAGACTTTTTGAGAGATATTCCTCGAGTTCTTGGACACCTTTGAGATCTCAGTCGACTGCATATGATTCAGTTTGGGTGGGAGACCCCAAAACTTGATATGACCAAATTTGGGGTCGAGGTAGATATTTTTATAGAGTATTTAATTATTTTTTTAATTTTATCCAAAAGTTCATAAATTACCATAATGATAGAACTCCCCATACCTTTGTCCATTGATATCCCATGAACCCTAGTTACATTAGGACCCTCACCTCGTGATGTCAACTCAGCTACGAGACACATCATTGTACATATTCCATAGAGCCACAACACATGGATAATTTTCATGAGGAGATACATGTAGTAGTGTTATCCAAATCGATGTTTTGATGCTCGCAATTACTATGAGTGGAGCACCCATCAATATGGCCACCCAGTTCACTTAGTACTTCATTATCTTTTCACATAGGATGTGAAGCACACTAATGTGTGACTCATTTGTCACCCACATAGCTAGACACCTTGGTGTGTTCGATGCCTCCCATCCCCTCACCTCCAACATACCCATAAATTTGATTAATCTTATGCTTCTTCAAAATATGATGATGCTATTGAATGAGGATGAAATGTATTTCTGGGTTCTAGGCATCTATGTGGAAGCACCACAGTATCCCAGAGCAGGAGAAACATCAACCCACCTATCCAGACACATGCCCACACCAAACCAACTACATCCATTCCTATCACCACCTCAACCCCCACACCATCAAATATTCATACATTATACCATCCCACCCATTCTGGTATCTAAATGTACTATCTTTTCTTCCTCACAAACATTCAACAGTTATTCACTCATCTCTATGTGCACTTAATAGAGCCCAGTGATTTTTCCCAATGGCCAACCAGCCTAATAATCCCTTCATCTTCAACCATTCCCCCACCCACTTCAGTCCACTATGACCTACTTGTAGATATCGCTGACCCTATTGCTCAGTTGAAGTTCATAGCCAAGAAGACGCTTGAGGGGGAAGGGACTAGCTACTAATCCCATCCATGTGGCGACCCTTGTTTATCTAACTACTAGAGCCATGTACTTTATATGGATAGTTACCTCCCCACCACCCATCACAGCCCGGATCCTTGTCACCACCGACCCACCATCCACAAAAGTCTCCCCTTCATCCTCTACAACTACTGTTACTAAGGCTGATATGGATGACCAATTCATCTCCACACTAGGTAGCAGGATGACGCTAGAGGTGTTTTTTGGTCACGATCATCGATCAGTCGTTTGTTTACCTTTAGGGACTTTTGGTCTTTTTATCTATTCGAGATGGTTTTTGTTTCTATCATTTGGATGCACCCATTTTCTATAGACAGTCTTAATGTTTATATACATGGGACTTCTTTATCACCCCTTTTTTTACTTGTTAAATATTTTCTCTTTTAATATTGATAGAAATGTCTCACTCATCAGAAGCTTCAGCCCTTTTCAACAGTCCAGTCCTGGTAGTATTCTTAGCACAATAGGTAAAAGATCAAGTCATCGACATTTCCATATAGATTGATGAGCTATCAATTTAAATTAACCACCAGCAGTAGCCATTGAGAAATATGATTCCATTCTTACCTCAACTTATTCATTCTCACACAACTATAGAAAAATAGATTAATTAGAAAAAGAAGTAATGGGAACTTGATTACATAGCCTCTAGCAGCTGTTAGAGGTGGAGTAGAAACCGAGTCAGTGGACCCACTGAATAAAATCTCAGTCCACCATTCTGGATGACGATGTTTCATTTTCACTTTATGGGAGGAAACCCATAGTTCATCTGATGACTAGTAGAGTTTTCATTACTGCATCCCTTTCATTTTTTCTTTCATTTGTGTCATCTATGAAGCTGGATTGTATAACCATTCATAAATTTTATAAAACTAGTATCACAGTTTTTCACTCGATGCACCTACCGTTTTTATCGTATATTCAAAAATGTTTATACCTCTGGGATAATGTTTTTCCCAAGTGTAGGATTTCTTTTCTCACCTTTTTTCCAGGTTCATTGAATTTAATACTATGAAAACCAATAAAAATCTCAATGGTATACAACTCACACAAGGGTGTTCTTGATTCCCTCTTATTTCAATTATGTCAACTATGAAATTTCAATTCCTTTGAAATTATGTTTTCATATCATTCCACCTACTTTTCATTAACAATGGTGATAGTTCACCTTTCTAAATGTAGGGGGTTCCCATTATTTCACTTTTGAAACACTTGATTTTCTGCCTGTTCTCAGATACTTATAGGACATTTTTGAAAATGATAAGCATGATTCAATATTGATAATATTTATAGCCTTATAATTTAAGAAATATTTAAGAGTAAAATTGTTTAAGACCATGTATCATTCTTGTTTAAAATTTTAATAATTATATCAGTGTTTATAAAATTATTCCAAATTCAAAATCATTTAAATTATGATTAATTAACCCCACATATAAGATTTATACCCTTTGTGATATCTATTTTATTTTTGATTCTCACTACCCGATAGGGCTATAATCCTACAATTTCAGAATATTTTTTGATCATATTTCTTAAAAGATACCTAAGGCATTTAAAAAAATAGAACATGCACTGAGATATTCTCAAAGCAAAGAATGAACATGTACAAAATGAAAATGATTGAGGCACTCTTTGATATCCAATGTTCCTAAGATGCACCGGACATATATCCATCATTTAGCCCATAGTTTGAATAAATTACATGTTATGAGGAAGCTTTTTTCAAGCCCATTTCCTTTCTAATCCCCTCTATATAAAATTATTTAGGTTACCTTTGAACCAATGTGGGGGAGGCTTTCAGAAAACATGAGATTGCTCAAATTTCATATATTTATGGTTCACTCACTTGACTTTGCGGTTGTGATCCATATCCAATTTTGTTGTATTTTATTCGTATTCTATTCCAGTACAAAATTTCAAATGAAATGAAAAGTTGATATGGGTTGTGTGCTTAGTAGATCCAAAATCACCATTTTATCAACCGATGAATCCCATGAAGGATTATATCTGGTTAGGTGATGGATGTGAGATCTATCAAAGAAATAAATTTTGGAAAATAAAAAAATAAATGAAAATAGAATTGAATAGAATCATTTTTGTACACATAATTGGTACACACATGAATCCAACCTGAGCTAATGGAGTACGGATTTGACTGGCCACAAGGAGGAACTTTATCACCCTTTCTCAATTACCATTGAATTGTACATTAGATCCTACCTTGATTTTGAGCATGATATTCATATTTACATACCTAACCATTGATTTAGATTCATCAAAACCTTTTTTTGCAAGCCCTCATTATTAATTTTACAGCTGTCTTTACACATTAGGGATGATAAAAACTAGTGCCAACCTATGGTTTTGGAACATGTACTCAGGGTACGAGCATACCTTTACCTACATTTTTACCTTGAGTGATGAGGGAAAATCATGGTGAGGTAAATTAAAATTGGGAATATAATTTAAAAAAAAATTAACAGATGGTAATTAAATGAATTGTTTTTTTAAATATAGACTATGAGGAATGACTAACATTCAATGATAGTTTAATTTGAGAACATGACGATTTACTTCAAACACATAATTTCAATTTCATGGACATAATGAATGATTCTCATTATGAAAATGGTTCATCATTCTTTGAAATCAATTTTTAGATGTTATTTCTTGAGGTCAATTTATTTTTTAGGTGTAAGGGGTTTGATATGCCAAATTTTTATATAATTGTTTCTGTCACTTATCTCTATTTTTTCATTATTTTTTTTCATAATTCAAGCGGTATGTTTCAAATTTTTCATGAATAAAATCTCCATAGACTTCTAAGAATTATTGGAAGAAAAATGTAAAAATGGCATAATACACATCATCATGACCTAGTAAATGTTGTTAACCTACGCCTCGGAGCCGGCCCAATGTCATGAAGCCATGTTGGGACCACTCCTTGAAGCCAGAAGGAAAAAATCCGCTTCACATCATGAACTATCTACTCATGTCATGAGATTAGTCATAGCTCATGGTGACAAATCAATGAAGAATACTTGAGAAATAAATATGGATGCATGGTAGATGTCGGGACCTCCAAGGTCACATCATGTACCCATTCAAACATCTTATTTTCAC
Source organism: Viscum album (assembly GCA_963277665.1). Taxonomy (NCBI): domain Eukaryota; kingdom Viridiplantae; phylum Streptophyta; class Magnoliopsida; order Santalales; family Viscaceae; genus Viscum; species Viscum album. The sequence goes on along the minus strand of OY728155.1, from coordinate 944,979,761 downwards.
AAGAGACCCACACACCACACTAGAGATCCATAATCTAAGGAAAAATACATGAATCGAGGCTATTTGATGTGTACATTAGGTACACATCATGATGTAATTCTCTTATATATTTAGCAGATCGATAGAGTATTTGGGACAACTTCTGGATGAGATCTTTCTATCCCTTTTGTCTCCTTGCAAATTATTTCATCATTTTCCCTTTGAAACTCATATAACATTGTGGTTTTACATTTTTAATAGTCCAAGAGCCAAAAATATTTCCTTCTTCAATTCCATTCCAATTCAATTTCTTCATTTAGATTCAATTCCAATTTCTTCCTCAAGTAAGTGTTTTAATTAAAGTCATAAATTATCTTGTGCACTTTTTCCTTTATTTACACAAAACCCCCTTGCATGATCTCAATTCAGTCACTTCCAATCAACATGTAAATCATGTATTCTTATATTTATTTTGCTGTATCTTCATTAATAATGAGTAGCTAAATTCTATATAGATAGGGATCAAGATTCATGTATCTACAGACCTAAATTTCACCATTAATTCTAAACATGGAATACCCAACTAATTTAATCATTAGGATAAACACCAATAGTCTATCCAATTTGTGTGAACAACCATGATAATAGGACATTCAAGCAAACAACCCTATCCTAACTGGATTAGACTAGGATACAATCACTATCCTAGGACACTTTCTAGCATGAAAATCAAAGCTTAATGCACATAGGCTGTCACTATCTCTAAATGATGAAATAGTTACATCCTAGGTAGAACTAAAATACTAGATCCAATTCAACTAGAGATCCCTATATTCTTTATAGACTAATACATAGAACCTTGCTGATATCAGATTTAAAATTCCATCCTTCATCTAGGTACTCAAATTGATCCTGAACATTATTTTATTATTTTAAATCACTCCTTAATTAGAAACGTGTCCACTCCAAAATAAATATTTCTCGACAGGACTTCCCTACATGTCTAAAAATCGGAATTCCCCATACGAAATAGAATTATCCCAATGGTATTGACCCCACACCCCCCCCCCCCCACAATACACCCTTGTAGTGAGTGGATGTTTGGGACAATAAATTCGGATTTTACTCACACTGGAGGAAGTAAAGACACCGCCAAATGCGCATCATTATGTTATATTAATTATTCATATAATGTTTTTCAATATGTTTATTTTCTTCAAATAAGGAACATAAGAGTAATTTTGTGTGAACAATTTTAAGACCAAAATTATCACATTAATTTTATCAGTGCATGAGTAAATAAACATTATTTTCCTCTAAAAGTAAAAATAATAAATATAAGAAATTAATGTGTTACATATCTTATTAAATTAATATTTCATTTATTATATTATATTCATTTTTAGTTTAATATCCCCTCAAGATCTACACATAATATATATGATATATGTAAGATATACTAGAAGTCGTGGGTGGTGGTTTTGATAAAATAGATCTTGTGGAAATTTTAAAGTGTTTTAATTTCTATCGTATAAAAATTTTATCATACCAAAAATTTTCATGTTCGACTTAGAATTTATATAATTAAAACATAAATAATCTAATTCCATTGTATTCTTGGAAATGTGAGCTTCATAATGGAGGCTTATACTATCTAAAGTCGTTTCCCTCCTTTTTCATTATAGATTTCCTAATATTATTATTTACTTTCATACATTTTTTTGGGATATATATTATATTGGTAAAATTTTATTTTAGTATATCAAAATTATATATCATTTTAGTGTTTCATTTATATAATTATATTAACATAATATTTACAAAAAAGTACAATTTTAAATTTCACATTAGTGTAAAGATGCGTGAAAAGAGGGGGAAAATAAAATTCAGTTGGAGAAAAACACTTATTCAATGTCTAAAGGGGATAAAAGGGGATCATAAATAATGATTCAAGGTGGAGGGATATAGATAAAAAACCACCCACATATTCCCCATTATTCTAAAATCTATAAGGGTATGTCCATGAAAAGTTTTTTATTCCCTCTTTTTTAATAAATAGGGTTAGGGTATATCATATTTCTAGTACAATTCCAACAGGTTCCTGGTATCCCACACAGAAGGGTAACCCTTTTATGAACCCCTTCAGGTACATTTCATCCTAAAATTGGAAAAAAATTTGTATATACAAGATAATAAAAAAACATCACATCCACATTATGAATCCTATCAACCTCTATCAGATACCTATTGATCCTAGTTACCCTTGGTAGCTAGCTGAAATGATTTAGGTTACTTTTGAACCATTAAAGTCACCCTAAAATAAAATACATTCAAATAAATCCCTTATTTAAACGATAAATTTCAAAAAATTCAGTTAAGATAATGAAGATGAAATTCACAATTTTTTATTTCCAAATAGAAACCAGTTCTTTTTCACTTCCACTTACACTAATGACATGATTCATTACAACCATTATTTTGGTTTATGGGTCCATATACATTTTTAGTAATTCCATAGTTGTGGATGAATTTTTTATTATAAGGATAACCATGAGATAATCTAAACTCTTTGAAATAGATGGGGCCTTCATTCTTGTTAATATAATAACAATGATCGGACCTCCATAATGAAATAAATTTTATATTAAATGGGGGGAACCAAAATAGTGGATTATATTATATAATGGGATACAATAAGTTGGTAGATTGGTTATCATAAAATTAAGAGAGGGGTGTCATAGCCTCTATCCCAACCTGATCATAAATTTCCTTAGGTCAAAATTAGGACATGAATGCATTCTTTAGGGGCATCAATTTTGAGGTCGTGGTTAGTTCCCCATGAAATGTGAGGGGTAGATTACCACTAATTGGAAATGAACTTTATTTCATGAACTAGTAATACTAGTGTTATTAATTCTCATGGATATTAATATGTAATTTTAGTTATAAATAGGTGTAATTAGAGTTGATAACAGGGGGTCATCAGGTAAAAATCTTGACAAGAAACTCGGGTTATGCATATTTCATCACTATCCAGATACAAAAAGAATGCAATATAAATATTAGGAGAGAGACAAATAAAATAGAAGTAAAAAAGGTTCACTGTTTCCTTATCACGTCTATAATTTTTCATGGAACCAATTTCTAGGGATTGAATACATCCAAGATATCTATTGCTTCTTGAATTTTTAGAATTACACCATCATGTTCATCTAATGAAATGTTGTGTTAGTGACCCTTCATTGAAAATTTGTATTACAGAAATTAGGATAAATTACATGGATATATATAATATATGGAACTATTATTATAAATATATTTAATCACCATACATAATATTTGAAAATTTGTAATAACATAAGAGGACTTTCTCTATCACATGGGTTTGTTAAGGGTTTTTATAGAATGTTGAATCACATTTCCTATTACATTTGGTTTTTTAAAATACATATATAGAACTAAAAAAATTATATCAACTGAAAGGGTTAACTGCGAAAAATAACTCAAGTATTTCAATGTATGTAAAATTATATTATCCATGTTTCAAAAATTTTAATCAAATTTTCTATCCCACACTTATTTAACCTCATTTAAAGGGAAGAATCATGATGTGTAGAATTAATAGTGCCAAAATTGATAGGCAAGGATTTCAAATAACCTAAAAATTATCATCTTTTATACTCCATGAATCTTTTTTATATTTAATACCAAGTCATGAAATCATTCCTAATTGAAAATTTTGAGGACATAAATTACTTACTGTAGTTATGTTTTAAATAAATAACATAATTTACACTAATGTGATCTGCTAGATTCATGCACAATTAATTCTAAAAATAACCCAATATTATTAGGTGTACAACATGAGATATCATAGTTTTATTGTATAAAATAATTTACCTATTGTTTATAGCCATAAAGAGTGATGCTCACATTTTAAATTATTGTTCAGAACTATCATGGTTTAAATTTTTCTAGGGGGATTTAGACAATTCAATCTTTTATTTAATATTATAAAAATTAAATTTATTAGGTAGTATAATCATTATTGAATTTCATGTTATATATTCTTATATTATATAGGATAAAATAAAATTAAAATATTTTAATGTAGCATGAAATACAATTGTGAAATAGAGTCTTGTAGAATATAATAATGTTTCAATGTGTCATGAATTATCCTCACGATCTAAATATTTATATCCTTGACCAAATATTTAATTCCATATATGGTGGAAAAATATTTTTATTTGGAGTTTATTTCCCTTAGATAAGGTGAAAAGAATTACTCAAGAATTTCATGCTCTCTATGATGGAAATGATGGAATCCTTTGGATTGTACAAGAAAAGAAAAATGTTCGTTGAGTAGTTTCATTAAAATAAAAACCCTTATTTTGGAGAACACCCAATAATTGAATCGTAGGAAATAGAATACTATTTATATTAGAGTGAAAGGGAAACCCAAGTACATGGGTTGATCCTTGAAGAGTATTCCATCATTTCATGATTAAGGTAATTGAATCCTGAATTGTTTGATGGGGGGATGTATAGTATAAATACATATTTAAATGAGTGGCACTTAGAAATTAATAAAAATTGTGGAATTTTTAAGACACGTAAGAAAAGAAAAATATATAGTTTGAAAATATGTGATATGGGTATTTACTATGCTATTTTTGGCCATATGATGAGGGCCACTCCATGTAGTTTATAGTAATATATGATGAAACACCTGTGGGAATTATGGTATGGTATCAAAAATTATTTTACAAAACTAGAAGATGAATATATAAAATAATAGTGTGTATGAACATGTAATATTATTTGTATTATGCAGTAGTAATGAAACATGCATTAGAATACTTGAGGTATGAAATGATTAGGTTTTGATTAGATGATGAATACTTATAATCTGAGTGTGGATTATGAAAAATTTCAACTTACTATACAAAATGCTAAAAAATATAGAATATTGAAGAAATAGGAACCCCATGAGGTGAACTTGGTTAGGAGGAAACATCCATATGTCAATATAATTACATAAATTCATAGAAGGCTTGGATTATGTACAATAGAAAAATGGGTACCAATGCAATCAATAGTGGGAATAACAATAATAAATTTAACATTTGTTAATAAATGGGATCAATTTATGAATTTTAGATGTTTTTTGATCAATAGGAGTTTCATTTATGTATGAAAACCACAATTAGGTAACTTTATATCATAATAAAACATGATAAAATGGGTATAAAAAACCCTATTAATTAAAGACAAATTTTTTAATCAATCACATAAAATTGATATTACTAGTTAGATGATGTTTATTCATGCACATGTATGAGGCCTAAAACATGCATGAGGTATTATTTCATAATGAAACCATATTTTTTAGATTAAAAAATATATCCACTAGTGTTTCATTGTTACATGAGTTAGAAAAAGTATATGTTAAATAATCTTGGTAAATTTTGAAATTCTGTTGTCTTTTTGTTCAATAAATTATTCTATAATTTTTGAAAAAAAAACTAGAAAATGTGTTCACAAAATTCCATGGCATGTAAAATGATGACTTGAATTTCATCACCAAAAGCATTACCACATAAATATTATTCATAATTAAAAGATTTTGATGGTTTCGTGTGTGTCATGTAAATTAATAGTTCAATAAACACTTATTTTTTATTCTAAAAATCTCAAAACATCATTGACATTTCTATATTAATGTTTTAACTTCTTTTATACTTGATTTAGTATAATATAGTATAGAATATATATTTTTTCATTGTACCTTGTTCAAATGAGTGTTTGGACAAATTTAAGTATTTTGATAGAGGTTTGAGTTAATTATTTTCCTAGTTATTGTAAATTATATGTTAATAAATTGGAAACTGGATTTTAATTATGATCTATATTGAAATTATATTTAAAAAGATTTTTTAATTGAATTATTTGAAATTTGATTTCAAAGGATAAAAACAAGTGATTTTAAAATATGTTCATCATGGGACATGGGTTTGTATAAATTAAACAAGGTTAATTTTTAATGTATTTTAAAATTATAATTTTAAAATTATTTTTTTAAAAGTGGATTGATACGTTTTATTTGAAATCTTGTTTTATTTGATAGAGATTTTATGGGTGGTTCAATATTATAAATGATTGTGTGATTTTATGTACTCTTGATATATGGGTTACATTGTATTAATATACTATTTAGAAGTTGATAAATAATAATTTATATTTAATATATATTATAAATACCTTGAGAAGTATCATTAATATTGAAATATGATATATGACCCATAGATTCTTCTGAATTTTTTGGTGCACACAGAATTTTAGTTAGATTTTATGTGTGGTCACACATATGCATTGATCAGGTTTTAGAATAACCATGGGGTAGGTCAAGACACCTTGAAATATTTTAATATATGCTTAGAGAGTTCCTAATCTACCCTATGGTTATTTTTTATTTGTTTTTGATTTTATGTACTATTATTTTTTTTGAAAGTTTTAGCCAAGTTGAGGGGAAAATGAAATATTGTTCAGATCACCATATGGGTGAGGGATATTAGGTTAATATCAATACATAATCAATCCTTTTTTATAATTGACTAATTTTTAAACTTTAGTATGCACGAGTGGTATCATTTCCATTTCATATAGGATAGGTTTTGAAATTGACCTAAGTTAAGGATATATAATCTTGGATAACCTCTAGAATTGTGAAATCATATAGGAATGTAGTTTATTTTCTTGAAGACATGCAAGAGAGAATGATTATACCTACTTATATTGTTTTTTAAAATGGTATTCCTTACAATTGAATATTGGAAATGGAGTGATGATGGATTAGGCTTTAAGAGAGAAGGGTGACACAATCATGTGGATGGGATAGTTTAGGCCTAAGAGTAAGTCTTTCTTCCTCAAGGATTCACCATGATAAGATCATATTTATGAAATAGTTGATAATGATGTTTTTGTTTCCTAGGATTCTTCAGTAATGTTATTTGGGAATATTCATAGTGGTATATATTCATTTAGTGAGTGCTAGAACATGTGATGAGTTCTGATATATGGGAAAAAATGTGTTAGACTATGGGTAGTCTAGATGACAACCCCAATGAGGTCCTATGTGGTTAAATGGGGCATCGTATGAGACATGGGAACCCTATATTCATTTTTTGGTTGGGACCAATTCTTTTTTCCTTATTTCATTTACAAGTTATTTTTGTTTAATTTTAATTTATTGATATTAGAAGATTTTAACTTCCCGTGTTATTTTTATTATCATTTTAAGATAAAAAAATAGATGGATGGAACCTATATGATTTCATATTTTTAGAATTATTGGAATAATAGTTATTAACAATTATATTATAGGTTTTGGTTATTTTCAAAATATTATATGACTAATGGGATTATAGGGACATCGATGGGTGAGATCCATCGTGGTGTTTAGGTTAGACCTCTTGAGGATGTCTAATGTGATGAGATAGTTTTTCATTATTGTATCCTTTTATTTTTTTTAGATAGGTTGGATTTTGGTGATTGGATGGTTTCAAAATAAGTTTTTGGTATTATTTAGTGGTGTGTTTGTATTTTACACCAACATGGTATACATATATGATTTTCTATAATGAGGATGGGATGATACAAATTTTGTTAGGTCAAGTGTCGCTTTGTGTATAGTTTCACATGAGCACAAAAAATCACTACAATTTATCATTTTGTAGGGAGTTTGGGGACCCCTAATTTAGATACACGAGATGAGTTTTGATGTTTGTGGGTAGAACATCCTAAATTATTATATTTTTGGGTTTTATATTTATGTTTCAGGGATGACTCAAGATGATATTTATCATAGAGTTATATGATTTATTATAAGATAGTGTTGCAACTAGTTTGAAAGAAAATATAAATTATTTATTTTATTTCACTACATATGTATCATCCAAATAAATATATTTCTAAATTTCATGATGAATATTATTTTATTATTTAGATGGTTGTATGTATCATATAAATTTAATATATTTCAATATAATGGATAATAGGATGTTAATGTTACATCCCTTTTTTATTTTTTAGGTTGGATATGTATGATGTATAAATGTATAATATTTATTTTTTTCATAGAGATGTACATGAAGCGCATGGTTATTTTTAGTAATAGTCATTCTATATTTGGATAAATACCATTATACTTTTTAGTTTTTTCTGTATATGTATGAATGCAAGCGGATATATGGAATTCCCAAAATTGGGTTTCTAATGGGTATTTGGGTTATTGGTTGTTAAAATTGACTTGCTATAATATAGTATAAAAATAATTTAAAAGACTATATAATTCCCAATGTCTTATAATATATCTCATACATGAATAATTTATCAAAATCATTTAGTAAGAAATTTATTGAAGGAATTTATTTTCAGAATAAACCATTTCATAGATAACCAAATAGATAACTCTCTAAAATAACATGGTACGTGAAGATATAAAATTCAAAACAGGGGATAACCATTCCTTATACACAGCCATGATAAACCAATGGTAAATATGAAGTAAAATAATGTTTCTTTATTTAGTTTATATATTGTGAAAGGTCGTTGAGTTGTTAGGGGAAATATTTGTAAGGGGGTATATCTGACCCCACTAATAGAGGACCCACACCGACAAATACAAGGTGTATAGGGAATTCCTATCCTTATCCCGTCTTAAAGGGATCCATTAGAAACTAATGGTTGTATAAATTAGGATAATAATTGGCCCCACATATAGTAATTTCTGAATAAGTTTTCAAAAAATAATTTTTTTACATATATGAAATAAATATTTTATTAAAGAAAAAACTATCATCAGTATACCAAATTTCTCAAAAGAAGACTCCCTTATAATCTGATCAAGTAGAACCACATTGTGAATATCTCTAATTGTTCTTGAGATAAGTAATTATAAAAATCTATATTTTAATGTTTCAAATATCCTTAACACTATTCAAAATGATTTTAAATGATGTTAATAACATCAAAATAAAAATACATATAAAAAATGATAAAAATGGAATAATTATGTCTTGAATAGTTATTGGAAAAATATTATTTTCTAAATAATTGTATAATAAATAGTAATACATAGTATTTAAAGGATATTCTATGTAAAATAGTGGAATTTATTTACTTATTAGTGGTTTTAGGCTAGGGTTATATGTGTGAAACATGCTCCAACATGCATGGAATTATAATTTAGGGTTTAAAATTATCCTCCCACTATTTTTAGTTTTCTCAACTAACATGGAAAGTAATCCCTTAACATATCCATAACAATAAATTACTACGCTAGTAGTGTCTATAGGTAAATCAACTAGACTCATGTCACCTAGTGAAGGTGGATATCCGACACCACAAACATTGAATCCTAATAACTACCATACTATATAACCTGAATATTTTCATTGTTTTTAAAGCCCCAACATTTCCCTTTCTCTTTACGCTGTGCTTTTACACTACCCCACTTGAATGATTGTAACCTTTTACCCATGTCCAATCAATTGATGGAGGTCTTCCTCCTCTAACAAGAACCTCACAAGATTTAAAAACCTAACCCACACAAAGGGATCGTGTTTCCTACATATATTCCCCATACACTAGTAATTTGATTTCAATATAACAACCAAAAATTAATAATTCCACTCTTGCATGGGGATCCATGTTTAACGAAACATGAATTTCCTTTTCTCTACCATGGATACTTATCATGGTAAAATTTCCACCACAATCAAAGGAAGTAGTGTCGGATGTAGTAGAACCTTTAAAATTCTCATCCACTAAGATTTTTTGTCTAACATAGACTCACCAGATCCATAACATTAAAGGAGGGACCATAACCCCTTTTCCAGAATTACCTTGGGTGTTTTGATAAATTTTTACTATTATTGAGGGATATAATAATATAGTATTTATTAATATATTTATCCAAATAAATATTAATTAAATTAATAAATAATAATATAATATTTGATTAATATGTATAAATAATTATGTTTTATGATCCAAAAAATTGCACCGTACAGGGGAAAAATGGTTCTTCTTTTCGGTACAATCATTCCCACAATGCATATGAAATATAAAATTAATATATATATATACATATAATTTTACATCTCTATAAATAAATTGTGCCATTTATTAGAATATAATATTGCTAAATAACATGAAACACATAATTTATTATTTTAATCATTCGGAATATAAAATTAAAAATTAAATATAGCCATTAAAATAGAAACTAGTATAGTAAGATCATAAAAAATATTAAAAAAAATTTGAAATTATAAATATGGATCATAATGATTTCCTAGAATAATCACACTCTCAAATAGAATTAAAAAATGATATATAATTTTATAATTCAATCAACATCATGAAAATATAAAATTTCGAACCATTAAATCAATTGTAGTGAATAAGGATTGAAAAAATTAAAATGAATTTATAGGACTTAATATGACCATTATAATTGTATCCTAACCATTAAGAATATAACAACGACTATAAAAAATAGTAACATCACCATTAGGAATAATAATTTGACCTTTAGAAGTAATACCCTAACCATTGGAATTGTAAATTGAACCCAAAATACAAAAATATCATATAAATAATATTTACATGGAAATATTTATGAAAATATAATAACATAAATTACATAAAATAAAATTCAATACTTAATACCTAAACAAATTAAATGTAATTTTTAATAATCTATTATTTTATTTACTTCAAAAATATTGTAATTTTTTCTGATAATTCAAATTTTTGATTTTTATAATTTTTTTAAAAATTAAATTGTATCTTATCGAGCGAACACATCAATATGTTCGAAGATTTATTTTTTAAAATCATTATAAAAAAATAAATTTTCATGTGAAGAGTAATAATGAAGTTATTTTAAAAACTGACATGTTTTTATTACATTATTCACTATGATACAATGACCTAACTAATATAATATTCAAAGACATGAAAAAGAACCTGTTTTATATGTTAAAAAAATTATCAAAATAAAATTCTACCCCAAAATAGTTTCTCCAAAAGTCTAAATTATAAAATCTTCCATTTAAAATCTATTCTTTATTTTCTTCACATTCATTTTATATTAAATAAGTAATTTTCTTTTAATGTGCTTAATTTTGTTAAAAAATATTTTTAATCAAATATAATTTCTAATTTAAAAAACATAACTATTACATGTTTTATCAATGAAATTTTATTTTACTAAATTCATTATCCATAAAAAACCATCTCTATAAGTATAAATACAACTTATCCCACTCCTTGGAAAAAAATTATTATTAATATCAATGTCAAAAATCAGTTCAAATTGCCTCTCCTAATTCCTCTAGAATGGTTATTGAAGTTCCAGAGTCATAATAATCCTTTATCTGAAGAAGTTATGGGTTATAGCGAAGGAATAACCATAACAAATAGGTAAGTTCCTTTTCCATTTTTTCCATTTCCTTTCATAATTTCTAATCATTTGTTTCCTTTTTAATTCCAGGATTCTTAAAAAAATTAAATAGAATGTTAAAATTATCTTGATATTTTAGATTTCTTCAAAAAATAATTATTTATAATATAATCATATATTATAAACTTCGCATATCCTCTTTTGATAATATCTAATTAACAGTAGGTGAACTGCCAATGAGAAAATTACCAACTCTATAAATATCACTACCTTTATATATGTTTAAAAACAAATATTATAAATTATAAATGTATACATATTTATAAATATTAGATAATGGATTAAATTTTATTTTAAAATAATTTTTAAATAAAAATCATGATATTGAAAAAAGAAATAATATTTTACCGAAAAAATAATATCAAATGTTTCACCATTAAAAATGAAAGTTATAAAAATAAAATAAAATTATTATAAATTATCAATAGTGAAATAAATGAACATAATTTACTAGTATTTCAATGTTTTAATAATTATTAGATTAATATATTTAGAGAATAAATTTGATAAAATTAATTAAAATCTATGGTTCAGGGGTTCTCTAACCCAGGTCTTTCCTTTTGTGGTATCTACCAAATCACATTATATTTATTATGGATTCTTCTCTAATTCCCTCATAATTTACCTTAGATATCATTTTCCATCATTTTCATTGTATATTCATGCTTATTTCTCATTGAGATGATTTCTAATCCAACTAAAAAAAATCTTTTTCAAAAAGTGCATTTTTTCTAAAACTCATTACCACCACATAATTTGTTTCTTCATTGATCAAACAATTATATTTTTTTACGCCAAAATATAATTTAACATAGTCTTATGGGAACCCAAATGTTTAATCTTTAAATTTTTTCTTTTCAAATCTATATGAATCCCATTACTTTCTTTGATTTTATTTCATGATAATTACTATTATTTGTTTCCCCCCCTTGTGGTATGGAATATTAGGAACATTTTATGATGTGACAAGTGGTACTAGAATTATATATCCCATAAATGCATTGGTTAATGTGATATATCTTATTATATTATGTGTACTATTCATTGACCAGATTATATATTTTTTTACAAATATAATGTTATAATTTATAGACATATTTCATTCCTGAAAATGATCTAGACGGTTTCACAATGTTTGTGTGGTGACCACTATATTAGGATGTTTCATTATAATACTAATTTCATGTTCTATGAATAGTCACTTTATTTCATCATTATTGTTTTGATTATTCTTTGATTATGATACAATGATAAAGATGATTAATATCACCCATGTCTCATTGATTCATGTCTCTTATTTCACCCATGTTATTCCACCACTTAGATTTTATCTCATAGCTTTATTATTTATATATACATAGGTAAGTAAAAATTCTATTGATATCGTGCAATATTATAGGAGGACTATATTTAAGTTATTAAATAATAATTTATTATTATGTACATGTGATTTATGTGCCTAATTTTCCCTAGACACCAATAATTTTGAAACAAGAATGTGTTAATATTATTTTATTTATCATAGAAATGATGTAATAGTCATGTAAGAAAAACCATTTTCCATATAGTTGGAATAAGAGAAGGTTTTATTTAATTTAGTAATTTGGGATATAATAAAATTAAAACAAACTGTTATAATTTTACGGAACTGAAACAATTTTTTTGTGTAAAAAATTGACTATGTGTCTTCCTTGAAATTTAATCCATATCTATAAACTACAATAATAAAAATAGGGATTTTAAAAGTGCTAGAAATCTTCTTTTAACAATTCTAGAAAGACGCTGTTAATAGCGGTGATGATAGGAGGTCCCCTTTATCAATGGTAAAAAAGTGCTGATAAAGGGTTCCCTTTATCCATGCTAAAAAACGCTGATAAAGGCACAAATTATCAGTGAAATTTTGAGTGCTAATGAAGGACACCTTTATCAGGTCTATTTTGAGTTCTGATAATGGACCCCATTTATAGTTTTATTTTGAGTACTGATAAAGTCTCAATTTATCTGCACTTCATTAGTTATGATAAAGGCGTAGTTGCATGTGATGTGTTGTTGATTTAACAGCGCACCTAGTACCTTTAAAATACCCACACACCTCCACACCTGCACACAAAAAACACCTCCACACTCAACACAAAAAAACACCTACACACAAAATAACTTCACAAAACAACACCTACACAAAAAGAAAGCATAAACGAACAAAACAATTGCACACAAGAGTTTCAAAAACAATACTATATACATTTAACATAAATAATTAATAAAAAATAAAAATTCTATATAAATTTCCAACAAAGTTTTATAATGTTACATCTACAATTATCTAATAAATAGACAATAATGTTTCATCCTTTTTTCATCTTTGATCCCCTCTAAAAAATTGTTGTCAATGGTATTAGTTTCCAAACGAAGCATCTGAACTCAAGATAAAAATTCCACCTATATAATAAAAAATATTTTATTTTTTCATTACAATAATGAAATAAATTAAACATTAATATGAAATAATACATTAATAAAATGTCAATTGTTAATCAAAAAAGACACATTTAGGTTGGTAGGCGGCCATAAGACTAGATGATACTTGATACCAAACGTTGATATGGGTTGGTAAGTGGCCATGATACCAGATGTTATGTGACATGCTTTGGTAAGGGATTATAAGGGTGGTGAGACGTGTTACCTATTACAACCTTCTCTATTGGCGATATTTGTATATATACAATAATATGGCTATTTGACCACCAAGAGATGTGTTACCTGTTACAACCTTTACATGTCCACATTTACTTGGATTGAATTAATATTTTAGAAGAGGCTCAACATGATTCATTCATATATAAATATTGTTTTCAAATATTAAATGGATGAGAAATGACGTGGGAGAAAAGTGAACAATAACATGGAATCCAAAAGGATTCATTTATTAACAATAAAAAAGGGAGGAATCTCTAAAGTCTAGAGTCTCCCACAAAACACCCCTAATATGGGTGGTAGGATAATGTTATAATACTCAAAATAGTATGTTCTCATAATACCTCCTCGAGCTATGCTTTCCAATGATCTAGCGTATCTATAGATTAGCCCAAATGATCAACTGATTTAGTTTCCACATCTACAATATGTTTTAGTGCCTCTTCAATTCTAGTAGCATCAATGCTAGAATTTTATGCCTCATTGATAAGATTATGCTTCTCTATCACTATTTTCTCGATAACATTGATCATTTATTATAGGTGATACAGTTAATGTTAGAGGTTGTATATCTCTTACCTCCCATCAACAACTAAATTTTTAATGAGATTATACATCTATTGTACTCATGTATGCTTCCTTAAAGTCCTCATTGTGATGTTGAATGTATGAATTTTATGCCTCCACCATCGATACTCTCAGCGTGATGATCCTCTTTTTCTCCCCCATGGTGACCATCTCTTTCACACTATCATGGAGTTATTGATAATATAAATCAATATAACCCAAGGTTTTGAACAGGTAATGAAGGTGTCAAAACTAGTATTTTAGCTATTTGAAGGTTCCCTCCATGATTATATTCCAAATATCCCCCGCACTTGTCACTGAAACTATTGATGGAATATTGTGTGTTCCAAAACACAACCAAGACTAGTCATGAAATAAGAATATACTCCAAGACAATGTTTCTATGTGAGGGACTCATATTCACATCCCTTTATGTGAAAGAAAATGGAACGAATTGTGCCCTAGTTATTATAGTTGGGAGAGATAAAAAGTGGAATGGTGTGGAAAATCTAAGCTCTAATGTATAGTTACTCGGATAAAGCATATAAATATTGTTATTGAATAGAAAAATAATTCCATCAGAAAATCAACATTCATGATAATAATTGCGAACATACCTCTATCAAACACATTATTAGCCACTTCCATCACCTCAATGATGAATTTATTGGTGATAATTAAATATTCTTATAAAAATGACATTGATTCACATATAAAGTTTATTTTATCAATACAAATTTCTCTTCACCATGAAGTGCTACATGTGTAAATAGATGTTATTCAATATGACACATACATGATGGTGTATTCATTTTCATAAGGGTATTCAATTTCGGAATAACTTCTATCACTTTCCTAGTGATACCACCATCCTAGATAGGTTATAAATATAATAGTTACATATATCAGGAGCCTTTATGAGTGTACTCTCCCATGCCAGTGTTGACGCTCCTTTCCATCACAGAGTCTAACGAACGAAAAGGGAAATACCCTAACACAAAGTGATTCAACCTTTGAAGAAACATAAAAAATTGACAAAGGCATGAACTACGATTTTCTTCATCATGGGCCGAGCAAGTTCCAAGAAGGTCGTGCAGGGTACCTGCGCGCCACAAATTGGGCACGTAGGTGACCTGCATGCCCTATATGATTTTCACCCAAAGTCTTCAGCAGCCTATAAATACCCCTTGTGGGCCCCCCATTTCGAGGGGAAAAAATCCAGAAACTTAGATTTCAGCTCTTTGCGCCTTAGTCTCTTCTTCAAGTCTTCCAAAAACATCTAAGGTAATTTCTTACCTAGAATGGAAGATCTAAGGAGGAGGAAGAAGGCCTAAGTGTTGAAATTCACCAACGCATGTGCGCCTAATTGTCTAACCCTTAAAGAAAAGGGTCACACTTGTGGACCGCCTTATTCCTTAAACAGAACATGCGCTCCACCCTTTTATAATCCTTTAGTGATATTACTAAGGGCTTGAGCCAAGGCTCACTGAAGTATTACCCTATTGGTTGACCATCGCGCAGGTACCTATGTGTTGTGCAGGTAAACCTGCGTTCCCAAATAGGACATGCACGCTTACCTATTATTGGGTGCCCCTCCTGCCTATTTTAGCTCTTTTCTTCAAATCCACATATACTATTCAAGATTTAGCCTTTATAATCCTCTTCAAATCCATTTATGGCACGATTCCTTGGTTGGATTCCTTATCCGAAATTAATTCTGTGGAACATATCTCAAAAACTAGTGATTTACATATCTTCATATCACTAAAGTGAGAGATTTCATTCATTCAACCTCCTCCTTTAAAATGAGAAGTTCCCAAATATGGGAATCCTCTTTAGGAGTAAACCCCAAGTCTCATATTATTGGGACACCTTATCAGGAGTAAGCCCCAAGTCCCATAACCTGGGCCTCCTTTTCAGTAGTAAGCCGCAGTCTTCAAATTCCATTAATTTTGGGAATCTTACTTAAGAGTAAGCCACAAATCCCCTAACCTAGGCATCCTTTTCAGGAGTATGCCCCAGTCCAAGATATTTAATATAGGCATACTCCTCATGAGTAATCCCCAAGTTATAAATTCCTTTAACATGGTACTCCTTCTTAGGAATAAGCCCCAATCATAATTTCTCTCAACCTGTCTTGATTTACTTTTGATTTCGGATTCCTTCTCAGGAGTAAGACTCAATCATGTCCTCTATAATTTGGGAATCCTTCTCTAGAGTAATCCGTAAGTTTAGCATCCAAATCTCCATAAATCACATATACCTTTATGGACCATGTTCCTGGGATTCTTCTTAGATGTAAATCCCAATCCTCATCTATCTGGGCAGTCATAAATATATATGCCCCACATTATTTGTTCTGATTGCATATTTCGTGTCATAATTGTCAGGTTTTACCAATACCTCTTGTTTTCTCACACCGAGCATGACTCACGTGAGCTTAGAGCGTAAAAGTAATTATGACATCTTTCATTGAGACATCAACCATGCATAAACCTCGTACTTCTTTACATGAACTATGTGGGTTCTGATTCCTTTTCTAAACAAGGATACGTAGGTAGACCATATGTGGGTACGATCCCAACTCTGAAATAATTCATGTCCTTCTGAACGAAAATAAACATCAAGTGCCTCACTAAGTGGCTTTAAAACCAGTATGGTTATCCTAATGACCATGAGATCTCTATACAATGTATTGAAGGATACCATTGACTAAGAATCTCTAACAAATACAGATGATTCTCTATCGACAAAGAACCTCAAGTACATATTAAAGACTCTCTAAATCTCATACATATCAATAATTGATTGTTAGATCTAAAGGAAAACATTATTTTCATACTTGGTAATTTAATAAGGATTCAAGAACAGAATTTAAATCTATAAAGAGAGTCCTGGAGTAGACAATAATTCCACCCAAAAAAGGTGTGATGAGTCCGACCACCCATCCTCTCGACCAATGCAAATTCTTAAGCCTCATCGGTTCACAACTAATGAGCACCTACCTTTGGAAAGTATGTCCAAATGGATAAATAATCATTGGATGTTTCCGACTCTATGAACAAACCCATTAGAAACCGATTTCATTATTTGAGCCTTAAACAAACAAGTTCATCCCCATTTCCAGTGCAAAACAAAAAATGGTGAACCCGACATGAATCCTTAACCAAGTTCAAATTATGTTTTACTTATTTGTTATGCCCTGATTTAAACTCAATGAGAGGGCCAACAAAATAATCAATAACATATGGTCTTATCGAAAAGATGTAGTGGATGAAATTATCTTGATTATGTCTCTTATATCAAAAAGGCACTCTTTTCCAAGATCTTCTGCATTACAAAAATGAATTCTCTTAAGTTCACACCTGTGAATACCTCTTTTGTGAATACCTCTACTGCCACTCCTGCTGGATCTTCGTCCGCTCTGAGGATGAAATCACCTACTCAGCTTCTTCAACTCTGGGTATCAAATGCACTGGTTAATGAATACCATCAACATGGTACCATTCCGACTCTAGAGGCCGCTCGAAAAGCCCTCCAAGTCAATAATTCACCCTGGTTGTCCGGACACGACGACCAGTGATCAAGAAACAGGTGGTTCCAACCATTTCGGGTCGTTATCCCTGGAACACAATCACCAGTTCCTCCCATATTACACGGAGGTGAATGAGAAGGTCACTGAAGGCCTTATTTCAAGGAAACATGAGTCCCTCCCGAGGGCTCCCATCAACAATTGTCGCCAAACTCGTGCTGTAGTGCGCCCTAAACATGATGAGGGTGTTGTCTCCAAGCGTTCAGCTCAGGTTCCTCGAACTGGAGAAGGAAAAACGAACCACCATAGGTGAAGACCAATCAACAGTGAGCAAGTTCTTATCTATTCCATTTCCGGATATGTCCACCAACCTAACTTGGTGGAATGAAACGAGCAGGAACACACACCCATCCATTTTAATTCCGCTTTCCAGAAGACTTGTCTGGTAGCAACACACCATTCCCACCAGGAAATTCCAACGGAGTACTATAGATAGGAACATACACCTGTTTATAAATCATCTTCTAGTCTGCAGGCTCGTCTGACTACATATGATGAAGCCCGCCAACCCAATGTGGTGACAACTGGTAAACTAGAACACACCTTCTTACACTCATCAATCCTGCTAGTAGCCTCGTCTACCAGTATTGAAGGATGTTCATCAACCGCGTTAGGCAGAGTGCAATAAGCAGGCACATACACCTGCTAATATTGATCAAGCCTGCCAACATTCTCATTTGGTAGAACCCAGAGAAGTCTATTGGAAAGCCCCAATGACAAACATGAGGTAGACTCAAATCTCTTCCCCCACACATGAGTACTGCCAGAATCAATTGATAAGAAATGGAAGAAAGGAGCAGGCACATACACCTACTCCAGACATGGAATGAACTTATATCCCCGTTCCGACAGCTAAAGTCACCAAGCATATTCTGTCAATGGTGAAAGAGCAGAATCAAATCCCTGCTCATATTCTGGATGCCTGTCAGAATATTATAACAGCTTCAGCAGCATCACAGGGAAAGAGATGAAAATATATCCCTACCAGTGGAGTGACGCATCAATGTATCACTCTGAAACAGATACAAACCACTGTTCCAGTCTAAGAGGGTTGTGGGGTATACTCTGCCATGTCATACAGATACCTAAGTCAAGAACATACACCTGATTTGAGTGGAGATAATCAGCCTAACCTGACTATTTCTCCTGATCAGGCACATACACCTGTCCATAATAACAACCTTCATCAACAAGTGGTTCCCAAAGTGAGTTAGAATTAGTCTATAAAGAAGATCCATCTAGCACATTCAAGAAATCAAGATCCCATCTGCAATAAGGCCCTGCTCGATGATGGAGTTCGTGAAGCCCTCAGACAACTATCTGTTAGAATTCAAGATTCTACTCTCTCATTTCCCAATAGTGGGAACATTAATTTCGAAGGTCTTCATCAGACACTTCCTCATGAAGGCTTGCTTCATGACAGTTTGGTCGATCTCGAAGTATCATCTTCGAATGAGAGCCACAAGAACCCCTGTGTGTCCAGAAGATCAAGGAGAAAAATGTTTCGTCTTTTGCTGTAACCCACCATGGGGGTCCTACCTATAACGACCCATACTTTACATACATTGTTAATACTTCAAAATTGAAGCACACTTATTACAACATATAACAAAACCATGAAAGGACCGTATAGGTATAGTGTCTTTAGAAACTGGGAAACATAAACAACTGGTTCTTAAAGCGTCTACATTGTCACCCATTTATTTCTTCATATCTAGAGTCCCTTTTGGAATATCCTACTTAATAAACTTCTTCCTGACCTGGTGGAAAGAAAACATACAAAAGGGTGAGCTCAAATGCTCAGTAATGGTAAACAAAAGAAAAATCAATCACATCATATTCATAAGAACATAACATTTTGGAAATCTTACCCTGCAAAAGAGATCATAATTTCATAACATGGGATAAATCATGGTAGTGAAATGTAATCACAATAATCATTACTTAAAACATGAAGCTTTGTGGAATACACACATAATCATAGATAATCATTTCTTATTAGTCAAGACTCATTGCCAAGACTATCTTAGTGGAAAAAGTCCATTTCTAAACTGAGATCATTTCTCGTTTCAGTCCTGTTTCACTGAACCGGTTTAACCTGTCGTTCCAGCCATGTCTTTCTCATGAGATATAAAATCTTTACCCAATACATTGGAGGGAGATATAGGTCCCACCCATTTCATAATGATACCATTATTATGTGTGCCACAAAATCAAAAATCATACATCATTGCATAACCCATGTAATAAAAATGGTAATCTTAAACATCATTCCATCATAACATAATCCATATAAGATAGAAGGACATCATAAAAATAATTCCATCATAACCTAATCAAATAAATGTAAAACTATGGATAGAAATAGAACCATATATTATCCTAGATGGAAAATAATTTTGATAAGACACTTGAACTCCATTCTTAAAAAAAATATCCTTTCTACTTCAAAAATATTTTTCCTTTCTTAACATGTCATAAAATTTTAAACTAAAAGAAGTTGATTAAAAATAAACATGAAAACATGTAAAGGAATCTTCTTGTAAATAATGTTTTAAAAAACCCATTCATGTCGTATAAGTTAAAAAAACATTCTTCTCGTACTTTTTCCGGAAAAGTCATAAAGTACCTCGTATGAAAGACGAAAAAAGATTCCTTTCATATCTTTTACTAAAAACTCACCAAAGGGTAAAATTGGATATAGAATATTGTAGAAGGATACAAATATTACATATTGAGGAAACATGTATGTGGATGATAAATATTCCCCAGTAAATTCTGAAGTATAAACAATCTCGGATAAAATTGAGATTGCGAGATTTTCCCTTACCTTAGGTCTGATTTGCTTTGTAAGTGTCTGAACCTCCTGTATAATGATTTAAATAATGAGATTGACTTATTCCAGAATCATAATCATTGTTATTATATCATATATGGTCAAATTATTACCTTTTTATTAGTAATATTTCATTGTTACTTGTTATTCGGGTGTTTATTGCTTTTTGTTCTTATGCGTGTTTTGTCGAATAAATTCTTATTCTTCTTTTTGGGTTATAGATACCTCATTTACAAAATTGTATTAGTGTAATATATATCATATTCATTCATTAAATTCATTTATATAATCATTATGCAATGAAGATCATGTAGAACGAGTCGCATCACATCATGGAAACAGTATTCCGTATGTACGCATGAGCGATGATATAGTTCCCATGATCGTGAAATTGTAATGGTGTGTATGTATACTATTTCAGAATCAATATAACTTTACAATAATAATTTATAGTTATTATTTACACCATTATACCCATCCAAGTAAGGTGGTGGTGGAAAATAGATTACACCACGACGTGGAGACGGTATTCCATACGTACGCACGCACGGTGATTTCGTTTTCCATAGGATGGATAGATGGTGAAATAGATTTGTTTCATACTTATAATAAAATATCTGTATATCAGTGATACTGATGTTATTACTTCATAATGAAAAAACTAAAGAATAATAAGTGGAAGAAGAAATAAAGTTGAAAGAATCGGTAACAGACATTACCTCTTCTTTGAAGCGCCTCTTAGAGACCTCCTTTTAGGGCACTAAAATTGGTCATTTGAAGAAAACCGGGACCTCTAGGATGTTTCTAGGGAAGTGGAGATAAGAAATTGGTAGGGTTTTACCGATCTTGAAGGCACAATGTGGTGTTAGGAAGAGAGGGAGGAGGTGCCCATTTATATGGGAGGAGAGGGGAACCTTTGGAAAAACTAAAAATATTATTTTATTATAAAGTCATATTCGGCTTTAAATAGATCCAAATTTATTTATTTCTAAGCTAAGGTGGGTATGGGTCGAAATAATCTCATCCAATAGAATTTAGATAAGTTTAGGTTCCTATTTTAACCTTATCATTTAGATTTAACTTTAAGTTATATAATTTTACTTTTGCGTGTCTTTTTGTGTTCTTAAACTATAAGGTTAATAAACTTACTATAAAAAGACAAACGAACCCCAAGTTGTTTATTATTAATATATATAACCTTATATAAGTCATTTCGCCGATCCTTATATTTTTAAGAATATAATAGCAAATAATAATATAATATTTGTTTTAAAAACTATTTTATGTCAATTTTGACACTATTTAGTAATTGATTTTTGTGAAAATCATAACAGAATGATTAATTCTAAAAAAGTTAATTAAATCAATACTAAAATGTCATATTAACCTATAAAATTATTTTAATTCATAAAAAGTCTCAAATTACATTTATTTGGGTATTTATAACATCAATTATGTCAATATTTCATTAATAAGATAATTACTGCATCATCTTTGTTTCATAAATAAATTAAATTATTTAATGTATAAAAATTAATAATAAAATACCATTATGTAGGAAATATTTTTAGCTTTATAATGAATATTTATAGTCGAATTTAGCTCATTTATAACCCTATATTAAAAATTATTTACTTATTATACTTTGATTTTAACTATTTTATCCCTTCTTTAAATAAATTGATAATAAATATCCTAATATAATCAAAGTGGGCCTAAATGGTCATATTTTATTCCTAAGGTTGTTTTTGGTCGAATTACACTTATCCAATAGAATTAGGACATGTGTTAGGGTAATAATAATATCATTTTTACTCTTAATTACCCTATTTACTTTTAACTGTGGTAAATAAAAGTAAAAAGTTACTATTTACCAAAAATTATTTTCATCTCATTGAACCACATTTTACTTATTGACATCAACCATGTCTCTTGGGTTTTTAAAATTCCACTCACAGAAGCGGTAAAATTATGTTTTATATAAATTTGCAAATTGTCCTAGGAGGTGGGTAAAAGACGGTGAAAAGTTTAATAAAATTTTTATATATCTAAAATTATTATACAATTACTCCAATGAATTACATTGAACTTATATAGGTATTATGTATCAATTTTGACCTGAAATAAATTTAAATAAAATAAATATTTATTTAAATAAAGAGTCTGTTTTTAAATAGTAACCCAGTGTTTTCACTATTAATCAAAAATTGAAAGTTTTCAGAAAAATACCAAAATTTCCCCCTAGGCTAATTTCGATATTCCGAATCCAAAAATGAAGTCAATTTTGAAAAATAAAATTTACTAAATTTCAAAAAGTGGTTATTACTATTCATAACGGCTAGTTTTAATAATATTTTAATAGCATATCATTGTTTAGTGAAACTCGGTATTGCGTACGACGCAAGCTATCAAGGAAGGTCACGATTTCATGTAAAGCAATCCAAGCTAGTGTTGTGTGTAGTGAAAGATCCCTTTGACGATTTATATAACATAAAAACAAAATATTTCTCATAAAAGTCTCGGGTGTTACATTCTACCCCCCTTAAAATGAATTTCGCCCTCGAAATTCATCATTTATAACAAACAGATGAGGATACCTCTCCCTCATTATATCCTCAAGCTCCCATGTAGCTTCTTCTATTTGGTGGTTCCTCCATAAAACTTTCACCAAGAGAGTGGTCTTGGTCCGTAGGACTTTTTCGCTATGATCCAGAATCACTATCGGTTGTTCGTCATAAGAAAGATCTTACCCCAGCGGTACAACTTCTGAGGTGAGTACATGTGAAGGATCAGGTATCTACATTCTCAGGAGAGATACATGGAACACATCATGAACTTGAGAGAGATTCGGTGGAAGTGCCAATCGGTAAGCTACCTTCCCAACACGATCCAGAATTTCAAAAGGACCGATATATCTAGGCTCAACTTTCCCTTCTTTCCAAATCTCATGACCCACTTCCAGGGAGATATTCGTAAGAACACTTTATCACCCACTTCAAACTCTAAGTTTTTTCTTCGGTTGTCGGCATAACTTTTTTGTCGACTCTGATCTGCTCTTATGTGTTGTTGAATAGATCGGACCTTTTCTTCCATTTCATCTACAAGATCAGGTCCTAATAGCTTTCTTTACCCAACTTCATCCCAGCAAGTTGGAGTCCTGAATTTCTTTCCATAGATAGCTTCATAAGGAGCCATCTTGATACTGGAGTGAAATCTATTATTATAATAAAATTCCACAAAAGGTAGGTTTTGATCCCAACAACCTTTGAAATACATGGAGCAAGCTCTCAACATATCTTCTAGAGTTTGAATCATCCTCTCAAACTGACCGTCTGTCTGAGGATGAGAAGCAGTGATGAAACTCAACTCTGTATCCAGAGTATACTGAAGACTTCGCCAGAACATTGAGGTTAACCTCAGATCCCGATCAGATATAATAGAAAGTGGTACTCCATGCAATCTTACCACTTCCTTTACATATATCCTGGCAAGGTGATCCAGAGAGAAATCCTCTCTAATAGAAATGAAGTGTGCAGACCTTGTAAAACGATCAACTATGACCTAGATAGAGTTATTGCCTTTGGATGTTTTAGGAAGTCCGGTGACAAAGTCCATAGTGATGTTTTCCCATTTCCATCCGGGTATGGGTAATGGTTGTAACATCCCCTTAGACTTCTATCTCTCAGCTTTAATTTTCTGACAAACCAAGCATCGAGAGACATATTCAGCAACATCGCTTTTCATGCCATCCAACCAGAAGTACTCTTTCAGGTCCCTATACATCTTCGTGCTTCCAGGATGAATAGAGAATGAAGAACTATGAGCCTCATCCAGCAGCTCCTTCTTTAATTCGGGGATGGGAGGAACACAAACCTGATTCCTAAAATTTATTATCCCATCACAATCAAGGTTTAATTCAGGAACATTTATCACCTTCTTTTGTAATTCTACATCTTCTTTATGTGCCTCATTAATCTTCACATGTATAGATGGTTGAACAATCGTTTGAGAAAGATAATATTTCTCCCCTTCCATTATAATTCCAAGATCCATCCTTTGTAAATCCATAAATATTGGATCTTTTGTGATCCTCATCATGGATAAGCTAGCATGGTCTTGTTGACTTAATGCATATGCCACCTTGTTTTCTTTCTCAGGGTGGTAATGAATTGAGCAGTCGTAATCCTTAATCAGCTCCAACCATCTTCTTTGGTGCATATTCAGCTTCTTTTGTGTGAAAATATACTTTAAACTTTTATGATCAGTATAAATGTCACACCTTTCTCCATAAAGATAATGCCTCCAAATCTTTAATGCAAAGATTACCGCAGCTAACTCCAAATCATGAGTTGGGTAATTTTTCTCATGTATTTTCAACTGTCATGAGGCATAAGCTATCACCATATCATTTTTCATAAGAACACACCCCAATCCCTTCTTGTATGCATCACTGTAGATCACAAAAATTTCTCCACTACAAGTCATTGTGAGCACAGGTGCACTGGATAACCTTCTTTTCAACTCCATGAAATTCTCTTCACATTCCTCCGTCCAAACAAACTTAACTTCTTTCTGAGTCAACATGGTGAGTGGATTATATAACTGTGAAAAATATTTCACAAAATGTCGATAATATCCAGCCAAACCAAGAAAACTTCAGATCTCAGTTACCATTGTTGGTCTCGACCATATTTCAATAACCTCTATTTTTTCTGGATCCACAGATATCCCCTCTTTTGAGATTATGTGACAAAAAAATGCAACTTTTTTAAGCCAAAATTCACACTTGGTAAATTTGGCATAAATCTTCTCCTTTCTCAGGGTCTTCAATATAATTCTCAAGTGATCATCATGTTCTTCCTTTCTCTTTGAATATACAAGAATATCGTGTATAAAGACTACCACAAACTGATCAAGATAGTCTCTAAAGACTCTATTCATCAGATCCATGAAGATAGCAGGGGCATTAGTAAGACCAAATGGCATCACCATAAATTCATAGTGTCAATACCTTTTACGGAAAGCCATCTTTGGTATATCCTCCCTTTTGACCCTTAATTGATGATACCCTGAATGAAGATCAATCTTGGAAAAGTATTGATATCCACTTAGTTGGTCAAAAAAGTCATCAATGTGCGGGAGAGGATATTTGTTCTTGATAGTGATCTTGTTAAGTTATCGATAATCAATGCAGAGTCTCATTGATCCATCTTTCTTCTTAACAAACAGAACATGTGTACCCAAGGTGACGCACTAGGGCATATGAATCCCTTATCAAGATTCTCTTGGAGTCGCTTCTCCAATTCCTGCAACTCAATTGGGGCCATTCTATAAGGTGTCTTTGAAATAGGTAAATCACCCGGTACAAGTTCTATTGAAAACTCAACTTCACGATTTGGTGGAAGACCCGAAAATTCTTCCAGAAAGACATCTTCAAACTCCCGTACAGTGGGAATATTTTTAATTGTGAGTTTCTCACCACCCATTTGAGATAAATAAACTTTATTTAGTGGAATCAAGACCCATAAGATGGATGAAATTTCCACTGGAAGGTTATGTTCATCCTTGCATCGATAGAAGATCATAGATTGATCTGGAATATGAAATGTGACTTCCCTTATTTGGCAATTGATATGATCTCCATATAAAGAAATCCAATCCATGCTATGAATCACATCAAATTCCACTATATGAAGGATCACAAGATTTTCAGGAAGCACTTTCCCACAATCTTCAATCGGATTAGAATTATAAACTTTTGATGCGACTGTTGTGCCATTAGGGGTTGTCACAACTAACTCAACATCTAATTGTTGAGGTAATATTGTGATACCCTTAGAAAATTCTTCATAAATAATAGTGTGGGTGGATCCAGAATCAAATAAAACATTTGCTACTTTAGAGTGGATGGTAAGTGTACCTTTCACCACTTCGTTATCGTACTCCACATCGCTGATAGAAATTTCATGTGACTTTCCATTGTCTTTAGCCTTAAGAGTTTGTTGACATCGACCTTCATCATCAACCCTTGGATTTGGGCATTGATTGGCATAATTCCCCATCTCCTTGCACTTGTAACATTGAAGTGTAGGAGGTTCACTATGTGTAGCCTTTTCTTTGTTCGCATCACTATATATCTTCTTCCCATCATTGCAGTATTCAAATGCCCGATGACCTTCCTTTTCACATTTGAATCATTTACTTGTCCCTTTAAGACAACTCCCTCCATGTTTCTTTCCACACTTTGAGCATAAGGGAAAACTCATCTTCTTTTCAGTGTGATCTTTAGATTTTCCTTTGAATTCCATTTTCCTCTTCTTATCAAACCCATATGACTGATGGGTTACTCAAATCTCCATCTCAAATTTGAGAGAACATCGAAGGATTTCCTCATAGCTGTTGAAGTCCCTTATGGCTAACGCCATTCAAAGACTTGGTTTTAAGCCACTAAAGAATCGATTGATCTTACTCTCAGGTTGGATAATAATACCAGAAGCGTACCATGCAATTCTTGTAAAATTTGCTTCATAGGTACCAACAGATTCATCATTATTTTTCTTTAGTTCAAGAAACTCCTTCTCCATCTTTGTTCAAAGAATACAAGGGAAGTACTTATTGAAAAATTAGTTCTTGAACTCGTCCCATTCCATGGACTCAATTTCATCTCTTGGCCTCGTATTCTTGATAAGATTCCACCATTTATCAATATCACCTTCCAAACGATAAACTGCTAGGATGACTTTATCATGTTCAGAACATTGAAGAACTGAAAATATCTTTTCAGTAGAACTAATCCATTGTTCAGCAACTAATGGATCAGTAGACCCGCTAAATGAAGGTGGACGCTGCCTCATGAAGGATTTAATAGAATGTTGCTCCTTACTTTGCTAATTTGGAAGTCTTGCATGATTCATAGCTTGAGAAAGTTGTGTGAGCATGGCTACAAGATTTTTCATTCCATCTCCCATAACGTTTGGTTGCTCAGGAGGAAAATCATTGCATTGCCCGTCACATTCCACATTAACACGGTTCATTTAGGTTCCAACCATTGACTAAAAGCAATAAGAATAGTGTGAGCAACACTAATTATAATAGGAAAACCACATAATCAAGAATAAAATTACCCACTTAAGGTCTTATCATAGGTTGTTTATGGCCATTTTTAAAACACTAAGATCGTGTTCTATGCTTAGACTTATCCATAGGATTCTTACTAAGGCTTTCACATCCTAGTTTCCAAAGGTTGACTATACATTTCCTCTGATACCAACTATAATGAACCATACTTTACATACATTGTTAATAATTAAAAATTGAAGCACACTTATTACAACATATAACAAAACTATGAAAGGACCATATAGGTATAGTGTCTTTAGAAACAGGGAAACATAAACAACTGGTTCATAAAGCGTCTACATTGTCTCCAATTTATTTCATCACATCTAGAGTCCCTTTTGGCATATCCTACTTAATAACCTTCTTCATGGCCTGGGGGAAAGAAAACATACCAAAGGGTGAGCTCAAATGCTCAGTAAGGGAAAAAAAGTAAAATCAATCACATCATATTCATAAGAACATTACAATTTAGAAATATTACCCTGCAAAAGAGATCATAATTTCATAACATGGGATAAATCATGGTAGTGAAATGTAATCACAATACTCATAACTTAAAACATGAAGATTTGTGTCATACACACATAATCATAGAGAATCATTTCTTATTAGTCAAGACTCATTTCCAAGACTATCTTAGTGGACAATGTCCATTTCTGAACCGAGTTCATTCCTCGTTTCAGTCCTGTATCATTGAACCATTTTAACTTGTCGTTCCAGCCATATCTCTCTCATGAGATATAAAATATTTACCCAATTCATTGGAGGGATATATAGGTCCCACCCATCTCATAATTATACCATTCTTTTGTGTGCCACAAAATAAAAAATCATACATCATTACATAACCCATGTAATAAAAATGGGAATCTTAAACATCATGCCATCATAAAATAATCCATATTAGATAAAACGACATCATAAAAATAATTCCAAAATAACATAATCAAATCAATGTAAAAATAGGGATAGAAACATAACCCTATGTTATCTTAGATGGAAAATAATTTTGATAAGACACTTGAACTCCATTCTTGAGGAAAATATCCTTTCTACTTCAAAAACATTTTTCCTTTATTGACATGTCATAAAATTTTAAACTAAAAGAATTTGATTAAAAATAAACTTGAAAAAATGTAAATTAAGATTCTTGGAAATAATGTTTTAAAAAATCTATTCATGTCGTATAAGTTAAAAAAACATTCTTCTCGTACTTTTGCCGGAAAAGTCAAAAAGTACCTCGTACGAAAAAACGAGAAAAGATTCCATTCATATCTTTTACTAAAAACTCACCGAAGGGTAAAATTGGATATAAACTATTGTATAAGGATATAAATATTACATATTGTGGAAACATGGACGTGGATGAAAAATATTCCCCAGTAAATTCTGGAGTATAAACAATCTCGGATAAAAATTAAGATTGCGAGATTTTCTGTTACCTTAGTTCTGATTTGCTTCATAAGTGTCCGAACCTCCGGTATAATGATTTAAATAATGTAATTGACTTATTCCAAAATAATAATCATTGTTATGATATCATACATGGTCATATTATTAGCTTCTTATTAGTAATATTTCATTGTTACTTGTTTTTCAGGTGTTTATTGCTTTTTGTTCTTATGTGTGTTTTGTCGAATAAATTGTTATTGTTGTTTTTGGGTTATAGATACCTGATTTCCAGAATGGTATTAGTGTAATATATATCATATTAATTCATTAAATTCATTTATATAATCATTGTTCAATGAAGATCATGTAGAACTAGTCGCATCACATCGTGGAGACGGTATTCCATACGTACGCACGAGTGATGATATCGTTCCCATGATCGTGAAATTGTAATGGAGTGTATGTATAATATATCAGAATAAATATCAATTTACAATAATAATTATAGTTATTATTTATACCATTATATCCATCCAAGTAAGGTGGTGGTGGCAAATAGATTACACCACGGTGTGGAGACGATATTCCGTACGTACGCACGCGCGGTGATTTCGTTTTCCGTAGGATGGATAGATGGTGAAATAGGGTTGTCTCATACATATAATAAAATATAAGTATATGAGTGATACTGATGTTATTACTTAATAATGAAACAACTAAATAAGAAGAAGTGGAAGAAGAAATAAAGTTCAAAGAATCGGTAACAGATATTACCTCTTCTTTGAAGCGCCTCTTTGAGACCTCCTTGAGGGCACTAAAATTGGTCTTTGAAGAATACCAGGACCTATAGGATGTTTCTAGGGAAGTGTAGAGGAAAAATTGGTAGGGTTTGGCCAAGCATGAAGGCTAAACGTGGTGTGCGAAAGAGAGGGAGGAGGTGCCCTTTTATAAGAGAGGAGAGGGGCACCTTTGGAAAAACTAAATATATTATTTTATTATAAAGTCATATTCGGTTTTAAAGAGCTCAAAATTGATTTATTTAGAAGATAAGGTGAGTATGGCTCGAAATCCTCTCATCCAATAGAATTTATACAAGTTTAGGTTCTTAATTTAACCTTATCATTTAGTTTTAACTTTAAGATATATAATTTTACTTTTACCATGTCTTTTTGTGTTCTTACACTATAAGGTTAATAAACTTACTATAACAAGCCAAAAGAACCCCAATTTGTTTATTATTAATATATATAACCTTATCTATGTCATTTTGCCGAACCTTAGATTTTTAGGAATAAAATAGAAACTAATAATATAATATTTGTTTTAAAAACTATTTTTTGTCAATTTTGACACTAATTAGTAATTGATATTTGTGAAAATCATAACAGAATGATTAATTCTAACAAAGTTAATTAAATAAATACTAAAATTTCATATTAACCTATAAAATTAGTGGAATTCAAAAAAAATCTCAAATTACATTTATTTGTGTACTTATAACATCAATTATGTCAATATTTCATTAATAAGATAATTACTGCATCATCTTTGTGTCATAAATAGATTAACTTATTTAATGTCTAAAAATTAAAAATAAAATAACATTATGTAGGAAATATTTTTATATTTATAATGAATATTTATAGTCGAATTTATCTCATGTATAACCCTATATTAAAAATTATTTACTTAATAAACTTTGATTTTAACTATTTTAACCCTTCTTTAAATAAATTAATAATAAATGTCCTAATCTAATCCAAGTGGGCCTAAATAGTCAAATTTTATTCCTAAGGTTGTTTTTGGTCGAATTACACTTATCCAATAGAATTATGAAATGTGTTAGGGTAATAATAATATCATTTTTACTCTTAATTACCCTATTTACTTTTAACCGTGGTAAATAAAAGTAAAAAGTTACTATTCACCAAAAATTATTTTCATCTCATTGAACCAAATTTTACTTATTGACATCAACCGTGTCTCTTTGATTTTTGAAATTCCACTCACAGAAGCGGTAAAATTACGTTGTATGTAAATTTGCAAATTTCCTAGGAGGTGGGTAAAAGACGGTGAAAAGTTCAATAAAATTTTTATATATCTAAAATTATTATATAATTACTCCAATGAATTACATTGAACTTATATAGGTATTTTGTATCAATTTTTACCTAAAATAAATTTAAATAAAATAAATAAATATTTAAATAAAAAGTCGGTTTTTAAATAGTAACCTAGTGTTTTCACTATTCATCAAAAATTGAAAGTTTTCAGAAAAATACCAAAATTTCACCCTAGGCTAATTTCGATATTCCGAATCCAAAAATGAAGTCAATTTTGAAAAATAAAATTAAAAAATTTCAAAAAGTGGGTATTACTATTCATAACTGCTAGTTTTAATAATATTTTAATAGCATATCGTTGTTTAGTGAAACTCGGTATTGCGTACGACACAAGCTATCAAGGAAGGTCACGATTACGTGTAAAGAAAGACAAGATAGTGTTGTGTGTAGTGAAAGATCCCTTTGATGATTTATATAACATAAAAACAAAATATTTCTCATAAAAATCTCGGGCGTTACACTGCCCATGATGATGAATTTATCTATGAAAGTCCTCTCCAAAGTAGTAATTCACATTTCCTAGAAAATGCTCCAATGGACAATGTAGTGATGATAAAGCCCTATTATCTTGAGGCACTTGAAAATATGAAGCCAGTCATGTCTGATGCTTTACGGCTAGTAGGTGAAATAATTTCTCAATCAGAAGATAACCCGGGGTTTAGGTCATTCTCCGAACCACCTCTGGGACATTCATTTTCTAGTCTGATAAGTGAATTCTCTACCAATCTTGTTGAATCTGATGAAGCAACAAGAAAGCATCAGCTCTAGTCTAATCAAGTAGAATAATCTTCATCAAATGATAAAAAGGAAGTACTGAATATGAGAAAACAACTGGCAAAAGGTGATGTGCCAGCCGTGTTTTGGCCTTTGGCTGACTCTCATTATGACATTCCAGAGATATTGATGGAAGATGGAATTCATGATATTTGTCTCAACATTTGGAAAAATCATTTTCAATTGAAAAATAAAATATTATCTTATGATGAATATGAAATTCATGTCAAGATAATAGAAGGGTTACAACGCCAAATTGATTTGGCCTCTCTCTCAGTTTCTCAATATCTGAAGGATGGAAAGCAACAAAGAGCCCTTCAACGTTCATGCCTTGGCGCACTAAAAAGATTGCTTCAGTTAATTACCAATTCCCCATCTAGTATTCATATCTGGTGATGGGGTTTTCATGGAGCACTACATTTCACTCTACTCTCCAGTCAACAAAGCCCACCGAAAATGGTCTCATACAATGTTATTGCCCATGGCCGGCCATAGCCAATTGGATTTGTTTGTAATCAAAGGCCTGCTCAGGAAAATGCCTCAACTAGTTCTTCCCAGAGTCATGCATACAGAGAAAAATTTGTCGAATTACTTTTGTATTAGGAAAATGAGAATATCGAACATGCCTCTCGTTTAGAGTGAGCACATCATCAGGTGACAGATGTGTCCGAAATCATCATGTGTTCATCTAAGCCAGGTGATTTGAGTGGATGTAGGTTGATGAATCTAGCCAATTTCCGGACTAAATTCTGTAATATCAGGAGATATTTTAAGAATGTCTCAGATATAGCAGCTCAAGAACCACCCCAGCTTGCCAGACTTGGGACTCTTTTAACGAAACCCTCAAAATCAACAAATAGGATTCGAGGAGTTGACCAGAAATAGTAGGAACAGCCCCAGTCCACCGGACGGGGGACTTTTTCAAATCCTAAATATCTTCCTCAGAGAAATTCAGTCTTCTCTCTATTAGGGAAGAAGCCACAATAGGAACGCATAGCCGAATTATCAGTATATTCCCTCCAAATTACGGTTTGTCAAGCAGTTTCTCAAGGATCAAATCAACAAAAGTCAATGTCTCATCAAGGACACGAAAAAACCAGTATCGCAAAAATGTCGATAGAAGGGATGAAATGCATTATGCATCAATTAATGTCATCAATTCCATTGTTGTTGATCCCCCAGATGATGCTCATTCAGAGGGATGAGATAAAGAAGTTCCTTCTCAAGAAGTTGTACACACAGACACAAATGAAGAAGGTGTGCATACACGAAACCAAAGGCTTACCCAGAATCTTGGTATTCATTCAAGTAACCAACATCCCCCTCTCTGAAAGGTATCCAATAAGAGGAAAGGAATGAATCAGGTTGCATTCCACCCTCCCTCTGGAGAAGGACAATCACACTCACTAGAGCAATGATTTTTACAACATGAGGAAGAAATGAAGTAATTGAGGAGGTTGAATGAAGAACTAATTCAAGGTAGTCTTCCTCCTAAGCGTGAGGGAATTAGTCATCCAAGGGAATTTTTTGCAGCTACTGAGATTGATCAAGAATATCCTCGTTTATCAATACACCCTCACAGGTTGAATCCTATGGGTCAGGTACAACAACAACCGGTGGTGTTATCATCAGTTGCAGTACCAGCTACCACATCTTTCCATGCTCCAGTTGTTGTACCTGCTCAGGTCCAAGCTCAACCGGATGTTTCTAAAAATTTAATAACTATTATTGAGTCATTAACCGCTCGGTTGGAAGATATGGAGGGAAAACGTGCTCAAATTCATCCATAAAAGAGAGCTTACCCTGAATGGGTTGATGAAATTCCTCCCCCATAATTTTTTTCAAGTACCATGTTCCCAATCTTTAATGGTTCAGGAGACCCAGAGCAACACTTAACACATTTTTTTTCTCATTGTGATCCTATGATGGGAACCCCTCAGTAATAGGAATCAGTTAAGATCAGGTGATTTGTACAGTCATTACAAGGGCATTCTTTTGTTTGGTATACAAGCTTGAAATCCCGGTCAATTACTGGATGAGAGGATCTCCTCCAAGGATTTCTTCTTCAATTAAGCTCAACGTTTCTAAAGAAAACAAATTTTCATCTTAAAAATTGTTTGAAAAGGGAGAAGAAAGGGTTTCAGATTTCATTGCTCGATGGAAGGGATAAATATATTCCCTAAGCATAGAACTCCCTCAAGAATAATTGTTGCCAATCTGTGTGGAAAAGTTGCGTGATGAATTACGCACACCGTTGATCCCAGTGAAATACCTAGGAGGGTGTCGAGACCTTACTTTGATCGCTCAGCAGATTGAAGACTCTCTTACAAAGACTAAGGATAGAACTTGTGTAATTCCATCAGCTCCTGGAAGGGGTATGGGTAGAGCAGAGACTACTACAGTTACGCTTAAACAAGCACCTGTACCTGCTTCCACTTCAAAACCTTCATCTTTCTGAAGGGCTCCACCTCCAGAGCGTCAACAACAGAGGCCATTTTTTCAAGATGATCGAAGAGATAAAAGATGAAAACAATTTGAGGACTTGAAGAGAAATGTTTATTCTTTTCTAAATGAACAATTTCCTAGTTACTTCATTTCGGCTCTGGAAAATAATTTGGTTCAATTTCAATGGCCCAAAAGGCCGAACAAGGAAGGATATGAAGACTATCCCAACTATTAACCATTTCATCAGATGTTGGGTCATCCCATTCCGGAGTGTTTTTTCTTCAAAGACCTCTTACAAAAAATGGTGGACTCAGGACAAGTCAAATTAAAAGGTTCTTCTGCTCAGGTAGCATGTGTTACGACTACAAAATCTAGAGGAAGAAGGCGAGTGGCAAGAAGTCAAAAGAAAAAATGTGCAGAAATATGATGATTGGCTGGTCAGAAAAATGATCAACCGAAGTCATGGCATTGTACGAATGAAATTGAAGAAAAATATTGTGCTTTATTCTATGAATTCCATAGAAAAACCCCCTTCATAATAGGAAAAATCCTCAAAGAAATGACATAATTCAATGAAAGAGGAAAAATTAGAAGAAGAAGAAATCGTGTCAAAGCCCAAGTTTTCATTAAATCTGGAAAATTTTATGCCATCTAATTCAAATCCACGAGCACCATCCCACCAAACGGCACAAACTAAACTGGCTAATCAGGAAGATTCTTCATTAGACGATGAGTTGATATTTGGTTCTGTTAACATGATTCACTTTACAGATCTTTATCATAGTCACTGTTTCAATCCTGATAAGCCTGAATTCCCTCTATCAAATAGTGGAATTAGATGGATTTCTAGAGTTCTGAGATATAGAGGAAGACATGGATATACCAGAATCCACTATTCTAATTCTACCCCTACTAGAACTATGTATGTAGAAGAAACTCGTTGCAGAGACCTTCAGCGAGCTCGAAAAGAACAAGAATGTTCTTCCATGCATGGCAGATTCATTCCTGGCATAATTATTCTTCAAGATCAGTTAGAGGTTACACATTATTCCTCTCAAAAATTAAATAGACCTAGTCGGTCTAATCTTCCAAATCCAGGAGTATTTCCAACTTCTACCCCGATTCAAGAAGCATCTACTTCCAAAGAATCATCTTCTAAGGAACCTGCGAAACCACATGTTCATGTTGGGAAATGCAGACCTTTGGATCAAAAATATGATGTCTTGAAACATTTTTCCCATGTACCGACCAAGTTATCAATTTTGGATGCTTTAAATCTATCAGAGGATCTTCGGGGGGCACTCATCGAGGCTTTGTCAAGTCCTCAGGATTTTGAAACAGAAATTGTTGCGGCTGAAGTGTACAATGTAGAGAATAATCATGTAGAATTACATACAATGAAATCTTTCACAGATAAAGATGAATATCATGTTGTGCATGGAAATATTATACCTTTTTATATTTTTGGAAACGTCAATGATGTAGACATCTGATGAGTTTTCATTGATAATGGTTCAGGAGTCAACCTCATCCCCATTCGTACACTTCATCGATTGGGCCTCAACGAATCTGATTTATCTCCTTCTACTTTGATGTTGTAAGGATATGATAAAAATGAACAAGAACCTCTGGGTGATATCACACTCAGAACTCAGTTTGAAGATCTTGTATCCAATTCAGATTTCATGGTTGTTCGACATGACATAGCTTTCAATATTTTTCATGGAAGACTTTGGAAAAATAAACATACAACTATCCCTTCATCATACCATCAATGTCTCATATATTGTTTCAATGGGAAAATTGGGAAATTATATGGTGATAAATCCCCATTCGAAACATGTGAATCTTAATACATTAAGGCGGGATTCTATCACATAGAGGGAAAGGAGAAATCCACAACAAGTGAGGTTACCAAAGTTAATGCTCCATATGGTTTGGAAAATATTCCAATAAACCCATTCATACATGTGAGTATATATTATGTGTTTCCAATCAATCAAATTGACAAGATAGATCCAAATCCCAATAATCTTATGGAAACTTCAATAATTTCAATTATGACAATCAAGCCAGACAGCATGGGCGAAATTGATGATTCACCAAGAAATGATGAAAGCTCAAATGGAGATGTCTTCATTTCATCTGTTGAGATCCAGAAAGTCTATAATTCGCTAGCCAGGTGAGAAGAAGTAATAGAAATGTCAAAGGTGGATGATGATGTCGATTCTCAATCCATTATCTCCTCTTTATTACCCAAGGAAGACCCTTCATCATCAATAGGGTCAAAAATGGAAGCCTCTTCTTCCACATGTTCAAATTTTAACATCTCTCTTGATCCTAGAAATTATGGTTTGTCATCTACTATGCAAGTAGAAAAATACGAAATAAAAATTTTTGAAGAAGAATAGGAAGGTCTTAGGGATTCTCCTCCATCTTTTGAAGATGGTATCTCTTCCATTGTGGATGAACTCAGAGAAATAAATCTGGGTCGAAAAGAAGATCCACGCCCCACTTTAATTAGTGAATCCATGAATCTTGAAGAGCAGGAAATGAATATATCATTTTTGAAGCAGAATCGAGATTTATTTACTTAGAACAATACAGAAATTCTTGGCCTTGATCCTGATGTGGCTACTCATCATTTGGTTTTGCCATAAAAATGTTGAGGATTTAAGCAATCCTCAAGAAGAACACACCCAACTTATTCATCCAAAATTGAAGATGAAGTGGATAAGATTATCAATGCTAACTTCATCAGAGAAGTTCAATATCCCAACTGCTTGGCTAATATTGTCCCTGTGAAAAAAAAATGGACAAATTAGAGTTTTCATTGATTTCCGACATCTTAATCGGCATTGTCCCAAGGATGATTTTCTAGTTCTGGTCACATAACTTTTAATTGATGCAACAACTGGATATGAATCACTTTCTTTCATGGATGGATATTCCGGGTAAAATAAAATCACAATGGCTTCAAAAGGTGAATAATCTACATCCTTTAGAGCCCCTCAGGGTGTGTTTTTCTATCAGGTAATGCCCTTTGTCCTGATGAATGCAGGCACAACTTATCAATGTGACATGAACCGTATCTTCAAACCCTTTTCAGGGAAGTTTGTTGAATGTTATGTGTAGGATTTGGTGGTTAAATATAGATGATGTTCTAATCACTTTTCTGATTTGGAATTCATATTCCACAATCTTTGACAACATAATTTGAAGATGAACCCCTTAAAACGTGCTTTTGGGGTAACCTCAAGAAAATTTCTCAGCTTTTTTGTACATCATTGTGGCATCTAAGTTGATCCTGAGAAGACAATTTCTATCCTTTGTATGTCACCTCTTCAAAATTTAATGGAATTGAGAGGTCTTCAAGGATCTTTGGCCTATATTCGACGTTTTATCGCTAATTTGGGAGGCAAAAGTTTACCCTTAAACAAATTTATGAAGAAGGGAGTGACTTACCAGTGGACTAAAGAATGTAAATAAGCATTCAATATTCTCAATAAATATCTCTTGAGTCCACCTATATTAATGTCACCTATTGAAGGATGACCACTTATTCTTTATGTGATAGCTTTTGAGCGATCATTAGGTGCCTTCCTTGCCCAGAAGAATGATCCTGGGAATGAAAACAACATTTACTAGCTCAGTTGGACTATTCTTGAAGTAGAGACCCGATATTCAAGTATTGATAAGTGCTTCCTAACATTAATCTTTGAAGTTCCGAAGTTGAGACACTACCTACAACATCACGAGGTCTAATTGGTATCTCACAATAACTCCCTCAAATTTATCCTTATCCATCCAATGCTTACAGGACCTGTGGCTCGGTGGGCCATTATTATGCAGCAATTTGATATCCAGTATGTGTCTCAAAAGGCAATAAAGGGCCAAGCTCTAGCTGATTTCCAAGATGAACACCCTTCAGTAGAAGATACATCTTTAGATATTGAACTTCCTGATGAAGAAGTCTTTTATATTCAAGATAATATTCAATCATGGGAAATGTACTTTGATGGTGCTCCCAAAAGTCCAACAGGGAACAAAATGAATGATCCTAAATTCACCAATGTTGGGTTAGGAATTGTACTCATTTCCCCAGAAAAGGAAGTGCTACCCTGTTATTTCTTATTGTGGGAAGGCGGTATAAATAATGAAGCAGAATATCAAGATCTCATTGCAAGATTGGAGTTGGCGTTTCAGGAACAAGTGAATCACTTAACGGTGAAAGGTGATTCAGACCTGGTAATCAAACAAGTCAATGGGGATTATGCCATCAGAAAATAAGAGTTAATCCCTTTGTATGATTACGTCAGAGAGTTAATAAAAGAATTTCCTATGGAACTGACATTTTCATAAGTCCCGCGTTCACAAAATACTCAACCTGATGCACTGGATAATATAGCCACAGCTCTGGAAGATCCAAATCAGGACGAGGCAATCTTCAGTATTTCCCACCGTCATAAAATTTCACCTTATGTTTAAACCATAATAGTGTAAATCATTGAAATTAGTCCCATTCCATTACCATATGGTCATACTACAGGATGGATGACACCTATCCAGGAATACCTTCAAAATGGAACACTTCCACCTGATAGGTCCGGGAAAGAACAAGTCTGGCGTCCTATGTTCAATTTTACTCTTTATGATAGCCCAGATCACCTAGAGAAAATTCTCTACAAAAGAGGTTTTGATGGAATTCTCTTCAGATGCATTGATGGTGAAGAGAAAATGGCTGTCATGGAAGAAGTACATGCAGGAGTCTGTGGTGCCCACCAGTCTAGACATAGACTATCTCATCAAATTCAATGTATTGGATACTTTTGACCTTCAATGATACAAGATTGTGTAGATTTCACAAAGAAGTATCATTCTTTCCAACTATGTGCCAACTTCATTCATCAACCCCCAGAGTTGCTTTATACAGCTAAATACTCGTTTCTGTTTGCCACATGGGGAGTAGATGTGGTGGCACCTTACCCTTCAGCTACCGCCAAGCAATTTAAGTATATTCTTACCGCTACTGACTTCTTTTCCAAATGGGAAGAGGAAATACCTCTCAAAGATGGTAGTTATAAAATCATTGTTAGCTTTATTATATCTAACATCATTACCAGATTTGGTGTCCCTCATACCATATTGACAGACAATGGAACAAACTTATATTCATCCGAGATAAGGAAGTTGTATCAAGGATACAACATCAAATCCAATCATTCATCTCGGTATCATGCAGCGGCCAATGGAAAAATAGAAGCCCTAAACAAGACTCTTTCAAACATACTGCAAAAGATGGTGGATAAAGATATGAAATCATGGCCTGATAAACTTTTTCATGCTTTATGGGCTTATCGAACCACCACCCACACTGCTACACAGTCAACTCCATATTCATTTGTATATTGAACAGAAGCAGTATTTCCCATTGAAGTTCAATTACCCTCTCTCAGAGTATCCATTTGTGATCAGCCATCTACATATGAACAATCTCAAAAGCGATTGGATGAATTGGATTGATTATATGAAAAATGGTTGTGCACACTGCACCATTTGGAGGTCTATCAGAATTGAATATCACGAGCTTTCAACAAAAAAGTTCATCTTATTTCATTCATTCAGGGAGAATTGGTATTGGTTCTCATTACTCCAATGATACCAGGAAAGAAACCTCCCAAGAATGAGCCAAAATGCGAAGGACCTTACTCAATACATAAGTTCTACTTCAATGGAGCTTATTCTTTAATCTCAATGGATGGAGAACTCATCACTACTCCAACCAATGCCAAATTTCTAAAGAATTATTTTTTATAACACAAATACATCATTTCGTTCTATGCATATGACCTTAAAATATTTGCACCATCATCCAACATGACGTTAAACTGTGCCATCATCCAACATGACATTAAAATGTGTTGTCCTTGCTGCAAGACTTTAAACTGCACAGTCCCTTATACGTCCAACAGGACGTTAAACTATGACGTCCTAGCTACATGACGCTACACTATATAGAAGTCCTTTACGTCCAGAAGAACGTTGAAACTTCATAACCATCATCCAACATGATGTTAAATTGTGAAAAAGTCCATAATACGT
The DNA here is from genome assembly GCA_963277665.1 of Viscum album. Classification (NCBI taxonomy): domain Eukaryota; kingdom Viridiplantae; phylum Streptophyta; class Magnoliopsida; order Santalales; family Viscaceae; genus Viscum; species Viscum album. Next base: position 944,938,605 of record OY728155.1, on the reverse strand, counting down.
TCAACATGACTTTAAACTGTGTCCCCATTGTCCTCACTGCAAGACATTAAACTGCATAACCATACGTCCTAGCTACATGATGCTAAACTGTACATCACTCCATCGTCCAACATGACATTAAACTATATTATTCCTTTTCTTCCAACACGACATTAAACTGTGTTGTCCTTACTCTATGAAATTATACTACACAGTCCTCAAAGTCCTTACTGCAAGACTTTAAACTGCATAATCTTCTCTTTTGTCCTTTCTAGAGGACGTTAAACTATACATCCACATCTATGTCCTTACTGCATGACATTAAACTTCATAGTCCCTTATTCTTCATAGCAGCATGACATTAAATTGTGCATCATTAGGGTTGTTTCTACCTATTGTTTCTCACACCGATTATGACTCACGTGAGCTTAGAGTAAACTTCAACCACAACACCATCTCTGGGCCACTAACCATGCGTAAGTCCCAACAATTTCTTTTTAGATCATTATTCGCAAAAACAACTTGATCACCAATTCAAATTTTAATTGAACTATGAAGACTTTGATCCTCGAATTCTAGGCTGGGTACGTAGGCAACCTCTCGAGGTTCATGACCAAAACCAATCTCTTCACATTGGTTAACATTTGTTCTTGATATATGATGTTAAAATGTACAACAAATTTTTCTTGTATGACAATAAACTACAGCATTCATTGAAACCCTCACCTGAGAAGGAATGATTATTTACATTGATCTTTAATCATGTTATATTCTAAAGACTTTGTACATACATGGAAATTCCTGAATTTTTTTTTCTTTTTTTCTTGGGTCAAACCATCATTGCACTAAAGTACCCTTTCAACCTTCATATGTACGAACCAAATCTATACAGAGGGTATTTTAAGAACTACGTGCGGCTTGATTACCATCCTTATGGGATACATAGGAACATTCGAGCTTCCCTTATATCCACCCCCAATGTATTTAGGCCCAACCCCAAATTTCACTTTCAGTCCCTTGGCTAAAAAGCCCCCCTATGAAAACATGAATGTGGTATGAATACCCTGGTTTTCATTCACATCAGGTTTATAAAACACACATGGTGTATTCATTATTATGGTCCGAGCTCTATGAACCTAAACTAAGATCTTCTATACTCTCATCCCACATGACGTTAAACTATATTTCAAGAACTAAATTTGGCTTGATTCTCATTCTAATGAGATATGTAGTGAAGTCCAACATTACAATTTAGTACCCGGTCACAACATGATTATGGTTAGCATTGGTCTATGTATCTCCTTCATGTATTGGAAAATACTCATTTTCATGTGTCATACTCCTAACCATAAATACTTCCAGATCTCCATAACCCTTTTCTTGACTTCTGGTCACAAAATGTCTGATTCCTGAGAGTTCTTTTTCTTGACTATGCAGCACGTTCCCTGTGGCGGCCTTGCATAAGTAGTCTACATATCAGACCTGTCAGCCAAAAGATACTATTATTTGACTATACAGCCAATGCCCCTAGGTGGCCCTGCATAATTCAACCCCCTAACGGGTTTGTCAAATAATGGTAACTTCATTCTTGGGAAGAAAACCCTGTTTTTTTCCTTAGTTTTCTTTACGATAATATATAGGGATCCGAAAAAATATCCATCCTTAACACATTTTTCCCAAACTTTTTTCATGATCTGAAAGTATTCAAGTCTATGGTTTATATTTCCTTCCCCTACGCTTTGGTCAAACCTTCGTTAGAGTGACATTCTTCATGTTCTTAGACAATCATGATTGAAAATATCTTCTCCACATTCAAGTACCCATCTCCATTCAAAAAACTCTATGCTTTAGAAAATTTGAATCTCTATAAACTTCCACTGGCTTTTTAGCAGTAGAAAAGTAAATTTCTAAGAGTTATTTTTCCTGAATATGCAGCATGTTCCCTTAGGCGGCCTTGCATAAGTAGTCTACATAATGGATCTGTCATCCAAAAGATGCTATTATTTGACTATGCATCCAATTCCCTTAAGTGGCCCTGCATAACTCATCCCCCTAACGGGTTTGTTAAATAGTGGTAACTTCATTCGTGGGAAATACTTATTCTAATATATTTTAGTCGGTTTTTGTATCATTCCTCATATTCCAAATTTATTAAGTCATAGTTTACATATTTTCCCTCATACTTGAATATGGTAATATGTTTTCAGATGAATTTTCAAGGAATTGAGTTAATTTTAATCCATTCGGTCAAAGATATTTCGAACTTAAACATTAGCCTTTTTATGTCCGACGTGCATGAATTTAAACTGCCCACAAAAGAAAAGGGAACACTAAAAAAAGTCAAGTCCCAGCTCACTAAACATAAATTTCATATGATTTAGGTAATATTGAGAAATTAAAAATATTAAAGGTTTGCAGGGTTATTTTTATAATCCTAGTAAAAATCAAACTATTCTTACTAGGCCCATTGGATTAGGTAAAAATCTAAAGTAGGTAGCAAGAAAATGCAGGAACAAATGATTGAAGATGAAAGTATTCTTCATTGATGCACAAGAGTTAGAAGGACATCCAAAAACTTGAGTCTCTTTTATTTTCAGAGAATTACAAAAGGCTGTCAACATAACTCTTCACTTGATTTATGGAATCCCAAGGTTCATCAGTAGCCACATGAAATTCATTCATTCAAATGGATACAATAAGAGATGCAGTGATACCATCTCTTCCTGGAAAAATTGTAAAAGAATGTTCTTGAGTGCGGTTTGAAAAAAATTTCTTCTTATCAAACAGTGACTCTGTTTCGGTCCAAAATATTTGGAAGATGGATACCTGGATTTTAGAATGGTGCATTGGAAGTAAAGATCCATTTGAAGATAATACTATTTTCAGATGTGGTTCTAATGCCATGATAGTCTTCTCTCCACCAACCGGAGGCAGAAAACATTTCAGCCCATGGGTTTTCCATTTTCATATCTGTAAAAAAATGGCATGGAGGAAAAATTTGAATGTTCGCACCATTTTTGTTTCTCTTAATGCATAGCATAACCAAAATAGAGGAGTAGCAGTGTGGTTGCATCTCAGGCATATAATTCTTTGCCTCTTGAATGTTGACTTCTTCCATATGACCATTCCCATACAGAGGCAAGTAGATGCTCTGTGGAAAGTTAAGATGATACTTCTTCAAGTACTTAGCCAAATCTGAAAGAGTGATTTCGTAGATATCATAGTAATCATTTCCAACAACGTTCATCATGTCATCAATTCGCTCACTCTCCAGTTCATCAGCCATTCCAATTCTTTTTGGAGCTGTTGAATCTTTACAACGGACGAATAATTAACTCTTAATTGAGTGGATTTTTCATAAAATATTTGAGGAAAAGTAAAAAAAATGGCTAAGGAATTAAGGCTCAAAAGTCTAATTTGCGCGCGCAAGTGTAACCGTGTCGCACAAGTATCACTGCGCAAGTCAAAATACCTCTACAGTAGCGCGACATGAAGAATAGAAATGAAACCACGGAAAATCAGCCACCTGCGTGACGAGATCAACCTGCGCGGTGAGAGCTCGAACTGTTCAAAATCGCATACTTTGTGTGAGAATGGCCACATATTTATAGGCCAGGCCACACCTATGCACACCAAAGCCTGCGCGCCTCTCATCTGTGAGCTGCTATCTGCGCTCTCAAAACCTGTGTGCCACCCTTCCTTGGTTTTCGTCTTTACTTCAGAGTCACATTCTCATTCCTTTCAGATCCAACTCTGAGGGGATATGTTTTTTGACGCTCCTTTCTGTCACAAAGTCTAATGACTGAAAAGGGAAATAACCTAAGACAAAGTGATTTATCCTTTGAAGAAACAACAAAAATTGACAAAGGCATGAACAAAGATTTGATTCAGCATGGGCCGCGCAAGTTCCAAGAAGGTCGCACAGGGTACCTGCGTGCCACATATAGGGAATGCAAGTGACCTGAGCACCCTATTTGATTTTCGTCCAAAGTCTTCAGAATCCTATAAATACCCTTTGTGGGCCCCCCATTTATAGAGGTAAAAACTAGAAACTCATATTTTATCTCTCGACACCCTAGTCTCTTCTTGAAGTCTTCCAAACACTTCTACGGTAATTTCTTACCTAGAATGAAAGATCTAAAGAGGGGGAACAAGGCCTAAGTGTTGAAATTCACAAACATCTGTGTGCCTATGTGTCTAACCATTATGGAAAATAGTCACACTTGTGCACCGCCTTATTCCTTAAATAGAACCTGTGCGCCACACTTTTATAATCCTTTAGGGATAATACTACGATCTTGAGCCAAATCTCTCCCATGTATTACCCTATGGGTTGACCGTCGCAAAGGTACCTATGTGTTGCGCAGGTATACCTGCGCGACCAGGACTTGCACGCCCAAATAGGACCCGCACACCTACCTCTTTTTGGGTGCCCCACCTGCCTATTTCAGATCTTTTCGTCAAGTACACATATCCTATTCAATATTTAGCCTTCCGAATCCTCTTCAAAGCTAATTATGGCATGATTCCTTGGTTGGTTTCCTTATCTGAAAGGAATTCTATGGAACATCAATCAAAACCTAGTGATTTACATATATTCATATCACTAAGGTGAGAGATTTCATTCATTCAACATAATCATTTAAAAAGAGAAGTTCCCAAATATAGGCATCCTATTTAGGAATAAACCCCATGTCCCTAATTATTGGGCCTCCTTCTCAGGAGTAAGCCCCAAGTCCCTTAACCTGGGCCTCCTTTTCAGGAGTATTCCCCAGTCCAAGATATTTAATATGGGCATCTTCATCAGGATTAAGCCCCGTGTTCTAAATTCCTCAAACCTAGGTCACATTCTCAGGAATAAGCCCCAGTCATAATTTCTCTTAACCCGTCTTGATTTACATTTGATTTGGGCTTCCTTCTCAGAAGTATGACTCAATCATAATTCATATCTAATTTAGGAATCCTTCGCAAGAGTAATCCCTAAGTTAAGTATCCAAATCCCCATAAAGCACATATACCTTTATGGACCGAGTTACCTGGTTTCTTCTTTGAAGTAAATCCCAATCCTCATCTATCTAGGCCATCCTAAATACACAAGCCCCATATTATTTCTTATGATTGCTTCTTTCATGGCACAATTTTCAGGTTTTACTAATACCTCTTGTTTCTCACACTGAGCATGACTCACGTAAGCTTAGAGTATAAAAGTAATTATGAAATATTTCTTTGAGCCATCAACCATGCATAAACCCCATACTTCTTTACTCGAACTACATGGGTTCTGATTCCTTTTCTAAACAATGATACGTAGGTAACACATATGCATGTATGATCCCAACTCTGAAATAATTCATGTCATTCTGAACGACAATAAACTTCAAGTGCCTCACTAAGTGACTTTAAAACTAGTATGGTTATCACAATGACCAAGAGATCTCTATTAAATGTATTGAAGGATACAATTAACTAAGAATATCTAACAAATATAGATGATTCTCTATCGATGATGAACCTCAAATACATATAAAAGACTCTCTAAATATCATACATATCAATCATTGATTGTTCGATCTAAAGGAAAACATTATTTTCATACTTGGTAATTTAATAAGGATTCACGAAAATAACTAAAATCTATAAAGAGAGTCCCGGAGTAGACAATAATTCCCCCCAAAAAAGGTGTGATGAGTCTGACATCCCATCCTCTCGACCAATAAAAATTCTTATGCCTCATCGGTTCACAACTAATGAGCACATACCTTTGGAAAGTAGGTCCAAATGGATATAAAATCATTGGATTTTTCTGGTTCTATGAACAAACCCGTTAGAAACCGATTGGAGTGTTTGAACCTTAAACAATCAAGGTCATCCCCATTTCCAGCGTGAAACAGCCAGGTCAAAGAGACTGAGTGCTATCATGTCTGTATCAGCCATCGGGTCCATACCTTCTTAGACCCTAACCACTTATGCATATCCAAGGACCCCATAAAATATCAATGGTCTCATTGATGGTATGAAAAGAAAATATTTCTCAATTTTAGAGAGGTCCCGAAGAGGACCTACAAAATTAGACAGGTTCTTATAAGAAACTTGAGAAATGAAAAGGAAAAATGTCCACAAATTACAAAAATTAATGATTTTAGAGGGTTTTTAATGTATGGATTTTCCCAGTTTCTTTTCATAGTTCACTTAGAGGAAGGAACATCAAAAATAACATGAGGTGCCAAAGGTGGTGTAGATGGAGGCACAATTGATGTTTCCTTTGGATTAGAAAAAACCACATCCATGAGATCCACTTGACTTGGAGTTCCCTAATCATCAGCCTCTTAGTCAATTTTTGAACCGACTTTGGCCACCGTTTTCCTGGGAAAGTAAACTAATGATGTGGGAGGTGCCCAAATTTTACCAACCTCATGAAATATCCAAGAGAAAATAAAGTTTACCATATTCCTAACAGTATAAAATAATATATGAAAGTGATGATAATACTTATCTTACCACTTCACTAGAGGCATCCTAGTCTCCCTTATCTCCACTAGTTACCATTTTTCAAGGAATTAACATTCTCTAAGCTAGTGGTGTGTACTGGACCCGACCATTGATAGAATTAATCACTGCATTAAGTTCACAGAGAAGTGATTTGACTTCAATGGGCTGTTGTTCATAGAAGATTTTTTTGGGAGCGATCACTCTCCCAAATCTGTCAATCTCACTTTTCACTTGACACAACACACTCAAGCTCAACCACAAACTATATGGAAGTACACTAAACTAGGTAGGGACAACAATGGTTTATCCCAAAGCTTCCACCTGATCGAATAACCCATCCATATAACAACCCAACCTTCTAATTTGATATAGAATTATATATTTTGGATATGTACATATTGTTTTTAACTATAAATCATGTTATAAACCGTTAAAATCAATCCACATGGACTTCAAAATTAACTATAAGAGATGTATTATTTGGATATGAAATTACCCACATATGAGATGTTCTCACAGAACATATTATTTTCATTAAGGATGTATGAGGAAGGCATGACAACTTTATGTGGTGGAGAAATCATTGCATCGTTTCAAATAGAAAAACCATATAATGGAAGGTAATTATAAAATTGAAAATCCAAGATATTGGTTCCCATCAAGCTTTTAAGATGCTCGTGGGTGGACCAAATGACTATGTACTAGTCAACTTCCACACTACCGACCAATGTCGTCCAATGAACTATAGCCTCCCCAGCTTCTATTTTTGAATTCATTTGTATCATAAAAAAGAGATAATTTAGATTAATGAAGAAAATATAGGATTTAGGGTAATAAATGGACTTGAGTAAGAAAGCAGAACATGACTAATTAGAAATATCATATTTAGTGCATGACTTTGTGAAAGTCATGTGATCATAAAACCATAATAGGATGACCTGATCAAAAGAACCTGGGAGATTTATATGATTACACGACCCTTGAAGAATTATGCCATCATATAAATAAGATAGAAATACATGAATCATGGTTCAAGTGAATTACCTAAATTGATTATCTGATTTTTTTACATGATTTGATTATGTGATGAGATCACACAATCAGTTCACATGAAGCATTCATAAAAATGAGATTTTGTGACACGATCACATGAATATGATTATGTGAAGTAGAGAAAAACATTAAGAGTTCTCGTAGTGATATGAAATATTGAGTCATTAGTGAAATAGATTTCCCATTAATCTCATATCTATAAGAAATTTCAATGAATACCAAGAGAATCTTAGAATACTAAAAGAAAAATAGAAGCCCAAGAAAATCACCCAGTTATTCACTCCCTTATAAAAATGTTTTTTTTCTTCTTCGGGATTTTTATGTGGGGTGTGTATACTTCTGAGCATCAATGAGATACAGGTTCAATGGAGGTGCTCAGGCACCCAAATTTTGATGGGCATGAATATGTATATATGATGCGGGTTTATTTGAGAAATTTTTGAGATTCAAGATCAATGGACAATGATTTTACTATCAAACATCATGATTACCTCTGTGATTGAGAATACATAGCATCGTTGCTCTTCCTGCAAAGGCATGTCACATAGACAAATATCTTTTAAAATAAACAAACCCAACAATGAGTAATGAAAATAAAAACAACATTTCGTTATATAATTTTTTTCAATATAGACATATTGAATCTTAATGTTACCTTTACATATTACAAAGGGTTTATTTGGTCTAGATATATGATAATAACAAAACTAATGATTCTTTTTTCACTTTACTATAGTAGGTTAATGACTGCTTAGCATAGCATATGATCTGAAATTCCCATCCAACATCCCTATGATGATCTCATCTGACACCATGTCAATGATATCACCATTCCGAGATCACTTTTCCTTCTCTTCCTACACCCATTTACCTAGTAAATGGGTGGAGGAAGAGAAAGAAAATTTAAATCTGAATGATGATATCATAGAGATGTTTTCAAATGAGAGCATCATGGGGACACCATATCGGATGTTCAGATCAGATGGTATGCTATGCAGTCGTTAACCAACAATAATAAAGTAACCATAGTCTTTTTATTAAAATTTTGAGTGATGCCAAACCAATATTCTTCCAACACACTACATTTATAGAAATAGCTCCATGGAAGACCAAACTAAAAAATATAAATGATTCATCCATAATAGTTTAGGTCTAATGCTTTTGGAAACATGGAAACATAAAGAACTAGTTCACAAGAGTCTCTCATTATGTTATGATTTACTAGAAAGACAAATCATTTCTAAAACCATTTTTATAACCTAAGGATATGAATCATAATAAAGGGTGATCATATATGCTCAATAATTGTAAACAATGGAGATATCAATGATAAAAAAAATAACATATGTAATAAGAATTCATATTTATCCAATTTGTGTACAATCTTCCATCAGGTATGCTTCCCATTCATTTCTAATCACATCTATGTCATCTTGTGGAAATGAGTTTTTTTGACATCCAAGGAAGTATGAAAAAAATATAAATACACAAAGTATTAATAAATATTTTAAATAAACTAGTAATTATTTTCGAAAATACCTCTTTAGGGGTGCTAGTTTGTTGATGAAATGTGATCTCATTCATAAATTTACAAACATAATAACCACAGTATTTTCCATTTGATTATTTTGGACACTGCAGAAACATCGAGAAAAATAATTAATTTGTTTTGATATTGTGGATAGTGAAATCTTGTTATATATACCAGGATACCTTTCTAGTTGTAGATATTTGGGGAATTTGTGTCCTTAGGCCTAGGATTCATTCCATGAAGTAGACGATATTGATGCATGACCCTATCATAACCGATTACTCATTAAAAAGATAATATAAATTATATAACTAGATCTTTAGTTCTAAAATATTAGATCTAGGGTATTAAAAATTGACAAATGCCATCAAGTGTGGTTTGTTAGTTTAATATCCATGTATTGAATCCAAAATATAAATCTTTTGAGTATCCCCATTGATTGTAATCCTCATCCTATGCTTCCTAATAACACAAAAAGGAATAAGTAATGAAAGAAATGAAATTATTGTTGATATGATTAAATTGTTGAGTTTTACCACTATTTCATTGGTATTAAAAAGTGGTGTCATACGTAATTTTTTTTTAAATTATTTTAGATGGGATGACATTATTTGAGCCTCTATCAAAATTTATTTCTTCTTTTGAAGAGGTGATGTGAGGACTAACGAGTCCGAATTTTTGTTCAGGGGGAAATCCCTTCAATTTTTTTTCTTATATATTCTTGTAAAAATTATGAAATGAATTTAGTTATAATTATCATTGTATATCAACTTTTGTAGAATCAAATCCTGAAAACATACTTTATGTATAAATTTACAACTGAGGTTCCTAGACATTCATACATGAGGATTTCATTTAGATTTTTCGGACTGATGAAATATGATTTTTCCTCTATGTATATTTTTTTTCAATGTCAACTATGTTAGCATTGCTGTCTCTCAACTTTTTATCCACATGAGCCTACAATGATATTAAATGTCGATATAGAATGGGCAGGGTGAAGGTTCTCTCATTTGATCATTTCAATCGGTTGGTTGACCATTGAGATTGTTTTGAGGTGATCATTCATTTCATCCCATTCCCTTTGTCATTCTATAATATGATTCTTAATTTGAGACCTTTTTTCATTAAATGTTAAAGGTTCAACATAAAAAATAAATTAAAAATGGTGACCTCTTTGTCAACATGTTTTTATAAGAACTAACAGCCATGCGATGGATGTTCCAACAGCTTGTTCGACCATAAGAATTCCATCATCGTAATTTGGAACATGTAGCTCAACACTCATCTCATTAGCTATGTTAACAGAAAGTTTGAGATAATCTTTTGGAAGTTTTTGTTTTGTAGCATGTCATTCTTTATATTGAACACCATATCTCCCACAACAAGTTGATAGGTGGGGGTTGATAGATATAATTCAAATTCATTTTCACCATGTAGAATATTAGTACAGAAAAGGTATCAATATCTATGTGATTCACATTTCCCTAAAACAATTGTTAGAACATTTATTTACTCATCTAAGTTAGGATTTTTGGGAGAATGGCTCCCCTCAAAGTTGGTGGGGTGGGGGTGGGGGGTGGGGCGAGATCTTCACGCATGAGATGTTGTTGAGTTGTTTCTTCTCTTTTCCTCCCCCATAAAACTTTCTATCATCTCTCTATGGTATTGTAATTTTTATTGAAAAATAGATATTGATTGTATCATGTTTTTCATTTCATCATTTTTATCCTCTGTTCATTTTTATTTCTAAAAATAAGTTCGATCTGTCACCCAAAAAACCACACCTCTGACACAGCCATATTGTCCTGGCAGCTTTTAGGCTGTTGAAAGTATGTTTGCATCTAGTGTGGGTGTTAACGATTCCTGTGACTCTGTCAGATAAAAAATATAGAAAAATAAGTAGTCATTGTTATTTAATAGTGATTTAGATAAAATCCAATTTATATTATGTCATACATGCATGTGACTCCCACACTATTTGTGTATTTTCATCTATCAGTATCCCCTCTTTGATTAAATGACCCTCCTTCCATAGAACATGTTATGGGATTGAAGTGGATTTTAATATCGATTCATAAATCTATATATAAATTGAGGAATATTGTTTTGGTGTTGTTTTATTTCACTTAAAAGTATAATGGTAGATTTAAAATATTCACCAATTTTTTTCTCAAGTGAAGCATACCCCCATCATTTCTTTGCGGTAGGGGTACGCTGGTTTTATTTCCTGTTATTTATTTTCAGCACTCAATTGTAGTTACATAAATAAAAAACATTCCATCAAAGTGATGAATACCTGCAATGTCCAACAAAATATTATCAGACAAAATGTACATGAAATGTATGCCTAGCACAACAACTAAAAAACAGTTCCCACACACCTTAAGATATCAAGTGTGAATAAAGTGGAGGTGGGTGTGTCTGAATTTTCACTTCATCATCATTAACATGACTTTTTTTAAATTGTGCCTAAGCCTTTTGGATTCATTCTAACAAATCTTAATACATATTCATTATGCAATGCATCTACTATAAATTAACTCTGCAATGTATGATGAAGAGTAAGTCAATGTTTATGTTTTTTATTTTATTATAATAAATTAAAGAAATGATATCAGAAAGTTACTGTAATCTCATCCCACATTAGTGTCTTAAGACATGTGACAACATGGTTCCACAACTGTACATCAATCAGCACGTGCTGATGAGTGATGATTCAAATGTAGCTACAAAATATGGACTTGTTGGGGTTAACATATTGGCCTTGATTATTCCATACCACCTCAAATTTGAGGCCTTTTGATTTTCCATTAATTATTTTTTCTAACACTATCAAACTATGCCGCTCTTGTTTTTTTTGTGCCAGTAGGGTTTCATTTTTTACCATTTCCAACGAAGAATCATCATTATGTTCTTTCGGAGTGCTAGATTCATCACTAAGACCATCAGAAATAGGTTATGAAACCAATTGCACCTCTACACTGGGACCAGCAGCAATAGGTCAAGAAACCCGATGTTGCTCTACACTGGGACCAACAACAACAGGTTGAGAGACCTATTGTGCCTTGGGATTTCGCAGATCAAAAGGTGCAGAATTCATTATCTACAGAAGTGGTTTAACATTTAATTTAGATTACATAAAAGAAGTAGTGAACATATACTAACATAATGTAACACAATGTATATTACAATAAACAAATAACCTGATTATTGAACTCTCTTTTTTTAAAGGATGAAGAGAATTGACCCCTCTATCGACTATGCAAATCCCTTTATTTTGTTATCCTATAACATAAAAAACTACATCTACATTGGGATTGCTGTGAAATTATTGAAATGTCCCAATTAAATGTTCATCCTCCATTGAACATTGATCTGACCCTTTAGTTGTTTTGGTCAATAACAGAAAAATTGACCAGTTTCGGTTTGTGGGATCTGGAATATAAAATATGTGTACTACTTGTGATTACATTATAATTGGTTCTTCTTTCTCCTCATCCTTAATGAAATCAACTTTCATGAATCAAAATTCATCTATTTTAACATCACTCTAGTTATCATCCCACTTGCATTGAAAAATCAGCTCTTGTAATTTCTTATAATCCAACTCCCATATTTGTTTGATGATGCAAATGTATGAAATATTCACATAAATTGGATTTCTATTATTATCACCGAAAAAATGTGTTTCTTCATCCACAACTATATCCCCGCTATTCTGCATGGTAATATCTTCATCATGTTCATTAGTATAGATTTTATAACCATTAACTACATAAGATTTGTAAGATAATACATACATACTTTCCCCTCCAACTAGCCATCAAAGTCACTCTGAAATTGAGTCTGGATTTTCATCTAACTACTTAAAAATGTGGTCCCAAATAAATCCTATAAAAAATCGATTATGTGTCTCGGATATCCATTTTTCATCCCTAGGTGGATTCAAATGCGAAGGAATATCCTTTTCAGTTTGAACATATTGGTCAACATCAAAACTGTTATACAAAACGTAAAGGTGGGCCTGCTCCCGATCTGTAATATTGATTGGGACAACCACTCCTACAAAAATTAATTCACCCTCAAGCTACCTAGAGTGAAGAAATTTGTTTTGGCCAATGTTTTACACACGAGAAAGGTAGTTGATATAGAATTCAATGACTTCAACCACAATTTATTTCTTGACAATACAACCTTCTGACCAACTTCAATTTTTGACACACCCTTTCAAAATATTCTTACACCATTCAATGGGGTACATCCATCTATAATGTATAGGACCACATAGTAGAATATCTCACACCAGATGAACTATCAAATGAGCCATCATATCAAATAAGTTCCTAGGTAAGAACATTTCAAATTTACATATTATGAAGGCAATTTATTTTTTAATAGTTGTAAATTTCACATGGTTTATACCTTTTCAGCATATAGCTTGTAAGAAGAATCATATATTTGTTAATGTATGGGGAATATCTTGAAAAAAATGCAATGTAAAGATATAATAATTTGATCTTGCATCAAAACATGGACAGTCATGTTTTTCCAGACCCTTTAACTTTAAATCACCCATTGATACGATGTTCTTGATATTTGATGAATAACCCTTCTAGAATCTTTACATCATTCAAGATGCATCCAAACTAATATATCTCTTACCTATAATGTGTGTAATCAGTAGGAGGATGAAATGTTCTTTTTTCATCCTTCACTGGTGCCAACTCTTATCATATTCCCATTTCAACCATGTCTAATCTAGAATAAATTCCATCATTTGTTTTGATGGGTGAATTTAGAAATGTGATGATAACACTAATACATACATATTTTTTCAAAAAGAATAACATAATGAAAATTTATTACATACAGACAATTCCAGTATTGAAATTCAAAAAAAAAAACTTCTCAATTTTTTCAACTGGTTTTCGTAAGTTTTTTTGAAAACAGTTTACCAAAAGTAGTTTCCGCATATTTTACATTCTCAACCAATTGATCAACTGATAGTGGAGATAGTGATGTATTTTTTTCTAATCATCCATCGAATGACGTCATCCAAGATCTGTACTAATGCCATCATGGTATAAATATGTGATGTCATAGAAACACAGTTGTCAATGAATGTTTTAACCTAATTGATCGTGTAACTTGTTAGCTAATGGGACACACTTGAGTTACCTTAATGTTATATCCTAAAAATATTCATAAGCAGGAATGTCATTTATCGTTCCATACAACATGGCTCTCAAAGTGAAATATTAATTTTTGTAAGAATTATACAATGTAACACTTAAATCCTAGAATAATTACAAATCATAGATCAATGGATCCAAATAAAAATCAATATCATTACCCAGTTGTTTTGGTCTTGATATAAGCATAGATAACGTGATGTATTTTTTTCATGTATAAACATGGTGTAAAGTTATAATTTACAAACATAAATGGTCAGGTACTGTGACTGCTAATTTGAAAAACAAAAAGATTCACTCCATCTATTGATAAATCAAGGTGAAGGTTTATCGGCTCATTTCCAAACTCAGGATACATAGGATCAATTATATTCTATTGAGGAGAGTCTATCTGGTGACATAGTTTCCCATATTTAATTCTTGTATCTTTATTCCATTTCAATTATCCTACAGTCTCCTCACTTCCACATAGGTTCCTAAACATGGGAATGATTGGAATATACCATACAATTTCTGTAGGACTGGATGCATCTTTCTTGTATCGATAAACACCACACATTGGGAATTCCTTATGTGAGTTGTGGTCCTTGAGAAACATTGTACAGTCATTCGGGTAGGTTTTTATTCTTTCAAAGATCATACCCATTGAGTGTAACATTCGTTTTCCATCATATGTTTGGCTTGGGAGCACATTATCTTCTAGGAGCATGTCACTCAGGATATTAAGAAGTTCTATAAAACCGGCATCACTCCACCCATTTCATGATTTCAAATTATATAGATTTAGTATGGCTGACAATGCTGTATATTTAGTGTGACCAAAATACAATGACATAATTTCAGAACTCCATATATTCTCAATCAATTTTGGGAAATCATGATGTTCATATTCAACTAACTATGTCATTTCCTCAATACGATCTTCATCATTATTCCATCTATAATCACATCATCCATACGATCGTCGTCATTTTTCACACTTGTAATCATATCAGATGATCTATAAAACGCATTTCTATCCATGCCACTACCTACATTCGTTTTCCCTCTGTTTCTTTTAACATGTATAACATTGATCTATTCCATGAAAATCTGGTGTTCATTCAATGCTCTGGATAATTTGTCTGGAATAACAATAGCGTAAACACGGACAAAGGATTTTTGAAGGTTTATATGCATGATCTTTTAAAAACTTGATAAATTCTTTCAAGCCATGTTTATACTCTTTTTTCAACCAATTGGAACTCATCCATTTTTTATTATTATTCATCCTATTTGATAATGTACTATTACTATTTAACAAAATAATTACACAAAAGTTTTTCATGTAGGGTCATCATCCAACTATAATTAATGGAACTAGCTACGGTAAACAATACCCTTCCTCTCCATGTGTTAACCAGGACCAAAGTAGATCACACCCATCTTCCCAACCACCTGATCAATATAACTATATATGAAATTCCCTTTCACTATAATGATTTAGTATCAAACATGTGATTTATATATGTGGTTGTAAATTGTTTTTTGGTGATTCTCTAGAAACATAATGTCTCTAGTCAATAACTATGGTACTAAACTATTATATGGTATGATTTTTAATAGAGTTCTTGTAGGTTGAAGGATTCATTACATGATTTGTTATGGTTCTTTGACATGGGTGTCCATAAAGTGTCTCGTAGAGTCCTATAGTGATGTGGTTTTCTAAGTTTTCTTGGAATTGAACTAGTAACAAAGTGGAGGTTCCATATAAATGGTAATGTTTGGGTTGATATTTAATGTTGTAAGAACTATAACCTGGAAAAGAAATTGCATACCAATCATGCCAATAACCGCAACACCATACAAACACACAGTCATGTTCAAAATCCCAACACCATAGAAATCAAACAATAATAATTTCAAATTTTACAAAGCACCCCTTATTCAATTATGTTTGTTAATTTAAGGATTCTCAAAAAAGTTTTATCATCCTTGGGAAATCCTTAATTAGTCAAGTATAAGAAAGTTACCAATTTTTATATTCAAATGTTCAATAGGAACCAAACAACATTCAATTCATTTAGTGTGAATACAAGGGCCACCAACAACCACGATTTTTAGTGGGGTGATTAGCCCGTAAATTTCACAACATAACCATCCACATCAAATAGTAATAACATGCGAACAAGAGGATACTAATGAGTAGGAGGAGAATTCTCACAACATAGGTGCCATTCAGTATATGGCAGAGGTGCATTCGCGGTAGAGGAGAGGCACGTGATAGAGGATATTTAAAACTGAAATGAAACCATAATATGAGAACTTATATATTATACCTATCCATAATAGCTCCAATGATATTTATTAATGGGGCATTCCTATTTAAAAAATTTTATTTTTCAATATGGGATTTTATTTTCCATCTATGATATCTGCTTCCAGTTTATTTTGTTGCACATCAACAATTTTCCTAGATGTTCAACTTATGAATGGTACATGTATTTTTTTCAAGAGAAAGATCAATTTTAATTTACTCTAATTAAGGGTTAAAATATTCCACTTTAATTGTATAGTTTTTTCTAGGGGATCATTGCTACCCAATAGGGATCATGAATGCCTTCTACGTTAGTGTAAAGTAAGATCAATTGTTGGTTTTGATACCAGCCTAGGCCGTATCATTATATTCCCAACTGTAATTGACCCATGCATATTTAAATATAGTATGGGGGTTAGACACTAATATATATAAGGAACAAGAGAGGTAAAAATTATCCTAGGCTCTCCAATACAACTGATGAAAGATGAAACATAAAACGGATGTGGGAGAACAACTCAAGATTAAAGGAGGGGAAAAGTGGCGTATTGAGGAGCGGTTCTAGATAACAAAATGGGAAAATTTAGTAAAACAAAAAAGGTTCAAAGGAGAAGGGGGTGGGCTATTTGAGGGGGGGGTACAGGGCTATGGGGGAGGGGGTGTGGGCTGTCCAGGGGGGCTGTCCAGGTGGGGCGAGGAGGGGTGGGGGCTTTCCAGGTGGGGGGATACTGGGGTGTGGGAGAGGGTTGTGTGTTTTTCACAATAAAACACCCCTTAGGGATCTTAAATAATTAATTATGAGAGGGGAAAATTATGTGTAAGAAGGGTTTGGGTGATGGGATGGAGTGGCTAATAAGGAATAGTGGAACCTCATTAAAAAGACTAAAAATATCTCTTTTCATTTCAAGAATAATGTACATTATGGTCTATCCTAATGGAATATTTCATAGTTCACCCTATGTGGTCAAATTGTTGAATTAACACAAGGTATACACATTACATCACACATACCCTAGGAAGAACCATTATATATTGATCATGAATTTTGATGTGATTATATGCGTCATGGAATAACATCCACCCACCAAGAAACAGTATGGAGGGTATAACATAGCCAGCCTCCCACACGATACAAACCATTAACATAATGTGGGTCCCATAGATAATCTCCCATACATAATGGAGGACCTAAAAAATAATAACCAATCTAACTTCTAACACAATATAAATAACTAATACAAGGTATTCCTCATGGATAATATGATATACTATAAGTGGATCGTGAGATGGTCAAAAAAGATCCAACTTACTACCTTAGAAGGACTACCAATGTAATAAATATTCCATTGCTAAATGAACATACATAAAGCAGATCCAAGGGATGGTATAACATAGCTATCCTTAAACATAATTTGAACCACTAAAATAATTTATGTCTTTTGGAAAAATTCATATATCCCATGATGTATAGCCAAAAATAAACATTAAAAAATATGAAAGAATGTTCACCTTAGTGGAGTATCTCTACATTGCAATCCCAAGGTCTCTATGCCTCATCCTCATCATAGATATACAATAAATATTATGATATAATGAATAAGAATGGAAGATAATCATGATCCTATATCTTAGCTAGCTAATGATTGGGACTAGCATCAAGCAAGTGGCTATTACATAAGAAGCTCATACCTGACCCATCCTAAGCATCTCCACTAAACATATCTATGATTATAATATCCTATAGTTAAAAAATATATCATGATGATCAAAATACCTCTAGGTAACAATATATTAACAACAAATATCTCTATTCAAATTTAATTCCCATCCTTCACCACAACATGTTTGGATTTCCCAACCCTTATAGTCATACAGAATCCACATTCTCATTTCCACTGACATCATAATCAACCGCTTTCCATGTACTATAACTATATGGGTTCTAAGGGAAATTTCACAATTGCATATAGCCATGATAAATAATTAATATGGAATAATCAATACAATCCATGCACTCAACATGATATAAGATTTAAAATAATCCTTGATATATATCACACAACAACCTAGCCACTAGTCATCCCATCACTAGTACCCACCAAGGCACCCCCAATCACACTATGCATTACTACCAGAAAGGTCCAAAACTCATAATAGCCAAATCTCTAGTAAATTAATGGTCTTTACCAATAAAATTTACATCAAAATCACTTAACCCCAATTAAAAATACATATAAAGACCCTTTCCATGTGATTTCCATAATTCTTCCCTCACAGAATCCTCCACTCATGACCCTTACAACATGATTGATCATAATCCCATTCATATAGTTTCAACCTAAGATATTAGTAATTAATAACATGATCCAATACCACTATAGGTTCCATTATAGCTAAACTTTCAAATGTAGAAGTGTAAAAAATCATTACATAAGAGACTCACTGGGGGAACCCGTGCGTTGTTAAGGAGGCTTCTGAGATGGTTGTCATAAGATGAAGGTGCGCTAGAGAAGGTCATGTGGATATGGGGATCCCACAAGAAAGAGGAGGATAATGAGGTAAGGGTGGAGGAGGTAGCCACGATGGAGGAGGAGGAGGAGGGTCGCGGCATAGGGGGAGGAAAAGACATTGGCAGCAGAGGAGGAGGAGGAGTCACAGCAGAGGAGAGGTCGACAGCGTAGGGCTCAGGTTCCACCAAGGATTGAACACTATTAGGGTTCTTTTATAAAATCTATTGGATCCTTTATCAGTGCTTGTTAAATGTGCTGATAAAGGTATGTTTTATCAGATGTAAAATAAAAGCGCTGATAAAATTCATATTTATCAAAGCAAAAAAATATAGCGCTGATAAAGGAATAAATTTAATAATTTATTTATATTCTTATATATAAATTTAAAATTATATATATTATAAATAATTAAATATTTATTAATAATTATAACTATAAATATTACATACTTATATATATTGGTATATAATTTTAATATATTTATATTAATAAAATTATAATTAAAAATGAATTTGATAAGTATTTATATATATCACTAAAAATATAATAAAATATATTTATTATTTAAATATATTAAATGTAATTTTATATTCACATTTTTTAGAACATAAATAGTTTATATGGGTAATATTATGAATTAATCAATTTACCACATTATGTAATGTACAAATGAACATTCATGCATATGATACATAACATATACAGGTATATTCATAGACCAAATTCATTGGAAAACACATATATATTCAATAATTTTAATTGTAAATATAAATATTAAAAAGTATTATATTTTTCTAAATAAAATGAATATATTAAATATAAAAAATACAATAAATACGATGAGTTAGTCTAATAACTCTAATAAATATCTAATATATATAATATATATAATAAAAATATTTATTATTTTATGTAATTTATTATAATATTATAATTATTTAATTATATATATATATATATATTTAATTTTTATCTTTGAAATACTTTTTTCAATTAAAACAATACATATATATATTTGAATAATTAAAAAATATATATTAATTATGAATATTTTTTATTTACTTTATAAAAATAAACATTATTTCTGAATAGAAATATAATAATTTATATAAATTAATAATAATAAATTTTATCAGTGATAATAATAGCGCTGATAAATGTACCCTTTATCAGCACTAAAAGAAGCATTGATAATGGGTACACCTTTATGAATGGTTGTTTTAGTGCCTATAAAGGGAACATTTACCAGCGCTTTTATTTTATGATGATAACGGGACACCCCTTTATCATTGCTTTCTGCATAGCACTGTTAAAGGGAAATGCTTCCCTTTCCAT
Source organism: Viscum album (assembly GCA_963277665.1). Taxonomy (NCBI): domain Eukaryota; kingdom Viridiplantae; phylum Streptophyta; class Magnoliopsida; order Santalales; family Viscaceae; genus Viscum; species Viscum album. Next base: position 944,918,217 of record OY728155.1, on the reverse strand, counting down.
GTTTTTTGGTAGTGCAAGAATGTGGATTTGACTGTGGAATATATTACCATAGGGTTAATAACCCTTAAAAAGGTTCGGTGAGTATCAAAAAAATCATCACTATGTATATAATGAGTGGGCCTAAGAATGAACACCTAGGTTTATAGTCATTGGTTACATGATTCATGTAATTCATATATTCATTAAACCCTATTTATGATAGATTTGAAGAAAATTTTATCGCATAGAAATTAATATGGAACAAACCATGGATGACTTAGATTGAAACCAAAAAAATTACATGATAGTTAATATATTTCATTAATGATTTATTCCTTCTATATTCATAGTCTCGTATTTTATAAATTTCTTAATACTACCATCCACAATATTTTCATTAGTTTTGAAAATTTCTTTAAATAGAAGGAATCTTTTTAGTAATATATTCTATTAGAATTTTGATGTTTTCCCAAAAAAACATTCAATCATAATGAGAAAATGAGTTGAGATATTCATATTGTCACAAACCCCTCCCCACAAGGTGTATCCCTCCTGGGCATGCCATGTGAGAAGGGAGATAATGACCCCCGATTACCACCTCTAGTAGGCTCTGGGTTGGCGATTAACACCGAGGGTATGGTAAACAGACAAATGGGAGGCATTTCCATCTAAGAGAACACATGCAAAAGAGATAGATAAGGTAGACACCAACCAACTCTGACTCAGAAAATAGTATAGAAGAATTCCCAAGTACACATATGTAATTTCATGAAAATCTTCTACAAATGAAAGAGGGAAAACTACTAATACCCAAAATAAAGTAAAAATAGCAGCAACAACGATGCCCAAACAGATACTACAACCCCAAGCTAGTATAAACCAACCTTATCTCCAACCTGCTCCATGTGACCTGAAAAAAGTTTATATAAAAATTGGATGAGTATAAAAGTATACTCAGTAAGATCCTTACTGGATATTCTCGTGCAAAATTAATGAAATCATGTTAAATTAGAATGAACTCCAAGTGAAACTAACTTGTCACCTCCATAGGTATACTAAGTTTCCAATCTCCCCAGGGAAACTCTCACCATCTATCACATAAAAGAGTATATAATATAATAAATAATATCAAGGGTATCCTGCTACTAATTACCCACGGGTTTTCCTCTTTTCCCCAATGTCACACATCCCAAGAATCTCTCTCCAAAATGGCTTGCCCCGCAGACACATGGGAGAAGCACCACAACATAAACCTTGTGCAACAAAACTGCCACGTCTGTGTAAGAAACGTTAGCAGTTAGTTCATGGAAGCCACTACAGCTCACATAATGTGCATCATACGTTGGGCATTATACCTCAAGAAATTACAACCCACACACCTAGTTAGGACCCTCAAGTTGTCAGAGCCTATACACATTACGCCTATTGTAGTCCATAGAAAACTATATCCATAATATATGTGTGTGAATAACCACAAGTTATTTAGCCCTCTACACACATATATGGGGAAAACTAACTGTTGTGCCTACCATCACAACTAACTACCAAGAGAAGAGAGTGGGGCCAAATGTAGTAGTCAGCCATCTATCCTCCCACCAGAATGTTGGGGAAAACACTCCACATGGATCAGAATCCCTGGGGTGTTAGTTTCCCTATCTAATGGGGTGGAGTAGAATATGGAAACAAAAAAAGTATATAATATACATTATATCACAACCACACTATTGGAATAACCTAGTCATAGAATCAACTACAGCTAACGACTCTTGGACTCCCGACTTCCACATCTAAAACTAGGTATATAATAATCACACAACCATTTAAAGAGATTCAATACATTAATTAATTCCATTTTTATCAGTTTCAATTTATGTAAATTAATTATTTAAAAATTAATTAACCATTAATAATTTCCACATTATATTTCATTAGAATCACAACCAATGTTCACTGTTCCTTTAAATTGGAACCTCAACATTGTGTACCAACAAGCTCCACCCTCATGGGTTAACAATATTTATTCAATGACTTATTAACAACATTATGACTTTCCCATATTCCCAGACATTCTATAAAAACGTTCTAAGCTACTAAACACAAGGGGATAAACATGGTGAGTAGGTGAACTACCAGTCAAGTCTTTACCACCTATAGAATGAGCATAGACCAGTCCTAACTTTAGAAACTAAACACTGAAAGAACATGGCATACCCCGCACGTCTTCGTCCCTTTTTGGAAGAAAGCTAAGAAAGACCAGATGCCTTGAGTATTGGGGAAATTAAAGTATATAAAAAATCGAATAGAATATAGAAAGCATAATAATGTTCACATCCAATCCTATTCCATCATCTCTGGTGTCCTCCCCGACACCCATATGCATAAACTGATGCATCTCACCACCTTAGGCATCAATTGCTTCCACAACCAATAGGCCTCTCTTCCCCCACATATCACAATAGACTTCCAGGCTCACATCACAACACAAGCAGTAGGAAAACAAACGTCATATGAATTGGGCTCTTATCCCTTAAACAACCATGTGGGTAACTCAGAACCCTACAAGGAATTATCTTTTATCAAACAACCATTTCTTTAATCCATCTCAGATTAACCAATTTATTATTCGTAGGTTCCAACTTTGGGAAACCTAAAAAGTTTGTAATCACAAATGGATTATAAGTGTTTAATACATCAATTTTATTAACATAAAATTACAACAAGAACCATTAGATTCGTTCAAATGCCTCTTTACCTTCATCCAAACATTTATCAATTAATTCTGACTTTACGTTCTTTACCAATTTTCATCAAGAACGGAAAGCTAAAAAAGGAAAGCATAGGTACGACACTATCTAGAAAAAACAAGAGGCAATAACATATCATCGATAACAATTTATTTATCCAATTAAAATATTTATTATGTAAATTTCATTGTGATATAGTGGGATAAAACATGAAAACTCTACAATTTCACGTAAAATAAAAGAGAAGAATAATACCCCCTACCTCAAACGGTTATTAACATTATTTATACAAGAATGTGCCGCAAAACTGGTTTTGATATCCTCCTTCGTGAAAACTCTATCCACTAGAGGATGTTGAAACCCCACCACACTGGTCAACACCCAAGAAATGTCCATTAAGAACATGGAGATATAATTCCATAAAAGGACAAGGAGAAACATGAGGAGATGAACCCAAAATAATGGTGATAGATCATACCTTTTATCAAAGATTGATTGATTCTTCTTGGTCGAATAAAAAATAGGGGAACCAATCAATGTAGAAATATTTGATTACAAAACTCCTATGGGATGGAATAAATGGATCGAGCATCTAACAACTGAGAATGAGGAGGAAGAATTAGGGAGGAAGATATCTCATCCCTTTAAAAGATTTAACAGAGAAACAGTTTAAGATGTGCTGGATTTTACATTAAAAGGGGATCACATTAAAACACATGGTTTGACCAAGTAAAAGCATCTCAAGCCTTATAAAATTAATATAGGAGTTACATCCTTTGAATCAGCCTTAGAGTCATTAAAACAAGGCTTCAAATGACTTTTACATTGAAGGAAATTTCAAAGGGGTGAATGTGTAGGAAGCTGGAAATAGTATTCACGAACTCAAAATTTGGAAAAGGAAATAAAGGCTACCGTTGGACCTCACCGTTGAAGAAACACTGTTCAAAAACTCAAAATTTGGAAATGGAAATAGAGGCTACTGTTGGAACCTCTCCGTTCTGGAAACACTATTCATGAACTCAAAATTTTGCAAAGGAAAAAAAGGCTACAATTGGAACCTCACCATTCTGGAAACACTATTCACATAAGGATACCATTTCACTATTCACTTAAGGTTACAAATGACACTATTCACATAAGGCAACCGATGACACTATTTACATAAAGCTACCGTTGCACTCTTCCCATAAGCCTACCGATGAAACTGTTCCCATAAGGCTACCATTACACAGCTCACATAAGCCTATCGATGACACTGTTCACATAAGGCCACTGATGACACTATTCAAAAATGGCTACAGTTGCACTATGCACATAAGCCTACAGATGACGCAGTTCACATAAGACTACCGTTGCACTGTTAATATAAGCCTACTAATGATACTGTTCACATAAGGATACCGATGAGACTGTTTTGATAAGTTTAGCGATGATACTATTCACCTAAGGCTACCGTTGAACTATTCACATAATCCTACCGATGATATTATTCATATAAGGCTATCGTTTCACCGTTCACATAAGCCTACCGATGACAGTATTCATATAAGGCTACCAATGACACTGTTCACATAAGGCTACCATTCCACTATTCATATAAGTCTACCAATGAAACTGTTCACATGAGGCTACCGATGAAATTATTCACATAAGCCTACAGATGAAACTGTTCACCTAAGGCTACCGTTGCACTGCTCTCAGAACTAGAAATCTGGAAAGTGTTGGGGATAAGTCACCTTGACTTCCCTGAACACCTCACACACCAGATTTTTGAAAAGGAATGGATCAGAGAGGTCTGAGACATTAGACATATAAATAATATTAAAACGTACTCATGTTATGTGTAATATCATGAATTATATTGATAAACCACCTTCTCTAAAGAAAGGGTATGTCACATTTGTGTTTATTATGGGACAAAGGCCACCAATGTTTAGTGGATATTCTAATAACTAAAAAAAATATAATTGATTATCTTTATGGGGAAGATATTTTATATCCCTAAAATTTTTGGGAAATAGAGTCTAACACCAGTTGCTGTAGTAGTATTGTAGTAGTACTATACCGGTTACTATTGTCGTACTATAGCGGGAACTATAGTTGGTTCCATTTGGCACTGTATTAGTCGAGACTATTCCCCTATTTGGGAAATTGGGCCACCGATTTGGTCCTCAAGTCCTTTAAATCCTATGGGCCACCCACACCTTCGGGTTAGTATGGCCTTCCAGCCACCTCAAGGCCTTCGAGACACCTTAAGGCCTTCACGCCACCTTTAATGCAGATGAAAACCATACAACCTACAAGGAAAAAGCTCTAGAAGGAGGATGAGCATGGATCCTTTCACCTTAGCATATGCTAAACAGATTTCAAGAATGAGAGTGTATGGAACCTTACATCGGGAAAATAATTTTCATGCTTGAGAAGTCCTAGTTGAACAGCTATGCTAAGGTGGAGAGCTGATTTCACGATGAAGATACTGGAGAGGAGCAGTTTCATGTAGTTATTCTAGGTTGTTTGTAATTTTGTAATCCTACAAGAAAAGAATTCATTTATGGCCAATGGAACATGTAATATATACGACTATGATCCTTGTAAGGGTTCCACCTCACCCGTTGAAAGGTGGATTATGAAAAATAAATAAAAAAATAAAGGCATTCAGGCAATTAGAGGAGGTAAAGAAGAAATTTAATCAATAGATTTGGAATGATTCAATATAATATTTTTTTATAAATATTTTCCTTAAACTCTCCATATTAAACTGGATTTAAAATTCCTTAGACTGAAAAAGGATGACGAATCTAAATGGTATTAATAATAAATCCTCAATAGTCTTTCGTGATATTCCACCAGCTTTATCATTGTTTAATGAATGTATGTTTTAACTCTCATATAGTGTACCGAACATGATCTTTTGAACATATTTGGAGATTCAACACTATGAATGGTTTCTATAAATTTTTGGATTCTCCCCAAAATTTGAGATATTTATTTGTGATTATCAAGAGTTCCATAGGAATAGAGACAAGAAGTTTTGAATAGAGATTAACAATAAGGGAATATTGGATAATCCTTATGGTTTAGACTGAATCCAACTACAAAAATACCATTAAAATTATAAGAAGAAACCTTGAAATTGTTTAATGGGGCCAAATAAGTGTTTCTTGCGTGGGGGGTAAATGGGACACTATACTGGTTTCTAGATGGTGTTGAAGAATCCAACAATTTATTGTGTTAAACAGGTTATGATCAATCCTCATCCAATTTATCATTACATAAACTATAATCAGAAAGGACACCATAAAATATAATGCATAAATATAATGGTATTCATGGATAATCAATTTTTGTAACCATCATAGTCAAGGGATAAGAAAATTATTACCGAATCCCTACAGATGAGGTGGAACATGGAAATAATATCTCATAACATATATTTCCTATTCAATAAACAATGAAGAAAATTTTATTTTACTATATTTATTTTCATTAATTTATATACTTTATGTTTTATATTACTATTTAATGTCTTCCTTCATAGATTGAAGTATGGATATCCATGAAAACTGCTAGTGGTGTAATCCTATTAACTAAAGTGTTGTAATCATGTCAAGATATTATTAGAGGGATAATTATTCCATCAAATATCATGATCCTTACCTTTCAAGAATTTTATCTTAATATTGGCTAAGATTATATCTCATTATATAGAGCCCACATCAACTGTTAGGAAAACAAAATCACCTTTTATATTCTAGAACATCACATATTCTTATACAAATTCAACAATGGTCATGTGTCTCCCTCAAAATATCCACCAATGTCATGGGTGTTAATAACTACTGAAAAAGATTATCTGTACCATGTAGATAATTAAAAGGAATTCATCTGACTATTATAAATAATAATTTTGAGGGAATATACGGATGTATTATATAATGAGTTTCCCATGTACCTCCCATAATATGAGGTATATTTTTCAAAAAAAATCACTCTTAAGGACACTACTCTAACTATGTGAACTTATATGATGGCCTCGATAGTGTTAGTAGAGTTAGAGAAGTTCTAATAAGAGCATTTTGATGAAGAGTTCATACCCCCTAGTGCATCATCATCGGTTGAGCCTATGTTTTTTTTAAATAATAATATATCTATGTAGGTGTGATCAATTACCCACAAATTAATAATATTACAATACGAAGCATGTATCACCTACAATAGAATAATTACTTTTTTGATCTACTTCGAGGAGATCAAAACATCTCAATGGTAAATCATAGTTCAAGATATTACTTTCTAAAGGTAAAGAGAAAATATATTTAGATGATAATTTTAACATCCATTTACTTTTATTTAGGTATTCCTTGACCCCACATTTTATAATTCTTTGTTTGGTACATGTATTGGGTTCTTTTGTGTAAAATTTTGATTTTTAGTGGTTTTTGGAAGTTTATGGTTGGAAAATGGTTTTTGCCTAACCATGCACCCCCATGAAAATAGTAAAAACATATAAAGTGAGGGTTTTCATGGTCAGTGCACCATTTGACATACCATGCACCCCCTAAGGAGAAACTGAGAACCAAAATGTAGGGATTCATGGTCATGGTGAACAATTTGACTAACCATGTGGCCCAATACTAGAAACCATGAACAAAATGTTTTCTATTTTTAAATTTTATTTTGAAATAATGAATCCCCATTTTAACCCTTTTTCAGCCCTCATTCAACATATGTCCCTTTACATGGCTTTAAACAATCTTACGATGAAAATTTCGTCCCTCTGAACTCTTCCCTATGTGGATCAATTTGTAGTTGATCATACTTATTTTCTTATAGGTAATTAGGTGTCATCTTTTTTTATTACCTCGATCTCTCATTTCTTCCTACATATATATTTTTTGGATTATCATGTACGTAATGGTTCTAAACAATAATTATTTTCATCATCATGATGTCTTTGATTTCATGATCTCCATACTTTTGTTCATCATTGGTGAGCCCTACTATGGGAGTTGTTTTCTATATCAATGATTTATAGGTAGGTGGTTCCATGCTTAGGTTCCCAAAAATTGTAAAATTGAATTTATATACTAAATTGAAATATTTTTTAAATTATTTAATACCTTGAATTGTAACTATTCGATTCTTGATATAAATTTGCATGGAAATTGATGAAATCATCTGGTTTCAGCATAACTAAAATTATGGGTTGTATTTAAGACAAATGATAATATGATTTGAAATTTTTTTTATGAAATAAAATGATTTATATTATTGAGAAAATATATTAAATTTAAATTTTATTTGAAATGGAATGAAATGATAAAACCCTATGATTGGATTTTCAAATGAAAATTCCTGATGAAAATTGAAATTTTAATATATTAATTTCAATTTTTTAAAATGATTATTGTATATTTTATTGATTCTTGGAGAAAATATTAGCCTAGTAAGATATTTTTAACTCATAAAATAATTCTATGACCTTACTTACATAAAAATTGATTGACGATGAAAACTATTTCTAAAAAACATCGGAATGAATGCCCATTGGGGTTCCCCTTTTAGTATGTAGGCTTACCATTATGGGATCCCCATACTGAGTTCAATTTGTGTATGCATATATGATAAGTGTAGTGATAATTATGAGATGTTTAAGGATCCTTAAAGAGGAAAAAATAACATACCACGAGCATTTTGTATATATTTTTTGCTTTACTATGTGTTTTTTGAGTAGATATACAAGTCATCGATTTATGGAATTATTCTGTTAATTCCTATTAATTTATATAATTAGTTTTATTTAAAATTTTCTTCTAATACTACTTGAAATATTCTTTATATAACATCAATCTATTTCAAACGAAATCATGTATTGGTTTTATATATATAAAGTGAAATAACGTACCCATATTTATTTAAATTAAAACATATATCTTTTATTTTTTATAATTTATTATAGAATAATTGGAGAGACCCTAGTTGGATTTATATCTCACAACATACAATGTTTTTGGTGTTTTAATGTTTTCTTATTTTATATGAGTAAAACGGGAAAACTCTACGTAGAGGTGGTGGATATTCTTGATCCTTTGGACCATAGTGTTGGTCGATGTTTCCATTGAGCTATTTATTTTATCTAGAGAGTTGTTGAGTACCCTTCGGATGTAAAGTTTTGTGTTTCATTACACATGTTTTATATCAGTTACTTTCTCACTTAAAAGTGTTGAGCATACTGACTTTTTTCTTCTTTTATTTTGTGGAAAGTTGGTTTCCACTTTTATCATGTTTGATGTCGGGTTCTAGTTTCCAACCCATTTGGATTGAGAACACCTTATAGTCTATATTATAGTCCTGGAAGATATAGATAATATTTGATTTATTGTAAATTCATGATTTAATCAATGTGAATTGTACCACCTTCAATCTGGAAGGACCTAGAAGGATATGGTGGGATTCAATGGTTAAAGTGATGAAGAATGAGTGTTTAGAGCATATAAACTTTAAAATTATCTTCACTTATAAGTTATATAGAAAGGATATGGTGTTAGAGCCTACTATAGATATTTTAAAACTAGAATAGGATAACAAAACTATGATAGAGAATGTAGACATATTTTCCGAGTTTAGGTTGATTTCGCCTATGATTGGGTAGAGTTAAAAGATAAAGACCTGATGGGTTGACATGGGTCCGTAATATAATATTAATTTGTATGAATGATTGTTAAACGTTACTTCTTTTGATGATGTTATAGATAGGTCATTAATGGTTGATCCTCTTTTGAATGGTATGTTAGGGTTGAGGGGAGTTTCTTTTTCTCCTATTTCTAGTTCTATGAGTTCCTTTAATAGAAAGAAGAAGTGTGATGACTGAAATGTGGTGTCTCGATAGCAGGGTTCTTCTTGAACTCCTACCATTCCTAGAAGTGGGACTTTGATTTTTTTTCTTGAGTGTATAAACTAGGCATTAGAGATGTGTTTGTACTATGGTTTGAGGATATTCAGTTCTTATAGTCTCTCAGGAAACCTAGAGAATTATTCCCCTTTTTTATCTGTTCATTGGAATGAGATTAGTAGAACCTAAAATTACTATGTTGAAATATTATGATTCATGATATAAGGGTTCTAGAAACAATAATCTAGAACAATTATTATTCATGTTGTGGAAGAGTCTCCAAATGAAGTGGATACCAGTCTAGTGACTATGAGAGGTACCTTCACTATAGATTCATCTTTATGGACTTATTTTTTTAATACTGGTGCATGTCACTCATTTATGTGAACTAGTATTGTGGAATTGATATATAGTTTTATATATACTTTTTTCTTATGATATGGATATTATTATGGCCCTAGTAACGAAGAGAGGTTAGGGAATTGTTGTCATACTTGTTCCCTCTCTTAAAAATAGATCGAGTTTACCTATAATTTTGTAGTTTTCATCATTATACCTATTAATTTGACATTCAGGATTGATTGTATCACTAAAAATAAATATTTAGTTTACTTAAATATTTTATTGGTCTCGTTTTCCATTTCTGTTTGGATATGTCATATCATTCCGAGAGAATGGGCTATGAAGATGAGTAGAGATTGACCTTCTTATACAAAGTACAATAAAGTGATATTGGAATTTTATTTTTATCAGTATTGGGAATATTTAGGCAATGTTATCCAACTATTTTTCCTAATGTTTCAAAAAATAACTCCCATAATACTTCTCCAGTTTTCTTTCTTTAAGTGATGTAGAGTTTTTTATTGAAATATTTCATGGTAATCAACAAGTGTCTATACATTTCTATTATATGGAACTAGATGAAATGAATAAGTTTTAGACTCTTTTAGATTATCTATTACAAATTTTTTTTATGAATGACTATGTCTTCTTGGGAGGTTCATGTTGAATTTTCTAATAAATCTTATGGAATACTTTTCCTAGGTTATGATTGAAATAAACTCAAACGAGTTACGATAAGGAAAAACTATCTATTTCCATGGATTTATTATCTATTTTACTAGTTTAAAGGGGAGAAGTGGTTTTAAAATAATTATCTATGTTTTGGTTATCAATTTTTGAGATGAAATGAATCTAAATTTTAGAATACTACCATCCAGAGTAGCTATGGCCATTATTATTATCCCGCTATGCTATATGGTCTATATAATTATTCTACAATATTTATTTCATCGATGAAAAATATCCCCTATGAGTATATCAATACATTCATGGTAGACTATGTTGATGACATCCTAGATCACTCTTAGTCAAATAAGGATCATTTGTGTCATCTGAGACATGTTTCATAATTGTTGATAAATCACCGAAATTATTTCAATCCGTGTAAATGTTATCTCTATATTATAGAAGCAATTTTTTAAATGTGATCTCAAATGATGGTAACTTAGTTGACCCTAAAAATTTGAATACTTATGATAGATGGGAAACTAATATTTTTAGATTTATTGATTCTTGAGTTAGGTAGTGTATTATCATCATTTTGAAAATGATTTTTCAAAGATGGTCTCTCGATTGATCAATCTCACTCAAAAGGGGTGAAGTTGAATTGGGGTGATAAATGTCAGATTTTTGGATGATATGAAACTTCTTTTTAATTCTACAGTGGAGATGAATCATCCAAAGTCTGGGGAGGGATGTGTGGCCTTCCATGATGCATCTGGTTTGGGTTTCAGTATTTGTTATTATATGGGGTGATCAAATGCTAGCCTATGGCTCTCATAAAACATCAGAAAAACGTGAAGAATTATCCAACCCAAGACAATTAACTGACATATATTATGCTGGCACTAAAGAGTTTGTTTCATTTCATTTTTGGAGAATGTTTTACAATGTTTTCTAAGAACAGGAACTTGAGTTAAATGTTCTACTAAAAAATTGAATCGCTAAAAGTGGCATTGGGTGGATTACCTATTGTATAATTATTTCAATATTCCATATAACATAGTGAATGTGAATGCCATTATCAATGTTTTGAGTAGGAAATTTCTAACCCATGACATGAATGAATCATTGGAAAAGTGGAACTTGATATATATTTTTTATAATAGCATATGGGTGTTCATGAAATAGAGGTCATGGATATATTGTAGAATGTTTTGTTTACATATTCGTTTCTTGATATTATTCCTTTGGAAAAAAATTTGACATTAGATTAATAATAATTTGGAATTCTCTTCATGGTGGGGATACCGTTGCTGAGTTTTCATTCTATGAAATGGGTATCATATGTTTTCAAAATTGGTTTTCTATACTGTTATCCATGTGAAAAGATTTTTGGGGGGATTTCCATTATACCCAATGGAACATGCACTCTGGAAGTATTAATATGGATTATTATATAAAGAGACTATTATAGTATCTAGGTATAATATGAGACATTTTTTATTTTGTTTCAAATATCTATAATTTACAACAGGTCAAGGACAAGCATCAATGAACTTAAGTTTTTCCTTAGAAACATCCAGTGATTACATGGAACTGGGATGAAATTTAAACGAGGTTTTTGGTTGGGTTACAATATACCCCTATAATGAAAAAATATATTAGTTGTGATCAATACAATAATGCAATAGGATCATTTTATAAAAATCAATGATAAAATCATATTGGAGGAGTTTGGAAATCTCTTTGTTAATGATATTGTTCATTTTCATAGTGTTCCATCTAATATAGTCTCTTATAGATATCGTATTATTTTCATGTCGCTTCTCGAGAGTCCTAAATGAGAAAATAAGATCATAGTTTTGTTTGATTATGAAATACCATCCAGATGGATGGACAGATAGAGAGGGATATATAGATTCATGAGGATAGGCTTAATGCGTGCATCCTCATTTATGGTAGTACTTGGGATGACCATTTAGGATTGGTTGAGTTCTATTATAAGAATATATACCTATATTCAACTAGAAAAAATACTTTTGAGGCCTTGTATGGTAGTACATATTAATATCCAACATGTTGGTTAGATATTAAAGCAGGTTCCTTTGTTGGACTGAGCTTGGATCAAGAGATGTTAGAAATGATATAGTTTATTCATCTATTAATGATGATGATTTACTACTGATAACAATATTATTTTCATCGTAACCAATGATCTTTGGAGTTTTTTATTGCTACTAAGGTATTCTTGAGTGTTTTACCTTGGTTGGGTCATCAACATCTTAGGAGAAAAGGGAAAATTATTCCTCATTTTGTGGGACTTATGTTGTTGTCGAGTAGTTGGGTAATGATTCTTGCTATTTATCAATTCCCACATAATTAATGTTGATAAATAATGTGTTCCACATATCTCATATACAAGAGTTTATTTATAATCCACCTCTTGAATTTAGATTGGTGGATCTTGATGTTGACCTCGATTTATCTATGACTAAGCATCCAGTTAGGATGGTGGATTTTGAGAGAAAGGTACATTATGGGAGGATAATACCTTGGGTATGTGTTCCATCATAGTATAATTTATACATTAATGAGTGTTGGGAGAATAAGGATATGATGAGGGATTACTGGCATCATCTCATTGATATGGAATATTATTAATAGGGTATTTGTTGAAAAAATGGTTTCATGGTGGGGAGGTTGTATCATACTGTTACTTATATTCCGATACACCTCAACCCCTCCTTTGATCATCATTTTGTTAGGACTTATCTCAAGTTTTTTCCGGTAAAATTATAATTCATTGGATGTTTTTGGGCTATTCAATGTTGTCTTACAATTATCCCTAACCATTCCCCCCATAATGAAACCAATGCAACCATAGATAGTTAGAATTTTCATGGTTGGCACATGGTTTCACAATAATTACACCCACATAAGAGAACCTCACACCCTAGTGTAGGGGAACATGGGTATGGAACAATTATTGTCTAACCACGACCCCTCTTCAATAAACCAAGTGTTAAGATTTTTTTTATTTTTAATTTTAATTTTAAAACACTAAACCCAACCCTGGTTGAACCCCACTCGACCTAGGTTGTTTTCCTTGCCTTTGAATGATCTCGTGATGAAATTTTATGCCCTATAAATAGTTATCTTGGATGATCAATGTGTATTTTATAATGTTTAATCTCCTTTGGGTGAGTGGATGTTCGATTTTTTTCTCATGATCTCTCTTTCCTTCCTTTATATATATTTTGTGTCATCAAGCATTTGATGGATAACAACTCCATTTATTTTGATATTCATTATCATCTTGAGGTATTAATCTCTATAAATCCATTCTTTGTTGATGACCCCTTTATGGGTGTTGTCTTACAAATATTTGAGTTAATAGCAGTTGGTTTCTTGATTATTTTTCCTACAATAAACTTAAATTTATAGATAAAATAAGAATTATTTTTTAGATGATTTAAATAAATTTAATTGTAATGATTTTAATATTTGTTTGAGATGGGGATGGAAAATGATGAAAACCTCCAATTTCAATTGAATTTAAATTGTTTGTTGAGTTTATGAAATATGGTTTCATGAAAATAAAATTGGTTAGATGTTATAAATATTCATATGATTTAAGAAAATGGAATTAATTTGAAGGATTATTTGAAATTACATGAAATGATAAAAACATTTTTTTGTTTTTGAAATGGAAAAGGAATGTTATAAATTGAAATTTGGTTGTTTTTTGAAATTATTTAAAATGATTAATTTCTAATTAAATATATTGTTGACGAAAATGTTGGCCTGGAAGCTAGAGGTAACTAGAAAAATTATATAAGGACCTTGAATCCCTATAAATGGATGGATAATGAAATATTTCTCAAAAATAACATTGTAATGGCTTCCCATTAGGGGTCCCCATTTTGGGTTATAGACTATCAATTATGGGTTCCTCTGACTAGGGTGTATTTTATTTGTTGACACATAACTAGAGTCACAATCACTATGAGATGTGTTAGGATCCAATTACCTAATAAACTGACTAACAAAAGGGAATTGATACATTATTATTAAATTAATTTTAGTTTTTTTTACTTGATATACATGTCGTTGATTTTTGGTATAGTTTAATTCATGAAAATTTATGTTTATAAATTTGTTTATATAAAATTTCCATTTAATCTCGTTTGAATGTATTTTAATATATCTACAATTAATTTTAAATTAAAACATTTTTTGGTTTTAAATATGAAATGTGAAATTTCATGATATGTTTTATTTATATTGGTAGAATATCTTGTTTTTTGTTTTAGTCATTGATTATGGAATACATTATGATACCCTAATGTGATTTATAGCTCTCATCCTTCCTTTATCTTTTGGATTTGTAGAATTTCTTATGTGTGGGTAGAGAAAAGTTAAATCCACAACTGGAGGGGGTGGATGTTCTCGATTTTTTGGACTATGGAGTGGTATGTTTTTTTCTTTGGGATGTTGAGTTTATCTCACTAGTTTTTTTATACTTTGTTGATTTATTTTTTTGGGTTTTTTTGTACCTATTTGGTTTCTAGTACATTCTTCATATGATGTATTGAGCATAACAGCTTTTTTAAAACTACTTTAATTTCTACAGAATATTTGTTCCCTTTTTAATCTTGTATAATTCTGGGTGATAGTCATCGAACTATAGGGATTGAAAACACCCATTGAGATATGTTAGAGCCATCTCAGTTATTGTTGTACGAGGGTATCTAGGATGGTCTGTGAAAAAACATTCCATATGAGATATATACACAAATTATTTCATAGTGATGCCCTTCATAGTTACTTAAGGTACAATAATCATTATAGTCTTGATGAATATTTTAATTATAAACTTCATAAAATTAACTTTGGTAGTATTTATTGATGAAATTATCATCTAATCCAATTAAAACAAGAACCCTAAAGATAATTTAAGGATTGTAATGGAGGAATTAAGAACAAATAATATGTTTGGTATATTTAGAAATTGTTATTTTTGGATGCAGAAAGTAACATTCATAGTGCATGTGATTAGTAGTGAGTAAATTATATGGACCCTTCTCAACCCATAAATTGTTATGTAAATAATCTGTATTCATTGATTAACTAGTTATTAAGGGAATATTGTGAGAAAATTAACATTTATTCATATCTCACTGCTAAAGATATTGTGGAATATGGAAAAATATATAATGATGGAAGAATAAAAAGAAATAATTAAGGGACTTAAAAAAAGATAATTACTATATATTTACTCACAGTACCCTCATGTTGAGAGGTGGTTTTTGAAATATGATTCTTGATAGAATTGATTCATGTGTGTATTCATGAAAAAAAATTAATTGACATAATATACCTATGATAAATTTAAGATCCATGAGAAGAAATTCCTGAGTCATTATTTAGAGTTAAAACATATGTTTCTCCATATGATGGTTTTCAGATACTCCCTCCATGGAGAGATATATGACATAGATAGATCATATGATTTTGAATTACATATTCACACAAAAATATCTCAATATCAGTTAGTGAATATTTTTAGGGTTAATCAAGGAATATTATTAATATATTGACTACTATCCTGGAATGATGAACATGGTAGTAGAAGTTGTTTATATAAATTAAAATGGTTTTCATTCAATGACATGGATTGAGAAATACCATATCTTCATGGATATGAAAATTATGGATCTATAAATCAATATGGAATGGAAGAAATCCAACAAGGACCAAAATATTGTTATACCTTTTATCCAAGTGAAGATCAACTACACACAACGTGATAATTTAGAGATTCAAAAGAATGTTATAATGCCAAAAGGAAAGGAAGTTTCTTGAAATAAATATCAATAAAGATGATATTATTTGGTTTTTTTATTGAATTATTATTTAATTATTACCTAAAAAAGGGAGATGTTTTGGATAATGCTCGTAGATCATATTTCTCTTTCATTCTTGCAAGTACAAAGATTCACCATGATCCTTTAGTGAACTTATTATTAAAAAATAGGAATAAATAAATTAATGAGTGCACCATAATGTTCATGGTGTGTCAATAAGTTAAATTAATGCCAGAAATTCTTCTGTGGTGATATAAAAATTACCCATACTAAAACATAGAAGATAGAATTCCACCATGGACTTTGTTGATAGTAACCTCAAGATATCCAACAGAAGCAATTTCATTTGCGTTTTGGTGGATAAATTGACCGAGAATTAGAACATTATATATATTCTAGGAGATTTATCATTTGAAAAAATTTATATTATATATTTAATTTAATTGGTAAGGTAGAATGGGGAACCAAAATAAATCATTTTTTATTAAAATACATGGTTTACTTCTAAATTCAATAGAGTTCTTTATCATGATTTGAATACTAAATTGAATTTTATTATGAACTACCACCCTCAATCTAAAGTCCATTATAAATGTTTGATTCATACACCAATGACAATTCTATAAGATTTAATAATTAAATTTATTGTATAATGAGGAAAATATATCTCATTGGTAGAGTTATCAAAAAAAATAATACATTTCAATCAAGTATCCAAAGGGTCATGAATGATATAGTTTATGGGTAGATATGTAGAACTCATACATGTTGAGATAATATTTTTGAATGAAGCTAAATATAATTTTAAATTTATAACAATTGAAATAGAAGGCTCAATCCATTCAATAACACATTAAAGCTTATAAAAATCAACAAAATTGATATGCTTAATAATCTTCCAAAGGATTTTTTCTTAAAATATATCGAAAATATTTCCTTTGAATATCCCCTTGGATGATATTTATTCTAATTGGTAGAATATAAAGCTAAATCCTAGGAACATTGGACCCATTGAGATACTCGAATCCATAGGATCTAGTGTTTATAGACTAACACTTCCACCAAATAGGGATCAAGTTCATGAGTTATTTGACATATCTTTTTTGAGGAAGTATAAAAAAGTTCATTTATTTGTATCAAATCTAGTGGTGGTACAACTAGAACATGAAACCTCATATAAGGACTAGCCAGTGAAGATACCAATCCATAACGATAATGTTTTATACAATTATATAAGTCATATAGATTGATTGATTTAGTTGAATTCAAAGTGCAAAGGAACAACATTTGAACCATGGGAGGTAATAAAAATAAAAATACCCTAATCAATTCTCATATAAATATATGAGTTTAAATTTAGGGGAAAATATTTTAAAGGGGGGAAGAATGTAACATCCAAAAATTATATATATATTGAATCATTAATATGAATAAATAATGATGGTAATATTTTAGAATCAAATTTATTTTAAACCCATGCAACATATAATTATTATGTAATTAATTATGATATTTCATTTATTGAATATATATATATATATGCATGAAAATAGAAACTAGTACTATTGAACAATAAACACAATATAAAATAAAATAATTTGGACTCAAAATTATTTATCACATGATCCCCAAGAATGATCATCATCATGGATAAAAATATAAAAAATACACATAATATTAGAAATCCAATTGTTATTTTTTAAAATGAAAAATGTAGAAGTATAATTGGAATTGTTAAGAGTTGGTAGGGAAGGAATTGAGAGGTAGTTAAAATAATTATTTTTTATTTTTTTATAGTAACCCGACTTGTAGTAATAGTAAAATCTGCATTAGAAATAATAACCTTATAATTAAGAAGTATAACCTGAATATTTGGAATAGTAACAAAACCGTTAGAATACTAAATTGACTTTAAAATAGTAAAATTTATTCCAAATAATATTTAACATTTATTATTTAGGAAAATTTATATACTTTATTTACATAAAATTAATATCGATATTAAAAACAAATATAAACTATAGAAAATTATTTTAATAATATTTATATTGATTTATTCCCTAAAAATCATGACTTTTATTCACATAATTAAAATTAAGTTTGTTATAAAGTTTGTTTTTGAAATAAAATTTAATTTTTATAATCACCACTTAAAAATGTCATAAGGGTGTTTTTTTAATTTTCTAAAAAACTTAATTTTAGATGAATATTTTAATGGCAGTATATCACAAAACCAGGAGTTTTTATATAAATAATTAAGGATAAAATGATTATATTTACCATTATTTAATTTGAGGCTCGATTGAAATATTTGTAATATGACTAAATATTAAATATTTTAAAAAATGAACCTAAAATGTTTTTATCAATATATAAATTATATAATATTCCACTAGAAAAGAATTTTTTTCATCATTACATTTCAATAAACATATGAATTTTCATTATAAAGGGTGTTAATGTTTTTTAAATAAATTTTTTATTCATTTATAATTCATAATGTTAAAAAATTCACTATTTTTAGGTTTACATTTAAAATTATATCTTATTCAATATTTTATCTAAAATAACTCCTCTCCTCATTTATCAATACACCCTCTCCATCCCCTCAACAAACCACTTCTCTTACACATATAAAATCTAAATAACTTCCCAGAATCCTTCTGATATACCACTTTATCATAATAATGGACATTATAGGGTCATTAAGCATTAATCGATCAATAATTTAAGTTACATAGTGAAGAAAGAACATTTAGAAAGAAGTAAGGCCATTTTATATTTCATTATTTCAATTCGAATTACCTATCCTTCTATTATATTTTAATCCAACAAATATTAAAATAATTAAATCATAAGATAACATGATCTTGAAAATTTTAATCACATGTAATTTTTTTATAATATAAGCCTATATTCTATGTTTTTCAACAACATTTTCAGAAGTGTCTCATTAATGGTCAGTTATCAACCAACTAGGAAATTGTAGATTCTCGTCATATTACAACAATTTTGTATGGTTATAATACATTTTCAGGAATATATAACAAATTAACTTATGTATATGTAAACTTGTGTTGTTAATTTTAGTAATGTATATGTATAAATAAAAAAAATCATGAGATCAAGAAAATAAGGGATAAATTAAAGACAATACAATATAAAAAAATTGTATTTTATAAATAAAATAAATTAACAATAATTGATAACATTTTTAACCAATAACCATAATTTTTTTTATTTTTTTTATGTTTTAACAAACATATATTTATTATAATGGGAAAAATCTTTGCGGATGTAAGTCATAAAACTTTGTATAGGAAATCATGAACCCATCTCTTTCCAATTATGATATCTCTCTTTTCTCATTATTTTCAGTACTGATTCTTCTCAAATTTCCCCCAATTGTACAGTAAATTTTCATTCATATTATTTTATAATGATATAAATGCATTTAACTCAATTTTATGATTTATAATCAACTTATAATGATATGTTTTAAATAATATTATATGCAAAAGACTCTCATCACTACTCTTGAGTTGGTTATTCTTTCCCAAAAAAACATTTGTATTTTATACAAAAATATTATTGACCTTATTAATTTTAAAACCATAATGGTTATTCAGTAAAGTAAACTATATCTAATATTTATGAAACCCATTCCTTTCAATTAGATTATTTAATTACAATGAATTTTTTAGGTTTACATTTGATGTGTCATGAAATATTTTGATCATTTTATGATGTTATTGCAGGGAGTGAAATTATACAAACCTACAATGCATTGAGTAATGTGAAATATATCCTAAGATTATATGTATTATTTATTACCATGTTACAAGATATTTCAACAATTATATTGTTATGAATTATTCACATATGTTATGTGTGAAAAAAATTCTATATTTTTCCACAGTTTATGTGTGGTATTTGACCACTATGTTATGATGTTTCATTATTATATATATTCCTAATTCCATTCCTTTTTCAAATGATTCATCCATTCTTAGTATGATTATCATATTATTATGATATGATGTTGGTGACTATTCTCACCCATCCACTATTGATTTATGGATCTTTTTATATTCATGTTATTTCTCTCCATATTGGTATTTTAGAGCATACCTTTATTTTATGTGTTTCCTCAGCTGAATACTTCTACTATCGATAATATGAAATTTTATATAAGGACTGTTATGATGTATTTAATTATTTTTTAAATTTTATTATGTATAAAAGATTTATAATCCAAATTTTACTAGGATACAAAATCTTTCTATTATAGAATATATTACTGGTATGTTATTTATCATAGAAATAAACTAATAGTCATATATGAAAAAATTGTTTTCTATAATGTTATTCATTTTGGGTTACATTGTCAAAATAAAACATTCTTTTGGAAATGAATGTGCCCATAATATCCCTCATGTTATTGAATTCATTGATATACTCATTATGTTTAAAGGTATTTTCATTACCAAGATTATTTTATAAATATAGTTATATATTTATGCATCTTACATGCAATATTCCATTGGTATAAACATGTTGTGTAATTTCAAATAAGAATTATTATTATTTTTATTCTATATTAACCGTAATTATTTATTCATAGTCATTTTGATCTGATGTGGATGGAGGCTATTGAAATATTATTTCCCCTTAACCTATGTTTCAATGTATCATCATTAACCTATATCTAATTGAAATTATAAATCTAAAAAAATAATAAAAATACATTATACTTCATACTAGAATGAGAACAACACTAATCATACAAGCTATCAGATATGGGAACACATATATTTCTCACTTATATATGTCCATTCTTTACTCCAAGTATCTGACATGATGTATGCTCTCAAAATGAAGAACACATTTTGAGGTTTGAACCAACTATAATGAGGTTATATAAAATTATCCCATTAAGGAAATTTAAACATTCTTTTATACTCATTTTGATAATAATATTATCATACTTTTCATCCACTAGTTTCCTTGGTTGATCCCTTGATCAAACATTCAATTCAATTGATGGGATTGAAGAATCATATACTACAGTAACTTATAGATGTGATCAAGACTTTGGAATAAATTTATACTGGAATTATTGTGGTTGAGTCCTAATATGGGATCATGATCCTGTTTACCTTATTATGGTATGACCATCAATGTCTATTTGAGGGAAAATTTTATCTTCTTTATCAAAACCATGTCTCTCATTATAACAAGAATAATTACATTGATGGACTTATTATTTGAACTATTTAAATTAGATGAATTTCCATTCTAATTAATATGAGTAGAAATGTATAGCTAATATTCATACATGATCAGTTTACTGAAACGATACTAATCCAGGGTATTAATCTAGATGAAATCTGGAATTAGATTTTTCATATCAAGGTCCACATAGATTTTTGTTTGAACGTGATAAAAAAGTGACCTTATAAGAAATATGTGATACAGAAAATACCAGCATGCTTTAAGATCTTGATTTATAATATATGGACTGAATAGGTAGGGTGTTATGCATAAAAATGTCTCCCACACCATAGATAATTTTACATCCTATCCCAAATGGAAACCACATGAACAGCTAAATAGAAATAATATATATAAACTGAAAATTCAAGAATACTAAGACCATATGTTGACTATGTCAAAATATTATTCAAAATTGAGATATTTGTTCTATGAATCAATAAACCACAAAAAACTAACTTATTCAACAAAAAAACATTGTTTATGTTGTTTTCCAAAATCCTACCCAAAAAGGCATGTTTTGATCAAAATGGAAAACAATGATTAAACAAGAAATATTAAATACATAAAAATTCAAATGGAGTGATATTAATGAATTGGACCCCATTAGTAATGTTAAAACCTTATGTCCAAAAAATTCATTAGGACCTCTAATGTCTTCGTAAAGGGAACTAAAGGGAGTGGAATTTAAGGAGTGGTATGAGAATAAAGGTGTTCCAGTCCCTCAGTTATGGGGTAGGGGTAACTTCCCCCACTTTTGGTGGCTAGGTTATAAACCATTGAATGATTTTCAACACAACTAGTTTCTTTGTTAATATTCACTTCATGTTTTTGGTCCTTAAACTAATTTTGATTGTATGACTTTATTGGTCACATCACCTAAAATACTTTTAAAATACATCAATGAGATATTCTGGAAAAAATAAATTATATATAAATCAAGATCGACAATGCACAACAGAAAAGGACCTTATAGTCAACTTTATTATAAAAATAATTAATTATAATGTATGACATTACAATGAAAAAAAATCAAAATCTACTATATGTTCTTATCTTCTTCAGATTATAATATAATTCTTGTATATATCTATGTCTTAAAAAACTCAAGTAACATTAGAAATATTAAGAGATAGAAATGTAATTTCAACCCTAGAAAAAATTAAAAAATTCTTATATAATATCATGATATCGTCTTTTTATAATCAACTAACACACCTTTCAGAAACATGGATCCTAAAAAGTCCAAAAATAAATAAACCATTTTAATAATTAAATAATCACCTATACAAATTCATGAAAATTAAAAAACCATAAATGTTCTATCATGAAGCTCATCAATATACTCCTCACCTTCCACAATCAATAAATAATTACTAACTCTCAATATCTGTATAATATCATTGTTTATCGATAACATTATAATACATAAGGACTTGGATTACTAATGTATTAAAACATCACATACCCAATAAAAATTATTTTCATGATAACTCATTATAGAACGTCATAATAATTTGTGGTATAACCAATTGAATAGCGTGAAACAATCTTGAAACACCTTTGGTAAATAATATATCATAATCACTTTTACCCATGAGATAACTCTAGAAATCCCACCATTAAGGATGAACCTCATTATGGGTCACATTAAAACATTTCATCACATCATAAATCAAAATCAATGATTTTAGTTGAATTAAATTTTAATAAATAATTGGGGTTAGTTTCACAAAAATTTGAGTTTAGTGTTGTGTAATTATCAGTTTCCATACAATCTTGTGTATATACCACCCATTTATCATCTACCTATAATACAAAATATTTCATTTAAATGATAACATTATCTTTTTAATATTAGATTTATATCATATTTAACTAAAATATTAGTCTAAAAAGTTTCACAACTTAAATTTTTTAAATAAAATTTTATATATCACAATGTTAAATATTAGAAAAAAGAAAAAACCCAACATTCTTGTTTCATTAATTTTTATGTCACAAATAATGGTTAAATCTGGGATTTATTAAACCTTATTTAATTCAAAAAATCATAAGATTAAAAATTTCAAATATAATAACCTTGATAAGTAGTCTTTTAACCAATTCTATAACAAACATAAAATTTTGGTCATTGTCACTTCTACATTAAAAAGGATATTGGGGAGAACATATATCTAAATATAAAAAATAATTGATATCTTATGATAGGTTTGTCTTATCTAACCAATCTTATGAAATGGTAAACAACCTATAAAGAGTGGATTGTATTGCTGTAAACTAAGATGATCAGTGATATCAATCAGAGGGATTTTGGTTCCAATATTACCCTAAAACTTGATATTAATAAAGCCTATGATAAGATGCAATGGAAATTTATTATCAATGTGTTGTCTAGCATGGGGATTTTCGTGTGGGTGACTGACATTCTTATTTGGTGCTTTAGCTCCTCTTGGATCCATATAACCTTTATGGGGAAGCAATATGGTTTCTTTAAAGTGAACAGCAGCCTTCGGCAAGGTGACCCCCTCTCCCCCATTATTTTTATATTGTCCCAAGACCTCCTTAGTTTCCACATCAACCAAAACATCAGGTTGGGCATCATCCTCTCCTATCGGTCCATGCACAATTATTTTGGACTTTCCCACCTAATGTTTGTTGATGACACTATGATCTTTTTGAATGGAAATAATCGGTCCATTATGGGGATCAATGGGGTCCTAGTGGACTATTGAAAATGGAGTGGACAGGTGATCAATAGGGATAAAGGTAACATCTTTATCTCTAACAGGTTCTCGACTAGAAGAGTGGAGTCCCTCTAATGTATTTTGGAAATGAAAAAAGGGGTCTCTCCAATGGAGTACCTAGGTGCCCTGGTCTCTCCTAGGAAAATTTTCATTCATCATTTTGACTAAATTATTGATAAAATCATAGGGAAAATCATAAATTTGAAGAACAAGTTTCTGTCTTTTGGAGG
Organism: Viscum album; assembly: GCA_963277665.1. NCBI lineage: Eukaryota > Viridiplantae > Streptophyta > Magnoliopsida > Santalales > Viscaceae > Viscum > Viscum album. The sequence continues at coordinate 944,893,479 of OY728155.1, read as the reverse complement.
CAAAATAACTCTAATAAATAGTGTCCTCTCATCCATACTGATGCATGTCCTCTCCTCTACTGAGGTTCCAAAAGGGGTCGTTTCCCGATTGGATACTATTATGTCTTCTTTTCTTTGGGATGCATAGTCCGAGGGGAAACATCATTGGGCAGTGTGGAGCGTGATGGCTAGACCTCTGTCGGAAGGTGGGATCAATGTGAGGAGTGTATCTACCTCGATGCAAGGTCTCCAAGATAATCTTGTATGGGAGGTCCTTTAAGGGAGATCATGTTGGGGAATGTTTATGGAAGACATGTATGGTAGTAACCAAGACAGGGGAAGAGGCATGCTATCTACTACAGGGAGGCTGATCCAACCTTATTTGGAATCTCTTCAGGATAGTTCTCACTGGATTGTGGTAGAGGTGATATTAATCTGTGGAAACATAATTGGGTTGGGGTAAGACTTGGATTCCCTAGTTGTCCAGTCCCCGACAGTACTTTTTTCCAAGCCAGCGCTTTCCCATGACTCATGCACGATATTCTGGATGAGGAATAGTTTGCTACATATGAAAATGTTGTTCTTAGCTCAGAGCCGTACATGTGTGTTTTTTTAGTGTCTTCCTCGGGTGGCTTCACAGCCAAAGACTATATTAGAATGATTTCTCTGAAAAAAGGACATGAAATAGGGGGAGAAGTTATATGGAAGAGATAGATCCCTAAGAAGTTCAATTTTCTCATTTGTATAATCTAGAACAAAGTGCTTCTTAAATAGGACAATATCCAATGCTAGGGAGTGAATCTGGCCTCTAAATGCCTTTGTTGTAGGGTGGCACAGAGTGAAACTATTGATAATCTATTCTTTGGAAGTGACTGGGAAAATTTAGTGTGGGAAGAGTATTAAGGCTTCATGGGCAGAAGATCCCAAGGGGAACCATGTTCTGTCTTTCTTGAGCTATGGTTTAAGGGAACGAATAATTGTGGTTCGAAAAGGGCTGATAGGGTAATCCTCTTGATGGTGGGTTGTTGGGGGGGTCTGAAAGGAATGCAATGAGGCCCACTATATGGGTATCCCGGGATCCCGTGTGGGTCTCATCTTCAAAACCAGGTGCGTGATGGAAGATATGGTCCGGCTGTGTCATGCATTCCAAGATGCGCCTTCTATCAGACCCAATCTCGCTGCAACCTTTTCTCCCAGCAACGACCACTATAGTAGTCAAGGAAGATGGGTATGCTGGTTACCCCATTATTTAGGCCTCAAAATGAACACGGACAGATCACGCATCATGGGCATGATGCGAGGCACGAGGGCGATCAGGGACCCAAGGGGATCATTGACTCTGGCTTTTTGTGTCACTCTTGGCAGTGAGGATGCCCTTCAAGCGGAAGCCTCATCGATGTTGACTGGTTTTCTCTTTTGTATGAAAAATAATTTCCATCTTGCGGCTGTGGAAACAGACTCACTTATAGTGTACAACTCTCTATGTGGTATCGGGCCCATCCCATGGGCTATTGTCTACACCATTTGGCGATGCAAGGGGCTTTTGAGCAGCAACACGATGGTATGTCATACATTGCACGAATAGAATTTTGTTGCTAACTTTTTGGCATCCAAGAAAGCTCAAGGGGTTGGCCTATCTTGCTTTTCTGATCTTGGATCCTTCCCCCAGGAGGGTGTCAACCTTGTCCAAGAGGATTCCCATGGCATTCACTACTTCAGACCACCTTGACCCTCTTTTTTATGGTCTTTTCACGGTCATTCCGTTTTGTGACTCTTTTTCAAATCAAATAAAAATGTTTCTTTGGCCTATTGTTGTAAACTAGTAACCTCTATTATGTAAATCATTAAATAATTTTCCTAAATCATGAGACTAGTATTAAAAAAATTATGTTTTATAGACATTTTCCACTAGTTACTATTGAACACAATTGTTTTCATAATGATAAAAATATATAGATATAATTTAACACTGTTAATTTTTTCCCCTGCATTTTTAGTATTTTATCACATTAATCATGAATCTTAAAAATACCATATCAAGATTTCAATTAATTATATTAATATTCAGATAAACATTATTCATTCATAAATATGTTCACCTATTCGACATTAGTAACCCACTATTGGATATCATTTACACCAGTCTCTTTTTATTTGACCTTTTGTGATATCTCAATTGAAATTACCATTTACATATAAAAAACATACATAATGAAATAAATAATCATGAAACTAAATGTCATAATGTTTAATCTCTAATTTTGAAGATGAAAATTGATACTAAAAAATGTGATTGATTCTGTAAATTCATTGTTATCTAGAGTTCAGAAAATATCTCCCCCAAACCCTTCAGCTTCGAGCTATACATCGATGCACGTTTTTTAGACATCGTTATAGGGTTTCAGTTCCTATAATTTTCCAAATCTATTTTTGATGAAATATCCTATATGTTTCCATTAAATATTTCCCCATTACATGAATTAAAAAGTTCTATTAATTTATTAATTTCAATAAAAATCAATATTTTACATTTTTCTTGAAAATTTTAAATTAACCAAATAAATGCCTTCCCTGTTAGAGATTCAAAAATTAATACCTCAGTATAATTTGGAAACATAGATACATATTATATAATATATATATATATAGTAACATTATTATGAATTAATTAATGAAAAATAAATATAATATATTAAATTTCTTAATCGTTAGTAAAAAATGTATGAAATTAAATTTCAATAAGAATAAATGATTCTATGAATGAAAACAATTGGTTATGGGATATACATGTAATGATAGAATATATTGGATATATAAGAATTGCTATTTCAATGTAGTGAGATTATATTTTGACATATTCATTTAATTAAATGATCAATATGATTTGTTATGGGAATCCTAAATAAGGAAATCATCTAAGATAATAGTTATAATATAAAAAATAAAAAATAGATTTAAAAAAATTAATATTTTAGGGACTAAATATATAGAAATAAAAATATATAAAATATATAAAATATATTATTTTTTGATAGGTATATCGTGGATCATGTTTCCAATTCAATTCATTTTTATTTTCCTTGGGATTTTAGGTATTGAGTGGGTGGTTAGTGACTTTGACTCATTTATGTTTGTATAATTAGAATTTTAATTTTTATAAAAGTTTATTTTCCCTTACACAAGACCCATCCTAGTTCAAGGTTAAACCCTTTACCATTACATTTCAAGGTGGTCAGACACTATGTAAATGTTGATTTTGACTTCTGTTGGATCATGTAATGGTCATCTTGTTTTGTCCTTCTCTATGTAAAGGTTGCTTCTAGATTCAAATAAAGGCTATTTGAGGATATGTTATGATGTGTAAATGAATATATGATATTTTTTATGTCAAATCCAATATTAAAAGAAGTCAATTATAATATATGGGGGGGTTCCAACCATGGGTGAGGGTTACACAGAATTTCTATAACTCGAGTGAAGGTCGTGAATGATCTTGGGTTGACATAGCCAGTTGTGTAAGAACTATTCAGACATTACCTTGAATAGAGACCCCCCATTTTTATATAAGTAATATATTGTTTATAGAAGTTCCGTTTTATACTAGAATTGACAAGTGATGTCTTATAAGGGGAAATGATAATGAAAATAATTATAATTAAACATAACTATAAAGATAATAAATTCCATATTTGAATATATTAAATATTATTATAAGATTTAAAAGAGATGTGTAAGGGAAATATACAACAAATATATATGACATGGATTTAAAAAGAATGGTTTAAATGCAATTTCTACGAATTTTGGTAAAATTATATCTAAAATATTAAAAAATTATAACTATTTGTCTTTTTAAGTCTCAACTATTTCCAGGGATCTGGGAAAATTATGTATTTTATATTCTTTTTGATAAAGTCATTGGTTCTCAAATCGATCCCCTGTTACATTTAAAGGCCAATGCAAGTATCGTTTCTCCCTTAATTTATCACCCTCTACCACTACCTTTTTTTGCAATGAAATTTGAAGATTCTTATAGTGTTTGGGGATTTATTATCTCTCTTTTATTATTTTTTATGTCTGATTTAGAAATTATATAGATTTTACTCAATAAAGAGACATAACATCCATAAGAAGATAAAAAATATGAACATACATAAATAATATGAGAGTTTTGATCCCATATAACATTAATATTTATGATATTTCCTCCTAATTTACTAAAAAGTTTTCCATCTATTTTGTTATGCTATTATTTTGGTTTATCGTGGATAATGTAATAGAAACTAATAATAAATATAAAATTTGAATTATATAATAATTAATGATAACAAACAGAATATATTTTATTGTTATTATATAAAATTTATGGAATTTGAAGTGTATCATGAAGTATATAACAAGATTAATCTGGCTAAAATTTGGCCCTTATCAATATAATGTTTTGTTACTAAAAATTAGTGGATATTAGAGAATTTAAATTAATACTTTTATTAAATGGTCGTTTACTGAAAATAATTGATTATAGTTGAGTGATTGAATTCTTGTTTGATAAAGGACTGAATTCCTTAATGATAAGGTCTTAGATTTTATGCGTTTTTTTCAGGATGAATGTACATTTACTTTTTGTATGCTTACTATAGTATATCATATACTTTATTTTTATAATTACATGGGAGTGTCAGAATAATTTGTGAATAATAGGACGAGTTTCTAGGGTTCAATTTGTGATTCATGTTCTAATGGTGGATTGGATGTGCTCAATTTTTTTCAATAAAATCATTGCTGGTGGAATGAGTTGAGATTAATATATCATAATGTCCAATGCATGATCATTAAATTTAAATTAGTTTTTTCTTTACATTGCCTGTAATGGTTTCTATCTTCTATATGTAGTTTTCATCTACGAACTATAAGTTCACATTTTATCATATTATCTCAGGATGAGTGTAGAGTACCCCAATTGTATAAAATTGAAAATTGAATCAATAAATAAATCCCCTTAATAGCGGTTTTATTAATAGAACTAATAATAATTTATTTATTTATCAATGATGTAATTCTTAGATCTATTGAGATAACTAAGAGGATGTGTGTGAAAATAAACAATCCATTATTCTTAAACAATTATATAATTTATCCTATATAGATGGTTAAATATTTAGTCCACAACTCTTGTTGTCCCTTATCCTTAGTAGAGTATATTGAAATTATAATTAATAAAAAATAATAATTTAAAATGTTCATTCTTGAATGACTCCTCCATTATAGTTTTTGTTGATGTTCCACAACCTAGTTTCACAAGTATGAGTCACTAAAGTACGCTAACACATCTACATCAAGAAAACATTTGATAATTACTCTCCCAAAATACTACATAGAAAATCTACTGATATATTTTTTCATCCAATATTTCTAATGGTTTCCTATACATATTTTATTTATTTTGGAATATCACTTGTTGAATATACCTCCCATAATATACTCATATTTCCACATCCCAAAGTGATCATTATAATCGATCATAAAATTTATTTAATGGTAATCTATAACTCTTCATTATAATGGTCTTCAATCAGATTGAATCTTGGTTTTGGGTTTCTTATCCATGTCCCTCTTCAATCATGCCCATACCCTATCTTTATTTAGGATTAGTAGACCATTCTCCATAAGTTTCATGATTATAAGATTATATAGTATGAATAAGGTTGTGGTTCATAATTCTTACCTTCTTCTTATCATCAATACTAAAAAAAATATATTTAAGTCCTTAAAGTTCTTAAATTCACATTAATTCCCTGATATTATTCATCTCTATTATTGGATACTTAAAAAACCTACCTATGTAAAAGTATAATCTCACTAAATTTTTTCTCTACTTTGTTTCCCATAATTTATCCATACATAGTGAATATCATGGTCATCGTCAAAACCTAGGAATAGTATAGTAATTTTTTTCATAAAACAACTGTTAATATTTCAAAACACTAAATGTTAACATAACTCTATTCATTATAATCATCTATGAAAATATTCCTAAAACACATCATGGATTCATGTATATTAAAACATGATCTTCCTCCTTGTAAAAAGAAATGAAAACTGTCACTTCTTCTTTGTGTGTGTAATAGAGAACTTAATTTCTTATTCATCACATTTCTCTATAATTTTATATATTTCCTTTTTTCTCCACATTGAAATCATGTATTTTTGAGTCATATACACTTCCTAAAAATAATTTCATGGGATACTATTCTAATTTACATATAAAATAAGGCCAAAAGATACACTCTTTTTATTTTTAAGTATTTGAGCTATCAATAAATGAATCTTAAATGATCTGCCTCAGTTTCAAATTGTATTTTAAACATCACTAATGTTTATTCAGAAAAAAATTCAAATTCCACTAATCTTTATTTTTATATTTAAATAATATAGATCATCTCATGTTTTTTGACACCAAAATTTTTGGGGTCTCTCATTACAACAGGCTTCACCGAACAAGCTAAAAATTACACAATCAAACCTACATGTACTATTATAGACAACTTTACGTGGATAAATATACTTACATGCATGAAAAACTAACTATATTCTTGTTTCAACATTATCAAACCCATGAATACTTCTCAATTATATTATATATAAAACAAACACATGAACACAATTCTTCATCATCAATATTCTCTTAGATATTATTGGTTATCATTATCATTTTTATCGAGGAATAATGAAATATTCTTCATTGAGTGGCCTGTAGTGTGACTTTTATCCAATATTCAACAAACCCTATATTTTGAAGTGGAAGGTGATGTAATTAAAATTTGAGAAAAATAGTTTTATTTAGCATGTGTTATGTCTGACTATTTTTAACTGAACTAATAGTGATTATCGTTGAATGATAGTCCATTTGAAATTTTAATTCACTCAGGAATTTCTTTAAAACCCATGAAACTAAATTAGTTTTCTAATGAAGATAAATAGTGTTCTAGATTTCTCCAACAACCTTGCATTCCACCCTACACATGATATGCTAAACTCCACACATGTAGACCAACATGCTCCAAGACTAACTTATGAACCCATGCATATTATCTACATTCATGCTTCTTTATATCCTCCATGGTTGTTTGTGGATAATATTGATCATGTTATGATGTTGTAATTGTTTTTAGGGATGTCTAATGATTGAAATGTTTTTATAGTAAGGAATATAATAATTCTTTTTCTAAAATAAGATCCATAATTCCAAATCATTGTCAATAATTCTTCAAATATTCAATATAAATTTAAACTATATTCATAAAAACACTTTTTTCATGTAATTTCACTACACTCTCCTCATTAATCAAGAAACATCATCATCACGATAAATTATTACTAATAGAGTCCCCTCTCCAAGAATCTAAAAATAAGAGATGTAATATGAACACCATAACAATAATTATTAAAATATTCTATATTGATGGTAATTATTATTCCTATAAACCAATATATTATTTCATTTCACAAACATCACATTTTTTATCTTTAACAACATCATAAATATGTACATTCCTTATAAAGTTTTTTTCTTCACAAATAAACATGAACACATGTTTTCATCATTAAAAGTAGTTCAATGATAATCATATGTATAGTTTGATTAATACATAATATTTTTCACAAACATCCATTTCGTTACTAACTAATATATGAAAATCAATAGTATAATTACCCAGTATTATCATAAATATACCTTAAAACTTTCGATGTGAATATTTATTACACTACATAAGAACATTTTATAGGATCGTAATAGTATAAGATCGTTGGAGACTAGTCACACAATCTTCTAATTTGGTTAGATATCTTCAATTTAACTCATAAATATCTTCTTATTAAGTACACTTTATAGATGTATCATAATTCAATCCTTTCACCATAAAATGGTAAAAGTAAATATAAGAAATGGTGAGCATAGATGATCATTAAGGGTAAATAATGGAGATATATAAGCATAACATAAACATTAGGGTATGATAACCGGATAATAACATTTGAAAACCATTCCCATTATATCAAAATATCATAATAGTATGTCATGGAATAGTTATTGGATTTTCATAAGTTAAGAATCATTATATAATTAAATAACTCATTCCATGAGTTAATAGCATCATCATAATACCTTAATTTTTGGCTTAAACATAACCATAAAAAATTATTTACATAGTATTAAATGTTCACATAAAAGGATATATTGGTGAAATGGTCTTATACCCTAAACAATTATATTTGTTAGAGTTCACTCCTAAGACCATAATAGAATAGAATGTTCTTTATTGAACCAGTTTCACTACACATTAGAGTCTTGTATACCTCATTAAATATAAATCTGTACCCATTGAATAGGTGGTCTATGAATGTACCTACTTCCAAAGATTTAAAGACATATATATGGGTCTCATAATGTTATAAAACCGTCTAAATATCATAAAACATGAAATAAAATGGGTTTCATAGTAATTTCATCATATCATAACCTGTGGAAATGATACATGTTACAAGATCTTTTTATTATTTCCTCATAGAATAACCTTTGAAAAGAAGAGTGTTTCACAATATTTCTACCTTGGTATAACCCATGAATTAGAAATGGGTTTCAATTATATAAAAATCACCATAAATATAAATAACTTATAGAAAGACTAAGAATGGTATCATTGGATCATATCCGCATTGAAAAATAATTAACCTAAAAAGATGTCATATTAGATGGGGAATGATTTTGAAAGAAAAAACCCTTAAAATATTTATTTAGAAAAACATTCTTTCTTTAATTTTTTTATAATCAATATTTAGAAATTATTTTGGAAATCCTTATCATTGCAAAAAAAACAGAACTCATATAAAGGATGCTTTAAGAACCGTTTAAAATATATCTTGTGGAAAATGTATTTTCCAATTTTTAATTTTTTTTAAAACACTAAAATTTTGGAATATAATTTCCTTTAGAAATAACATTTTAAATATGAAAAATAAACTATAAAATAATTGACTGTTCTTGATATTGGAAATCTATATTCATTCCATATGACTTAAAAAAGATTCCATTTAGTTTTTTTAATTCTAATGGGGGATTTTTTAGGGAAAAAAGTTTCCTTAATTTTTTTAAATAATTAAAACTTTTGTAAAAGTTTAATTTAAAAAATAAATTTTTAAAAGGTAAAAAAAATTGAGGACCTTTTTATGAACCATGGTTTTCGGAAAAAAAATATTCTTCTATCACAAAGAAGATTTTTTGAAAAACAATTTTTTTTAACACTTGAGTACATGAAGAGAGGAAAATGAAGGGGAAAATATATTATAATTAAAAATCTATAGAAGATGAAATTTCATGAGTTTCTAGAGATATGGGTCAGAATATTTGATATTCTGAAACATAGTCATAAACAATCCTAATAAATGAAAATATTATATTAGAAAATGCATACCACTATTGACATTTAGACTTTATCTCAATAATGGAATACCATAAAAATGAATAAAAATACCATTTGGATTAATATATTCATTTAAATAAATTTAAATGGGGATGTATGTACACCTCATAAAATATTATAAGTGTATAACATAACCATATGTCTCAAAGAAGGAAAAATAAGAAGAAAAACATCCCAAACCTCTTTGGTATCTTTTGAACCATAAAACCCATGAAATGAGATAAAAAATAGATATTTAAATTCCCATCATTTTAAGCATAATAGTAATAAAATAAACTAATAGTTAATATATATACCTCAAAAAGGAAATATGTGGTCAATAAGAAATGCATCTCATGGAAGTAATAAATAATATGGAAATTGCTTGCCTTCAATCTCAAGATCCTTCATACATGTTCGAACCACTTGTATAATAAATATATGTTTATAATACATATATTATAGAAACATTATTATATATATAAAACGATATATAATTTAATTATGACCATTTATTACCTGTTTGTTAAATATTCCTTCCTAAAATCAAGTTTCAAGTAATAAATCCTTTCTTTTTCATGTATGTTTTGATTTTTTATTTTTTTGTCCATATAATATTATTGTAGTTTAATTCTATATAGAATAATATTTATGAAATAATTATAATATTTATAAATTAATTATACTTTTAATACTAATAAATAACAACGGTTTTGATAAATGTTGTACATTACAATCATGAAGATGAGTAGCCACACATATGAATGAGTATCATATAGATCTTTAAATAATCATTATAGAAAGGTGGTATGTAATATTTTGACTTTATATAATGATCATAAAACTAAATATATCGTATTATTTAATTATATATACTTATACATATATTCCATGAGATGTGGGGGTGAAAATAGGGAGTCGTATATCTTTATAAAGGTGGTAGTCCACACATAACTGAATGATGTTATCATGATTAAATGAGTGAAAAGAGAATAATGAAAATTATATCTTATCTTTTAATAACAATAAATATGTAATTAATATAATAATTATTTCATGTAAATAAAATATATTTATCCTTATTATATTACATATAAAGTGTTGGATAAAATATATTCAAATCTCTATGTGAGGTGGTCGTCCGTTATACACACGAGCGACCTTATCGTATCCCCTATGAAATGAAAAGTGAAAAGGTGCATATGATATAATGAATTTAAAGGTATAATAATATTATATGTATATAATATATATATATATAATTTATATTAATCATCATCCAAATCCTTAAGAGTTTGTAATTTAAAAATAAATAAAATTAGTTTACAAGGCTATAGTCGGACGTACACACTAAACAATGATTTTCTAACCTATTTAATTGAAATAAAGATGGTTTTATGAAATGAAATTAAAATGAAAACATATTAATAAATTTAAGATACATAAGTTATTATATCATACCTTTAAAATAATAATTCAAGGATGAGTAGGTATAATTAAAATAAAATCACTCATTGAAGAACAATACCTCTTCTTCATGTAACCTGTTTATGTCTGCATCTAAAGCCTTTCTAGGTTAGATTTATAAACAAAATAAGGATTGTGGGATTATATTATGAAATTTAAGAAGTGGTATTTTTGGGGATTGGATAATATAGAACTTGTTGATAGTGTGAATAAAAATGGAGAGGGGTCACCTTGTATAAGTGATGTGAGTTCCATACTTGTAATTTTTTAAAATAAAAATGTGTATCATCGTTTTGCTCATGGAAATGACATAATGTGTGTTATTATTGGGGATTAGACATTATAAGTTCAAAATTTGGACATAAAATTGAATTTATATAATTATTTATGTAATTTTAATACGTAGAATTTTAGTTTAACCATTGGTAAACCATTTTTTACCATAACTATAGTAATTAATTTTTTCTACATTAACTATTCATTTTTTTCAATAACTTATTTGAACATATAAGACAAGATAAATTATTATTGTTCCATATATGGAATCCATATTTCTTATTATATATGAAATTGATTTAACTTATAATATTTTTATTAATAGATATTGATTTTAACTAATTATTCTATAAAACAAATTTAAAATATAATTTAGCTTGATAAATTATTCAAACATGAATTTAGTTTTCAATTAAAGTTAATTACTTTTCACTATTAATCAAATTATTTTTATTTCCCTAAAATTTTAAAAACTACAACCTATGTTTATTTATTCATGATGATTTAAAAATTTATATTATTTTTGAAGATATATTTTATAAAATTGGAAAAAATTAATTTAAAACACAATACGTGGTTTTCACATAAAATCATATTTTTGAGAATTGTATTTTTCAATAACAAGATGATTTTATATTATCTCTATATATATTAATAATCACTATATGATCCCAATATAAATTTATTAATATAAAACATATATAGTTAATTTATAAAATTCCTCCTTTTGTGTTATTTTATGTTATTAAAACAAAGAAAAATTATACTGTTTTAAAACCACTTCAGGAAAATCCTATTTTTTAAAACCAAAAAATAAATGCATACTAAAATATAATATCAATTTGATTCAAAATTAATTATGTGGGTTAAATTTCAAATAATAATAATTATTTACCTATAATATATATTAGGTAATTTAAATTACTTAATTTATTGAAAGTATATAATATTATTATAAAAATAGGAATTTTCTACTAGTTCTGAAAAATCTAATTTTAAAAAATAAATAAATGAAAGCAAATTTTTATATGATGACTCTGAAAGTTAATATAATTTTATAAAATAAAATTTACAAAAACAATATATATTAATTATAACATTTTCTCATAAAAATGTAAATCGTTTTTTAGGAAATTGTTATTTTGTAAATCAAATTAAATTACTAAAACTTTTTTTATTATTTAATTACCATTTCTATATCAATTTAGATTGGGTAAGAAATTTTTTGGTATATTTCCTAAATTATTTAATATAATTCATAGTCACAAATTTAATGGAAATTATATAACACTCATTCTTTGGAATAATATCATTTTGTGGTTCTTTGGAACTCGTTGTTGCATTTCATGAATTTTATCAAAGAAACTTGGGGTTGTGTTGATTAAAATATAGATTCAGTGTTCATATAACTCAATCTATATAAAAATAACAATTTTGAAAAAATTTATAAAACCATGGGATGTTTCATTAAAACCCTATTAAAATGAAATTCAATTTAGAATTTCATCTCATTAATTAATAGTTTTGTAGTATAAGTTTCTTCACGGATACCCACATCGATGAAACATATCATATAAAAAATACCTTCAAAATGGAGGTTTGGAATTATAAAGGTTATAGAATGAAACACATAAGTGGGGTTCCACACTAGAGAACCTAGGTCGAATGTAAAAATTTGGTCATGAAAGAAAACCATAATTTTCTAATAATGATGGGGAGTGAAAAATAAAACTTATCAAATTAAATTTAATGATACTATGAAAATAAAAAAATATCCAAAATAATATTTTTGAAAAAGCTCATTGATTGCATCAGAAAAGATGGTAATACGATAAAATTTTATTTTAAATTCATTTTACTAGAGGTGTGTAATATTCATGAGAAGATATACATAATTGCTTTTATTCCATTCCAAAAGAATAATATCACCCTTTGGTTGTGTGTTGATAAATTTTGGGTTCATCTCTTACTCAAAAATGGTGGATACTGTTTTATACATCAAGCCCTAACAGATCTTAAGATCTCTATATATAATAAGAAAAACTTTTGTTTATATATAGACATCATAATAAGAAAATGGTTTTCAGTAGTTATCCAATATGTATAAATATATAATATATCTGAAAATAAACATGATATTGAGTTAGCATGTGTCATATGTAATACTGAGTTTTTTCATGGATTGTGTTAAACACAAGACCATGTTTTAACCAAACAATAATATATTATTAAAACATTATTATTTAGTATAATAAAACATAAAATATCCTATAAATTATTGATTATGAATTGTATAAAATATCTTTTGAAAATCTAATCTTTACAAAAATATAAAATGAATTATTTAGTTACAAATTAATTAAAAATGAATATGAAAAATTATTGAATATAAAGGGGAATATTATTATTTTTAGGCTAAAAAATCTGTTTTACCCAAATAAATTAAATTTATTAAAATTAAACAGTGATATTAATCATATATATATATATATATATATTATTGCCAATAAATTATTTTTAATTTTTACCATAAAATTTGGTAGTATTGACCTAAAAACAAACCTAATTTTATGTATACCAAACTACATTTTTTATGGAATGTTTACAACCTTTTAATAGAGAACCAATTTTAAATCTATTTTTTGGTACTTTCACAGATTATAAAAATAAAAAAAACCGATACATTGAAATAAGAATAAAAAAATTTTGACAGGGAAATTATTTTTTATTTTTCTATGATGTTTCATTTTTTAGTGAATAGTAAAAAATACTGAATTATAGTTAAAAAATAATTTTTGATATAGTTATATATATTTTTAAATTACATTTTATTTTTTTTTTAATTTTATTGAGATAAATTTTTTATCAATTAATCAAATTTAGTACATTGGAATCAATTTCACTTTGAAATATACTATAAAAAGATAGTAAACTTTTGAATGTTTTTTTTCAAAACCTGCATTGTCATCATGTATATTAGATTATGTTTAAATAAATTTCTACTACTTTTATAATTTGAATTTGGAAAATTGGATTCCATATTTTGAATAATAATAATATAAAAAATATAAAAATTTCATCTTAGTTTTTGAATCAAATATTAGTGAATGTAATTAAAAGTAAAAACAAAAATTAAGGTGATCTTATGATTAATAAGTGACTATACCATTAATATATGGGTCAAAATGACATAGAAAACTGTAAAAATACCATTTTATGGAAATATTTTGACCCTATACTCACTTGGATCAAATTTTGAAAATTATTTCATAAACATTAAATTGTAAAAACATGGGTGGAATTCCCTTTGTCAAAGTTTACAAGAGGGACACTCATCCTCCAATATTAAAAGGCATCCTATCCTCCCACATCCACAAAAAAATCAAGAAACATTGAATCAAACAATATCTAACCAGTTTTCTCATATAAATCACTCTTTAAATTCTAGAATCCTCACCTTATTCATAAATCCATCCATATACTCCTTTTGGTTTAACCAAAAATCAGTTACCCAATTAAGGGGTAACATCTTTTCTTAAGCACTTTAATTTTATTTGCATGCACTGCCCCTTAAATTCTCATTATTACATGAATATATAACATAACCGGTTACTGTAATATTCTTTGATGTTATTGTGATAATATACTAGCCTAAAATCCTACACTCTTCTATATAAAGGGTTACCTAAGATACTTCTTATGTGAAACGGTGATGTACCACCTCACGAAACGATGATTTTTCGTTCTTCCCATACCGCCTCTCACAGAGGAAATAAGGATAGGAAATGTTTCTATATATGATTTATGTTATATTTATAATGTTTTTATTCTTATATATTTATTTTATACACAAACCTCTATACATTCCATTTTTTATAAATACGATAACATCATTTTTCATGTGCGGACTACTATCTTCTTAAAGTGATGTGACTCGTTCACGCTATACATGGAAATTGTTAAGGATGATTTTCAAAATAGAACAAAAAATATATAACATATATATGAAAATAGAAATATAATATACATATTTATCATTTACTTTTATTTCTTTTAATATGAAAATAAAATAATGGTAGTGGTCATGAATATGTATGACCTACCGTTCCACAAATGGTGAACTTAATTTCTTATCTCCAAAAATTATAGATTATTATAAATACATATGTAATGAATATATATAATAATTATTTCATGTTTTACATTTTTGATATGATTAAATAAAAGTATAATTAATAGGAATAAAAAATTAAAATTCAAAACATAGCTGATAAAACATTTCAATTAACACCTGAAATAGTTAAAATAATGAAAGTGTATTAACAAATAGGTAATAAAATATTATATGATGTTTATATATAATATTATAAACATGATTACGGCCCTGGTATAAGTTTGAAACCTATTTTAAACCACTATACCAGAAGATAAATTCTACAAAACAAAACAGAAGGGTAAGGTAAGGCATTTCATTTGAATTCATCTTCTTTTGATAATTTTTTTTTATACACACCAATTAACTTTTCTGTGGTTAATGTTCTACCCTTTGACATGTAATATAATGAATCTCATTATTATCATTATATATTATTTTTAATTTTATGATATTTTTTCATAAGTATTATGATTTAAATGTTTCTAGGTAGTATTGGACACATTCAAATGTTAAATGATTATTCTACTCAAGAATATTCTTAATTATTATCTATGCAATATCACTTCCTTTTGTTATTGTAAAAAAATATCTTGAAACAATAAATTTATTTTAATAATTATTTTGCTGGAAATTTACTTGAATAGCCACATTCATATAAAATAGATATTATTATTTCCTAAACCATATGTCCTTTGAACATATGATGTTAACTTTGATTGTTAATTGTTTATTTGGTTATTAGTGATGGAACCATATTCATTATTAAATAAGAATATTTTATAAGTAATATTATTTATTTTTGTTAATATTTATGAGGAATTCTTTGGAATGGAAATTATGGGTGGTCCACTTACATTATATAGCCACTCAATGAATTGATAGGTTTACATGAGTCGAAAATATTAGCCAAATTAAATGTGTTCCAATATATATTTTTAAATGATCTTGTGAAGGGTATTGAAAGTATTGGTTATCATGTGAATTAGACTTCAATTATAATGACTAATCATTTCAATCATAAATAATTTTGTTATTATTATTATTATCCATGAGATTTTGGGTCTATATGTCTATAGATGCATTACATTATGATCTTATTAACTAAGTGTCTTCTGTTTCAGTTTATTACCTTGCCAGATTTATTTTACCCTATATAGTTATTTTAATGGACTGTGTAATCAATTGATTACCTTTCCATGTTTATTTATTCCCATTGGTTCATTATTTTATTCTCCTTACATAAACATTGAGATTATTTTTACTCAACCTTATTATGTTCCCTTTACCTATGTTATGAGGTATAAAACACTGAATAAGCTTGAAAAGATGTAGTTTATTTCGTTATCTTATGTATAATGTTTTATTTTATTTTTCCATTGTATTATTTGTACCATGTATGTAATATGGCTTCCCAATATTCCAAAACTAATCGTTCCTTCAAAATTTGATTGTTTTTAATCATGCTAATATAATAAAACAATGAACTAGCTTCATGTTTCCTTGGTCATGGTGGTATCATTGGTATCAGAGAAAGATTAGAATAATCCATGAGATCTATATTTAAAAAACATATATTAGGGAATATAACCTCAAGATATACATTGATGAAATGTATTTAAGAACACCCTAAATTTTGGTAAGGTTGATATTATATCGGTATTCCTAGAAATATGTCCCTTTCTGGATACTTACAGAGGATATGGTGTTGTTATAGATGTATGTCGAAGTAAAAACTCCAATACGGTGTGTTGTGTAGGACTCAATGTAACCTGGTATGTGTCTATGTGCCATACTACACACATGGTTTGACATTCTTAGGGGATATGCTTAGGATAGTTCACATTTTCTTTACCTATAATTATTAAATATTTGAAAGTAAATATTTTCTAAATTAATAATGGTAAATGATTCTATGATTTATAATTCATAAATTTATGTTTTTTTCTATACCATATTTAGATTTTTTTAATGTTCATAATTTTAAAATCTAATCTATTATATTATATTGTTTTGAAATTTCTACTGGAAGGAAGAATGTTACCAATAATCACATCCAATGTAGAGTTTGTAAAAATGAGAATTTCAATGTAGATTGTATTATAACTGAGAAAGTTATGGATATTCATTGGGATTCATAGTCAGGTAATTACAAATAACAAAACCCTAATAGAGAAACCTATTCCACTGAGAGAATCTCCTATGTGGGATCTCATTATTCCGAAGAACCCCCCCCCCATCATTTTGTGGGATGAATAATTCAATTATAGTTGAGTAATAGACTAAGTATATGGGGAAGATATTTATGGACATAAAATGTATTTAAAATGAAAAGGTAACATATGTGGTCTATTGTATCTAAGGAGATGCTGACTAATGGTGGTCTGTGATAAAGAGTACAGGGGAGGTAGATGAAATTGATCTCACATAGTAATGAACTTTTAAGGAGACATTATTCCATAAATTATTCCATCAGAATCAATCAATTTATATTAAAAGAAATTTTTTTATATTATAGTATAGTGGACAACAATGTATTTTATATTATGAAAGTAATTAAAATTAATTACAACGACTAATGTCAAATTAAACTTAACAATGGATTAGACCATAAAATCAAGGGAAAATGACATAACACTTTTCCAAAAGACATTTTATAGACATATATAGACCATAAAATCCCATTTATGTAATGTTTCTTTTATTTTATCCTCTTCAAATGGGAAAAACACATGTATAATGCCCTTTCTGAAAATTAACAAGACTACCACTCCATCCCCTGTATAAAAAGGTCTTTCTCCTCTAAAATTCTAAAAACATTCAAAAAACCTTGGATAACCCAAGATATTGACGAAACTATACCTAAAATACCTCCCCTATATATAAAAGCCTCATCATTTTCAAAAATACATCCAAAAAACCATAGTGGTTCAAACTAAAAGTTGTTACCTGATTAAGAGGTAACATCTTTCCATAAACACTTTAGTATAATTTTCATTCTCCACCCCAAACCTCTTAATATTACATGATTATATAATTAAAATAGTTTCATCAATATACTATTATGTTTTTAGGATAAGGGTTCAACCATCCCCCACACAATCCCATCTAATGGGTAACAATCATACTATTTATATAGAATAACAAACTACCATTCCACGAAATGATGATTGTTTATTCTTCCATTACCACCTAATTGGTTGGTAATTATTATGGAATCACTATTTATATAATATATATATTATATTTATAATTTATTTATTCCCATCTAATTCTTTTATAACATACACCACTATATATTCCATTTTGTGTAAATATGAATACATTGATGTGGAAGTGTGGACTACCAACTCCATAAAGAAATGAGATTCATTATTTCTATAAATGAAACAAATTAACGATAATTTTAATAAAACTATGTAGATTATATGACCTTGATATAATATTTTAAGTATAATATAAATTTGAATAATTTACATTTCATTCAAAAAATACGACAATGAAATTAATAGATCATTCATGCATATGTATGAGCTACCGTCTCCATGTACGGTGCATCTCATTTCTTATTTTCAAAACTTATCGATTTTTATTAACTAATATGTACTCAATATATAGGATAATTAAGTCATGTTTTGGATTATAGATATAATTAAATAATGATCAAATTAATTGGGACAACAAATGAAAATTCAAAATATACTTGAGAAAACATGGAAATTAACTCTAGAAATAGATAGAATAATGAAAGAGTGTTAACAAATGGGTAATAAAATATTATATTATTTTAATAAATGATATTATAAACCTCATTATGGTTCTAGTATAAGTTATTATAATATATTAAACAACTATATAGGTAGATAAATATCAAACAATAACAAATATGGGTAAGGTAAAAGACTTCATCTCAATTTATATTACATTGAGAATTTTTTGTTGTTTAGCACTAATACACTTTTTTGTGGTGAATTTACTACCCTTTGACATGTAGTACCATGAATATCCCTATTCACATGATATTATAATTTTAATTTAATTTTATTATTTTATAGGGATCATTATTTAAAAATTTCTAGGTGGTATGAGAAAATTTATAATTTTTAAAGATTCTTCTATTAAAGAATGTTCTTAATGATTTTCATTGATATCTCACTTATTTTTTGAGATTGTTTACTTTACCTAGTATAAATATCTTTATTGTAATAATTTTTTGTTTCATATTTACTAAAATATCCATATTCTCATTCAATGGATATTTCAATTGCCTAAACAGTATATCATTTTAAACTACAATGTTCAATTGATAGTTATTTTATTTACTATGGAATTATTAATAAAACAATAATATTTGTTCAGTTTCGATATTTTATAAGGTATACTATTAATTTTATTATTCGATATCATCTATAAATTGAACTGGAAATAACGGGTGGGGCCTAGACATTAAATTTTCCCTTCAATGCATCGACGGGTTCTCGTGAAATGAATATAATGGACAAATTAAATTGTTTTCTATTTGTAGTTTTAATCCTTATGGTGAAATGTTTTGAAAATAGGTTTTCATGTTCCTTTGGCATGAAATCCAATAACTATGAATTTCTATCATATTTATTTCATTTATTATTATTACTACAGATGATTATTGGCATATGTTTTAGTTTCTTTCCTACCCATATTCATTTTTCCATATTTTTTTTAATCTCACGTGTTATCAATTATTTACCTTGAAATGTATATTTTTTTCAGTGATTCACTACTAATTCTCCATTACTTACCCTTAATAGGAATTTTAGCTCACCCTTATTAGGTTTAATTTCCCCATGTCATAAAGAGGAAGACATTGAATAATAATAAAATGATAAAATTTATATCATTTTATCATGGAAATTTTTCAATTTTCATTTCGCACTCTGTTGGGGTGTCATGTATGTAATCTAGCATTCCATGAATTCTAAAATAATCAGTCATCTTGGATTTGATTCCTTGTAATCAGGCCAATGTAATAAAATAATGCACCAAATTTATTCTTCTGGTATCGGGGAATTACAAACATTGCCTATTTAAATCCATCAGGATGATCTATAATATGATTTGAATTTCAGTAGAATATCCCCCAGAGATTCAAACATGGTTTTCAAAAAAGACATGTTATCATGAACTGGGTGTTGATCATGTCAATATCAATGTTCCATTTTCCTTGTTATTAATCCTAGGTACCTATTTTGTAGAGCCACATTCTCTTATAGTATCTGGACATTTATGTAATTTCATATAATCCACTTTCTCTATAATTTTACAATATTATAATACATTTTTCTATATAATAATTAATCCTTAGACTTACCAGTTCATATAGCTGTAGACATATCCTCAAAAATATATCTCGGAATCTCAAAAATATTTTCCCATCCTAGATTATAATGAATAACAAATTATATCATGTGATACAAACTATAGAGACCAAGTATTATCCAATATAGGTATTTCATCTTTAAAGATGAATATTCAATACATTAGTGAAACATGATCCCAAGGATTGTAGCAGTTCAGTTTCATTAGAGACTACGAAAAAATTATTATCATTTAGTAAAAGATCATAAATGTCGCCCATAATGATCATCATGTTATATATTAATCATAAATATACCCTACATAAAACTACTTTTCATAACCTGGGAAAAGCAAACATAAGGAAGGGTGAGATCAGATTCTTTGTTTTGGAAAACGAGGGAGATACATAAGTATAACATGTACATAAGATTAAGAGATCATGAGAATAACATTTAAAACCCATAAAATTATTATTAAATATCCTAATCGTGAGTCATGGAATTAATATTGGAATTTTTCAAGAAATTAATTATAACATAATCAAGGAGCATAATCCAAGATAGCATAAAACTAGCATTAAAATATATTTTTTCTTATACACATAAGAATATAAAATAATCTCTCTAATAGTTGGGTCTCACTATCTAGGCCATCATAGAGTAATTGTTTCTCTCCCTAAACCATCATTGTAGTCATGTTTTACTCCTAAGACCATCAAAATATACAAAAACTATTATTATAGTAGGTTCACTCCTCATTCCAGTCCTATCTATAAAATGAGATATAAATCATTACCTAATGCATTGAAGGTAGATATATATGTATCACCATTCACATTATGAAATTCCAAAATATTTGTGCGACATGTTCATTAAAAAATTCTTCATATTATAACCCAGGAAATGAAATGGGGCTCAGAATCATTTCATCAATTCATAAAATGTGGAGAAGTGATAGGCTATATATATTTTAACCATTTCACAATATCATTACCTACAAAAAGAAGATGGTTTATAGGATTTATATCATTTTATAACCCATGGAAGAGAACATTTTTTAATAATCACATCATCATAAATAAAATTCCTTTAGAGAAATACTAAGAGTAGTTTCCTTGGATCATATCCCCATTAATGAATAAGTAACCTCATTGGACATCATCATAGATAGAGATTGATATTGAAATAAATCATAAATGGATTTTTTATTAAGGAAAATAACCTTTCTGTAAAATTAAATTTTTAAAAATTAACATTATAAAACATTTTGGAAATAATTTTCCTTGAATATAACATTAAAAAAAATAAAGGATGCTTTAAAATCATATAATACATTTATTAAGAATAATATACTAAAATATTTGAATTGAATATTTTAAAAACATAAAATAGAATAAAAAAATTATGATTAAAAATAATATATTAATCATATATAAGAATCTTAAAAAAACATTTAGTTTTCAATACAGTCTAAAATATTGATCATGTCATACAAGTAAAAACAATGATTCCATTTATCTTAAACTCCAAAGATAAAATGATTAGAAAATGAAATGATGATTCGTATAAAAATATTTTATAAAAAAATAAAATATGGTTCAAAATTTCATTAGTAAATCATTTTAAAAATGTAAAAAGAATTTTTCTAAATATTTTAAAAAAAACATAATTTTGGGAAGAAAAAGTCTTATCATTCAGAAAGTTGATATCTCAATTTTTGGATATCCTAAGATCATTAAAAAGGATAATTAATATAAATCTTTTATTCTCATTTTTTAATCACATGTTAAGAAATGTAATGAGTTTCATAAAGTTGGGATTAAAAAATCTAATAATACAAAACATAGTGATGAAAACTTCCTATAAAAGTTGATATTGTAACATTAAATCATTATCACATTGTTTAAATTAAAACATAATATACATAAAAAATATCATTATAATAAATATAAAATATTTTTGGGCTAAATAAATATTTAATATTACATGTGAATGTTTTTTTATATACACATTTTTAAATGATGATAATTTCCTAACATAACAATATATATAAAGGATAATTCGGACAAAACTCCATTACAGCTTTGGTAACATTTAAAATTTAAACCTAATGAAATATAGATCATAAAATTGATATGTAAATAAATATAATTTTAAATATAATAATTATAAAATAAATATATGGGATGTATATGCACCACATAAAATAAATATGTGGTGAATATGACATGTGTCTCCGATAAGTAAAAAGTGAGACTAAAATCTTTTACCTAATGTATCTACTTACTTCATAGAAAATTAGACAACATATATAATAAATATCTATTTATTATAATTATATTATAGAAAAATACCTATAAATATCCTAACATATAATATTAACTTGTGTCCTTTTATTTCCTCTATTAAAAATTCATTGTCAAAGTCTCATTTCTGTCAATAACTGATTTGTTTTTTATATGTTTTATTTTTTTATTTTATTTTACTTTTAATTTGTTCATATATCCATTATCTAAAGAATAATAATCATTATATAATTATAATATTTATACATCAATTATACTTCTAATTCCAATATGGATATATGGTTATGAAAATTGATATATGTTTCGACCAGGGAGATTGTAGGACACGTATATGGATGAGTAACGTTAACAGTTTTCAACAATCATTTTTGGTGAAGAGGAAAGGAATATCATAGAATTATATAATTATAATAAGATCATAAATAACATATTATTAGTTTAATTAGACATATATATATATCCTTATTTTAGAGTAGTGATGAAAAGGGAGAGTGACATAGCTTTGTGAAGAAGGTGGTCCACACGTATATAAATGATGATATCTTCTATCAGTGCGTGAAAATGATTGAAATAAAATGATATATTAAAATTTCAGAATGGTAAATATTTCAGGAATATTACTATATTTTCTTTTATATCATATAAATTTATCCTTATTATATTCCATGTAGCACATTATTGAAAATCTAGTTACATCGCTTCGCAAGGAGGTAGTCCACTATACATATGAGATATTTTATAATATCCCCTAAAAAGTAGAAATTAAAAATGTTATATATTATATAATTAGACAATAAGTATATTAATTTTATATATATAATATATATAATATATATCAATAATTATACCCAATCATAATTGGTGGTAATGAAAAAATTAATGATATGGGTTTGTGAGGTGGTAGTCTGTTTTACACACGAACGATGATTTTTTATCCCATTTGATGGATATAGAGATGATTTTTAGTAATTAAATTAATATAACGAAATATATAAATATTTAATATTATTATGTTATTATATCATAATGCTTTAATGATAATTTAAAGAGGTTTAGTATGAAATAAATTGAAATCCGTCATTGGGGAAACCTCTTTAGGCATGCAGAAACAATCATTATAGTTTTCCTTTCACCCAAATTTAATGATTAATGGAAAATATAAGAGAATTTTGTAATTTATTTGGTTAGACCTTGTCTTATCTGAAAGGGTTTGATGGAACAAAGATGAGAAGAGAGTGGGTGGCCGTTTATAAGTGATGTGAGTGTCACACTTATAATTTTTGAAAAGAAAAATGTGTGTTGACGTTTTTCACATGTGATACAGATACAAAATAGAGTATTATAGACTATTATAAATTTTTGGTTTGATATATATATATAGGTATATATATAATAGATTCTACACAAGGTTTTAGGTTATCCTAACACTTAGTGTTTTTGTCTAACTCCTAAACAAATTTCACATTAAATGTGTTAATTAATTTATACGATTTCGATTAAATATTATTGGAATTTTTTACCATATTAGATTACATAGATTATTTATTTTGAAAAAATGTAATCCATATTTCAAAATTCAATTCTGATAAGTGAAAAAAGGCAATTAACCGTTCAAAAATGATGATAAAGTGGGGTTTTAAAGAGAAAATGTTCAGAATATTTCAATACTTTTATATTCAATTTCATTAATAATTTTATTCCAATAGACTACTTATTATTAATAGAAATACAAATGAACCTATTATTCTTTATAAAAAAATTAAAATATAATTAAAATTTATAAATCTGTAAAATTAAAAGGTATTTTACAATTGAAAATAAGAATTTTTAGTAATCATAAAAAAATTATATTTTAATAAAATCATAATAAAATAACTGTATGTTAATTTTCTAATGATTAACTAAAACAAAATCTTATTTATACCAAATAAATTTTATAAAGATGTAAAATATTGAATTAGAGGAAGAACCTCCAGATGTGATGAACAGGATTGTTTTATAGAAGTGTATTATTCAAGCACACGATGATTTTATATTAACTCTATATCTAATAATAATTATTCTATGAATAAAAATTAAATTTTACTTATATAAAAAATATAAAATTCAATTAAAAAATTTCTAATTTGGTATTATTTTCATTATTTAAATTAGTGAAATATTATACAGTTTAATTGTTTTTTCTAAAAACACCATATTTTTCAACCCTAAAAAATGTATACTAATATTAAATATTATGTTGACTAAAAATTAATTGTTTGTTTTAAATATAAGAAAATTATACTTATGTTACATTAAAACATTATGGGTCATTTAAATTTGTAAATTTAATGAAAATAAATGTTAGTTATATAAAAATCAATATTCTCATTATTCATATAAAAGAAAATATAGTCCAAATGAACCTCAAATTTCACTACTATCAATTATTCATCTGATAATTCTAAAATTTAATTTAATTTTTTGAATTTTATTTAAATATCTATAAAATAATTATAATATATTTTCAATAAAATTAATAAGTCATTTTTGAAGAAAATATATTTTTGATAAATATAAATACATTAATAAAAATTTATTTATTATTTATTGAGATATTATAAATAAATTTATATTGAGTATGAATATTATATTAATATTTCACTAAGTTGTTAATACTATTCATACCCACAAATTTAACAACAAGGAAGTAGTGATCATATTTAAAATAATATCATTTCATGGTTTGAAGAAGTTAAGTGATAGTTGTAATGTACACAATCTATAACGACATAATATTTTATCTTATATCTTTATTTAAATTTAATTTATTCTATAGTATAGTTTTCAAAAAAAACATAAATGAATAATGACATACAATAAATATCATTATATTAAAATTCCATTTTAACATAGTCATTAAATTGACCGGAATGAGTAATATTAACCAACTTATGAAATTTATATATTATATATTTAATAAAATGTTTTTACATTAATTCAAATTATTTTAATGACATATGATAAGAATAAATACAATTTTAGATATAAAAAGTCTATATTTTTCTAAATTCAGTTTTACCTGATTTTAATGGAGAACTTGTTTGAAATATTTATTATAACACATTTATAAATTATATTGGACAAAATAAACATAATTTCTTAAAGAGTATATAAAAATTTATTTTTGGATAAATTGTAGGTATTTTTTTGATATGTTTCATTTTTAATTAATTGTAATGTTACCATTATGAATAATAATGTGGTTATTCTAATAGTAACCTCATATATTAAATTATAAATAATATTTAGGCACATCATTAAAAAAATATTTTATTTAATATCATGGAATAATTAAATATATCTTTAAAATTTATAAATTAATTTTAGTTATTTTGTGAAACAAGAATTTTTATTTCTAATATTACAGTTAATATAATGATTTAAATGAAATTTAATTTCCACAAAATATATTCATAAATTAATATTTTTCTCTTTCAATTATAATATAATTTTATGAGACAATGATTAAATTTTCATAGTGGCATAAAAATATTTATAATATTAAAATCATCATTTTTCATGTAAATAATGATTTTATTAAAAAAATTAAATTTCTTATATTTATAAAATTATATAAGAAAAATAGAGCACATTTTTAAAATTTTCATGTTGATAAATGGTTACAGATAATTTTTGGAAATTTTCCAAAATAAATGAATTTTGGGTGAATGGTAAAATTCTGAAATTTACGATATAAATACATTATAAGTCAAATACACTATTCCTTGATTTAATTATAATTTAATCACCATAATCTCAAACACCCATTAATTAGATTAATATATTTAGATATTTTTCTCTATATATTAATACTCATGAGACGAAATAAAAAATTAATGAATAAAATAATGAGAAAACAACCATATCTTCCACTATAATTACCACTGCTCACTGCTTATAATCCTCACACCTATTAAGCCTTGAATCAGGTTTAATTCTTTCCCAATACTCACCCAAAGTCTCTTACCCACCTCCATTATCATTTTTTCTCACCAAAATAAAAAACCCATGACACTTAAAGAGTTTATCAAGGAAAAGAAATTCGAGAGGGAAAATCATTTTTAATTTTCCATTATTTTTATTTTCAATTTCTTTTATTTTCTTATCCTTTTCATATTTCCATTGAAAAAAAATACGATAACTCCAAAATCTGATACATAATAGAATTGTTTTATTATAAATATATATCATCCATTAAATATTTTCTCTTCCCCTTTTAATTATAAAAATGAAAACTTCAGTCGTATGGTGTCGATTTACCACCATTATGGATGACTAGTTTTCATTTTTAAATTACACCTTCAAGGCTGGTTATAATACAATTTTTATTACCAATGAATATTATAATATATGTATTAAATTCTATTTAATTTTTAAAAATCATTATATATAAATAATATTAATTAATGAATCAAAACTATTTTGTGATAAGCGAAAAAATACCAAAATAAATCAAATGGTTATCATGAGTAATTGTTTATTGAATAATCCCCACATTTGAACAAAATATTTTATATAAGACCACTAAATGATTTTTGTGTTAAATAATAATATATAATTTCATGCTCTGATAGCTATTCTTAAATCGTGTGATCTATCATACTTGTATAAAAGATAAACAATCATGAAAATGAAGGAAACGAACACATCCAAATGATGAAATTGATCCTTATAACTCATCAAAAACACTATAAGTGAACTTTATAAATTATTTTAAATAAAATAAATTTATAAAATTGTATTTATTAATCTATTAGTTACTCTAATTTTCTTATCTATGACATTAATTTAATGCGTAGAACACTTTTTTACATTAGGTAAGGGTTCCTCATCTCACTCTTATTTTTTTGCGTTTCCCTTATTAACCATTTATTTTTTTATGTGGTGTTTGTATACTGAAATTTGATATATAATTTCAATAATATATTTATGTTTAGGGTATTCATTGATTAATTTTTGTATTATTAAGTTTTGGTCATATTATTTGATTGAGTATGAATTGTTAAGGGATTCTCCTGGAATCTCAATTTTACATTCTAGTTACTCTTTCTCTATGTTTATCCCAATTTAATTATTAATTGTTCTTATGTAATCTTCATAAATTATTTTTCTATGTTCTAGAAATATTTTCCATGTTCAAATATACATTATTTGAGGAGTAAATACATGTTTAATATGGTTACCTATTCAATTCTTCCCGATAAGCTAGCCCGATTAAAGGGATATATCCAATTTCATACCAATTGTAATTTACACTAAATTATCTTATTTAAGACACCATTATTTTTCTAAATTCACACTAATTTTTCATGAAAAACAATCTTATTTCATTTCTTTTTTTTTGGAGACAATTAAAACATTTTTTATTTAAAGACTCTATAATATTTTCCCGTACACCGCACTAAAAAGGCTCATTTATAAAGGATATTAAAAAATGTTTTTAAAACTATTCATTATAGTTTGAAATTATTAATTCCTAAAAATAAATTTTATTTTCATTATATTTTTGTGGATATTCGTCTTTACTATATGATTTTATATAAAATAATGATTATCTTCCAAAAGAACTAATCCTTCTAAATTAAAAGGGAATTTCCCATAATAATTTCTCAATGAAATTTTTAGAGTATATTAATATATGATTATAATTCAAATATTTCAAAATTAAATGCGAAAAATTGATTTAAATATATATTTTGTTAGACATTTTTGGAATTCATTAGACATAGTATGTGATGGGAGGCCACTGATCTATCCCCTAGACACATCTATTGGTCTCATGAGACAAACTAAAACATGTTTTGGTTGAGACCTCTCCTATTTATGTAAAATTATTTCCCAATTCATTGATGATATGTTTATGTTGTTTCTAATTATAAATTACCTGATTATGATATCGATAAATAATGTGATTATTTGACTCGTATAATGTCCAAGTTTATGTTTCAGGTCATTTTTTATACATATTTATTTATTGAGATTTTATTCAAAACATTTTATTCTTAATAATATTTTTTGTTGGAATTTGATTCAATTAGTAATTTTCCCTTAATGTTTATGATTATGATATATTTTGCAGTAATTTTTACCCTTATTATGCATATGATCCCACACCATTATTATTTTTATTTTTTCATAGGATGTGAAGATGTGTATTATGAATGACATATAGTGATAATCTAAGAGTTAAAGAAGTTTCTAATGGATTTGATATGATGTTTTTTTTTCTTTTCTTGTTGTAATGTAAAACTTATATTTGTCGCTTGTTTTCCATAACTACTAAACAATTAAATCATTTAGAATGTGACTAACTTGTTTTTTATACCAATGCAATATTCTAGGGAATAGTCTCCAGGCAATAGGGGTTGGGATATTTACAGTTCGTATCATAATATATTTAGCATAAATCATTGAAAACAAGATTTTTAAAACATAGATTTAGAAAAAATAGCTATGA
The DNA here is from genome assembly GCA_963277665.1 of Viscum album. NCBI lineage: Eukaryota > Viridiplantae > Streptophyta > Magnoliopsida > Santalales > Viscaceae > Viscum > Viscum album. Next base: position 944,864,005 of record OY728155.1, on the reverse strand, counting down.
TCTAAATTGAGGATAATCAAAGAAGAACATCTGAGAATTTTGGTAATGTAGTGTTTATGTGTGTCTCTCTAGTAAAATATTCGTATATGAATACTAAATATGGAAATGCTTTTGGAAAGAAACAACCTAGGGGTATCAATTTTTAAAAAGGCATATCATTACTGACTCGGCGTAACCTGGTGAGTGAAAATGAGCCTTACTACACAACTCAGTTGATATTATTAATGGATATGTGTAGGATAATTCACATTTTTTTACAAACCATTAAAAATGACTTCAACATATAATGGAAATGATTAGGTTTCGTTAAATCCAATTTGTTTTAAGTTGAAAATAACGTATCATGATAATATATAAATTGTTACATGTTTTTCTCACTATGACCATTATTAAAAAAACATTCTTTCTAGTTAAGTCAATGGTTGGAACCCAAAGGATTCATATTAACATTGAATATGATGGAAAAGATGGCAGTGATAAGAAACCAAATGGGATGCTGATTGAAGTAAAGGATACAATCTTTATACTTAATCAGTTTTCCTAAAATATTATTTACAACATATACCTTAAACCACTATAGAACTCACAAAAATAGGCAGAGATAGAGTTTTCTAAAATATCTAGTTGTTGATATCACGGGAAAAATAAGGCTTAATTTCCATCATGTAAACAAATGTAGAATAGGAAAAACAGGAAAGAAGCTCAAAAGAATAATGAAATTATTTGTGTGTGGGAATGAAGTACATAAATCAAATAATTGATGATAAAAATGAATATTATGATGGAAGGGAAATAAAACTCACCCTAATAATTTTTTTATCTTACTGCCTTATAATTGGGGAACCATGGAATCACACGGTTCAATTCCCCCTTATATAAGTAAACTATAGACCAAGGAAGGACATATATATATATATATAAATGGATGATGTATTTATATAATGGGGTAGTATTGAAAAGTATAGTTTAAAGGATATTTATGGATTAACCTTATTTCAAAGATTTCTATCACAATTATTTTTGATGTTATATTATTATTTTTTTAGAAAACATACATCCCACCGGAAAGGTGAAAACTCATCACGTTTAGTAAGGCTAGAGGGTTTGAATCCACAACTAAAGGTTGACAGGGCTATAATGCCAACCATTGGATGATGTGAAGTCTTGGATATCATGACTTTTTTAGAGATAAGGACTAATGGTTAATGGTTATTTCTATTTTACTGTAATTTTTTATCAAAGAGAGAACTTTGGTATTGGGAAATGATTATTTGATTAAGTGGAAAATATTTTTTGGATGAATTTTTCTATTTTGAGAATCCAATATGATTAATGTATATAGAATATATTGAGAATAAAATGTTGAGTTTTATTATGGAGTCATATATGAATTTATTGTGGACTGATGGTGAGTAAGGTTATTTATTTAAATGGTTATCATATCATGGTTATTATGTGATAGGGAAAATTAAAACATTTAGTATAATAAAATGAGAGTGATATATTTAATTTGGAAAACTATATAAGAAAAAACTTATGATATTTTGGGCCATAGTCTAGAATATTTTATAAAATTATTGTAATTTTCTAAAATATCTATATTCTTTCGGAGTATCACATTTAAATTTTGGAGATTACAATTGTTTTTCATCATGTAATGGTATATTGGTTTTATGGAATAACCTTATATTATCTAAACCATTTTGGTTTTGGTTAGTCTAAATAGAAAGGATAAAGATATAGTTATACTTTTGTGTATTTTTTGATCTATATATGTTTATTATATTAAATTAGGCATGGGAAATTCATATTAAATACTCATCATTTAGAGAAAAAATTGAGTTTCTGGTGGAAATTGATTAAAGAATGAGAATCTAATTTTCAAGTGAGTATATTTCTATATGTTCTTTGTCTAGGAAGTAAATGAATTCATTAAACATTGGAAAAATATTTTTGGAAAAAAATAAATCTTTTTATATTTGTTTATGAGAAATCACTGGCCTTTTAACCAATCACATGATTAGCAGTTCTGCAAGGGTTAACTATCTAATGAACACGTTCTCTATCACTCTCCATTAGAACATGATATTAATATTTCCATTCCATGTCCATTTTATTAATTTCGACTAATGATATTGATTATGAAATCACAATTTTGGGGTGACATTCGACTTTCCATTCCCACTTATTAAGATGATATTTTATTAACTATATTTGTCGTGTGGTTTTTCCATAAATTTTCATGTATCACCCATTGAATTTAGAATTATAATTTTAAATTTTGAAGAAGAAAATAATTATAATAGGGGAGAATATAACACCGCTATATTTATTTTTATGTCTTTTTTTAAATTTAATTTACTGGACAACATTGGTTTCTACAACACTAGACTTAAACAAAGAGTGATATTAAATTAAATATCTATAATTTCAATTTACCACTATAACCTAATAATTTTACTGAATTGAATGAATTTTATAATCTAAATTATTAAATTTATATATTATTTATTTATTGAAATTTTTCTATATTCATCCATATTATTTTAAAATAATAAGATCAGAATAAATCCAATTTTATACATAGAAAGTCTATATTTTCCTAAATAATGTTTTAAGAAATTTTAATGGAAAAATTGTTATAAATATAAATTTTGATATATTTGTAAATTATATTGGAAAAAATATGCTTTTTTGAAAGAGGAATATCAAAATTTATTTTGGTTTTTCTTTTAGTATTTGTCTCATAAGTTTCATTTTCAATGAATAGTAATATGACCATTAGGAATATTAATTTGGAAATTATAATAATTAAAACGCCTATTAAATTATAAGTAAAATATAGGAATATTATTCATTAATATATTTCATATTTATATCAACGAATAATTAAATAAATGTTTAAAACATAAAAACCTATGGGAATGTATTTTTTGTGAATCATAAAATATTAATTTACTATGTTACCGTTAATATAATGATTTAAATGAAAAATAATTTTCACAAAAATAGAATAATAAATTAATATTATTTTCCTTTTGATTATTAGATAATTTTATGATATCTTAATTGTTTTTTCAAAGTGACATATAAAAGTTATAATATTAAAATCAGTATTTTTTTGGGTAAATGAATATTTTATTTTAAAATTAAATTTCTAATATTTATAAAATTAATTTTAGAAAATGGAGTTCATTTTTCAATTCTAAACATTGAAAAATTGTTAGAGTGGATTTTGGTATTTTTCTAAAATAATTAATGTTTAGTGAATAGTAAAATATGATAATTTGCGGTATAAATACATTATAAGTTAAATAAAATATTACATAGGTAATTGTTGATGTAATTAACATAATATAAAACTACAATTAATTATTATAATATATTTAATCATAATTATCAATCTATTTATAGTATTTATGATAAATAATAGACTAATGAATAAAATAACTTGAAAACACCCCTCTCCTCCACTACAAATACCACCCCTTACGACATCTCCTCCTCAGACTACATAATCATTAATGATTTTCCAATTATTACCCAATAATCTCCCTAATAATCCTCCCCATGTCCAACATAATTTTTCTTCACAAAAATACCAATCCCAATCCTCTTAATGAGGATCTAAGGGGAATAAATTAAAGACGTACAATACTCTTTTGATTTCCATTATTTACTTTTCAATTTTTCTTTTCTTTTCATATAATTTCCTTACCTAATCCTTCTAAACATGAATATAAAATCTTGTATCATATATATACTGGATTTTTTTATGAAAATGTTATATCTTAAATAAATGTCTTCTCTTTGTTGGGACGGAGAGTGATGGCAAGAGGGGGGGTGAATTGCCTTTTAAAAAAGTTTAACAATTTAAGAAAAAGTTAAAGCGCAGCGGAAATAAAAGAGGCAAGACACAAAATTGATAACGGAGTTCAGCCTAAATCCCAAGCCTACGTCTCCTCTCCCAACTCAACCGTTGAGAGATTTATACGACAGCTTGCTTTTTAATGGTTATAGCAAGAAACCCACTAGACTTTAAGGAAGCCTAGAAATCTATTACAACTTTCTTTTTATTGGTTGTAGCAAGAAACCCACTAGCCTTCTTACAGGTGAAGGCTATCTCACCTATGACTCAAGCCTTTTACAGGGAAGACTTGACTAACCTCTTTACACCTTGAAGGTGGTGTGAAAACCCAAACAAAGGGATGATGAGAGAAAGAAGGGTTCGTATGCACAAACTCAAAATAATGCTTAAAATGATAAAACAATAAAAACCGTAAAGAGGAGAAGTCTTGGGTGCCAATGGATTGATTGGTGATGATGAAGAGCGCTCCCAAGCTTCTATGGTGGTGATCCTTGGTTGTGGAAGTGAGTTGGAGCAAGTGGGGATCCTTGAAGGAATGCGCCGGAGGTTCGCCAAATGATGGAAAAATGTTCCCGTGGGCAACTATTATTTTTCCGGGGCTTCCTAGTCCTCTATTTATAGGAGAGGAACACCCAAATGGCCGTTGGGTGTCTTTGGAGCCGTTGGAGAGGCCTTCGGAGCCGTTGGGAGTCAAAAGTACAAGTCTGGTCAAAGCCCAACGGCTAGTTTGACTGGGCACACCGGCTGGCCGGTGGTGTCTCACCAGGTGGACGGTTGTCCACCGGCTGGCCGGTCCTGAGCCACCGGCTGGCCGGTGCTCCAGACAGAGAGAAAGCTCTCTGCCCAGGTTCTACCGGCTGGCCGGTGGTCATCCACCGGCTGGCTGGTGACATACCGGCTGGCCGGGGAGCTCACACCGGCTGACCGGTGGCTCTGGACAGAAACCATTGCTACTGCCAAAGACCACCGGCTGGCCGGTGGGAATCCACCGGTTGGCCGGTAGACTCAGAGAGTCTACTTTCAGTCCTTCTTGGCCCAACTCCTTGGCAACCTTTTGCCTATCAACAAAAACACTTGAAAACAAGTTAGAACAAAAAAAGAGTGATTGTGATCATTAAAATCCAAGAGAGAGGGGTACAACAATCTCCCCCTATTTTGATGATCACAATCACCAAAACAAGCAATGAAAAAGGATGAAATGAAAGGCATGCTTTAAAGGATAAATTGAAAAGTAAAGCAAATCATGAGAGAAATATTTCACCCCAAATTAACCAAGGAAATCTCCCCCTTTGTGATTATCAAAATAGCATGGGGCATAAAATTTGATTGAAGGAAAGGATTGAAAAACAAGATAGAGTTTTTAAACCAATTGAAATTTTTGAAATTTCAATTGAAAGTTTTAAATTTAAAGTTTTGAATTAAATGTTTTGAAAGAAAGTTTTGAAAGAAAAATGCAAAAAGGCTTAAACGATCCTAACTCCCCCTAAATAAAAACAACAAATCACCGGGGAGAGGATTTTAGAACCGAGACAAATTTTGGTCCGGAGAGACTCTCTAAAAGGGGTTTTTCAATCCAAACTTGTCTTGTGGCGGGTCATCTCCTATGAAATTAATCGTTAAAGGAAATGGTTTTGGGCCTTCCATACCGGGCATTTTGGCAGTCGCACTCGTAAATTAGGTGCCCGATATTTTTGCAATAGTTGCAAAATTTATATTGGGAGCTCCCCCTTACAAAAATAGTAGGAGCATGGGAAGAGGAAGCTTTCTTGGAATAGCCAAGCCCTTGGGTGGTTCTAGATATGCATTGGGAACCAAGGAGCTTCGAAAGGTTATGTTCACCTTCGGTGAACTTAGCTAGGGATTTCCTTAAATCCTTGATTGTTGATTCCATAGAGTCAACATCGGGAAGGTTTTGGATTTTGAGGGACAAGTCTTCCTTCTCTTTGAGAAGTTGATCCTTTTCGGAAGAAAGAATTTTGAATTTCTTTTTTAAAGCAATAAATTTGGAAGAAAGTTCGTGAAAACCTTCCTCCAATTGATCTCTCGCATGTTGGAGATCCTCGTAAGATAAATGATTGAATGAATTGGAAGAACAAGAGGAAGAGGAGTCGGAAGAGGTTACCTCATGAAATGCCATTAGACATTTTTTACCGTTGTCTTTTGAAGAGGAGGAGGATGAGGAGATATCACTCCAAGTGGCCTTGAATGCCTTTTTCTTTTCCTTTTGCTTGGCCCTTGTCTTGTGGAGTTGGCAATCGGGCTTATAATGTCCTTTCTTGCCGCACCCATAGCATATTACCTCGGGCTCAGATTTTTCGTCGAGTTCTTCCTTTCAAGCCTTGCGAGATTTCTTCTTTTTGTTCTTCTTCATGAATTTGTGCATCTTGCGGGCAAGGTTCTCGATTTCTGAATCGCTTCTTGAAGAGGAAGAAGATGAAGAGGAGGAGCTTTCTTCTTTTTGAACTTTGAAGGTGATGTTCTTTGGAGTTTCGATGAGTTTTCCTTCCTTTTCAGCTTGCCTCCTCATGGTGATCTCGTAGGTCATGAGGGATCCGATGAGCTCTTCGACCGGCATTTTCTTGACATCTTTTGATTCTTGAATTGCGGTCACCTTTGGTGCCCATGAGCTTAGTAGGACCCAAATAATCTTCTTGACCATCATTTCTGCAGAAACATCATCTCCAAGAGACTTTCTCCCATTGCAAACGTCAGTAAAACGAGTAAACATTTCAGTAATTGATTTGTGTGGGTGCATGGTGAAACTTTCAAAATCTTGGTGATACATGTCTAATCTAGTGTCTTTTACTTTGTTAGTGCCCTCATGGGTTACTTCTAAAAGTTTCCAAATTTCATAAGAAGAGGAGCAAGTAGAAACACGGTTGAATTCATTACGGTCAAGGCCGCAATGAAGAGCGTTCATGGCTTTTCCATCAAGCTCGAAATTTTTAATATCGGCTTGAGTCCATTTGGATTCATCGGGAGAAGAGAGAGAGTAACCATGCATGACAATTCTATAAATAGGATAACCTATACTTCTAAGAAAAGTAGACATGTGGGTTTTTCAATAGGTATAGTCGGTTCCATCAAAAAAAGGAGCACGACCCAATGAATAACCTTCGGGGGCGAAAGAAGATGAAGCCATCACAATGGATCTTGAATTTGAAACCGGTTAAGGTATTACACAAACACTACCTCTGATACCAATTGTTGGGACGGAGAGTGATGGCAAGAGGGGGGGGGGGTGAATTGCCTTTTAAAAAAGATTAACAATTTAAGAAAAACTTAAAGCGCAGCGGAAATAAAAGAGGCAAGACACAAAATTGATAACGGAGTTCGGCCTAAATCCCAAGCCTACGTCTCCGCTCCCAACTCAACTGTTGAGAGATTTATACGACATCTTGCTTTTTAATGGTTGTAGCAAGAAACCCACTAGACTTTAAGGCAGCCTAGAAACCTATTACAGCTTTCTTTTTATTAGTTGTAGCAAGAAACCCACTAGCCTTCTTACAGGTGAAGGCTAGCTCACCTATGACTCAAGCCTTTTACAGGGAAGACTTGACTAACCTATTCACATCTTGAAGGTGGTGTGAAAACCCAAACAAAGGGAGGATGAGAGAAAGAAGGGTTTGTATGCACAAACTCAAAATAATGCTTAAAATTATAAAAAAATAAAAATCGTAAAGAGGAGAAGTCTTGGGCGCCAATGGATTGATTGGTGATGATGAAGAGCGCTCCCAAGCTTCTATGGTGGTGCTCCTTGGTTGTGGAAGTGAGTTGGAGCAAGTGGGGATCCTTGAAGGAATGCGCCGGAGGTTCTCCAAATGATCGAAAAATGTTCCCGTGGGCTACTATTATTTTTCCGGGGTTTCCTAGTCCTCTATTTATAGGAGAGGAACACCCAAATGGCTGTTGGGGGTCTTCGGAGCCGTTAGAGATGCCTTCGGAGCCGTTGGGAGTCAAAAGTACAAGTCTGGTCAAAGCCCAACGGCTAGTTTGACTGGGCACACCGGCTGGCCGGTGGTGTCTCACCAGCTGGCCAGTGGTCCACCGGCTGGCCGGTCCTGAGCCACCGGCTGGCCGGTGCTCCAGACAGAGAGAAAGCTCTCGGCCCAGGTTCTACCGGCTGGCCGGTGGTCATCCACCGGCTGGCTGGTGACATACCGGCTGGCCGGTGTGCTCACACCGGCTGACCGGTGGCTCTGGACAGAAACCATTGCTACTGCCAGAGACCACCGGCTGGCCGGTGGGAATCCACCGGTTGGCCGGTAGACTCAGAGAGTCTACTTTCAGTCCTTCTTGGCCCAACTCCTTGGCAACCTTTTGCCTATCAACAAAAACACTTGAAAACAAGTTAGAACAAAAAAAGAGTGATTGTGATCATTAAAATCCAAGAGAGAGGGGTACAACACTCTTCCCCTTTTTATTCTAACAATTAAAACATCGTCTGTGAGGTGCTGATTTACCGCCTTCATGGACATCAATATTTCTTTTTTAAATTCCACCTTCAGGGATATTCATAAAACAATTATTATTGTTATGAGAGATTATTATATATTTATGAAACCAAATTTAACATACTTAAACCATTATGTATAAAAGATATTTATTAATGAATCCAAACTAGTTTGTGATGATTAAAAAACAGCAAAATAATCCATACAGATATGATTAACGTTTTAATTAATGAAACATACTCATATTTGGAAAAATTATATGTAATACAATTAAATATTATTTATGTTCATTAATAACATATAATTTTTGTTCTGGATTACAATTCCCATTTCCCATGATCTATCCAACATGTATACAAGTGAACCAATCATAAAAACCAAGGAAGCAAACAATTAAAAATGATGAAATTGAAACATTTAACTCATCATAAAGACAATAAATTAACATAATAAAATTACTATAAATACAATACATAGAGAAATGTCTCTCAATTAATTTATTAATGAATCTAATTTCATTATCTAGGGTACGAAGTGAAAGTTCATAACTCGTTCTTAAATAAGGAAAGGGGTTTTCATCTCACTTTTATTTCTATGAGATTTCCCATATTCTCCACTTATTTCCAGTATGTGGTGAATGTGTACATCCATTTTCAATATAATATCATTAATAATTTTATATTAATGGTAATAATTGATTATTTTTATGAATATTAATTACTGGTCATATGATTCTATTGAGTACAATGTGGTGACAAATTATCCCCAAATCTCCATTTTAAATTCTGGCCACTCTTTCTATCTCATTACCATAATGTAATTTTTAACACTTATTATGTTATCATAAAAAATTCTATTGTTATGATCCATAAATATTTAAAATATCAATTCAACTTTTTTTTTTCATGTCTATATACATGTTTTTCAAGGATTGATTTTCTATTCGTCTCGATAAACAAGTTTTATTTAAGGGAATATTCCACATTCAGAGCCATTTTCAAGTAAAATCCATATTTATTTTATCCAAAAAATATTTTTCTAAAATAAATATCTTTTTATCATGAGAATTTAACATATTTAAATTATGATTTTATGTAAACAATTAATCCTTTTTATGATTTAAAGAGTCGTTAATATTTTCCCTTAAATCGCACTAAAGAGGCTGATTTTAATTTTTTTCTAAAAAGTAAATTTACATGATTTTAATTAAAATTGAAATAATTTATTCCTAAAAAATATTTTCATTGTCTTTATATTTCCTTTTCTTGGGTATTCATTTTTAAAATATTATTTTATGAAAAGTAAAAATTATTTTCGAAAACAATGCTTCTTTTCAAAGTAAAAGGTTATTTTATTGTCAAAGGATTTTATTAAAGTGTTTTCATCTACAATTATGGTTCAGATGTTTCAATGTGGAATGGGACACTTTGATTTAAATATATCTTTAAATTGACATATGATAAATATATAGGACTTGTTAGTGAAGAGTGGGGCCTGGTGAAACCCCTTGATGCATTGGTAAGTCAAAGAAGATAAATTAGAAATGGTTTGGCCGATGCCTTACCCATTTATATAGACACCGTGGATGTTGTATTGATTTTATTTTTATGATGTTTTAGATTATACATTAAATCACTATGATATTGATAAATAATTTTATTATTTTACTAGATTAATATCAATGAATAAGTTTCATATTTTCATTTATATGAAATTATTTATTCATCTTTTATTCCTACCAGATTTTGCTAAAGATTTTGTTTTATTGGAATTTTTTTTAGTGATTCACCTTGCATTAATGTTTATATTTATGAAATATTTCATTATATTATTTACCCTTACTAAGAATATGATATCACCCCTTTCATATGTTATATTTTTCACTAGAATGTTAAGATGTATATTATAATCGACATGGAGGGATAATCTTAGAGTTATCGATTTTTCTATTGGGGTTGATATATTGTTTTTTTCATTCATGTTATATTGTAAAACATTTGTTTGTATATAGTTTCCAAAAATAATAAACTATTTGGTCCTTTGGAATGAAGTTTCTTCATTTATTATACCTATATAATAATATATAGCACTGGATTTGGGAAACTAGGGTCGAGATCTTTACACTATCAATGAAACTCATTATTATGATTAACACATGATAAACACAATTTTTCATTAAAATATCAATCTAGGATATTTTATTGTAAAATTAAATATTTTATAAAATCTCAAGATGGTACAAATATTATTTTAATTTAGTGTCGTTAAACATTTTATTATACATAATTCAAATTATATTCAAAAATAAATATTAATATATCTTAATCATTATGAAACTTTAATTATTGAAAAGAAAAAAAATTCATGCATGAGAAATTCAGATGAGAACAATTCCATTGTTAGAATTAATTGTCTATAATTGTTGGAGTTGAATCTAGAAATTGAAAATTGAATGAATAAAAATAATGGATTGTGATGGAATGGTTTAGTCAAAATTTATTTACTGTTGGTGTAATAAATGATGAGTAAATATCTATATTAATGAATTATGTATTATTAATTTTGTAAATAACTAACTGAATATTAGTAGATATAGAAATCATAATGATTTCATGATGTTTTATTATCTATACTATAGAGGTGGAAACCCGGTGTATTGTAAGATGATAGTGGAACATGGGTTGAAGTCTTGGTTATTTCCCATTGTGTGGTTGTGTCTGACATATTGATATATATTTTTTAATTCATATTCTTCACAACTTAATTAAGTTGAAAAAATGACACCCTAATGTTTTTGCGTTATTTTCCCCAAAAAAACTAGTTGGCGAGGGATTAAATAAATGACTTATACCTCTCCCCTAAACTCTCTTCAGCTATAATATTTTATATGGGCGTACTCAGGATGTGATTTCATGATATATACAGTATGCTCACCCATAGTCTATGATATATATCATAATTACTATAACTTTATTTGTGTTCTATATAAAATTGAGGTTATAACACATAATTGTATTCATTTATAGAAGATATGTGTTCCCATGAGTGTACATTGAATGGGCTGGGAAGTCTTGTGGTATAATCATTGATGTACGTGTTGTAGTGGCTAACAAAATTCTTCTTGGTAATGGGATGGGATGATGATTATGTGGTTATTCCTGTATGTATGTGATGATGAATGGGTAGGATATGATTTTCTAATATTTTGGCAGGTTGTTTTATGGAAGGGAAGAGCACATGACATGATCTATTGGTTCAAGAGAATGAAAACCAATTGGGGAAGTAAAATCCAGTTATGATCATATATAAATAAATAATTTTATATGAATATGACAAGTTGTATACATTAGTTGCAGAGAAATAGTTGTGAGAATGTCTATATAACCTTACAGGTTTAGGAGAATATTTGGTCTCTATTGCTTATTCACTGGTATTTAGTATACTTCTTCAAATATTTCATGAGAGATTATTGGGAGGATCCTACTCAGTATATTTATATGATCACCCTATATATATTAATATTTTTTCAAGAATAGAAAAGTTTATTGGTGATCAAGATATTCATTATTATATCATATACATTCTCAAGAGTTGTTGGGATTACAATTGATTCACAGGATTTATTTATGGAATTTTCAATTTTTCTGTATATATACGAAATTATATTCATATATATAGATTGGTCATTTATTTATGTATGGATTTGACTATTTTATCTCATAATATCATTTATTCCTTAAAATTAAAAAATATATTTGGTGATGCATAATAAAAGTAATTATATACCCTCAATTTAAGTCACTAACCTGTGGACTATTCAAGGTTGGGATGATGGATCATCTTATAAGCATCATTTCCTACCCACGAGGTGTACTTGTGGTGGGTGTGGTGGGGTTATGATAGAGTGAGATAAGAGATGATGGTTTAGAGATAATATAGATTTTAGAGAACATAAGGGGTGTTTATTAATGGTTCGATAATGAAATAGTATTATGTAGATTTAAAAAATAATAAAAAATGGTGAATACTTGTACATGAATTTTTAGGCACCCCTATGATTTCAGACAAAACCCATCAGTTTATATTACATGATAAGGAATTGAGTCCACTTATGGTGTAGAAACATAGGTAAGGACCATAAAATATTATTTTTGAAACATTTGTATGAATTGGGAAGACAATGTTAAATATTTTTAAAATTAATTAATTAATTAACCAATAATATTATATATTCTATATTTTTGATTCCATAAATATTGTTAATTTTTTGGAATGGATCCAGGTAAATATTATCATTATGAGTTCATAGAATATGTTTAGTATGATCTTCTATCTGATCACCATAGATTTGAGTTCGCTTATGATTAAACATAGAATATGAAATTTTGAGTGTTTGAAAACCAGGGTTTAATAAAGTAAAAGGGGTCAATATAAATTTGGAAACTAAATTTTTGTTTTAGCAGGTGTATCTTTCTATCATTTTGATTCATTCATTGAAGTGGAAAAGATTTTTTTTGGAAGTGATGATTTAATATGGGATAGATTGGTAGTGCTGGTTCATGTTCCGTAGGGATCACGAGGAGTTGGATATTGAATGAGAGGAGTTCTATGACATGATTCTATTCAGGTTTCTTTATTTGACCAGAAAGGTGGTTGGTTTTCATTTGATTATTTTCCTTCATCAGCATAGTTCCAATGTGTAGTATTTTAGTATCTATATTAATAACATGTTACTTTATTCTATAACACTTTTTCCAAATGACAACTCTATGGATATGAATTTTGTGAGTCTTTTGATAAAGATATTTTGTGTTAGGTCACACCTATCATGTGGAAGCCATACCACGACGATATAGTGAGGGGTAATATCATTAGCAATATGCTAGCTTTGACTCCATTTTTATGTGATGATATTTGGTAGTATTCACAATATGGACGATCATTAATGAAATTTCACATTTTTTTGGATAGATGAATATTCTTTGTCATATTGGAAGAATTTTTCATGTATCTTCAACCCATTTTACAATGGATAATTGTTCATATACCCTTAGATGATTAAGAATTATTTTTGTTTCATACAGTGTCCAAGGCTATATAATACAAGAGTACCCGAACATCCCTGATTTTCAACATCGATCTAGAATCTGTCTTCAAGATCAACCATTAAAGTAGTATCATACAAACTAGAAATATTACAATGGAGTTACAATATTTGATCAACTAAAATGGGATGAGGTTGGAAGAGGATCGACCAATGATTCCTATCACCCCCAATACTAGTGAGTAGAGTGTGGACATAAATGTTATCAACACCAGTGCTTGAAAGGACGTGAAGGATGTTATGGTTTGATTCATTCCTTAAAATTTGTAGTTCTAGGGGAATCATATTTCATGTGATGAAATATTTTCTTATATTCTTCTTTGTTTTATTCCTTACATGTTTTATAATCTATGAACTCCTTCATTACAACATCCATAATCCATGCCTTGAGCCTGAAGGATTAGATAAGTCCAATGTCCTTGACATTGAATTTACCAATTACAGGTTGATTTGGACAATATGATGTGTGCATAAATAATGTGTTGATACAATATATTTATATCCATAATTCTCCCTAATGAGTGGATATGTTTTTATATTCATATTTTTTATATTCTGCAAATAGGATTTATTATAACTACTATGTTATCTTGGAGTTATTTTGTTCCACTAGAAAATAAGGCCAATATGAGTTATTTTTTTATAGATTAAAGTCATCTAAAAATTGAAATTGATGAACAAAAAACCTATCCCATGTATTAGATATTTATTAAATTAGACAAAGAGATATATAAACATATGGAAAATATATTTCTTGTTATGACATCATCATGTGTGAGTAATGTGTGTGGATATCCCAATGAAAGTTTGTTGACATCGTTATGGGTATCATTACTTTTTTGTGATTTTGTTATATGTAACCAAAGGTCCATCCATGATCATGAGTAAGATGAATTCAATGTTCCATGTGTTTTTGGATCGATTTACAATGACATTTATCAATGATACTGTCATGTTCTTTGATTTAGAGGAAGAGAACACTGAGTTTCTAGGATCTATTTTTGGTGTTCTAAATCACCCATAACTATTTATGATGTTATTTGTGTTTGAGTTATGGGACCATGAGGAGAATCTCAACGGAATGTTTTTGCATTATCACCAAGTAGTTGGGTATCTGTTGAATATTATGGCATTAATTTCTTTCATAGATCCGAAGAATATTATTGATGTGTGATACTTCCTTTTATATACTTGTAATTATATGATATAAGTCCACAATTTTTCATTGATTTTCTACTTCTGTGATATCATTAACAATGAATTTTTTGATGTTCAATTAGATTTATAAGAGGAAGGGTATTTTTGAGTTTTTAAATGAGAAACTACTCCATTCTCTGGATCATTATTTTTAGATGCGGGTTTTGAATTCAAGGTTTATGGAGACTCTTTTAATATTAGATTTTATTTTTTTTATTATTTAATAGAGGTTGGTTATATTTTTGGATTTATGGAAATTATAACCTCTTGAATGTAACAGTATCACCCATTACATTGAGATTAATATTGTTCTTTTATTTAATGTTTTTGGTAGACTGTGGGTTTCTAAAATGACAGTTTATTCATCATTGGTGATGCATGTAGAGAAGTCCAAATAGTAGGATTTAGAGGTATTGTTTTGGTTAAATCAGGTTTTGTATAGATACACTCTTAAAGGATATTTTGTGGATGGTAAACATTTGAGGTTTTTAGGACAATATAGTTTTTCCTTTGGAAATTTTGATATCGGTATCTATGAGTCACATGAATTATCCATGGAAGTATATCCCTATTTTCTATTATTAATCATTCCATGAAATTTTAGATTTTGTTTTCAAATAGGAATAAATCAGTTATAGATTTTATAACTCGATGTTTGGTTTTCTAGAAGTAGAATGATGATTATCAATTTTCTATTGGATTTATTCAACCATTTGAGGTTCCCCTATTTATTTTGGGGTAGATTTTGGTATACCTCATCCCCAATTTTCTTAATTATTATGTAGGTTGTGATACATATTTAGTGGTAGGGGATTGGACTATGAATTCACATCATATCTTAATGACTATTAAGTCAATCCCAATTATGTATCTATCAAGGAAAATATGGAGTAGATGGCTAGGCATCATAGTGTTTTGAAGAAATCCATCTTAGATCATAATTCTTGATTCACATATAAGATTTGTATATCGGTGAAGTATTCTTGTTGATTTAATTTTTTCTTTATAACAGCATTCAACCCTCTCACATATGGTCAGATAGAGATAACGTTTTAAACTCTATAGAAAATGTATTTTACATTAATTTGGGATTATGTAGGCTCATGGGTTTGGAACCTACCCATGGTGAAGTTTATGTTCAACGACAGTTGTCACTATAATATTTTTTTGACATTGTTCAATGAACTATCAAACTCAAATTGAAAATCTATATTGTGTTGGATTAGGTTCAATGAGTTTGTTATTAATAAACATGAATTGGTGATTTTTTTTAAAAAGAAAGAATCGGTGATTATTGATGAAATAATAGAAGAAACATTTTGTGATATTTATTTTACAGAAAAAAGGTGGTGGCTCCTAGAGTTCAACATTAGAGATTATTTATTCCTGAAGGTGTCTCATCATTGTGGGTTGTGAGGATTTTATCATTGTTGTTACATCTCCCAAAAATTTATTATAACTCTAGAAGGTTTTCACATTTTAAGCTATTGAATATTGAATATAACATCCCATGTAGATGATTTAGATACATGACATTTTTCATTTGACATACCTACACTGATGTCTTCATGAAGATTCACATATTGTCGATTGGGGTGAGATATATGGTGTTGATGATTCCAAATTTCATGATTGACCAATAATGAAATGTGAATATCATGATAAGATTACACTTGGGAATGATATTTATTTAGTTCTAATCATATGGTCACACAGTTTCCTGGAGGAGAGTTCTTGGTAGCTGGAGTAAAAAATACTATATCAGTATGCCATGTTATTCTATATTTGAGGAATAAATGGATTTATTCTCAGAATTTATTTTGATATATGATATTAGTTTTCTTTAATTATGTGGTTCTTATGGGTTGTTCAATAGATATTTTATAGGTATCTCTACCATGAGTATCTTGGTAATATGGTTGATAAATGATTAAGTATTTCAATGTTTCAGTTTCAAATTATGTATTACCATTATTTTTATGTAGTGATATCCTTGACTGATATCACATAGAGCATCTATTTTATTTCCCATATATTATTTTTAATTTTTTATTTAATTATAATGGATTGAAGTTTTTTGGGAAGTATATTACGTATGTTTTTATGTTTCCAAATCCATCTGCATTAAGTTTCCTCGTGATTGGATTTGTTAAGATGGTGTTCAAATCCATTATATAGATTGTTTATAATTTTTGATAAATTGTAGATGAATTTTATTAAAATAAATTATTCAATATCAACTAGTACTACCAAATTTTGTCATGTTCAGCCCCTCTAACCTTATATAGATTGGTTTCTAGATATTACATAAGGGTAAATATATTATTATGTTGGTTTATGTGACGTTCAACTTGTTTTTTTCATGTTGCAAAATAATGGTTACATAAAAAATCACATAAAGGTAAGATGATATTTTTATGATATGTAATGTTATATCCATTCATTCATGAGGGTAAGTCTTCTGTAAAATATACTTATTTATTTTATAATGGTTGATTATAACCAACCATGATTATATGACACTATTTCCTAACCCCACCTAATGGTCATGTAGGGTGTCTTGTCTCGTTAACCAAATGTGTATGGGATATTTATACATACCCTTACATAGAGACCCCCTTCTATGTATAGGTAAAGAATTTCCTTAAATAATTTTCATTTTTATCCAAAATTAATCTAAAAAATATTTTAAAGGGTAATAATACGTAAAATAAATTTAATTAAACCATCTCTTAAGAGAATAAATTTAATAATTTAATATATTAAATAATTCTTAATTTTAGGATATCTAACTAAAAAGTTCCAGGAAAATATAAAATAAAATTGAAATGAATTAAATTGGAAATTGTTAATTATTATTTATCAGAATATCTTTATAAATCCATCTAAAACATTCTAAAATCAAAATACATTAGTTAATCGAGTTTCATTTTTTTACCTCAATCATGAAATTTCAAGGCATTTCCCTTCATGGATGGATATATTTATGTAATATACTCAAGGCCATAATAAATCTCATAGCCCATAAGATAAATATGTGTATATCTGTCACTCTGTTATTTTATTTTAATTTATTTTGTATATTATTGCAGATATGATGTATTTTTTACCACTCATTAATTACTACAAGTTTTATTTAATCATGAATTACCCTCCACTTAATAGATAGAAATAATCAAGCATATGAATATAAAAATATTTAACTTATAAGAGTAAATAAAAATAATAAGATGAAATTAAAGGTACCATAGAATGGGAATTTATAAATTATTATTTCATTGTATGATAATAATAAAAATGGATGAATATGAATGGTCGCATTTTGTGGTAGATAAATATTATTATTTAATTTCATGGAATTAGTTCTTTAGGATATAATTAAATTTATGTTTTGTTGATATTTCATCTTAATTTAATTGATAGTATACCATATATCTAATGGTATTTTAGTTGTTATTTTTCATGATTACCACACCAGAATTTGATGAACAACATGAATCGAGAATGAAGAAAAAAAATTAATTATAGAAGAATGTAAATTTATTATAAATATTTATTTAATTTAGGTAATTTTAATTGTATCTTGAAACATGTCTATTTATTTATTTATCTAATGTGTAGTTATTATAATTATGAAGCATTATTCCTTATATTTGGTATGTAATTAATCAGAATATTTAATATGAAATTAAATGTTTTTTTGAAGAAGATAATTAATTGAGACTCAAAGAGCCCATTATTATTTGATGAAGTGTTGAATTCCTTGGTGATACAGACATAATTACCCCACAAGTGTGTCATATTGAATGAAATTATTCACTTTTTAATATTTATATTTGAAGATATAACATTGATGTTTGTTTTTATTGATTGCTTTTTAGGATTAATTGATTCAAAATTGGACAGTTTTCTCATGATCTGAGAGGTGGATTAGGTTAATAATGGCCGGATAGATGCATGAGATGATTTACAGAATAACATCAGGGTAGATTTAATTATTTTATGTATGGTTTTAATATTGGTTAATACTTGATGATTTATTTTAAATGGAGTTTTGTATGAATATTTCATGTAATGTTTTCCAAAAAACATGATATAGTTCAGCTCTATGCATGGTAAATGTACATATTCTTATGGTAGCTTAGGATGAAACCTAATGTACTTTAAATTTATGTAATATCAAATTTTATTAGTAAATGAATCCACTAGATTGGGTTTTATTGATGTCAACTATGTTAAACAATGTATGTATTAAAGAAAACCCAAGGATAGTTAAGATAAATTCTATATGATAACAGTTATTGATTCTATAAATTAACTACAAATTAATAAAAATGATGGCTTTTGATTGAATGATTTTGTAAAACCATATTAATGATGGTCTAATTAATAATTATTAAACTAATAGATTATTAAATTAATAGATAATAATTTTCTAAATTACTAATATGTGATTTTGATTATTATTTATATTGATTATTTTTTGTATTGTTGAGATCTAGACCATAAAAATGGAATCCAACTATATTTTGAGATAATATATATAGATGAGTTTGTGTCTAGGTAGTTCACCTTAGAGTGATTTTTTGTGATATATTCATATATTTTTGTATTTCATAGGCTTCATGTTGGAGAGTGAGTGAAGGATTGACTTTTACATCTCGCCAAAACATATCTCTGGTTGTAGTATTCTATATAGAAATACATGGACTATGATGGATTAATGTATAATGTGTGTTCTCTCTCATCCTATGATGCTAATCTATATGAAAATACATTTATGTGCATGTTAAATAGACATGGGTTTTATAACACATAATTAAAATCAGATATCATGGCTGCAAGTTCCCCTGGGTGTATATGCCAACATTGTGATGTATTAAGGTGTCATACATAATATACATAGTAAAGTGGATTCCATAATTATTATTTTTTAAGGGATGATATGAAAAAGATAATGTTATCATAATATTTATGGGAAATATATTTCCTTGTAAATTATTCCCAAAATTTTGGTTGGAAGATTCATAGAATTCCAGACCACTATATGTGAGTTATTGCGAAATAAGGGATAAAAAACAATGGAATATTGGAAAAAAGGTAACATTATATATATATATATATATATATTCATATGGATATTATTCTAAGGACATGTTACGTAGTGGAAAATAATTGTGAGTGTGGGGAAATTACATTACCTATTTAGGTGATTTGTTCGTTTGATTTATTATTCCATCAGATTTAGTGTACTTCCCTTACTTTTTTATGAGAGGTTACATGGATTATTCAACTCAGTATAATTTTATACTCACCCGGAATATATATAAAATTATATTCACAAATTTATGAGTTATTTCATTATCAATCTAGTCATTACTTGCACATGGAGTTTCTCAGGAGATGCTGGAATCGTTATCATTGCCTATGACCTCCTTTCGTATATTTATTTTCTTAGTTTATATATGGAATAATATTCATATATTAGGATTTTTTTTGTTTTTTCATCTAGTTTATTAGATTATCCCATCCTATCTATTATTCAATAAACATCAACAAGGAGGGTGATGCCTCTCATTTTTTACTATATGTCATTAATTCTAGTCCCTATCCCATGCACTATTTGACCCACACTCCAGGGGTCACATAATTATCATCATTTTCGGCCCAATAGTGTTACTTGTATAGGGGAAGTGGGTTACAATGGTTGTGAATTTTATAAAAAATAAATTTCTAGTTAAATAATCATTAAATAATAATAATAATAATAATTACCTTTGTAATCACTAAAAAGAAAAATATGTTTTTATTCCATATTTTTTTTTCATTTAGATATTTTTTTAAAAGATAAATTTAATCTATTTGAAATTTGAAATTGATAAAATATATATCTATTGTTGAATCATCAGATAATAATTTTGTCGGACTTAATTTTTGGAATTTTTCTAAAAAGATAAATTTAGATTGAATAGTAAAAATACCATTTTGGTTATGTATTGTAATATTTAGGACATAATCTTCATATACGAACAAAAAATAATAATTTATAAATAAATTTTAGAGACTTAAAATTAATTTTTTTAGTAAAATGTTGTAATTAAAAAGTAAATTTTTTTTCAAACCTATAAATAAACTATAAAATTATATATTATATTTTATTCTAATATAAAATTATTATTTCATTCATTTATTGAATAAAATATTTCCAAGATTCCATTCATTTTTGGGGGTTTTAATGATCAATAAAAAGTTTATTTTTTTATATAAATATTATGATTTATTATTGTAAATGTTATTCATAGTCTTGAGCCTAAATAATAATTTAATCAATATGTTATTCAGTGATACCCCACCCCCTTGTTCCGATAAACACTAATTTCCCACACATTCATCTTCACTTCATAAAATTCTTCCACCTCCTATTATTTATTGAAATAATTTTTTAGAAAATTATTAAATTGTTCATGGACACATTTTCTAAGAAAACGACTATCTTTTGATGCATTGAGACTCATTTGAATATACTTTTCTCAAAGTTAAAGGAGGTTTTAGGAAATACAATTTGAATTTTGAATCAAGGTTAGGGTATTGTTTTCCCCATACAACCTTTTTATGCATTACTTCCCCATTATCTATCTTATCGTATACATATCATCTAAATTTAAATATAGGTAATATTGACACTTTTTTAATTATTTTTAGGTGTTATGTAATGACCTACTCTTTATTATTGTATTGAGAATACAATGAATCATGTCTAGGACTTAAGAAAAATACCCAGGGCATCAAATTCAAGAATTAAATGTATAAGGGTTTCAATATGAGTGGGGGATGATTTACCCATTCAAAAACAAACCATGAACCACGCAACAAAACTAAACACTGAAATATGATGCATGATAAATCAAGACAAGTCAACCATTTCCATTGTAACAAAGCCACCAAAGTGTAATTTAGTGGAATACAAATAAACAATAAATTTAATAAGAGGAATGATAACTATTAAAATAAAATACAATAGAAAGACCTCATGCATTAAAATGTCCATGCTCTAATCACTAAACAACCCATGTATAATGAGGTGGTGCTAATTACGACTGACACTTTACCTTTTCCCTTATCCCAAAAGACATAATCTACAAAATAATACAAGTACTGAAGCCAGGGTGAGTATAAAAAAAAGTAGGCTCTCCCCAATTACTTCCCTACTCATAGCACTATTATTGAATGGTTAGGAAAATTTATATAAAACATTTTATATAAAACAATTTCCCAAAATAGTTTATAAAAAATATACACATGTTATAGTACCAATAACAACCAAAGGTGAAGAATTAATATTTTAAAATAGATTCCAACATGTCGTATTTATAGAGGAAAAATAACTGAACAAGGATATAAAACCATTTCACAATATAATTTTGGAATAACCATTCCACTGTTCAGAACTCACCCACACATGCAGGATTCGTTTGCGAGTTCCATACTCATGAGATGTCCCTTGTCCAATCACCTTGTGTCCCTATGGAATATGACCCAAATAAAAAGACACATACCTTGTACCACAATAGCACGTATCCCTTATTCAGGGACTTTCATGCATGAACTCACAAAAAACCCAAGGTATACCAAAACAATTACAAATAACCATTTCAAACCATTTTAACAAAAGCATTATTTTATTGAATACCATAAGAAAAAAAATTCCAGAAACCTATTACATTTCAATAAAATAATTCCATTTATTGTTAATCATTTAATAAATTCCATTTATCGAAATTCTAGAAAATCCCAATTTAAAGTGTTCATTTTAAAATCAAGGATCACCCAATTTATTTGAGAACCCCAACATTCAATATTTCCACAAAATTCATTCAAGAAGGTCACCAATAATAATTAAACATCTTAAAAACTAACTTTTCATCAAAATTTAATCAATTTTAATTCCATCAAATGAGTTCTACAAAGATGATTCAAGAGTAAATTGACCTACCTCGAAGGATTTGATGAAAACTGAATCCAGATGATGAACGCACATAAAACCGGGTAGGAATTCCATGAAACGACCTTTGATCGCTTTCTTTATCACCAATGAGACCAAATATCATCATATTTGGAATCTACAATCATATATATATTCCCATTCTAGCCATAGATCTATGAAATTGAGGCGAGATGATAATTAAATCCATGTAGATCTATGAAATCGTGACAAGAATGAAGAAGATTAATGACATACCTGAAGAATACAACTTCTAAACACAAGGAAAGGTTCTGAATCGATTCAAATTAACTTAGGATATCTTGTTCAGCCTTCAAGTGAGAGGTTTTTGGTGTTAGAGATACATAGCAGAAAATATGAATCCAATAGAGTAAAAAATATGCGAGATCCACTTTTTTAGATATAACATTAACTTCGTGCAGGATTTTATCACATAGCTAGACAAACGGTGTGTTAACAAGAATTAGCAACTGTTTGGGATGACACTTTCATGACCTCCTAGAATGACCTCTTTAAAAATGTGCCCACCATGCCAATTGTACTATCCAATTTCAACTATTCATGGTTTATACCAGTATTTCTCATAGTTTAGACAAACCATGTGCTTCCTATACTCCTCCACTTTATCCCCAAAACCCTTCCAAAAGAACCCAAAACCCTAATAAATTTAACCCTCAAACATAATAACCATGAAAAAATAATGAAATGGTTATATAATATAAATTGTGGTTCTATATTCTCCCCACCATTGGTCATTACGTCCCCGGAATGTAGAAAACCATCCCAGCCTTGATATTGTTCATGCAACTGTTATTTCATTTCCTTCTCTCATTCCCATGTCTCCTCTTGAATCCTACCACAATTCCTTAAAACCTACACCAGACCGATGCACTTCCCACGAAATAATTTCTCTTTCCTATCCACCATCTACATTGGGATATGTAAAAATTAAGCATATGGATATAGTTCAATGTGATCCCATATGATCATAAGGTCAGGATCAGGTTCAAAATTGTCCAGCTAAGATATGTGGAACATATTATGTACTATACGAGCCATGGTGGGAACACAAACCAATATTACACCTCTCCTACTCATTCCAGTATCTCTAAAGGGCCAATGTATCAATGAGATAGCTTTCTCTACTTCTAAAAATGATGATTTACAAGACTGGGAGAGATCATTAATAACATGTGATCACTCACCACAAACAAAAATAGTCGTCGACGATGTTCCACATTCATTATCCAAATATTCTCAGCCACCTCCATCTATTTTCAGATCAACAGAATCTTCTACATTGTTGAACTTGTCTTGGCCCAAATACTGATGTCTCACCTTTTTCCACACAACAAAGTGGAGAACAACACGGATGCCCATACAACTTTTCAAATGGAACCATAGGTATTAAGGTCTAACAGATGTAATTATATGAGAACTCCACTGAGGGTATATTCTAATCCCATAAGAAACCAAAATCCATTACATAAGCCCAAATGATGTCTTAAAACATATGTATCATCCATTTAGATTGGACATCTATTTGAGTATGATACGTTGTACTCATTGTTAACTATGTCCCATTGTATTTCTGTAAGGATTTACTTATATGAGTGGTGAAGCTCAAATCTTTTTCTGGCATGCGAAAAGCTCATATGACATTTCTCTTTACCACTTCATGGATAATGATCTTAGACATATCCTCCACCATTTTCGTTTCATGAATATCTATGAAATGAGACAACATTGTGAGTAGATCAACTATCACATATATGGAATTGTTCTTCCGAACCATTCATGGGAGGCCTTTAAGAAAATATATCACTACCTGCTTTAATTCCTACAATGGTATAGGTAAATACTAAAAAATATCTGATGGCCTTTGATGCTTTGCCTTAACATGTTGACATGTTGATCACTTTGAAACTAACTAGTCCACTTTACGCTATAAACCAAACACCAATATAGTGTCTTGAACACCATATAATTATTATATATTCCAAGATGTACAAACTATCTCAAATGCTAGTAATCATAATGAATTTTTTCTCGAAATCCATATGTACAACCTTCTGATCACTAAACCACGAAGAAAAAATTCCATCTAGTTTCCACCCTTCAATGGACTCTCCACTACTGATTTTTAACCCATAATTTGGAATTCGACATCAGATGTTTATATTTCTTTGACCATCATTACTAAATTAAGAACAAGCATGGTTGAAAATAAAACTACAACATCACATTTTTTCACATTCAACATGCATATCGGCAAAGACCAACATCAAATTCCATTGATTTACATCCTAATTTACCAACTGAGCATGATACACTCTACCTAATGTATCTACCACAAAAAAAACACTTTCTTGGTGTGTACATGGAGTCCAAGTAACATATCAAGAGATACTGCATCCATCTCATTTGCTTGTAATTCAAATATCGTTGTGAGAAAATATGTTTCAAGCTCTTATGATCTGTGAACACACTAAATTTCTCAACAATGAGATAGTGAAAAAATGTATTATAGGCATTGATGACTGCAACTAACTCCAAATTTTGTGTTAGGTAATCCTTCTCGTGCACTCTCAACTACCATGAATCATAAAGAACCAAATGATCTACTTTGATGAGAACACATCCCAACACAGATTCTGAAGCATCACAATACACTAGATACCCCTATCTTGATTCTAGAAATATAATGATAGGTTCTAATGTCAGGAGAACCATTATATCATGAAAATAATTCTACCATTAATCATCTCTATGTAAGGAACATTATTCTTTTTCAACTTTTTTATAGGCAAATTGATCCATGAGAAGTCACAAAAAAAGCATTGGTAATATCCAACTTGACCAAGAAAAATTTGTATGTCGAAGACATTCTTCAGCAATTTCCATAAGATAACAACATATATCTTCACCGGATCTACTAAACCAACTATTTCAAAAATTACAAGTCCAATTAAGCATACCTCTTATATACAAAAATCACACATTGACCATTTGGCATTCAGGTGATGATCTCTCATGAATCCCAACACTCTCACCATGTGTTGCTAATTCTCACCCCATGTCATTGAATACACCAATATGTCTTCCATAAACTCCCTTGGGGTATTCATAAGGCTAAAATACAATATGTCATATTCATTATTCCCATTTATTCTTATGAAATATATTTTCATAATGTCCACTCATCGAACTCGCAATGGATGATATCCTGAATGCATGTAACTTTTAGAGAACCACTAAGCTTCCATCAATTGTTTGAATAGATCTTCTGTGAATTGTAGATGATAAATTTTCTTTATCTTATCTTTTTTAAGAATAATATAATTAACACACAACCTTAGAGTTCCATTTTCAATCTTCGTGAACAAAACTTGTGTTTCTCATAGATACATTCTTGACAGAAAGAAAACGTTTCTTTCTTGTTCCTCCAACTATACGTTCAATTGCATTAACACTATTGCTACCATTCTATAAGATGGAAGGGATAAAGTAATCATTCTCGGAATAATATCAACCGTAAAATCCACATCCTTCAAAGGTTGTAACCCTGAAAGTTTCTCGTGGAAAAAATTTCTAAATTGATCAACAAAAACTAGAAAAAAGTTTTCATCTATCACTTTCATCAATGCCAAATTCAATGATTCCAACTTGTGTGAGATTATTCCACTCAGTGGTGCCAATAAGCCCGCTGTTGCTGCCTTCACACCCCTTTCTCTTTTAAAGATATGCTCGATGTCATCCTTAGTGGAAAAAGTAATTAATCTTCTATAATTGTCGATGTGGTCCTTATACATTGTCAAAAAATCCATACTCATGATTACATCATATAAATCTTTCACAAACACCTATAATTCTCATTTTATCTCAACTCTATCAATTGTTAAATATCATGTTGTACACAAGAAGGTTATACATTATATTTCCCTGAGTAGAGTTTAAAGACTTATCAGATAAGAAATAATATCTACTATTATACTTAGAAAATAATTAGCATGAGAAGAAATGAAGTAATGTGATGCACCAGAATATAAAAAAACACTTGTATATGGGTAGAATACAAAAGAATAATTTCGATGACCATATATCATCCATAATTTTCATCTACCATCATCTGCTCAGATCCATATAATTGCTTCATTGCTACACTATTCTCAATATTATCTTGTTGAGATTTCATAACCATATGATTCATGGGGTTTCTAGAATCACGAGGGCATGCCCATATCTACACAAAAGAACGAGTCTTCTACCCTCTCCCCATAACAACATATGATTCATACAACACCTGATAAGTGTCTATTGAACCAGACCTTAGAGAACTGGGACAATAACGCTAAAGATAACTTATATTCATAAATTTGTGAAATTATCTATGTTGTGTTATAAACTATCTCTTTATGTGGTCATGTAAACCACATTGGAAAATTCCCACATTTCTTCTAGATCATGGATGATGGTACACTGGTGCAACCATCATATTTTGTATTCTACTCCCACTTAAGAAATCGGTGTCCATATTCCACTTGCTTTCATCATTCAAGTTCCCACCATTTCTTATAGCTTTAATCATAATTCATCCTCCCATATCTCTTGAGATATTATGTTCATCCACTGAAATCTGTGCACTACAACTGTATAATCTATAATATAGAGCATCATGATCATCAATCAAATCTCTTACCTTAGCCCTGATTCGAAGAAGCATACCTTCAAGGACACAGTAGCCACAACCTCTGGTGAAAAGAACACAAAATTCTTAAATTTAACAGCATATTCTATAAAATAGATATTTTCTTACATCAGGATGAAGAAATCCATCATTTTTTAGATGTGGAACATGTGAAGATAGAATTGTTTATTGAACAATTCATTAAAATCCACCCAACTCAGGCCCTGGTCCCCTTTGTCATACATCACTATTTCACACCACTGGAGTGAAAGATCCTCAAACATATATGTTTGCAGTTTGAATTTCATCATTTCTTGTGGGATGATGAAATAAAAGATATGATTCATACTATTCAACCACACTT
The DNA here is from genome assembly GCA_963277665.1 of Viscum album. Lineage (NCBI taxonomy): Eukaryota > Viridiplantae > Streptophyta > Magnoliopsida > Santalales > Viscaceae > Viscum > Viscum album. Next base: position 944,836,329 of record OY728155.1, on the reverse strand, counting down.
ATGCCTTTTTTGATTTAGAATCACCCTAGATGATGAGTGGATTTTACTTCATGAACTGGCTGGAATAATCCAAATGTCTGGATCTATCCATATGGTTCCCCATGTCCACCGTTTGAAATGCTTGGATGATATTCTCAACTATCTCATGGTTTACTTGTGGTTTAGGTGCAACCACATTCTCCATAGCCTCTTCCAGTTGGCTTCTACATCGGCTGCCAAGTTCCATTTTCAAAACAAACAACACACTATGTAAATCACAATCTCTAGCAACTGATGGATTTAAATTTTACATTTTATCACATAAACTATCACAATATTTATTTGAAAAATGTAAATTTTCTAATTTTATCCATTTTTGAAAAAAACCATTCCTGTTGATTTTTGAAAATCAAACCATTTCTTAAATTTACAAAATATGTCCTTTTCAAAATCATTCATTTAAAAAAAATTGACAATTGACAATAATCAACCCAATGCATCACATCATATATAATTTTTTGAAAATGAAATATGAAATCCTAGTGGGATGTCATTCATATAATGCATTCCATTATAATCTCATCGGTTAATCCCACGAAAATTAGATTCCAATATCCTATAAGTGTCTCCAAAAAGCTTATGTTCCCAACACCCAGCTGACATGATGTTCAGTATAAAGAGGTTAACTACATATTTTCAGGCTCTATATTTCAGGTACCGACAATCCAAGTCCTTTATATGATTACAATACAAGGAATAGATAAAAAATTTATTCAACTTCATGAACAGAAAACGAAAGACAACTTGTTATACATGGACCAAAATAAGTGCTACAATTTGAAAAGACCTCATCATTATCATTGGCTTGATAATAAAATTAATCATTACTAGGAATTAAGAGAAATCCCCATGGCACCATAGGCTAGAAATAAATTACTATGGTTGTCAATATGAGTGGTGTATGATTTAACATTTATGAAACAAACCACTAAGTAAGAAATATAACTGAACACCTAAATATGATGCATAATAAATCAAGACTACTCAACCACTTCCATTATAAAAAATAATATAAGCATAAAATTGTGGAAGAAAAATAAACTATCCATGTATATGGTATAAAGAAAAATAATAATCTCAAAGACGAAAACAATACTCCATACTCTACAAACACAATTCTCTAATCACAAAACAACACAATTACCTTGAGGTTGTGGTAAATACGTGTTATAATTTAGATTTTTCCATGTCCCAGAAAATAGTATCACCAAAATCACCAAACTTATAAATAAAGGGTGAGTATAAAAATTATAAGGATCCATCCAATGAATTCCCTACACACTCCAATATTATATAATGTTTATAAATAAGTATATTAAATGGTTTATATATAAAAAATTCACAAAACTGTTTATAACTAAATATAAAAAAGTTCAAAAGCAATTTATAACTGAAGGTGAACAAGTACTTTTTTAACCAACATTCTAGAAAATAAAATTTACAAAAAAAATATAAACAAATGAGAATTTAAAACAATCTCTCCATATTATTGAATAATCATTGTTCCATAGTTCACAGTGCAACAACACATGCATGATTCATTCGATAGTTTCATACTCAGGATTTGTCTCTTGTTGAATCACCCAATGTCTCAATGAATCATGACCCACAATTTAGGTTCAAGTATCTTGTACCTCAATGGAAAACATCCTTTATTTAGGTCTAATAAATCATGAACTCACACAAAACCCAATGGATTTCAAAAAAATTTCAAATTACCATTTCGAACAATTCCAATAAATCCATTTTTTATTTAAAACCATAACAATCCAATTGAAAACACTAATTCCATTTAAATGAAATGATTCCATTTATTAAAAACCCATTAATATTATACGTTCACCAAAATTCCATAGAAATAAAAATTAAAAATAATCATCTTAAAATCATGGATCAAACACATTATTCAAGAACATCAATTATTCCAATTTCCACAAACTATATTCAAGAAGGTTTTCAATAATAAAAACACCCAAAACACCATATTTTCATAAAAAGGTAATAAAATTTAAATCATTCAAATCTATTATACTGATAGGATTTGATACTGAATACACATACCTCAAAGAATTTTATGAAAACTAAATTCAGGCGAAGAACCCTCACGAAATAGGGTACGGCGTCCACAATACTGACTCAGAACTCTTCAACTATCAACAATCAGAGAACATTTAATTATATCTGGCATATAAAATATTTGATATACCAATTATTGGAATATATCTAAGAAAAAAGAAGGATAAAAGAATTTTATTTATGTAGATCTATGAAAATATGGCATGAATGTAGAAGAATGCTGAAATACCTTAAGAATTGGGCTCTTAAACTCCATAGAAATGCTTTGGATCGATTCAAATTCACTTGGGAGATGTTCTAATAACTTAAACAGCGAGGAATATAGATTTGGGGATACATAAGAAAAAAATATAGACATATAGAGTCAAAAATGTGTGAGATCAACTTTTTGAGGATCAAACTTTAACTCCGTACACGACTTAGTTGCATGATTAGAAAAACCTTGTGTTAATCCTGTATTATATATTACCTTGGATGACACTTCCATGATATCCTCGCATGGCCAATATGATTTTTCACCCACTGTGTCGAAGCTATTGACCATCAATTGCAACTATGATCATGTTATGCTAAGATTATTCACGGTTTAGATTAATTGTGCACATCCCGTGTGCCTCCCCCATAGACTCAAAAAAATTCCATAATAACTCCAAAACCTCCCAAAATTCACATGTAAAAATAATAACCCTGAAAAAAATAAAGGGATACATACTAGAAACTAGGGGTACGACATATTACTTGCCTTATTTTCTATATTTTATTTTCATAATTAATAACTTTTGTTGTTAATAAGGGACTCTCATGTTGATTATCTATCTTTATGGCATGTTAAATTTCCACGACCTAATTTCATTTATATGTTGGTATATAATTCTCCCTTGAGTTATTTTAACGAAATTTACTTTCAAATCACGATATTAAGAAATCCAATTATTTTTTTGGATATTATAGTCCATTGTTTTGTAAATTACCCATGACAGTTCATGAAAATACTTTATCTTTAATTTTACTTTTTTTATCATATTTTATTTTTCTATTTCAATGTTTTTATCTCATGGATTAACAATAGATCTATGTCAAAAAATTTATGGTTCTTCTATAATTGATTATACTATATACAAAAACCATATTTAGATTTAATACCTATATTCCATAGTTTAAATTGATGGGTTCTTATCATGAAATTCATACCATTCAATTGACAAAGAAAATCATGAAAATAAGTACTCAAATTATTTTATAATGAATAATTACTGATTATAAAGAATAACTAATATAATTTTTTCATTTGTGTCAATTATAAATTATATTTTTTATCCATTGGTTTCCTATGATGAATTCATTAGACTTATTAATTGTCATGTGGATATGGGAATAACATCTTCATCCACCAAAAGTGTTAGTGTAAATATTTCATGGATATTAGTTCTACCCCTACACATTTATGATTATGATATCTGAGAATATAAATTTCTATAAAAATTTATTATATGATATTATAAGATGGGTGGTGCCCGAAATAGCTCCCTAGTCCATTTATAGGACTCTAGAAGAAACTTCATCAGGTATTTGGTGTATTCTATCCCCCTTATATATTATATATTCACATAGGGCCCTACAAAAAGGGTTGGGTATCTGAAATTATTCTTGCTATCATTATAAAATCTATTATTGATAACCTTGTGAATATTAATTCCCCTTACTATGTCATCATTGGAAATATTAATCTAATTTTTTCATTTAGATGGACTAATTTGATTATTTATTTCATATATATAATTATTTTATGATTATTCCATGCTATGTCCCACAATATGGTACCCATACTGATTATCTGAGATATCCCTTTATATAGTTTATCTATTTCCCTTCAAAACTGTGAATTATTCTACGTATGGCCTTTAGATGAATATCATTTAATAATTATGTTTTATTTATTTGGATATTACATGTTAATATTATAGTGTAATGTAAAAATGAAGTATCTATTTAGTCTCTTGAGACTACTAAACTTTCATATCTATAGTGATGTGATATATATATTCTTCTCTAAATGTAAAAAAATGACCAAAAACTCTTGGTTATTATAGTATGAGTTATTATAGTTGATATTTGAGTAAATATAGTAGAATATAATGAACTAGAATTTGATGAACATAAATAAAGAATATGAGTTAATGAAATACCGTAGGGATATTATTAACCAATTTGAGTGATGGATAGAGTATTCGATATTAATTTTTAATAAACTGTTATGAGTTATATGCTATAATACTAAATTCATAGTCTAATTTATGAACTAATTCAAAAATTCAATTTTATAGAAATGGGAAAAATAGAAGGAATAGAAATTTGGTTAGTTGCCATAATTTGTGTATGGACTTCCCTTTTGATCACACTAATGATGGTGGTGGTAGAGCTTAGAAAATTTTCTATATATTATGGTAATTGATTCATAATATTAAAAATAATATTTCCCACATATAGAAACATGTTTCCACTAAACTGTATGAAAAAAATAGATTATTTCATGATTAAAATACTACCATAATTAAATTAAACTCCAAATCAATTGGTGAAAAAATAATTTATTAAATCTTCAGAGATGATAATCATCACATTGAAACATAGTAAAATGTAGAAGGATATCATGAATATGTATTATGTAAATATAGATTTTGATCAATAGTGTCAATTTAATAAAAATCACTAAGAAAGTGGATGAGATATATATAATGTAGCCAAATGATCCAAACATATTATTTCTAGAAAAATATTTCCTTTTTGATAATTATACTGATTTAAAATGGAATTTTCAAAAAAAATATGACAAACAAAAGTGAATAATGTTGTTTATTTTTATTCTACCATTATAATATTTTCTAAAAAACTTATGATTTTTTTTTAATTTAGAATTAAGGGTTGATTGGTTCTTTTATGAGATAAACCCAAGACACCTAATAGAATTAGTATATCAATCCTTTTTATAATTTTAAGAGATATTTACTAGTACTACAATGTATTAGAAAGAGTTATTCATGCCATATATTTTCAAATTAAATATGGAGATAAATAATACTATTTAATGTTATATTGAAACAACAATTTTGAGTAAGAATAAATTAATTTTATAATCTAAAACCTCAAATAATTTTTGGAAAAAACATCCTTGGTCATTCCTGAAGAGCTATTTAATATGTTTCATGTGTGTAACTAAAGGCCATCAATCTACAAATTGAAATTTAATATTCAATAATAAAAATTTTACATTATCCCACTAAAATGATACTAGATAATATTATAATACATAAAATAAATAATAGGTTAATCTACCATAGAAGAATCTAACAGATGAAGGCAATGTGTATGTGATTATAATTTCAGAAATTAATGTCCCAAATGACAAAACAACATGTATATGGTTCATATATACAAATTTATCTAATATATTATTTTATTTTGAATATAAGAACATATTTATATCTTTTATTATTTTAAAGGAAATTTATTCTTCTCCTAATTTATTGAGGAATATTTGTTAATTTATAACACATAGTAAAATTATAAAGAAAACAGTAATCTGTGGGATATTTTAATTGAAATTAAGGGGAGTTTTTTAGTTTAAAATATGATTTTTAAACCAATTTTTGACTTTCATAAAAAAATTTGGTATTATTTTTTAAAAATTATAATCAATATTATCTATATCTATAGAATGTGATTATTATCTTTGATCCATGTATAAAATCACATGTTTTTAAGGGTAAAATATGAAGTAACCTGTATTGAATAAAATGTTTCATAATATATGAAATAAAATGTTTTTCTATTTTATATTAATAAGATTTATACTTTAATTTTTTATTTGTTTATCCTTACTCACTACAAACACATCAATTTAAGTATAATTTTTTGAAATGGAATCTTGAAAATGATATAGTGAAAGGAATATATCTAGAATAACATGATTATAACTAATGAAGGAGGCATGCCAATATATTTTCGACCAATATAAATAAAAAAGAATAATTTGATGAAAATTATGAATTCCTTGGAATTAACATGGAAACAATGATTTAGTCCTCAATAGAACTCATGTAAGTAGTATGATGTATTTTAATATGCTCGCCCATTTTCACGGGTTAGAATAGAAAAAAAACAATGAGGTTATAAATTTTCTAATAAGTTGTGGGGTAATTAAATATCTGATATGATTTTATTAAATATTATTGTATTATATTGGTTAATAAAAATTCATTATTTCTTATTTGATTACGTATTTGGATTCATTTAGGACTAATTTGAATACTGTAAAACAAATATGAGTACATTATTAATTTGTTTTATAGTTAATTTTTTGTTTTCTTTTCAAAAAAATATATTGAGTATCTAATAATTGTAGAAAAATATTTATAAATATAATAAATAAAATTATAAATATTATTTTACTTGTTATAATTTTTGGAAATAAATGTTTAAAATTAATGTTATTTCAGATATAAGGTCTTTGTGAACTTCTAGTATTGAACATGGACAATAAATTTATTCATAGTCCACGGGAACTATATGAGAACAATCATATTAGTTTAATGAGAATATAAATATATAAATATATATATGTATGTATGTATGTACCAATTTTCATTTAGATTATTCCTACAAGATGAAATTATCAAGGGTATTAGTCATAATAAAGTAATTATAAATCACTTATTATTAAGTACCTACATATGAGGAATAATAAAAAAAACATAAAGAATCATTACTAATTTAAAATATAATATTAATAATTATATAGTGTTAATTATCAATCATAAAATAACTCCTGAATAATAGAAAATAGAAATGTTTTCATTTAAAGGAAGATAAATTGCTTCAATTTTTTTTATTTTTATTATGTGATTTTGTATTAAAGTTATAATCCTATTAGTACAAATTTAAATATGCGAAAATTAATATTAATTTTTTAAATAATCATATAATGATTATATTTTGGTACACTTTTTATATTTTTTGATGAATTTGAATTTTGAGTGATTAATGAAATTACTGTTTTTGTATATATTGTATGTTTTTGGACATTGTTATGATTTGAAAACGACTAAATAATTTATAAAATATTTTTTAGGAAATAAAAGTTAATTATTGAGTAATATAATATATTTAAGAATAAATGTTTCATTTTTAAATAGTTTAATTTTCTTTAAAATCATGTGTTATATATTATTCAAATAAAAACAATATTTGACTAATCACATTTAATATTCCATTCAGTTTTGGGTGTGTTTAATTGTTCTATATATATATATATATCTTATAACAAAACATGATTAAAATTCATAAGAATCAACACCATTCAAAGTTTAAATTATAACTAATAAATTAATAAGTACTTTTTAAAAAATATACCCATCCTTATTTCTTATAAAAAATACATCTCACCACCCTTCTCTATTAACATTCAAAACATATTCCTTTTCTAATGATGTTTGTATGTTCCTCTATAAAACTTCATAGTGAATTTATTTTGGTTTGGGTCAATCAAAGGGGCCCTAATATAAAGGATTAATACTAACTCTGAAGGAGTTTTCTCAAAGAACAATGAGGTATCACGATATATAAAGTGAACTAATTCCCAAGGTAAATGTTTATTTACATAAATACATCATATAATTTATGTTTTAATCTATTTTCATACCTAAATATTATTTTTTATCTCTAAGATCATTAATGTGCATATTTTTATTGTAAATTATGCTTATTACATGTCTCCTTAACTCTCTTACCAAAGATTGTTATTAAGTGATTCCCATCTCAATTTATATTTTTTGATAGCTTAGTTGTACTCACATTTCTCTTTGGTGGAATCTTTCCTAGAGGTATTGAGTTCGAATTATATTGGAGGTAGAATAAACCCATGGTTTTCAAGGGATTGTTCATCAAAATTAAATTGAAATTTCATTATGTGATTGAATTTGCTAAATTAATGAACAACATTTCCCCATGGTTGGATTACTATTGTGGGGTTATAAAAAACATTATTAATTTTCCCATGTAAATTCTATAATGTGGTTAAGTTATTAAAATCACTATTCTCATGAATGTTATTGATTTAACATTTCACATTGATAATTAAAACTTTTATTTAATAATTATAATAGTATATTAGTGTCATTATTTTTCTTACTAAATTGAGAAAATAATTTTTATGTGTATATAAACCAAAAAAAATATATGAGTATATATATACATGTTAAAGTTTGTGTGTATATATGTTATAAATGGAGATGTATATTTTTGTCTGTAAATATTTAACATCGCAAAGATTTATAAATAAAATTAATATTTAATGCATGAAACATTGAGTCTCTACAAATCTCAATTTAGTAATAACCTCGCCAGTGAACATAAGTTTTCCACCACTGTGAATTGAATTTTTAAAAATTGACAAACACAGTTTCATTTACAAATATATTTAGAGTCTATTAAGGAAAACATAATTTTTAGTGAATAGTAACATACACTTATTAATAGTAATATGAATAGTATTATTACCCTTATGAATAGTAAATCAAATTATCATTATATTGTCTTAAGGTTATTAGATATTGAGATCTAGATTAAATTTTCAAGGTGATATAAAATTACATATAGTTTAAAAATTATTATTTTTTCAATTTAATTATGATTTTATTTAATAATTTAAATAATCATATTTTAAAAATTATTTTAAAAAAGGGAGTTATTTCGTTTATTCTAATAATCAAAAAATAGTTTTGGTGAATATTTAGGATTTTTCGGAAAAACTCAAATTGTTAATGAATAGTAAAATACAGAAATTTACCTTATATATACATTATTAGTTTAATTCAATATTCATAGAATCATGGATTATGTAATAACACTTGGTTCAAACTGACATGCACATATTACTATTATGGGTCACACGAATCAAAACTTTTAGTTTTCTTGAGAGAAATAATAATATAATGATTAAGATATTCAAAAACCACCTCCTCCTCCACGATAACACCCCTCATTCACTCTTCTCTTCACTCATCTCTAGACTTTTCTATTACCTAAATTATGCTAAAATATCCACCCATGCTCCTCCCCGATGTACAGAAGCCCTTGGTCTCATAAAAAGAACAAAACCTCTCCGTAAATAGTCTCTCCTGAAAGATAATATCAAGAGGTAAATTTATCATTACATTTATTTTATTTCGAGTGCCTTTCTTTTAATTCTCTTTCCTCTCCTCCATTCAAACAAATGTTATGATAACTAAAGATCCATACATGTACTAGAATATTGTATTTATAATTTAATAATTCATCGTCATATCTCATTTCGCCTTTTTATACGAGAAATGAAATCATTATTCGAGATGTGTTAATTTATCACATTCAATGGTGAAAAGATTTCAATTTCTACTACCATCTAAAATTATAGTCATGAAATTATTTTTATGGTTGAAACAGACTATAATATATGTATTATAACTATTTTTAGGTTTAGTAATATTTTTTTCACATGATATTAATTTATAAATCAATATGAGTTTGTTGTGATAAAAAATTTCCAATTAACCCAAACAATTGTCATCAATGTTTTAAGTAAACTAGTCATGAATACCAATGAATAAAATGATCCCAAACAATAATATTAAAATTCTTTAACCCATGTAGGAGTCCATGAATGATCATAATAAAGATATAATTAAATAATAGGTTCTATGAATATTAATTAATGAATTTAATTTTGTTATCTAGGACACAAAGATCAAGTGAAGAACACAATCGTACTTAAGGGGAGGGTTTTCTAGCCAAACATCCATTTTTATTTGGGTCACTTCTATTATCTACATACATCAATTAAGTTATTATTTATTCATATATAAAACTCATATATTTTTTTTAGGGTTCTACATAGGTGTACCACTAGAATCCTACTTCAATTTATGGGGAGTTATATGTTTCAAAAGGATCTTTCAATGATTTTTCCCAAAATACAAGCCCGATTCAAGGGAATTTAAAAAATTCTTACCTATATTAAAGGGCACTATATAATTTTTTTTAAGGACCATTATCTTGATAGAATCACTAATTTTATTATAAAAAACCATATATTAAGTCAATTATGTTTTTATAAAATTACTTTTCCCATATAAATCTTTTTTTAAAGTAAAATAGTATTTATCTCAAGAATTATTGGATGATTTTATAAGAGTACCATCATCTATTTAGAAACATTTATTGATTCTTGTGTATTATTGGGATTAATAATCTATGATATCATCTACCATATTTTATTGCAGGGTTTATGATTAGTTTGATTGTGGATGTTCTATCTTAAAACCATTCCCCAATTTACTCTTAATGGTTAGTGTTTATGCTCAATGTTTGCGAAAAACTATTTTCATTTCAAAAGTTGGCTCCAATTTGAATGTATATTATGTTTATGATTATCACCATTCATATGATAATTGAATTGTTCATATTATGTGGTTGGTGGGGCCATATAAATCCCCTCAATGTATCAGTATGTCTCAGGAGACAAAATACATTCTGGGCACAAGGCCTTGACAAAATGGTTATTTATGGTCTTGTCACGAGGCATTCTAGGTTTTGTTATGATCTACATCATTATGAATTACCTTATTATGAAACTATTAAATGAATGTTCATGAGGTTATTTGACTAGTTGAAGATCCATGATTATGCTTTATTATGGCATTATTTATTCTTCTCTTTTTCCTTCCATAATGTGTTCAAGTTTATTTTTAAAGTCTTTTTGTTTTTGTTATTCTCCATACCTAATGTTTATGTTTATGATATCGTCCACTATATTTCATACCCTTACTAAGAATTTGATCTCACCCCTTTCTTATGTTTCATTTTCCCAGAACATGAAAAGGTACGCTCTGAATGGAATGAAGGAATAACCAAAGATTTATGGATATAATCAAAGGAATTTTTAATTTGTATTTCCTTTTAAGTTGTAATGTTTAAATTTTTTATATGTTTGTTTTTTCAAAACTAATAAAATATTTGTTCAATTGGGATACAAATTTCTTGTAATAATCCCATTATAACGAATTGAGGCACTCGCTCTGGGCATTTGGGGTTGGGTATTTGTAGTTGATATCAAAAGAATTCTAGTAGAAAACTTGGAAACTAGATTTTGAAAATTTAGATTACAGAACAAAACCATAAGATAGACATTGAGGATAATCCTAAAATAATGTCCAAAAATTTAGGCAAGGAATAGATTCTATATATATTTCTATCAAATACATCCTTTTTTGGATTCTACAGGTGGATGTGGCCCTAGAACAGATGTACCTAAGAGTAACAACTCAGACCAAGAGTTTCGGGCATAGCCCAGGGTATCTTGGTACACAAAAACGGGCTATACTATGCACTTGGTTTTATACTCATTAGTGATCTTTCTAAAAACACAAGCGTGACATACATTGAAATTAAATTTCTTTTACATAATTATTATCCCATTACACAAATATATGCCCAAAGACCATATTAATTTAGTTTCATAGGAAACATGGAACATAATCTTCTAACTTGGTGAAATATCTTCAACATCTCCCATATATTTCTTCCCCTTTTTATTTTCTACCTAAAACCCTTCTTTATATTCTCGAGAATCGAAAAATTAAAAAGGGTGAGCTGTAATGCTCAATAAGGTTAAACATATATAACATAAAGCAAACCATAAACATAAGAATGTAAAAACATGAGCATAATTTTAAATATCAAAATCATGAGTCCTGAAATAAATTTTTGTAGTATGTAATCCATAGATCATAAATTAACAATTACCATGATAAAATAACATCGGAATAAAACATGGAATTTTGGAAAACCAAAAAGCTCACAATATGATTTCCATAGTAGCCAAGATATTACTGCCAAGACCATTATAGTAGACAAACATAATTACTAAATTGGGTTTACATTCCATTCCAACCAGGTATAACTGAACTGGATTTACTATTCATTCCATCCATGTATTACTAAATAGATTTACTTGCGGTTCCAGACCTGTGTTACTGAATTGGATTTACTTGTCGTTATAGCCTTGTATTACTAAACTAGATTTAATTTTCATTCCATCCCTGTATAGCTAAACCATATTTACTCTCCATTCAAGTCATGAATATCTCATGAGATATAAATATTTTCCCAATTCCATGGAGATTGATATAGGTCCCACACATCTTATAATGAAACCATTCTTAGGTGTGCCTAAAAAACAAAACGATATTCACCATAGCATAACCAATGAAATAAAATGGGATTCTTAAACATTATTCAATAAAAATTCATTTAAAAAAATGGATTTTCTAAATAACATTCCATCAAAATCACAATAATATCATAGTAATAAAACTGATAGAAATATAACCCTATTTAATGAATGTCATCTTTGATGGAAAATAATTTTGAGAAAACACTTGAAATTAATTCTTGACGTAAATATGCTCTCTCCGTTAAATATTTTTCCTTCCTCAAAATGAAATTTCTTAAAGAAATGATTTTATATTAAAACAAACTAGTATTCATTTAGATTAAGAATCAAGGAAATAATGTTTTATAAAATCATAAAAATCCATTCATACTAGACATGTTAAAATAATATTCTTCTTGTTATTTTTCTTGAAAAGTCAAAAAGTACCCCATATGAAAGCAAAGAAATATTCCTTCCATAACCTTTAATAAAACATCACCAACTGGTAAATTTTACATTAAAAAATAGTACAATAAAAAATAAATATTATATATTTTGGAAACATGTACGTGGATGATAAATATACTCTAGTAAATACTTACGAATAAAAAATCTCAGATAATAATGAGATGGCAAAATGAACCCTTACCATAGGCCGATTTATTCTATTTGTGTTTGAAACTCATGTATAGTGAATTAAATCATATTATTAACTAGTAACAAAACTATTATAATATTTATAGTAACATATATGATTCACTTATGACTTTATATTACCCGTTCATTTGTCAATTCCATGTTAAAGCAACCTTTTAGGTAATAAACATTTTATTTATCATTAAGGTTTTGACTTTTTATTTTTGATCTAATTAGATAGAAAAATATTTACTTAATTCATGAATTTTTTAAAAAAATATATCAATATATATTTAGTATATAAATATATATAATATATAGATAAATGAAATGGAATTCACCATTCATGGAGACGGTAGGCCATACGTACACATGAATGTTGTTTCCATTTTTTATTAAATTGAATTGAAGGAATTAAATGACATATATATATATACATAAATCCAGTAGCATTATTAAGTTATATATTTCATTATTTTTTATTATATATACTGTATAATCATTTTTTAATGGTCATCGTGCAGAATAAATCTCATCACATTGTGGAGACGGTAAGCCGTATGTACGCACAAGCAACGATATCATTCCATTGATGGTTACATAGTATAGAATTGGAGTGTATATTAATTGTACAGAATAAATATTATTTTATATTCAATATTTACATTCATTATACTAGTCAATATACCCATCCAAATTTAGTATTGTTGAATATCGAATTAAACAATTTGGTGGAGAGGGTAATACATACGTATGTGTGCACGATGATATTGTTATTCGTAGGATGGATAAAAGAAGGTATAAGGTAGTCCAATAATTATAATAACATATCATAATGTATAAGGTACTAGATTTATTACTTTATTATGGAGACAACCTATGAATAGGAAGTATAAGAAGAAATGAATTTTGAAAGAGGTGATAAAACAATTATCTTTTTTTAAGTATCTTCTTTTGATTTACACAAAAGCTCACCCTAGGATGGATTTATACCCAATGTGTGGCCTCTAGATGTAAGGGAGAAATTGTTTTAGCTTATTTTAGCAGAGTTTGGATGATCCAAACGGCTTTAAAGGTTTGTGTAAGTGGGTAGAGGTGGTGGCCATTTATTAGAGAGATGAGGGGCACTTTAGGAATGTCCAAAAATATTAATTTTTTATAATTTTATTTTCATTTTATAATTCTCACAAAATCATTTATTTAGAAACTAAAAAGATTATTGGTTGAAATACTATCAAAAAATATAATTTAGACAAGTTTTGTTTTTTACTTTAATCCTAATCATATAGATTTATTCTTATTTAATCTATTTAATTTTATTTGTGGTAATAAAATTCTAAATATTAAATAGTTATAAATATGTACATATGTGTTGTAAATTGTGTATAATTAGATAATTTATGACATTTTAGACCATATTATTTTCACTTGTTAATTTTTAAATATTTGTTTCATTTTTTAATAATTTAATAAAATTTTATTTTTATAAAATATCAACAGTATCAATTTAGACGTTATTCATTTTTTAGACATTAAATAAAATCAAAACATAAGATAAATTCAAACCAAAAAAATTAACACACTACTAACAAGAAATTTCCACATATATATTTCATGGAGTACATTAATTAGATCATATGATATTTATTGTAATATTTTTAGAACTATTTATTTGATATTTCTATCCATAAAATAATTTCTACATCACTATTGTGTCATCATTAATGGTAACTATTTAATACCAAAAAATTCTAAACCAATTCACATCATATAAATAATTTCTATATATTTATATAGACTATTTTTGTTCTAGGTTTTATCATGTTTATCACTATATTAAAATTATTATACATATAAGATATATGAGATTGACATGTCATCGCCTTATTTTGTTTTAATTATAATTACATAACTTTTAATGAAACAAATCCATTAAATGGATCCATTCCACCCCTTAGGTGATATTGGACGAATTTAATTCAACCAATAGAAGTTTATAAGGTGTCATGAGAATTTTATTATATTTATCATATTGTTTATTATCATAATTTACCAGATTTTCCATTAACTGCGATAAATAAAAATTACCATAGTTACTATTCATAATACCCATAAAAAATAAAAGTAACCAATTTACATATTTGGACCTAGTGACTCAAAATATGAAATCCATTTTTACAAATTAAAAGAATATAAGTTGTGTTAATTAATTTAAAATTAATTAATGTTTTCAAAACTAGATAATGGGTTTTTTTTAAAATAAAAATTATCAGAAGATTGACATGTGTTCATGACCAATTTAAATGTGAAATTACATAAAATGAACAAATTTGGATTAAATGATAAATATATAATCCAATTAATATTTAAAACTAATTAAAAATAAAATCATACTATATAAATAAATTCAATGAAAATGTGGTTTGGAATTAAAAATTTGTATTTTTAACTCTTCGTTAAAATATGAATTTTATCAGAAAAAACATAAAATTCAACAAAATTAAATTTTGAAGTCTTTATTCTGATTAATACATTTATTTTGTGAAATTTAATATATAAAAGTGAAAAAAACTATATTTTAAATTGGTGAACCATCAAAATGCGGAAAACTACATTTTTTGAAAACAAATTATTTTATCAGAATAATTTTATTTTTTATTATATGTTATCTAGAAAATATACAAGGTGAAATATTCCTTTTATGTTTAATATTAAATAATCCAAATATAGTTGTTTTACTTATTTTTTAAAATCTATACTCATTGTTGCATGAAATGAATTCAATCAAAATTACTTTAAATTACGAGTAACACACGCCAATAATAGTGGTTCATATACTGCGAGCTAATACAGTACTGGGTGTATCACAAGTTAATCATGGTTTAACGCACGATATACAACATCAATGAAATTTTAAAAAATATATCTCATTAAATAAAAGGGTGTTACATTATACCCCCCTTAAAATGAATTTTTCCCTCAAAATTCGTCGGGGTTATAACTGTTTTTACATCTTTAATGTTTATTTTATACAAACCCACATCGTAAAACGAAATACTAACAATTAATTTTAAAAAATAATGTTAGAATCATAGAGGTTACCCTATGAAACTCGTCACTAGGTTTCCACATCGGAGAACATATGTTCGAAGTGAAAAATTGGATATGGAAGAAAAATATAAACATAAATCTCTGATGGATAGTGTTACAGAACAAGGTTTGGATAAAGTTAACAATTAGAAATCCATTAATCTAAGATTATTTAATTATCCTTCATATTCATCGGATACAATGGTATAAGGATATCATTTTCGGTTTTCAAGATTATTTACATAATTTTGAATAACATGAGAATAATTACTTACCTTATTTCAGTATAATCTCAATGTTGGACGCGCCTTGAACCATTTCCACTTCATCTCCAATTTAATGAAATAAAGTAGAATTTTCATTATTGAAGTGTTTGTAGATCAAAAGAAATAAATATATTCCATACCATATGTCTCATCAATAATTTTATTAGAGTTAATCAAATATTCATAGGTCCACCTATTGCGATATAATACATTAATCAAACAGACTTCAACCAAAATATAACTTACACTATTAATAAATTTATAACATTACAATTGTTTATAGAACTGAGAATATAATACTTTAGAAAGATGTGAACTAAATAGAATGAACATTTATCTACCATGTCTTATAAGGTAGTTCTTTGTTGTCACATTCCAAAAATTTGAATAACTTAATTGTTTTTTCTCTTGAAATAGAATAATAAGAAGAATCTTCATAGTTCCTTAGTGAAAACATGAATTATATTAAAATAAAATCTTTCCACAAACCCAATTTTCCAAAAAAATCTATATACTCAATATGTGATATCACTTTGTCCTTATATCAGTAACGAGGTCATTAATACTACCAAACATCTCATTATCTCAATATCCCTTCATTATGCACATATCATGTGTATTTCAAAAATTATTTCAATAACTTTTCATGTTTACCGGTATCATTAAACATATACATTCAAATACTCAAGGAAAAAAATAGTGTAACAATCCATAGAGGTTTCATTATTCCATAATATTATAAAATTACCTATACAAAATTATTATTGATAATCATGTAATCATTCCACTATCTTCTTAAACAAATGATTGTGCATCGTCATTTTATTCCTCAACACTTCTTTCTCATAATATATAATTTTTAGTCACTTCATCATCATCAACATAATTACTTCCCATATGACCATTTTTATTCCCTTCATGAGATTTTCATTTAGGGAATCTATTTTCATAATTCTTGTACATTGAACATATAAAACATTTAACCATTGTGGGTGTATTAATGATACCATTATCTTTGTTAATTGTGTTAACCTGACATTTTACTTTGAAATTACTAGATTGGTGTATTTATTTTCCACACACAAATCAACCTAATATTCCTTTTAATCATTCTCCTTGAGTCCTCTTCACACTCGATTTTCATGTGGAAAATTGAATATTCATCCCCCTAGGATCACCATGGAAATCTATGTTTCTCTTATTTGCATGGCCAGGAAACACACCACAGTTGAGATTATTGATCATATTATGTGATTTATGATTAGGAATAATAAAAATGTTTTTTTCCTTCCAACTCCCATTTCATCGAGTTTCTCATGAAGAATGTCATTCTATTTTCTATCATATACTCTGTTAACATGAATTGTCTTGATTCCAACCATTTTCTAAAACCGAAAAAGAATAGTGTGAGGGGAAAGTCATACTTTAAAAAATATAATCAAGGGGGATTACATTCAATATATATCATCTTAGGTTTCATCCTAGATAATTCATTATTGTTACTATAATTTTAGTACTGTAACATATAGTTATAATTAACCATAGAGAGATCCCTAGTCATACCTTAGAAATATATCTAGGGATTTTACTAATTTTTTCACACCCTAGTTTCAAAAGAATGACTAAAAATTTACTCTGATACAAAATATGAGGAACCAAGATTGACATAAAAGGACATTACATTTCATTTTGGAATACTTAATAAATTACACAAATATACACCAAAAAACCTTATTAGTTTAGTGTCTTTGGAAATTTAAAAGATAATCTTGTAACACGGTGAATGATATTCAACATCTCTCGTAATGATCTTTTAATTTGGTTTTCCTACCTAAATCCTTTATTTATATCTTGAGGAAAAGGAAAAATAAAATTTTTGATCCCTAATTCTCAGTAAGGGTAATCATGGAGAACCTAAAACAGACCACAAACATAAGAATGTAAATACAAGATCATACAGATTAATTATAAAAATTTTGAGTTATGAAATAAATCATGGATGTATCCAAGGAAAAGATCATAAATACAAATTATACATAATAAAATCCCATTTGAATAAATCATGGAATTTTGGCTAACAAATAATCTCATAATATTATTTCCATAGTAGCCAAGGCATTGCTGCCGAGACCATCATAGTGCAAAAAGACCATTAATGAACAATGTTTAAATCTCATTCTAGAAATGTATTAGTCAACTATATTAACTATCCATTCCACCCAAATATTTCTGAACCATACTTACATATTGTTTCATCCATGTATTACTGATTCAGATTTACTTGTCATTCCAGCCATGTATTACTGGACCAGATTTACTTGTCATTCGAACCCTGTATTACTGAACCAGATTTACATGTCGTTCCAACCATGTATATCCCATGAGATATAAATATTTACTGAGGGAGATATATGTTCCGCCCATATCAAAATTAATCAATTCTTTTGTGTTTCAGAAAAACATAAAAACATTCTCTATAGCATAACCTGTGAAATAAAATGGGTTTCTTAAACCTCATTCGATCATTATTCATGTAAAACAAATGCATCTATGAAATAAAATTCCATAATAAAATAAATCAAATTATATTAATTATAGGAATAGTAATATAACCATATTTAAATAATGTCTTCATAGGTGGAAAATAGTTTTGAGATAACACTTGAAATTAAGTCTTATGGAAAATATGATTGCATCTTCAAAAACTTTTTCCTTCCTCAAAATGAAACAAACTTTTTGAAGAAATCATTTTATCTGAAAATAGACTTTTAATAATGTATTTTAATCTTGAAGGAAACAATGGGTTATGATTTATTAAAAATTCATTCATACCGTACAATTTAAAATACATTCTTCTAGTAATTTAGCAGGAAAAGTCAAACAGTCCCTCCTATAGAAAAAAGATTCCTTCCAAAATATTTAATAACACATATCCAATGTTTTAAATTGAATTTAAAAAATAGAATAATAATATAAATAATAATATATATTTAGGAAACATGGATTTGGATGATAAATATACCTCAAAAAACCTACTAATAAACAATCCTGGATAACAAGGAGATTTCAAAATTAACCCTCACCTTAGGTATGAATTCATCCGTTTGTGTTCAAAACTCTTTTATAGTGGGTTTAAACATATCATTAATTTATCTCCAAACAATAATAATATTTTTATGTCATATATTAATCTATTATGACTTTATATTACCTGTTCTTTTGTCAATTCCATGTTATAGCATCATTTTGGGTAATAATCATTTTATTTATTATACATGTTTTGACCTGTTATTCTGGATCCCAATACATAGATCATGATTTGCATACTTCTAAAATTTAAAACATTATTTATGTATCAAATATACTATGTATATAAATATATATAATAGATAGATAAAGGAAATGGAATACACTGTTCATGGATATGGTAGGCTGTATGTACGCATGAACGCTATTTATGTTTATTTATTGAATCTAATGGATGAAAGTAAATAACATAAATATATATAAATAATAATTATTAGATCATATATTTCATGATTATTTATTATATATACCTTATGATCATTATTTAGTAGATACCATAGATAATTAATCACATCGTGTCGTGGAGACTGTAAGTTGTACGTACGCACGATCGACGATATATTTCTCTTGATGGTTTAATAGTTTGTAATGGGATGGTATATGAATTTAATAGAATAATTATTATGTTATATTCATTATTTAAATAAATGAAACTCATCAATATACCCATCCAATATATGTATTGTTGAATATCAAATTTCACCACAGCGTGGTGATGGTAATCAGTATGAACGCAAACATAGTGATATTGTAATTTGTATAATAGATAAAAGGAGGATTATGGTTTTCCCATTATTATAATAACATCTCATCATGTATAAGGAACTCCAGTTATTACATTATTATTGAAAAAACATAATAAGTGGAAGTATAAGAAGAAAAGAAGTTTGAAAGAGGTGGTAAAACAATTACCCATTTTTCGAGTATTTTTTTAATTTGCATAAAAGGACTACCAAAGATAGATTTTTCCAAAATTTTAGACACAAGTAGGAAGAGAAAATTTTTTTGATATAATTTTAGGATAGATTGGATGAGAAAAATGGCTTTAAATGTTAGATTAATTGGGTAGAGGAGGTGGCCTTTTATAAGAGGGTGGAGAGGATCTTTAAAAATGTCTTGAAATATTATTTTATTATAAATTTATTTTTGGTTTATAATTCACCCAAACTAATTTGTTTATAAGATAAGAGGATTATAGGTTGAAATAATCTCAACCAATAAATTGTAGACAAGTTTTGATTTTTTTTAATCCTTATAATTTTGATTTATTTTTATTTAATCTATTTAATTTTATTTGTGGAAATAAAATTATAAATATTAAATGGTTATTTATATTTACTTATGTGTTAAAAATTTTATATAATTGGATACCCTATGACTTTTTCGACCATATTATTTTCACTTTGAAATTTTTAAATATTTTTTTGATTTTAAAATAATTTAATAATATGTTATTTCTATAAATATCAATAGTGTCAATTTTGGAACTTTTCATTTAATTGACTTTAAATAAAATTAACCCAGAAGATAAATTTGAATCACAATGGTTAATATATTCTTAAAATGTCATTGGAGCTTAAATTTTTTTTAAATCACATTAATTTTTTCATATGATATATATTTTAATAATTATTTTAAACGATTTATTTGATATTTCTTTCTATAAAATAATTTCTACATCACAATTGTATCATCATTAATGGTAACTATATAATCTATAAATATTATAAAAAAATTTACATGATGTAGGTAATTTCACTATATTTCTGGAGACTATTTATTTTTGATATTTTATCATGTTTATCACTATATTATAATTATAATACTTAAAAGATATATGAGCGAGACATGTTGTCACCTTCTTTTGTTTAATTATAATTACATACATTTTGTATAAAAATGTCCTTAAAATGGATCAATTCCAACCCTTCTGTGATCTTGGTCGACATTAATTCATCCAATAAACTTTTGGCAGATGTTGGGAAAATTTCATTATCTTTATCATATTGTTTGTTACCCTAATTTACCTAATTTACCTTGAACTTTGGTAAATAGAAATTACCATTGGTATTATTCGTAATAAACAAAAAACATTAAAGTAGACTATTAATATAATCCGGAACCACTAACTCAAAATATGGAATCCAATTTTCCAAATTCAAAATAATGAATTTTCATTAATTAATTTATAATTAATTGACATTATCAAAATGAGAAAGAATGTTTTTTAGAAGTTAGAACAATCAAAATATTAATTTTTATTAATCTCAAATTTAAATGTTAAATTAAATTCAATGACCATAATTGGATTAAATTATAAAAATTTAATCCAGTTACACTATAAATCCAATTAAAAAGATAGTCTAACTATATAAAAAATAGATGAAAATGTAGTTTTCAATTAAAATGATGTATATTCCACTACTAATTGAAATATGAATTTATCCGAAAAATATCAAAAATTTATCCTAAGTAAAATTTTATATCCCAATTCCAAATAAGACATTTAGTTTTTCAAATATAATATATAAAAGTGTTAAAAATATATTAGAAATTTTTGTTCAATCAAAAGGTTGAAAATTATCATTTTTTGAAAAATACTTCTTTTATTGAAAAAATTGAATTTGTTCTTACATCATGTTATAGAAAATACATAAGTTTAATTTTTAAGTTATATATTATTCAAAGTGTTTTTAATACTATTAATAATGGAAAGATTATAAAACATAATATAATAATATTTGAATAATATATTGTTGTTTAGAAAAACATGGTATTTGAGTAAAATGCAAGCTATTGAAGAAGGTCACTCTTACATGTAACGCAAGACAAGACTGTGTTTCACTTAGTGAACGATTCCTTTCAGATTATGTATGACATAATCCTAAAATACTTCATTTATAAAATGAACAGAATATAAACTCAGGGTTGTGTGATATGATTTCTATCAAAAGAACTTGAAATTGTGTGTAACACAAGCGAAGAATAGTGTTGCGAATTATTCAAGATAATACAGTGTTGAGTATACTGCATGCTAATCAGGGTGTATCTTAAAACCCATGAAATTATAGAAATTAAAAATAATTTATCGCATAAAATATCTGGGTGTTACAATATGCAATGGAAAATTCATATTTTCATTGTAAGCTACTATGATGGATTTAAATGTAAATTTTATCTCAAGGAAACAAGGTTTATGGTTATGAGATTTTCTATGGATAGAATTTATTTTTATGCTAAGTATTTTTATATTTTGAGAATATAAATTATGATCCCTAACCTAATCTAATGTATTCCATTTTGTAGAAATAGAGCATAGTGGAAGGAATAGAATCACTTGAACGCGTGTGTCCCATGTAGGGATTTCCCTCCAATGCAAGATGATGATGTTGGCTCTAGTGCTACAATTGGTCCTGATAAAATTATAACTATACTAGGATAGATGAATTAGGTTCTAAAAAATAACCTTACCCATATGGATCATCTGGATCTGCAATGTGGATGAGCTATGTTAAATTGCATTATGCAACAACAACATCCATCATTTAATTTGACTAATAACCCATTACCAATAGAGTAGTGGATTAGTTCAGTATAGAATATATTTTATCTCTTTTTGATGTAATGAAAAACAAAAGGTTTTCATAGAGGATTATTATATATCTGAAGATATAGATCAGTGGTTGTCTTTAATTCAAAACACAAAGGGGGAGGAAAAAATAGAAGAAATGAAATGGGGGGGTATAAATAAATATTCATAGAAAAATACATCCCTCGTAAATAACAAGAAAAAATGGAAAGGTAGTTTATGAATATGTGAAAAAAGTGGATTAGAATGTTGAAAAGTATGAAGTTAACACCACAAGGCTAGTGATACTTATCAGGGACTACATAGGTAATCCAAGGGACAAGGTTGATTTATTATTTGATGGTTTAAAACCATTACTCTGAAGATCTCTAGTCCCCCAATTTTTTTCATTATATAATGATATAGCATCATGTGCTATCAAGATGGAAAATGAATTCACTAAGTATAATGATTTTAATGGATAGAAAAATAAGAAGATCGCTGCTGAAAACTAAAGAAAAGGAAATAAGGAAATAGGAAAGAAGGGATTATTTATCACCCCCCCCCCCCCCGTGATAATTGAGGGAAGAGACACCATGGTAGATTCCTGGAGGGTTTAAGTGTTTGTTACAAGTATGGAGAAAAAGGCCACATATCCAGATATTGTAAGGGGAATAAATAAGCTACCAATGTTCAGTTCTACAATTACATGAATAGGGTACATTATGATAATGATTGTCCTTGGCCTCAAGGTAGAATCCCCAAAATATGTCCAAGGGGGGAAGGCCTAGCTTATGCGATCACAACTGCTGACATTGAAGTTCTTAATAATGTGGTGGTAGGTACATTAATTGTTTCATCGTACTTAGAAAATTCATTTTTTCATTCGGGATCTTTTCATTCTTCAATATTTTCCGATTTTGAAAAGAAAATAATATATTTACAATTTGAATTAAGGAAGGATTTATTAGTCATAACTCATAAGGTAAGTGTAATTGCAAAAAACATAGGTATGGCGGTATACATTATGGAATATAAATATGTTTTATCAACTGATTTTGTTATCGAACCCAATATTTACTTTGATATAATTTGCTGTATAGATTGGATTTCAAATCATTCGGAAAATTCTATTGGATGTAGAAGGAGGATACAATTTTCAGAATAATTTATAATCTATTATCTTTAGATCAGATACATAACCATCTGATTATTGTCTAGATCCACCCCATAGATTTTTTGAATGAAATTATTAGGGAGGATGAGAACTAAATATCTATGAGTGAGGAATAGAATGTAAAAATTGAGGATCTACCTATTATGAAAGAAAATATTTATGTTTTTTAGGGGATTTACCTAGTCATCCTCGAGAGCATGAAGTTGAGTTTTCAATTGTTTTAATTCTTGGTTCAGGAACTATATCAGTGACTCCTTATAGAATGGACACTATGGAATTAGTTGAATAGGAGAAACAAGTAGAGTAATTCAGTGATAAAGGATTTATTCTCCCTAGTTTCTCTCGATGGGGAGACCTAGTTCTTTCCGTTAAGGAGAAATATTGATCTATGAGGTTGTGCATTGACTATAGGGATATCAATGCTATAACAACAATAAACAAGTATCCCCTACATCAAACTGATAATTTATTTGACAAAATTCATGGAGCATAATATTTATTAAAGATTGACCAATGATATGGATACCAGAAGTTGCATGTGAGGGGGCAGGGTATTGTAAAGACAAATTTTCGAACCAGGTATGGGCATTGAGCGTTTACTGTAATGCCTTTTGGACTGAATAATAAACCCTCTATTTTCAAACATATAATGAATAGTGTTTTCAAAGAATATATTGATGAATTTTTGGTGGTATTTATTGATGATATCTTGGAATAATCCAAATTCTATGAATATCATGAAAATCAGATGCGCACAATTCTATAGATTCTTAGAGGAAATGAATTTTGTGGGAAGTTTGTCATGTGTGAATTTTGGCTTCAATAAGTTTCCTCTCTTGGTGACATTGTCTCTAAGGATTGAATATATATTAATCTTGTTAATACATAGGCTTTTAAAGAATGTCCTACTCCAATGAACATAACTGAGGTTTGTATTTTTATTGGTTTAGCCGGTTATTACCATCATTTCATTCATAACTTCCGCCAATTAGCCGACCTGTTTTCCATGCTCACTCATAAAGGGGTTATGTTTGTATGGACAAAAGAATGTGAGGAATTTTTCAAATAATTAATGGGTATATTATGGAGTGATCCAATCCAAACTCTACCATTAAGAAATGTTGGGTTTGTGATCTATAGTGATGCATCAAAGAATGCTCTAGGTATTGTCCTTATGAAGAATGATATAGTTATTGCCTATGCATCATGGTAGTTAAATATTCATGAAAAAAACTATCTTTATGATGATCTTGAGTTATCCATAGTGATCTTTTCTCTAAAAATATGGATAAACAATCTATATGTTGAAACAAGTGAGATATATATGGATCAGAAGAGTCTAAATAATATATTCTCATAGAAAGAACTCAACATGAGGAAAAGGTGATGGATCTAACTACTCAAGGATTATGATTATTCCATACACTGCCACTTAGGATAGAAAAATAAGTTAGCTAATGCATTGAGTAGAAATAATCATGTAGTTTCATACAAAATGAGGATTTAAAGGGATCTGGTATTCATGGATCTAGCAAGGATAGAAATTGGAATTATCAAATAAGGTGAAACATCATTAATTTTTCAATTGGTTGCCCAAACTTATTTATTTCAATGAAGTAAAATTTCTCTACCAAATGAAAAGAATATTCTAAAGAAAATATTTTCTATGGATAATGGGATGTTGCAAGACTTCCAATATGAAGATGGAATTAGGAAATTTGGGAATTTTCTTTGTGTTCTAGCTATACCCGAGATAAAAATTGAGTTATTTGATAACTCCCATAATTATAATCCCTCTATACTCCCTAGTAGAACAAAAATTTATAGATATTTGAAGGAACATTTATAGTGGGAGAACATGAAGTGGGAGATTGATGATTTGGTATCAAGATTGATCGTCTTTGAATATGTGGAGGTCAAATGACAACATCCCTGAGGAGTCATGAAAAATCTACCTATTCCACCATGGAAATGGGATGACATCACCAGGGATTTTATTACTAGACTTCCCATAACTCCATGAAATAATGATACAATATGGTTAATTTTGGATTGAATAACAAAATATACACATTTCCATGATATAAGTGAGGATTTTACACTAGATCACCTCAAAAAGATCTATATCAAGTATGTTGTAAGACTACATAGGTAACATCTTTCAATAGTGTTTTATCATGATCCTCAATTAACATAGAAATTCAAGATATTTCTTAAAAAAGATTTGTATATTGAGCTTTATTTGTGTACTACTTATCACCCTCAAACTAATAGGAAATCTGAAAATATGATCCCAAATTTATAATACATGTTGAAATCATGATAACATGATTTTCATGGTATGTGGGATCAATATTTACATTTTGTGGATTTTTCACACAATAATAGTTTCCATTATAGCATTTAAATACCACCAAATAAATCATTGTATAAAAAGAGATTTCGTACACCAACATATTGGGATGATGTCGGTGAAAGGAAGCTTGTGGGACCATAACTTGTTGAAGAAACAACTGAAAGTGTAAAGTCAATTCAAACCCATATCAAAGTAGCATAATGTAAGAAAAAGAGATATACTCATAATTGAAGGAAGGATTTAGAATTTCTAGTAGGGATCATGTTAAAATTAATGTATATCCATGGAAGGGTGTTACATGATTTGGGAAGAAAGGGAAACTGATCCCTAGGTACATTGGATATTTTGAAATCCTAGAGAGAATTGGAGCTATTTCAAATTATTTGGGTATGCCACCTAGCCTGTCTAAAGTACACTGTGTATTCCATGACTTATTGTTCAGAATGTACCTTCCAGACCACATGCTTATCCCCCTTCTGAAGGTATAGAATCGGAAATTGAATTATCTCACTATGAAGATCCTATCAGGATTCTATACACTAAAGGACATATGGTGAGGAATCAGATGACTCGACTGGTAAAGATTCTTTGTATAAATCATAAAATCGATGAGGTAACATGAGAGCCTATAGAGATTATGATGAATCCCTACCGAAATCTTTTTATGATGTAACATTTTAAGAAGTTCAAGGAATAAATTTTTGTAAGAAGGGGATAATGTGACAACCCAATTATTTATAAATAAATTTAATATTGAATGCATGAATCATTGAGTCTCTTCAAAACACCACAATATTATAACCTATCAAGTAAACATATTTTTTCAACCTCTATGATTTAAATTTTGGAAAACTAACATACATGGTTGCGTTTAGTAAGATATTTATGTCTAATAAAGAGAACATAATTTTTGGTGAATAGTTTAAATAATATAATGAATTGTAATTTTAATAGTAATTCAACCCTTATGAATATTAAATCAAATTACTATATTAAGGTATACGGTAATGAGATATTGATTAATTTTTCACAGTGATATAAAATGAATTATAGTTTTAAAAATGTTATATTTGGAATAAATAATGATTTTATATTAAAACAATTAATCATATTTATGAAATTATTTTAAAAAACTAGATTTAATTTCTGAATTATACTTGTCAAAAAATGTTTTGGGTGAATTTTTTTGATTTTTTTCAAATAGTCGAATTTTTTATGACTAGTAAAATACTATAATTTACCGTACATATGCACTTTCAGTTAAATTCACTAATCCTAGAATTTAGGATGATATAAGAACATGATATTAGAAATCACATTAACTTATTAATTTTATGGGTCACCTGAATCAACAATATTGGTTGTCTTGAAGGAAATAATAAAATAATGAATTAGATTTTCAAAAATCACCCCTCTCCTCCACTATACCCCCTCCTACTTCTATTCAATCCTCTAAAGAATTGTGAGATGCCTAAATTCTTCTCAAATAACTTCCCAAGCTCCTCCCCCATGTATAGAATCCCTTCATTGCCTAAAAGACCAAATCCTCTCCCATAAAGAGGCTCTCAAGGATGACAACTTCCAGTGGTAAAATCATCATTTCATTTCGTTTATTTCAATTTCCATTCTTTTATTTTTATTTTATCACATTATTTCATCCAAATGTTATGAAAACCACATTTACATACACTTACTATAATTTTGTTATGATAATGGAATAATTTATCATAATCTCTCATTTCCATTAATTTAATACTAGAAATGTAAAGAACATCCGAGATGTGTTAATTTATTACATTCAATGATGATGAGTTTTTAATTTCTGTTAACATATTAAATTCTAGTCATGAAATTATTTTGAGGGTTGAACAAGACTATAATATATGTTTAATATCTTACGTAATATTCTGAAATATTTTTTTACACGAGATATTAATTTATAAATAAAAATATGTTCTTTGTGATCAAAAGCTACTAGTTAACTCAATAAATTATCATTAATGCTTTATATAGTAATCCATCTTCACACTAAATAAAAATGTGAATTTTATAACCATTTATCCATTTATATGGTGATAAATAAAATAAATATTCAATTATGGACCACAATTATCATTTTACGAGATTATCCTAACATGAACACAAGTAAACCGATCATGAATACCCAGGAATAAAATGCTCCCAAACAATATAATTGAACCTCCTAAACCAATCAAGAAGGACATGAATTAACTTAATAAGGATATACTAAAACAAGAGATTATGTACATATTAATTAATGAATTTAATTTGGTTATTGAGGATAATAAGATCATGTTAAGAACACCGTTAGACTTACAGTAAGGGGTTTCTACCCAAACCTCCATTTTCATTCCGGTTACTCTTATTCTCCACTTACCAAAATTAAATTTTTTTATTAAAATTTAATAACCGATATATAATTTATAATTATCTATATATATGTTTTTACCATAACGAAACTTTCATTTATTGGGAGATATGTGTTTTAAAAGGAGATTTCAACGATTCTACTATAAATACAAGTCTAATTCAAGGGAATTTCACAAATTATTATCTATTTTTAAGTGGTATCTATAATCTGTTTTTAGAAACCCTTATTTTTCAAAAATAAATCTTTTTATTTTGAAAATACTATCTTATATAACTTATGGTTTTAAGCATTTATTTTTTCAATGGACCTTTTCTTTTCATAGTAAAATATTATTTATCTCAAGAAATAATCGATGATTTTATAAGAGTATCTTCATATATTTCAACAATAATGTTGGTTTATATTTAGTGTTGGTGTAACACCCCAAGATTTCATAGTACATTATTTCTTCAAAGTAATTCAATAACTTGCACTACACGCAATACCGAGTTCAAGCACACCATGACATAACAAACTAGCCATTCAAAAGAGGTTATAAATAGCATTAAATATATTTTGAACTTTATATAATCCTTATAATTTTAGAATAGATATTATGAGTTTCTTAGACATTAAGAAAACAAATTCATTTTTTCAGATAAAAGAATTATTTTAAAAAAAATTCAATTTTACTACCTTTTAATGGTGAACCCTTTTTAAATCCAATATTTAAATATTTTATATATTCAATGTGACAAAATAATTTTTCCTGTAGAATCAGGACATAAGAATTTAGTTTTGATAAATTTTTTGTCTTTTTCTGATAACTTTAATATTTGGGTGAATAGTAAAAAAATAATATATTTTAACAGAAAAAATATTTTTTAATAAAAATAATTTATAGTGTTAAATTATACATTTTAATGTTTAGGAAGTATAATTAGATTATATTTTTACAATTTAATCCAATTTTATTCATTAGAAATAATTTCAATTTTAAATTGAACATAAACAAGTATCAATCTTTTGTTAGTAATTATTTCTCAAAAACACGCTTTCTGGTTTTGACAATGAGAATTAATATTAAATTAATAAATTAAACTATTTGGATTTGAATTTGGTAAACTATATGTAATTATTGAATTCAAAATATCAAAATTATCTTAGGGTGAATTTTTTTTATTTTTCTGAAAACTTTCAACTTTTGATGAATAGTGAAAAACACTTAGTTATTGGTTTAAATCAACATTTTATTGAAATAATTATTTATTTTATTTATATTTATTTTAGATCAAAAGAGATATATAAAACCAATATAAGTTCAATTTAATTCATTTGAGTTATTTTATAATAAGTTTAGATATATAAAAATTTTATTGAACTTTTTATCGTCTTTTACCCACCTCCAAGGAGAATTTTCAAATTTGCATAAAACATAATTTTACCATTTCTGTGAGTTGAATTTAAAAAACTCAAGAGACATAGTAATACTTAGTATGTAAGATGTGTTTCAAAAAGATGAAAATAATTTTTTCTGAACAATAACTTTTGACCATTATTTACCGCGGTTAAACATAAATAGGGAAATTCAAGGTAAAAAGAATATTATAATAATACAAAATTACCTTATCACTTGTTCTAACATTAATGTATGAGTCATGGACAACCATGGGCATACTTGGGTCAATTATTGGATTCCATGGATCCACTTATGAATGATAATGATGCTTTATTTTAATTATCTTAATGTTAAGCCAAAAATGACCTAAATAAATATTTTTTAGTAAATCAATTTTTACATGGGGTTATATAAGCCATATTTTTTACTATAAATATTCATTATAAAGATAAAATAATTTCCTCAATTATAGTATTTGTTTATATATTTTATACATCAAATATATTAAATTATTAATGACACAATAATGATGTAGTATTTACCTCATTAATAAATGTTTTAAATAAATAAGATTATTAATATTAAAACTATATCCAAATCCTATCCAATTATTATTGGATGATTTTATCTTGGCCATGAGTCATCTTATATTCGTCTTTAATTAGTTTTGAACCATTAAGAACCGAATATCACTATATAATAAAATAATATTTTCACACTTTCCTTAAGAGCCCCTCCTCCCCATTATAAAAGGACACCACTTCTTACCCATTCCACCCACCTCTGAAGCCCCTTGTCTTGCCCAAACCCTACCCAAATAAGATCTCAGGATCCCTATATTACACATATAAGCCTTACATTAAGCATAAGTCACTTCAAAATGTCCTTTTGGTTCAAACCAAAGGAAGTTACCCAAATTAAAGGTAATGGTTTCTCTTAAATTCTTTTCTTTTATATTGTTTTATTTTATTTCTCTAATGCCCCTAAACTCTTTTTATACTATTATATTATGAAAAAAACATTATCCTAAATATACAAGGATGTTATTATGATAAGGATTCTAACTACAATTACAAAAACCTCCATCTAATGGGTGAAGAACATAATGTTTCTGTGGTTGGGAAACTAACGCCTCACAAATCGATGATTGTTCAGTTATCACCTACCGCCTCTCATGGTGGACATTAATATGGATATGTATGTATATATGATATATATATTATGTTTATTTTTTCTTTTTTCTTCTTTATCTTCCATTTATATCATACCTTTATGGTTTCCATTATGGGTAAAACGCGATAATTTTATTTCTGGAAGAGCGGACTGCCACCCCCTCAATGTGATATGACTCATTAATGACATATGTGGGACGTAAAAATATAGATTTAATGATATTATATATGATATTATACTGTAATTATAATATACCTATGTATCCTTGTGTTTTAATTCCCTTAAAATAGAAAATAGAAATGAAAGCAGCGTTCATGCGTACGTTCAGCTTACTCTCTCCATGAACAGTGCATTTCATTTCTTATCTCCAAATGTTATGTATTGTTATAAAAACATATATATACTAGAAATATTTGATATATTTGATATCTAAATGAGTAGTATAATTCTATAGATAATGTACTTTTTACCACATGGACAATTTATAATTATAACAATTTCATTTTATACTCATGTTCCGAACATCGAGAAAATGTCCGATATGAACTCAAATAATTAACTAAATGTTTTATCAAGGTAAAAAGTTATATAAAAGTAATTATAAACATGAAAATATTCTAAATAAATTATAAATTAAATAATTTTTATTATTCAATAAGAACAAAGAACATACGAGTGAGTCAAGTCTGACACGTGGTAAGGGGTTTCTTATCTCACTTTCAATTCCATGAGATTTCAATTGTTCACTAGTTATTAATTGCATGTGGTGTATTGTGTACAATAATTTGATATATATTATCATTATTCTCTTTATATTCATGATATTATGTGATTAATTTTGTGGTTATTTTCTATTGTTTATACGACTCGATTGATTACAATGAGGTAAGGGTTAATTCATCAATCTCATTATTATTCGAGACTGTTTATGGGTATATTTTTTTGGGACATATTTATTATCCATGTCCGTGTTTCATAAAAAAGTTCTAAATGGGATTATATTAAGGGAATATTTTATTAAAACATCATTTTAAAT
Organism: Viscum album; assembly: GCA_963277665.1. Taxonomy (NCBI): domain Eukaryota; kingdom Viridiplantae; phylum Streptophyta; class Magnoliopsida; order Santalales; family Viscaceae; genus Viscum; species Viscum album. Next base: position 944,803,809 of record OY728155.1, on the reverse strand, counting down.
GTTTAATTATTTATTCTTCTAAATCGTTATCATTAATGCCCATGTTTTCAAAATTGTTTTTTATGGATTTATTTATATGGAAATGAATGTTTTTAAAATGATGATTCCATTCAAAAGTATAAAATTGGAATGGAAAACTTTGACTAAAAAATTTCATTAAATGTCTACCTTTCTAAATTGTGGGACCTTTAAATGTTTTCATGAAAAATGGATATTTCTCTTAAAGAGTTTTACAAATCATTTTCATCTATGTCAATATCGATTGATGGATTTTAATATTGTTTGAAGATGATTTATTATGATATAAATATTCCATATTGTATTGAAGGTTTTCTGATATTTTTGACTATGGATGTGTTATTTCATACCATTCATGGTTTATAGTTAAAGTATTGAAATTTCATATGCTAGTTCTAATATGAATGTTTATGTTATATTTAATCATTTTCTTAAGATGAATTCATTGGACTAGTATGTTCTGAGTTGGGGACATGTAAAAGTAAGCCCTCTGGGTTGGGGTCCGATTACAGTTGACCCTCCGGGTTGGAGTCCAGTTATAGAGGCTCTCCGGGTTGGAGTTTGGTTACAAAGGCTCTATGGGTTGGAGTTCGGTTATAGAGGCTCTCCGGGATGGAGTCCAGTTATATAGGCTCTCCGGGTTTGGGTCCAGTTAGAATTAGCCAATAGGTCCTGGAATGATGCCTTGACACAGAAATTAAATTCTCGTATTATACATTCCCTCATTATGAAATTAGTTATTACATGTGATTATTTCACTAGTAGAGTATCTATTTCCATGTTTATATGGGAATGTTTGATTTATTTTTTCCATATTATGTTCAAGTTTATGTTTAGAAGGCCATTGTTTTATTACACATCTTGCCTTAAATGTTTATATCTTCCGATAAATTACTTACCCTTAATGAGCATCTAGTCTCACCCCTTTCTTATGATTTATTTTACCAGGATATGAAAAATTTAGTTATGAGTGACCTTTATGCATAATCTAGGAGGCTTGGAAGTTTCGGATTAATAAATTATTGTTGTTTTTCATTTCAAGTTATAATGTTGAACATCATGTATGTAATCTATTTTCCAAAACTGCTAAACTGATTAGTCATTTGGGACATGATTCCTTCTAATCATGCCAATGTTATGTAATAATGCACCGAACCTGGGTAACTGGGGTGAGGGAATTACAATTAGTATTAATATTTTATGACACCATCTAACATATTTAATTGAGTTTTTTTTAGGATTAGTTTGACTGTGCATGTGCTATCGAAAAACCATTCACCAATTTACATCGAATGTTTAATGTTTATGCTTAATGATTGGGGAATGTTAATTACATTTCATATGCGGGTTTCAATATTAATGTATAGTTGTTTATTTTTTCCTACATTCATATGAGGAATGAATTTTACTTTTTAAGTGATATGAGGAGCCGGCTATTTCCCCTCTATTCATCGGTAGGTAACATTAGTCAAACAACTGTCTTAGCACAAGGCTTTGAAAAAATGGAAATTTATGTTCTTGGATTGAGGCCTTGATAAAATGGTTATGATGTCCATTATTATACATTGAATCATTATGAAAATATTAAATTAAAGTTCATGTGGTTATTCTACTAGTAGAATACCCAGGATTATGTTTTATTATGGAATTATTTATTCAACTCATATTCATTCCAAATTGTGTTAAAGTTTATTTTTAAAGGCATGTGGTTTTAGTTTTTCACCATGCCTAATGTTTTTGTTTATGATATACTCTGATGTATTGCATACCCTTAATGAGCATTTGAGCACACCCCTTTCTTATGTTTGATTTTCCTTGGACATGAAGAGGTATGTTATGAATAACAAAGAGGGATAACCTATTAGATATGGGTATTTTCAGTGGAATATATATATATTATTTTCCTTCAAGTATTAATTTTGAACTTATCTTTGTATATGGTTTTCCAAAACTACTAAACTATTCGTTCCTTTGAGATATGAATTTCATGTAACCATGCAAATGTAATGAATTAAGGCACCGACTCTGGGAAACTGGGGTTGGGACTTTACAAAATATATATTTTCTGGGTGTCAATTAATATATATATAGGGGACAATTAATATATAAATTTTATTTATGGATATAAATATTTAAGAGGAGAAGATAAAAATAATGAAGAATTAAAAAAAATAATGTTTTGAAATATGGGGGAGGTGACACACATAGTAAATATGGAAAAAATGGTCTTTAATGAATTAAATATAATAATAAATGAAATGAATTAATTATAATAACAAAAAGAATCTAACCCATTAGGAATTAATAACATTTTATTTCACATTTCATTATTTTGGGACATCATAGACAAGAGAATGTTAATTTGGGTCTCTAGAAGTAGAACTATGTCAGTATATAATCAGTAATGAATTATGGACCTCAAAGTGTTCAAAAAAATAGAGAAACTACATATTTTTGTTACCATTGATAAAATTCACATCGGGATATACACATGCTATTTATATGTGATTTATGGTATTTGTGTAAATTAATGTGTCATATTAGGCAAGAATGTTCACATGTCAGATATATTTCATTGTTGGATTAAATAGTGCCTAAATAATTAAATTCTAGTTGATATTATGATATGTTCCATTGTTCATTATTTCAAGCAGTGTATTATTTGATAATGTTGTATTTTATAATTGAGAGTATATATGTGCTAATGACTAAAATTTAGATATATTAAATATGAAATTAACCCTTAAATAGGCATTAAGAGTTTTGTGTGTTCCATTAAATGATCTTAAAATGAAATTGAATGTGTTGAATATAAAAACCTATTGTGGAATTAAATCAAATTAATTAAAAATGTTTTAAATAAATATGTTTTAATTTTAATATGTAAACTCTTATAGTGGGGAGTTGTGGATCCATGACATTAAACACTTCTGGAGTATAAGAAAAATTATATTGGGGAGAATTGTAATAGCCTAATTATTTTACAATGATATTATAAATCCAGTGTAATTAAATAAATTACATTCAATTTGGTCTAAAAATTAAATTTTTCAATACCTATGTTTATTATGGATCTATGTAAGGTTAAATACCATGCATAACGCATTGGAATATTCTATTGAATAATTTTAGAGTTATTTGAAAATTTATCTCAAGATTCCAAATCTTATAAATATTCAATGTTGATATTAAATATATTTCATTCATACACATGCTTGATTATCTCCAAGAAATTGAAATAAATCCCAAATAATGCATCATATGTGAAATCATGGAGCACCGTTATGTCCGGGATATGGTGTTTACACTATGTGGGTTATAAAATTTATGAGAATTAGACATTTAGTCAGATCACTAGTGAGGAAAATTTACTAGGAATTTGAATATTTGTTTGGTAGTTATAATAATAATAATAATAATAAGTTTTAAATATGTTATTATTATAATTAGTGTTCAAGATATTATAGTAGAAAATTCATGTTTGAATGAATTCACTTATTAATGAATGAAGTTTCTCCATGAGTGGATATTTATTTCTAAATTAGACAAAAAAATATTAATTGTCCCACATGAGTTAAATTATGTGGTTAATTTATTTATTTCATTGTTTTAATAAATGTTATTGATTAAACTATTCCTAGTGATAATTATCACACTGATTATATATTAATAATAAAATATTGGCTTTACTATTATTATTATTAAATTGATAAAATAATTATGAAGTTTATTTATACACATGGAATAAATATATGTGTATATATATATATATACTTGTGCAGGTATATATATATATTACATATGTAGGTATATATGTGTGTGTGTGTGTGTGGGTATATAATTTTTGTGTATAAATAAATAAATATATAGATTACATTAAATATACATATTTTATGAATGAATAAATATATTTAAGAGGAGGAGATAAAAAAATGATTATGTAAATAAATAAATATTTGATATAATGGGGACGTTTTGTACATTCAAAATTTAGAATTGGTGGTCTTTAAAAAATTTAATATATTAATAAATTAATATTAATAACTACAATAATAAATCATATAATTTATTATTTATTTACATGAGAATATAAGAAGAGAGGGTGCAGAACATTGTGGGGAATTTCCCATTCTCTAATGTATTTTATATTTCTTCCTCTATCTCTCTTGTATATCACTCTCTCTAGTATTACTTTTTATTATATTTTCATTATTTATTCCAAACATCATTAATTAATATCTTCTCCAATATTGATTGGTTTGACATGCTTTCAGTGTCGTTGGGTTCATCACAACAAGTACAATTTTAGTTATTTTTTTTAAGAAAGCAATAAGTTTTGGGTGGTGTATTTAAACTTATACATCAATAGTCTTCATTTTTTATCATAGAATATATGGTAGGTAGATCATAACATTATCACATGTTCTATATAGGTTTTTGGCATGATTGTTGGAGTGAATGTGTAGCCTTGTGTAAAAACTATTTGTAGGAAGTGATTGACCTTAGTTAATGTTTTATTATGGGTAAATGGAATGACTATTTTTCATGCATTCTTAGCCCGTTAAACCAAAATTTGATGCTTGATCACATGTGGTGTTCATGGTTGTATAAAACATAACTTATTCTTGTATATGTTGTATATAGATTAGGATAATTATGTTTATTTCATATATTTACATGATATTTGTTGGAGTTAGTTCCCTAAAACTAACATCCTTGTACTTTATGATTAACCTGTATTCATTGGATTAATATTTATAAACTCCTTATCCCATCATGGTCGTTCTGCTTCATGAAATAGTATGTGATAATTTTTTAAGAATAAATTTCCCACTAAAAGGTCATAGTGGATCCCTGCTATGGTGGGAACCTGGAACTTCCATGACACTATTCTTGAGTATATGTTCTATGGCTAGATGATATAATTTGAAGGGAAAAACTGATATTGAACATTAGGTTTGGGGACTCATGAAACCTTGAGACACCTTCTCATGGTGTGAACCCTTGGTAATATCCTTGAGGATATTATGAGAACAACACCCTCTAGTAATAAATCCACATTCGTAAGTGTCATTGGATGTTCCTATCTGGAGATGTGTGTATTGGTCCTTAGACTTTAAGATTATCATTAATGGGAATTATGACTCTCACACTTAGATGTTTTTATCAAATTTGTGATGACATATGTTCTCAGTGAGGTAGGATATTTTTGATGTGTCACGAGTAATTCTGCATTAATGAATAACTTGAGAAAGGATTAGTCACTTCTACGAAAGTAGATAACTGAGGCCATATGTTTTAAATTATATAGCCTATATAAATCTATGTAAATGGTGTTCTCTAGGAATTTTCAATTCTAGGAATTCAAGGAATGAGAAATCGAGCACCATGGTTGATGGAACGTTCATGAAACCTGCTTGATAGGAGATATTAGAAAAAATTTATTTTATTACACAGTAAGAATTTATATGAGGTGACATGTCATTGTAACATCAAATTCTTTATCATGGGTTTCATGACCCATTACTGGATAATAATCTATGTATTTAGGAAATCCTGACTAATGCCAATGAGAAAGAGGCCTATTTGGTCACACACTATGTTTAGCTAGTATATTAGTTAAATAAATTATTTATTTAAAAAAAGTTGAATAAATATTATTCCAGGTTGTGGATTAATAAATATTCAAGAATTCTTGATTTCATTTATTTCATCTCTAGTTATTTGAAATAATATAATGTGGATGAATTATTTATTTATCAGAGAATTATGCTATTTTAGTTATTTAATAAATAAATACTCAGTGTTCAAAGCCTAATAATATTGAGGATGATTGGTGGATCATGTTATTTTTCTTTTGAGGAATAGAATTAAATATTATATAGTTAAATAAAATTTAAATATAACTTTCATGTAACGAAAATTTCATGGAAATAATAAGAGTTCTATTGTTATTTAACATGTGGTTTCACATGGAATAATAAATTAAGTAATGACACCTATGATAATTAATTATTATTACCTAGTTAATTAAATTTCTTATTATGTTATTATTCCCAATATTTTCCAAGGGGGTCATTCGAACAAATAACTAATCGTTGTGTGCAAAAAATTCTTGGAGAAAATATCTTGAGCTAAGATAAATCATCCCCCTCCAAGATCTCTCTCAAGAATAAGATAGATCCTCGTCTACTTGATCTAGGAGAACTCTTTAGAAGAAATTGTCAAGGTGATCGAAGGTGGACATCACATGCGCAAGGATCTTCCATGCTAGCACTCAGATACTCCATCGGTGACATCCGGAGATATGTGGGGCTTGTATGGATCACCACTAAAGGATTAATATCCTTGGATTATACGTCACAAAAAGTTGCACCTTCGACCTATTTTCAGACCCATCAATTAATAAAGAATCACCTTATAGGTATTTCTATAATATAATTAAATTAATTATAATCAAAATATTTTGATTGTCTCTTCACAGTTATAGGTTCAATAAATTTTATTTAATCTTTGATTCAATTCCATGGATACATCGGAGATCTTCATATTGATCTCAGATTAATCAATAATTATGAAAATTTTCATGGTTGTGTACACACCCATCATGCGCTTCCACTATGTTCGGAACCTAAAAGTGGTATCAGACCAGTCATGTTTTCATTTATAATTATTTAAATAATTTTTTTGATTTATTATTTAGTAATTTATTTTGTCAATTCATGTTTAATAATTCTTATAATATGAATTTAGTGATCTATTCCTCCCTTATCATATCTCACAATTCTTACAAAAATTAATAATTTTATGGATAAAATTAAATCGAGGATCTCATCTAGTGGCGCTGAAAGTTCTGTCCAGATAACATTTGAATACACACCATGTAATAGGATCTACCCACCAAGTCTTTGTGTTCAATGCATAAAGAGTAATTTGGAAATTACTCAATCCATGTGAATTCATGACATGTGGTGTAGTAAATTCTCACAATGTGTATTGACCAGGATAGACTAGCACACGGTCAGGGTTAAGTCATGTTTCCCATACATGGCTTGCCCAGCCAGTGACCATGTAATGTGGAGTCTACAAGATATGTAGCCCAGTGGACACGCCGTGAACTCCAAAGATTTCGAAAGTACATCTCACACTCCATTTCCCCAAGCATGTACATCAGATGGATGGTGAGGAGGGAACACACCTTTTATTCAGAACTACACACCATCTTCTTTTTCCAGATTAAGAAGATAGAAAAAATTATTATTATATTATGTTACACTTCAGACATGTACCTTTGTGTGTGCATAAAGCTGGGAAGCAACATGTTTTAGGTTTTTGATATATATATATATATATATATATGTGTGTGTTTAATTAACATTTGTACATCGTTCAATGATATTCATATCATATATGAGTTTTATTACAATTTTAATTCCACATGAATTCTACATGACACGAGGAATAAGGTGTATACATGTATAAGTACATGATGGATTGTTTTGGAAGGGAATTCACTAGGATTCATCCATGGTACAACTTATGTACAATGTTATGGATGAAAATCTCAATGAAATTTATAAACGGATTAAGATAAAAAGGATTGATTAATCAAAGATAACAATTAATTGAATTGAGAATGATTTTTCTTAATAAGAAATCTTAAAAAACCATATTCTAGTTTTAATTTATGTGTTGTTCGTTGCATGTACGTAGGTGATCATGAGCTAGACCTGACCATTTTATGTGATTGGTTCGCTTTTAAATTATTTATTAAATTAAAATTGAAGGCCATTGTTCCTTTAACTCATTAATATGTCGGGCCTATGTAACCATGGTTTCTTTCATATAAACCCTATTTTACCCCACACCTTCATTTGAGTTAAACGAGGTGAGTGATGTTGAACTCTCTGTGTATCAGAAACACCTAAAGGATGCTATGAATGTTCAGTGAGTCATGCTATTATCCATGACCAATGAGATATTGAAGCAATATGAGAAAATGGATGCTTATAACATTATGTCTCACATTCAAGATCTCTATTAATAGTAGGTGATATATGAGAGGTATGATACCTCCAACACATGGTTCACTACTATTCTTGGATATTCTACACCAGTTGCACGACATGTAGCCATGCTAATTGGATACATTGAGCATCTAGACATCTTTAGGATTAAATTTTCAAAATATTTACATATAGATATCGTAATATAATTATTACCTAATACCTTTTCTAGTTTTATTATTAATTAGAATATGAGAAATAATGAGAAGAGTCTATCCGAGCTTCTTGCCCTGATTTTCCTAGTTGATAAGGAAATGGTGATTGAAATAACCCACAGTACGTATGGTAAATTGGAAGAATAAGGACAAGGAGAATGGGGCTATGATTTATAAAATATATATAATTCCTCTGAGAACTGTCTGACCATGAAGAATAATAAGATCTCGAGGCATGGTATGGAAAAGGAGGAGTATGCTATGCAAGCAGAAAGTCAGGCCACTGGAAGAGGAACTGCACCGATGGGAAAGAGGAATCCAAAGGTACATTCATTATATAGTTAAATCTTTCCATTTCTACTCACTGGGAATTAGATTCAACTTTTGAGGTTCAAAACTATATTCAAATTAAGGAAAAAAGTAGATTCTTGAAACTCTCTAGAGGAGAGGTGGATAAGCAAGTTTCCAATGGGGAAAGGCAGGCTGCCCTAGCCAATGGTGACTAAAATCTCACATTGTAGATAGGAAGGATTTTTTTTACATTGAAATTATTATATACCAATTGTTACCATGAAAATATTTTATTTATCGATTTTAGATACAGATGTATTAATTATCATGTTTGGAAATAAATGTTGTTACTTTTTTGAGGATAACATAAGTTATGATACAGTGAATTTAAATAATGGTCTGTATGTATTGAATTATGATAACTAAGTGTTGGTAATTTATAGCGAACCAGATTCACATGACTCATTCAACATCCAGTCGAGGAATCTCTGCCCTGGTCATGTAAATGAGAAGTGCTTGATAATGCGCTGTCAATATGGGTTTTTGGACTCTTTTATGCTAAAAATACTTGTTAGATGTCACACTTTTTTTGAAGGGAAAATGACCAAACCACCATTTGGTGAATAGGGTGAAAGGGCCATAGACCTTTAAGGATTCATACTCAAAAATGCATGAGAACTATTTCTAATATAACCTAGAGGTTGATATTCATACATTATTACATTTACTGATGACTTGAGTAGACATGACTACGTCTACTTAATGAGTTATAAGTCTGAGTCCTTTGAGAAATTCAAGGAGTTAGTGAATTTAGTAGAGAATCTTCGTGGTATGAAAATAAAGAAGCTTCGATCAGATGGAGGTGGAGAATATCTTACATAAGAGTCCATCAAACATTTATAGGAGTTTGGGATTCTATCTCATCTCACTTCACATTTTACACCACAATGGAATGGTGTTAGTGAAAGGAGGAAATGTACATTTTTGAACATTGTAAGGTCAATGATGAGTCATGAAGATCTTCAAAAATCCTTTTTCAGGATATGCATTGTAAACATCAAAATACATATTAAACCACGTACCAACTGTGGTGGAGAATAGTATTACCTTTGATCTATGGAGTGGAAGGAAACCCACGTTGATGCATACCTGTGTATGGGGATGTTAAAGGTTAATTAATGATTTCTCAAAAAACAAAATAGCACCTCAGGGCACAATGTGTATCTTTATAGGGTATCCCAAGGAAACAATGGGATACTGCCAATACAACCCATCAAAAAAGAAATTTACTTTTGTCAGAAATGTTTTCTTTCTTGAGGGGGATCATATACAAAAACAGATAGTTGGAGAAAGATTTAATTAGATGAAGTTGATTCTCAAGATATAAAAAAGTTCATACAAAAACAAATTCCACATGTCCCCATGGAAGATTTAGTTCCTGAAACACATGTACTGTGTAAGAGCACAAAATTGGTTAGGGAACCAGGTAGATGTGGTTTCCTTGTCACTGAGGAAGGTGAATTATTATTATTTGAAAAAATGAACCTCTATCCTACCACGAAGTAGTAGAGATATCAAAAGATGCTAGATGGAAAGAAGACATGAATTCTGAAATGGATTTCGTTTATCAGAACCTAGATTGGGTACTCATTGATGCACTAGTTGATGTAATGCCTATTGGGTGTAAATAAGTATTAAAAAATAAATTTGACATTGAAGGTCATGTTAGTACCTATAAATCAAGGCTAGAGGATAATGGTTTTAAATAAATTCAAGGAATTTACTATGAAGAATCTTTTTCACCAGATTCAATGTTTTTCTCCATAAGAATCATTCTTCCCATAACAACATTCCAGGATAATGAGATTTTGTAGATGGATGTCAAAACATCATTCCTTAATGGAAGCCGTTAGGAAGATGTCTATATGAAATAACTAGAAAGATTTTTGAAACCAGAAGATGCTATAAGGTTATACAAGTTGCAAAGATCCGTTTATAGATTAAATCAACCATCCATATCATAGAACATTCGATTTGATGAATCCATAAGGTTATTTGGTTTCATTAATAATGAATGTGGGCCATGTGTCTACATGCAGTTTAATGGGAATGTGGTCATTATCCTATTAGTGTATGTTTATGAAATATTGCTTAATGGAAACGATATACTTGTGTTGCAGTCAGTCTAGGACTAGTTGAACCAGGGCTTCTGCATGAAGGACTTAGGCAAAGAAACCTACATTTTAGTGATCATCGTCATTTTTATACATCCATGGGGATTCATGGACTAAGTCAAAGTAAATATATTGACCAGATACTAAAGATATTTATTGTGGAAAAACACAAGATGGGATTGGATCTAATGTCATGTTGTATACATCTTTTCAATAAAATGTATCCCCAAACACAACATGATAAATATACTGTGAGTAATATTCCATTTAATTTAGAGATGGGATCTACCATGTATGCCATGTTATATACCAACCATGATTTTTTCCATGCACTAAGCATGGTAGGAAAATATCTAGCAGATCCTAGAGAACATAATTGGACTATTATCAAGACTATCCTTATGTATTTGAGAAGAACTAAGGATGTGTTCCTAGTGTATGGAAGAGATAAAGAGCTTGTTTTTAGAGAGTATACTAATTCAATTTTTCAAACAAACCATAATTATCTATAGTCGTAGTCAGGATCTATTTTCTATCTCAACGGTGAAGCTATGAGCTGGAATAGTTCAAGGCAGTCAGTTTGTGCAGATTCTACAGTGGAGTCCGAATATTTAGTGGCTTATGATATAGCCACGGATGCACTCTTGATTCAAAAAATTTTCCACCAAAATATTTTTTTGCCTAGAAGAAAATATCCCATTACATTGTATTATGATAATACTACAACGGTGGATTTTGAAAAAGAGGAAAGGTCACATCAAATGACCAATCATATACTCTGAAAGTATCACCCCTTGAGGGATTTCTATAAAAGGGGTGAAGTTGAAGTGAGAAGAGTGTTCATGGAAAATAAAATGATGGACCCCTTGAATAATGGATCACCTCAATAGAGTTATGAATATCATGTTTGAGCTAGTAAACTAAAGCTTGTTAGGAGTTGGATATAGTACATATGGGAGTCAGTTGGAATTGGTGCCCTAGAAATAGACTTATTTGTACTTTATGACAACCTTGTATTTATTGGATGAAGATTTATAAACTCTTTTTCACATCACTATTGTTCTTTGGTGTGACATAGTATGTGATAATGGCCTATGAGTATATGTCACACAAAAAGGTCATAGAGGATCCCTGCTATGATGAGAACCCGGAAGTTCAATGAAACTATTCTTAAAGATATGTTCTATTTTTTGATGATATCATTTGAAGGGATAGAAATGATACATGCTATCAGGGGTGGGGACTTATGAAACATTTAGCCAACTTCTCATGGTGAGTGACTTTGGTAATATCGAGTAGGATTTTGTGAGAACCGGACCCCCTGGTAGGAAATCCACATTCATAAGTGTCATTGGATGTTCCAATAGGTGGATGTGTGTATTGGTCCTTAGACTTTAAGATTATTATTAATGGGTATTATTACAGGCACACTTAGATATATTGATGATAACCGTTGTGGAAAATGTTCGCAGCGATGTAGGATATATTGGGTGTGTCATGAGTAATAATTCATCAATGAATAATGCGAGAACGGAATTTTCACTTCTACTAATGAATATATCTCATACCCATTTATGGAAAAGATATAGGCTAACTAGATCCATGGACATGGTGTTATCTTGGGAAGATCAATTTTGGTATTTCAATGAATGAGAAATCAAGAACATGGGTTGATGTAACTTGCATGAAACCCAATTGATTGGAGATATTAATGCAAAGGGAATACATTACACAGTAAGAATTCATATGAGGTGAAATGTTGTTGCAACATCAACTTCTTTCCCTTGGGTGGCTTGACCCATTGCTAGACAGTCATCTTAGACATTAGGAAAGACCTCCAAATGCCAATGATAAAGAGGCCTAGATGGTGACACATTATGTGTTCCAGTATCTCAATTAAATTATATTTTATTTTATGAAATATATATAAATATTATGTTTTCAGTGGTGGTTTAATAATGATTCAACTATGTCTGAACGCATTTATTTTATCACTAGTTATTCGAAAAAATATATTACGGATGAAATATTTATTTATCGAAAAATAATGCTATTATATTTATTTAATATGTTAATAATCATTATTCGAGGCCCGATATATATTGAGGAGGATGGGAAGACCATATTTTGGGTCCAGTGAAAAATAATATTAAATAATATTTGGTAAAATATTCTTTAAATATAATGCACAAGTTATGCACATGTCACGGATATAAAATAATTTCTATTATTATTTGACATTGGGTTTCACATGGAATAATAAATTAAGTAAAGGCACCTGTGAAAATTATTTATTATTACCTGGTTAATTAAATTACCCATTATGTTATTATTCTATATATTAGCCAAGGGGGTCATTAAACTCACAAACCAATCATTGTGTGCACAATATCCATAGAGAAAAGCTCCCGAGCATAGAGAACTCTTCCATCCCCATGAAATCTCTCAAGAACGAGAGGGATCCTCCTCAAGAAGATCACAAAGAATGCTTTGGAAATTATTCTCATGGCTATTGATTCCCAACATCACATGCACAAGTCTCTTCCACACTAGCACTCATTAACTATTTCATCCACATCCGGAGATATAAAGAACACTTGTGGATCACCACTAGAAGATTCTGATCATTGAATTATACATCCCAGTGAAGCCACACTGCGGAACCGTGGTCATAAAAATCAACAAAGAAATAATCTCATTTGAGGTATTTCAATAATTTAATATAATAAATTATAAAAAAATGTTGATCCTCTCCTCTCGTTTATAGGTTCTCTCCTTGGTATTTTATATTTGATTAAATTATGTGGATACTAGGTCTCCTCATTATATTAATCCTTGATTAATCATCGATTATAAAAAATTTAAATGTTTGGAACATACCCATCATGTGCTTCAACTGTGCCTGAAACATAAAATTTTGTTCTATTAACTGAATTTGTATCGTATATGAATTATTTATGTATAAAGTAGTTGAATGTACTATTTTGGCCAACTTTGTTTCATGTAGGATATTGCATATGCCTGAGACTACCCTTAGTGAGTGATGGTCCAGTCATGCACCATCACATACTTAGAGTATTGTAGTTGGAATTTTGTGTCAAATACTTGGGGATTTTCATACAGGAGGGATGCGATAGTCTTTGGTCGACATGTTAGATTTGATTCATGTTTGGGATATCCTATCGAGATAGATATTCCAGAAATGGGTTTTCATGTACTTGGACTATCCCTTCTAGTTGAATGTGTCACATTCATGGGGATATCCAATTGAGGAGGATGTGTTAGGATGGTTACTGACGTTCCATCGAGAATAGTGCCAAAACAGGAACGTTTCTCCCAGTATGGTTCTGAAGTAGGTAGATTTGGCCCCCGATAACTTTACAAGAGCTTGGTAGTTATGTGATATGCTGTTGTTATGTCATTAAATTGTTTTTTATCTTTTCATAAACTAGTATATTTAATTAATTATTTCTAAGGGTCCTTGGTGGTGTCATAATGAGACTTGTACTCACACCCTACTCAACCATTATAGTGAACTTGTAGACATCATGAATAGTAACTCAATTAAGGGAAAATTACCTATGGTGGATAGTTGAGATGGTAGAGCTGGAGAATATGGTTGTTGCTGGATGACATTTTGGTGGGACATAATATGATACCTTTATTTACTAGATTTACTAATATTGTAGATCTTTATTTTATTTTGGTTATTATATCATCTATTTCATCTTCACATTTCCACATGTACTGAAATTTTTTATTTATTAATATATTAATGATAGTATTAATAGGTCAAATTATATGATATGGAGTTCATAATTACCCCATGATCCACTTGAGACCTTCTCTTCTACTATACATCCTCTATCATACAGTGTTTAGATACATCGATCACCAACATTTGAAAACATTCCAAGAATAAAAAGTAAAAAATGGTTTTTAGATGCATAAAACACATAATAATATAACAAAACCTATGAAGGAATGATAGAGAGAGATAGATGAAATGGGAAGAGAACCACTTAATGGAGATGGATTGAATGGGAGTATCCACACTTCGATCCACTAGGAAATATGATTGGAGGAACCAGAAGTGGTTATTAAGAGCTCCCAATACCTAGGAATGATAGATACGTCATTTTAAGGTCAGCTAAGTGTTTTAATGGTGGTTTATATAATTTTTAAATAAATTTTAATAATTAAAATTACTATATAAATAGTTTGGCAGGAAGGGATGGATGGTTATAAAAAACAGTGTTCCCTAATAAAGAGGGCCTCTACCTGGGTGCACAGTTTCATCAAGTGGGTGAATGGTTTGTCAAATAGTGTTCCGACTGTGAAAAACCCTACTATCCAGGGCTTCATTGTTTTCACTAGGTGGGAGAACTTTTTGGTATATTCGTGCACCAATTAGGAGCAACCAAAAAATTTCCAAACAATTCAAATTTTCACATTATGAAAGCTGAGATAAAACTCAAAAAACATAGATAAAAAAGAGGGTTAAGGAGATCCTAATAACTAATAATAAGTTGAAAAAACCGCCCCACCCTATAAAAATTATATCCCTAGAAATACTATCATGAAATATAAGTATTATAAATATGGTGTCTGTAGATCTCTTACAATTTCCTCCCAATCTCATGTATCATTTTAATTGGAAATATCATTCCATTGTAGTAAAAAAATGTATAATCCTCCCACGATGTTTCCTTGATTTAGAATAAAATATATTTATTGTATACTCAACAATAATTAAGTCATGTTAAATGTCAAGATCACTGCAGATAAAAACATGAAATATATCAGAAAGTCATTTTATAGCAATGATACATAGAAAAAATTGTGTATCAACATAAAAATTAGATATGGATAAAAATGGTAAGCCACTTCATCAACCTTTTAATCAACCTTAAAATGATCCATAAAATGAGAAGAAGGATTCCATTTCCTCCCAAACCATTGATGACCAAAAATAAGGTGAAACTATCAATTCCACTTGGTTTCCTACAAAAAACACTCGCAGTATATAACGATGATCAACATAATATTTATATTGAATTTGTGCCATAAAAAATTAGAAGAATAAAAAACAATATTTTCTATAACCACATGGAAAAATCTCGGTAAAACCAAGGAATTTTATCTATTATCCAACCAAAATAACTGATATTTACAAGGACGTCCATAAAACTCCCTAATAGGAACCATTCTGATCAAGGATTGGTAACTATAGTTATAAGAAAACTCAACCATTACTAAATGGTCAACCAAAAATCCACTAAATTTAGTAATACATTCATGAAGAATATCTTAGAAAATCAGTATTTCCCTTTCTGTTATTTCTTATAGATGTAGATGGTATTTCATACTGAAACGAAACCAAGATCCATGTGCCTCATGAAGTCCTATTTAAGAGTTATAAGGAGAATGGGGAACCCTATAGTAGACTACAGAATATGAAACTCCATGAAAATATAACTATCTTATATAGAGATTTCTCAGCTCCTCAACATTGGTTGTATCACGAATGGGAATAAATCAAACTGATCTGGATAACCTATTTATCATAACCCATATCACATTATTGTTTATCTGGATACATGGTAACCCATACACAATGTTCAAAGATATATAATCCCACATCCATGTCATCAATTTAATTAGATGAAGATAAAATCAATGATTTTTTATTCTCATCCATGACCAGTTGGAGTGTATAGTAGTGAGAAACCAAGTAATTGATGTCATGTCATATACCTATCTAGTAGACTAATCTATGCATTTCTGATAAGATCTTTGTGGTTCCCATGTGCACAACCCATTTGGAATTATGAAAATTCATCATCAAATCATTCCATTATAGTTAAAGGTATGAATAAACAATTATAATAAACATAGAACAACATTTTTGGAGAGTGGTCACATTGTAATGATATCCCCACCATAAAGAGAGTCTTTCATTCCATGAAATTAATCATCAAGGTGCTTCTTTAAAATAATTATCTCAATAGGAGTATAGGTAAAATAAGCACTATCAAATCAAACCTCAATCCATGTTTCCTGATATCTTTGCTGAAACTATGAAAAAAGAGATATGAGGTTCCAAATTTTTTATGATTCCTTCATGGATTTGGTTAGATGTTTATTTCAAAAATCATGAGCAGTGATATTCCCTTTCCCTGGTTTATAGGTGAAGTTGGAATCGAAGGATTTCATGTAATCTACCCAATGCATATGGCTGTGATTCAAATATTTTTGTGAAAATATATAACTCAATATATGGTTCTAAATAACATGGACAAACATTTTTTAAAAAGGTAATTACACATACTCTTATGTTCATGCATTGTAGCTTCCAGTTAAAGGTCATTGGTTGGGCAATTCTTATTGTTAGACTAAGATGCAGAGAGCCATAGGAAACCATGTGATCACTAAGAATAGGGAAAAACCCAAAACCGAACCTAATTCATCACAGAAAATAACCAATCCCTGTCCAACCTCCGGAAGAGTTGACACTAGCATAGAAAAAAATATTTTTCATCTCAAGAAATGATGTCTGAAAATTATCATCCCATGAAAACATCACTCCCTTTAGTGTGAGCGTGGTCGCTATAGAAGCTAGTTTTGAAAAATCATTTACAAATTGGTAGTAATACCCATCTAAACTGAGATTCATTGAATTCAAAATACATTATGCAATTCCTACAATGTCAGAATAGAATTCATGTTTTATCGACCAATTACAATTCAGTTTTTTGAGACTACATGCCCTCAAATCTCAACTTCTCAAGTAAAGAGCTCACATTTTGATAGCATGCCATATAATATGTGATTTCTCAATATCTCTGACACTAATCCCAGATGATTCAAATGATCCTCTTCAGACATTTAAAAAATCAAGATGTCATCCACAAAGACTACCATGAAATGTATGAAGATACACATGGAAGATCCTATTCACAAAATTCAAAAATACTACAAGAGAATTGGTTATAAAAAATGGAATGAAAATAAAAAAAATGGAATTACCTCATCCAAAATGTAGTTTCCAAAATTTTAGATTATTTTATTCTCAACTGGTGTTAACTAGATCAATGATCAATCTTTAAAAACAAATTATCTCATTTCAACTAGTCGATCAAATCATCAATCCATGATAACAAAAATCTATTCTTTTTCGTCAATCAATTGAGTTTCCTATAATCAACACATAGACTATGTGACCCTTCAACTTTATCAGCAAAGAGAATTGGTGTCACCCAAGTGGACTTTCTTGGGCATATGAATCCATTTTCTAAAATAACATCCCACCAAGTTTTTAACTCAATCATTTATTCTAGTTCAATATTGTAAGAAGCTATATAAACTAGTTTAGTACTAGGAACTATATAAATAAATATCTATACACCCCTTATCAATGTAAAATATGAGATGTATGCATGACACATGTTGCAAAACATTATGCCAACTAGAGGGATATCATCACTCAATGACTATCATTTCTGATCAAAATAAAATAACAATATTAAATTCACCAACTCTAGGTATGATGGTCCCACTCTTATCAAACTTCGGTCCAATTATTCTGGAATGGTACGATGCACCTCACTAGTTGTAGTAAAAGAGAATTATAATAGAAAACAAATAATTTTTTTATTATTATAAAAAATATGATCTGTCCTAAAAATAAAATCAATTGGTTTCATTTCAATAACTAGAAAATCCCAAACAATTTCAATTTCTATAAATTGAATGTACATGCAGGAAAACAGATACCCCACTCTCTTATTTTTGAGGGGTGTAGTAATATTCATCACCTATTTCAAATAATCCATATGTTGATTTAAGATATTTAGAATAATAGTATAAATGATTAAATTGGATGCATTGATATCAAATAAAGATGTCAGAACAGATTAAAAAATAGTGATGGTACCTCTCATAGTCACTAGACCTGTATATGATTCCTTAATAGAATCTTCCAGAAATTGAGAAGATTCATTTTAGTTGATCATCAATGGAACCACTTAGGTCATAAAGAATCAAATGAAACACCAAGAATTTTTTTTTGATGATTTTCCCATGTGACTATGTGGAGTGAAAAAGGTATAAAATAATTACTAAAACTTTCTGGAATGTCAATAAGAGCTAAAGATCTTGGGTTCCTTATGAAAAAGTTTTTCTAGTTACCATGATTTCCACACTATAAGCATGTCAATGGGGATATTATAGAAACATCAGGAGTTCTTGAAGAACTATATTACTGAGAACCACCCTGATAATCATTAATATATCTCATACGTTTATGGGAACTCACATAACTGCCACTAGGAAAAAAGGAAGTCCCATAAGCCCTGAATTACCATCTAAATTAATTTTTACTATCAACATACTATCCAACATGTCCAAATGAGAAGATATCTTTAAAAAGAAAGCATGAGAGGAAAAATCATATTGATGGACCATTTGAAACCATAAATTTTTCATATTATCATTCAATATAATTTCATGGGAATATTTTATAGTCTCAGGGAATCCATTAAAATATTCTATCATGGTCGTCTCAGCATGAAAGATTTTGAAAATCTCCATAGCCTTATCCACCAACATAGAATTTTCATATTATAGTTCAGTAAAGATAAACTTAACGTACTTCCACTCTAAACGTTCATACTTATTTGATGTCACTATCAATATTCACCACATCTGGAAAGGTCTCTCAGGATTTAAGATGACACATTTCACCTTGATTAAATCATTATTTTTTCAAGAACACAAAAATAATATCTATCTTGAATAACTAAATCATAATCGTAGTTGGGTAATTAGATCCTTATAATGTGTGTGGGTTATAGTTAAGGATATCCTAATATCTATTCTATAAATCATCCCTTTTCTATTACAGAACCGGTTATTATATGGGAAAAATTGCAGGTGCCTGTTATAGAGCATAAATAGCGTTAAAAATAACATTCAATAGATTCTGGTCCATGGGAGTATTTACTAATTGTTGTTCATCAACTGCAACCTCATGGATCCTATTCATATTTATTCTTGGATGAATGATTCTATACAACATCATCAAATAATATTGAAGACAACTGAATAGTAATTAGATCAACACTTAAAAAATATCAATTGGGAAATTAATCCCATCAGATAAGAAAATATGATTTGGATTTATACTTATGAAAATATAAATTAGGGAAATTACAATAAATAATCCTCAATACACACTTACCGAACCACCCATGGTGTCATAAGGCTCATTAATTTGATTTCTAGCCGTAAAATCACTCGGAACTACCTTCTAATTCCCAACAAGATATTTCAAACTGCATACTGACATCAATACATTGTTCACAAACTAAACCTATGATTCCACATTTTCACGAAGCATCCTAGATACCCATGTTTCGTGATACCTAAGATGGAGAAGATATGGATCAATGGGTGTTCTAGATCTCAATGGGTTGGTGGCTTGCACCTAGATTATTTCTAAAACTAGGAAAGAAATTACACATAAACTGTGTAATATAATGATATATATCTGAATGCTTAAAATTAAAATGGAATGTAATACCTGAAACTACATAGATATACCGAAATATGAAAATAGTTCCTTATAAATGTACATGAAGAATCCAAGAAAAACTCAACAACACAATTGAAAGTATACTCCAAGCACTAGGGGATCACTAAAATCAATGTCATATAAGAGGTTTTTTCCCAATATTTGGGCCTTCTAGGATAAAATTTGTAAACACCCAAATTCAATGTTATAGTGTGAGTTAAATACCTAGTAGGGTATCACCATGTGTTCCATAATAAGATTTTATAATTATGAAGCATGTAATATATTCTTTTTTTTTGAAAAAATATTCATTGACATATAATTGTATATAAAAAATTGGCTTTTCATTTGAAATTTTGGAACTATTCACCCAATTTGGGCCTTCGGGACACCGGTTTGGGCCTACGGGTCTCCAGGAACTTCGGGTCATCAATGGCCTTCAGCCCACAAGGCCTTCGGGGCGCATAGGCCATGGAGTAGACCAGTTCAAATAGAACTATCCCCAGAAGAGGATCAAAGCAATATGAGTAGCAGCCACCAGATGCAGAGCTAACCAGATTGAAAGAATGAGAGGGTATGTCAGCCGCCATCGGGACCAGGCACCCTGCATCTTTGTACAGGGCAATTCTACCCGATAAACAATGCATGGTGGGGATTTAGGTGATCAATGATGCAGAAAGCTGGGGAGGGGAAGTTCAAGTGGGCTGCGCCTACGGGTCATTTATTGGGCATGGTACGCCTCTGGGCCTTCGGGTCATGTATTGCGGGTTTTTCGGGCCTTGTGCCTTGGGCCTATGGGTTATGTACGAGTTCGCCTTAAACCCTTAAAAATGGTGATTATGCATAATAAAAATAAAAAATAAGTCCTTAGGTCCATTTAGGGTATAGTCTTGAGTAAATAACATTCAAAATCATTGGAATTTTTAATCGAAATACAGAAAATAATCACCATGAGAATCTACATTGTGGTAAAATAGTTTGAGGTTATTCTATGCTCACACTCTCATATCAATGATCATGAAATATGTAGACACACATCCCATCGGCTCAGGATGAATAAGACTCATCAACGTTCCATCAATAACTTCATCTTACTAACTATATTTTTGTTATTTTTTTCATCAATATTTAGATTAGGAATTAACATCCTATAATGCTTTTCCTAAATAAGCCACTAACTACTTAGGTTCTCATGTGCTCAATAAATTAGTCGATTTAAAAATGGGAGAATGATTTTATTTCAAATAAATCACCATTGATTATTTAATTTCCCAATAATTTTTTCAAAACTCAAATTCACTTTCACAATGGGGATATATGTTTTTCATTAATTCATGAATTTTAAAAATAAAAACAATAATTTTTTCATAAATTTCATTTAATCAACGTTTCTCAAAACCATTTCGCAAATAAAGTCACAAATTCCATAAATTTAAAATTACACCACAAATTTAAATAATAATGGAATTGGGGTTTTACCCAAAAACACTCTACCCCAAACCAATTTAAACATCAATTCACATCAAATTGGGTTTTTATATTTCAAATGAATGTAGTTTTAATCATCATGAAAATCAATGTTTAATGAATTGGAACTATTAAAATCAAAATCACCTTCCATTATTATTGGGATCAGATAACACATCACCCGAAATGAGATTTTCCAATGAAAAATGGCATAAATTGAGATCGACAAGAACACTATAATAATAATTCAAGACAAATGAGTTTATCTCATTGAACACATCACGATCTGACAAACCCTATGACTGAAAGAGTGAGAGAGATAGAGAGAAGGAACATGATGAGAACCTATTATTGGAGTTAGATTGAATGAGATGTTCCATGGTCTGATCCATATAGTTATAGGTTTATAGGATCTAAATAGGTTATCGAGAGATCCCAACATATCTATATCTGAGATACATTGATCTTGGGTCAAGATGGGGTCCGAATGGAGGACTTGTGGAATTTTAAAATACTATTTTGAAATTGAAATTACCATGTGTATGGTTAGGTTGGTAGGGCCACATGGTTTGAAAACAATGAAAACTGACCACACACCCCTATACTGGGGTGATTATTTATTACTAGGTGGGCACAAATTTTGTTAGGCCTTTGTCAAAACATGAAAAATCCCACTGTTAGTGGTTGCACATTTCTTTGTGGGTGCGTGAACTGTTTGGGAAAACCAAGTTCCAAACATGAACAACCAATAAAGTTCCCAAAAATTATGGTTTTCATCTAAAATAACCATAGCTGAACCCAAACCAAATCATATTAGAAAATTAGGGTTTTGAAGTAACTGAAAATCCGTAATATGATGTTATAAATATAGATCCCCAATGACGATTTTATCACATTTATATTTTATATCATATTTTTTTTAATTATAAATCATATTCTCTATCTAATAGTCCTTTGATTCATATATTTCCAATTACAAATCATGAAAATAATTTTCTTTTAAATATCCCTTATTTTGGTTTGGTCTCTTTCTTCCATGTACTTGATCCTAATGTAATATATGTATTATATATCATTTACACTATTTATATGATTTTTATAATATTGAAATGCAAATATAAACGTTCTCTTGATAGTGTGAAGATCATATATTTCAAAATTTATAGTGAATAATGGTAACCTATAAGATCATATCATTCATTTGACCAGGGATAACATGAAAACCCATATACCTAGTATTACAATAGATATATTTATTGATTATTTATCAATGTTGAAATAATTTGTTCCGTAGGGAAAATTTTATATTATGCTATCTGTACATTTTTTAATTTATAAATACATTATACTTAAAAATTTATAAGTGAAAAAAATAATAGTTCGTCAGTTCAGTGGTAAGTATCATGAGACAAAAATATTAGGTTTGGGGTTTATTCCTACTCTATTATTATTCTAATGTCGGATATTATGAATTTCAATTAGAATGGATTTGATAAAATTAATTTATGGGTGCATTAATTAATAAATCCCCTCTTAAATAGGAGGTTTCATGGTAAAACTATCTAGGGTATTCCACTTATGAATACCCATTTAGATAATACATATTGACACAAGGCCTTGACTACATGATTATAATTTTTGATGGTATACTATATATAATTATACTCTGTTTTTTAACATCTATGTGCTTTGTTATTTCCATTATTATTGAATACATGGTTATATTATTTTTATGTTTTCAATTATTTGGGGTCATTTGATTATGTATTTATAGTATTCTATTATTTCATGTTTTTTCCATGATATACTTGTATATATTCTACCCCTTACTAAGAATATTAGAATACAGTTTAAATTTTTAACCATTTCCCTTGGAAACAATGAATGATTATATATATTATATAAGGAGAATAATGATGTACTAATAATATTTCATGAATTTTCATTGTGTAATTTTATTTTCCAATGTTTTTTAAACATTAACAATATATTTAGTCTCATTTTTGTAACAACCATGAATTTAATCGATGGTGTGTTAATTATAATTATATAAGTATGTCATGTTTAGTAATGTAGTATTATATAAATAAAATACAACACATGGTAGATCCATTAATATTTTTTATATTTACATGAAAATTTCACTTAGAGAAAATATATGTCTATATGAAATAAATGTGTTATAATGAGAGAAAACTAAAAATACGATACACATGAAATGAAAAATTAAATATTCTTGATCCCATAGAATTATCTCACTCAAAAAAATATATAAATGAAACAAAAAAATAATAATGAAATAATTATTTTTCAAATGAAAATAAATATAACCTTGAGAGAAAATAGAAGTGAGTAAAGAATGAGTAAAATATAATGTATTTATTGATGGTAAGGTACCCATATGACTACTAAATATCTAACAATTGGAATTGTAATATAATAGTTGGAATAATAATATGATAATTAGGAACAAGGGAATGATAGTTAAAATAACAACCTAACATATAGAGGAGGTAAATAATATTTATCTATCTTATATAACAAACATTTAGAAATTTATATCATGATACAAATAAATCAATGTTATAGAAATTACCCAATAAGTTTTTTATTTTTATAAAACCCATATATTTTATTTGAATTTTTAGGATAATTAAAAAAATTCAAAACAAATATTATATAAATAAAAAATTATTATAAAATAATTTTATCTTTCATTTGAATGATATCATAATTTTATGAGACCATAAGTAATTTTTCAAAGGGTCATAAAAATGATCGTAAGATTAAATTTGATATATTCCAATAGAACAAGGTTCATATTTATAAATTTATTTACAGCAAAAGGATATCATATTTGGAATATTAATTGTGAAATAAAATTAGGCTAAATTTTAATAATTTTAATACTTTTTTTAGTTTTTTCATGAATTGTGAAATTTAACAAAATAATTTATTTTTCATTATAAGTTAAATACAATGTTAATTTCATAAAGGGTGATGTATGAAACCATTAACTCATCATCGCATTCCCAAATTAATGAACATAGTCACAAGATTCAGTAGTATTGGTAGTCATGAGTCAAAATAATAAAATTTTGATTATTATATTCAAAACCACCACACTCATCCACTTATAAATACAACCAGTCACCTACCATTATTCTCACACCATCGAAACTTAATTAATTGACCAAAATTTTCTAATTTTAATCCCTAAACATCATCCCCAAATAGGAGAAATAAATTTCCTACCAAGAGTCCATTCCAAAGATCTATAATTGGTGGCCTATGTCAAGACATCCAAAGGAAAAGCTAATACCCTCAACTAATATTTTTAATTTTTATTCCTCTTAATTCTCCAAAATATTTCCTCCTCAAGTGACATAATGACTCAACTATCATAAATATAACATAATGTTTTTGTTTTACTGGAATATCTTATTGCAGTTGGTGTCCTAGGACAATTTTTTTGAACTATGATTACATTTATATTCAATGTATTGAATTATAATGAAATCTGTTTTTATAAAATTTTAATTATTATTTTTAAATATGTCAAGAGAAAATCCCCATTTATTGAAAATAAAAAGTAGGACAGTTTTGAAAACTGGGAAATGAGAGAACCCATTATAATCATACATAAAATTTACTTATGTAAATCTTGACATGAAGGACATAAAGGTCCTAGATGACCAAATGGGTGAAAATATAAAAATAAAAAATAGAAAATGTCTCATTTACCCATACCACAAAATGTAAAAAATAATTCTCTCACAAATGATGCATCACACCCCAAAAATTATGTTTCATAATGATGGACTATTGAAATTAGTAAGAGAACCCTTATATCCATAAGAACATGCATAGAGTAGAAAATTAGATAAATTCAAGCACATCTATCCCAGTTTTGAGCTTCTCATATGATAATTCTTTTGATAAAATCACAGCACATTCAAACTAGTGAAATAAAAATAATGAAATAAAAAAACTATATAAAATCAATGAAAGGGTACCCATCCAACCTACCAAAAAAGGATAGGTTGAAGGATGATGGGTTTCAAAACACCCCAATCCAACTTTTGAGGATGCACACCAAATGATACCAGTAAGAAGCAGCACCTCTATCCAAATGTAACGACACAAATTGAATGGACTGAAAAGAAATATGATTCCCAATCGAACCCATAGACCCAAAAAATAGGCAGTACAAGACAAAAACACATATGTACTGGCTAAAACTATACCGACCATTGATGAATACACCAATAAAACCAAAACCAGGACCCACTGTTGACATGATGCCACATGCATCCCTAATATAAAACCGACATCCACCCAAACCACAACTACAAATCATCTAGCTCCCCATGATGAGCCTCGTTATCAGTCACCTAAAATCTTTCTTCCACCGAACCACCAACATCACTGATTGAAGTCAGTTAAGCCACCGCCTAAAACAATGCCTCCCAGGAATGTCACTTGACCATTGATCCAGATAATCCACACTAAATCCATTGGTACATGTATGGAAATCCTAGATATAAACTAGATCAAAGGGATGCAGATAAAATTATAAGACAAAAATAATGAGAGATCTCAATAATTATTTGAAAAATAGTGAGAATATGAAGGAAGGGAGAATTTATTCATGGAATATTTAAAAATGTAGCTACCTCAAAATCCACCAACAAATAAATAGAGAGAGAATACACCATCAAAATATGGACCATAGTTTCCATGAGTACAAGTTTCATAGAAAACATAAAAATCAAAAACCCTAGAGGTAGGAGTCACCTATCTAGGTGAGTTTGGATCAATCTATCTCAAAACGTTTCACATATTTTTCATTAATATTCATGATTCTAATTTAATAATTTCCAAGATTACAGATTTCTTTTATTCGGTCATAGTTGTTACCAACTATGATTAGAACATTAATGTGTTTTGGTAAAATTCATTAATATAACTGTTGTTGGATAACATGAAATGATGAGGGAAAATGTATATATATACTATTAGGTGTGAGTACTCATAATCGAATGATGTATGTTCTCATGAAGTTCACTATTGATAATCTCTAATATGGGATCTTATGAGAGCATACTCACCAGTAGGAATTCCACATAATTTGGTGTCATTGGATATTCCTATCAGTGAACTTGTTTATGGCCCATATACATTAATATTATCATTAAGTCATTTCATGATTAACATAAAATGGTTTTTTTTAAAACATAGTCACAAAATATGTCTATAAAAAAGTGGGTCACATTGGGTGCTTCCATATTGATGTGTCATAATGTATAAGTTGGGGAAATATTTGTTCCTTCCATCTTTACAGAAGATGATATCTTATCCCTTTGATTAGAAAAGAAATATCTCATTAAATTATATGGACCTGGTGAAAGAAAATCTTAATTTTTAATATTAAAAGAGATTTATATCAATAATATAGGTAGGTGACACATATATGAAACCCATTTGATGTGATATTATGACAAATAGAATGTATTTCAGAGTGAGGGGAATTATTTCAACGTAATAATTATGATAGTAAGATAATTATCATTGTTACCGTAACCCATTATAGATAATAATCTCAAACATTACTAAAGACAACATGATTCAAATAAGAAATTATTGTAGACGGTCACACACTATGTGTTTCCAATGATCTTAGTAAAATAATATTTGAATTTAATTAATTGAATAAACATTATTCTCAAGACAGAGGGTATATTTTATTTACCATTTATTGATAAAAAATGAATATAATGGAATGAAAAATTAAAGTTAAACAATTATTTGGGATTTCAATAAATTCTAGAGGATATTGAATGGAACAAGGGTAATTCTTGTGAAAAATATTAATTAACAATCCAGTAAATTAATATTTTTAGTGAGACAGTTGGAACATGATGCAAAATTATATTAATAATTATATTATTATGTGGCATAAATTTTATTAAGGTTTATTATAATTTTTATTGGTCGACATGAAATTTATTAATATTTTTTCTTAAACCCTATCTCTTTAAATGTACCACAATGTTTTTTTGTATGAAATACAAAAAATGAATCATGAGAATATTTTTTCACAAAAAATATTCTTTAAAAATATTCTCTTTATCTTTCTATTTAGAATGAGAAACACTTGATAGATACCTTCAATATCAATGGAAGATAGATCCACATGAATAACATAGGATAATCGACATGATGCACTAGCACCCAAAGATCAATTGGTGTTTCTTAGATATCAAAAGTGTAGGTGTGGATCAGCACAAGAGAGATTATATACTTGGACCCATACAATAAAGATAATTATAAAAGTATATTTTCAAATGATTTAAATCTAAATCAAAGAAATAATTATCATTTCACATATTTAATTTTTCAGATATTAAATAAATTAATTATAAATTTGATTAGTAAGATTCTCTCTCATGGATTCGGAAAACTAGATTTGGAATACATTTTAATATATATCCCAGAAAAACATGATTCCTGGGGTCCCAAATCTAGAAATTAGTATCAAAGGGGTCTTTTTAAAATTTATAATTATTTATTTTATAGTGGATCCATACACAGTCACGGTTGAATTTTAATTTCATATAATTAATTTCATAATATATTCTAAATTACCATGTTTTTGATATATAAATAATGTTTATTATGTTATTAATTTTATTAATATTTTATGAATTGATGAATAATGTCCAGATATTCCACCAAGAAATATGACCTTTTCCTAGTATGATAGGGTTACATGACATGTAGCGGGAGTACACACCAAAAACCTTAGTATGCTACACCTGTCCATTCTATGGGTGACACAACATTCCAATGTGTTATTACATGCAGTGTACACTATGATTTACCCAATAATTGTCACATGTTTTTTCATATTACATAATGTGTATAGGGCGTACACGCCTTGTTGTCTACATTGGTTAGCGGTGAAATTCATGAAATCTATCTTGTCATTATACATGTTCAAATCGAATGAGACTAACATCATAATAATTAATGAATTACTAATCATGTAACAATTATACATGATGTGTAGTTCATCAAATCCCATATCTGAGATACACATCAATTCCATTGTATTGTTATCTAGAAACACGACATTAAAGATACGTCACGTGTAGCTAGAGTGCACATGTCATGTAACCTCTAACTTAATAACTTGCTACGTCTTTTGATGGGTTTCATGAGAACATGAAATTTAGATATCACATTATGTAGATATCATGTACACAAAATTTAATCCATTGAAATTAATTCAATAGACACATGCATGTTTCCTTGGCACACAAAAATCATTGCACATGACGTGTAGCACATTGGTACAAGCCATGCATTCCTATTGAAACCCACAATGAAGCCATAAGTGTAATGCCCCAACCCTAGAAGCCTAGATTCTATGCATATTTTAATACATTGGCATGAATACAAGGAATAAAATCATGAAGGACTAAGTATATTACTAGTTTTGGAAATCCAGATACATACATATGTTCAACATTACAACTGTAATGGTAATAAAACATATATTTTTTATTAGGAACATCCACAACTATACGCATATACATGTAGGTCATTAATAATATACATATTCATGTGCTATGAAAATGAAACATATAAAATGAATGATCATAGATGATCAGTAAGGATAAGCAATACGTTAGAATACATTATAATAAAAACATTAGGCACATTGAATATCTAAAAATACATGCCATTAAAAATAAACATACACAATTATGGTGGGAATAAAAGATGAAGAAATAATGCATTAATAACACCTAATCATGGGTATTATGCTAGTTGAATGACCATATGTACTATAAATACTATTTTTATAATGATGGAATGATTGATATAGGACATCATATCCAAACTGTCAAGTCCTCACACAAAGACCATAAATAACAATTTTGTCAATGCCTCATGCATAGACCATAGTTTGTCTTATGAGACTTACTGACGCACCGAAGGGCTATATGGCCCCCACCAAACATTTTATATGTCCAATGCATTCCTAATATTAATGGGGTTTGACATAAACAACATAAACATTCATATTCAAACAAACATATGAAATTTAAATAACTTTCCCTAATCATTAAACATAAACACTATCCATTACGAGTAATATGGTGAATAGTTTCAAGATAACACATACAAAATCAAATTAATCATAATAAATTAAATAAAACATCGTGTATGATATCATAGGTTATAAAAATAAATGAATTAATATATTAAAAAATGGATGTTGACAAAGATGAATATACTTTTAAAAGATACCATTGAAAAATCCTTGAGGAAATAATCCTTAAACATTCCAAATTCTTTCATAGCACCTTGAAACATTAAAATAATAATCCCTAAAAATATCATGATAATATGTATAATATTGATATGATATACCAAAGGCCAATACATACACTAAAAGAAATAAATAAGTGGTGAATAAGGTATATATCTCCTAAAAGTTAAATGGAGATGAGAAAAATAGTTTTTTACTTTGGGAAGAATAGTTCTTTTGTAAAGTAATTTTTATTTGTCATTAAATAAAATTTTAAACATGTATATCACATAAAATAAAAGGTGAGGTATTTGAAATTATATTTTTGGCATAAAATAAATTCTTATTGGGGTGAAATAATTTAAAAATAGTTTTTAATGATTCTTTAGATACAAAACATTTTAGTGATGTTTAAGGAAAATATTAAAAGAATTTAAAGCGCAAAGGCATGTCTGTTTTTATAAAATCATATATGAAAATAAAATCATGAAAAAATATGTTATTTTAGAATGATAAATATTTCTTAAAACATATTATATACTGAATATAAATATAGGTATGAAATTGAGAAGTTCCTTGAACTGGGCTTCTATTTCGAAACAATTTTTAAGAAGATTGTTTTAAAACATGTAACATCCCCAAAAAATAAAGATAGATTGAGATTGGTCTAAATATATTGGAAATTGACCCAAATTGTTTTGGGATTACATCGGAATAAAAAATAATTCCATTGAGGTGAGTATATAATAATATCAACTAGATTGAAAATTGATGTTTGGGTAGAAAATACTTAAAACATTGTCATAAATTGAACTGTATGCCCCAAAAGTAATAATAATCAAATTGACCGTTGAATATAATAAAAATAAAAATATTAATGTCATGAAACAATAATGTTATTCATAACACCATACATAATTTGATGTTGTAAATACTCAATATCTCCCAAAAATAGAAGAGAGATGAAGAAACCCCTTACGTAAAGTGTTATGGTGTTCTTCACATCATCTAAGTGTCCGGGATACAAAAAATTAATTTTATTAATTAAAATTTAAATAACCTTATATTTATGTAATTTATTTATTATTTCCTTATTAAGATCAATTATGTCCTTCTTTATGGGTCTAAGAGGATCAATTTCATTGTTTGGGAGTGTTTTATTTCTTGGTATTCATGACCGGTTTACTTATATACATGTAAGGAAAAAACGTAATATGAGAATGATTTTCTAGAATTGAAGTTATTTTTTTTCTTATCCTCCATAAGATTACATAGTTATAAAAATTACTTGTTTATTGAGAGTGAAGTTGAATCATTATATAAAAAATTAATGATAATTTTTTGGGTTAATTGGTGGCATTTGATCACAACGAACTCGTTTTGATTTATAACATAATATCATGTGTGCAAAGTGATTCCATAACCTTACATAATTAATAATATATATATTCTATTTCAACCATCAAAATGTTATCATGACATGAATTAAATATGGTTATAGAAATTGAAAACATGTCTTCCTTGAATGTTATAATTTAACACATCTTAGAGGGAGTTTTCATTTCTAGTATAAAAGAAGGGGAAAGGAGAGATGATGATGATACATTCCATTATCACAATAAAATTAGAGTACATGTAATGAACTGGAGTTAAAATAACATTTTGATTAAATGAGGTGAAAAATGAAAAAAAAGAAAATAATGGGATGCCAGATAAATGAAAAGTTGAGAAATATTTTATGAAAATTTAGCACCCTAACGACATCACTTAAAAATTAATACATTATTTTTATGTGATAAAAGGGGTATATCATTATTGTTAAATAATATAGAAATTATGGGGAATATGAAGTTACATATCACAACATAATAAAATTGAAAATAAAAGAGAATAACTTATAAATATTTCTTGAAAAAGACAATGATTTTGAGACATAAATTCTACAGCATAACGGTTATGCAACATGGTTTTAGGAAACATTAAAAAGAGAGGGGACAAGGGTAAAATATTTATAAAATAATCTTAATATTGTAAAGGGAAAAAATAAAATAGATATAAGAACATGGTATAGAAACATTAAACATATACCACAAAAAATAGAACATGAAATAAAATAAATGAAAAGAGGTGTTTACATCTTGAAGTAATCTTCCTTGAGAGCCTCATTAAGGGAGTTGTTTTTGTCTTTTAATGATACCAAGGTCTTATAGAAGTGGGGGAATAGTTTGGGTGGATACTTGAGAATAATTTTGACAAAACAAAAATCTTCATAGGAGTGAAGAGAAGGGGGAGTGATGGGGTTTATAGTATGTGAGAGGAGTAACTTTTGAATATCTTATTCATTTTTTTATTATTTCCATCAAGAAAACACAAAGTATTGATTCATGTGACCTTTAATAGTAATAAGTGCCTGTGTGTTCAAAAAAAAGTGTGATTACATAATCCATGAAGCTAGGAATAGTTAATTTAACAAATAATGTAAATATATTGAAAATTACCATATTTTACTATTCATTAAAAATTCATGTATTTCAGAAAAATCCCAAAAATTCACCCGAACCATTTTTTGACATGTAAAATTTAAAAATTAAATCCATATTTGGAAAAAAAATTAAATATTTATTCATTAATGTTTCAATAAAATCATAATTTATTCCAAGAAAACAACTTTAAAACTATAACTCCTTTTATAACACCTTGAGAAATTAATCAAGCACCCATAAAGTTATCTTATAACCATAAGAAATTAAAGTTAAAATTTATTATTAAATTGTATGAAAATAATTTTCAATTTTAAATTATTAAATTAATCAAAAAAAATTAATTCAAGTATTTATGACATAAAAATTACCAATACTTCTACTATGATTCTTTTTTCACTAATAAGATGTCTAAATTGTATTTATACATTATGGGGTGATGTTTATTTTTTTGAATGATTTAACAATAATTACTGTTCATTAATATTTATTATGGTATGTTAATATTCACAAGGGTATGCTACTATTCTCAAAAACAATGTTTGTCTTATCAGACTCTAAATATCTTACTAAACGCTACTATTTTTGACAGTTTTTTGAAATTCAATTCACAGAGGTGGAAAAAAATATTTTTACTTGATATGTAATAACAAAGTGGGGATTGTAGAGAGTTATTGTTTTATGCATTTAATTTTAAATTTATTTTAAAAATCATGGCGTGTCCCATAATCACCTTCTTACGAATTATTTTATCCTAAAAATTTGAAAATGATATTCAAAGGTGAATAGTTCATAGATGAAAAATCCTATGTGGGAAACCCATATCCATGGCATGGTTAAAATTACCTCTTAATAAGAGGAAAGGAAAATTCTTTGGTAATTAAAAATCAACACATTAAAATTGGACAACATGATAACAGAATATTAATCAAACCATCATGTTTTGATGGAAACTGACAGAGAACATGATCATATGAAAGGTCATTACGAAAAAATATTAAACTGCAGTTATGAAAAATTCCATTAATATCATGAAAAAAATAGAATAGGAATACATTTTTATTTAAAAAAATTTTTGGAGATTATGACTTATTCCAATATATAAGAGTATAAATATACATTTCTATTTCATAAACACAATCTTACCCTTTTTATGCCTTGAACTATCTATACATCATATCTTAGCATATGTTGCATCCTGTCCTAAAATTAAACTCTAAACTATTATTCAATGATAAACATAAACCATTTCACAAATCGTTTTAATTTCCAAAATATCCTGGTACAATTCATTACAATCAATCTCATATCCATCCTTTCATGGACCATGTATATGGGGTCCTTGGAAAATCCTCATTTTGATTATAACACCATGATCTATCCTGCTCAGTGCATCTGGTACTTTAATTTTATTTAATCAACATGAAGAAGAACTAAATTTTCACATTCCAAACATATAAGTATCTTCATAATGTGCCCTCATTAAATATAGTAATAACTCAAATGACTATAAAAACTTATTGGAAACATGCATTCAACCTTACACATTTTTTTGGATATCTTACTTATATCAAAAAAATGTTGTAAACACTATCAATGATAGCATAGTCCAATTGTTGACAAGTCAAAAATTCATTTTGGGTATGTTAGTACTTATCCAAATGAATCATTTATTCATCATTATCACCATAATTAAAAATATATTAATGGTTTTCCATCATTTAGCCATGCATTTTCCAAAAAAAATAACTTTGCAGTGAGTATAATTTCGTAGTATCATCCAACATATGGTTTCAAATCCATAATGAGAAAATATTACAGTAAAATCCTTATATATTCTATAATTCATATAACCAGTTCATTGCTGAGAAAACATTCATATGACAGGATTCTAGACTCAGTATATTAATCATTCCATTTGTAATGCGGAAACATCATAACATGATCATTATCCAAAATCATCATTTGGGTATATTCCTTTGACTCTTGGGACATTTATTCGCATAGTTTCACATATCATTGAAGATAAAGCATTGTACATGGGAAACATTTTTATTACCCTTTCAATCAGGAACATGGTGTCATTTTTTATACACTTACAACAAACTCCCATTACCATCAAGCATTTACCAAGGTGATTCTTTCTATAGTTATCACCGGTGGGAGAACACTTCTTTCCCTTTATCTCTTTATCCATATTTTTCATGACCATACTCTTCATATTTTTCTTAAATTCAACGCTATATGACTCAGTATGTTCTCTACATAACTAGAAAACACAAGATATTATTTCCTCATATAATTAGCATACATGAGAGACCATATTCTATTGAAATTATGGATTAAGACCATAATATATATAATATTTCGTACTATTTGCATCACCTGTATTGGTGAGATTATCATTCCTTATACATGGTTCCATTTCTATTCAATTCCATATAAAATATCATCTCATAAAACTACAGACATTCTATAACTCTAAACATTTTACATCACATATCATAAATTTATGCATAGAAAATCCTTGAACTATATACTTTGGTTATGTTGGAATAATAAATCCTTATTAGTTTTATGCAACAAAAAAAATTAATTATCATAATCATAACCCCTGGGAATGCCAAAAGTGGTGTTTAGTAAGGCCCATTTTTGTATACAATGTAACCCTAAGTCTAACCTAAATCACATTATCAGAGTTATTACTCCTAGGTAAATCTGTTCCAGAACCATCTCAACATGTAGTATCTATACATGAATGTATTTTCAATAATGATCCATATAATATATTCCTTTCCAAAATACAAGGACGTTTTTTTGGTTTATCCTCAAATACCATTTTATATATTTGTTCCCTAATCTATGTTTTCTAAATCTTGTTTTCAATTTTTCTATTAAAATTTATTTGATACCAACTGTAATGCCCCAACCCCAAAATCCTAGATCCAATGCATTATTTTAATACTTTGGAATGATTGCAAGGAATCAAATCTAGAAGGACCGATTAGTTTAGTAATTTTTGGAAACTATATATATACATTAGTTCAATATTACAACTTGAAAATAAATAAAACATATATGTTTTAATGGGAAAATCCACAAATCTTTGTTTATCGCTGAAGATCATTCATAATAAACTTGTTAATGTCTAGTGAAAATGAAATATAAGAAAGCGGAGAGCTCAAATGCTCAGGAAGGGTAATAAATACAATATAATATTTCATAAACATAACATTAAGCTTGGTTAATAACTAAAAACCCTTTTCTATATAAAAAACTTGAAAAATCATGGCAGGAATGAGAGATGAATAAATAATTCCATAATAAAACATAATCATGGGTATTCTTATAGTCCAAAAACCATATGAAATATCAATAATATTTTCATAATAATATACTTCATAATGAGTGACGTCATAACCAAAACATCTAGTCCATGTTCGAAGACCATAAATAACCATTTTATCAAGGCCTCGTGCCAAGACCATAGTTTTTCTCATGAGACCTACTGATGTACCGAGGGGATATAGCGGACCCCACCCAAAACATACAAAGTACAATGATATTTTCATAAGAATGGGTACCAACAAAAAAATATACACATTCATATTGAAAATGACATGTGAAATTTAAAAAAATTTCCCGAGTCATTAAACATAAACAATAACCATTTAGAGTAATAGAGTGAATGGTTTCAAGATAACACATAAATAGTCAAACTATTCATAAAACATTCAATAAAACATGGTGGATTATATCATAGGGGATAAAACGCAATAAATTATAAGATTCAAAAATAGATGTTGAAATAGATGAAGATACTTTCAAATGAGACCATTGGGAATTGTTTGAGGAAACAAGCTTTAAAAATTACGATATGACTCATACCACCTTGAAACAATCAAATAATAATCCTTTAAAATATTATGATAATAAGGATACTATTAATATTATATACTAAAAGACATTACATAATGTGAAAGTAATAGATATGTGGTGAAAAAGGCATATATCTCATAAATATTAAAGCGAGATGAGAAAAATTCTTTTTACATTGGAAAGAAGAGTTTTTTGGAAAACAATTTTTATTTTTAATAAAATAAAACTATAAACATATATATGCCATAAAAAAGGTATGGTCACTAAAATTTTCTGTTTGGTTAAAATAAAGTCTTGTTTTAGTGAAATCATTTAAAAAGATTTTTTAAAGAAGCATTATAAATAAAACATTTTTGTGCGATTTGATGAAAATGTTAAAGGATTTAAAAGTGCAAAGGCGCACTTGCTTTCATAAAACAAGAAATGATCCAAAATATATATATTTCATGTTA
Source organism: Viscum album (assembly GCA_963277665.1). Classification (NCBI taxonomy): domain Eukaryota; kingdom Viridiplantae; phylum Streptophyta; class Magnoliopsida; order Santalales; family Viscaceae; genus Viscum; species Viscum album. Next base: position 944,766,933 of record OY728155.1, on the reverse strand, counting down.
TTAACTTTTATCTTAGAAAGATAAGTAATTCTCAAAATAGATTATAGTGTGTCCTTCCAAATAGGTATGAATTCGAGAAGTTTCTTGAATCGAGCTTGCATTTCACAAAATATTTTTGAAATATTCTTTTAAAACAAGTAAATCCCCATAAATTAAAAAATGATTTATATTGGTATACATATATAGAAAATTCCCACATAATTTTTGAGGAATACATAGGAAAAAATAATAATTTCATTGAGGTGATTATAGAATAAGATCAACCCAAATGAAAATGAAGGTTCATGTAAAAATACATAAAACATTGTAACCAATTGAATTTTTTGCCACCAAACTAATAATAATATAATTATACATTAAATATCATAAAAATAAATATATTTATGATAAGAAAATTTAATGGAAAATATACATACACCATACAAAAGTAGTAGTACTAAATATAGAATATCTCACAAAAATGGAAGTGAGATGAAGAAACCCCTTACCCTAAGTCTGGCGGTGATATTCAATTAGTCTTAGTGCCGTGAAAAAAAAATCATTAATTAATATTTAAAGAACCTATTATTTTGGAAATTTATTTTTATATCCTTATTGTGTTCATTTATGACCTTATTTATGGGTCTGAGAGGTTCAATTCTATTATTTGGGAATGTTTTCTTTCAGGGTATTCATGAGTAGTGTACTTATATACATGTAAGGATAACATAAAATATGAAAACGGTTGTCCATAATAGAAGTTGTACTTTATTTCTTAACTTCCATAATATTACATGGTTATAAAATTATTTTGGTTAGTTAGAGTGATGATTAATCATTATATAACACTTTAATGATAATTGTTTATGTTAATTGGTGGTTTTTTATCATAACAAACTCATTTTGATTTATAAAATAATATCATGTATGAAAAGAGATTCTAGAATCCTAAATAAGTTATAATATATATCTAATAGTCTAGTTTATCCATCAAGATGTTTTTGTGACCATAATTGAATATCGAAATAGATATTGAAAACATGCCATCCTTGAATGTTATAATTTAACAGATCTCAGAGGGTGGATTCATTTCTTGTATAAAATAAGGAGAAAGAAGAGATGATGATGAATTATTATATTATCCAAAAACATTATAGTACATGTATGGTACTGGAGTTATGATATCATTTGTATGAAATGGGGTGAGTAAAAAAATGAAAATAACGGAACTTGAAATAAAAGAAAATATGGGAAATCCCTTACTAAAATTCGACAGCCTAATGAAATCACATAAAAATTCATAAAATATTTGGAATAGAGAAAAGTTGTATATCATAATTCAAAAAAAAATATGGACAGTAAGGGGGATATTTAATGAAATATCCCAACATAAGACAATTTAAAATAAAAGAGAATAACATAAAAAAAGCGTGCTTTAAAAAGAGTGAGATTTGGAGATGAAAATTCTTCAACATAACTGTTATGAGAAGTGGTTTAAGAAAAAATTTAAAAAAGAGGGGAGAGGGGTCATACTTTAAAAAAATACGTATAATATAGTATAGGTAAAATGGAAATAAGAACATGGTATTGAATCTTGATACACATAGCACATAATAGAGAGCATGAAATAAAATAAATGAAAAGATGTGTTTACCTCTTGATATAATCTTCAGTTAGAACCTATATAGAAGAGTGGTTTTGGAATTTTTATGAGCCCATGGGATTTTGGACGTGAGGGGGGATCCTTGTGTAAGATCTCGGTTTTTTCTATAAAATAATTTGGAATATTCTTGATGTTATTCCAGAGCAGCGCCTTTAGACGACGTCTGATTCTGAGCCCCGGTGTGGCAGGAATTAAATTTTCAGTGCGTTCACACTGGGCATGTGAAATATATTGGATAACTCCAAAATGGCAATTCAGATCCTAAATCTAAGGGTATGGATGGGTCAGAAATAGGGTGTTTAACCTAGGAACGACATAAAACGTGTCGGCGCGGGGCATTCGGACCCCTCGCCCGTTAACGAAACGTTAAATGGATAAATAAAATATTTATTTTATTTGTTTAATGGTTAAACCCAAGTATCTCTTAATTGGTTGCTCATATGGGAAAACTGAGGGCACCATTGAGTCCATAATGTTCCATTTACCATAGGAGGGGTGTAACTTTCGAGGGCGTGAGCCTTCTGTGAAAAATGTCAATGAGGGCGTTTTTGTAATTTAGTGACTTCCGAATGTTAAATTTAATATCATTAAAAAGGAATCTTGGAATCAAATTTCGAGACCGTCATTGTCCTCGTGAGGTGGGGTTTTCTCTAGGGGAGGCTTAATCTCGACCCCGTCGGAAGTTCGGGTTCGGGCCAGCGAGCGGGTGGTTAAGTGTGTTTTCTATTTAAACACTTAACCACCATCACCCTCTCCCCCAAGTTGTTATTCCCTGGCACAAGGAGATACCAACAAATGGGGAACTCCATCCTCTCCTCTACCTCTCTAGAGAGGCACGACAGTCCAGCGGATCGTTGCGAAGCGTCGGGCAACTTCCCTGCAGGTAGGAGTTTTCGGTTTTGCGTTTTAAATTTTTGAACCCTTCATTCAAGTTCAATTGTAATGTATAAATTCTATTTTATTGTCGATCGAATCCCAAAATTGTGTATTTTATGTTCAAATCTTTCCAATTCTTGTTTCGGATTTGAATTCCGAGCTCTGAGGCGTCCGCAATTGTCCAGCGAAGATCAGTGGGTTTTTGGAGGTTTCTGGCGAGCACAGGGGCGGTTCGGAGAGGTCGGCGGTGGCGGCCCCTCTCGGCAGCAGTGGTGGCTCCTCTCGGCGGTGGCAGCTCCCTCAGGTGGTCGGTTGAGCGAGTTGCGGGCGACGACGAGCGGGCGCCAGCGGGGGAGCTCTGCGGCGCGGAGCGGAGAACGGGGTCGCCCCGCGCGACCCCACGGCCAGACCGAGACCCGCCTTTTGAAGGTCTCCACATGGATGAACCGAACAGCCTCATGGCTTGTCGACGGAACCATGGACTACAGGTCCACGGCCGGCCCGCGCGGCCGAACCGCATGCCGGCCCAGGACAGGCGAACCGGTCGGCCCAGGCCAGTCCAGCCCAAGGGGCTTTTCCCCCACGACTCGGATGCCCATAATTTCCGTTACGGGTGTCCGTTTTGCGTTCCGTCTATGGAGACGCGTTCTTTAAGTCAAGGAGAATGTTTTGAGATGGTATCGGGGATTTTTAACTGCCGAAACGGGGGGTCTCGGAGGCGTGGCATGCCTTTCTGTGAATTGGAATTTTTCTCGGGGGTTCTTGTTTTGGACGGCATAGACACATATGATGTCTGAATTTAGCGCTATCAGTGGAATTGCGACCCTGGCATTGAGATAGAGATTACCAATATGGTTTCGGGTGTCGAAACTGGATTTGAGGCACGGGCCCCACGTGCCGTCTTTCGAGATGCACACAGCTTTTAGTAACTTTAATCGGATGTCTGTTCGGGGCATGCGAGCAGTCGATTATGGGTGTTTTTTTAGGTCATTGCAATGTCTTAATCCGCAAGTTTTAATTTCGCACGGTGGTGTCGGCCCCACGAGGTCCGTTTTGGGAGTTGGCGGTGATTTCCAGATTTATCACCGGGTGTCTGTTTTGGACAAGTGAATAGTCCATCTTGTGTAATTTTTCAAGAGGATCACAATGGTGTGGTCCGTTTGTTGTGCTTCCAGACTGAGATGTGGGTCCCATTAAGCATCTCTCGTGTATATTACGGCGAAATGAATCTCTTTCTCTTGACATCTGTTCCATGCAAGTAAGCAGTCTTTTTGACGTGTCTTTCTGGGGAGATTGCAATGGTGCGATGTGCCTGACTGTTTTCAGGGCTGAGGCTCGGGACCATGGGACGCCGTTCAGGGCGTAAAGTGGTTCCAGACGACTTTTATGTCGGATATACATTTGAGGTGAGTAAATAGTCTAAATCGCATGTTTTTCAGTGAGTATTACAACGGTATGATCCATTTGGTTGTGCGGAGTCTCTTTTGAGATATCTTTAAACGCGGAAGAAAGTAAGGCGCTCTAGTGGTGGTTCGTCCTACTGTGTTTGTAGTGGAACCTTGGCATGAGATTGCGTTCAATTCCATGTGAGTGACGTAAATGTATGAATAGATGTAGTTGGCCATGTCGTGGCCGATGTGGTGGAAAGTTGGAGTTGTTATGTTTATTCCCTTCATGTTGACGTTGGGTGTCGTGTGCACGATAACCTTTGAGCTTGAACATGGTATACTCTGGGATTATATGGGAATTCTTGGAGGTACATGTGGTTGTTGTACTTGAGAAAGTTTGTGCGATTTGTTGGAGTTGACTTGGGGCCACACGTCGTTTGGGCCGCATGTGCATGTCGTGTTCTACTTTACGTGCCTTTGACCTCTCGCGACGTAGAGGGTCCCTCTGTTCTCGATTGTTGAAAAGAAGGGTTGAGTTTTCCCTTGGTTCTGTTCTCGTTTGTTGACCAGCAGGGTTGAGTTTTCCCATGGTTCTGTTCTCGTTTGTTGACCAGCAGGGTTGAGTTTTTCCCTAGTTCCGTTCTCATTTGTTGACCAACAGGGTTGAGTTCCCCTGGTTCTGTTCTCGTTTATGGATCTATAGGGTTGATTTTTCCCCTGGCTTTGTTATCATTTGTTGACCACCAGGGTTGAGTTTCCCTTTGTCCTGTTCACGATGGTTTCGACCAGCAGGGTTGAGTGGATTTCCCATGGTTTTGCTCTTCATGGTTTGGACGGAAGTGTTGCTTCGTGTTCCCTAGTAGAGTTATTGTGGATTCGGTGTGACCAACACATTACGTGGGCACCGATCATCTTCACAGGAGGTTATTTCCAGTAGGGGTGGCCAGGAGGTTTTTTCCAGCAGGGCTGGCCAGGAGGTAGTTTCCAGCAGGGGTGGCCAGTTGTACCATCCAACAGGGATGGCCAGAGCGGTACCATCCGGCAGGGATGGCCAGTGGGTAACCATCCAGTATGGATGGCCAGTACAACGGTGTTCACCTAGCAGTACCATCCAGCAGGGATGGCCAGAGCGGTTCTGATATTACCTCCAGTGGGGCTAGGATGTGGTCCCCGATGACGGGTTTACCTCCAACTGGGCTGGGAAGTGGTCCCCGGTAATGATTCTGAGCCTTCCTCCAGTGACGTACCCTTTTACGGGACTGGTTATTGGGACTCTTCGACAACCATTGCTGGGTCTCCCTCTAGTGTATTACGCTTTTACAGGACTGGGCGGTGTGGCACCCATCGACTCTTGACGGGTCTCCCTCCAGTGAGAACCCAGCGACTTCTAGGGATTACCCTCCTGCGGGGCTGGGAAGGGGGTCACAAGTCGACTTTGAGGAGACCTCTCGATTGCGCGGTAGTGACAAGGATTGGCTTGGCATTCCTCCAGAACTCTGAAGTACGAGGGGTTCTTTCCACACCGAGATGTGTCCTTGTGATGCGACCTAAAACCGTGTGGGCGAGTTAGTGTCTCCCAATGCGGATAGTGTCAAGGTGCGGTGATTTGATCCCTTTGACTTTCAGTTCGGGGAAGACATGCGAGATACTCGGCATTGATGGTTTTTACTTCTGGATAGTTGGCTACTCAATTTCTTGGGTTGAGCTATGGGATTGAGATCCCCTTACAATCTTGTTCGGGCTTCTTGACAGAGAATATATTTATGTATACCATGTTCCAGTACCCAAATCTTGGGTTTTATTTACTCACCTTCCTAGAGAGGCGAAGACACATGGGGCATGCCACGTGCTTTCCATGTCCAGATTCTCGTGGTTGGACGAGTCTACTCTCCTGCTATAGGTTGCAAAGACTCGATTAGAAGTTCATATTCTCACCGTTTATAGCTCATTGTGTTTGGACGAGTCTACTTCCTCCTCTTGTTGGGTTGAGCTGTACTCTTTACTGCACTCTTGGTTATACTCCTTTAATTTTCCTTGTTCAATATACTACTCACCTCTTTAGTACCTCCTTTTTTGCTCCCTCGAGCCTTCGGGGCATCATATTGAGTATTTTTATACTCACCCCTGCTTGGGATTTTCCCGCACTTGGTGTGAACTTGCAGACGATGGACAGGTTGGTTGTGACTTCAGAGGAGCTTAGGAGTTTGGGAGCTTGGACCGCGTATGGTGGTAATAATCAGGTTCCAGGTGTGGGAATCTCCCAGCTGTTTTACTTTTGTTTACCTGTTTCCGGGTTGTGGAACTTTTCTGGTTTGGAGAGTGTTTTCCCCATTTCTTTTCAGTTTACCTTCAGTACTCAATTTGTACTGTTTAAGGGCCGATGCACTCTTGTGGTTTTTTATATTAGTTAGTACATTACTTTCCCTTTTACTCTGCACTTTTTCATTGAGTGTGTGGCATGTGTTTGTACAGGTTCTTAGGAAAAGGCCTCCCTGAGTTGTTGTGCTTTCGGCGCTGGTCACCAGCCCCTAGCCTATAGAGGCGGGCTTGGGGTAGTTGCAGCTCGAGCCCATGTAGGTTCGGGTCATGAAAAAGTGGTATCAGAGGTGGTTCGTGCCTTGGGACTTTGTTCGGACATCCCTAAAAAGGAATTGGTTGGGATTTAGGGAAAGGGTGTTAACATGTCCTGAGAGCAGCTCTATGGCAGGAAGTCCATCGATGGTGCGGCGGCCGACGTATCCATTCACCAGTACCCTGATAACCCGCTTGTCGACTCGACATACTGAGACACTCGTTGTAGGGAAAATTGGTTTGTGCATCAAATAGTATTGAGTCTTTGATTGTCCTTCTTGAGTCATCTCCCCATTGTTGTTACTGTTATATACATATATGCTCATCTGACCGCGACACTCCTTGATAACATTCAGGATGTCTCCATGAATACATCCAGTCAGGATACCAGCTTTGGTGCGTGGTGACGACACTGTGAGCTATGAGGCCTCCGTCCAGGACCGATCATGCAAGCCATTTTCTCCGGGTGGGCCTTCTATATCACCCCCACCAGGTGAGCAGCAGACAGCTTCAGTAGAGCAGACGGGGTTTGAGCGCAGGTTGAGCGCGCTCCATGAGTTCCAGTGATAGAGACCGCTAAGGTTCGGTGGTGAGTCAGACCCTTAGTCATCAAAGGTTTGGCTGGAGACAGTGGTTCACCTTTTTAGTCTTGTAAAGACGCTGGTAGATCTTATGGTGGCCTTGGCCACCAACCATTTCCGCAGAGCATCTTGGCATTGATGGAGTCTGGTGACTCAGTTTCTTGGCGAGTCGTCGCTTTCATGGGGTGACTTTCAGTTGTAGTTTTGTGATGATTTTTTTCCCTCCTGCTTATGTTTCATTCGGATTCAGGAGCTCCTGCAGTTTCAGCAGGGAGGGATGACGGTGGCCAAGTACGTGGCTAGTTTCATAGACTGTGCACGTTTTTACCCGGACTTGGTCCATGACGACAACTTCCGAGTGTGGAAGTTTGAGCAGGGTCTCCACCGAGAGATTCAGGCTATCATAGTACCCTTGGGCATTACCACTTATTCTGGGGTGCTAGAGCAGGCGCTGGTGATAGAGAGCTTCCTTTTATGCTTTACAGTTGTGGGTGGCAATAGGCACGATGGATCCGAGACGTCTGCCGTAGCTTGTAGGCATCAGCAGACAGAACCTTGACGCAGGCGGCCTTCCACCCGCCTATTTCAGAGACGTGTTCGTGCACCACATTGGTAACAAAGTAAAGGGCCTCATCTAAGGAGACCCTTCTGTGAGTGGACTCCAGGCCATGGTCGTACACCATAGTGGTGCCGGAGCGCACAAGTGCAGCCCGGAGAGCGTCAGTGTTATGCTTGTGACGGGCAAGGTCACTTGGCATGGGACTGCCCGACCAGGCATACAGAGAATATCGGGCATGCAGCAGGTGAACCACCATGACAGAGGTAGCGTCTAGATAGGAGTAGCGCCCAGAGAGGTGGTGCTAGCGGAGGAGCGGGGGAAATTGGTTGTGGGGTATAACATTATGAGGTCTTCGCACCATCACCAGGCAGTCAATGTCATGCTCCGGGAGCTGACAGTTGGGACCACGGACAACCGCGAGCTTTGGATGTCTACAATCCTGCAGAGTATGAGGCGATAAGAGTTACGCTCTACAGCTCTTCTACTCTTTGGAAGTAGAATTGTTAGAGTCTGTGTGTGAAATGCTTTTTCTCCCTGCTCCTTGTTTGAGTTTTTACCAGGGTGGCACCGGGGGTCGGAGTAACCCTGTGTTGGTAAGGTAAAAGCCGTGGGACCCCTTTTATTTAGTCGATGGTGACGACTCCGTCGATCTTTGAGCGTGTAAGAGAGTCTGGGTCGTGGGAAATCAATTAGGAAATCTTGTGTGACCAGATATCCTAGGGTGATTCACCATATGGATATTCTGAAGAAGGGAATCACTGGACTTTGTCCCAGGTCCAAACAGTGATTCCAGTCGTGGCGTATGACATAAGGGTTCGGTCGGGGAGGTGAGCTACCCTCGAGAGACTTAAGGACATTTGAGACTATGCAAAGGGATGGTGAGGTTCCCTACCGCCTTGACCTAACCCCAAAGTCAGGAGTGGGTGAACGACGTCTCCCGCGTGACTCACCCGAGAAGAAGCGTGTGTTCTTCTATGAACGTCATCGGCAGGGGCAGAACTAACGTTAATAGATCAGACCCTTTGGTCTATGTGCAGTGATGAGGGACTTTGCAAGAGTTCTTCTGCGTATGGGAGAGCCATGTGTGGGCTTAGTACCCTAAGTCGTTCCCTGGTTTTGATTTTCGGAGACAAAAATCATGATATAGGGAATGATTTAAGAACCCGTTTTTTGCTATAAAAGTCTTTGGAATATTCTTGATGTTATTCCAGAGCAGTGCCTTCAGACACCATGCGATTCAGATCATCGGTGTGGCCAGAATTAAATTTTCTATGCATTTACACTGGGCACGAGAAATAAATAGGATAACTCTTAAATGGTAATTCAGATCCTAAATTTGAGGGTACAGATGGGTCCGAAATGGGGTGTTTACCCTATGAACTACCTAAAACATGTCGGTGCAGGGCGTTGGGACCCCTCGTCTGTTAACCGAACATTAAACAGATAAATAAAGTAATTAATATATTCGTTTAATGGTTAAACCTATGTATCTCTTAAAGGGTTTCTCAGATCGGAAAACTGAAGGGCACCGTAGAGTTCGGAACGTGCTGTTTACCCTAGGAGGGGTGTAACTTCTGCGGGTGCGAGCCTTCTGTGAAAAATGCCACAGAGGATTTTTTCGTAATTTAGAGACTTCAGACGTTAAATTTGATAACCTTCAAACTGAAGCTCGGAATCAAATTTCGAGACCTCCTTTGTGCTCGTGATGTGGTGTTTGCTCTAGGGGTGGCTTTATCTCGACCCCGCTGGAAGTTCGGGTTCGGGCCGACGGGCGGGTGGTTAAGTGTGTTTTCTATTTAAACACTTAACCCCCCTCATACTCTCCCCCTTTTTTTTATTCCCTGTGGAATTAAGCTCCCAACGAAGGGGGAACTCCATCCTCTCCTCCACCTCCCTGGCGAGGCGTGACAGTTTGGTGGATCGTCACGAAGCGTCGGGCTACGCTCCAGCAGGTTGGAGTTTTCGGTTTTGCGTTTCAAATTTCTGAACCCTTCTGTCAAGTTCAATTATAATTTCTAAATTATATTTGATTGTAGAGCGAATACCATAATCTCATAGTTTATGTTCAATGCTTTCCAAAGCTTGTTTCGGATTTGAATTCCGACCTATGAGGCCTCTGAAATCGTCCGACGAAGTTCAGCGGGTTTTTGGAGGTTTCCAGCGAGCGCAGGGGCGGTCCGGCGAGGTCAGCGGCGGAAGCCCCTCTGGGAAGCAGCGGAGGCTCCTCTCAGTGGTGGCAGCTCCCTCAGGCGGTCAGCTGGGTGAGCTGCGGGCGACGGCTACCGGGCGCCAGTAAGGGCGCTCCGCGGCGCGGAGCGGAGACTGGGGTCACCCCGCACGACCCCACAGCCAGACTGAGACCCGCCTTTGGAGTGTCTCCGCATGGAAGAAGTGACCAGCCTCATGGATGGTCGGCAGAACCATGGACCGCGGGTCCACGGCCGGCCCGCGCGGCCGAACCGCGGGCCGGCCCAGGCCGGTCCACCGCAAGGGGCTTTTCCCCCTCGACTCGGACTACCGTAATTTCCACTACAAGTGTCTGTTTTGTGTGCCGTCTGCGGCGACGCGTTACTTAAGTCGAGGAAAATGTTTTGAGATGGTCTCAGAAATTTTTAACTCCCGAGACGGGGGGCCTCGGAGGTATGTCACACCTTTAAGTGAATTGGCATTTTTTTCAGGGGTTCTTGTTTTGGACGGCGCAGACACATCCGATGTCCGAATTGAGCGCTATCAGTGGCGTTGTGACCCTCATGATGATGTGGAGATTACCAGTATGGTTTTGGGAATCGAAACCGGAGTTGAGGCATGGGCCCCATGGGCCGTCTTTCGAGCTGCACACAACCTTTTTTAAATTTTTCATCGGATGTCCCTTCGGGGTGTGCGAGCAGTCGATTATGGGTGTTTTTCTGAGGGTATTGCAATAGCACAATCTGCCCACTTTAATTTCGCACAGTGGTGCGGGCCCCACGATGGTCGTGTTGGGAGTTGGCCATGACTTCCAGCTTTATCACTGGGTGTCCATTTTGGACAAGTGAATTGTCCATCTGGTGTACTTTTTTAAGAGGATCGCAACGGTGTGATCCGTTCGTTGCGCTTCGGGGCCGAGAAGCAGGTCCCACGAAGCATCGCTCGTGTGCGGTACGGCGAAATGCATATCTTTCTTTGAATATCTGTTTCGCGCAAGTAAGCAGTCTTTTTGACATGTCTTTCCGAGGAGATCTCAATGGTGTGATCCACCTGAATGTTTTCGGGGCTGAGGCTCAGGACCACGGGACGCTGTTTGGGCGTAAAGCGGTGTCAGACAACTTTTACATCGGATATCCGTTTGAGGCGAGTAAATAGTCTATATCACATGTTTTTTTGCGAGGATTACAAAGGTAAGATCCGTTTGGATGTTCGAGTCTATTTAGAGATCTCTTTAAACCTGGAAGCAAGTAAGGTGCTCCGGTGGTGGTTCATCCTATTGTGTTTGTAGCGGACCCTTTGCGTGAGATCGTGTTCACGTCCATGTGAGTGAAGTAAATGTTTGAAGAGATGTATTTGGTTGTTCCTGGGCCGATGAGGTGGCAAGTTCGAGTTGTGATGTTTAGGCCCTTCGCGTTGATGTTGGGTGTCATGTGCACGATAGCCTTTGGGCTGGAATATGTTATACTCTGGTAGTATACAGGAAAGCATGGAGGTACAAGTGGTTGTTGTACCTGAGAACGTTTGTGTGCTTGTTTGGAGTTGACTTGGGGCCACACATCATGTGGGCCCCATGTGCTTGTCGTGTTCTGATTTATGTGCTTTTGACCTCCCACAACGTAGAGGGTTCCTCTGTTCTTGATTGTTGACCAGCAGATTTGAGTTTTCCTCTGGTTCTATTTTCATTTGTTGACTAGCAGGGTTGAGTTTTACCCTGGTTGTGTTCTCGTTTGTTGACCATCAGGGTTGAGTTTTCCCCTGGTTCTGTTCTCGTTTGTTGACCAGCAGGGTTGAGTTTTCCCCTGGTTCTATTCTCGTTTGTTGACCAGCATGATTGAGTTCCCCTGGTTCTGTTCTCGTTTGTGGATTAATAGGTTTGGGTTTTCCCCTAGTTAGTTCTAATTTCTTGACCAGCAGGGTTGAATTTACCCCTGGTCCTGTTAATGATGATTTCGACCACCAGGATTGGGTGGTTTTACCCTTGTTCAGTTCTTCATGGTTTGGCCGACAAAGTTTCTTCGTGTTCCCTGGTAGAGTTCTTGTGGATTTGGTGTGACCAACACATTACGCGGGAACCGATCCTCTAGCCAGGGGGTTGTTTTTAGCAGGGCTGGCCAGGAGGTTGTTTCCATCAGGGCTGGCCAGGAGGTTGTTTCCAGCAGGGGTGGTGAGTTATACCATCCAGCAGGGATGGCCATAGTGGTACCATACAGCAGGGATGGCCAGTGGGTACCATACAGCAGGGATGGCCAGTACAACGGTGTTCACCGAGCAGTACCATCCATTAGGGATGGCCAGAGCGGTTCCGAGTTTACCTCCAGTGGGGCTGGGAAGTGGTCACTTATGCAGGGTTTACCTCTATATGGGATGGGAAGTGGTCCTCAATGATGCTTCCAAGCCTCCCTCCAGTGGAGTACCCTTTTATGGGACTAGGCATTGGGACTCGTTGATGACATTAACCAGGTCTCCCTCCAGTGGAATTCCCTTTTACGGGACTGGGCAGTGTGGCACCCGTCGACTTCCAGGGACTACACTCCAGCGGGGATGGGCAGGGTGTCGCCTGACAACTTTGAGGAGACCTCTCGACTGCGGGGCAGTGACGAGTTGTGGCTTAACGTTCCCCAAGAACTCTCAAGTACGAGGGAAGATTTCCACACCGAGACGCGTCCTTGTGATGCGACCTAAAACCATGTGGGTGAGTCAGTGCCGCCCAAAGCAGATAGTGTCAGGGTGCGGTGATTTGAGCCCTTTGACGTGCAGTTTGAGGCAGAAGTGCGGGATGCTGGGCATCGATGGTGTTTACTTCTGGGACTGTTGGCTACTCTCTTTCTAGGGCTGATCTATGGGATGTATATCCCCTTACGATATTGTTCGAGCTTCCTGACAGAGCATATATTTATGTATACCTTGTTCCAGTACCCACTTCTTGGGTTTTTTTTACTCACCTTCCATGAAAGGTGAAGACACGTGGGGTATGCCACATGCTTTCCGTGTCTAGATTCTTGTGGTTGGAGGAGTCTACTCTCCTACTATAGGTAGTGAAGACTCGATGAGAAGTTCATATTCTCACCATTTCTAGCTCATTGGGTTTGGACGAGTCTACTTCCTTCCTCTTGTTGGATTGAGTTGTACTCTTTACTGCACTCTCAGTTGTACTCCTTTACTTTTCCCTGTTCGATCTACTTCTCACCTCTTCAGTGCCTCCTTTGTTTCTCTCTCGAGCCTTCGGGGCATCCTACAGAGTATTTTTATACTCACCCCTTCTTGGGGTTTTCCCGCACTTGGTGTGACCTTGCAGACGACAGACAGGTTGGTCATGACTTTAGTAGAGCTTAGGAGTTTGGGAGCTTGGACCATGTACAGTGGTCGTAGTCGGGTTATAGATGTGGGACTCTCCCAGTTGTTTTAGTTTTTTTTACCTGTTGTCGGGTTGTGGCACTTTTTTGGTTGGGCGCGTGTTTTTTTCTTTTCTTTTCAGTTTACCTTCTACACTAACTTTTTATTGTTTAGAGGTCAATCCACTCTTTTGGTTGTTTATAGTAGTTTTTACTTTACTTTCCCTTTTACTCTGCAGTTTTTCATTGAGTGTGTTGCGTGTGTGTGTGTGTGTATAGGTACTTAGGAAAAGGCCTCCCCGAGTTGTTGTGACTTCGCTGCTGGTTGCCAGCCCCTGTCCTATGGAGGCGTCTTGGGGTAGTTATGGCTCGAGCCCAGGTAGGGTCAGGTCATGACACCTGGGAGGACATTTTTTTATAATTTAGAAAAGGGAAAAGTCATTAGATGAGTAAAGAGAATGTGGGCAAGGGGTGGGGGTTTATAGTGGATGAGAGTAGTCATTTTTGAATATCTTATTCATTAATTTATTATTTTTTTCAATACAACCAATGGTGGTGATTCATGTGACCCCTAATAGTAATAAGTGCATGTGATATAGAACCATGTGTTCTTAAATCATCCATGATGCTTGGAATATTGAATTTACCTAATAATGTAAATATTATGTCAATAACCATATTTTACTATTCATAAAAACTTTGAGTATTTCAGAAAAATACCAAATACTCACCCTAACCATTTTTTGACATGTATAATTCAAAAATGAAATCCATTTTTTAAAAATATTTTTTCTAAATTTTTTTAATTTAAATTTTAAATAAAATAATAATTTAATCTAAAAACAACTTCAAAACTATAATTCATTTTGTAACACCTTGAGAAATTTATCTAGATCCCATAAAATTATCTTATAACCATAAGACAATAAGGTAAAAATTTATAATTAAATTTTATAAAAATAAATTTCCATTTAAAATTTTTAAATTCATCATAATGTTGTGATTAAAATATTTAAGAAATACAAAAATACCAATACTTATACAGTGATTGTTTTTTCACTTATATGATGTTTGAATTGTATTTATACATTAATGGGTAAGGATTCTATTTTTTCGGATTTACTATTCATTACTATCCACTACTATTCATAAGGGTATGTTACTATTCACACAGGCATGTTACTATTCTCCCAAAGTTATGTTTATCTTTTTAGACTCTAAATATCTTACTAAATGTAACATTTAATGTTTTTTTTTTTGAAATTCAAATCATGGAGGTGAAAAATTTATGTTTACTCAACAGGTTATAAAAAAGTGGTTCTTGTAGAGACTTAGTTTTTTATGAATTAAATATTTAATTTATTTTCAAGATCATGGGGTGTTACAGTAGGTGTGTACCTTGGATATGAAACACCCAAGGTACACAACATGTTTCTAGTTATTTTACATTATGTAGTCTACCTATATATGAATAGAAACAAAAACAATTGAATTGAAAATTCTAATATTATAATATTATTATATTTGGTGGACGTAGTTTTATTTTAGGAATTATTAATCGATTTAAATATTTTTAATGATCAATTTATTTATTATAATAAAATCTATAATTGTTGGTTATTTTTTTAATATTTCATGAATGCAACTAGTTATGGTATCTCCAAAACGAAATTTGGACTTTAATTAAGGTTTAATTGAATTAATGAATGAATGCGTTCATTAATGAAATTATATTCACTTGAAAAATATACAATTGATAAATAAATTATTTCTAGATATTTACATTTTTTATATAGATTTCAGACATGACCATTTATGAGATAGACCAAGTCTAGTGTAGGTGTTGGAATTTATTTAATTTAATTTGTTTCATGCATTTTCAGTTAATTTTTATTTAATTAAATTCTTGTCATGTGAGTCATCCCTCAATTCATTTTTAAGTATCACCTTTGTGATCTAATTTTTTGTCTTAATTAACTATAAAAAATGAATTTTGTTCGCCTTAGATATATATGATTAATAAATACCTATCAGTAATTGATTTTATCAAGGTACACAGAGGTGGTTCAAGAAGGAACCCTAATTATTACTACCTAGGTGTTACACTAGTGGATAGGTGGAATGCTATAACACACTCTAATATTGGCCACATAACTTATTTACCCTAGTTCATAGTTTTATTTAATGTACATTAATTAAATCAACCACTAGAGAAATCCCATGAAGGGATCAATATATATATTATTTATTTTTGTTTATGAATTTTATAATTTTATCGATTCATGGTGGTAATCACATAATAGAATTAATTAATACAAAAATATGAAATTTATATAAAAGTAACATCCATAAATTTTATCCAACATGGTAAATTATGCAACATACACTTAATACTATATGGTTAGGGAAAGGATAAAACAAGATAATATTTCTTGAAACTAAATTATAATAAATAAAATATTGGTTAAGGAAGACACGGACTTCCATCAATTGAATAGGAATAAAATATTTAGAAATATGTGTTTGGAGAAACATTGTTGGGACACGTACATTTACCATGGAGTTTATATGTTGAATATGGTTTGAATAAACCTTTTTACTCCATGATAAGTAACCCTCTCTAGATATGATGTTACTTGGAGGCAAGTGTTGTGGAAATTAAATTCATGATTTCAGGATAGTGGTGTCCACTTAATGCTTCATGGATCTTTAATCCAATAATTATACAAGTATTTCCAACCTAAATACATTTAATAATCTTAAAACCCTTTGTTAGTGTTATATGAAAGAGAATTTTGATCCCTTCCACTTTAATTTATCAATGACTAGATATTCAGGTTTAGTGGTGAGGGCTACTAGAATTTAAAAACAAGAATGATATTAAATAAAATCGATAAATTTATAACTTATCAGAAAATATTTATAATCCAACAGAGGAATAATAATAATACTTTTTCATTTTAGAATAAAAATAAAATCCTTTCATCCATAATACCCATTCAATATCTATTAGAGAATGAAATTACACCCACAAGAAATAAGTTCTAAAAGTAATTAAGAATATTTTTGGTTTTTTTGCACCATGAATCAAAATCACTCATTCTAAAATACTCACTTATTGATCCTCTATCACAAAAGGTGATTGATTGATAGTTCTTTATATATGAAATAAATTTTAGCAACATTTTCCAAATTCAATGTCTAATGATATAATCTGTGTCTGAAGAACTCTAGATGTTTCATAAAAACAAGTATGTGTTTAACATACTTGAGAACCTCCATGGAATTTACCTAGAGAGATTTGGATATTAATTTTTCGATATTTACAAGGTTCTTTTTCAATGCAATAATGGATAGGATTCCCCAAAAGGGCCTCACATAGTTAGGATAATGTTCAACTACGAGTGTCTAGATGCTCACGTGTTTAAAACCCCTAAAAACAAGGAACCACTCCCATTATTGAATAAATAACTTAATGAATATCATGTGTTGTCGTAAATTTTATTATGAAAATAATTGAGAAGGGCATTCTAGATCTTCTAACTCATATGCTTTATTTAGACAATAATATGAAGAATAGAATTTAATTGATCCTTTTATTGAAAAAATATAAAGGGAACGTAAAGATCCCAAAGCTCAAATATTATTTATACCCTTCCTAGAAGTGTAAGATCAAAAGAATAGAATGGTAAAATTAAATTTTTTGTTTCACATGTTGATATAGGGTCCTATGTACGAAAAATACTTCCAAACAATGAAGAAAGCGGAATCGTCTAGTGCATTATTCATGAAGTAAAATTACTTTTTTTCTAAAAATTAAGAATTATATATAGATTTTCATGCTTAGTTTTGTATTCAAATATTGGAACCAGGTATATTCTTAAATATTTACTGAGGGTTGGGAGATCTATGAGAAACCAATGAAACTAAACATACATATGCAGCTATCAGGGACAACCTCCTCCTGCTTCCTAGTAGAATTATATTGGTTTTGAAGGATTTTTGTTATAGGCATTTAGCCACCAAAAAACTTATTTCTTTATCCCTACAACATGAAAAACATTTTATTTTCATTATATTAATAATTTTTTTTCTTTCATAATTATTAATATATATTATAGTAAATCACATTTAAATAATGGTCCTTATTTTGGGGATCACAAAAACCATGTAATCTCTATTGATAACTCATCTACATCACACGATCCATTCCATGCCCAATTTGGAATAACTAGATAATTCATTTCAATGAAAATATATTGAATAAATTATACTGTGACGGGTATTTAGAATCTTTTTTATTAAAACCACTAGGCATTTGTAACTCATTTTTAAATGATAAATTTACTAAATCCTTATTTATTTGAAAATTGGAAGGGCCATATAGATTCATGGATTAGTGTATACATATATTTTTTGACTGTGTCCATTTGGGGAATTTGGATAAATAAAATAATATAAATAATATTTAGAACTATATTGTTATAAATATTATGGAAACCCACTCATACTATAGTGAAGAAAACTATAATAAAGGATTCATTGATTACATTTGTGAGTTTACGATATTATCCAAAGACACACCTCCCTATACAACTCAGTGGATTGGTGTAAAAATGTAGAACCCACAACTTAATAAACATAGTAACATTTCTTATGATTCATGTGCATCTTCCATAATCATTTTTGGAAATAGTTATTTCGAAGAGATGAAAAAAATAATAAACCAAGTTATAACTACAGTGTTATATTGTATAAAATATTAGTTAGTGAATGAAAAGAAATTAGTGTTTTCATACATACATGTCTGGGGAAGGGAAGTGTTTTTACGGACACATTATGTATCAAACATGCACCCTGAGGCACAAAGTATACATTTATAGTTTACCACAACGAATGATGGGTATATTACCTATATGACCCATAATGAAAAATGTAATAGTATAAGGATGCACCATATTACTCGAGATTAAGCACATATCTAAAATAAATAATTGGAGTGGGATAGACTTTGATGATGTTGAGGCTTATGGTACAAAATATTTTTTAGTTGAATAGATTCTAAGAAGACCCATGGTAGAAGAAACTATTCCAAAGAAACAAGTACTACATAGGATTATAAGAGATGTCGGAGAACCAAAATGGTATTGTTTTCTAGTCATCAAGTATGGTAAATAATTATCAGTAGATAATAATGATCTTTTAAATGACATGAATATAGTTAGTGGCATAGATGATACCATGTGGAAAGGACCCATGAATTATGAAATGGATTCCATGTACCAAAATCATGTATGTATTTTGGTAGATCCTTTATTGGATGTAAATCCTTTTTCTTTGAAATTCATATTCAAGAAGAAACCGAACATAGAATGACCCGTCGGTACCTACTAGTTGTGACTAGTTGCAAAAGGGTTTAAAAAGTGTCATGGAATTGAGTGTTACAAAACAATTCCACCAATTTCATTGATGAAATCCATCATATTTTCCACTTTACATTACCATTTAGCATAAATATGATATTTAGAAATTATATGTCAATGAAGGCTTACATAATGGGACCCATCAAGAATATATCTATATGAAACAACCCGAACTGTTTTTGAATCAAAAGTATTCCATCACGATATTAATTTTTTAAAAATACATTTAAAGAATAAATCAAGATTCCATGTCATGGTAGATTCATTTTAATGAATCCATAATTTATTTTTGATTCATAAAGACTGAATGTGAGACTTGTGTATGTGAATGGTTTAGTGGGAGTGAAGGTATTTTCATAATATTATATGTCGATGAGATATTACTTATCAGAAACGAAATTAAATTCTTATAGTCTATTAATGGTTGGTTGAAAAATTACATTTCCATGGTTGAATTGGGAAAAGTATCATATTTTCATAGGTTCAAGGTCCATCAGGATACACCCAAGAGATTAATCAATCAAACTTAAAGTACATACATTGATAATATATTGAAGAGATTTAGTATGTAAAAATACAATAATGGATTATTTCTGACATTACATGACATTCATTTGTATAGGAAGATGTGTCCTAAAAAAATGGGGAAATAAAATGAATGGAAAAGATTCTGGACACTTTACTAATTTGATCAATCATGTATGTAATTCTATATACTAGTTTAGATGTCACATATGCATTAATTGTGGTAGGAATATATCCAGATGACCCATGTGACCATTATTGAGTAGATGTACTCTATATCCTAATATATGTGGTTAAAATGGATTTGTTGCTAGTTTATGGAGTTGATGAGAAACAATTCATCATAGGATATGGAGATACCATTTTCCAAATATATAACATGACATGAAGTCATAAATGGGATACATATTCACATTGATTGGAATTTTACTAAGATGGAGGATCTCAAAGAAGGTTGTGGTCATATATTCTGTAGTATATGTTGAGTATATTTTGGTTAATGAGGTTGATAAATAAGCGGTTTGGATACACAACATCACTCTAGAGTTGTATGTTTTAATTAGCAATAACAATCATATCACGATTTATTTTTATAAAACAACAGTAGTGGATCTCATAAAAAAGACATGGTCTTATAAATCGAGGAAATATATATTTTAGATGTATAGTATCTTTAGGGATTCATCTTAGAGATGTGAGAATTTAGTTAGCATTATTTCCATGAAAGACAATGCGGAAGATCCCTTGACTAAATACTTTACTCGGCATGAACCCGGTTATCTTGTAAGGCCAAGAGGACTAAATTTCATACACAGTTGGATCTAGCACAATTAGAAATTTGTGGGATTTCGTGTACTATGAAAAACTATTTGTACTATGACTAATTTTATATTCTATGTATTTATTATTAATAAGCATAATATAACATATATTTCATTGTTATTCATGACCCTAATGTTTTAATGTCTTATAGTATAAATCAAATTGACATGGTCATAAATGTTCCCTGATATAACGTGGACATTGAATTACACTTCCAAAATTCATTAATATAGTTATATGTTATGAAAACTAACTATTATTGGACACATAGTATCTGAAATGTTAGTTGTGAGTATTCTTAATAAGATTAGCCTTCTTGTCATGAAGATACAACCTAGTACTCTCTAAGACGGTATATTATATGTGCAGATCTGCACTAATAATTCCCCATGTTTTGGTGTCATTAGATATTCCCATATGAGATCTTGTGCGCTGGTCATTATACTTCAATATTATCATTAATTCATTTTATGCTCCATGCACTTATATATGATGAGGAAAACCATGACTCCTTATGATCACAGAGACGTATGAATCATTGGGTGTATCACAATTTATAGGTTATCAATTCCTACCTTGTGAACTGATTTTTCCCTTCCCTCTTAATATCAGTAGATATCTTGAACATACCCTTGTAATAGATCCATCATATTAAATTCCTTTTCATAGTCAAATGGAATGTTTATTTTCTATATTCAATGAATGGCGTATTGAGCAAATAATTTGGGGACAAAAATGTGAACCCTCCTTGATGAGATTTTAAAACAAACAAAATATATTACATTGTGATCATTCATATGTGGTAGTATTCATTGAGACACTATTTCATGTCCCTTGGGTTTGTCAACTTGTTGATATAATGTAATCTTGTAGTTTTGGAAAACCCTCATAATAACTATGATTGATAATATTATAGGGTCGCACACAATGTGTCTCTGATGAAGTCATTTAAATTATACTTAAATTTAATTAATTGATTGAATAATATTCTAAATATTGAGGTATTATTTTATTCATGTTTTATTGATAATATTTTTTTTACTAATGAATGAAATAATTAATTTAAATATTTATTTTTCAGTTTAATAATGATTTAGGTGAGTTCGAATGGACCATGAACTAGTATAATGTCAAATATTAGTAAAAAATAGTTAAATAATATTTGTAATTTCTCAAGTTGGTGAACACCAAAAAATAATAAATAATTTATTGTTATTATGAAGAATGGGGTTTATTGAGGTCTATTATATTATTTAAGGAATGAAAATCAGTTAAATAATAATTTTAACCAAAACCTGGACTATATTAATATATTATAATTTATATTTTGCATAGAATCCTATAATTGAAAAATGAGAATCATTGCACTGAAAAAATATATATCTTAACCCCTTTATTCTCACTTCATCTCAAGAATGTGAAATGAAAGTGTGATTCCATCAATATGAAAGGATGAGCGATCAATATGAATAAGTAAAGATATTTAATTCACCATTGTAGAACTTAAATATGAACTCGCATTACAATGATATTAAAGGAGTATGTGTATATAATCTATAGATGGATTATAACCATCAATAAAAATAGTATAATAAAGGAAACCTGAAACTATATTTTTAGATGATGAAAATCTTCATTTAAGAAAGAACTCTAATACTAGTTTTTCATTTAATATGAAATTAAGGAAATTAATTATAAATTTGAAATGAAATATCCTCAATCCAGGATTCAATCAACTCAATAATAGATGAAATTCTAATACATCATCCACCAATTCAATATTTCTCTATTCCCAAAACATTCATATATTTTATGCAATCTCTTATTATTTCATTCAAAAAATATAATCATTATTCCCGATATTGACGGTTTTCTTCCTCCATAAAAAACATATGTAATTTTTCACCACCACCTTCGAGGCTGGTTCTAATGAATATATTTCTTAAATAACTATATAAATTATATAAGTTAGTAAATTATATATTTTTTCATTTTCTATAATTTTTTAATGAACATTTAGTTAGATATATGTAATCTAATTCATGATGGTCGAGAAATCTATCTAAATGCACTAACCATAAAATGGTATCATTTATACTAAATGAATCATCCCTATTATAGAACAAATTCGGATATTTAGGGACACTTTCACAACTATAGGGGCATTAAAATCAATTCATTTCCATTATATAGATTTTTTTTCTAGTTTATTAGAACATCAATGAGGTTCTACAATCTAAAGAGACCATGGAATAATGAAACAACCATCCTAGGGATACAAATTATAAACAAAATATCTCAATTATTTAACTCTAAATTTTCATAAAATCTTAATAAAAAATTAAATGTTGTTGACTTAGGTTATAAATATTGTGTTTAACAAATATAATTTGATATTTATTTATGTTATGTGGATGTGAAAAACAAATATTGACCTTAGGTTAGGAAAATTCTAAACAACCATCCATTAATTTCACCTAGGAATATTCATTCAAATAAATATTCATTACACTAATATCCTCATGAATAGATTTAATATTCTATATATATTTTTCATAAAAAATATAATTAGTTATTATTAAAAAATTTGTTAAGGATATACATGTTAATTTTTCGTTTAATATTTCATTTGGTAAGAAAACTCGAGTAAAGGAAACATCTATGTTTCACACCACCTTAAAAGTAACCCCAAATAAAATCTTTTAAATAAAATTTTGTTTATAATGTAACACATGTTATTATGGGAATTGTTTGTTTTTCATATCATATTTTAGGGAATTTATTTCTTTATACCATTTCAAAGGCCCATTACACTTTTCCCTAAATTTTCATAACCATGCATAATTTATAGATTTACTTCTCTACTCCTTCTGATGTAATCAATTCATTTGGACGTAATTTGAAGTGAAATATGATTTTTTATATATTAGAGTCTCGTAATACTATAATCACTTCATTCAAGGAATCCATTATGATATTATATTATTATGCAGTAATGCATGATTATGTATCTCATTAATTTCTAAATGTATTTCTTATATTTTTTCCTTTTTTACCACATTTTGTGGCACAATAATGTTTTATAAGTGTTCCTAGATAGTAATTGTTTTCATTTTGAAATATTTATATATCATGAGATTTTAATTTTGGGATTATATATTATAGGTAATACATAGTGGGACTCTATCAACTATGTTATGTTTTATAGGCAGTGTGAATTGACTTATACTTATGTTAGGTTTTACAATCCTTCCACATTATTATATTGACCTGATAATATGATTATAAATTATTTATATCAATATTTTATAAAATTATTTATGATCCTCGACATTTATGATATTAGGTTATGACATTTTCCTCATATTCCATTGTTTATTATCATGCTCATTACCTTACTGGAATTTGTAGGATGCCCTTATTTAAATATTTAATAGGATATCAAACAAATTTTTAGATGATCATGGGATTTTTGGAGAAAAATATGGATATTAAAATAAAGATTATATATTTTCATTTCTTGTTTATGTTTTATGTACTTAGTAACCCAAAGACAATGGATCTTTCAATCCTTGTGTCATGTTTTTATATATTTGTGGTAAAAACTATTTAATATTATGTGTAAGAGGCATGTGTTTCTATATTTTTCATCAGATAAAGGTATAATTAATTTTTATTATTATTTCAAGAATGTATTAGTAAAAACAATAATGGAAAGTTTGGTTATTGGAAAATATCTTGTAATTTTATTAATTTATTTTTTTAGTGGTTCCCAAAATTAAAATCTATATTTGGATACTATAAATGGATGTTGATATTGAATAGTTTTACCTAGATGTAAAAACCCAAATTAAGACCATTTGGAAATAACATGAAAATTCCAGGTGTATGATAATGACACCATATTAGAAACTTGTTTTGACACACCCAATATTTAAGGATTGGTAAATTTACAAGGTATTTATGAACGATAAGGAAGTATTTGAATAATTTTTTAGTTTAGGAATGAAAATAGAATTATTTCTAGGTGAAAACTAGATTGAAATCTAGAGACTCGTGGGTTAAGATATATATGTCGTTTATGGATTTTATGTTTACATTAAAGTATTTCATTTATATTCATTCTTATGTTATTTTCCCATTCCTAACATAATTATTGATTTACTAAATGATTATATCTATAATCAAATAGTTATATGAACACTCATTATCCATTAATGACCTTCAATATTTTCCAATGGATTATACTTCTACCCATTATTTCATAACATGATTGTTTAGTAGAACTATTAATACACCACCTCAAAACATAAGAATTGAGTTATCTATTCTAACAAAAGATGGAAGAATTATTTCATATGAAGTATATAAATCATCCGAATAAATGTTTTTCAACTAACCCAAATAGAAAATATTTTCATACATCAATGAGGATAATAGGATTTAATAATTATCAAGTATTGATTTTACTTATATAAATCCAACTTATAATGTCGGGAGATGAAAATAACATTCCAAATCCTGATCCATCCTCATATTCTATAACAATTTTTGGAAAAAATATTAATATAAAATGGAATATTAATCCCATGAATAGATATTATTTCCTTATGAGAATGCACATCTAACTGAAGATATAGAGACAATGAAGGGAATCATGTTTGAAGACATTCCCTTCGTGAGGGTCTATATAAATGTATCCATTGACTAGTTTCTTAGTATTAATCCTAATTAAGTTGTGAAATTATAATTTAAACTTATACATATATATATATAATTTTTGATATCCAATACTCTCTATATAATTGAAATAAATGGGTTTTAATAGTCGTGATGATGTTATAAAGAAATAATGTCTTGGGTTTTATATTTATGAGTTCAACATTAGGTGGAGTGATGGTTCTTTTCATCAAGAAGAATGGTGAGGAAATGTGTCTCAACATTTATCATCATGAAATTAACTAGATCATAATAAATAAAAATGTACCACATTCCACATATTGATGACTTGATTTTTCAAAAACAAGGGGCCCAGTATTCTTCTTTGTTTTTCCATACATTAGGATATCACCAATTAACAGTTAATAAGGATGATTTTATGAAGAATTATTTTCTTGTAAGGAATAGACACTATGTGTTCATAGATATTCCTTTAATAATCACTAATACTCTAAAAAAATTCATTGGATTAATGAATGGTGTCATTAGAGATTACAGAAATAAATTTATTGAATAATTTATAGATGATATTTGGATATACTCTAAAAGTAATGTTGATAATTCATATCCTTATAATATATTGTTATATAATTTTTTGTTGGATAATTTCTATGAAAGGTACAATAAATTTGAGTTACTAATAGAGGAAGTATAATTATATTTCCTGTTACCACATGTATATAGATATTTGTGGACCCATCTAAGTCATAGATAATTAAAGAGTGACCCGGTATAACATCTATGATGGATATCTATCGATGAATTAGATTAATTAGGTAATTATGATATTTTTTCGAAACATTACACAGTTTTCAATGCTAATAATGAAGCTAAATTTGAAGATAATTATTTTCCTCTAGAACAATAAATTTTTCATCCGGTTTATGGAATTGAAAATGAGGGTCATCACTATACACGTACATACACAATCCAAAAGTGGGTAACATTCAATTGTATACAGTGATGTTTAAAATTAAGTCTTGGGATGTTTATTAATGAAATTTGATAAATTTCTAGCATTCACTTCATGGAAATTTCTATTCTTGAGAATAACAATTCATTGAATTTTCTATAGTTAATTAGATTGATTTTTTCATCAATGATTCTTTGGAATTATAAAATTTGGAGACATGTTAAATTTATAAAAATAATAAAACCCATAAATATTTATCGACATATATAGATTCTCATATGAACCTATAAAGATGATTAGAGCTAACCAATAACTATGTTTGATCTATCCATTACCATCATGCGTAGGAAAATAAAGTGGTTGATGCTCTATGTAGATAAGATAATTTAGCCTTATTAATGATGACAACTGAGATGGATCCAATCTTCTCAGACACACAATGGATGGAAATGAATTTCATAATGGAAGTAGAAAATAACATAAGTGATTTAATGATTTATCATTCACTAATTATAGAGAATAAGGAAGCTCAATGTGATGATTTTGAAATACTGAAGAATGTGGAAGCTCTAAGAAAAGATAAATCATTTAAATTCAATAATGAGGAAGAATAGTTGTATGATTTTCATAATGTCTATGTGAACCCTCAAAATATTAAGATTAAGAATTAGCAGTTGAATGATGCACATAATGCGACCTTCTCTATCCACTCAGGGTGTAAAAAGATGAATTAAGATCTTTGAGAGAGCTATTGATAGGTTATCCTTGAATATATATCTAAGTGGTTGTTATTCCTACAAGTGAAGGAAGAGATTAAAAAAGAAAAAGAGAATGATGAACGCACTACCCATACGTAAATGTAAATAGGAAAACGTAACTATATAATTTGTCACAGGTCTTCTAAAGGTATACATAGAAAGAAACTCAAAATTAGTTAAAGTGGATCATCTTTAAAAGACTAACAAATTAATTTAAATCTGATAGGACCTCTTACATGATCATTTTATGTGGATATACCTTAGGGAAGTGTCGAGGATTCATCCAAACTCACAATATATTATATCTTATTGATCTAAAAGGTTTACCACAATATTCTAGAAAAATATTCAATCTTCTTTATACAATAAGTTTTACATCTGTATGGACTATAACCATAAAAATAATGGAAAAATGAGAAGGATATTCCATCCATAGAGTAATTATTCATAACATTTGTAATGGAATTCAAAGATGATTGATATAAACATATTCTTCTAGTGCAATTCTTGGAAAATATTATATTCTTATCTATAATCCAAATGGAAACATATGAATCCATTTATTAGAAGATATGTAGAAAAATTATGTGTTGGGATAAAGTTATTGAATGTAAACATATGGTACATGAAATTATAAAAAAAATTGGAGGAAGGTTGTAGGATATTTAGTTTCACATTAGAGAAGATTGGAGTCAAAAAAACATCTATAGTGACATACATCAAAGATACATGGATATTGAGATTAATGATAAAGGGTACCTCTATATATCTCTAAGGATGAGAGTCACAGTATTTTGGATTAAGGGAAATCTATTACCTTGATAAACCATCCAAATGAGATTATTGATCACTTTAGGACAATATTCAGTCAACTAAAACCCTCACTAACCATATCCTAATTACATAATGGGTTACATGAATCTATTTTGAGGTAGTACATATGAGATCCCTCACAATTATTGAATCTATAAGCTCGATAGTTGGAAAAAGATATCCCTTTTGTGGATAATCTAATAAAGATAATTGGATATGGGGAACAAGTTCAATGTAACAATCATCCTCACCAAGTGATTGTACTACGGAAGATCCATATGTATAAGGAGGACGCATATGAAATATTAGATGTACCCTCATATTTTTTCATAGTAGTGGGTAAAATTATATTTGATGGGTTATATATATTAAGGAGGAATACTGTAATGACCCTGAATTTTATCAAAGGAATTTC
This sequence comes from Viscum album, assembly GCA_963277665.1. Lineage (NCBI taxonomy): Eukaryota > Viridiplantae > Streptophyta > Magnoliopsida > Santalales > Viscaceae > Viscum > Viscum album. The sequence goes on along the minus strand of OY728155.1, from coordinate 944,739,409 downwards.
CCTTATGATTATATAGATGCTTCAAATTTAGTAATGTAGTGTTATATAAGGCACATACACCAGATGAACAATCAAAATTTTATTACATAGTCCAAAAAAATTACTTTACATAGTAATTAGGATATAATGAATTGATTAATTAATAAGGATAAATTTTTTAAAATAATATAACTATAATATGAAAATTTTGATCTACTAGATCATACATTATTATCTCTCTCACAATCAACACTGAAACACAAATATTATTAGTAAGGAAATAATCAGTTTGAAATGATGATTAATATTATTTTTATAGAAATTAGAATTTAATTTATAATGAATGAAATATGAGGTATTTTTATAAATAATTTAACATATATAACTATTACATATATGACCATTGGAATCTGAATCAGGGTTTTTGAATAGTAATATCACTGTCAGTAATAGTAATGCAACCAATAGAATAACAACCTCAACAATAGATGTGTAAAATAATATTTTGTTTTATTATAAAACTAAAGTATTAAAAATTTGTATCATGATAAAAACAAATAATTTTATAAAAACTCAGAAGTTTTGTGTCAATATTTTTATAAAACCTGTATATTTTCTATTATTTTTTGGGATAAATTAAAATATTAAAAGGAATTTTATTCTCATAAATTTATTTATGGAACACATATGAGTGCACTATTTATGAAGAGTGCTACTAGATAGAACTCCAATGCATTGGGGAAATTTTAAATATCATGAAATTTATTTTTGGGGATTTGCGAATAAACCTAATTCATGATTAGACTTTTCTACAATGTTATCATGTCATGGAAGTGAATTTTGGATTAATTTTGTGTGATGTTTTATTTTATTTTCACAATCCTATGATTCCCTAATATGACGATTTCATATATTTTATTTTAGGATTCAATATTATTATTTATGAGTCCCAGTATTTATGATATTATATTAATTTATTTGAATCATCTATTATGCTTCATTATCAGACTTATTCCCCTAATGGTATTTATATATACCCACCTTGGTTTATGTATTCCCTATGAAATCCTATAATGTTTTTGAAACTAAAAGGGATTTAAAAACTCAATATAGGGATGAAAATAAATGTTTTTTATTTTAGATTCATATCAATGTCATATGGACCTTATCACCCAACAACACCATTCCTCTTAATACCTGGGTGGTGGTTTGTATATATCTCTATTAATGAAAATTAAATAATATGTCTAAGAGTTTTACGATGTTATAATGAGACTACTAAAATATTATTATTTTTAGTATAGTGATCTATGTTTTCTATTTCCAATGTAATTAATTTCCTCCAACATTCAATGACTAGAGGTTGGATTTTCATATTATGTCACACCAAAAATTGATAATTTTTTCAACTCAACTAGTCATCAATTTCTATTTATTATACTATAATAATAATATATGATCATATTACATTACTCACAGTTATAATGAAACATAATTACCATTATAATACTAGTCTCTTATCCATTAATGTTATATCTATAGAGATTACCAATCCAAATACCTCAAAATATGTTAAGAGATGAAATCATTGAATAAATATCCTTTAGTAATCATTGATCACACTAACTTTTCATTAATCCTTACCACTAATCATCTTGGAATAATTGATAAAATATAAAAATCTAGCGGCATGAACATTGAGGATTATGAAATTCTATCTATGATTTCATAACCCCAACAGTTTATCTATAATTTAAATGAGGAAAATAGTGCTCTCATAAGCAAATGACAACTGGACTAAACAATGACACTTGAATCTCAAGATAAATTATATTCATCAAATAAATTCCAACCAATAAATATAGATTATTATCATTGAAATAACTCACGTTGATATATATGTTCCCACTATTGGACACATCCTATTAATCTAATATATCAAATGATTTATAACTTGATAATAGGATAAACCCAACGCAAGGGTAATTTAAATAGTAAAAGTTATAGAACTCTATATAAACATGAGCAATATAAATAACAATGGTAAAATCAGTTTTATGTAAAATAATATGTAATGTTTCCTCATACTCAAGACCTTGGAGGAAGTATTTATCATTATCAAACTAAGGTAAAAATTAGTTGATGGGGACTGGATCATTTTCAACTCATGATTTCATAATTATTAATCAAATTATGATGTAAGGGATTTAGAAAGAGTTTATAAATGCATACAAGATTCATATCAAGGATAATATATAATTTAAGAATACATTATCTCTATTTTTTAGATTTCTATCAGAGATCAAAACCTCTATCAGATACATGAATATACATCAATAAGGAAAAAATTAGTATTTGATGGATATTCCAAAAAATATATAAAATTATCAAAATAATCAAAGTACTTGATTTGGGAAGAAAATTATTAGTTACCCAGGAATAAATTGGATATAACTTCATATGGCTTTGTGCATTTTCCTAAATGACTAATATCCAAAAACAATTAATTTTATTCAAGAGTTTACCAAAATAGAACCTCACCGGTTCCAAATTTAAAACTCTCTTCCTAAAATAATCCTACTCTGATGGTAGTCTGAAATAAACTAATCCTATTATAAACATGTAGGTTTTGATGAGAAGTTTGAGTATGTCACCCAATGATCGACTATAATAGGTAATGTGTTTGTGACATGAAAGAAGATAGATATACATATATTTTGGTGGAAATATTCCAAGGTTGTTAAAATCATGAACTACTAAACTATTAATGAAAACATTATATATAGTGGGAAAACATTTATATTAATCATTCATTCGAATATATCCCATTCAATCCCTAAATCTAAAAAATAAAATAATATTTATTACTCTATAATCATCTATATAGTGAAATACCTTTAAGATAACCTAAAAATATTCATTAAAAAAATATTATGGAAAAAGTGATGAATAATATATATGTACACCATTTCTAAGACAACATTGAAGATTGTTAACTGGTATACAACTCCTGATAGAGACCGCCAACCGAAAAATATGCTTGTACTTTGTTAATTTTTATAGAGTATTATAGAATATTTATTCATTGAGGAATTTTTAGTTATTCAGTGCTAAAATAAACTCTGAAATAAATTTATCTAAAATATCATGATATTTATGGGTATAATTTAAATATTATTGAAATTTGGGATATAATTGATATTTTTTATCCTTTTTTATCACATATGGAAATTTAATGATTTCAAGAAAACATTTTAGTGTAAATAATATTTTTTTTTTCAATTTAGATTCATTATATATATATATATATATAAATTTATAATAATAATAGTTTATCAAATATATAATTTTTTTTGTCTTTATATAATTTTATTATCTATTTTAAATATATACATTATATTATATATATATATATAAATTATTAAGTATTTATATTACATTAATTTATTTTAATTTATTTTACTTTTATTTATTTTTGGATTAGAATATATATATATATAATTAGGTATAATAATTTTAAAATTATTATTAATCATTTTTAGAAAAAATTTAAATCTTATTTGATTGTTATTATGTTCTTTTTTAGATGTTTATTATATTTAAAATTTCATTGTTTTTTGGGGGGATTTTAATTTAAGAAGAGTAACAATGGGGGCCTCAGCTGTGAATATGTAATCCTTACGATTCTAGTGATTGATTCACAAAGCCTCCATTTTTCATTTCGATTCGAAGGATTTTTTTTTCACCAAGTGAAAATAATGTTATTTTTTAAATTAGGATGTAATAATTTCATTCATGGTGAACAATAGGGACTTACATTTATTAGCATGGATTTTTCCATGATAAAGTACTTTTGACCAATCCCTTTGGAAACCACCACACCTATTGTAAGATACCCATCATTCCCCATAATCATCCATTGTAGTAGTCTGGGTTAATATGACTTTCTTTATATGGGCTTCGGTAACAGTAATTAATTGATTTGAAATATTATGAGATATTTAATTTTATTGAAATTTTACAATAGACTTATTAATGTGACTAATGTCCATATCTTTAGTTCCATGAGAATGTGTATGCATGTTTTATAGGTTGATGATGCATGACTAAAGTGTACACTAAAAATTACTACATCTAAAGTGAATAGTGAAAAAATAGTGAATACCATTTCCAAATTCCACGGATTATTACGCACCCATCAGTCCATTTGTGACATTGAAAGTATCCATGAATCTTAATTCTATTAGATTATGGGACCTAAAGAAGGTAAATTGTTTTTTCCTTAGGGATTTGTGGATTAATTTAACAAAATTTAATGTATACATGTCACCATTCATTTATATATTGTAATATAATACAGGGTATGATATGATAAATACCCCTTGAATATATGTATTACCTTGATATCCATAATTGGTAATTATCATATTTGGTTTTGATGGCCTGTTTGGATTTGTATGACTTATATTACCTTATTTGAGATACAATTGATATCTTAAAGGTCATATAATGGTCAAAATATGTAATGGTTGCCTAATTTAATGTCTCTCAAGGTTTTCATATATGTTTGATTGGAGTTAGTTATGTGATCATTATATATGGATCATTTTATATTAGGTTTTTCAATAGATTCCCATGTTTTGAGGTTTAATACTTTGATACATATATAATGTCACTATACAATTTAGATAATATAAGTAAATTGATTATGGTACTAGAAAAGAAGATATATTGTGTTAACCATGACACGGTGAGTTTTCCTATATTATGGGTTTTCAAATTATGTCCCTGAATTTTGTTTTTACTATAAAATTTCATAGATAAGATAATTACAGTTGTTATTTTTATATAATATTTACTTAAATTTTGAATTGATAAAAAGAGGCAAGCTATAAAGAATTAAAATTATCCATGTCTCATGATTCATTCTAATGGAAGGGATAGAGGGGATTATCTATAGAATATGCAGTGAGAAAAATCACACCAAGGCCATTGGTACTTTATATAAATATTAATTTTTTAGATACTTCTCTTAATTTATTATAATAAATTCATTTCAAAATTATGTTCTGTTTTAAAAAGGACACATGGGGTCACATATAAGGTTTTGAAAATTGGGAATTTTTTATAAATGTATTTTGTTCATGTATAAATATACTTATCTTTATTATGAATACAAATAGTTTTTTTTATTTAATTAAACTGATATATTTAATAAAGTTATAATAATTTATTTAAAAAGTTAATACAGTTTTTTAATATGAATAATTAGTGATCTATATATTTAAAACATAGTCATCATAAAATCAGAAAGCCCAAATGGGATTCATTCTAGGTATTTTATTAATGTTCTTACATGCCCATTAATAATTGTAAATTCAAATCCCTAAAAGGGTGACCATTTAAACACCAATTTTTCAATATTCATCCAATTTGGAATCTCTTTAATGACCCCTTTGTGTAATTGGAATTAAATAACTTTGGTGGAAATACAATAATTCAAATTAACAATAGGGTATATTTATCTCAACTCCTTGGGTTTGATAAAAAATTCATCCTGAAAGTCTATTGAATTTGTCCCTTTCTATAAATATCATAAAATAGTGTTGTAGTATTCATTAAATTATTATAAATAAATTTATTTCATAGTGATTTATCTAATATTATTCATCCAGGATAGTTCCTATGTATTTTTCATACAAGTGGTTATTTAGTGATTTTATCATCTTCTCTTACACAATATCCACATTGGAGTTATTAGAATCACATGGCTAATATGAAAATACCACAATGGAATTCGTGATTAGAGTTATATGAGGATAATGAAAGAGACCCTAATTTAATAATTCAAATTAAATCTAAATAGTATGATCTTTTAAAAAAAGGATTTTTATTTTATTTTTATTTTATATTATTTTGTAATTTACATTTAATGATACTGGATTATTTTTATTATTTATTCAAATATTTACCATTGGTTAAAAAATTCATTAAATATCTATTATGGTATCATAGTCACACATGTTAAAAGAAAAATATGTAAACTACATATTAGAGCATAGTATAATATTTCGATGTATTGAAACTCCTAAAATTTAAGTAAGACTCTCATTAGGAATTGATAGCTCATTTTATTCATTTAATTAATTGTTAAGATTAATCTAATGTCTTGAGATTCCACTTGTCCCAAATTGGAAATATCACATTCTATGTTTCCTAGTCCACCAAAAAACATAAAAACACTAGATCCTGGAATTTATAAACATTTATATAGGGAAAGAGAATTACTCTGTGGTATTTAAATAAAAAATTTAAGCATTTTTTGATGTATAAAAGTAAATGAAATATGTCTACAAGTAATTATGAATATAAAAGTTTCACTAAGTGTGTATATTAAACATACACTTACATTAAATTTAATATAATAATGTGGCGTATATATGGGATGTATTGTTAATAATGAGATTAAATATAAAATAATTTATAAAATATTTAACTGTTATATGCCTTTAAATATGATTCACATTCGTTTCCACCTAGATTTGTCAAATAGATGGGCTATAATTATCAAAATATCAACTATCTGTCTTGTATTAGGTGAAAACGATGATAATTTTCTTAATTTGAATTTTGGGTGACACATGGATATGTAATAAAATAATATTGGTTCTTATAAGAACCTTGTTTAGTATATTTATCAAAAGGATTAGGAATTTTTTTTACAAGTGAAAATACTATATTTTTATTAGTTACAATTAAGAACTTTTTTTTATTTGACTAGACATGATTTCAGATACTAGTCTAACTGAGTGAAGGTAGGTAGACATATGGATCATAAAAAAATAAATATATACTAGATATGGTTAATATTTTTCTACAATTACATTAAATAAAATTACATATTGAATAGTACTATAAATTACACCAATAGTGACATATATTTTGTTATAAATATTTATTTAATTTCACAAAAAAATAATTTATCAATGTGATCAGTCAATGATAATGGAAAATTTAATGGTAATAATTTCAAATAATGATGTCACAATTTTATAATTAACCTAAATCATGTTGAGAAATTATATGTTCTAGAGTAATTATTTAAACTAATAGCTGTCAAACCTCATATATGAAAAAAATGATTATATGAATAATATGATTGATTTATTATATGTATCATTCTTAAAACATAATACCATGATATTTGATCTTCATAAAGAACACTAATAAATGATTTCATTTGACGTTATATTAAAATATGAAGTGATATATCAAGAGAAATCTATAATTGAATGATATGAGGAAAAGTAGCTTTTCATGTTCAAGATGTCTGTATGAACACGATTTTCATCACACCAGATAAATCTATATCAATATCAAAAAATGGCTTATACCAACAGATATTTATTCACAGATAATATATCTGTTGGTAAAAATGACCAATTCTAACAGATATTAAGTTATATTGGTATTGATTTTATGTACCAACATTTGTTTTTACCAATAGTTATAACTGTTGAAATTGATCATTTAATACTAACAAATCTTTTACACACTGTTAAATCTATTGCTTTATCATGCCAAAACTAACATTTTGATATATGTATATTATTTTTAGTGAATGTTATAAATTATTAGTATTTTCTTAAAATCATATAATCATATGTTTTCATTAAAAGGTTATATGTTTTGGATATATTATATATATATATCTGATATAAAACTGATAATAAATTATTATAATTTTTGAAAACAGGAAAATAAATGAATTTAAACTAGTAAAAACTAAAAAAATTCATGTATACATAACTTCATTATATATATATAATATAATTTTTTATTCAGAATATATATAAATTTAATTGTTTTCCATTATATATAAATTATATATAAATTAATTATATATCATGAATTTTTTTTTAATTTATAAAAATCAAAGTAAATAAATGTTCTGTTATTATTATTATTATTTTACTTTATTTATTATTTTTACTTTTACTCCCCCATCATTTACCCACCCCATTCCATGAAGACATAAAAAAATTTATAAATAATTAAGATAACTATCAATAATTTTATGTCCCTTAAATCAATCATCCATAATGTTTCTAGGGTCATTTTATACGTTAATAATTAATTTCAATATGAACAAGATTTAGTTTACCCTTTATGAGCTACAAAAATCTTGGGAATAATTATAATAATTATGAATACATTATTCCTTATGATGATGATGTATAAGAGAAATTATAAATTCAAGGATAATAATATGAAAATAATTGGTATGTATAAATTTTTATTCTATACCCTAAATCTATTAATATAAAAAAAATAAAATTAGAAGAAAAATATTTACTTTGTGAATAAACTGGACATTATCAGAGGGATTATCCATAGTAAAATGAGATTCATTAGTGGAGAAACAATTATGGTTCAACCATATCAGATATTTTTTGTATGTAAATATATTTATATAATTTTGTGTCATGATTATTAGATAATAGATACAGTTCACATGATTTTTTCAATGTTGAACTGTTCAGGGAACAAAGGTTATTGATTAAGGTGGAATACTATCTATGAGTTTGTAATAGGGTATGATAAACTACATTCTCCATGGGGTTAGTGAATATATTTCATCTAATTAGATTTCACTTATTTATTAAATCTTCTTTTCTTATATCATAAATTAAGTAAAATTTAATAAATATATGTATCATTGATAAGGATGTATTTTTGTTTTTAATAATGATCATTTGAAATTAAATTTAAATAAATTAAATATTTGATAGTTTTTATAACATTTTTAATTGATTTTATATAATGTATTAATACATTCATTTCTATATTGTAAATTTGAAGAATTTTAAAATAATTTATTTCAAATCATCTCAAATTTTTCATTTTCACATAGTCCATATAAACACGAAACAGATACAATAACTCAATAATGTTGGAATATATATATTAAAAGGACTATTAAAAATTTTATTTTATTTTTGAAATTTTTTATTATGTCAAATGATAGAATTTATTTTTATGTATAAAGGGAAATGAGATAATTATTTGTTAGAACTCATACATAATAATGTATGTAGTTTTATCAGTAAAATAACTATTGCTTTATTTAATTAATACATTACCTTTACTGAAGACTTCTATAGGTAAGGGTATGTGTATATTATAAATCACATGTAATAATTTTTTTAAATTTTTTATGTTTATAAAAATGATTTACAAAATAAAATAGTAAAAGGAATTAAATTATTTTATCATATTGATGTGAAGAATACTTCATTAAATAAATTCATAAATATCGAGTAGATTGCAGTATAGTACCACAACCCACTCCACCCAGTACACCTCAATTTAGTGGTTTATTGTAAAGGATTAATCAAACTATGTTATACATGGTATCATTATGGAAGGGACATGAAGACCTTTTTATTTCCTTCCGAGGATTTACTCCAGAAACATTTAAGCATAAACTATATAATATTCCTCTAAAAAATATTGAAACAAATATATATGACATATGGGTTTTAATGCCTCATAATATATATATTATGGTAATTTCGGATTTTGAGGCCTATATTTGGAATATCACCTTTTGTAAACATGAACCCAATTTAAAAAAATGTTTATTTTTAGATTCCTAAAATGTTTAGTGGATTTTTATTTATATATTACATCTATATCGAAGAAACTTATTAACTAGCATACAATATTTGTAAAAAAATTATTTACTGATAAAAAAATTAATGGTAATAAATTTGAGAATGTTGATGATAAAGAACTAAAACATGAAAATAATCATGAGATAATTGAGTTGAAAATACAGAGGGTTGAGGGAAATTAACATACTCAGTATTCAAAATAACCACAATATTAATATAGAATTCATCAAAAACCTATGAGATATTGGTTTCTAATTTATGATGATAGTTGTATAAGATTAATATCATATGATCCAATATCTTACAAATAGTATATAATGAGACCAACCATTAATAAATTTTTTAGAATAATGGAATATAAAATGGAATCCATATACACTAATTAGGTTTGGAATATAGTATCCACACATAACAAAGTAATAACGATTAGGTTTTAGTTGGACTTTCATGTGGACCACATGTTTTTATTGAGGTTATATTTGAGTTTAATTTTTTGTAAATAAGTTTTGATGATGAATAGTCATTATCTTTTTAAATGTGATGAATGTTGAACATTTTGTATTACCTAGGGAATATGAATGTGATTATTAGAGAATGAATATTTTATTGAACATTATAAAAATTATTATTATTTGAGTTTCAAATTGACGAACCTGAAAAAATTGACATTTCGAGAGGAATGGTTAAGAAGGAGATTAATTTTTAAATAGTTGTTTGAGACATTTTAGTTCATTTTATTTTAATTTTTTTAAAAAATATTTATTAACCACATAGCCAGAAAAAGCTACACAAAAATCACTACTTATTTTGGTAGATTCATCCTTTACCCATCAATGATAGTGGGTGAGTGGTGTGATGGGTCCATCCTAAGTGGAAGCATTATTAGAGAATAATCCCACATATAGGAACTTGGGTGAGAGATCATGGGGTGTTTATATGTGGGAGAGCATTGGTAATTGAATCTCATGAATCATATGTTTTTTGTTTGGTTTAATAATCATATCTACTGATACATGAATTTACTTATTGAATTGAAGTACTTTTCCTATATAGGATGACTCAAACGATCCATATATTGATTTTGGGAGATTGTGTCAGGGTATTGTTTCCCTTTGAGAAATATTTATGTTAAATAACCATCTTACATCTTGTTCTGTTTGGAGCATCTGATATAACATGTGATCATCTTCTTCATCTGGACAAGGGTTTCCTCCAATCAATTGGGTTATTTTACATCTCCAAATCAATGATGTCTGAACCAAGTACTATGATCATTCTAAAATCATAATACATATTATATTTGATTATAATAATTTTCAGTGTTTTAAAACATGTTTAATGTTGTATTATTAAATTAAATGAAATATTTATATAATGTTTTCCAAATGCGATGGATATTTCCATCATGTTAATGAATATATTGAGGCGGTGCATGAATTAATGATTTTGTCGACATATGAAGTGTATTTACATGGTAAACATGGGATTATGTTGTTGGTATTCTCTATGAATACACCTCACATTTACATTTTCACACATGGAAAAAATAAATATCTGAGAGAGAGAGTTGAGAGTGAGAAATAGAGACATGAAAGTGCTACATATTTTTAAGAATGTTCTATGTGTTTTTATTATGCATTGGCCTTGATGATCACATTATGGTGATATAAATTATGTGATCCTTCACATGTGGTATTCATACCTAGGGTATGTTTCACAATGAATTGTTGATTATTCGATGATATTATGTATAGAATGAAAATGTGTTTTGTGATAGAGAATAATAATAGTGATAATTAACACTTAAGTGAGGAATTTTAATTTAATATAATTTAATTTTATAACAACAATGAATGATTTTTATGTCAATGGTTCTCTAAATCATATACATGGGATCTATGAGACTATAATTGAAATAAATTATTAGATTCATTGTAATATATATTAAAATAAAAATTCATACTGTGTAAGTGAAAATATTGTGCATTTTTATTGTTACCACTTTACATTTAATAACAGTTGATAATTCCATAAATTGTATCATATATAAATAATGTTTTTGAAGTGACAAATTAATATAATTAACGTAATAGTGTGAATTGATTTGAGACTGAATGTGGGAATTATTTTACAAGACATATACTTATGTAGTTAGTGTACTGAGATGGTCCACATTATATATAGATCAATGGGTTGTGAAAAGATCAAGAAGTTTAAATTTATTTTTCTATGTTCTTAAAATAGAGTACACAAGAAAACATGGTTATCCAGTTTTTTTTGTAGTGGAAGATTTTGTCTTGAGGTAGTTCATAAGCTATTATATATTGAGAAAAAACATTCTATATGAGGATCATATCATTATGTTATGTTGAATTATCCAATGTCACTTCGGTGTAGGGGATGGAATGTGGGATTATAGTTATATAATGTGATGTATTATAAAGATACCCATATTATATTGATGTTTCACTTGTATATTTTGTATAATTGAGATGTCGGGTGGGCCTATAGAGTGGGAACACTATGGGACTTAGTGATAGTGGGAATGGAATTTTCTATACATGCTACCACGCACATATAGTGATGAATCTATAATTGGGTAGTGGGTATGAATAATTAGAGCATGAATTATTTATTTGCATAGAACAATGTAAAAATATTGTGTGATGTTTTTAATTTACATTATATATCGCATACCTGATCCACTCATACAAACAGGTGATAGAATTTAGAATTAAAAAGGGGTAAAAGAAAAATAAATGAATTGTGTAAAATAATTCACTCCCAATTTATCCACTCTTAGTGTGAATGCATGATACTTTAAGAACATCAATTCATAAAAATACAGGTATATACGGTATACTATCTATCAAAAAATTGAACTTGGTTATTAAATATTTTAAATATAATCATTTTATTGAATAAATAATAGTTCTTACCCCCAGTGGCTATGATAATATTCAATATGATTATTTTATTGAAAATTAATATTATGATCATGAGATATACCAAATATTTGGTAGAAATAAATTCCATTATAATAATTTTTATGAGGATGTATATATGATTCAACTTAATATTTTAGGGATACTAGAAATTTTACTATGGTTTGTAAGCTGAAATGATCCATTTATAGTATTAACATGCATATTAATTAATAATAATCATTTTATTGATGATATAAAAGTGTTTGAAACTATTAAAAATATTAGTGATCGTTTTTTATATAAATAGATTAGTCGGAGCATATTTATTTCTTTTTGTTTGTTTATAAAATTCTTCTTCAAATAAATAAAATCAAAATATTTTATTAAATGGAAATTTGGTTGGGAAACTTCAATCTGATAAAGCATATAAATAAAAATTTATATACCATGGATGAAGATATATTTTGGTAAATGAAAATGAATCATCACCATTGGTCAATAAATGTAAATTTTTAATGTATTAAATTGGTTCAACATGGAAAAATAAAAAACATGTTATTTAGAAATGCAACACAAAAAATGTCACTCAAATTACATTTTTCCATCAATTTATGATGAACATGAATTCTGGAGAAATATTCTATATACATTGATATTTGATTAAATCGTGTATGATATATTATGTAATCATCCTAACATGACTAATATACTATGTATAATGAGTTTATCAAAAAAAAAAAATTTGAATGTCATTGAATATCCATAATTAATTTCTTTATTTACTTGATAATAACAAATTTTTTAATTTTAGACTTTGGTAGTAAGGGAGATATATTTATAATGGTTAATAGTGATTCTAGTTTCCAAACTATAAATAATGACACTTTATATCAGTTATGGTTTTTCCATATATGATTATTTTTTAGGATATAAAATTTCCACAAACTGATAGTTATTGATTCTATAATTTTTTTGGTTATAAAAGAACATCTGATGTTCATAATGATACTATTATGATTTTTCTACAAAAAATAGGTATTTTCCCAATCATATTATATCAAATTTAAATCATTTGGGATAATAGTAGAGTTGTTACACAAGCTATGGAAGCTAGGTCCCACAAGAGATCAAAATATATTCTTCCTCAATTTGATATCACTTGAGGGATTATTGATATTAGAGATATTAAGGTGTGTAATGTTTCTATAGAGAGTACATTTATATATCCTCTAATAACCACATTATAATATTAAATGTATAAAATTTAATATAGTTATCTTAGTGTAAGAAATATGGATGACTATAACTAGTTATAGTGGTAGATTATTAGTTTTTGTTCATAAAATTCTATGAAGAGTTATTGTTATAAGGATATGATGTATCTTGTAATTAATATGAATGAAATTATTATTCATCTAATTATGTTTTTTCATATAACATTGGATATTAAATGATTAAAACTTCCAAGAATATATTTATTACTGGGTTATCAAATATTAATAATTATAATATTATATTGTGATGATATGCTAATTTTGAATGAGTATGATTAATTTTATTGAGATATAAATTTTTGATCAGAGTATATATTATGTGAAATAGATATTTGGATTGAATAATTTAATATGCTTCAAATAGATTCTCATAAATGTTTCTATCATGTTACCTAAATGAAAATTATTGATTGATCTTCTTAATTGGGATTGTAAAATAGTTTCCCAACTTGTGAGGTTTCATACATTGGTTTCAATTTAAATTAATTCTGAAATTTTAGTTAATTGAGTGTATCTAGGTATCATAATGATAATGTAAAGGGATTTTAGTAACACATATAAGATGTGTCCACCTAGATTAAGACTTATGGAATCAGGGACCTCAATTGAGTTTTGAATATATAATATCTTATCTTATCCCATAAAATTACATTTGATGAAATTATATAATATTTAGTCAAATTTGTAAATGAGAAATATATAAAATCTATATGGGATTGACATTATCTAGGTCTCATGATTAATTGTCTTGGACAATGTACCACAGTTAATGAACATGTAGTGTATTCGATCAAACAAAAAATATCTGAATTTTTGGTTGTCTATGATGTGTTTCATGGTACCACTCCTAATTTATAATTTTACATACATTTCATAATTATTTCAAAATTTTAAAATGTCCATTCGAGGAACTTTTAAGATAATTCTAATAGGGATTATTTGACTAATTTAATGAGTATAATAATAAATATATTTTTGATTACTATAAAATCTAATAGGATTTTTCTTTTGATAAAAAATATTTCGAATCCTTATTTAATACAAAACGTACTTTTTATACATTTTAAATGATTAATCTATCTGATATTTAAATTTTTTAGGTTTCATGGAAGGATTCATTATTTGATAAAAAATGAAAAAAAAGAGAAAAATATATCAAGAGATAGACACATCGTGCAACACCACATCACAGTGTGTCATGACACTGAATTAATGAAGATATATTAAATATGTAACAAAATAAAAAACATATCAAATACCTAATCCATAGTTATAGAATGAGAAACCATGTTATAAAAGATCAAGAATGGATTCAAAACATCGATGAATGTCATTAATAATATACACCATGTAAATCTCATAAAAATAGGGCATGAAAAAATGAAGGGTATAGCCCTTTACATTATACATCATGAGTCAAATATTCATGATATGGAATATTTTAAAAACCAGA
Organism: Viscum album; assembly: GCA_963277665.1. NCBI lineage: Eukaryota > Viridiplantae > Streptophyta > Magnoliopsida > Santalales > Viscaceae > Viscum > Viscum album. The sequence goes on along the minus strand of OY728155.1, from coordinate 944,724,099 downwards.
GGTCTATCCCATGTATTACATATCAGGAATCTCTTATATGTCATGAAACTCTCGAAGAGACTGATGAAATAGTAATTTATGATGATTCTTTATACTAACCCTATATTTATGACCATGTGAAAACCCAACAATAATTTTATCCATATAATGAGACATTTATTACTTCTTGATCACAATATATGGATATAAATAAGAGGCTATGTAGAGATTAAAAGGGATCGATTGCAAAGGGAAACTCTAGATAATTGATGACAATAGATTTATTTCCCTTCATTTTGTTTGTTATTTTATTTCATTCTATAAAGTCCCCCCTAACCCAAATCAACTAAAATTTCCCATAAATAGTGGTGTACATTTATATTAGTGATTGAGAAAGGGGTTGGATTTACCGACATCTATGTTTTAGTTTCAACATTTAATGTACTAATATCGTTTCTATTCCTATTACCACTAGGTTTTAAATTATAAATCATTTTTAATCATTAAACCATATGTGATAGTGATTTTTTATTTTTACATCAATTACATTTTTCAATGATCTATATTTCCTTAAAAAAAATTAGACATTTTATATAGAATTGAATAGGGTTTTGTGTAGTGTTCAATAAAAATTACAACATGTGTCAGGAATTGGGACAAAGACTATTTTTAATTAGAGAATAAGAATTCCCCATTGGGTACTCCCTTAATTAATAAAAATGACCTATTTCAATTCCCCACACATAGGAATAATGGTTTATCAATTGGTAAATGATTAGGAATTCCATGACCATAACCATCTATCTAGTGGGTAGAGATGAATTATAGTAGGAATCTTACACTTACTAGGTAGTAGATGTAAAATTGGTTATAATTTGATGTAGTGGTAGGATAAAACTAGTTTTTACTATAACAATTATGATCACTATATTTGATCAATATTTTTATCATTAATTAATTTAAACTTCTTTTCAATACACGTTATTTTCAAACATGAAATAAAATATATTTTTAATCAAATCAACTGAAAGATAAAACCGTATTTTGTGTGCACTCCCATTTCGATTACTACCTTAGTTTACTGTTGTAATATACTATGTGATAAATTTTTCTCCAGTACCCCTTGATAGACATTCATCTTGTTTTACATATTTAAATATAATAATTAATTATTATTTATTTAACAAAACCTTCATTGTGGCATAATAATATGAATACTAAGATATATATTGTTAAAATATAAGCTCATGGAAATGGTAATGCTTAAATGGGATTTTTATATTTATCATTGAGTAATGAGATTTCATGTACCATTAAATTAATTAAATTAACAATCCTGCCTATATATACTATTAATGATACTCCTTTTTATTATTTAACAATTTAGGAGTGTCATTAATTCACAAACCCTATGTGTTTTGGGACTTAAAGCATTCTTGGAGGTGATTTAAGGCTTGAAATGATCTGTAGAGGATATTTATAATATCTACCCTGGTTTAATGAGAAATTATGTTTCATTGAGTTTATTGAATACCCCACATTCTATAAATAGTTATTATTAGGGATGTTGTTATCATTTTGTTATGGGGAAGAGACGATGGTACTTAGTGATCCCTAGCATCCATATTTTGAGAGAGTTACCCTATTTTACCTATCTAAGTGGATATTAAGTTATTTTATAATCTTTTATTAATAAATTTTCTTAGGTTAGGGACTAAATAAATTTGGATTAGAAGTGGATACCATCATGGAATTAGTAGTTCCAATTATCAACTGACATTAATGGGGAATACTATTCATCAATTCCAATAATCTCTATTTATTTTGAACCTTTTTAAGAGGTATTTTTAATGTATTATATTTTTAGAATTTTATTGTATTGGATGGATTTTATTTCATTTTTTAACACATATCAAGGGTCAACAATTTCATAATATCTATATAATTTAAACTATCATTAATGTAATGGACAATCCATTATGAATACTAAATGAGAACCATGAAACCATGTTTCCAATCTAAATATAATGTGGTATACAACTGATCATTATATAACTCCTCCACTATATATAAATAAATTAATGATTACAAACATTATAATATTATGTGAAGACACCTATAACTATTATTAACTTTCTCTATGAGAATTATTGGATTGTGAAATTAGGGTTTGAGGTTATACAGATATGTGGATTGGGATATGACATAATGATCTAGGAAGCCTTGTAGTGTCTCAAGAGATATTGTGTAGGTATTTGGATTGCTATATAGTTTACTAGGTGATTCTAGATATTATTTGGATAATGAAATATAGTTTTGAGTTTATATTATATACATAGAATATGTTTCACAATTCCATAATTATAATATAGCTTAAGATGACTATGTGGTATGTGAAATTAGGTTTTGGTTGTACAAACTGGTATAAAAGATATAATGTTTGGATATTGAGGGAAAACATTGATAATTTTATGACTCTCTACCCTAAAACTATTTATCAGTTTGGATTACATTGATAATTTTAAATGTTCGGAAAAAGGGAAGTGAATTTGGGTTTCAATGGATGAATTTTTAAGAGAAAGTGAATATTTAGAAGAACTTATATAGAAAAAAATATTTTGAGGCACATGGTTCAGGGATACAGAGACCATTTAAATAATATTAATAATGTAAATACGTATTTTAATAATAGACTATATATAATATTAAAATTAAAATAATTCATTATGATTTTCATAATGTGAAGAAGAAAATATGTAGCCAGGAAGGAATAATATTTTCATCATTATATTTTAGAAACATTGACATGGAAAAGGACAGAAAATACGTCATTATATATAATTATAATTATTTTATCCAATGTTATTTTAGTTCATGGTAAGTAAAAAAATGGAAATGAGTGGTCTTTATATGAAAATAATTTTAATTCAATTAATGGAAGCTAAAAAGCATGCTTCAAATTTTTAAAGAAAAACATGTGTCATTATACGTAACTAGCCTTAAACATTACAAAATATTAAATAAAATAAATAATTCAAATTGATGATATTTTCATGTTTAGAGTTTTAGACAATTAGGCCATAATAATTAAATTAAATCTAAAAATTGCCAAGTAGACACTTCTACCCAGTTTCTATTTTTTTCGAAAGATAAAAAATGATAAAAAAAGGAGTCATGTCTAGTTCCATGTTTTAGATAGCATGACATTTCCTTGATCCCATCCATGACCCTATTCATCATTAAGTCATGTGAAAAACATTTAAAAACTAGGGATGAGCATAAAAATTTCATTAAGGGATATAAAATAATGAAAGAATTCATTAGTCCATCAAAACATAACCTTTTTAACATACCTCATGAAATCATAAGATTTATGAATTACACATGGAAATCATAAATCATAAATGTAACTTGTGGAATCTATAACATACTAATGTTGTAGCTATCACAGATACATAGGGAGATTCTTTGGAATACCCATCACATTAGATACTATAAATATCTTAATAGAGACATTAACTTTTACCTTTATCATGTTACCCAATATATTGGAGATCTATCTCGGGCTCACCCGCCCAAGGATTATCATGGAACCACCTGTATATGTAAAAAATACCCAAGAAAAATAACATCTTCATAACACATAAATAAAATATAATGAAAAATAAATTTTCCACATTCCAATCAAAATATATCATTTCAATATATATATATATTCAATGCTTTATCAAACCATTTTCAAAACCATTTAATAATGAGATTTTTAAATCAAAGTGTCCCATTCCACTTTAAATATTTTGAAATAAATTTTAATTTCAAAATATTCATGTTCATATAACTAAAAACTGAAAACCATTTTTAAAACATGGACAATAATGGGAATGATTTAGAAGAAGAAATCATTAAAAACATTTAATAACAATATTTTAGTTAAAGAGTTTTTAACAAAATAAGAGACGCTTGAATACAAATAATTGAGGAATAACTTTAATTAAAGATTATAATATCATGAGAATAAGGATATTTATGATATAATAAATCAAGGGGTAGTATATACACCATATAATAGTGAATTTGTGTATAAAATCAAATAAGTCTCAATGGAATGTAAATTTGGACAATGTGTCATACAAAGATTGTATCCTTACATTAATGAAAAATCCATGAAATAATTATGTGTGAAAAATAGGAATACACCCAACGAAATATTATATTAAGTATAAAAAAATAATATGTCATTAAAACATATTAATATCATGACATAATCAAGAATTATAAGTTTAATCCAAAGAATTTAAATTAGGTTAAGAAATTCCCTTACAAAAATTTGGCAGCATAACGACGTCAATTAAAAAAATTCAGAAAATGGGTTGATGAGAGAAAAAATGGTCTCTCATAACATGGACATAAACATTACCACAATAAGGATATATAATAACATATACTAACATAATAATATTTAAAATAAAATACATAACAAAAAGAAGTCTTTTAAAAAGAGGAGGGTGAAAGGTTCCCTTACCGATTTGGTAACTTACGAAACATACACCCCATAAAAGAAGGATTATAAAATAAAAATGTAAATAACTGTCAATTAAATTATATTAAAAAAATAATACAATAATGGTATGTACATACACCCCACAAAAGGAAATAGTAGAAATATATCTTGAATCTTACGGGAATAATAAGTGAGATGAAAAACCTTTACCATGTTTTAATCAATCGAGTCGTATGGAAAAAAGATAATAACAATCAAATGAATCATAGAATACCATGAATATAAATAGAATCATGAAACTATATATAAAATGGATGTTTACAATACACCACATGTAATAAATAAGTGGCGAACAAAGGAAATCTCATGGAATTAAAAGTGAGATAAGAAAACCTTTACCTCAAACTCGACATGTCTTGTATGTTTTTTCTTATTCCTAAATAAAAAACATAATTTAAATTATAATTGATTAATATAATTTTTTCAATTTTATGATTCCTTTAATATCACTTATTACCTTGCTACAACAATTAGATAATTACTTGAGTTAAAATTAGACACTTTCTAGATGTTCGGAAGTTGTGTCAAAAATGAACTTCTTTTAATTACATGTTGTCCATGTGGTCAAACATTCATTATATATAAGGTTATATTAATGATTTATATATCATGTATATAATATATATCCTATATATATATATAATATTACATGTCATTTGGAGATAGATATGAAATTCACCATTCATGGGGATGGTAAGCCGTACGTACACATGAATGGTACTTTCATTTCTATTTCATATTTAATGGAATGATAATGTAATAATAAATAGGTATATTTCAATTCTAGTATAATATCATATGATATATATATATATATGTTACCTAATTTTATTAATTCCATACTTTATATGTTCCATGTATGTCAAGAACGAATCATATCACTTTGAGGGGGAGGTAGTCCACACTTCCTCAAATGAAATTATCGTGCTTAAACATATTGGAAAGCATAACAGTATGCTTGTAAATAAAAATTACATAAGAATAGAGGAAACATAAAAATAATATATATCATACATAAATATAGTTATATGATAATGGCCACTATGAGATATGGTAGGAGAAGATTGAATAATCATCATTTCATGAGGTAGCACTTCGTCGTCCACAGAAGCAATATTTTAGTATCCATTATATAGAGGTGTGTGGAAGTGTAGTTAGAATAATTCTCATAAAAATATAATAGTATATTGATTATACTTGTTTTTTTATTTAAACAAAGAATATGTAGATAATTGGGAGTGGAGAAGGAAAATAAAAGAGAAGAACTTAACAGAAGTTGTTAACTTTAAATTGGGTAATTCACTTAGGTTTGAACCAAAAAGATTTCTTGAAGTTCTTTATTCTTACGATAATACTTATAGAAGGAAGATAGGGATTTAGGGAGATTAATTGTGTAGATTTTGGATGATACATGGGGCTTGAGATGTGTGAGTATTAGGTTAGATGTGGTGGATTTTTATAAGGGGGGGGAGGGGCTCATTAGGAATGTATCAAAATATTATTTTATTACAAAATAATCATCTATTTAAAAAGGTCCAAAACTAATTAAATTAAAATATAAGATTAATATTTTTCTAAATAAAATCATACAATAATAATTTGATAGGGTTTGTATAGTTTTTAAAATTTTATAATATCTTTTATTTAAGTCATTCATTAATATGGTATTCACTCCATCATCATTGTGTCATAAATAATTTTATTTATTTGATGTATAAAGATTATAAATAAAATTACATAACATAGGAAATATTTTTCTCTTTATTATTAATATTTATAGTCTAAGGGATAACTTATATAACCCTATTTAAAAATTTATTTACTAAAGAGATATGTTTATGTCATTTTTGTCATTACTTTAAATCAATTAACATTAAGTGTCATTATCAATCCCAAGTGGCTCCATGGGGTCCCAAAATAGACCCAAGGATGACCATGGTAAGAAATATATCCAAAAATAGGATTAGAATCTATTATGGTAATTTAATTTAATAATAATAATATTTTTTTACACTTATTTCTAGATTTACCGTTTTACCATGGTAAATAACAATTTTACTGATGTAAATATTCATAATGTTTAAAAATAAAAGTAACATATGTACACATTATGTGATTACTGATTTCAAATATGGAATCCATTTTTCCATATTGAAAACACTAAAGTGGCATAAATTTCATTTTAAATTAATTCTCGTTGTCAAAATAAAAATTTGTTTTTAGGTAATAATAACTATTAAAAGATTGACACTTTTTTATGTCCAATTTCAAAGTAAAATTTCTTGAAATGACCCAAATTGGATTAATTGGTAAATATAAAATATAATTAAACTATAAAACCAATTTAAATGATAATATATCCATATAAATAAATTATATTAAAATGTAGTTTTGAATAAAAATATAGAATTTTTCATTATTCATTAAAAAAAGAACACTATGAGAAATATACCCAAATTTCATCCAATGTAAAATTTGATGTCCCGATCCTAAAGAAGAATGTTATATTGTAAAATATAACATATAAAAGTTAAAATCTATAATAAAAAGGTTTACCCATAAAAAGGTAGTAAAAGGACCATTTAAATAATATTAGAGTATTTCATGCTTAATATTGGATTCATTCACATTTTACGCCTCTAAAATTCATTGGGTAATTGTAAAACAATTTAAGAAAAAAAATATTCAATCATTATATGGTTAGATCTATTCATTCCCGCCAATAAAAAAGTTTTTCATTAACTACCATTTTAAAAAATAATATTATATTAAAAAAATTTAGTATAACTCAAAGTTTTGTGCAACGTAAGATTTCAAAGAAACTCATTGTTACGTATCAAGTACGCTATCGAACATTGCATCCCCTTTAAAGTAAAATTAATATTTAATCAAAAAATATTAATAATTATGTAAATTTTATATTCTTTATTTACGTGGGATGTTATAGTCATAATCAATTATGATAATTATTTCAGTACATTTCAGGTAATTTAATTGAGAGCCATTTGAATGTGAGTTTTGTTGAATGATTCTGTCATATGTATTTAATTTCATAGTCCTGACTGGTTACTTTCATAAAGTGTATACAATTATATCTAGCCACAACATTGAAAAAGGTGTCTATTGTATTTATATAATTTCCATAAAAAATGTAAATTTATTTTAAATACATGGAATTATTTATATAATTATTATATTATTAAAAGGGGGATCAATGAATAAAAAATATTTAAAATTCAATTTGTGGTTAATCATAAAATTTTGGTATATACTTTCAAAATATTATTACGGTTTAGAATGGTTATTATGAATCATATATTTTTTACTTTTAAACCAAAATATTATTAAAATGATCGTGATAGTATTTACCCAGTTTATTTTTGGATATTCTAATAGTGATGTGATTTAGATTGATATATTTTGATAATATATAAAGCTTCATATTGTTTTCTGTTTTGATCCTTCTTTGGTATGTTATTTTTTTTCAATTATTCAAAATATTTTCTAATGTATAATGATTAAAGAATAAGCTGAATAATTGAAATTTTTTTGGGAAAACCTCATATTTTTTAATTGGATAATAAATACTAGTATTTTTTAGTACATTCCTCTAAATCAATGATTTTATATAAAAATATTAACATAATATATTATAATAATTTTTTATTGTTTCCAATATTTTAAAAATGTTTTTTTATAAATAGATATTCATTTTTACAAAAAATTTAAAATATTTATTTATAGATATAAAAAATAGTTTGAAAGCCACAATATATTTCTAATAATATATTAATAATATGAAATTTTTCCTAATGAATTTAGAGTTGTCATGATCTATCCCAAATAATTTTGACTGAGATTTCATGATTGATTAACCCCAGTATTTTGGAGAGTTTTTTAAAATAGTTAAACTACTATTTAACATATGAGTCTTCATGTGAATGATTAGATTACAATATATATATTTATAGAAGAATCTAGAAATATTAATTTCAAAATAGAATTTTTAAAACAAATTTAACGGATAAGTTTCAAAAAAATTATTCTTTTTTTTCAAAAAATGTAAAATAAAAAATTTATATAAATGAAATATATCTTTCAAATGTTGTTCCATTTAAAAATTGAGATACGTTTTTCATTAAAATTAAGTAATATCTTAATTAATGTATGAAATTTTATTTTTTTATAAAAATTCAGTTATTATTATGGAATTGAGCATATAAGGATAAAAAAATGAAATAGAAAATCATAAAAAAAACTTGAGTGAATTAGTGAGGATAGGTATGGGGAGGTGTATCAACCAATAAGATAACATAATTTTATCATTCTTCAAATATTAATTTTAAAAATAATATTTCTTAATGTCCTCCAAATGAATTTGTGTGGAGCTAAAATTATATTCACAAGCCTTAATAATAACATATTCAATAGATTTTGAACATTAATAATTTTTTTTTATTTTGATAATATATCCACTAAATCTAAATATTTGAAATCATAAATTTTCATGTAATCATAAAAATTATATCAAGATTTTATCTAGATAATTTTACATAAACTATTTGAAATAATAGTAAATAGACTGTTTGTAAAGGTATTGGGAATGAATGAGAACCTATTAGATGATTGGAGAGTCTTAATAAGTAACAACCACCCTCACCCTAGTTTAAATTGAGATGATTTTATCCTCTTTGATTATATGTACATGAAATAACCATAAAAAATTACTAAATATATACATTACATAAATAATGAAATATATTGATTTAAATTAATAATAATACTCCAACATGGAATAGAATTTCACTTGTATGGGTTATAATGAGAGAAATAATGTATATCATCAGTTCCCCTTAGCAGAGCCTATTATCTTAATCTAGTACTTAATAATACCACATTCCATTAAAAATAAATAATCATTTGAATTTCCAAATATAGGATGTTCATAAAAAAATATTTGAAAATTAAAAAAATTACCATTTATTAAAAAAAATGTTAATGTAACTTCCTGAAACTAATACAATTTGTGAGGAATTTAGAATTCTTCCATAATATCATTATTATTAATAATAAATGTACCATATGATATGATTTTATTAATTTAATATATGTATAATGTATGTTTAAATGCAATATAGAATTATAGAAATGAAACATATTTGATCAATGAAATTTTATGGAATAATTATAGAGTGTATATACAGTTATAAAGTAGACATATAAATATTTATAGTTCCATGAAATTAATGGTTTAGTTTAATATAAATACATAGTAAATTAAATTATGTGTATGTATACAATGTTGGGAAAACAAGTTAATTGTTTTACTAATGAAATTTTTGGAAATAATTCATAAGATTAGTGATTAATAATGCCAACATTTTAAGAGATATAAATATCATATTTGGGACTAGGATTAAAATATATGCTCATGATAGTACAGGTATTAACATATATTTACTATAATATCATTATATTTTATGAAATATATTTTTTCAAATAACTGTTATTTATTCAATTTTTTGCATTATACGCATCAACGAGTGTTAGTGAAGCCCAAAACACAACTAATATAATTATTTAAACATGACTGTTATACCGTATCCATTAAATTTAATGGTATAAATAGGAAGGAATAAATTATTAAAATTCAACGGTTAACAAATGAGTAATGTAAAATAATTTTTTATTAATTGATTAGGAATAAAAGTAGTAAGTCATTTGACAGAAATAGAAATGTTTACTAAAGAACTCTTTTTATGTTCATGGAGTGTTTTTATCATAACAAATTATGTTAGTCATTGTTTGTGACTAATTTTTTAAAAATAAATATGTAATATATTCAATAATTTTTTTATCATTCATGTAATATTTCTTGTATAAATTGGATAAATATAGATATAGTTTTATGTTTTAAAAATATATTTTTTTTAAACGCTTATGTCATTTTATGTTGACTTATTTTTTTTGATATTTTAATAAAATTTAATTTAAAATATTATATTTATTTTTTAAATATAAATATATTAATTATATATGAGTAAATATTTGAAAATTTTCTAAAAAGTTAATTTTTTTCATGAATAGTAAAAATATAATGGTTTTTAATAAAAATAAAATTTTCATTTATAATAATTTCAAGATACATTTTAATTCATGATGTTTTTAAACGAATAAATAATTAAATTATATTTTATTTAATAAAAAATATGTCATTTGAAAAAAAAAATTATATTAGAGTTTTATATTAAAACATTATGTTGTTATCAAAATTTTCCCACTGCAAATCTAATTTTTGGATGCTTCCATAGGTTTAATCTTCAATAAAAAATTTCAACTTTGTTGATTGGATATTCGAAAATTAGATTCAATATTTATAATCATAAAAATTAGTAATTATTAATATAGTCATTTTAATATTTTTTCAAATTTAATATTAAAAAGAGTAAAAATTTATTGCTATGGTTAAGGCTAAAACTGGCTTACCAAGGGTTAAATTAAACGGATAATGAGTATGATGACCTTAAAACTTGTCAAAAACCCTTTTTTGAAATATTTAGATCATATCACATATATGGTTCTATAATGTCCAATTTTCTAAACTTTTTGGATGTGAAAAATGTTCTCACAAGATATGCTTTTCTGAAAGTCCTTGTGTGGCCTCCCTACAGTTTATAATAGGCCACCCCTCTCCTCTACTTTGCAAACATCTAAAACCCATTAAATAAGAATATTCCTGAAAAAAACATACATAATTACCTATCCACATCCAAGTTGAATTATTTGGATTATTAATCCTTTGTATGAAGGCTTTGGGTATAATATTAATGAAGCTCTCCAAAGATGAGGTAAAATTATAATCATTAGTTTTTGTTTTATTTCTACGTCAACATCCATAAATAAAAATATAAAAATATTGTGATATAATAACAAAATTGTATAACATAGACATATAATTTATTATGTTAATGTGATAATCTATATTCATCTCCACATATATCATGTTGGAAACAAATCGTCGATCGTGTGTACAACAGACTACCGCCTCATGAGATGATGTGGTTCTGTTTTCTCAACAGCAATTATAACAATAAATAATGATAAATTAAATTTTTATATATGATATTTATTAAATTATTATTATTTATTTATTATAATATCACATATTACATCCCCCTTCCAACCAATCAGAAGGAAATGATGCTGCTCGTGTGTACGACAGACCAATGCCTCATTAAATGTGGTGATGTTTTGATCACTTATGATTTGTTTTATAGTAATAAGGAATTATTTAATGAGTATATATTATAAATTTAAAATAATTATAATTTTTAATTATTATATCACATATACCTTCCATATTTCTTTTCTATGGGGATACAATGACAGCGCGTATGTGTACTTTGGACTACAACTTCGTAAAGTGATTCGATTAAATTTACACATATTATCAAAATGGAACGTAATATGGAAATGTTTAATTAATATATCTATTATATATGAAATATAATTTTTCATGTATGGTAATATATTAATTAACTTTTGTTTGTTTCGTACACCGAGAAAATTAAAACATTTTTCAGGCGTACACACGATCTAGCATCTTCATTATTATGTGTAATTTATTTTATATATATATATATATTTTATGGGTTAATATAAATACATATTTTCTAAATATATATGATATTTATATTATAATTAAAAAAATTTAGATTATAAAAACCATGATAAATGAAAAATTCCTAAATATACAAAACCAAAACATTCATGAAAACCCAAGTAATTATTAACCAAAACGTGATTTTAATATGGAATTAATAAAAATATGATAATAAAATTTCATCAGTTAATTATATATTGTATGATATATATAATTACGTTTCCATAATATATTTACAATAATCTTATATTGATTATAAAGGATGTTCTAATGTTTATGAAGGATGTCTAGACATATGGTAATAGATTTTATCTCAATTTCTATTTTACGTGACATACATTATGATGTTTACCTAAGGGACATAATAGTTTAGTACCAATGAAGAGTGGCTAAAAAATAATATATTTTGGTGAATTAAATTAAATTAATTCAACTTACATCTTCCAATTTTGGACCCTTCATATACATACCCCACATAAATCATTTCATTATAACTTGGGGAGTGGAAACATAAGGAAGGGTGAGCTCAAACACCCAGTATGCATAAACAAGGGATATATCCATAAAATAATTGAATATGGGTATGATAATATGAGGGTAAAATTTTAAAACCATTCTATTTTTATCATAGATAATAAAATTTAGTCCTAGAATAAATCCTGGTAGTTCATAAGATAGAAATCAAAATGGAATGAAAGAACATGATCCATGAGGAAGTAAAATTTTTATAAGATAAATATTTTTGGAATATAAATTAGTATTTTACATTATAAACATGAATAAATAGAGATATGTTCACTCGTTAATTTATTCACATAAAATAGTTACTCACATAAAAATATGAACATCCAACCAAGTCCACATATAACATTATGGACAAGAAAGAGAGCTCCATGTATAACAATGTTAACATATAATATGGATCATGCATTATATTTGAAACATGTAATAAATTTATAGTTCATAGGTTTTTTTTACCAAATTGGTCTAATTAAAACTCTATTCATTATATAGAAGGCTATACTTATAGCTTCTGCCCAAAAATAGGTAGGAAGACCGTATTCATTTATCATAGTCCTAGCCATTTCTTCAATAGTCCTATTACTTCTTTCAACAATTCCATTTTATTGAGGTGTTCTTCGTGCAGAGAAGGTATGTTTGATAAGTATATTTGAGAAAAATGAATTGAATTATAGATTGTCAAATACTCCACCATGATCACTTCTTAATGAAATTATTTTAAAACTTTTTTCATTTTGAATAGATTTGAAAAAACTTTCAAAAAATATAAAACCATCATATTTAAATTTTAAGAAGAAAATCTATATAAATCTAGAATAGTCATCAACTAAAACAAATACATATGATTTACCAGCCAAGATTTCTACTCAGGAAGGTCCAAACAAATCTATATGGATAAGTATTAGAGGATTAGTTATAGCAATTTTGTTAACAGATTTTCAGGCTGATTTGTGTTTCTTTCCAAGTTGACTTGCATCACAGAATCTATAACTTTCAAACATGAGACTAGGAAAATTAGAAACTAATTGTTTCTTGGATAACTTATGTAAAGAATATATAATGCAATGTCAATATATTCTATGCCAGCTCCAGGATTCATTTATGTTAGTAGTAAAACTGTTTTCATGTTGTTTACACAAGAAATATAAATCTAGGGTATAGAAATTATCAGTTCTAGGTGCTCAAAATTAGGAAGTTTATCTTTGATAAAAGAACAAAAATTGTTAGAGAAATAAATAGCATAACCATCATCACAGAGTTGAGAGATAAATATCAGATTGTGTTTCAATCTTTCTTCATAAATTACTTTATTGATTGAGATAGCTTCTGGATCTCCAACTATTCCAATTCCAATTAACATTCCATTGGCATTGCCACCAAAAGTGACTAGTCCACCATCTTTTTGAGTTAGTGTAGTGAAATTCGAGGAGCTTCCACTCAAATTCCTTGAAAAATAACTGTCCATAAACCATATGGCATTTTTGATTTAGTAACCTACTTCCTGCAAAGAGATTTAAACAAATTTTTTTTGTACCGATATTTTGTTGGGTCTAGGAGTGTTAGCCAGAAATGATTTGGGAATACAGACCTGCTTAGATTTTCTAAATTCAATAGAATCAAATAAATTATTTGATAGAAATTATTTCTTAATGAAACTTATTTGAGGTTGTCTTATGAAACAATTTTTAGAAAGATATCCCATTGTCCCAGTGTAACTACAATTTATTCTTTTTGTTCATGGAACAAAATAATGCATCTAAAGCTTAGGGTTTTCACCTTTACTGCAAATTCCAAAACCTTTCTTTCTTAATTTTAGTTTTCCCAATAATTCCATTCAAATAGTTTTCTCCTTTGGTGAAAACAAGGGCTACAGTTTTATTGGTTTCTACATCATTTTTCAGTGTTTTTACCATTGATTAATAATTTGTATAGTTAGTGTTAATTGAATTATAATTATATGTTAACTCCTTAAGTTGTTTCAGTATTGTATCTCTTTCATCTGAAACAGCCTAGTGAATGTTCTTTAAAGACTTTTTCTTCTTAAAAAATGAATCTTGTTTTTATTCTAGCATGTTGCAGTAGGATGCAAGTCTTTCATTAGAATAGCTTGTTTCAGAACTACAGTCATCATTAGAATCATAAGTTTAGTATGATTGTACCTCATTTGTTTCTTCTATAATGAAAATGTTGGCTTTCGTATTTACTTCTTCCTTCACTATGTCTGATTCTGAAGAGTAGGTGGAGTCCTCAGGTACACTCCATGTAGATTTCATAGATTTCTTGTCTTTTTGTTCATAATCATTATTTTGATGAACTTCTTATTCTTTTCTTCTTTAAAATAAGGAAATTCAGGTCTGATATGCCCCATTTTCTTGCACTCAAAACATCTGACTTCATTTTCATCTTTTTTTGAAGGTTTTTCTGAAGCCTTTCTTCTTTATGTAGAATTTATTAAACATTCAGGCTAGCTGATCCAGTTCTACATCAGAATTTGATGAATCAGAACTTTCTGATTTCACCATTACATTCTTTTTCTTTATCTTTCTTCTTTTACATTAGGATGTAACATTCAATGAAGTGCCATATTTCTTGATTAAAACCTTATTCTCATTTACTTCATCTTGGATCTCAGCTTCATACATCATAAGTTTTCCAATCAGCTCTATCATGGTTAAGTCTTTGACAGTTGTTGACTGTCTGATTGTAGTAGAGATTCCATTCTATTTTATAGGTAGTACTCTTAGTACTTTTAAAGCTTGATCCTATTGTTTGATTGGTTCTCCCAAACCAGTTATATTGTTGAAAATATCTATCAATCTTCCATTCATTTGAGTAATTATTTCACTTTCAAACATTCTGAATGTATCAAATTTATGCTCAGCTGTAACATATCTCATTTGTCTGTCAATTTTAGTTCCTTCATAAGAAACATCAATAGGTTTCCACATATCATTTTTTATCAGGCATTGAGATAATATGTTGAATTCATCAGGTCCTAGACCACATATAATTTTATTCATTGCATACGAGTTCATATCATATTCTACATCAGTATCTGCACTCCATGTCTCAGGATTTTTAGGTATTTTATATGGAGTCAGAATCTTATAATATATTCTGTATCCAATTTTTTCAGTTAAATTATCATTCTTAACTTCCAGCATCCATAATTTTCTCCATTTATGTATAGTTGTCTCACTATAGACATTCCATCTCTTGTATCAGTAATCTTGCTCTGTTTATAATCCTTAATCACTTTCATCTTGTTAATGATTTATCAGAAACCTCCCTCTGATACCAATTGTTAGATCGGGTTATACCAAATATAGACAAGAGGGGGTGAATTGTGTCTTTTAAAAATTCATCGTTAGATTGTGTTCTGTCCTTTAACTTTAATTAGATAGATTAATGTAGCATAAATTAAAATAGAAGGGGAAAATGATGTATAGTGGTTCAGGGAACAGAAGGCCACTATCCCACTCCACCAACGCTCGACTCCACAAGCTTGGTTATTTTCACTATTTGGTCCCTTTATCAACAAACCATTCCACAACTGAGTAAAGGAAGTTGACACCTTTACAATCTAATGCAAAACATAGCCTTCTGGTTCAATTGCAGAACCTACACAGCTCAGTACGAGAAGTCAGTAACTGATGACAAAAATAAGTATTTGATCTTTGAAAATACTTTCCTATTGATCTTCACAATTGCAACAAAGTGCAATTGACAGTAGATGGATCGTCATCTTCAGAAATAATGAACATCAAATAAGAGTCGTTCTAAGTCGATCTAGTTACAGTAGATATAGAAAAATAATTCTCAACTTTAGCAGCAGTAGATTCACAATATATCTTCGATGTCAAATGAGTGAATCTTATATCGGGGTTCTTCTTCTTCTCCTTCTTCAATAAATAGCGTGTTGTCCATCTTCGTAATAGCATATATGTAAGTCTCGATTATCTCAATTGTATTAATGTTGTCGTGTTGTAGATTTTTTATAACGTAATATTATCTACTCCCACGTTCTTTTTTTGATTTCGTACGTTGTATATATTGAATTTCAAAATTGCAAAAATATATCGAGCATTTTTTCTGCAAAGTTAAATCCAAAAAAGTTTCCTTCTGACTTTCGATATTAAAATATTTGAAATAATAGAGCAGTTATAAATCCCTTAAAAATTCGGCAAGAAAATACCTGTTTAAATTGATCATTTGAATCATATATAAACGAATTTGAATCAATCAAAGATGCACTTTAAAATCAGCTTTTATTCCAGCTTGAAATCAGCCTAATAATTTTCGTGTAGACTGTTGCATAATAATATCATCTTTAATTCTCTGGTGCCAAATTTAAGGTTCAACAGTATAGCATGAATCTTATGAACATATGGTAGATCACAAATGTAATGTTGATGACGCATCAATCAAACATAAGGTTGATTACAAGCATACGGTTGATAAAAACAAAGGGTTGATCCACCATATTTTTCTTTCCGAACTTCAAACAAATGATAAATGATACATACTTTTATAAGCTTCCAAATGAAGGGTACATCATCGATAATTTTTGATGAAACATAAGGGTGTTCACAAAAGTATGGTTGATGATCCATACTTTTGAGAAACTAACGTAACGTTTAAAACTTACATACAGTTATTCTTCCATAATTTTCTAATATCCCAAACGAAGGTATCGTTCTTAACATAGTGTCCTTCTTCCATATTTTTCCCATAATGTATGGTTGTTTAACCTTACTTTTATGATATCTCATAAATTATACACTGAATTCAATCCTTATGCTACGCTTCTCCACGTAGGGTATGAATAGTGTTTTATGAACACGCTTAAGCAATTCCCGAATATGCAGAGCATGAACAGTATTTCCAAAACACGGTAATGTGAATACTTTAGCAATTAATTCTCATTGTTCAACAACATAGATATTTATTCATGTAATAAAAACATTATGAATAATAAATTTCTGAAATAAGCTTAAAATAAAATCATTAGATTACAATTAAGGGTATGTGTGTGCATCAAAATCATCATAAAGAGATAGAGTATTGTTATCAAAAATATCCCCTTTTTAATAAAAATATTATGTATGGCTGAAAACAACACTTGCTCAATAAGTGTTTTATTGATAAAAAACCCCTGGTTTATAATATAAAACCCTTTCAAACGACGTGTGTTGTCTGTGAAAACTCACATATGATTCCTCTTAATTTACTTATCTTCTTGGTTTTGATTAGTGATGAATTATTTATAGAATAAATGTTAAATATAAAAAATGAATAATTTGATAAATAATGTAATAATTTCATATAAATCTCTTATACTAGAGGTGATCTGTCTTCATGATGGAAATATAGGGATATAATTTAATGCATTCTTTCATTGATGCATTGATGTCTCTTGCTGTTTGAAATATATATTGTTAAATGGGGTGCATATACTTTTCTGTTATTGGATACATCTTAATGATGTCTCTCTTGGTAAAATACTAGATGAACAAAGACACCTCGTATGTTCATTGCTCATCATTTAATTTGAACTTCTAGTTTTGGGAGTTGATGTGGTAGTGTTTTCATACTCTTTGTCACATCATTTTTGTATTTTCTATTGTCTTTTTTATATTAAACTCTTGTTTTCTGGATAAGTGTTGTGTTTGTGTACTTACTGTGTAAAATAATCAGTTTTTAAGTTTAAAACATGTATTTTAATTTACATTAGTGACAGTTTAAATAATTCTTAAATTAACTTAGCCTTGCCAATTAGAGTTTTATTTATTTATTCGTTTATTTTTATAATTTTTCATTCAAGTTAGTTTAACAATTAATTTATTAAATTAATTAATGCTTTATTCTATAAATTGTAAATAAATAACTCTTTTTGGTCATTAGTCTTTAATAATTAAAATAGTTTTAACAATTTAGTTGATTCAATTAATATTTTTATTCTTCAATTTAATTAATTCTTTGATTAATTGGTTAAATAATTTAAACAAGTTACTGTAAATGTTTTAATTTGTTCTTTAATTAAGTTTGATTATTTTTAAACGCAAATTAATTCATTCTTTTAAATAAAGTATTATTATTTATTATTTAACCTTGTTATTTTTAGTTTTTAATTCCATTATATTTAATTTAATTTATTAATTGATTTATTTAATTTTAGTTTCATTAAATTATTTTATTTATTTAATTTTCTTTGTTATGTTTGTTCGCAGGTGTTGCGGTTGCACGGTCCTGTCCTTAACGGTGACTGTCTCACCGCTATAACCATCCATTCCGATGAAAAACTCACCATCAGCCTATTCTATCCGTAGCCTTGCTACCAATGACCTCCCTCACCGATACTCCACCTCATAGTTACTGCACTGCCTCAAACCTCACTGTTACCCTTTTTATTTCCTCACTGTTAGCCCAACCACACTGTTATACTAAACCTCACTGTTACCCAATTTTTCACTCCACCTCACTGTTACATTTTCCTCACGGTTTCACTTCACCTCAATGTTACTTTCTCACTATTTTATTTTATACCTCACTATTACCTTATTTTCCATCCTCACCGTTACCATACCCCTCTACCAGTAGGTATTTCCTCACTGCTACTCCACATCTTCACTGTTACCGCAAATTATTAACGATACAACTCCCACCTCACTGTTACAACCATATTTTCCCATTTTTTCCAATCCTCGCTGATATACCAAACCTCACTGATACAATAACCGCTTCCCATTTTATTATTACCTCACCGATGCAGCTCTCTCCAGTCTACCGTTATACCCACCTCACCCATACACCCCTCCACTCCTCACTGTTAGCCCTGCTATTTTCTCACCGATACGTCTCTCTCTCATTTCCTCGCCGTTATTCCTATTCTTCACCCATCATTCACGTAGCAAACCAACCCAGCAACACAAATCTAGCAGCAAGAAAATGAATTCCATAGCAGTAAACGTAGTCCCAAACCAATTCCAGTCGGCTTATGAACCCTAGGCGATCCACGCCGCACCCCCTGCTCGCCGAAGAGCCACCCGAAGCCTTTCACCACCTTCCTCTCCGCACCCGAGCTTCCACCTTGCTGCACGAACAGAACTCTCACCGCAATACCCTGCTGAAGCCGCACCGCATATCCTCTATTCACCTCGCCCCTTGCCGCACCTCGGCCATCATTTCTCTGACTTTCTGGACCCCCTTTTCCATAGCTGCACAGCACCCCGCAGTGGTTTCAAACCCCCTCTCGATCCTTGCCCATTGCTCCATCGCTGCAACCCACCGTTGAAACACCTGAAGCCACCTCACCTTACCTCCTCGCAATGCCTTCCCTACACCGCGACACCATCTCTTCCACGCCGCTAACCTCTCTTCCATAGCCACATCACCCTTAACCGATCCATCCTTCACCATGAATAGGAATCGCCTCGGCTCACCCTTCCCTGCCGCTGCCCGAACTCACCGGAAAAATATCGGGCCTCACCCCTATCCACTGGTCCGCACCTCCAATCCCTGAGCTGCAGCTGTTGCCTACTGCTGCGGCCTGAACCCACATCACCTCGGTTCCCCTGCGCCGATAAACCGAGATCTCGAGCCGCCTGCTCGCCTCCGCCTCGGCTATTGCCTTCCATACCTGCGCAATACCTGCAGCCGCAATCCCCTGCTCTTACCGCAAGCCAGTACCGCTGTCCACTTCACTTCACCGCATACCGTCACCGTCTCCCCTGCCCTAACCCTCGTTACCCTCCCTTCACTTCGCACGAACTAGAACCCCCTTCCCCCTTTTCTTTTCATTTTTTTATTTCTTCTTTTTAGTTTTAATTCTATTATAACATATAATATAATATATATATTTTACCATATACATTTCATATACGATACAGTATTAATTATAGTTATATTAAATTTATATAAACTTATATATATAATATTAGTATATCATATTAATAAATATAATGATATATAATAGATAATAATATTGATATTAACATACATAGTAAATATAATTAGTATAGCATTAATAATATATAATTATGTACATTGTTTTATATATTATATATCATATGAAATATAATAATAATTGTTATATTAATAAAAGAATATAATCTTATATATATAATACTAATTTCTTATATAATAATATTTGTTATTAACTAAATAGAATAGTTATTGTATAAATAATAGTATTAGGTTTTATAAAATATATATTCTTATAAGTATTGTTATTTAGTATATATATATATTTTAGTAACTACTTTTAAGTAGTTATATATGTATATTTACATAATCTGACTCACATGGGTTTTTGCAGGGGATTGTGGGTAGCCGCGCAAGCACCATTTTATTCTGTTAGGAGAAACTGCTCCGGTGACAAGCACGGGAGGAGCAGCACAGTGAAAGCACCACGTGGAGTCCTGAGAACTTATCGAGGGAGAATCCAGAGACTTCGGTTGGGTGATGAATGCACGAGATCAACCAAGCTATGCAAGAGCGGAGGAAAAAAATAAAAGAAGTGGGGGACACAGAGGAAGAGGGAGAGAAGGACAACAAGACTTTTGAATCAAGCCACAGGAGGAGAGAAGACCGAACTGACACCATCTCTCATGGAGTATATCGGAGGATGAGATCAGAGCATTTTCACACCTCGATTACCATGGCGGGACATCGAGTGAGTTCCAACATTGTGTCCACCATCATGCATGAGGAGTTAGAGTTTCTGAGAGCTTGATCAGGGAGACAAACATTTTTTTTCTTTTAATCTGTTTTCTACAACTCAATTTAACATGAGATTCATTATCTCTTACTTCACTATTGCATTAAAACCATCCACTATGTCCGGATAATTCCCTTGGGGGGGGGAATAAGCTGGTTGATTCGATCTATTTAATCACATTCATGAACCGTATCCTTGCTCAGGATTGTCTCTCATACTATCTATAGACAAGCTTATTTTCAAAAGAACAAGATTGAGTGAAAACCGATCTTGTTTGCACTATAATAAAAATTGTTTCAATCTAAGTAATTCACAAACAAGTGAATTATTCTTGAAAGAGAGAGACACACCGAACTCAACTGAAAAGTTGAGCTCAGTGACTACTGACTTGATTTCACCATTGGATGGAATGACTGTTACAACTGAGGGACTGTAAGAGTTATTTCATCATAAGCTGACCAGACGACAACTCTTGTCGGTTACTCTTAATCAAATCCATGCTCTTCAATAACAGTGCATGAATAAGGTTAAGTAGCATCAAATCGTCCAGTGGACTTCCCCACTTACTCATATTTTGGTTGTTTGCATCACAATTCCTCTTGCTGCTCTGCTCTGTCTACTCCCTTGCACTCACTATCTCTCACTTATTCTTCACACACTAAATCCCTTTCACATCACTTCACCACCACCAATTTCCTTTGATCGATTTTTGCATGTGTGTTTTTGTTTAGTCTTTTTTTAGAGCCTCAAACACAACTACATGCCTCCCTGTGGTTCGACCCTGTCTTGCCACTGTCTTAAGTAGTAAGTAGGTGTAAATTTTAGTTTGTCACCCATGCCCAACGACGCGCGAGCGTGCATATTTTGGCACCGTTGATGGGGAGGGTAGGTGAGTTTAAAAAAACCAAACAAAAATTCACATAAAAATCATTAAAAAATCATAAAACAAATCACTAAAAAAACTGCAAAAAGAATATTTAAATTCAAAAAAAAAATTGTGAACCTACTGCAAGAAAACCAAGTCTAAGCCTGAACACTTAGTACCTGTTAACCCTGAGATTGATAAGCACCTCAAAGGAGTGAAAAAGAATAAAGACAAGTTTAAAATGGAAGAAAACAGAAATGAAAACCTGAACAATCCACTTCTTGATAATGTGAACCAACATGGAATGATGAACCAATATGGGAATGAGATAGCTGAGAGGCATAGTTTGAGAGAGTTCTTGCTATCGTCGGTGTCTAGAAACCATTCATGCATTAGACTCTCTCCTAGGTCCAGGAATTATGAGATCAAACATTCCATGCTTAGTCAGATGCCTACATTCAATGGAATGCCTAGTTAAGACTCTTTTGACTTCATTAGAGCTTTCTATTGTAGTGTCCAGAAGCTGCCATGTAGGGGTCTCATTGAGGAAGAGCTTAAACTGAGAGTGTTCCCCTTCTGCCTCAAGGGAAATGCTAGGTCTTGGTTCCAACAGTTAGAATAAGAATTATTTGTCACCTGGGATCATGATTACAATGCCTTTACAATGAAATTCTATCCTAGGAGGTTGACATCTAAATTTAGGCACAAAATCACTGGATTCCTTCAGGATGAGGGAGAACTGTTTCATGAAGCCTGGGATAGGTTTAGAGGTTTTCTTAGGCAGTGTTCAAATAATCAATGTACATGTTAATTCCTCATGGACACCTTCTATAATAGTCTCACTCCTTACCACAAAACCTTGGTGGATCAGTTGTCTGGAAGAGACTTTCGTAATAGGACTGCTGATGAGCTCAAACAGATCTTTAACACCTTAGCTCAAAACTCCCATCACAAATTCTCTAGGAGGAGAACCGTTGTGAGAAAGGAAACCACCCCTTCTCTGCAAGCTGAATCCCAAGTTTCCGGGTTCATCAACGAGAACCCACATCAAATCCTTAAGGAGTAGTGTCACTACTATGGCATGTATGGTCATTCTCAAACATGTTGGCCAAACATTGATATGACTATTTAGCCTCATGAGAGTGCCCGCTTTGCTGGCTATGGACCTCGGATGCAGCCGAGGGATGATCCTTTTTCCAACACCTACAATCAGGGGTATAGGAACCATTTGAACCTTTCATGGAGGGAGCATGGATTCCTCCGACCTTCTGCCCCTCCTATATTCCAGAAGCCTCCTAGGCAGCAGTTCCAACCCCAATTCCAACCAAATGTCGAGTCATCCAACTCAAAAGATGCGGTGAGAGATATTTTCCATCAGTTGATAGGGAGGTTTGATGAAAAAAAGACCAAAAATGATTTTTATAAAGTCTAAATAGATGCTAGAATGAAGAACATGGAAATACAAATGGGTCATATGGCTAGGGATGCTAGTAATAGAGAAAAGGGTAGGCTTCCCAGCACCACTAAAGCCCATCCTATAGAGACTTCCAGGGCTGTGACCACCATAAATGGTCTCCAAAATCACTAAGAGCCTAATAAAGAACCCCAAAATTCTCAAAATGAGAAACTCGATGAAACTGAAAACTCAAATTTGAAAGAACCTGAATCTGGAAAACTAGATAGCACCACTGGAATTCCTCTAGTTATTGATGTTCCATCTAAAAAACCCAAAGAAAATGGATTGAAAAACAAAGACATTAAGGGGAAGAAAATTGTTGATGAATAAATGTAGAGATGCCCCATATTGTGAGGAATTTTTCCCCTGCAATCCCCTTCCCACAAAGAATTAAGAAACCAATTCATGATTCTGAACTGTTGAAATATTTGAAAGTGGTTAAAAAACTGAACATTGACATCCCATTCCAGAAAGCACTGATACAAAGACCATCATAATTGAAATCACTCAAGAAAACCTGTTCAAACAAAATGAATTTGGAAGAATTCTCCACCTATATCTTAACAAAGGAGTGTAGTGCAGTCTTGCAGAATAGGATACCTCCTAAGCTTCAGGACCCTTGATGCATTGTCATCCCTTGAACATTTGGGGATAGAGGTGGTAAGTTCAATTGTTTGTGTGATATGGGTGCTAGTATTAATCTAATTCCACAGTCCCTTTTTCAGCACCTGAGATTAGGAGTTCCCCAACCCACCACTGTTGTGTTACAGCTTTCTAATAGGTCCATAAATCATCCAGTGGGTAGGGTCGATGATCTGTTAGTGGGAGTAGGAAAACTCTTTTTTCCTACTGAATTTCTTATCCTTGACATGGAGTGTGACCAAGAGGTTCCTATCATTCTTGGTAGGCCCTTCATAGCCGTAGGGGGAGCTTTGATAGATGTGTCTAAGGGGAAACTGATTTTCAATTTGGGTGAACAGAAAGAAGAATTTAATGTTTTTAAGAAAATACAAGAACCCACCCACCCAATTTTCCCAAAATATATGATGTTAGTTTCTGAGAGTAGTGTTGATAAAGAGGAAGAAGAGTTTCTAAGAATGATAGCTGAAATCAACTGTGAACCTAAAATCTATGTTGCCTCTTGCATGGGGATCAGCTCAATTAAGGAGAGAGAATTTGTTGATGAGTATGAGGGAGAATTCTTGGAGAACATAGATGAGTTTGTTTTAGAGCACATTTTTTCTCCAAGAGAGGAGTCTGAGTTTTAGGAGATATCTTTTGGAAGCTATTTCACTGAGGAAAAAGCCTAGTCTACTACCTTCTTCAAGAGGCAGCATGAAGACCTTGGGCCACCCAGGCCCACCTGTCTTCCCTCAAACCAGTCACCACCCATACTTGAACATAAGCCCCTCCCTACCCATCTCAAATATTCATTTTTGGGAGACAATTCCACCCTTCCTGTGATCATTTCATCAAATCTAGAGGTGAGTCAAGAAAACACTATGCTTACTGTTTTGAGGAAGTACAATAATGTCATAGGCTGGTCAATTGCTCTTGTCAAAGGGATAATTCCATCATTCTGTATGCATAAAATTACAATGGAACCTTAGTTTAAGCCCCGAGTAGAATCCCAAAGAAGGCTCAAACCCAACATAAAGGAAGTTGCGAGAGAAGAAGTGATTAGGTTGCTAGATGCTGGAATAATTTTTCCAATTTCTGATAGCCCCTCGGTCAGTCCTGTCCAGGTGGTTCCAAAAAAGAGTGGAGTGAAAGTGGTCACTAATGAAAGGAATGAGAAAATCCAAATGAGAGTAGTGATGAAATGGAGAGTTTGTATAGACTACACGAAGTTGAATGCTGCCACAAGAAAGGATCACTTACCTTTGCCATTTTTGGATCAAATGGTAGAGAGGTTGGCAAGTAATGAATTCTTCTGCATTCTTGATGGTTATTCTGGTTACAACCAGATTGTCATTGCACCTGAGGACCAAGAGAAAACCACTTTCACATTTCCATTTCCGACATTTGCCTACAGGCGAATTCCCTTTGGCTTGTGTGGTGCTCCTGCCACTTTTTAGAGATGTATGATGGCCATTTTTTCAGACATGATAGAGAGGATTATTGAAGTGTTCATGGATTACTTTTCTGTTGTGGGAGATACCGTTGAGAACTGTCAGAAACATTTGGGGGTAGTGTTAGAAAGGTCCCAAGAAACCAACATAGTCTTAAACTGGGAAAAGTGCCAATTCATGGCCACTGAAGGAATAGTTTTGGGACACAGGGTTTCTAAGAAGGGCCTAGAGGTCGATAATGCTAAAATAGAGGTCATACAGAAGTTTCTCCCACCTGAAATTGTCAAGGGAATTAGAAGTTTTTTGGGTCATGCTGGGTTCTACAGGAGGTTCATTAAGAAATTTTCTAATATTACTAGACCCATGTTCTCCCTACTGGTTAGGGACACACCCTTTGTCTTTGATGATGCTTGTCAAGAGGCCTTTAATCTTCTCAAGGAGAAATTAACTACTTCACCTGTAATCACTGCTCCTGACTGGTAGATTCCTTTTGAAGTTATGTGTGATGCTAGTGACATTGCAGTAGGAGCTGTGCTAGGGAAAATAAAGTATATGAAACATCATGATATTTACTACGCAAGAAAGATTCTAGATGATGCCCAGAAGAATTATTCTACCACTGAAAAGGAATTGGCAGTTGTGATGTCTACTTTGGAAAATTTCAGGAAGTATTTTATAGCATCCCGTCTTTTTATAACATAACTTTCATTCCATTACACGGAACTGAGGATCTTTAAGGTTTAGTGTCTTGGAAACAAGGAACATAAAACATGAAACAAAAAAAACATTCTTCTTAAACACTTGAAAGGCTTCTCCTCATGTTCACCCTAGGCTCATTACTGCATCTCATAACCTGGGGACATACATCAAAAGGAAGGGTGAGCAGAAGGCCCAGCAAGGGAAACAAGTGAAACATTTTACATATGAACTTGAGATACATCAATAAAGTCATGAAAAGAACTTTAAGGCATGAAAATGAAATCATGAGGCATATCATAATAAAAATAAAAATTTTTCATAACTTTAAGATGTGGCTACATCATTTAACATAGAAAATCATGAATATATCACCAAGGTCCATCCCCAAGGTGTCATTTTAAAATTACCAAGGTTATTCACCAAGGTATCGTGAAAATTGTAATCTCTAGTGGTTACATCATTACCCAATGCATTGGAGCGCTATCAGGGCGCACCCTTAAATTTGCCTTTATTATCATGTGAGCCACATATATCATCATCAAACATTTCATAAATAACCCATATAGCATAAAATAAATGGGTTTCGTTTCATAATCATAACGTTTTAAAAACTGCTTTAAAGATATGATCTTTACATCACTTTAAAACCCACAGAAAAGGAAGGTGGGTCTCATGTATGTAAATCCCAGAATTTAAAATAGAACATTTTGGTATATATGTGAATACCCCTTTATAAGAAAGAGCTTTGAGTATTCACTTAATAAAATAAAAGAACTTTAAAAAAAGAGATAGACATTTTGAGACAGAAATTCTGCAGCATAACGACAATGTTCTGAGGTTTTAGAAGACATTAAAAGAGAGGTAAAATGGTTCAAACATTCATAAATGACCCATAAAATAGTACATGGACAGAATAAGAAGGATACATGATCATGGTAATGAAATTTCAAGGACATACCATTTGAAATGAAAAACATGGAAGGAAGAAAAAAAATTAGATTTCTCTTATGAAAGTTCGGCAGCCTAACGACGTTACTTAAACATCAAAAAAAAATGATTTGAAAAGATCAAATAGGGTCTCTCATCATGTGAACATAAGAGTTCAGTATGATAGATATAGAGATAATTCCCCAACATAACAAAAAGTAACTTGAAATAATTGACATGAAAGTAGAACTTCAAAACGAGAAGGGTGAAGAACCACTTAAAAATTCGGCAGCCTAACGACGCCACTTAAAACATCAAAATACTGAATTGAAGAGATCAAATGGGGTCTCTCATCATATGAACATAAGAGTCCAGTATGATATATATAGAGATCATACCCCAATATAACAAAAAGGAACTTGAAATAATTGACATGAAAGTAGAACTTCAAAACGAGAAGGGTGAAAAACCACTTAAAAATTCGGCAGCCTAACGGCGCCACTTAAAACATCAAAATACTGAATTGAAGAGATCAAATGGGGTCTCTAATCATATGAACATAAGAGTCCAGTATGATATATATAGAGATCATACCCCAATATAACAAAAAGGAACTTGAAATAATTGACATGAAAGTAGAACTTCAAAACGAGAAGGGTGAAGAACCACTTAAAAATTCGGCAGCCTAATGGCGCCACTTAAAACATCAAAATACTGAATTGAAGAGATCAAATGGGGTCTCTCATCATATGAACATAAGAGTCCAGTATGATATATATAGATATCATACCCCAACATAATAAAAAAGGAACATGAAAAACTTGAATGAAAATAGAACTTGAAAACGAGGAAGGTGAAAAAATCCCTTAAAAATTCGGCAGCCTAACGGCGCCACTTAAACATTCTTAAAACGAATTGATGAGAGAAGGGGGGGGGGTTTCTCATCATATGAACATGAAATAGTCAGTAGGATGAATATAAAAGAACATCCTCCAACATAAGAACATGGAGTATAAAAGAAATGACATAAAAGAGATTACTTGAAAAGAAAGAGAGAGGTCGGATCCCTTACCTTAAAATGTAACTCTTAAACCTCAAAGGTTGGGACCTTGAGTGCTTGGGGGCACCTTGGGAGGACTCCTTGGGAGGTAATGAGACCAGAAATTAGTTGGGAATTAGTGGGGAGTCGAATGGATGAGAGGAGGGCTTGGTATTTATAGGGAAAGTGAGGGGACAAGGCATTAATGGCCAAGGGACACCTCACATGTGCTTTTCTCAAACCCATGTGCTCTCCCTTGGCATTTATCATGGAGTTAGGCCACATGGGGCCCCCAAAACAATAATTCATCACCCTTGGCCAGACAACCCTTAAAAGATCTCATGACATCATCATGACACAATTATGATGTCATTAAACATACCGAAACCCTAAAACTGCATTTTTACTATTCACTAAAAAATTCATCTTTCTCAGAAAAATCCCAAACTTTCACCTTAACTAAATATCAATGCTCCGATTTCAAAAATGAACTCCATTTTATAAAAATAATTTTCTAAATATTTTTAATTTTATTTTTAAATAAATACACTATTCACCGAAAATTCATTTTTTTCAGAAAAATCCCCAAAAATTACCATAACATAATATCGATGCTCTGAGTTCAAAAATAAAGTCATTTTTATAAAAATAATTTTCTAATTATTTTTAATTAAATTTTTAATTAAAAAACACTATTCATCCAAAAAAACTAATACTTGAATAATAATTTATGAAACCGTTATTTAACCATTTTATTGAATCACATTACTTAATCAAAGTGCCTAGATTATTTTAATACTTTCTTTAAGTGAGATTACTAATCCATTTGGACACATTATTAATCCTAATCATAAAATCACTATTCATAATTTACTATTCATCAAAAATCAAGTTGATCTTATTAGACTGTAAATTTAGTACTGAACATAATTGCAGAAGACCATTTTTTGAAAATCATTACACATTTTTAATTATTTAGGGTTTACATAAACATATTTAAAATATCCTTTTTCTAAAATTCATCAAAAATTTGCATACTATATTTATCCGGTCATTTGAAAATTCATAAAAGAAATCGAAATTTTATTTAAAACAAAGGATTACACAAGACAGTTACGGTCTCCTTACATAGCCCCTTATCACACCAGCATAGGACCTAAGTGTAAGGTGTGCTAAGGTGAGGGAATCCGAGGGAGGCTCGGCCAACATCGCACAAGTAGTAATTTCTATCAGTTTGAACTTCTCGCGAAGGCGATCCCGTTCTAGCTTTATACGATGAAGTTCAGCTTGGGTTTGGTCCAGAGCAAAGCCCAGTGGTGCTACCTCCTTCCCAAGTTCTGTTAGATGGGATTCGATCGGTCCAAGACTACTGGGTGAGGCCATCGAATCTTCTTTCTATATTAATTAACCAAGATTGCTTGTATTTAGAGACAATAGTCAAAATGTTTAGTTTCCAGCAGTCATATTGACCAATGGTCAAATAACAGTCAAAACCCAACAGTCTCATTTTAATTATAATCATGTTACCAAATGAAACATTTTTGTTGAGTATAACAATAACACATAAAATTAGGAAACAATATTCATTTAAAAATTTCGGGTCGTTACATATTTGATAGGATCAAGGATTATAAGATTCACAGATCATTCAGCCCTTAAGTATTTCCTGGCTAAAAAGGACTCAAATCCTAGACTCATGAGGTGGACCTTGTAGTTACATGAATTTGATTTAGAGATTAAGGAAAAGAAAAGGGCTGATAATGTTGTTGTAGATCACTTGTCCAGATTTCCCAATTCCCCAAGTAAGGAACCAAAAGAGATCAACACTTCTTTCCCTGATGAACAACTATTTGTTGCTTCTGTGCAGCAGTCTGCTTGGTTTGCAGACTACGCCAACTTTCTTGAAGCTGGAGTCATACCCAAGGATCTCTCAGACAACCAATGAAAGCAGTTTATATCTGAACTAAAATACTATTTTGGGATGACCCTCTTCTCTTTAGGAGGTGTTCAGATGGGATTCTGAGAATATGTTTGGTTGAGGATGAGATTTTACCCATACTTGAGAGTTTCCACTCATCACGTTGGGGTGGCCACCATGGAGGAGAAAGGACTGCTCAGAAGGTCCTCCAGACTGGTTTCTACTCGACAACACTGTTTAAATATGCTAGGAGTTTGGTTATTGGCTGTGAGAAATGTCAAATATTGGGGAATGTTGGAAGAAGGAAGGAACTACCCCAAAAAGGTATTCTAGAGGTCGAAATCTTTGATGTGTGGGTCTTGGACTTCATGGGACCATTTCCATCCTCTTGTGAGAATGAGTACATTTTAGTTGCTGTGGACTATGTGTCCAAGTGGGTTGAGGCAGTATCTCTTCCTGACAATTCAGCTTCTAGTGTTGTGAAATTCATTAAGATAAAAATCTTTTCTAGATTTGGGGTGCCTCGAGCTTTCAAAACTGATAATGGAACTAACTTCAAAAATTATAATTTCAAGGTTTTGATGGAGAAGTATGGGTGCTCACATAGGACTGGCCCGACTTACCTCCCACAGTCCAGTGGACAAACAGAAGTTTCAAATAGGGAGCTCAAACAAATTTTAGGGAAAATAGTATCTAGCTCTATGAAAGATTGGTCAAGGAAATTGGATGAGGCCCTTTGGGCCTACATAACTGCTTATAAGACTCTGATAGAGATGACACCATATAGGCTACTCTTTGGGAAAGCATGCCATCTACCTATTGAGTTACATCATAGATCTTATTGGGAAGTGAAGGCTCTTAAAATTGATTTTAAGTCTAGCGGAGATAGGAGATTGCTATAGATGAGTGAGTTGGATGAGATCCGGAGAGAGTCCTATGAGAATGATGAAATTTAAAAAGAAAGAACAAAGGCTTTCCATGACTCAATCATTCAAAATAGGAATTTCAAGGTTGGTGAGAGGGTCCTGCTTTTCAATTCAAGATTTAAGCTATTTCCAGGAAAGTTGAAGTCCAAGTGGTCAGGACCCTTTACAATTGTCCGATTCTTGGTTAATGGAGATGTTGAGCTGATTGGAGAAGAGCATAGACCATTCTTAGTCAATGGTCAAAGAATAAAGCACTTCTTTGAAGGGAAGCCAAAGGGCTTGGCTGCCATACTTCTGTTGGAAGAATGAGATAATTCAAGAATAACTGAGGACTATAAACTTAGTGTTTCATGGGAACTAACCCATGTTTACTTTGTAGTTTCCCTTTTATCTTATGTTTTTCAATAATGTTCATCTTTTCTGGTTGTTCTCCGGTTCAATTGCTTAACTACTGAGGGTGCCTCATGAACTGTTGTTGTTTTAGAGAGAGTTATTGCTGCCAGAAACATGGCCACGAAACCCCAATGGAGCAATCCACTGCATAATATGGATAACATTTCTCTCTACTCCCTCTCCTGGGTTACTTATCTTGCACTTTAAAATCTGAAATCTTATTTTACTTACTTTCACATGAAGGTTAATGAAGAGGAGTAACAACCCAGTGATGCTGAAGAGGATCTGTTGATGAAATCCACAGCTAAAGGTCCAATAATTCAGGGAAGTGTTTTTTTTTCAATTTTCAATTTCATTTACTTTCTTACTCTTCCCTATGAACTATGTGTGGGGGAGTCCCTTGATTTTTTGTGAACAGTAAATTCTGCTTCTTGCTTGGGTGTTAGATGCCAGTATCTAGAGAGTTGCAAATAATTTTGAGCATATTTGTAGAACCTACTTCACCCATTGTTTTTATTATCATTATGCTGCTACTGCACATCATTGCTAAACATGCTACTCTTTGAAGTAAATTGTTAAAATCTTTTGTCTGCTCACAATGATTCAAAGCATGAAATTTTTAGGAACATAAATGTACATGGTTTCTAGTGAGGTTGGTTACGTTGGTCTTTTATGTTTTTATTTTGATTTTGTTTTTATTTTCTTTCACTTTTTTGTGGGGAAAAGAAAATTTTTGAACTTCATTGATACCCGTGCACATCCTTTTTTGGCTGAAATGTCCATATATATTACAGTTAAACTATCTCCCACCTATAGAGTCAACATTGGGGACAATGTTGGGTTTTAAATGTGTTGGGGAGGGGACATTTTAGTGTCATTTCAAATTCCCCCTTATTGAACCTTAGTATGTTTAAAAAAATGGTCAAATTTTTTCAAAAAATAAAGGTTCATTTTTTCAAAAAAAGGTTCAAAATTCCTTCAAAAGTTTTCAAAATTTATTCATTCCATGACGGTCATTGGAGGTTCAGTGGTACTTCATTTATGTCCTATTTAGTGGATAACTGTTTGCTAGATGTTGAGAGTAGCACTGAGTCAGAAACTGTTAGGTATGAATGATTGTTGAGTGCAATTGTTCACTGTCTCTATGGATCTGTTTTTTTAGGAACTGAAAATGGGAGTGTGATTGGATAGGTTTTGTGTAGTAAGGTTCATGGATTGGAGTAACTTGAAGTTCTCACTGGAACCTAGGGGACTCAAATTTTTATATAATAATACTCAATAACTTTAGGAAGTCAATTTCGATGATTATTAATTAAGTCATTTGTTACTTGAGTAAAATGGGCATATGGGATCCCACAGTGAGTATCTGAGACAAGGTGCATTGGGTGTGTTTCTGTGAATAAATGAAGCCAATTTCAATCTTAATAAGTTCTATGCACAGTGCTCTGCACATGAAATATAGCTGGGAAAAAGTAAAATAAAGTGCCCTTGTCAAAAATGAACTCATTAATGTGAGGGGAATTTTGAACCCCGATGAAGAAAGGAGAAATTGACATGGTTAATTTTAATTTGAGTTGAACCAATAAAGTGATCAATTTAATGGACTTTAATTTCTGGAACCTGGAGGAAGGTAAGAATGGAAGGTGCCCTTGGTTATGTTTTAAGTTCCACGTAATCTAACCTGTTAACAATCCTTGAATTTGAATTTGAATTGGAAGGTGAAGTAGAACAGTTAATGAATACACATAGAAGGCATGACATACTTGACAATGTATGAGTTTGTGAATCTATTTACTTCCTGTGGGCTTTTGAAGCTAAGGAGGAAATCATTTTTGAGCACCTTTGAAAATCCCGACCTACTGTTGGTCTTGATCCTCTGGGTATTAATGTTTATTCATGCACCTTTTGAACTGAAACTCAAAAATTATATTTCTTGTTTAAAGTCTAAGGCATGTATTTGTTTGAGGACAAACAAGGATGTAAGTGTGGGGGAGTTGGATGTGGTAGTGTTTTCACACTCTTTTCCACATCCTTTTCGTATTTTTTATTGAATTTTTTATATTAAAATCTTGTTTTTTGGATATGTGTTGTGTTTTTGTACTTGTTGTGTAAAATAATCAGTTTTTAAGTTTAAAGCATGTGTTTTAATGTACATTAGTGTCATTTTCAATAATTCTAAAATTAACTTAGTCTCTCTAATTATACTTTTATTTATTTATTCTTTTATTTTTATAATTTTTCATTCTAGTTAGTTTACCAATTCATTTATTAAATTAATAAATGCATTATTCTTTCAATTGTAAATAAATAAATCTTTTTGGTTCTTAATCTATTAATAATTTAATTAGTTTTAAAAATTTACTTTATTCAATTAATATTTTTATTCTTCAATTTAATTAATTGTTTAATTAATTGGTTAAATAATTTAAGCAAGTTACTGTAAATGTTTTAATTTGTTATTTAATAATGTTTGTTTATTTTTAAACCCAAATTAATTCATTCTTTTAAATAAAGTAATATTATTTATTATTGAACTTTATTGTTTTTAGTTTTTAATTCCATTATATTTAATTTAATTTATTTATGGATTTATTTATTTTTAGTTTCACTAAATTATTTTATTTATTTAATTTTCTTTGTTATGTTTGTTCGCATGTGTTGCGGTCGCACGACCCTGTCCTTAACGGTGACTGTCTCACCGCTACAGCCATCCATACCGGTGACAACCTCACCGTTATCCCATTATATCAGTATCCTTGCTACCGATGACCTCCCTCACTGATACTCCACCTCACTGTTACTGTGCTGCCTCAAACATCACCGTTACCCTTTTTATTTCTTCACTGTTAGCCCAACCTCACTGTTACACTCAACCTCACCGTTACCCAATTTTTCACTCCACCTCACAGTTACATTTTCCTCACCGTTTCACTTCACCTCACTGTTACTTTCTCACTATTTTATTTTATACCTCACTGTTACCTTATTTTCCATCCTCACCATTACCATACCCCACTACCAGTATCTATTTTCTCACCGCTACTCCACATCCACACCGTTACCGCTAATTCTTACCGATACAACTCCCACCTCCCCTTTACAACCATATTTTCCCATTTTTTTCCAATCCTCACTGATATACCAAACCTCATTGATACACTCGCCACTTCCCGTTTTTCTATTACCTCACCGATACAGCTCTCTCCAGTATACCGTTATACCCACCTCACCAATACACCCTTCCACTCCTCACTGTTAGACCTGCTATTTTCTCACCGATACGTCTCTATCTCATTTCCTCACCATTACTCTTATTCATCACCCCTCATTCATGCAGCCAACCAACCCAGCAACACAAATCCAGCAGCAAGAAAATGAATTCCACAGCAGTAAACGTAATCCCAAACCAATTCCAGTCGGCTTCTGAACCCTAGTCGATCCAAGCCGCACCCCCTGCTCGCCGGAGAGCCACCCAAAGCCTCACACCACCTTCCTTGCTGCACCCGAGCTTCATCCTTGCTGCATGAACAGAACTCTCGCCGCAATACCCTACTGAAGCCGCTCCACACATCCTCTGCTCGCCGCGCCCCTTGACGCACCTCCACCATCATTTCCCCGCCATTCCGCGCCCCCTTTTCCATACCTACACAGCCCCCCCGCAGTGGTTTCAGACCCCCTCTCGGCCCTTTCCCCTTACTCCATCACTGCAACCTGCCGCTGAAACACTCGAAGCCGCCTCACCTCGCCTCCACTCGACGCCTTCCCTACATCGCAGCACCCTCTCTTCCACGCCGCTACCCTCTCTTCCTCATCCGCATCACCCTTACGCACTCCATTCTTCACCGTAAATAGGACTTGCCTCGGCTCACCCTTCCCTGCCGCTAGCCCAAACTCACTAAACAAATCCCGGGCCTCACCCCTATCCACTGGTCCGCACCTCCACTCCCTGAGTCGTAGCCGCTGTCTGGTGCCACAGCCTGACCCCGCATCACCTCGGTTCCCCTACGCCGATGCACCGAGATCCCGAGCCGCCTTCTCAGCTCGCCTTGGCCCTTGCCTTCCATACATGTGTAATACCCATAGCCACAATCCCCTACTCCTACCGCAAGCCAGCTCCGCTGTCCACTTCACCCCGCCACAAACCGTCGCCGTCTCCCTTGCCCTAACCCACTTTACCCTCTTCTCCCCCTTCACTTCGCACCAACCAGAACCCCCTTCCCCCTTTTATTTTCATTATTTTTATTTCTTCTTTTTAGTTTTAATTATATTATAACATATAATATAATATATATATTATAAAATATACATTTTATATACGATACAATAATAATTATAATTATATTAATTATATATAAACTTATATATATAATATTAGTATATTATATTAATAAAAATAATTATATATAATAGATAATAATATTGATATTAACATACATAGTAAATATAATTAGTATAGCATTAATAATATATAATTATGTACATTGTTTTGTATATAATATATCATATGCAATATAATAATAATTGGTACATTAATAAATGAATATAATCTTATATATAATACTAATTTCAAATATAGTAATATTTATTATTAACTAAATAGAATAGTTACTGTATTAATAATAGTATTATGTTTTTATAAAATATATATTCTTATAAGTATTTTTATTTAGTATATATATATACATTAATAATTACTTTTAAGTAGTTATATATGT
Source organism: Viscum album (assembly GCA_963277665.1). Classification (NCBI taxonomy): domain Eukaryota; kingdom Viridiplantae; phylum Streptophyta; class Magnoliopsida; order Santalales; family Viscaceae; genus Viscum; species Viscum album. The sequence continues at coordinate 944,687,645 of OY728155.1, read as the reverse complement.
ATATTTACATAATCTGACTCACTTGGGTTTTTGCAGGGGATTGTGGGTAGCCGCGCGAGCACCATTTCTTTCTGTTAAGAGAAACTGCTCCGGTGACAAGTGTGGGAAGAGCATCACAGTGAAAGCGCCATGTGGAGGCTTGAGATCTTATCGAGGGAGATTCCAGATAATTCGGTTGGGTGATGAATGCACGATATCAACCAGGCTAAGTAGGAGAAGAGGAAAAAAAGAATTGGGGGACACAGAGGAAGAGGGAGTGAAGGACATCAAGAATTTTGAATCAAGCCACATGAGGAGAGCAGTCAGAACATACACCATATCTCGTGGAGAGGATCGGAGGATGAGATCAGAGCACTTTCACACCTCGATTCCCAGGGCGGGACATCGAGTGAGTTCCAACATTTCGTCCACCATCATGCAGCAGGAGTTAGAGTTTCTGAGAGCTTGAGTAGGGAGACACACATTTTTTTTACCTTTTTTTCTAACATGAACTTCATTATCTGTTACTTTACTGTTTCATTAAAACCATCCACTATGTTTGGATAATTACCTTTGGGGGGGAATAAGCTGATTGATTCGATCTATTTAATCTCATTCATGCTCCGCATCCTTGCTCTGGATTGTCTCTCTTACTATCTAGAGACGAGCTTATTTTCAAAACAACAGGATCAAGTGAAAACCGATATTGTTTGCACTATAATAAAAACTGTTTCAATCTAAGTAATTCACTGACAAGTGAATTATTCTCGAAAGAGAGAGACACACCGAACTCAACTGACAAGTCGAGCTCGGTGACTACTGACTTGATTTCACCATTGGATGGAATGACTGTTACAGTCGAGGGACTGTGAGAGCTATTTCATCACAAGCTGACCAGATGACAACTCTGGCGAGTTACTCTTAGTCAGATCCATGCTCTTCAATCGCAGTGCATGAATAAGGTTAAGCAGCATCAAATCGGCCAGTGGACTTCCCCCCTTACTCATCTTTTGGTTGTTTTCATCATAATTCCTCTTGCTGCTCTGCTCTGTCTACTCCCTCGCACTTAATAGCTCTCGATTATTCTTCACACACTAAATCCCTTTCACTTCACTTCACCACCACCAATTGCCTTTGATCGATTTTTGCATGTGTGTTTTTGTATAGTCTTTTTTTAGAACATCAAACACAACAACATGCCTCCCTCTGGTTCGACCCTATCTTGCCACTGTCCTAAGTAGTAAGTAGGTATAAATTTTAGCTTGTCACCCATGCCCAATGATGGGTGATCGTGAAGGCGTCTACCATCTCCCCTTCATTGCTTATGTCATGTCGTGTCTTTGTGAAGTTTGTTATAACCATATATTCATTCCTTTTTAATGCTTAAAAAATTATTTATTTTGTTCTATAATTCTCATTGTGGCCTTCTCTTATGGTGAAACCCATTTACAGTATTCACCTTGCCTCTTGGAAACCCCTTTGGATGTGCATGCCTAAATTCCCTCTATGACTTTTGAATTATATTATAATGTAATTTGATGTTTTTAATTGAAGTCCTCCCTTGAAAAATAATGTTTGCAGGTATCCTTTAATGTCATTAATAACATATTGCGGTGGTGTGCCATGTGATTTTGTTTACATTCTATTGCTCATGAAATTACCAAATTGTGATTCCTTATTGTAATGGTTTGATCTTTATTCTAAATGTGTTTTATTGAGTAGTTAAAGTTATAATATGTTCATGTTTTTTTAATGTTCTTAATTTTGTGCTAAAAAATTTATGCCATGTTGATGGATTGAATTGTTATACTTGATGGATTGAGTGACTTGTGGTTCATGATACTTATTTGATAGAATAATTTATGTATAATCATTCCATATGATATATGTATTGGTGTTTTCCTTAAAATTTTAATTGGTTACTATGGTACACATGATATAGTTTGGGTGAGAACATGAGTTCCGTATTAAGGGCTCATGGATAGAATTAGTTCTTGGGTAGTTAGACCATGATGTGTTGAGGAAATGATGTCTTGGGCTCTGTCAGACCTGGGTTTCCCCTGGATTTCTAAGTACATATGAGTGATACAGGTCCCCAAATGGATTATTGAGGATTGACTCATTGGAAAAGTTTAAACTCCAAGCCTCAGGTGATACTCGACCCATTCTCTGGGATACCAGGAAGGAATCATAGTAAATATATGCCTCAAGCGATACTTGGTATTTCAAAATATTTCCTTGGAAGGGCTTGGTGGAATTGGGTAATTTGAATTACGTTCTGTAGAGATACCTTCCAAACGAGGTTATACTCTGACTCTGAAACTCGAACATAATAATAATAAAGATTCTATTTGGTTTTGCTTGTGAATATTGATACCTTTATGATGTCCTATGACAGTATTTGTTGATACATTTATTAAACTCAAGGTTAAAGAACATGATTTGGGGATTTCTTCCTTTTTGTATGCCTACTCTTTTCTAGGAATCTTATACATTAATTTACATCATACTTCTTACAGGCACATGTTTCAGATTTTCAGTATAGGCCGAATCGGGTGATATGGGAAGGGTGTTTGGTTAGGAATGCACATGAAGTTGCTAGTTTTAGTTTCTATCACTCACCTTTATTTTTCATGGAACACTTTTTAATTTACAATTCATTGTCTGGATTTGGTTAGAAACCAGTGGTGTCGACTTGCTGATATTTATATCTCACTCCCTACTCATGCATCGATTTTAATGGGGCACCTTAGTATACTTTTCTTGTTCATGTGACTACAGATGATAATTGATTGCTTATGCTATTTGGTTTATATCTGGTAGCTAGGAGAAAAGGACCGAGATGGATCATATGATGTTCAAGGAGATGGCATGTGTGGATTTGATGTATCTTCATTATTACGGTACTGTGTTTCAAAGGATGTGGTATAGTTTACTTTGTTCAATATGTATCATCACCATGACATGCATTCATTTGTTGTATAATTTGGAAATGGTCAATTTTATTAAATTGTAAAATATTTTCTTTTGCAGCTTTGTCAAATATTTATATTGTCTTATGCTGCTGTCAAGTATTTATATATGGCTTCTAGAGTTTTATTTTTCTAATACAAAGTTATATCATGGTGAAAATATGATAAGAGGGTATAATGTCATCACTAACACCTCCTGAGACCCTGACTGCTAGTTGGATGCCTCTGGTGTTTGGGGAGACGTGCCTGAGGTCATGGTACCCACAGGTCCGACCACCGTATTAGAGGTGATTCAGGTCAATATATGAGAAATTAGTATCAAAGTATTGTTATTTTATATTGTCTTATTGTTTTGGGTTGGTAAACAAGTGACTATGAATGTGTCAATGCTTGGTTAATAGCTATGATTGGGTCTAATCACCCCACATACTTCAAATTACATTGTGTCTTGGGCTGGCAACTAATGTTCATGATTTTCGATATTATAGTTTATATGATTTCACCTTGAGTGATATGTGTGATTTCTGCTACTTATGAATCTATGATGTTTATGGTATATAACCCTTGTCCTGTAAAGTTTAGTATGATGCATTTAATTCTTCATATTAGGCACATAGAAATTCGCATGGCTTGAATAGTTCCATGACATATAGTTTCTTTTCAGGTAGACTGATGATGAAATTCTGGGCCTTGAATGTATGTAATGCCTTGTATTTATTTAGCATGCTAGTCTGTTTCCATGTTTCTTCATTACAAGCATTTGTCCCTTGTATCATGTTTTGGGGCTTATTAACATGTCTCTGTGATTAAAATTACATGCATCAATGTTATAGTTTTCTACATAGGGTATGCTCCTTGTAGTGACATGCTTTCCCCTTAGAGGAATTAGAAAAATCATGTACCTAGTGTGTTTTTAATTGGTACTTGATGTTTCTTTTAAACCTTGTAAATGATTAAACAAAAGATAAATGTTAATAAATGTAAAAGCCTTGGTAATAGAACTTTTAGTGGTTTCCTTGTTTAAACCCTCCTGTAATGATAGTTTATGTTTGTCCATGAGTTTCTTTGGGACAAAAATGCATGCGTTTTCTGAGTGAAATCTTTCATTTTACAGTGACTTAGATGATAGGATTTTTAGCCAAGTGAATTAATTTTGAGTAACTTGGGGTTAGGGTCAATGCTTGTTCTTCGTAAGGGGATAACTTGTGGTAGGTAACACCCATAGAACTTAAAAACATTGTTAGTTACATATATTTTTTTCCCTATTGGTATCATTGTCAAGCCTTTGTCTGTAGTCAACCCCCCTCTCAAAAATGACACCCTTGTTTTGATGAGTGATCACGTGTTTAATGAGACAATGACATGGTCATGTGTCTAGCTAAAAAGGGCTTGTATTAATACCGTCTTGGAATTTCAGTTGGAAATGAGCCCTGGCTCAAGACTTAATGGCTTACATGCCACTTGCCTAATCACTACATGAAGGTGCACTGGGTTGTAGGTGACATAACATGACCTTTAGTTTGAAAATTCATGAACCTCTAGATCGGGTGAGGATTACGTTGTTCCCGAAGGCTTCTCGGGGAAGAGAAGTTCAAATTTTAGATGGTTGTAATGTCCAGTGTATTGAATTTGATGAAAAATGATGGAATTTAAAATTATATATTGGCTGGGCATGGTTTTTTTAAAGTCGATCGTCGAATCTATTCTTTTCCTGAGATTTGATTCTATGAGGTGTTTTTCCTTTAATGTAATAAAATTATATGAAATTATAATAAAATTTAAATTCTAAAATTAATTAAATCGAACCTAAATGAGGAGAACATTGAAAATTTAAAAGTAGTTTTAATATTAAAATAATGTAAAATTAAAAGAAAAACTTAAAACTAAACTAACTCTCTCTCTATCCCCCTCTATCACTAGATCTCAAGCCACCCTCAAGGGCCGTCCCGTTCGACACATGCCTCTCCCCACATAAAACCTCCTCCGGTCTTGATTTTTGGCTAGATTTTCTTCTGTTTTAATCTATGATCCTACATAGTAAGCCTCTCTCTCCTTTCTCCTCTTGGTTTCAAGCTCTATTTTTTCCTCTCTGTCACTCTACAATGTTAGCCAATCTCCAGGTCCTTAGGATTGATTTTCTCCATTTTTCTTTGAGGAATGGTTGGGAAAAATATTTTTCATGTATTATTGGTTCGTGTTCTTGTAACTACCGCCAATGGAACGACAGTTAAAGGGGTTTCAGTTCACCAAAATTGCATCAAGGTATGGTTTTCTCATGTTTCAAGGTTTTTCACCTATTTAATTTGGGGTTTTATTGGAATTTATGAGTTATTGTAGTGTTATGTGTAGCACGTTAAACTCCGCCATATGGTTTAGTCTCGATTTGGATCATTGTTGGAACTCGAGGTAAGGGTTTAATGCTATTAATTGGTTTCAAACATGATAAGTAGTGTTCTTTATGTGTTTTAATATTAGTAGTATCCTTTTTGTTGTGCATTGATCCTTTCATGTTGGTTTCGAGTGGCCATGTTAAGGGAAACTCGCCTGCGGGTGAATGTGTATGCATATATATATATATATATATATATATATATATATATATTGGTTTCTCCATTAAGTGTGAAATAACCCAAGGTAATGATTACATGTGTATGGGGATAGGTGTGAACATATATAAATAAATGCATCCGTAGGTGAGTGGAGACTAGAATATTCATATAAACATATATGGAAGGATCCCCTTACGCATGGCCAGGGATATGTGAGTGTGTGCATAAGGGATAAGTGTCCTTGAATGTTTGTACAACTGTTTTTGCTTAGTGGGGGTGAAAAAAACTTGAGTTAGAGTGAACCCAGAGATGAAGTGGATGACTTGGTTCCACTATGAGTTTGGATCCCATTACCTGGCACTTAATTTAAGGAATGAAATAATTATTATTTTTAATTAGTTTCTTAGTACACCTTTATTAACTTTTACATAATGTAATTATAGATTATATGCCTTTTTAAATGTGAATTGAGTGTGTTTCCTGATATAATTGTTAAATGTGATAAATGGTTTCATGATAAAAAAGGTTTTATAATAAACCCCCTCCAATAGAGGTGCGCTGTGTGCGAAAACTCACATATAATTCCTTTTATTTTTCTTAGCATGTAGTTTTTTATTAGTACTGAATCAGTTTTAGAATAAAAGAAAAAATTAACTAAATTAATTGTTTGATAAATAATGTCATATTTTCTAATAAAAACCCTACAGTGGATATGAGGTATCTTCAATATACAAATGTAGTGATATGCTTTTATGATTTCTTTCCCTGATGCATTGGTGTCTGATGTTGATTAAGATGTAAATTGGTAAATGTGGTGAATATAAATTTACCATTTTGGTTACTTATAAATGATGTCTATTTTGGTAAAACAATAGATAAACCAAGACACCTCTTAAGTACCTAGATCAACATGTACTTAAGACTTATAGTGTAGGGAGTCTTCCCTATACCCTTCGTCGCTTATGTCATGTCGTCTCCTAGTGAAACCCACTGAAACGCTCTGGTGATGCCCTATTAACACTTACTAAATTATTTGGTTTGTTCCATCACTCTTGATGTGGAGCCCGATTATGGAGAAACCCATTTTGGGTATTTTCCTTACATCTTGTCCACACCTTTGGGTGTTACCGCATAAATTCCCTCTATTCCCTGTGCTTTATGATATAATGTAATGTGATGGTTTGAATTGAATTCCCTACTTGAGCAAGTTGGGTAGCTTGTATCCTATAATGACATTAATAACGTATTGTGGAGGTGTGTTGATTCACATGATTTTGTTTACATTCTATTGCTCATGAAAGTTCCAAAATTGTGATGCCCTATTGTAGTGGTTTGATAGGCATTCAAAAATTGTTCGGTTGAGATGTTAAAGTGCTAATATTGTCATGTTTTTGTTAGATGCTTACTTTTTTTTCTACATGATATATTCCATGTTGATGTCTTGAATTGTTCTACAAGATTTCTTGAATGACTTGTGGTTCATGATTCTTAATTGATAGCATATTTTATGAATATACTTTCCATGTGAAATATGTATTGGTGTTTTCCTTGAAAAGTGCTTCAAGCACTATGGTTCTCTTGATACAAGCCAACTGAGAACATGAGATTCATATTAAAGACCCACAGATGGAATCTCATGCTTCAGTGGTTATACCATGACGCGGTGGGGAAACAATGTCTTTTTCTCATCTAGACGAGGGTTTCTCTGGGCTTTCGAAATAATAATGGCTGATATCGGTTACAAATGTGATTACTATTGACAGACTTGTTTGTAAAGTGTCTATGACAAGACTTTGGTGATAAACATCCCCTTATATGTGATACTTGGATAGATTCATAATAAATAAATTCCTTGAGTGATACATGGTCTTTCAAAATATTTTCATGGATGTGAACGGTGGCATTGGGAATTTTAAAGGATGTACCATAGTGATACATTTGGGAGAAGCACAGACTCTACAACATGAACATAAAAATAATTAAGATGTTTTTTGGATTCCCTTTTGTATTATGATACCTTTATGATGTCATATGACACTATTTAATGATATATATAATAGTCTTGAAGTTAAATCACATGCTTTTGGGTATGTTTCCTTTTCTTCTACCTTCAATTTCCTATACTTTTTTCTATATAAATATACACAATGTTTCTTAAATGTAATCATTTCATAATTATGGATTAGGCCGAAGTGGGTGATATTGTATGGTTGTCCATTTAGGAACTCAGACCATGTTATTAGTTTTAGTTGTTGTCAGTCACCTTTCTTTTTAGTGGATCACTTTTTATTTTACAACATATTGAATGGATTGGGTTAGACACCGGTGGGGATGGCCTACCGAAATTTATATCTCACCCCCTATAGGGGACGCCATTGCACTTAGGCATCCAAGTAGAATTTTTTTGTTCGTAGGTCTGTGGATGATGATTGATTTAATTGGCTATGCTATTTGTATCTTAGAGTTGGGAACAAAGGACTAAGTAGGAGCTCGGGATGCTCAAAGAGATTACATATGGCACTTTGCTACCATTTCATTATTATGGTACTGGGTTTCCAAGCATGCTTTATTGTTTACTACTTTTCTAATATATCATCACAATGACAAGAATTCATCTATTGTAAAAATTTTCATTGGACACATTTATTTAATTGTTAAATATTGTATTTCAACACTTTGTAAATTATTTATATAGCCCTCTACTCATTCCAACAATTTATTTTGTGCTTCTAATGTTTCCTTTTAATTATACTCTGTTATTTCACATTGTAAATCTTATAGGATGGTTTATTCTCCCAACTATCACCCCTTGAGACCCACACTTCTAGTCAACATCCTCTAGAGTACGGGGAGATGTGCTTGAGGACATTGGTCCCACTAGTCTGACCACTGTCTTAGTGGTGATCTGGTTCGGTATGTGATAATAAATATCTTATGAATATATTTTAATTTATTGGGATCTAATATAATGACTTTTTATGATCTTATGGAACAATTATGTATGTTATTTATTATGTGATAGTGTATAAATTACTGAAAAAGTTATCGTGGTAACATTATAACCAATCATGGTGGTGACATTATAACAAAGGATGGGTGGGACCTATATCTCTCTCCAATGAATTGGGTAATTATTGAGATCAAATGAGATAAACCAAACTTTATGGTTGAGAGATTTCAATTTAATAGGGTTATTTAAGCGATATTATAGTCATGGGATTAAACCATGACTATAATGATTGTTTTGAGATTGAACCCAATCAACTATTATTGTCTTTTGAATGATCCTTGACTACTAAAATGGTTTATGGAGTGAACCAAATCCACTATTATAGTTTAATAAATTAGTATTAAATACAATTGAAATGATTTTATATGCTTTGGAATATGCCGAAAATATACACCTTTAGATAATGTTATATTATCATGGACCATATTCTTTGATTTATTTTGGACTCATTTCTCATGAACTAAAATGAATTTTGAAATGAATCCAATTTATGATCCATGATATGAAGGGTTTGGGTTTGAAAACATATTATAATGTTCTCATACCCTTGTTATGTTGAAATATCTTCTGTTTAACCTTACTTATCATATGAGATCACTCATTGTTATGTTTTTACTTTCCATATGTTATGGAGAAAGGTAATAAGTATGAAATGCTTAAAAAGGTTTCGAGTGATGAAGAACATAGTATGAGTTTATATATTTTACTTTTGAACTAGTTGTCTAAGTATTACAGCTTCTAAAGGTGCAATACATAAAAATTATATCATGTATCATTACGATTTATAATGAAAATTAATATTTTATATTGCAATATTTATTTTTGTGATTTTTGGGTCCTTACTGTTGGTATCAAAAAATGGATTTTTATCATTTGGAAATTATGATGAAAATAATTTATTTTAGAATGTATAAGAGGATTTTATGTATATGATGACATCCACATGTTTTGAAAATGACGTTATTATGTGGATTATAGTGAAATTAATCATTATCATGATAATACAAGTTGAAGTGGTTATAGAATAGATATACCTAAGGGTTATAGATAAAAATTTTGTGTCGGTCTTGAATTGTGTGTTACCTAGTACATGAAAACATGTCTTAATACACACCTAGTTTGATAAAAATAACGGATATTCCTTGGTTAATTCACATGTTGATTATGAAAGTTCAGGAAGGATTTGAATTTATGATGATCGTAAATGGTATAGGTTAAACCAACTATGGTTCAGATTGAAATATTTGTGTCATGCCTTAGACATAGTAAAAAATATTTTTAATGAATATGTGGTTTACTATAATGAATAATGTTGGTCATACTACACTTTTTTGTTTTAGTCAATGGAGGAAACCATAATGAAATTTTTAAATAATTAATCCAATTGAAAATGTGTTAATGAACAACAAAATGAGAAGTTGAATGGAGTGAAGGAATTTTTTTATTATTCCAAATAATTTCTCTTGATATATGATTAAAATATTTTTCTATAGCCAACTATTTGACTCCCCGAAGAAGAGAAGGATATATATCCAAGAAATATCGGGTGGTAAAACCATTGATGTATGAAGATCATATTTTACAATTGTTGAGAATATGTGAAGAATAAAATGAGTGAGTGTATTATAGAATTGAGATGATTTCTTATTGTGTAAAAGGAACCAAAGATTGTAATTGATGAGGAAAAAAAGAAAAATTCTGATAATGTAATTGATGATTATAATTTCCCCCCTGCAGTATCATTGATGGTTAAATGTTTTAAATCTTATATGTATAGTAATTATGAAAATCCATGTCTTATGGTCAATGATAGAAAAGGGATTTATCAATGTAGTGTAAATAACAGTTATAACACATATGATGAAGGGACTATAAATGACATATGAATGGTTTGGGTAGTTCTAATAGAATTATTTACGGCATATGTAAGAATCATGATTAAATAGAGGTTTATAAATCTTATAACTAGATTCATATTTTATAGTTTTTAAAAGAGGTATTAATGAATAATATGATGAATCATAGTAAATGTTTTAGGAATGAAGTGGAATTATTGAGGTGTTTATGTATTGAATGAACAATTATTTTATATGAACCATGAAATTTATATATATTTTTCTTTGATGGTTTTTGTTATGTATTTTCAAAGAAATATTTATTGGAATTGGTTACCTAGAGAGGCGAGTTAATGGAAATGTTATATTTTATCAATAAAAAATAATCACCGAAAGACAACCACAATTATGGTCCTCATGTAGAGAAAATGGTCTTTAGTTTGGATAATGAGATGATTGATATGGATAATGTAAATTGGATGGTATCTATGACATTATAACTGGTTAATGATATGTTAACAATGTGGTTTATGTTATCATTGATGTATATTATAATGTTTTTGGATATATGGAATATATCCTAAAATGTGTCATCTTATTTTAGTAAAGAAGATGAATTTAAGATTTCATTGATGTTTTATGGTATTTTTGGATATTACCATGATTGGGGATAATATGGACCATGGTTTTTATATATTTTTCACTTTTACATTAATATCTATTTATTAATATTTTGAGATTAATTTCAAATTGATTTTGGAAAAAATTAGCATGTTATTTATCACTTTGTTAATTATGGAAGGGTCTTATGCTTTACAATTTATTAAATGATTTATGTTGAAATTTGGATGTGGTTTTAGAGATTATTGAATTATTTATACCTATAATGATTTTTGAATGTTAGATAACTATTTTAATAATTTTTTATTGCATAATAACTAAAATGTGATGGATTTAATTTCTATTCTATTATGGTAATTCGAAGAAGGAAAAATAATCTATTAGTGCTTCAAGAAGGAAAAATCATAACAAAGAGAAATATATAAAGTCAAAACTAATAGAAGAATAAATAGAGGATGCAATTAATATTACAAGATTCAATGAAATCATGTAAGTATATATTCTAATGAAAATTAGTCACCATTAAGAAAATTATATTGAAGTAAAATGTTATAAATTTACCTTCCATTGTAATGAATGAATGGTCTTTTCAAATATATTAGATTTTTGGATTTTTAGAAATTAACATTCTATCAACCTTGTTATATATCAGTCTATACAGTTATATAGGAATTATTTTTCTATTTCATGTTTGTATTTTCCCATCCCACCAATTCTATCATATTTTATAACATAGTAATGTGATGAAATTTATAAATATTTTTTCCTCATTTTAAGAGGTGTTTTTATTTACCCATTATATGATGTGGGGTTTCCATGATGTAATTTTTAAATTTCAAACCATTTATTACTGTTATCATGTTATAATTTCATGGGTAAAATTTATTTAAGTTGGGTACAATGTAATAACTTGATATTTAATGAATGTTTTGGGTAAATTTAATATCTTTAATGGATTTCATTATATAAATGATCATGTTTTGTGGACCACAATATACTATTCAAATTATTATTTAAAATATACCATTATAATCTAGATGTTAAAATGAATGGTTTTTATAGTCCTAGCTAAATTATTAAAATTTTATGGGTTACATATTAATAGTGTAAATTAATTTTTTATCAATTGATTAATAATGAAAATAATAAGTCATTTTCACGAAATTGAAATATTTTTACGAAAAAATATTTTTTCAGCACATGTTCAGTTAATATCTTAAATAAATAAGTTAGTCAATATTTGTGAATGACTTTAATTAAATTTATATTCAATATATTAAATCAAATTTTGTGTCATTAATCTATTTTTTTTATAGAATTAGAAAAAAGAGATCAAGTATAATGTTTTTAAAAAGTTAATGTTTCTGAAAAATTAATCGATCTCATTGGGTGTACTTTTTTTAAAACTAACTTTTATAAAGTTTGAAGATGTATTTTAAAAATAACATTCATATTTATATATAAATATCTAAATTATCGTTTTTAAATTAATTGTCAATTTTCTGAAAAGATTAATGATTTAATGAACAGAAAAAATTTATTTATTTTTATTAAAAATTTGAATTTTCATTTTAAGAATTTACATTATCTATTTTGTTTCATGTGTGTTTTAAAAGTATAAATATTTAATTTATATATTTATTAATCCAATTTAAGTAATTTCAATTAACATGATATTACATTTTTATATTAAAACATTTATTGATATGAAAAGTGTCTCTTGGGAAAACCATTTTTTCATCACATCATCTAGAATAATTTGAAAATAATTTTTGTCAATATTGTGAATATAATTTAGAAAAATATATTCCCTTAATTAAACAAGAATAATTAATACTATATAATATGTTAAACATAATTTATATTGAAAATTAATAGTAAAAATAGTAATAACTAATTTACATGTGTAAGGTTAAAACAAATTTACCTGGTGGGGTGTTAAATTTAAATGAAAAGAGTTAAAATGACATAGATTCTTCTCCAACATCAATTTTATGTCAATATTTATAGCATATAATATAACACCCCAACCTCAGTTTCCCAGAGTCGGTGCATTATTTTAATACATTGGCATGAGTAAAAGGAATCAAGTCCTGAAGGACCGATCAGTTTAGAAGTCTTGGAAAATAGATCACAAACATGAACGTTATATTAAATTATCAAATAAAAAACAACCACAAAATTTTATCCATTGAACACATTAACATCTGTTAGACTATCCCTCCAAGTTAGTCATATTATACTTTTTTTGCATCCTCATAAAAATAAAACATAGAAATGGGTGAACTCAGATGCTCTGTAAGGATAACAATATTGAAAAAACTTTCATAAATAAGTATAAATATTTAAGGCAATGTATAAAACTAATAAAAAATACATTTAAACATTAAATTAAACATAATATGGCAATGATAAATCAAATAATTTCATTTAAATATTCATATTGATATTCTACTAGTTGAATAATCACATGTAATATTAATAGCTAATTTCATGACAATGGAATGCATAATATCGGAAATGATAACCACATAGTAATGGACTCATGCCAAGACTACGAATAAGATTTTGTCAATGCCTTATGGCAAGACACTAGTTTGTCTAATGAGACCTACCGATGCATCGAGAATAAATATTGGGCTCCACCAGTCACTTACTAAGTCCAATGCATTCCTTATATAAAAATTTTCAAACATAACAGAAAAAGTCATATGAAAACTTTCATACGAAATGTAAATACATTAACCATAAACCATGAATGGTATAAAAATAGAGCATCCACAATAAAACATATCAAAACTCATTCAATACAATATATAATATTTTTTTATAATAAATCAACCTTGATCATGAATAATATCACATAAATAATGTTGACGTAGTTGAAAATGATCAGTAAAAATCTTTGAGAGAAATAACACATTTTTATAAAATCATTTAAAATTAAAACAATTTATAATGGACATCATTTAAAATATAGTTTTGAATCAAATTTTCTCATACCACATTGAATATTTTGAATGTAATTAACATTTAAAAACATTCATGTCCTTATAAATAAATCCTTAAAACCATTTTGAAAACATACACATTAATGAGAGAGGTTTAGAAGAATAAATAATCTAAACATTTTAATTGATCATTATTTAACAGAGTCCCTTAAAAAAAATCCCATTGAAAAATCATTTATAAAACATGTACATTGATATTTAATATTTCCTAGTAAAAACTTACGCATAAAAAATCTCGAATAATAATGAGCTTGAAGAATTAACCCTTACCTTGTACTTTTACTTGGACGATGGTACGTTAACCTCCTGTATAATAGTTAAATCATTGTTATAAAATTATACCCGAACCACATACGTAAATATGGTATCATATATGATCTTCTAATATTTCTTTGTTAATAATACATTAGTAGTATCATTGTTTCGGGTGTAAACTGATTCGTTTTCCTTTATATGTTCTGTTACGTAAGTCATGTTTTTTATTGATAGGATGTATATGATTCATATCCAGAATGATATAATTTTCTTAAATATTTTTTTAATAATCAAATTTAAATTATTCTTGAATTCATACGATGGAGAATGAATCTCATCACGTTCGTGGAGATGGTAATCCATATGTATGCATGAACGCCACTTTCATTTCATTTTTTTATTTTAAAAGGAATGAAGACCCAATGATACATAGTTATATTATTATTTCAGTATAATATAATATTTTATATACTTTACATATATTCATTATCCCCATCCTTTATATGTTCCATTTATGGCATGAACGAGTCATATCACTTTGAGGGGGTGGAAGTCCGCACTTTCTAAAATGAAATTATCATATATATATATACATCATGAAAAGAATAAAGTTATGATATAAAAGAGAATAACCGATGAGTATAGATAAAATAAATATCATAAAAATCATATATAATTATAGTTCCATCATAATGGCCACCGTAAGAGGTGGTAGTATAATATTGAATAATCATCGTTTCGTGAGCCAGTAGTACACCATCCACTGAAACATTAAGTTCTTTACCCATTAAATGGAGGTGTGTGTATCTGTAGTTCAAATACATCCCATATAAATAACCTAGTGTATTGAGGATACTAGTGTTGTTATAAAATAAATGAATATAGTGAGTTTTATTTTTTGGAGAAGTAAAATAAAAGAAATGAACTTAAGAAGAGATGTTACCATTAAATCATGTAACTCCATTTGGTTTGAACCAAAAGGCTTCCTTGAAGTGCCTTTTGCCTAAGGTAAGGATTATAAGTGGAATAGAGATATTTATGGAGCTTAATTGGGTAGAGGTTGGATGATCCAAGGGGATTGAGAGGTCTGAGAAATGAGTTTGAGCTTGGAGCTTTTTATAAGGGGGAGGAGGGGCTCTTTAGGAATGTTTGAAAATATTATTTTATTATAAAATGATTTTCAGTTTCTATCACGACCCAACCCCTGGGGCCCATGCCATGACTACTCCAAACCCGCCTTCCATAGGCCTGGGGTTGGTGACTAGAACTGAAATGCATATTCCCTAACACCGGGAAGGCATTGCCTTTATATCCAATAAACACACGTAACCAAGCAGACAATAAGATATGAACATGCGTAAAATGAATAGTAAATGGAGTGAGTACAATAAGTAAAAGGGTCCAGAATACATTCACAACTGGAAAGTAAAATAAAATGAAAATTTCAAGTAAACTAAAACAAATCATGCGAACACCCACCAAGGATCCTACTTGAGGGGTAGGTACAACTCTCGAATGGTTGTCTCTGTGGTACACCTTGTCTATGGTCCACCTCTGAGCTACCTCCAGTCCTGGTACCCTCGTCCTCAATTAGCGATTTCCTTCATCTGCATCAAACACAACAAGGTGTGGGCGTATCCCATGCAGGGGTGAGTATAACGATACTCAGTAGGGACACCGAGACCCTAAAGGTCTCAAAAAATCCACAAAGGATAAACAAAAAAATGATAACAACTTACAACCGTACTTAGGTATAGGCCAATACATTTAGCTAAGATATCTCGTCAACCCATATCAGTCATGATGAATCACAAGGCCCAACTAATTAGCCCAAAGATCAACTATTCCACAAAGGAAGGAATACCATGAAGGTAGGTACCACAAAGGGACGTTAAAAAGAAGAATACCACAAAGGTATCGCCGGAAAGGAAAGGACTCAGCTCATACCAGGTATAACTTAGGTATGATGGAAAAAATGTTTAGATATAACTTCTGAATCATCTTACTCAATTATGATTCATACCCACATAGGATCATAGATCATCATCAGAACCATATGGGATCATAGTACATCATGAGACCCCCAGAGGATCCTAGTATCCCGTCAGACCCACACAAGATCCTAGTACGTCATCAGACCGAAACAGGTTCCTAGTACCTCGTGAGACCCACACAGGATCCTAGTATATCGTCAGACCCACACTGGATCCTAGTACCTACTCAAACCTACACAGGATCCTAGTACATCAACAGACCCACATAGGATCCTAGTACATCTTCATACCCACACAAGATCTTAGTACCTCATCAGACCGACACAAGATCCTAGTACATCGTCAGACCCACACAGGATACTAGTACCTCATCACAGCCAACTACAAGGTACCCGTACTAAGATTGCTCATCTCAATGAGAGTCTGCCCCTAAAGCTACTGTTTGATACTCCAACTTCCAGGAATTCCAATGAAGAAAAATTCAAAAGGACTGCCACATAATAGGGGTCTCAACACAACAGACGGTGCGTCAATTGGATTCCTGGTCAGTAAGTTATTAGTCTTTTAGTACCGAGGGCCTAGATGGATTTGTGCTTGATCCAACCTGATCATACCCCACCGTTATCCAAATCTCAAGTGGGGTATACCAAAAGGACCATATCACTCCACGGTTTCCCGCGCTATAGACGGTTCATCAAACGGACTCCCGGTGCTAATGTTATGGCCAGAAGAATATATAGGGTCAAAACTAGTCTGGGTTCGGCCCGACCCGGCCAAGGCCGACCCGGTCTGGTGCGGGTCAGCCTGCCCCACTGAGTTTGACCCTGTCTACTGGGTCCGGCCCGGAACGCTGGGCGGCCTAGCCCGCGGGGTTCGGCCCAGCCTTCGCTAGGCGGCCCAGCGGCCCATGGTGTGGGGGTCCACCACGGCTGGCAGGATGACCAGCCGTCCTATCCGTGCGGCGCAGTCGTTCACCACACCTTCATCAACAGTTGGCTCGGTCAGCCATTTTCACTTCGTCACTGCGGCACATGCAGTGGCCCCTTGTTCTCCGGGTGGTGCAGATGCACACTGCCGCCCCCGTCATGCGGCGGACCTCCGATTTCTATCTTCCTTTATCGCAAATATTTAATTAAAAACCAAAAGCAATTGCAGAGTGTTTGGGACATGTTCTTTTGGACCTCACCCTCCACCTTAGAGCGGTAGAAATCGATTTACAACCTTTGAATCATGAATAACATCATGAAGGAATAAGGGTGGTATTTAAAACATCAAACCCTATCTCGATGTTTTTATGTTGTGTTGCGAGATGAAAATAGTGAAGGCAAAGAAGGTAATAATGTTTGTTGCTTCCGCAGTCACGCTTCCGAAGTCATCTCATGTGTCATCCTATTTCTTGATTCCGAATAATGTTCTTCGGTGGTGTTCTTCATTTGGAGGAAAAGTTCTTCGTTGGAGAGGAAGGGTGTCTTCACAGCTTTCTCCCAATTCGCCACACATCTACAACCAATCCTCCCTAAGAAAAGAGGTGCCTATATAAATTAAATTATGTAGATTAATTTATGTAGGAATAGTTAAATGTTGACACATTTAATTTATTTATGTTGGATCTCACAATTAAATGTGAAGTTTCCTAATTAATTTATGAGAGGAATTAGAAGAGTTATCTCCAATTATAAGAGGGTTCGAGTAGTCCCCACCTCTATAATTTAATTTGGTGGGGTTTTCTAGTTCGAGTAGTCCCCACCTCCATAACCCATGTAGAGAGGATTCAAAAAGAAAAATAAAATTGTTAAACATTATATTTTTCTTATTCCATGAAAATCATGAAAACTAAATTTCACCCTCTACAAACTGCGGTTGAGGGGAAAGTCACTTTATATGAATAGCGGCGATTCATGTTCACCAGATTCCTCATATTTCAATTCCGATTATGAGTTCAAAAGTTAAAAAATCCCGCTCGAATGTTTACTGAACGTAACTGAAAAAATGTACTAAAATTCATTCCGAGCTCACCGGGTCTCAGAATAACATGCAGTCAATTTTTTGGGACTCATAAAATTCCCATATAATTAAAAAAAATACATTGAAATTTCGGGTCTTTACATTCTCCCCACCTCCGGGATTTGCGTTCCTGAAATCCACATCAAAATCTTATGGAAACAAGTGGGGGTATTGAGCATAAATCTGAGCCTCCCGCTCCCATTTTCTATTTTGGAGGATCTTGTGCTGCCATCGAATGAACACCAGAGGTATCAACCACCCATGAAAAACCCACTCTGGTCAATCCACAATATCTACTAGAACCTCCATAAATTTCACCCTATCATCGACATCCAGCTCACCGTGGTCGATGATGTGAGAAGGGTCGTGCATGTATCTCCAAAGCTGAGATACATGGACAATTTCATGCACCTGGTGAAACAGAGGGGGTAGTGGTAGGTGGTAAGCCACCTCGCCAACTCTGCTGAGGACCTAGAAAGGTCTAATTAACCACGAAGATAACTTGCTGCCCCAGCCAAAACTCCACAAACCACTTCAAGGTGAGACCCGTTGGAAGACATGGTCTCCATCCTCATACTATATAAGTCTCTATCTCATGTCTGAATATGAATTATTCCTTCTCTATGTAGTCTTCATCTGCTCCTGGATGATCTGCACTTTCTCTGTGGTATCCCGTACCATCTTTGGTCCCACGAGTGCTGACTCCCCTGTGTCAGTCCATCACAAAGGTGATTTGCAGTGTCACCCATACAACGCTTCCAACCGTGTCATCGGTGGAGTTATAGTTTTTGTTGTACGCAAAATCCTTAAAAATAAAGTGATCCTCCCAGCTGTGATCGAAGTCAAGGACGCAAGCACGCATCATGTCCTTGAGGATCTGAATAGTCCCCTTAGTCTAGCCATCTGTCTAAGGATGGAAGGCAGTTCTCAAATGAAGCTGCATCCCGAAAGCCTCCTACAACCCCTTCCATAACCGGGACATGAAACATGTATCATGATCAGAGACAATCGCCGAAGGTAATCTATATAGCTGCACAATCTTCTGCACATAGAGGCATCCCAATATCTCTACTGAACCCTGATCTCTGATTGGTAGGAATTGGGCCGACCTGCTGAGTCGGTCGACGATCACCCAGAGAGAGTCATGACCTCTGGATGTACGTGGAAGTCCTATCACCAAGCCCATGAATATCCCACCCCACTCCCACTCTGGGACTTCTAAAGGCTGAACCCAGCCTACTGGTACCTGATGCTCCACCTTCACTTGCTGACAAGTGAGGCACCGAGAGAAAAAATCTAACACTGCATTCGTTATTCCTAGCCACCAGTGCTATCGTCGGAGGTCCAGGAACATCTTCACCACTCCTAGATGTACCGCTAAAGGGGATGTGTTGAACTCCATAAACACTTCCTCTTGAAGTGACACTGGTACCATGGTACATCCTCTGAAGAGAATGACATGCTACCCACCTGTAGAAAATCCATCAGGTGCATGTCCTTTGGATATCTGAGCACATCGAGCCTTGCAGTTAGAATCCCAATGCTATGCCTCCATGGCTCGCTGAAGAAGTGGGGGAGTGACTGTAAAAGCCTGAAGAAAAGATGCTCCACCTCCATCCACAGAGGATATCTGCAATGTGACCAGCTGATCCGTCTCCTCACCTAGTAGTTGTATACCAGATCTCCTGCTAAGTACATTTTCTACTATGTTCCCCTTCCTAGTAGTACAGATTATCTCAACATCATAGTCCTAGAGGAACTCTAGCCAACGTCGCTATCTTAGGTTCAAGTCATTCTGTGTGAAAGTTTACCTGAGACTCGTGTGATCCGTGTAGACTGTAAAACGCTTTCCAATCAAGTAATGTCGCCACATCTTCAAGGAAAATACCACAATTACAAACTCCAGGTCTTGGGTATCCTAGTTCTGTTCATGCTGTCTCAACTGTTAGGAACTATATGCGATCACTGCTCACTCCTACATCAAGAAACTTCCAAGACCGGTCCCTGATGCGTCGTAGTAGACTCTGTACCCTACACCCTTTTCTGGAAGCCTCAAGATAGGGGCACTAGTCAGCCTCTTCCTCAGCTCTTGAAAACTCTGATAACATTTTTCTGACCACACGAAGGGTTTCCCCTTCTTCGTCGATGCGGATAAAGGTGCTGCAACTCTGGAGAAATATAGCACAAACCTCCGGTAGTATCAAGACAATCCCAGGAAACTTTGTACCTCCGTCACACTCCTGGGTGGATCCTAAGCAAGTACCGCCTCAATCTTCACTAAATCAACTGCAACTCTGGCCTCTGAGATGAAGTTTCCCAGAAATTGCACCTCTTGGATCTAGAACTGGTACTTCGAGAGCATACCATAAAGCTGGTGGTCTCAGAGTGTAACTTGAACTACCTAAAAATGATAGGCATGCTCCTCTTCAATAGTCGAGTAGATCAGAATGTCTTCGATGAAGACTACTACAAAGCGATCAAGGTATGGCTAAAAGATCATGTTCATGAGTCCCATGAACACTCCTGGGGCATTGGTCTTGCCAAAAGGCATAACCATGAACTCATAATGGCCATACTGACATCTGAAAGCCATCTTATGCAAAACCTCATCTCACACTCTGAGTAGGTGATAACTTGATTTGAGGTCTATCTTCGTGAACCATCCTGCTCCCTTCATCTGATCTAATAGGTCGTCAATCCTAGGGAGTGGTTACTTGTTCTTCAAGGTCACCTGTTTCAGGCGTCGATAGTGAACACAAAGCCTCAAGCTCCCATCAACCTTCTTGGCGAACAAAATTTGGATTGCCCAAGGAGAAACACTAGGCTGAATGAATCCCTTCCCTTATAAGTCTTCTAGCTATACCCACAGCTCACGAAGCATCGTGGGAGCCATCTGATACGCTGGCCTGGTTATCGGTGTCATCTCGGGGTACAAGTCAATGTAAAATTCCACCTTTCTTTAAGGAGGTATACCCGGAACATCATTAAGGAAGACATTCGCATACTGGTCCGCCACTATAGGATAGCTCAGACTCTCCACATCAACTGCTCCGAGGGTAAGGCTGGCCAACTGATGAGTGATCAGCTTCACTCTCCTCCAAGTAAGTCCATCATGTGCTGAAAAGTCTCCAATCTTGCCGGTAAAGGTGAACATGGTTCCATCTGTGCAGACACAACACACTTTGTGACTAAAATAGTCAATCTGAGCAATGACTATAGATAACTAGTCAATACCCAAGATGACGTTGTAAGGTCGCTACGATGCTACTTGAAGATCACAGCCGAAGCTCTCGCCTCCTAGAGTAAGCTCACACTGCCATCACCAGTGTGTAATCGTCGAATCCTCTCCTATAGGAGTCTCTAGCCGTAAGGATTGAGCTAATAGCACGATTTGAATATATGAGATCCGAATGAGGGAAGTGGCAGTAAAAGACTGATGGGAACGTATTTCTATAAGTATTACAACTAAAGTGGAGTAGACACAGATTGTACATCGTATCATCTCTCGAGTTCCATGGTCAGAGGCGTCAGCTACTTGGAGCTGAGCTCACCCTTTTCCACCTGATCCATATAGTCGGGGTGGACCTCCTGGTGGTGGTGGCGGTAACATCCCAATTCGTCTCCCACCGCCATCTGATTGAACAGCTCCTCTTCCACCTCCGCTGACTCCATGCGGACCTCCTCGGTTGAACCTCTATCTCTGCATGGGCGGTCCTTTGACTTTCTTCTGATAATCTGTATGGAGGGTCAGGAAGTCACGAGACATGTGACCTTCCCTGCGGAAAGTGAAACACTTCATGTTCCTTGCATGACTGGCTCTGTCTCCAGTACCCCGCACAACTGACCTTTAATACTGCAGTCATCCACCTGTATGTCCAGTCCTCTAGGACCTCTATGAAATTTTCATACTGTCAGCTACATAAGACTTTGATACATAACATCCGGTAGTGGGTCCCCCAACTACTGACTGCTCAGCAAGTAAACTCTCCACTATGATGGCTCGCTCTAACACCCCTGCCTGTGTCGGGATGATGATAGAAATCATCGAAGCTTTGATCTCCTGCCTGATTCACTGCTCAAAGGTCTGGGACCTGAAGTGTGGGTCCCACATCAAATCTGTGGAGTAGCATTACTGGTCTATGAACCTCACTGAGTATTGATCCACAGTCATGCTACCCTGATGTAGGTGAAGAATCTCTTGAATTCACACTACGCGAAGGGTCACTGGGACAAACGCTGCCTGAAATAGGCTTTCAAAGTCTTCCTAGAGAAGTATCACCTCATCATGAACCTGGAGCATCATGCTCCAGCATCTACCTGCTGCTGCCTGTAGAAGACTGGCCCAATGAATCACCATGAGATTAGCCGGTGTCCCTACCAATCAGAAGACTCTCACCATGGCCTCCTTCCAATCCTTAGTCTCATATGGGTCTGTTTCTCCCTGGAACCTCGGTGGCCTCTAGCGCTGTATCTCGTGCAACGTTCTCTAGCGGCATGAACCATCTTCTTCTAGGGCTGGTGGAATCGGTAGCCCCATGGGTAATGGTACCATTGTTACCTCCGCTAGTGCCTCTTATGAAAGAGGTCCCTACAGCGAGGCCTCATCACTCGGTGGGATATCAGTGCATACTATACCTGAAACCCTAGCTGGCTATCTGCGTGGAGTCATCCTGAAAATAAACAGGTGCACCAAGGTCAATAAGTTACACCTTCTTATCTAACTCAAAGAGATAATAAATAAAGGTCTTTAAAACACCCACACAATCTAGGTTTTCATGCACTAAGTCGAAAATTAGAAGTTAGAGTCTTGGTATGTGAAATACGTCGGTCGCCGCACTAACACTGAGTTCCCAAAACTGATAACCACATTCACTACAACTAACACTATTTCCATTTAAATAATGATCAGATTCCTATGTCCTATCGTAGAACCGACTCCTATGATACCTATTTCTCACACCCCGTCCCCTGGGGCCTATTCCGTGACTACCGCTAGCCAACCATTCATAGGGAACGGGCTTGAAACTAGCACCGAATGGCATATTTCTTAAAACCGGGAAGGCATTGCCTTTATATCCTATAAAAACATGAAACTATGCACACAGAAAGATACAAAGACAAGTAAATTGAATAGTAAATAGAGTGAGTACCATAAGTAAAAGGGGGCAGAATACAAGCCCAACTGGAAAGTACAAAAAATTGAAAAGTATATGTAAACTGAAACAGCTCCTATGAACACCCACCAAGGATCCTACCTGAAGGGTAGGTACAACTCTGGAATGGTTTTCTCTGTGGTACACCTTTCCTAAGGTCCACCTCAGAGCTACCTCTAGTCATGGTACCCTCGTCCTCAGTCATCATTGTCCGTTGTTTGCACCAAACACAAAACGTTGCATGCACAACCTGTCCATGGGTGTGTATAACGATACTCAGTAGGGACTCTGAGACCCTAAAGGTCTCACAAAATCCACAAAGGATAAACCACAAAGCATTAAAACAACCGACCACCCTACTTAGGTATATTCCCATCAATATACCTATGTTATCAAGTAAACCCATCTCAATCATGAGGAATAACATGGCCCAACTCAATATCCCAAGCTCAACTGTTTCATAAACAAAAGAATACCATGAAGGTAAGTACCACAAAGGTACAAAACATAGAAGAATAGCATAATGGTTTCAACATGAAGGTAAGGACTCAAATCATACCCGATATAAATTAGGTTATGTGGTAAAGATAATTAGATATAACTAAAAAATCATCTTACTCCATTAAGAGGTAGACCCGCACAGGATCCTAAATCATCATCAGACCCACAGAGGATCATAATACATTGTCAGACCCACACAGGACCCTAGTACCCCGTAAGACCCACATAGGATACTAGTACATCGTCAAACCTACACAAGATCCTAGTACCTCATCCGACCCAAAAAGGATATCAATAAATCATCACACCCACACAGGATCGTGGTACCTCGTCAGAACCACACAAGATCATAGTACATCGTCAGAACCACACATGATCCTAGTACATCGTTAGACCCACACAGGAACCTAGTACCTCGTCAGACCCACACAAGATCCCAGTATATCATGAGACCCACATATGATCCTAGTAACTCGTCACAGCCAACTACAGGGTACCCAATCTATATGTTTTTTCCTTTTAGTCTCGAGGGACTGGTTGGATTCGTGCTCAATAAAACCCAACCATATTACAACTTTATAGAAATATCAAGTGCGGAATACCAAAGGACTGTCTTTCTCCAAGGTTTCTGGTGCCGCAGACGGTTCATCATATGGACGCCCGGTGCCAAAGTTACTGCCAAAAGAACGTATAGGGTCGAAATAGTTTTGGGTCCGGTAAGACTCGGTCGGGATGACCCAGTCCGGTTCATGTCGGCCCGAGCCGCTGGGTACGGCCCGGACTGGTGGCCCATGGTGCAGTGGGGGCGGATGCTGTGCGGCAGTCTGCCATGACTGGCCAGATGGCCTGCCTTCCTCTCCGTGCATTGTAACACCCCGAGATTTTATGAAAAATATTCTTTTTAATTTCATTAATGTATTCTGTTATACGCTACACCAAAAGGAGCTTTCACAACACAAATCTCTGACCTGGCTTGAATTACATGCAATCGCGACCTTCCACGATAGTGTGTGTTGTATGCAACACCATGTTTCGCTAAACAACGATATGCTATTAAAATATTATTAAAACTAGCCGTTATGAATAGTAATAACCACTTGTTGAAATTTTGTAAATTTTATTTTTCAAAATGGACTTCAATTTTGGATTCAGAATATCGAAATTAGCTTAGGGTGAAATTTTGGTAATTTTCGGATAACTTTCATATTTTGATGAATAGTGGAAATTACTAAATTTTAATTAAAAACAAAATTTTCAATCGAAATAATTAATATTGATAAATTATTAATTTTAGTGGTTTTAAAGTATATTTAGAATATATTTTTACAATTTAATACAATGATGGTCATTGGATGTAATTTCACATTTAAACCACTTATAAACAAGTTTCAATCTTTTGATAGTTATTATCTCTTAAAAACACGCTATTTGATTTGATGACGGGAATTAATTTTTAAATTAATTAATGCAACTGATATGTTTTGAATTTGGTAAAATAGAAATCATTTTTGAGTTCATAATATCAAATATATCTTAGGCCTAATTTTTGGTATTTTTCTGAAAACTTTCAATTTTTTATGAATAGTGAAACCACTAAGTGGTAGTTAAAAAAACTGAATTTTTCATAAAACATAATTTTACCGCTTCTGTGAGTGGAATTTCAAAAATCCAAGAGACACGGTTGATGTAAGTAAGTAAAATATGGTTCAATGAGATGAAAATAATTTTTGGTGAATAGTAACTTTTTACTTTTATTTACCACGGTTAAAATTAAATAGGGTAATTAAGGGTAAAAATGATATTATTATTACCCTAACACTTGTCCCAATTCTATTGGATAAGTGTAATTCGAACAAAAACAAACTTATGAATAAAATATGACCATTTAGGCCCACTTGAATTAGATTAGGACATTTATTATTATTTAATTAAAAGAAGAGTTAAAAGAGTTAAAATCAGAGTTTATTTAATAAAACATTTTAAATATAGGGTTATACATAAGATAAATTCGACTATAAATATTCATTCGAAAGAAAAAAGGATTTAATACATAATGGTATTTTATTTGTAATTTTTAGACATTAAATAATTTAATTTATTTATGACACAACGATGATGCAGTAATTATCTTATTAATGAAATATTGACATAATTGATGTTATAAATACTCAAATAAATATAATTTGAGACTTTTTATGAATTCCAATAATTTTCTAGGTTAATATGACATGTTAGTATTGATTTAATTATCTTTGTTCGAACTTATCATTCTGTTATGATTTTCACAAAAATCAATTTCTAAATAGTGTCAAAATTGACATAAAATAGTTTTTAAAACAAATATTATATTATTAATTGTCATTTTATTCGTAAAAATCTAAGGTTCGGCCAATGACTTAGATAAGGTTATATATATTAATAATAAACAACTTGGGGTTCTTTTGTCTTGATATAGTAAGTGTATTAACCTTATAGTATAAGAACATAAGAAGACACTGTAAAAGTAAACTTATTTAACTTAATGTTAAATCCAAATGATAAGGTTAAAATAGGAACCTAAACTTGTCTAAATTCTATTGGATGAGAGGATTTAGACCCATCCCCACCTTAGCTTTGAAATATATCAATTTTGAGCTATTTAAAACCGAACTTGACTTTATAATAAAATAATAGTTTTTGGTTATTCCAAAGGTGCCCCTCTCCTGCCTTATAAAAGGACACATCCTCCATCTCTTCCTCACACAACTTTGAGCCTTCAAGCTCGGCCAACCCATACCAAATTCTCTTCTCCACTTCCCTAACAACATCCTAGAGGTTCTGGTCTTCATCAAAGACCAATTTTAGTGCCCTAAGAGGAGGTCTCAAAGAGGCGCTTCAAAGAAGAGGAGGTTCGGACACCTATGAAGAAAATCAGACCTAAGGTAAGAGAAATATCACAATCTCATTTTTATCCGAGATTTTTTATACGTTGGTATTTACTAGGGTGTATTTTATCATCCACATCTATGTTTCCTCAATATGTAATATTATTTCCATCCACCTACAATTGTTTAAAACCTATTTTACCCTTTGGTGAGTTTTTAGTAAAAGATATGAAAGGAATCTTTTGTCGTTTTTCGTACGAGGTACTTTTTGACTTTTTCGACAAAAGTACGAAGAATGTTTTTTTAAATTATACGGCACGAACGGATTTGTACGGTTTTATAAAGCCTTATTTTCATGAATCTTCCTCCAAAATATTTCATGACTATTTTCAATAAAATCTCTTTCTTTTAAAATTGCATGACATTTTGTGAAAAGAAATTGATTTTGAAGAAGAAATGATATTTTTCTCAAGAATTAATTTCAAGTGTTTTATCAAAATTATTTTCCATCTAAGATAACATAGGGTTCTGTTTCTATCCCTATTATTACATTGATTTGGTTATGTTGTGATGGAATTATTTTTATGAATTCCTTTATCTTATATGAATTGTTTTATGATGTCACGATGTTTACGAATCCCATTTTTACTACATGGGTTATGAAATGTTGTATGATTTATGATTTTGTGGCACACATAATAATGGTATCATTATGAGATGGGTGGGACCTATATCTCCCTCCAATGCATTGGGTAAAGAATTTATATCTCATGAAATAGACATGGCTGGAATGGTAGGTTATACCGGTTCAGTGAAACAGAACTGAAACGAGGGTGACTCGGTTCAGAAAGGGACTTTGTCCACTAAGATAGTCTTGGAAATGAGTCTTGAATAACAAGAAATGATTCTATATGATTATGTGTGTATGCCACAATGTTTCATGTTTTAAGTTATGATTATTGGGATTTCATTTCACTACTATGATTTATCCCATGTTATGAAATTATGCTCTCTTTTGCAGGTTAAGATTTCCAAAATGTTATGTTCTTATGAATATGATGTGATTGATATTTATTTTGTTTACCCTTACTGAGCATTTGAGATCA
Organism: Viscum album; assembly: GCA_963277665.1. Classification (NCBI taxonomy): domain Eukaryota; kingdom Viridiplantae; phylum Streptophyta; class Magnoliopsida; order Santalales; family Viscaceae; genus Viscum; species Viscum album. Next base: position 944,659,791 of record OY728155.1, on the reverse strand, counting down.
CCCATTTATGTTTTCTTTTCCTTAGGATATAAAGAAAGGTTTTAGGTTAAAAAACAAGGAATATCTTTATGGGAGATGTTGAAGATCTTTCACCACGATTATAAGATTATATTCTGAGTTTCCAAAGACACTAAACTGTTACGATCCTTGTGTGTGTGTTTTTGTTATGTACTAAGTATTCCGAAAAAGTAATGTAATGTCCATGTACGTCAAGCTTCGGGTCTCTACAATTGGTATCAGAGGAAAGGTTTAGTCAACCTTTGGAAACTAGGATGCGAGAACTTTAGTGAGATCCCTAGATATATTTCTAAGGTATGTCTTGGGATATCTCTAAGGTTAAGTATACGTATAGGTTATAGTCCTAGAATTGCGCTAACGATCTTAGAATTTAACCTAAGATGTTAGATATTGAGGGTACTCCCCCTTTATTATGTTGTTTTCCCTAGCATGATTTTTTCCTCTCACACTATTCTTTTGGGTTTTAGAAAATGGCTGGAAACAAGATGATTCACGATAATTGAGGATATGATGGACAATGGAAGGATATTCTTCATGAGCAATCAAATGAAATGGGATTTGGAAGTCCAAACATCATTATTATGCCGAATCATCAATCTCATAATATGATCAATAAAGTAAAATTTGGTAAGTTTCCTGACTCGGCTAATAAGAGAAAGATGGAGTTTCATGATGATCATAGAGGAAAGAAAGTTCAATTTCCCCTATGTAAATCATGTGGGAAGAGGCATCAAGGATAATGTTTCAAAGGAACTGGAAGATGATTTGGGTGTGGAAAAGAAGGACACAAAGCTTGTAAGTGCAAAGGAAAAGGTTCAGTTAACACCAGGGATGAGGATAATGGTATTTCTACGACATCAACAATGGTTAAATGTTTTAAATGTGGAATGTACGGGCATTATGCAAACCAATGCCCTAAGGGAAAGTCTCATGAAGAGAATCAGTATGGTCGTGTGGGTAGTATTTATGTTGATGATGATGAAGAGACTACAAATGATATGTGAGATGAAAGAATTGTTGAATCTCGGTCAATGGTTTAAGAATGTAGTGGAATGATGAAATGTTTATCATGTGTAATGTTGTATAAGTAATCTCACGATACTATGGAATAAAGAGACATCTAAGGATTGTTACACTGTTGTCCTTCCTTGAGTTTTGAAAGTGTATGATTAATGGTACCAGTATCCATGAAAGGTTATTCAGATATTTTTGGAATGTAGATGATATGCGCATAATGAAGGGATAAGACGATAATGAGATGTTTGATTGTATTCATGTGCTCATGATTGATATAAGGACTAAGTGATATAATGGTTTGAGTATAAATAATTTTGAGGATTTTGGTTTATGGAAAGTGTTAACTTTTGACAGCATTCATGTTTTCACTAAGGTTTAATTGGTATTCATTTTTCAAGAGAATACATGATTAAGGTATTCACATGATTGGAATGTGACCAACAAGATATATGGGGGATAAATGATGGTATTCACATGCTTGGTTGAAGACATTTCAAGTAATCATTTTCTTTATACTATGAGCTTAGAGCGAAGTATTTTAGATAAGCCTAAAGTTTGGAATGGATTATGTTGGACATAAGTTAGTATTGTTTAAGGATAAAACTTTTTTTGATATTGTTGATGGGATGTTATAGTAATATAGCTTTAGAAAAAGGACAACCTGCTGGACGGGCGACATCCCATCGTGTCGGACAAGGCTGTGGGAATCGAACCCACAACCGAAGTGCGACTGGCCTTTATTGCCTACCACTGGCCTACAGGAAGTCCCTGTTTAGTAGAAACTAGTTTTATTATATTAAGCAATATGATATATGAAGTATAAGTCCATTTTAGGAACCATATATGATTAATATCACTATAAAATGACTTATGTATATTTAATAACTTTTGCTAACCTTTTGTTCGAGACAGATGGAATGACCCGTCATTCTATCACATGATCTGCTAACACTTCACGAATAACAAATTCAACTTCATTTATTTATGAGATGAAGTGGAAATTGTTCAAGGCACGAACAACAGTGATATTGTACCAAAATAAAGTAAGTATTTATTCTAATTCAAATTATTTAACTTTAGGGAAACGATCTTGAAAACCAAAAATGTTGTCCTAGTGCTCTTATATCTGATTAATCAGATGGTACCTTAGATCGTCACAAATTTATGGATTTGTGATTGTTGGTTTTTCCATAGCCATGTTCTCTACCACTCTCCATCAGAACATGATGGTTAGATTTTTCTTCCATATCCATATTTTCACCTATGTGGAAACCCAGTGATTAGTTTATTTGGGTAACCGTTACGTTTCATACTTTTGTTTTTAAATATTGGTTTTGGTATTCCTTTTTACGATGTGGGTTTATATTAAAGAAACTTTCTAGTAGTAAACCATTTATAACCCCGACGAATTTCGAGGGTGAAATTCATTTTAAGGGGGGTAGAATGTAACACCCCAAGATTTTATGAAAAATATTCTCTTTAATTTCATTAATGTATTGTGTTATATGATACACCAAAAGGAGCTTTCACAACACAAATTTCTGACCTGGCTTGAAATACACGCAATCGCGACCTTCCACGATAGCGTGTGTTGTACGCAACACCAAGTTTTGCTAAACAACGATATGCTATTAAAATATTATTAAAACTAGCCGTTATGAATAGTAATAACCACTTTTTGAAATTGTGTAAATTTTATTTTTCAAAATGGACTTCATTTTTGGATTCGTAATATCGAAATTAGCTTAGGGTGAAATTTTGGTAATTTTCGGATAACTTTCATATTTTGATGAATAGTGGAAATTACTAAATTTTAATAAAAAACAATTTTTTCAATCGAAATAATTAATAGTGATAAATTATTAATTTTAGTGGTTTTAAAGTATATTTAGAATATATTTTTACAATTTAATACAATGATGGTCATTGGATGTAATATCACATTTAAAACACTTATAAACAAGTTTCAATCTTTTGATAGTTATTATCTCTTAAAAACACGCTATTTGTTTTGACGACGGGAATTAATTTTTAAATTAATTAATGCAACTGATATGTTTTGAATTTGGTAAAATAGAAATCATTTTTGAGTTCATAATATCAAATATATCTTAGGCCTAATTTTTGGTATTTTTCTGAAAACTTTCAATTTTTGATGAATAGTGAAACCACTAAGTGGTAGTTAAAAAAACTGAATTTTTCATAAAACATAATTTTACCACTTCTGTGAGTGGAATTTCAAAAATTCGAGAGACACGGTTGATGTCAGTAAGTAAAATGTGGTTCAATGAGATGAAAATAATTTTTTGGTGAATAGTAACTTTTTACTTTTATTTACCACGGTTAAAAGTAAATAGGGTAATTAAGGGTAAAAATGATATTATTATTACTCTAAAACATGTCCTAATTCTATTGGATAGGTGTAATTTGACCAAAAACAAACTTATGAATAAAATATGACCATTTAGGCCCACTTGAATTAGATTAGGACATTTATTATTATTTAATTCAATGAAGAGTTAAAAGAGTTAAAATCAAATTTTATTTAATAAAAAATTTTTAATATAGGGTTATACATAATATAAATTCGACTATAAATATTCATTCGAAAGATAAAATGATTTCCTAAATAATGGTATTTTATTTGTAATTTTTAAACATTAAATAATTTAATTTATTTATGACACAACGATGATGTAGTAATTATCTTATTAATGAAATATTGACATAATTGATGTTATAAATACTCAAATAAATATAATTTGAGACTTTTTATGAATTCCACTAATTTTCTAGGTTAATATGACATGTTAGTATTGATTTAATTAACTTTTTTCGAACTTATCATTCTGTTATGATTTTCACAAAAATCAATTTCTAAATAGTGTCAAAATTGACATAAAATAGTTTTTAAAACAAATATTATATTATTAATTGTTATTTTATTCCTAAAAATCTATGGTTCATCCAAATGACTTAGATAAGGTTATATATATTAATAATAAACAACTTGGGGTTCGTTTTTCTTGATATAGTAAGTGTATTAACCTTATAGTATAAGAACACAAGAAGACATGGTAAAAGTAAACTTATTTATCTTAATGTTAAATCTAAATGATAAGGTTAAAATAGGAACCTAAACTTGTCTAAATTCTATTGGATGAGAGGATTTAGACCCATCCCCACCTTAGATTTTAAATATATCAATTTTGAGCTATTTAAAACCGAACTTGACTTTATAATAAAATAATAGTTTTAGTTATTTCAAAGGTGCCCCTCTCCTCCCTTATAAAAGGACACCTCCTCCATCTCTTCCTCACACAACTTTGAGCCTTCAAGATCGGCCAAACCCTACCAAATTATCTTATCCACTTCCCTAACAACATCCTAGAGGTTCTGGTCTTCCTCAATGACCAATTTTAGTGCCCTAAGAGGAGGTCTCAAAGAGGAGCTTCAAAGAAGAGGAGGTTCAGACACCTACGAAGAAAATCGGACCTAAGGTAAGGGAAATATCACAATCTCATTTTTATCCGAGATTGTTTATACGTTGGTATTTACTGGGGTGTATTTTATCATCCACATCTATGTTTCCTCAATATGTAATATTATTTCCATCCACCTACAATTGTTTAAAACCTATTTTACCCTTTGGTGAGTTTTTAGTAAAAGTTATGAAAGGAATCTTTTGTCGTTTTTCGTACGAGGTACTTTTTGACTTTTTCGACAAAAGTATGAAGAATTTTTTTTAACTTATACGGGACAAACAGATTTTTACGGTTTTATAAAGACTTATTTTCATGAAGCTTCCTCCAAAATATTTCATGACTATTTTCAATAAAATCTCTTTCTTTTAAAATTGCATGACGTTTTGTGAAAAGAAATTGATTTTGAAGAAGAAAGGATATTTTTATCAAGAATTCATTTCAAGTGTTTTATCAAAATTATTTTCCATCTAAGATAACAAAGGGTTCTGTATCTATCCCTATTATTACATTGATTTGGTTATGTTGTGATGGAATTATTTTTATTAATTCCTTTATCTTATATGAATTGTTTTATGATGTCACGATGTTTACGAATCCCATTTTTACTACATGGGTTATGAAATGATGTATGATTTATGATTTTGTGGCACACATAAGAATGGTATCATTATGAGATGGGTGGGACCTATATCTCCCTCCAATGCATTGGGTAATGATTTTATATCTCATGAGATAGACATGGCTGGAACGGTAGGTTATACCGGTTCAGTAAAACAGGACTGAAACGAGGGTGACTCGGTTCAGAAAGGGACATTGTCCACTAAGATAGTCTTGGCAATGAGTCTTGACTAAAAAGAAATGATTCTCTATGATTATGTGTGTATGCCACAATGTTTCATGTTTTATGTTATGATTATTGGGATTTCATTTCACTACTATGATTTATCCCATGTTATGAAATTATGCTTTCTTTTACAGGTTAAGATTTCCAAAATTTTATGTTCTTATGAATATGATGTGATTGATATTTATGTTGTTTACCCTTACTGATCATTTGAGCTCACCCTTTTATGTTTTATTTTCCACAGGATATAAAGAAAGGTTTTAGGTTTAAAAAAAAGGAATATCTTTATGGGAGATGTTGAAGATCTTTCACCACGATTAGAAGATTATATTCCGAGTTTCCAAAGACACTAAACTATTACGATCCTTGTGTGTGTGTTTTTTTTATGTACTAAGTATTCCGAAAAAGTAATGTAATGTCCATGTACGTCAAGCTTCGGGTCTCTACATGCATCACGGTCGTGCGCCACAACTTTACTGGTGGCCGGCTCGGCCGGCCGTCCTCCCATCATTTCCACGACACAAGCTGCGGTCCCTTGATCGCTAGGAGGCGTGGACGCACGCCACTGCCCCCGTCGTGTGGCTGGCCTCCGGTTGACATCTTGTTCCATCGCAAAAATTGCATCAAAAACCTGAAGGGATTGTGGAGAGGTCGGGCCATGTTCATTTGGCCCTGACCCTCTGCGTTAGAGCGGTAAAAAGTGGTTCACAACCTTTGAATCATGAAGAAAATCAAGAACAGGTAAGGGAGGTATTTAAAACATCAAACCCTACCTTGATGGTTTGTTTTTGTGTTGCGAGATGAAAATGGTGAAGGTGAAGAAAGTGCCAACGTTCTTTGCTTCCACAATCACACTTTTAATGTCGGCTCGTGCGTGATCGTTTTTCTTGATTCCGACGCATGTTCTTCAATGGAATTCTTCATTTGGAGGAAAATTTCTTCGTTGGAGAGGAAGGGTTTCTCCACACCTTTCTCCAAATTCTCAACACTTCGCCAACCAATCCTCCGAATGAAAAGAGGTGCCAATATAAATTAAATTATGTAGATTAATTTATGTTCACATAATTAAATGTTGACACATTTAACTAATTTAAGTTGGATCCAACAATTAAATGGGTAGTTGGGCTATGTAATGTATAGGAGGATGTCCAATAGTTATCTCTAATTAAATGGGGGTTCGGGTGGTCCCCACCGCTAGAATTCAATTTGGGGGGTTTTCTAGTTCGAGTGATCCCCACCACCATAACCCATGTAGAGAGGTTTAAAAAAGAAAAATAAAAATGATAAAAATTTTATTTTTCATATTCTAGGAAAATTGCAAAAACTAACTCTCCCCCTCAACCAACTGTAGTCAAGGTGAAATTATCCGTAAGTAAATATCAGCACTACAAGTTCAATGGAGTCCTCAGATTTCAATTCCATCCACCGATTCAAAAGTTTCAAAAACCCGCTCACACGTTTATTGAAAGTACCTGAAAAAATGTTCAGAAATTCATTTCGGGCACACCAGGCTTCAGAATCACGCGCTGTGAATTTTTGGGGACTTGTAAAATTTACATATTATTAAAAAAAGATTAATAGAAAATTCTGGGTCTTTATAGTTTCTAAAGCTCCAAAACTCATTAAGGTAAAAGATAAGATAAATAATGTTAAAAATAAAATCATCCAATAAGAATTGGACAGGTTTTTGATATTGTTTTTATTATTATAATATCATTAATTTAAATCATTCTTTAATAATGTAAAAATTACATCATTATTGTGTCATAAATAATTTTATTTATTTGATGTATATGAATTATATAAAAAAACCATGATGTAGGAAACCTTTTAATATTTCAAACGAATATTTATAGTCAAAGAGATAACTTATATAACCCTTGTTAAAAATTGTTTTTCTAGAAGATATATGTTTATATAATTTTTTTTAGAAAAGCAAGCATTAAAGCTTCAATTAAGAAAAAAAATTACAAGAGTCTAAATGAGGGGATTTTACATTTGTCTCTAGTGAGAATATAAAGCAGCTCCTCATCAATAGTGGTCAAATGCAAACCTGAGTCTTTAGAAATACCTTGAATTGCAAGTTTATCAGCAGGAGAGTTGGCTTCACGGTAAACATGGGTGATGATGAAGTTCTTTGAAGCAAGAGTATCAAGACATTTGATCCATTTCGATGTAAGCTTCCAGGAAAGATGGATCTGATTTTTCCGAATAGAATGGACAATTGTAGAAGAATCACTTTCAAACCAGAGATCTTTCCAATTTCTTGGATGAGCAATCTCCACTGCTTTAATTAATGCCATCATTTCAGCTTCAATGGCAGTAGAATGACCACAAGGACCATAGAATCCATCAATTAAATCACTTTTGTGATCACTAAAGACAATACCATATCCAGCAGGTCCATGATTTCCTTTCGAAGCACCATCCAGGTTACATTTGATCCAACCTGGAATGGGAGGAGTCCATAAAATTTCCATAATACCTATGGGTTTAGGAAAATTACCTGATAGATGAATCCTCCTCAAGACAGCAAAGTCTGTGATGGAATTATGACATTGTTCAGTGTGGAACTGATTTGAATATTGAGTCGCTGAGAGAATATTTGAAAGGGAAACATTTTGATTAAATGTGGCATTTTCATGCCTACTTTTGTTTCTGCATGTCCATATAGTGTGAAAAGTATCAACACAAGCAACAAGAAATAGAGCATGAATTTGCTTGGAACACTGTACTGCAGAAATTAAGTACAGAAAATCTGCAATGCTGTTAGTTTGTGATATTGAGATGCCAAAGAGATCAAATATAATGATCCAGAGTGAAGCGGAAGTTTCACAGGAGAGGAACAAGTGATCCAAGTCGTCTCTATGTTGATGGCATAAATCACATCTAGAGCAAAGAGAGATACCGACCTTCTGAAGATTCCTGTCCACTGGCAGTTTTTGCAGGTGAAGTATCCAAAGAAGAGTAAATCGAGAGGGCTGAACCCATCTTCTGAATTGCTGAACAGCATTGAAAGTGATGACCTGGATTGAATGATTGTAAAATCCTTTAGAGTCAAGCATGCCATTTGCACTTGGTTCCCAAACCATGATGTCCTCAGAGTTAATGAAATCATAAGAATTAACAATTTGAGCAATATGGACAGGCAAGTTACCATTCTGCTCAATCTGATCTCGAATAGAGGCATCTAAATCAACATTAGTAGAATTAGCATCAATATTATTAATAAACGGAGTACCTATCTAGTTATACCTCCAAAATTTCAGATTGGAGGAGGCATTCACCAACCAGCGAGAGAGTTTATTAATCTTTTGAAATATTTTTCTCAACCCAGGCCAAACCGAGGATTGAATATATGCAAACCTTCCAGCAACCAATTTGGTGAGGAATCTAGCCCTAAGAAAATCAAGAGATCCTGATTTTCCATTAATGAGCCTCTAAATAAATTGGGCCTGAAGGGAATGATTAAAGAGCTCAATGCTTTTAATTCCAAGCCCCCCAATAGAGAGGGGTAGACAACACTTTTTCCATGGAGCAGTGATAATTTTCCTTTCAAGAATGCTACCGCTCCAAACAAAATTCCTCATAAGGTAATTGAGAGTTTTCATTATAGAAGCAGGCTAGGAGTACACCATAAAAGAGTAAACAAGTTTGGAAATGATCACATGTTTAACCAAGCAAATTCTTCCAGCCATGGATAGAGTTTTACCCTTCCAATTAGAGAGAGTTCTTCTAATCTGACTAACAACATCATTAATGTATGTGGAGCATGGTCTTCCAAAGAACATTGGAACCCCAAGATATGTGAAGGGGAGAGAACCCTATCTTATTCCAAGACTCTGAATCATACAATGCTTCCTGGAATCTGAGATATTTTTCCCAAAGAATATGAAAGATTTATTCTAGATAACCTCCTGACCAGAGAAAAGCTCATAGTGATGGAGGATGGATTTAGGATGCTGAATGTTTCTTTTTTATCACTGAGTAAAAATAAAAATATCATTTGCAAAGAGAAGATGGGAGGGGGCAGAGATGCCTCGGTTTGCTTGAAGAACTTTCAGTTTTCCTTTGTCAAAATTATAAGTAATCAATCGGATAAGGTAATCTTCTGTGATGGAAAAGCTAATGGCAGACAATGGATCCCCTTTCCTCACTCCTCTAGAGAACTTAAAATATCATTCTGGTGATCAATTTATCAGGATGGAGATATAGACTGAGCTAATCAAAGTATATTACCACTGTATGAAGATCGGGTGAAACCCAAATTTATGCATAACGTTACCAATGAAGTCCCAATCAATAGTGTCAAAAGCTTTTCTAATATCCAATTTGAGAGCAATGCTTCCACCTCTTGTAGGTTTTTGAAGAAGATTAACACATTCAGAAGCATTCAAAATACAATCTTGAATTCTTCTGCCTTTGACATACCCAAACTGATTCAAGGATATGACTTTATCAGAGATGCTAGCAAGCCTGTTATCCAAGATTTTTGTGGGAATTTTCTGTATGGTATTGATCAGGGAAACAGGTCTGAATTGACTGATGTCACTAGCATTGTCCACCTTTGGAATTAAGGAAATGAATTGAGCATTGATTCCATGAATTTGTTATCCATCAGTAAAGAAGTGCTTGACCAATCTGCAAACATCCTTCTAGATGATATCCCAATAAAATTGAAAGAAGTGATTGGTGAATCCATCAGGCCCAGGAGAGCTATCTTTTTTTGAGACCAAGGACAACATTCCTTATTTCAATATCAGAGGGTATTCTTATCAACATTGAGTTATCCTCATCAGTAACAAGAGTAGGTATAATAGAATCCTGGAGATCACCATTTCATTTAGGTCCATTGAAAAGGTTCATAAAAAAGGAGACAATATGATTCGAGAGATTTTGATTTTCATCAAGAATAACATTCCCATCCTTGAGGAGAGACAGAGGCCTGCTAATCTTTTTACATATTTGTAAGTCATTAAAAAACTTAGAGTTTCTATCACCATCTGTAAGCCACTTAACCTTATAAATTTCTTTTTGAATATTCTCTCTGATATTAAGCAGATTTTTCAGATTAGAAAATATCTCAGCTTCCTGTCCATCCATGCAAGAAAAATCAGTACAGGTCATAACTTGTTGAATTCCATGAAGTGTGTTCTCAAGAGAGTCAATTTCCTGGTCAATAAGGCTGAATTTGATATTGCTCTACTATATTATCTTAATTTTGAGAGAGCAAAGTTTGAAAACACAAGATAAAGGATGATTGCTTTCCCCAATGCTCCAAGAATCGTCACTTCTTAACTTTTCCAATAAAGTAACACATGATAGGATGATGATCAGAGTTATGTTTGGCAAGAGTCACACAAGATATGGTTTTCCAACAATCAAGTACATTATCATTAACAAAGGCACGATCAATTCTACTAGCCCTCATGCCATTAAGATGCTTTCAATACCAGGAATACTTGGCCCCAAGCAGATTGACCTCAATCAGGTTAGAATTTTCCACACAGAAACGAAAGTCATCTATAGCAGAAAAATAAGAAGAGTTTCCTAGCCTTTCATCAGCATGGAGAGTAGCATTAAAATCTCCGGTAATCAGCCAAGAGTCATCAATGATTTGTGACAGATTAGAGATTTTCTACCAAAGATCCCTTCTGACCAGATAATTGTTTGAAGCATAAACCATTGAGCAGTATGAATTTTGGGCTTGGATGTTGAATTTACAAGTAATAATTTGATCATGTACTTCAAAGAGAGTAAGATTGACAACCCTGCTATGCACCAAGATCCAAATCCGATCATGAGGATCATCATGTACAGAATTAAAAAAAGAGTATCCAAATTTATCAAAGATAGAGACAGAACTAGTATCCTTTGTCTTAGGTTCAGCAAGTCCAATGACATCAGGATTGTGTTTGGACACAAGAAGCCGAAGGGAACTCAAAGTGACAGAGTTGGCTATGCCCTGGAAGTTCCAAAAGATGATCTTCATTAGAGACTTTGAGTGGGGTTCAACCCCTTTTACTGCTGATTATGAAACTCTTTAATTCTATGGGATCTTCTTAATGCAGTGTCCTGAGGAACATCCATAGAAGCAGATTTTTCTGGAGTAAATTCAGCATTGTTGATAGTATTCTGTGCAACCCCTCCAGGATTGATTTCCAAAATCATTTCAGAACAGGATTGGGAATCATCCTTCTTGGAATTGATTTTGGACATAAGAGAAGCATCCAGCTCTGGTATGGAAGTTTGCTCAGGCAGAAATGAGCCACCCCTCTTGCTCTCAGTATGATCGTCTGAAACAATGATACCATTAGCTGAAATGGATCCAATTTTTGTTAGAGAACAGTCCATAATATGATAAGGGAGAATATTTTCAAGCTCAGATTGACAAGTATCCAGAACCTCAATGATTCTTGAGTTGATCAGATCCAGAGTGAGGTCCTCATATTGAAGAGTTAAAACAGTGCTAAAAATGTCATTTGAGAATTCAAGTTGCTCTAGTTGGTCCCTTCTATCATCTAGTAATTGATTAGAGTCATCAGGAGCCAACTTCTTATCCTCTTCCGCCATATCAGCCCAGTCTTTACTAGGTCCAGCAGCCTGTTCCGAATCAACACACTTGACACTATTTACAAAATTTATTCATAATGTCTAAAAATAAAAGTTAACTATTTACAAAATTTATACCTCCTGATTTAAAATATGGAATCAATTATTCAAAATTTTAAATAAAGAAGTGGCAGAATTTAAAATTAATTCCCGTTGTTAAAAAAATTTCTTTTTAAGAAATAATAACTATCAAAAGATTGAAACTTGTTTATGTCCAGTTTAATTGTGTAATTACATCCAATGACCAAAATTATATAAAATTATAAATATATAATATAATGATACTTTCAAACCACTCAAATGTATAATTTAACACTATAAATTATTTCTCTTGAAGAAGATGTTTTTAAGTTAAATTTAGTATTTTTTACTATTCATCAAAAAATGAATGTTATCAGAAAAGTACCAAAAATTTCTACAAATTAAATTTTTATGTCCTATTTATAAATATTAATTTAATTTCATTAAATTAAATAAAATATAATTTCCAATATTGGTTCTAATAAAAGGTTCTCCATTAAAAAGTTATTAAAATTTCATTTTTTTGAAAAATACTTCTTTTATCTGAAAAAATTGAAATTATTTTTATATTATGTCTCAGAAACACATAACATGGATTCTAAAATTATATGTTATATATTAAATTCAAAATTCAATTAATAGTATTCATAATATCTTTTTGATACGCTGTTTTGGTAAGTCGTGGTGTGCTCGAACTCAGTGTTGTGTGTAACAGATGTTATGATTTTTTTTAAAAAGATAATGTACTAAAAAATCCTAGGGTGTTACATTCTCCCTTCAATAAATTTTGTCCTGTTAATTAGAAATTTTTCTTTGAAAATAAATGTTTAAATACAGAAGAATACCTTTGTGGAAAACCCACAAAAGAAATTTGTATAAGGAAATTTAGTCCTAATAAGAAGGAAAGAGAAATGAAAACATCATCCACAAATTATGAACTCTATTAGAAGAAAATTGGTGGAAATTAGAGACACATAATTGGAGGTAAAACGTAAATATTTATAGGGTGTTATTGAGGTCATCAATCACAAACATGTGTAAAATTAAGGGCTTTAAAGCCATCAGTCTTTGATGATTTAAAATATCATCAGTTCAACAAAACAAAAGGTATTTGGATAAAACATGTTTGGTTTTAAAATACCATCCCTTATATTTAAGAATTAATTTATTAATAGAATATGTGAGAAAAAATTTGACATGTAGAGTTTCATCCATCTACTAATTCCTCCCACAAACTCATCTTTCACTCCAAAAGATAATGGTATTAAAAAATATTCTATTTAATCTAATTTTATAGGGTTACAAAAATAATGAATTTATAATTCATTTGTTGTACTATTTAGAAAAACTACATTATAAAAACTAGGAATTCACGTAGGACAATGGTAGGTGATGTAAACTTTTCGCACTCCAATTTCAGGTTCAAGTCTCGCGGCCTTGCCGGATGCGACATGTTGTCGCCCGCCCTCCAGGTTGAACTTTTTATGAGAATCCAAAAATAAACATAAGAAGTGATTTAACGATAACTATATTATCCAATGTCAGACATAATCTATTCCAAACTCTAGTCTTATCCACAATACCTCTGTCCAAACTCATATTCCAAAATTTATAATGAAGGTCACTTAATATACATGTTAATACCTTCATAGTGTATACTCTTAAAATGTGGTAATAAAATGAATTTCCAGAAAACCATTTTTGAATTGGTATGTAATTTCTTATTTTTTATGTAAATCATATAATACTATATATACTTTTTAAATCCAAAAATTTTGTAATCACCAGCAATGATGGAATAAAAACACATTAATTAGTTCTAAGGTAGTAAATAATATCTAAAATAATTTATCCAAATCAATCATCTCTTATTCCAAAATCAATACCACTATATCAAGTCCATATTAATGTTTATCTTTCACTGAACCATGTATTTTCCCAAAAAAATGAACTTTCTATTGAGTCACTTTTCTTGGTACCACAAAATCTACAATCCTTAATGAAATAGTTCTCTAGTACAATCCTTATATACACCATAATTATTATAACCAGTACATCATTGATACAACACTCAAATGACATAATTATATTATATCACCATAAGAACACTAGTCATTACGTTTCATCTTTATTAATATCATAACATGATTGTTATCCAACAACATCATTTGCAGTATACTCTATTGACTGGGACATTGATTCGCATAGTGTCCCAAATCCTTGAAGATAAAGCATTGTAAATTTGAATATTTTTTCTTACCATTGCAATCATGTACTTGGTGTACTTTTTCTACACACTTATAATAAACTTCCATTTCATTCAAGAATTTACCATGGTGATTCTTTCCACAGTTTTCACATATGATAAAATCCTTTTTTCTCTTATTCCCTTTATCAATTTTCTCTCTACCATCCCTTTATTCTATGGATTCCATTTAAATCCATAGGACACAAAGATTTATTTACTAATCTTATTAAAACACAATTCTATTTCTTTTTATGAATATAATACAAGGGAGACTATTTCAATTATAAATGATGGATCAATACCATGAAATATATGTTCCTTCTTTGTCTTTAGATCTTTTGAATTGTTGGAGTTCTTAATCCATATACTGGGCGCCATTTCTAATCAATGGAATACACTAGGTTAGTTTTATGAATCGAAATGCCTAATTACAAACATGTAAAATAACTAACGTAAATTAAAATTATTATTCATATAATATATAAAATTAAAAAATATTTTCTTTGAGGAAGTATTTTCCCCTAAATCCATCATAATGTATTCTAAAGAAAATGTGAATTATTTGAAGTCTATCACCCAGGAGTGTCGTAACCAAGAGTGAAGAAAGTCCCATTGTCGTGTACTAGTATACCTCGTGTCAAGCCCGAAACTCCTTATTGGAGTTTTCACTCCTTGGTATATCTATTCCAGAGCTGCCTCTAGCTGCCAATATCCAGACAGGGATGTATTGTTTGTAAAATTTACAAAATCTCTACATTACCAAAATTATAGGATGTTCTTCAATAATAATACTCAATTTATATCTTAGGGTAATGTTCTATATTCAAAGATTTCTTAAATCTAGTTTCAAAGGTTATTTCTAAACTTTCATTGATACCAACTGTAACGCCCCTACCCCAGTTACCCAGAGTCGGTGAATTATTTTAATACATTGGCATGATTATAAGGAATAAAGTCTTGATAGACCGTTAGTTTAGTAGCCTTGGAAAATAGATTACAAACATAACTGTTACATTACATTATAAAGTGAACAACAACATCAATATTGTCTCCATTGACCACATTCATATCCCTTAGACGATCCCTATAGGTTAGTCATATTATACTTCTTCGCATCCAGGGAAAAATAAAACATAGAAAGGGGTGAGCATAGATGCTCAGTAAGGATAACTGTATAGAAGAAACATTCATAAATAATATTAAAAATTTAAATAAATATAAAAAACTAAAACAAAAGTCTTATAAACATAACATTTAGTATAATATGGTAAAGATAAATCAAATAAATCTATTTACGTATTTACATGCATATTCTACTAGTCTAATAATCACATGTAATAACAATAACAAATTTCATAATGATGGAATGCATTACGCCAGACATCATAACCACATAGTCCAAGACTCATGCCAAGATTACAAATAAGATTTTGTCATAGCCTTTCTCCAAGACACTAGTTTGTCTAATGAGACCTACTGATGCTCCGAGGATCTATATCGGGCCCACCCATCACTTACGGAATCCAATGTCTTCCCCATATTAAAACTTCCATACAAAACATAAACATTCGTATTAAAACTAGAATACGAATTGTCAATAATTTAATTGTAAACCATTAATGGTATAAAAACAGCACATCCACAGTAAAACATATCACAAATCATTCAATACAATATGGAATATTTTATTATAATAAATCAATATCGATCAAGAATTATATCCCGTAATGGATGTTGACATAGTTGAAAATTATCAGCCAACATCTTTGAGAGAAATATCCATTTTTCATGAAATCATTTAAAAGTCAGACAATTTATAAAGGAATTCATTTAAAAGATAGTTTTGAATAAATGTGTCCCATACCACTTTGAAACTTTTGAATGGAATTAACATTTTAAAACATTCATTTCCACATAAATAAATCCAAAAAAACATTTTGAAAGCAGGGACATTAATGAGAAAAGTTTAGGAGACTAAATCATTAAAACATTTAAAATGATGTTTAATTAAAATATTCCCTTAAATATAATCCCATTGAAAACTATTTTATAAAACATGTACATGGATAATAAATATGACCTAGTAAAAACAAACACATAAACAATCTCGAATAATAATGAAATTGAGGAATTAATCGTTACATTGTATTTTTCCTTGGTTGAGGGTACAATAACATCTTGTATACTAGTTAAATAATTGTTACTAAATTTTAAAAGAACCACATACATAAATATGATATCATATATTATTTCATATTATTTCTTTGTAAATAATATTTTAGTAGTATCATTTTTTCGGGCGTTAACTGATTTGTTTTCCTTTATAAGTTCTGTTATATAAGTCATGTTTGTTTTGGATAGGATGAATTTGATTCATATCCAAAATGATATAATGTTCTTACATATTTTTTTAATAATCAAATGGATAAGATTAATGAATGGTTATGATGGGGAATGAATCATATTCCGTTCGTGGAGATGGTAATCCGTACGTACACATGAACACTACTTCTATTTCAATTTTTTATTTTAAAATGAAATAAGACCAAATGACACAGCAGTATATTATTATTCTAGTATAATATAATATTTTATATACATTATTTATTTTCATTAACACAATCCTTTATACTTTCCATGTTTGGTATGAACGAGTCATATAACTTTTAGGGGGTGGTGGTCCACACTTCCTAAAATGAAATTATTATATATATATAACATGAAAAGAAAAAAGGTATTCTATAAAATATAAATAATTATAATTATATATAAATAAATATCATAAATATCCAAAATAATTATAGTGCTGTCATAATGGCCACCATAAGAGGTGGTAGTAGAAGATTGAACAATCATCGTTTCGTGAGGCAGTAGTTCTCCGTCCACAGAAACATTATGTACTATACCCATTAGATGGTGGTGTGTGTAAGTGTTGTTCAAATAAATATCATAACAATAACCAAGTATATTTATCATACTAGTGTTGTTATAAAATAAAGGAATAATTAGAGTTTAGGCGGTTGGAGAAGTAATATAAAAAAAATAACTTTAGAGGAGAAATTAACTTTAAATCGGGTAACTCCCTTTGGTTTGAACCAAATGGATTCTTTGAAGTTCCTTATGCCTATGGTAAGGCTTCTAATAGTAATATATGGAAGTATGGGGATTAATTGGGCCAAGGTGGGTTGAGACAAGGGGCTTGAGAAGTGTGAGAAATGGGTTGAGGTGAGGGCTTTTTACAAAGGAGAAGAGGGGCACTTTAGGAGTGTTTGAAAATATTATTTTATTATATAATGATTTTCGGATTTTAAAGTTTCAAAACTCATTAATGTAGAAGATAATATAACTAATTTTAGAAATAAAATAATCTAATAATACTTGTATAGGTTTTGGATATAGTTTTAATTTTTATAATCTCATTTATTTAAATCATTCTTTAATGAGGTAAACACTACATTATTATTGTGACATATATAATTTTATTTATTTTATGTCTAAAAAATATAAAAAAATATAATGATGTCGGAAATATTTTTATCTTTCATATTAATATTTATAGTCTAAGAGATAACTTATATAACATCATTTAATTATTGTTTTACTAAAAGATATATGTTTGTATCATTTTTGTCTTTACATAAAATTAAATAATATAAAATGTCATTATCACTCTTAAGTGGCTCTTTGAGGTCTCAAAATCGATAGAATGATACCAATGGTCAGACATGTGTCATTAAATAGGGTTAGGACATGTTTTAGGTTAATGTAATATTATTATAAAAATATTGTTTGCCCTTATTTACCGAATTTACCCCTTTTACCATGGTAAATAAAATATTTAACGAAGTAATTATTCAAAATGTATAAAAATAAAGGTTACCAATTTAGACAATTTAGAACTCTTGATTCCATATCTGGAATCCATTTATCAACTTTCAAAACATAAGTGTGGCAGAAATTAATTAAAAATAAATTTCTATTGTCAGAACAAAAAGCGTGTTTTTAAGAAATAATAACAATCAAAAGATAGACAATTGATTATGTCTAGTTTAAATTTGAAATTACATCCAATGACCTAAATTATATTATATGATAAGAATATAATCTAATGATACTTTAAAACCTCTCAAATATATAATATAATAATATAAATTATTTCAATTAAAAAAGTTTCTTTTAATTATAATATAGTATTTTTCACCATTCATCAAAATATGAAATTTATCAGAAAAGTACCAAAAATTTATCAAAACTAAACATTTATGTCCTAATTCTAAATAATAATTTAATTTCATCAAATAAAATATATTAAAGTTTCCAATATTGGTTTAAAGAAAAAGTTCACCATTAAAAGGCTGTAAAATTGCATTTTTTGAAAAATACTTATTTATATGAAAAAATTGAATTTATTCTTAAATCATGTCTAAAAAACACATAATATGGATTCTAGAATAATATGTAGTATATAAAATTGAAAATTCAGTTTATATTATTAATAATAGCTTTTTGAACCGCTAGTTTTGTAAGTCGTGGTGCACTCGAACTCGGTGTTGCGTGTAACACATGTTATTGAATTTCATTAAAAAGATAACGTACTATGAAGTCATATGGTGTTAAATATAACCTATATGGTTTTAAAATGATCCACGTTTTTATAACATGGCATGTGAAAAAAATCTTTTATCATTATTCTTTTCAAAAATCCCATTAATACAGTATCCCCCACTTATAAAGGGCCACACATTATTGAATCATATTACCACATGAAAAACCATTTAGTGGGACCAAGAAATTCAAAAATATATTCCTTAATTTTATAACCATATTCAATATTCATTACATTTATTATTAATTCATCCTAAAAGGATTTATATATATACCTAAAGAGGTTCTTCGATGAAAATATAAAATTGGTAATCTTTACTTTTTTTATTTCATATTCAACCACATTATGTTTTTATTAAACAATATTGATATAATAATAATTTTATTATCCATATATTGTTATTTGTTTATATAAATTTCAAAACTAATATATATCTCCAAATTCATCAAAATGTGTGATGAAACTATTGATTAGGTCTACGACGGACTACCACCTCACGAATCGATAAGATACATTTTCAATCAACACCTATAATGGATGTAGATAAAGATGGGTTTAATTTTTATATATGATATTTATGAAATTATTGTATTTTTTAAAAACATAATATTTCATATAAATTATTTCTTAAAACGAATTATAAAGTAATAATATCCTTGAAGTGTACAGTGGATGACTACCTAGCAAACCGATGTGTTGTATTTTACATTTATAAATTACATAGATGGTAATAAGGAAAGATAAAATTAATATATATGATATTTTTAAATTAAATAACAATATGATATTATTATACCAGACATAACATCTCATATTCCGTTCTATGGGGATTCCATATTATTGTTTGTTTATACAGTGGACTGCCGCCTCATGAAGCAATATAATTTTATTTATATATGATTTACATGGTTGGTAAAACAAGTATTTTTAATGAAAAAATGTTATATATGTCAGATTAAAAGGATTTAATAAGTCTAATATATTTTTTACCTTTCATTTGATTCATTCGTTAGGAAAATGAAAACATTTTTCATGAAAACATACGACATAATTTCTCTATGAATGATGTAATTCTTTTAATATAGAAAAACTCTATGGATTATAATAAATAAATTTATACTAAATATATGTGATATTTATGTAAAAATTTACATTATAGAGATAATGGAGCCCTGATAAATGTAAAAGAACCAAAAATACTAACTAAAACATACATGAAAAACAACGATGTTATTACCCGAAACTGGATTTTGATAAGGGATTGGTAATTAACTGGTAATAAACATTCACATGTAAATTATATGTGGTATTATATATATTAGTATGATTCATGAATAGATTTATAATAAAAAATTATATATTAGATATGGTTTTCTATCCTATATAAAGGATTTTGGGACTTAAGGTAAGGGATTTTGTCCCAATTTATCCAATTTTGTACATATGTAATGTTGTGAACCTATCATATTTAATGAGGGCTATATAAAAGAAAGATTAACTTTAATATTGTAGAATCCTAGACCTATGTTCCACTAAACGGTTCCCTATACATGATTGGTCATTTGAGATTAGGCTCATCTCTAAAAATGCTAGAGGCTGCCGACCTCCAGCAAGGCCCTAGGGTGTGTCTGTGGGGAGAATATACCCTCATGTTACAATGTAATAGAGCTGAAAATAATAACAGTCAAAAGAAAAATCATTATAACAATTGAATAGGAGTTAAACATCCATGTATTGAAATATTCAAAAATACTAAAAGAAATGTTATATATAATGATCAACATGTCCAGGGAAAAACGACATCCAAAATTGGTATACATGTAGCAATACATTAATTGTATCAATATAACAGATGACCAAAAACACTATCTTTAGATAACATCATTATCCATATCCCGGTACTATTATCCCCTAGTCATAATTGTATGATCTAAATAAGAATGTAGATGCTCAATTACAAGAGGGGGGAGGTGTGAATTGTAAGTTTAAAAACATTTGTTTTATCCTTAAGGAAAAACAATGTTTAACAAGGTTAATCACGGTAAATTCACAAGACTTATTTTATCTCTTCTAATCAAACTTGATAGGTTCCAGAAATATGGTTCCATAAATGAAACATAAGGATAGTTTAGAAGTAAAATATTCTACCCGAAAGTGTATATAATCTTACTTATCATAGTAAAAAAATGTAAAAAAAAGTAAAAGAATGTTAAACATTATTTACTTATCAAAATGTAGCGGAAATAAAATTGAAAAAATATAAGTTACAAGTATGAAATATTTTAACCCCAAGAGAAGGGTATCCAACAACCTTGAAAAAAGGTCCCTTGATTTATAATTTCAAGAAAGTCTATCTTACCCACACCTGAGTAAGACCTCAATAAGAATATCGGAATCTATCATACAATCCCTACAAGACCTCAATCTTTAAGGTAGTCAGGTCCTATTTCTACCTCTCCCTAGAAGCCCTTGATAGTAATCCACAACAATTAGAGTCACATGAAGAAATCAGAATAAGATGTTCATAACCACACAAAGCATGAGATTATCCCTTTCTCAAGAAATCAATTCAGCATCATGTAATATCTAGATTGATCAACATATTTTGAGCTCGTTCAAATGAGCTACCATTTATATGTACTTATCTGATTGTCATCTCCCTCCTCCAATGGTTATATTTTTCCTTGAATTTAGGAGTGACCTATACACCTGTCACATAATAAATGGTATGTTTGAAAAAAATGGTAAGACATCATTTCATAACAATAATAATTGTTAGGAAAAAGAAGTTACTTAACCAAATATATTTTCTGGAGTATAAGAAAAAATAGAATTCAGAATCTAACAAAATAAATATTTTGATTATATAATACATGGATATTCATATTATATTTTACAAAGAATTAAAAATCTTAATTCTATAGATATATGAGTTTGAATTCTAATGAATTATCAATATGAATTATAAGGAATTTAGAGTCTAAAATATGGAATATTCGGAGTCTGATTTCTAAGGAATTCAGAGTCTGAATTCTGAGGAATTTGGAGTCCGAATTCTAAAAAAATTGGAGTATGAATTATGGGGAATTTAGAGTTTGAATTCTGAGGAATTCAGAGTATGAATTATGAAGAATTCGGTGTCAGAATTTTGAGAAATTCAGAATCTGAATTTGGAGAACCCAGAGTCTAAATTTCAAAGAATTCAAAGTTAAAAATTCAAAAAATTCGGAGCCCGAATTTCAGATAATTCAGACACTGAATTTCATAATATTCGGAGTCTGAATTTCAGAGAATTCCGGGTCTGAACATCAGAAAATTTTAATTCTTAATTTCAAAGAATTTGGATCTTGAAAACATAATACTATATATCCAATGATTTATTAGATTATGAGTTTTTAGATGTGAAACGAAATTTTAGGATTAGGAATAATTTTTTTTTGATAAGAGAGTTAGTAAAATGAAACAATGAAAGAAATAGTAAAGATAAAAATTTCCTTAGACAAGGGAAATATTCCTTATTAAAATAATCCTTAGGGGAAAAAATTCCTTAAGATAAAGCGTTTTTCATTTTTAAAACATCGAGAAATGGAAAAGACATAAGAAAACCATACTGACTCAACAATCTTTCCCTTTTTAGAAAGCACAACCATCCTTACAAAAAAGAGTATAAGGACATCAAATTTTTATTTATGAACATAAAAGAAAAACTTGCCTCCCATTACATACATATCATGGTGAATATGACTAACTCCCTCATAGGTTTTCACATCCCTAAGGATCATACTCATGAATTCCTTGAAGAGATTTTTCTTTTTCTTTCATTAGTAAATATTCGTAGATAAAACTCCCCCTCAGATAGAATATCCATTAATTAGGGCATTCACTTCTTTACATAGCATTCTATTTTTTCATTCATTTCTCACCCATTGTGATTTTTTAAAAGTAATAGAGATAATGGAGAAAAATATGGTACCTGAAATATTAGTACTATAAAACAAAGTATATGTAGAACAATCAAAATTATCATTACGAATGGGAAAATTTGTATGTGGAATGTAATAAAAGAAAAGATCTAAGATAAGGAAAAAATAATCCAACTTTTTTCCTTCGGCATAAGCTTCTTGAAAATGGTCTTCAACATTTTATGATCCTTACGATCCTCTTCAAAATGATTGACCAGTTTATCTAGATCTTCATTTTTTTCCAAAGCCTTGATCTTTTCTTCGTGAGACATAATAATTTATGCTTGGGTTTTCAAAAGCTCTTATTTCTTACTGATCTTTTCTTCCAACTCAATTCTAAGATCTCTTTCACTTTTCATATTTAATGGAACTAAATTATGTTTCCCATTTAGATACTTGTCTTTCTGCTTTGGAGCTATAGGCTCAAGATTGATCTTCTTATTGAATCTTGTAGTAATATCTTCTATCTGGATATATTTAGTATCCAAATTGTCCATCCCATTATCTAGAAAGTTATAAAACATTATATGTTCTTCAATTTTTTTCTTAGAACACTTATTGATTTCCTTGCACGAACACCTGTGGGCATCATACCTGATGTAGAAAGATTTAAAATCAACTTCATGTTTGGAGAATTTCTCCATAAGCATGGAAAAATAATTATATTTCTTATTAAATGATTTCAGAAGTATCTGATATCTCAATTCAATAATTAGAAACAAAGGAATTGTATCAAAAAATTTCTTTAGGGCTTGGACCACAAAATCATGACCCATAGATGATGATTCTGAATCAGATTTATTTGTTGGTGAGGATTCATTATCTACCTCATCATTCATTAATTTAAAATATCCACCAACATCTTTCTTAGCTTACAAGACCTTATTAGGTGTATCATCTTACACCAGGTGTCCTTTATCAGCTCTCAGAATGATCTCAGAATCATTTTGTGATTCATTTTCACTAACTGATAGTTGGACTATCCTATCTTCCCCAACCATTTCCTTTTCATCATCTGCCATTAGATCCTCTGGTTGAACCAATTCATGGTTGATACTCTAATATTCTGTTGTTTTTTTTACTTCTTCATGACACTCTTCTTACTTTCCTATGGAGAATTTTTAGAATATTCAGCTTGGGAAGTCCGAATCGTCTACTTTTCATAAGGACTTTCCTTGTCATGATGTAGCTCAACTTTACTTAAGACATTATCTGTATCATCCCCACATTCCTCTTATTCCCCTTCCAAATCATAATTCCTGAATAATCTATTCCTCTTCATCTGGTTTTGGAAGGACCATTTTCTTTTCCGGAGTTAATGGAAGTGATTCTTGTAAAAATGATTTAGGTACCTGATTTTGTTCCAAGGCATTTTTGGTGTCTCTGAGAAGAGATTTAACTATTTTATCCTCAGAATAATTCTTTTTTCTTTTTCTTCTATTTCTATTGTTTTTCATACTCCCTAGTATCATTAATCCTCAATTCTTTTGCTGCAATAGGGTTCATGCCGAACATAGGCTCTCCTTCATTCTTATTATTTTTTATCTTCTCACCACTCAGTAACAACTTTATTCAGATAGGTCTTTTGTTTCTTAGATTTTAGAGGAATTGATTGGGTTTCCGGAACTACACGAGTATTTTCATTAGAATTTGATTCTTTCTATTTTCTCTTCCTTGGGCCCCTCTTGGGAGTCTCTACTACTTATGTCTTCTTGAATAAGGCATGGATTTTGCTTTCAGAATGTTATAAAACCCTCCAGACTTGTTGTTAAATCCAATATTCATCATTCTGAGCATATCATCACTCAAAAAAATAACCATGAAATTTCATGGCATATAATTGCATGGTATTTTGAACCAATCTAGACAAAGGACAATGATCTTGGAAAAAATGACCATATACCTAATGATTTGTGATTTGAGGGTCTCATTATTGATATTCGTAATTGTAAGAAAGACATAGTTTACCAGATTAATCTTTCTGAGGTTAACGTGAAAATCCAGAACATAAATGTCACTTTTTATCAAGGTATCCTTATCAAATTTTCTCGGAATGATAAATACTTGAACCCAGAACACTGGAATCTAGATATTTTTAGAGAGATGACTAATCTTGGGTGTCTTCACTTATATGAAACCAAGATACTCTAAATTATACTCCTTATCAAAAGTTCCTGATATATCTGGTAGCATGTTGGTGCAGACATCAGCTTCACCCTCATAAAGAATTACTATAATACTTGCATCCAAACTAAAATAAAGTGAATAAGTTTCCTCATAAATCTTAGAAGAAAATTTATTTTTCCCATATAGAACAAAAAAACATACTGTCTCTTAATATTGTACCTGAATCTTTGGATAAATTAGATCACGTGCCTTTGGTTTGGATACATGCAGACTCTCCCAGCCATTCAACTTTATATTCATTGATACAATAAAATCATACATCGCGAAAAAAATCGGATCCACCGACCTCTCTATGTAGATATTCCATTCAAAAATTTATTTAACTGACAATGTTTTCTTCTACGAGGATGCATCCAAATAAATTCATATTTAAGGAAAAAAGAAATTTGAAATGACCCTTAAGTAGAGTAGTAGATTTTTGACATGAAATAGCTTGAAAAGAGATGTGGGATATCCATTATGGGGAGGGTATATTTAGTCATTTAAGATATGGTTCTTATTCCTAGATTGATTCAATAGTTGAAACAAAAGCAATTTGACCTGATGGTGAAGATGAAAACTGAAGAAGGATTTTGGTATATTATGATCTATTGAAGATTTAATACAATACATTCGCATTTATGAAAATTGAATCTGAAAAATTTTCATAAACAAGATGAAAATACCAACAAGTAGAAATTTGAATTACAAAAACGTAAATATGAACACAAAGCTTATGGATTCATAGGAAAATTATATATAATGAGAAAAATTATTCTTGAATAAAATTAGATTCTAGAAAATGTTTTAAAGAAGGAAAATTTTGGATTCTATATTTTTGAAAAAAAAATCTTTTAGGATTTTTTGAAGGGAAAAATTTGATTATGAAAAATCTTATTTTCAAAAAATTTTGGAATACAAATAATTTGATTAGGATAAATTTTGATTACAAAAAATATTGATTAGGAAAAATTTTGGTTAAGAAAAATGTTGATTACCAAAGAAAATTTACGCCCCCATATGTAAAGGAGTTTCATAATGTAAGGAGATAGGTTTCAAAAAAGATGTTTATATGAATGAATACCTTATGGTTATCATTCCAAAACTTTTTTAATGTATTCAAATATATCATATGGTAAAGATTTTTTGAAAATATCAGCATGTTGATCTTGTGTTCTGATAAACTAAAGAATGATATCTCTGTTTATCTTGATAATCATTTAAAAGAAGTTTTGGCTATGAGTCATATGTCGAGAACATCCACTATAAATGTACCGTGTATTTATTTTGGTAATTTATTTTTTTTCCTAATAAATATAACTTGTTAGAATTTCGAAATCCAATCATTCTTGCATCCAAAAATTTCAGAAACCAAAATTTTTGGAATCCACAATTTCATAGAAAAGTATGAATTATGAAAACATAAGGGCTGGGTTTTATTTCCAGAACAATTTTTCTTCCAATATTCACCACACTGACATTTACTAAAAAATGGGGCACTTTGGTGAAAAAAATAGATATTTCTAATAACTGGTTTTGAATAGGTATAACCAAAACCAAAATGATTATTTAAAGGACGAATTTTGGAATACATATTGTCAAAATTTTACTTACCGGAGGAAAAGTGGGACATGAATTTCCATAAGGAAAAAAATTATGACTTTAGATTAATAACAAAAATTTTAACCTCAAAAGGATTTTTTTAGAACTATAGTTAGCCTCTATAATATTTTTCATGTAAATTACATTTTCAAGATCCTTAGAAAGTATATCCTTTTCAAAATTAACTTTCTTGAGGTTTTTCAAAATAATTTCAAAATAAGAGTTTTTCTTATGAATATCTTTAGAATGATCTGATACTTCCATAGTTAAAACAGACAATCAACAATTTTCCTTATCATGCTTTTTCTTGAGTTTAAAATTTTCATTCTTAATAAGTTTAGAAATACTAAAAAATTATTTATAAGAAGGTATGTTATTATTTTAGGATAAGTATTATTCATCATCTGATGATTCATAACGTTTATCATAAGTATAATTTTCATTCAAAAATTCATTATTGATAGATTCAACATTGTGTACGTTGTCCATTATAACATTATTTTCAAGTGGTAGTTTTGATAATAGACCATGATTTTACTGTTCATAAGATTCAAACTCTATGGATTCATCAAATGAGTCACCACCACAGGCACTCCAGGTGTCAGTGAATTTCAAGATTTTCATAGCTTTAGCCATTTAGTACTTCATTATATTCCTCTCAGAATAATTTTACATTCTATCCTTTTTTGTAATCATAGGAAAATCAGGCCTTATATGCCCTGCTCTGTTGAATTCATTGAAAGTGACTTCTGGTTCATTCTTTTCATTTTGTTTCATTCTTCTTATATGTATACAGAATGTATTTCTTTCCAACTACCTTGTTCATTATTTGAGAAAGATTAGATACCCCATTCTCTGAATGATCAATTCTGATAGATTTAGTTAAAATAATGACTTTCATAGACATAGATCTTGTAACCCTTTCAAGAGTTTTGGATTTATTAGTAGTAAAGAGCACACTTCCATTGAAATTATTCTTCTTATTCATATCAGAATATCTTTTCATTCTGGTTTCATGTTCAAGAAGAGTTCCAAAAATATCATCCAGGGTGATTTTATATAATTTCATAGTGTCATCAATATCTATTATATTAGATTCCCACTCATTAGTCATAATATCAATAATCTTGTCTACAATATCTTTATCATCATGGCCTTTCTCTCCCATATATTGTAAACTATTAACAATCAGCATAAATCTTTGTTGTATGTTACATACTGGTTCTCCATAGGGAAATAAAAACCCATGATATTAATCTCTAAGAAAAAATCTTCTACATTCTATAACATTGGATGTGCCAAAATGTTTAACTTCTAATTTCTTCCAGATACAGTTATAAGATTCATAAGAAGATATTTTACTATATATATTTCTGGTAGTAGAACCCAAAAAAGTATTATGTACCTTGTAATTTAATTGATATTCTGAATTTTCTTGATTGGCAATGGTTTTAACTTCCTTGTCAGGAATTTTTTAATCTCTGTAAGCATGATAAAGTTGTCTACTCCAGTATTAAGGAAAAATGCCTTCATTCAATCTCTCTAGTAATCATAATCATTTATAACAAAAATTGGTGATCTAGTAGGATTTATATTTTTCAATTGACTCAACATTCATTTCATCCATTATATAAGACATTATCATCCAGCAATACATGTTAATAGAAAATGTTTGTAAACAAAGATAAAACCTCACAGCAAAATTTAAACAATGAAATGTTATGTATGATAAATTTAAAAGAATGAAAACATGACCATGAAAATATATATGTGAATATAATTATTTTATATACCTCCTTTGAAACCTAACGTATGATCAAAATATTAATGTAGATGCTCAATTAAAAGAGGTTGGGTGAATTGTATGATTAAAAAAACTATGATTTTAAACATAAGGAGAAACTATGTTTAATAATGTTAAACAAGGTAAATTCACAAGACCTATTTCAGTTTTACTAAAAAATCATTCTAGGTTCTGGAAATATGGTTTCATAAATGAAACCTTAGTAAATTTTACAAGAAAAAGATTTTTCCTTAAAGCTTATAGAATATTACATATCAGAGTAAACAAAAGTTCAAAAAAGTATAAGAAATTCGTACTTTCATCCATTATGAAAATGCAATGAAAATAAACATGAAACAATACCAGTAACGATTATGACATATTTTAATCCAAATAGATGGGTATCCAAAACCATGGATAAAGGTACCTTGATTTATACTTTCTGAAAAGTCCGTCTTACCCACACCAGGGTAAGCCCTCAATAGAAATATCTGAATCTAAATTTCTATCCCTATAAGCCCTCAATCGTTAAGGTAGTGGTCAACTCTATCTATATATTCCTAGAAGTCCTCAATTTTACTCCACAACAATCGAAGTTGAACAATGAAATCTGAATATGATGTTCAGAACCGCACAAAGCATGTGAATATCTCTCTATAGAAATCAATTCAGCATCATTCAATCTCTAGAGTGATCAACATATATTGATATTGTTCAAATGTGCTCCTATTTATAAGCACTTCACAAAAAGTCAGCTCCCTCCTCCAATGGTCATATTTTCTTTGAAACTCTAAGGTACCTATACTCGTGTCACTCAAACAACAGTTAGTTAGAAACAAATTGTACGGCATCTTCTTATAATAATAAAAATTGAAAGGAAATTGATGTTACATAAAAAAATATATTTCTTGGAGTCTAAGGAAATATAGAATTCAGAAACTAAACAAATAAACATTTAGAGTCTATAAGACAAGGATATTCATATTTTATTTTAAAAAGAATTCAGAATTCAGAATTATATAGAATTTTTAGTCTATATTTCAGTGAATTCAAAATCGAAATTCTAAGTAATTAGAAGTCTAAATTCTAAAGAATTTAGAGTCTGAATTTTGAATAATTCGGAGTCTGTATTCTGAGAACTCAGAGTTTAAATTTAAAATAATTAATAGTTTTAATTTCATTGTATTTAGAGTATAAATTTTATAGAATTTGGTGTCTGAATTATAGATAATTTGCAGTTTGAATTTTAGAGAATTCAGTGTCTGAATTTCAGAGAATTTATGGTATGAATTTCAAAGAATTCGGATCATGAAAACAGAATACTATATATCAATGGATTTATGGAATTATGAGGACTTAGATGTGAAACCAAAATTTTTAAATAGGAATAAAGTGGGTTTATAAAATGAAACTATGAAATCAATGGTAAGGGTAAACATTTCCTATGAGAAGAGAAAATTTACTTATGAAAATAATCCTTACGGAATTTTTTTTGGATTAAGATAAAGTGTTTGTGATTTTTAGAACATAGAGAAATGCAAAATTCATAAGGAAGCCTTTTTGACTCAATAATCTCCCCCTTTTTGGAAAGCACAATAATTATTATGAAAATGAATATAAGGACATATGACTTTTCATTATGAACTTAAAATAAAAACATATCTCCCTTTACTTATGGATCATGGTGAATATGAATAACTCCCCATAAGGTTTTGAAATCTCTAAGAATCACAATCTTAACATCCTTAAAGATTTTTTGAATTTTCTTTCCTAAGGAAATCATCATAGAGAAAACTAAACCTAGAAATACTCCCCCTTACATATGGAGTTCTCTTATTTAGATATCATTTTTTATGTTTCCTTTCTCCCACATTGTGATTTTCAAAAAGTAATAGAGAGAATGGAAAAAAATATGGTATCTGAAATATTATTACTAAAAAATAAAACAAATTATGAACTTCCAAAACTTTCATTAAGATTGGAAAAAATTTGTACATGGAATGTAATAAAACAAAAGATTAGAGTTAAGGAAAAGATCATCCTTATATTCACTTCGACACCAGCTTCATGAAAATTGTTTTCATCTTTTTAAGATCCTTATGATCCACTTCATAATGATTGAGCAGTTTATCGTGATCTTTATTTTTTTCTCCAATGCTTTGATGTTTTCTTCCTAAGACTTAAGAATTTATTCCTAGGTTTTCAAAATATCATCTTACATACTGATATTTTCTATGAACACAGTTCCAAGATCTCTTTGTCTTTTCAGATTAAATGCAATTGAATTAATTTTCCCATTTAGATCCTTGTCTTCATACTTCTGAGTTGTTTATTTAAGATTGAGATTCTCATTGAAAATTGTAGTTAGTTCTTTGATCTTGTTATCTTCGGTATAAAAAGAATACTTCAAATTATCTACAATGTCATCAATAATTCTTAGGACTTCAATTATCATCTTATAACACATAGTAATTTCATTACACGACATCATATGAGCATCATACTTGATGTAGAAAGATTGAAAATCAGCTTCAAGCCTAAAGAATTGTTCATATGCATGGAAACAGAATTTGATTTCTGAATAAATGAATGTTTATCCATTTGATTTGTTCAGTAAACACATAGAAACAAAGGATTTGTATCAACCAATTTCTTTGTGGATGGGACCAAAAAATCATGACCCCTAAAAGTTTATTCTGAATTAGATTCTCTTGTTGGTGAGGATTCTTTCTCAATATCATCATTTCATCTTTTAGAAGATCAAAAATATCGTTCTTAGGCTCCATGATGTTCATACATGTATCATCTAACACCGTTTTTCCTTTATCAGCTATCGGAATGATCTCAACATCTTTTAGTGATTCAAGTTCACTGTCTGATAGTTGATCTTTCTTATCTTCCTCAACATTTTCATTCTCAACATCTACCACTAGATCCTCTAGTTGAACCAATTCATAGTCGCATCTACAATATTCTGATGGTTTATTTACATCTTCTTGGCCCTCTTCTTCTTTTCCTAGCATAACATGTTTAGACGATTCATCCTGGGTAGTCCGGATCAACAACTTTTTAGAAGGGTTTTCCTTTTCATGATATAGATAAACTTTCCTTAAGACATCATTAGTATCATCCCATTATTCATCTTATTCTCCTTCCACTTCCTCTTCCTACACAGTGTGTTCCTCTCCATCTGGTACCAGAATGACCATTTTCTCTCCTAGAGTCACTGGATGCTATTTTTGTAATACATATTATGGTACTTGAATTTGTTCAGAGTCTTTTTCGGTGTCTCTGAGATGATTATAAACTATTTTAGCATTAAATAACTTCTTCTTTTTATTTTTCTCCTTTTATTGTTTTTCAAACTCCTCAGTGGCCTTAATCTTCAAAGCTTTTGCCTTAGCAGGGTCCAAGCCAAATCTAGGCACACCATCCTTCTTTTACTTTTTTTCTTCTCTCTACTTAGCAACAACATCACCCATATAGGTCTTTTGCTTCATATATTTTTGATGTACTAATTCGGTTTCCTAAAATACATGAGTTTTTTCATTGGCATATGGTTCTTTCTGCTTTGTCTTCTTTTGAACCTTATTATATGTCTTTTCTACTTACGATTTCTTGGATAAGGCTTGGATTTCACATTATGATAAGTCATAAAACTCTCTGGACTTTTTGTGAAAGCTGAACTTCATCCTTCGGATCATACCATCACTTACGACATAACCTTGAAATTTCATGTATTATAACATCATGGGATTTTTTACGAATCCGGAAAAAGGACAATGATATTGGAAAAAATAACCAAATACATAATGATATGTTATTTCAGGGTCCCATTAGTGATATTATTAATTTTGAGAAATACATACTTCAACAAGTTAATATTTCTGAGGTTCATCAGAAAATCCAGAACATAAATGTCACATTTTTTAAGGTATCTTTATCAGCATTACTCAGAATGAGAAATACTTGAAACCATAAGTCTATAATCCAGATATTTTAAGAGAGATATTTATTCTTCAAAGACGTCACTTATATTAATCCAAGGAACACTAAAGCCTTCTCCTTATCAAGAGTTCCTGATATATATGTTAGCTTGTGGGTGTAGAAATCAGCTTCCGCCTCATATAGAACTCCAATAATTCTTGTAGCCAAACTAAAGGAAAGGTAATATGTTTTCCTATAACACTTAAAAGAAAATTTATTTTTCCCATTTTGAACAAAAAATATTACAATCTCTTAAAATTATACCAGCAACTTCAGATAAATAGGATCTTGTGCCTTTGGTTTGGTTTCATATATACTCTCCCAGCCCTTTAACTTGATATTCTTCGAAATAAGAGAATCATGCATAGAAGAAAAACATTTATTATAAAAAAATTTTCTCTGTAGATATTCAATTCAAAAATTTCCGTAACTAACATCATTTTCTTTTTTAGAGATTCTTCAAAAGAGATTTGGTTTTAAGACAACTGGAAATTCGGAATGACCGTTAAGTAGAGTGGTAGATCATTGGCATGCAAGAGCTTGAAAACTGCAGTGGAATTATCATTTTTGGGGCATTTATATTGGAATTTAAGATATGGTACATATATCTAGATTGATCCAACGGTTGAAAAAAAATCAATTTGTTCTGACGGTCAATTTGAAAACCGAAGAATGATTTTTGTATATTCATATCATTTGAGGTTTTTATGGTAAAGCATTGGGATTTAAGGAACATGAATCAGAAAAAGTTTCTTAAACAAGATGAAAATACTAACCAGTAAAAAATTTAATTACGAAAACTTAAATAAGGACACATACCTCTTATATTGCTTGTAAACTTATCAGTAACGAGGAAAATTATTTTTGATGAAGTTTAAAATATGAAGGATTATGAATTTTCAAAAAAAAAAAAAATTGATTTTGGATATTTAAAATGGAAATTTTTTTTTAGGTACAATTTTTATTAGGAAGAATTTTTATTACTAAAAATTTTCGTTAAGAAAAATTTTTATTACCAAAGAAAATGTACTCCCCCTATGAAAGGGAGTTTCTTAATGTAAGGAGATAAGTCTAAAAAAGTGAATAACTAATATTACCATATGGTTATCATTTCTAAATTTTTATTAATGTATTCAAAAATATTAAATGGTAATGATTTTGTGAAAATATCAACAAGCTGGTCTTATGTTCTGATAAACTAAAGAATGATATCTCCATTCATCTTAATAATATTTTCAATTATTTTTTTTACCCGTCATATAACAGGAAGATCTACTATCCAGGTACCATGTATTGTAATCAGTAATTTATTTGTTTTCCTAAAAAATTAAATATGTCAAACTTTTAGAGTCCAAACCTTATTGGATCTAAAATTTTCAGATAGAAAATTTTTAGGAATCCACTTTTTCATAGAAAAATGAACTTAATTAAAACCTAAGTACTAGGATATATTTTAAGATCAACTTTTCTACCAATGTCCACTACACTCACATTTAGTAACAAATGGACCACTTTTGGGAACAAAATAGATATTACTAAAACTTTGTTTAGTATATGTATAACCAAAACCCGAATGATTCCTTAATGGATGAATTTGGGAATACATATTGTAATGATTTTCTATACTAGAGGTAATGTTTGACAGGAATTTCCATAATGAATATATTTCCAAAATTAGTTTAAAAATTGTGTTTTTATCCTAAAAAACATTAGTTTTATAACTAGAGTTACCTCTAAAATATTTTTCATAGAAATTAAATGTTCAAGATCTTTATAATGTTTATCCTTCACAACATTAACATTCCTTGGGTTTTTAGAAATACTTTAGGAATAATATGTTTTTTATAATGGTATTTAGAAATATATGATACATCATAAGTTAAAATAGATAATCTAGAATTTTATTTATCATGATTTATCATGATTTTAGAATTTTCATTCTCAAGAAGATTAGAAAATGTAGAAACTTATTCAAATGAATTTAAAGTATTATCTTCTAATGAGAAGGACTCATCATCTGAAGTTTCATAATATTCATCATTAGCATAATTTGAATTTAATGATACATTAGTGATATATTTTTCATTGTGTACCTTGGCCATTTGGTAATGATTTTCAATGCGTAGTTTGTCTAGTAGAACTATATTTTTTTGTTCAGAAAATTCATACTCTGAGGATTCATTATATGAATTACCACCACTAGAACTCCACGTGTTATTGAATTTCAAGACATTCTTATCTTTAGCATTGTAGTACTAATTTCTATTCCTCTTAGAATTATTTTCCTATCAATATTTTTCATAAGCATAGGACAATTAAGCCTTATATGACCTACACTATTGAATTAATAGTAAGTGACATTAAATTATTTTTTGACTTTTATTTCTTTATTCCCATTTCTATTTGGAAAGACTTTATTTCCAAATATCTTGTTCATTATTTGAGAAATATTAGCTGGCTCATTCTTAGAATTTTCACTTTCACAAGATTCATATAAAACGATGACATTATTATACTAAGATATTGTAACCCTTTCAGGAGTCTTTGATTTAGTAGTAGAAATTTCTACACATCTATTTCCATTATTTTTCTTATTTATATCAACATCCCTTTTCATATTGGTCTCATTTTGAATAATAGTTCCAAAAATCTCATCAAGATTTATTTTAGAATCTTTACAATTCCCATCAAAAGTTATTCTCTAAGATTACCACCCGTTTGACATAATATCAATAATGTTTTCTACAAGAGCTTCATCATCAAGACCTTTCTCTCCCATATATTGTAAACTATTGACGATAGTCATAAATCATTATTGCACCTTACATACTAGTTCTTCATATGGAAATAAAAATCACCAACATTGAGCACTATGCATATCTCTTCTAGTTTCTATAACATTGGATGTAACCAAATGTGTAACTTCCAATTTCTTTTAGATGATGATAGTAGCTTCCCGAGAATAAATTTGACTCATTTTTTTTCATAGAAGACAAAAATGTATTACTTACCTTGTAATGTAATTGATATTCTGGTTTTTTTGATTGGTGATGGTTTTTACTTCATTGTGGGGAATTTTTTAACCTCTAATAAGCATGAAAAAGTTGTCTACTCAAGTATTAATGAAAAAGGTCTTTATTCCATCCCTCCAATACTCATAATCATTACCATCAATAATAGGCAGTCTATTAAGATTTATATTTTCAATTGACCAAACATTTACTCCTTCCATTCTATAAGAAAATATCTTTCTAGAAAAATTGTTAATAGAAAAAGTATGTAAAAAAATATAAAAATATCGGAGAAAAAATTAAACAGAGTAATTTGAATCAAGAAATAGTTAGAATAATGATAACATGAACAAGAAAATTTATATGTGAATATAATTATTTCAGATGCCTCCATTGATACCAAATTTAGGATTGAAATACGAATGTAGATGCTAAATTATAAGAGGGGGGTGAATTGTAAGTTTATGAAAATTTGTTTTTAAACATAAGGAAAAACTATTTTTAAGAATTTTAAATAAGGTAAATTCACATGACCTCTTCTAGTTCTACTAAACAAACTTTCTAGGTTCCAGAAATATGGTTCTTGAAATGAAACTTAAGGAATGTTTACAAGGAAAATATTCTAACATCAAGTGTATAAAATCTTACATATTAGAGTACAAAAAAGTATAAGAAAGTATAAGAAATTTAAACATTCATCCTTTATCAAAATTTTATGGAAATAAACATGAAACAAAACGAGTAAAAAGTGTGAATTATATTTATCCAAAGAGAAGGGTATCCAACAACTTTGGATAAAGGCCCCTTGATTTATGCTTTATTTTTTTGTCTTACCTACACCAGGGTAAGCTCTCTATAGTAATATCTGAATCTGTCTTTCTATCCTATAAGGACCTATATCTATAAGGTATTCATCACCTCGGTCTTTCTATCCGTGAAATCCCATGATTTAATCATAAATAATCAAAGTCGCATGACTCAATCTAAACAATATTTTTAGAACCACACCAAGCATAAGAGTATATATCTAGAAATCACTTAAGTAGCATGCAATATCTAGAGTGATGAACATATTTTTATCTCATTAAAATGAGGTCATATTTATAAGCCATTATCTAATAGTAGACTCCCCCCTATAATGGTCATATTTTCCTTCAATCTTGAAGGGACCAATACAGGTTCCACTCAAACAACGGTTAGTTAGAAAAAAATGGTATGACATCAATTTATAAAAAAAAAGTGTATGGGAAATGTTGTTTCTAAACAAAATATATTTTTCAAAGTTTAGGGAAAAATAGAATTTAGAATCTAAACAAATAAAAATTCCATGTATATAAGACCAGGATATTATGATTTTGTTTTATGAAGAATATGGAATCTGAATTATATAGATTCTGGAGGCTGAATTCAAACAAATACAGAATCTGAATTCTATGATATTCATAGTCTTAATTTTGATGAATTCAGAGAATTAATTTGGAGGAATTTGTAGTCTAAATTCTGAGGAATTCGAAGTCTGAATTGTGAAGAATTAAGAGTCAAAATTATGTTGAATTTGGATTCAGAATTTGGAGAAATTCAGAGTATGAATTATGAGAAATTGAGAGTCTGAATTATGAGATCTCAGAGTGCGAATTTCAGAGAATTCGATGTCTATATTTCAAAGAATTCGTTGTCTTAATTTCAAAGAATTCAGAGTCTAAATTTCAAAGAATCCAGAGTCTGAATTTCAGAGAATTTGGAGTCTAAATTTTAGAGAATTTTGTGTCTGAATTTTAGAGAACTCAGAGACTGGATTTGAGAGAATTTGGAGCTTGAATTTCAGATAATTCAGAGTCTGAATTTCATAGAATTCAGATACTGAAAACAGAATACTCTATATCCATGGATTTTTAGGATTCAATGGTTTTAGAAGTAAATCCTAATTTTAGACAAAGGAATTAAGTGGGTTTAATTTAGATATTTTGTAGAATGAAACAATGAAAACATTTGAACGGATAAAAAAAATTTATAAGTGAAATTTTCCTTATGAAAATAATCCATAGGGAAGAACAATTTTCCATAAGATAAATTTTTTGTGATTTTCATAACATAAAGAAAATGTATAGTCATAAGGAATCCTTATTGACTCTACAATAATCATGTCACAAATTCAATCATTGTAATGTGGGTGCTTTCGATGATCCCAACATGCATCAAATAGTGTGTCTACATACCCAACAACATCTCAAATTGGGTGATGGGATGCAATCCCATTAGGTCACCACAAAATGTTTATAAAGAAATACCAGTTTTGATATACTATATATATAAATGTGCATAATATAATATGTATACCAAAATTTAAATGAGTTCCCACAGAATACGTAAAACAAATATAACTTTCTAGTTAAACAAGGGTCCTATAAAAATAATGTTTAATCTCATATAACAAGAAAAAAATAAATAAAAAGGGCGTACACACCATGAACATGTCGTATACCTTATATGTCATACCCACCATGACAAAAATGTATAACTTGTATATCAATTGAACTAAATACATTCTATATTAATTTATGTTTAATGAATACAAAAAATATCCTTATAATCAATCATGTGTCATTTACCATGAATGTG
This sequence comes from Viscum album, assembly GCA_963277665.1. NCBI lineage: Eukaryota > Viridiplantae > Streptophyta > Magnoliopsida > Santalales > Viscaceae > Viscum > Viscum album. The sequence continues at coordinate 944,621,810 of OY728155.1, read as the reverse complement.
ACATAAATATGATGTGTCATACCCCACAAAGTCATATGTGTGGTATAATAAACTAAATCATCACATCGAGAGACGAGACCATCTCAATAGAAACTCTATTAGACTTGGTTTAGGGTCCAAAGAGCATCTGAACAAACCATGTCCAGTGCGGTCCCAAACAAGCCTGATCCATGCAGTTGCAAGGCCAATTAAATCTCACAAAATCAACACTGAAGGATAAATATCATCCAATGACCCCACAACTAATATATAGATCCATGGAGTGACATATAAGGAAACTAATCGAATCATTTATCATTCATTCTATTTATCATTTAACAATAACTAGCTTCCATTATTTTACCCACCCATATTATAATTCCCATTCAATTACATTCCACGAGTTTAACCTCTCATATAATAATTTCCAATCAATTACATTCAATTAGTTTACCAACTCATATGTAAATTCATATTTGAAAAATTAAAAATTCCAAACATGTATCATAAGGAAAAAGGGGAATAAAATACCATAATCAATAAAATGAATCCAATTCATTAACCAAATACTTCCTCAAAGTTTTTATTTACAAAAACTCACCACTTTAATGGTTTAACAATTACAAAAGGAAAGGAAAATATCAAAACCATAGACTATTGGTGACCTTGTTTGGGGAACAACTTCCAAAAAGTCTCATGGAACTAATGTGAATCCATAATAATATATAATTTGATCAATTTAATTATTCAATTCATTATAGGTGAGTCTAAATAAATTATTTAATGGAAGAAAATGGAAACCACCCCCATAATGAGTTAAACCACTCAGGAAAAGTATAGAACCCTTCCATAGGTCTGTAGTGGAGTGGTCATCTAGAATCAGATTCTGAATTGAATTATTTAAATTGGAAAATGAATAAATATTGAAGAACCTACGAGTAGGGAATATCATATTGCACCTAAATAACTAAGGCAATACTAATAAGAAAAGTTCATGACATAAAAGGTGGAAAGAATATAACGAGACTGATGATGATTGTTCTCGAGTTCATAAAAAAGAATGGGATCCAAATATATCAATAACATCACAGGAGACAACCTATGTAGGTTATTTTCACAAGAATAAAAGTAGAAAAATGGGTTTTTAATTGTAAAATCTATAAGGTAATTCAGGTCATTTTTTCCCAAAAAAACTGGGGAAAACAGTTTTACCGCATTGTTGTCCAAACCTTGTCCCAATCGTGCACCCTTTAATGTATTAACGTGAACCACACAGGTTTAGTTCATATGGGTTCCCTAACCATGAATAAATTGATTCTCAGACCATAGTAAAAAATTACACAGTCCATATTATAGGTGTAAAACACCTCCTGCATGGTTTTAAAAACTATACATGCTCATTTTGTCATCTATCCAAGTCTCTCATAATTAGTCACACCATGTAACCTATCCAAAAAATTTTCTACTAACCATCCATCCTTTATAATTTTTTTATCAAAATGATGGTATATGGTCTCTAAACAAGCCATTGGCACCAAATAAATCCCCATGAGATAAAATTCTATTCATTTTAGGACTTATCAAATAAATAATATGAAATTACTGTGATCCATTCCTTATATAAATAACTCAATATTTTAAAATCATCCCCCATAATAGAAATTATTCCCTGAATTTTCCATTAAATGGTATTCAATAATCATCAAAGAATAACACCTCCCATTGAGAATATACATCAGCCTCCTTTTCATAGGTCGCATCATATAAATGGTTTTTCTATAGTAGAACCTATACTTGAGGAACTGACCAACCTCAGAGAATATTTTTGCTCATAAAAAAAATAGAAATAGGATTCTCCTTAAAAGATGCATCAAATTGTGATCCATACACTTAAGGATGAATCATGTGAGATAGGTCTGAATGATAATTTTTTCACATGACATATGTGGAAGACTTCGTGAATGGACAGGTACCTTCAAAAAAACTACACTAGATAGTCTTGTATCTTAACTCTCTCTAAAATCTTGAATGGCCCCAAATATCACAGGGAGAGACTACCTTTTCTCTTTACCTTCTATATTGCAGCCTTAGATAGATATATTAAAGAACCATATCTTTGACATTGAAATATAGAGGTTGAGTGCGGTGATCAGTGTAATATTTTTATCAATACTGTGTAGTAGTGATATACGTTATGATCAATATGATCGACTCAGATGTATCCTCCATGAGACATAGACCAAGTAATGTTGTGGAACCTTCCTCTAACCAGAACTGGGGTGATTATCATGGAATACTATATAAATTCTCATATGGTTCTATATGTATAGTCACATAATTACTAATAGTGTAGGAAAACTAAAGAAGGGATATATGACTCTCCCAAGAGCCTAAAAATACAAGATTCATGCTCAAAGAATTCCCTCAAGAACCTATATCATACACTCTATATTGAAATCAAATTGAGAGTGGTATAATACGCTCAAAAGTACCTGTGTACCCAAGCACCTCTGCAAAAACTGCTAGAAATGAGATGTAAACTAGGAATCCATATATGAAATTATAGTATGAGGGACCCCGTGTAGTCGTAATATCTAATAGATATATAACATCCCAAGCTCATCCACACTGAAGTTAACCTTGATTTACAATAAGTGAGCATCTTTTTTCAGACATTCCACAACATCCCAAACAACATATATTCCATGAGGAAGCCAAGAAAATAGGTCAATAAATCCATCTTTACATCAACTCAATTTTAATTGGGAATAGGTAGCCAATATAAAATTATATCCACTTTTTAATGTTTTAACTTCATCATATGATTGGTGAAAACCCCATAACAAAACCAGTTACCTTACATTTCATCCACATCGACTAATACTACTAATGTAAATCTTGTTACACCTTTGTAACACCGTGATGCCTTACCCAAAATGATTCCTCAACCTCATGCATCGGCTCCTCACCAATAACTTTTAGAAACCAAAAATAACCCTGGATATGTAGGATAGGATTCTCACTTACTATTTAACTGGGATGTAGGACCACACCTTCCACAGTCGCCCATAAAACTATGCCCTCAAAATCAGATATATGCCTCTCCCTTACACTATCATGTAGGGTTGAGGTCATAGATAAGGATGAAATAATTTTATATCCCAGAATGTCTGACACCTCTAAGTATACCTCAAAAGGGAAATCTATAATCTTCCAATCACCATTAGACACTTGAAATGCAGGTATCTGATTCCTCCTTATCTGTTCATCGACAACTACATTGACTTTTATAGACATATAAAAAAGATCAAATATAAAATATTGTATTTACTCAACCCACCTTCACAACATCATATTCAGATCCCACTATGTAAATATATACATTGGGATTTTGTGGGATTTTTACACCACAAAACTACCTCTATGTATGTAACAATCGAATGTTTTTATGAAATATTTTCCAAAAAAGAATATTAATTTATTAGTCACTTTCATTTCAAGAAACTGTGAGTTTAAATGAACTTTGATATTCCTTTAGTATATAATTACCATTATGACATAGCTGTTAGGCTAGAATGAATAGTATAACCGACTTATGAAAATGTACAATGAATTTATTAGGTACTAATTATTTATGAAAAATATAAATCAATTTGATGTTTTTATTTTTGATTCAATTATTATTTTTAATGAAATTAATGAGATATATATTTTACATACTTAAAAAACATTTTTATATTCATCCAACTGATATTTTTGTCATAGGATATTAATAAACCCTATTGGATGTATAAAAACCTTTATTTTTCAAAAGGGGAATTTAACATCTTTGAATGGAGAACCCCTTTTAAATTTATTTTTTAACATATTAATAATTTTTATATTACTAAATAAACATTTTCTTTTGAATCATAATATATAAAATTTAATTTGGATAAAATTTTTATATTTTTCGATTAATTTAAAATTTTGATGAATAGTAAAAATATACAAAATATTAATTGAAAACATATTTTTTCATCATAATAATTTATATAGATAAATTAAAATATCTAAAGGTTTTAATATATAAATATATAATATTTTTATCATTCAATATAATGTTTTCTATTATCCTTAATTTTATATTGAATTCTAATGTAAAAACATTTCGATCTTTTGTAATGTTTTAGCCTTTAAACCCCATTCTCTCTCTCAAAAAATACAAATAAATTTCAATTAATTATTGAATATTTTTTTTGAATTAGAAATTTTGTTCCATATTTTTAATTAGTAGGTCCAAATGATGTAAATATATTTATTTTTTTTTCGGCTTTATAAATAATAACTTTGGTAAAATTTTAATACAGTAAAAGGGTAAACCGGGTTATTAAGGGATGGAATACAATTATAAAACTACCCTAAAACATTTACTAATATTATTTTATAATATATGGTCGACCAAGGAAACCATTGTGATGAAAATTTGGCCTTTAGAATCCACATGAGTGTGATTATGATACTTATAACTTTTAATTTAATGGAAAATATGTTATAAACATATATCTTCTTACAATTTTTTTTATATGGGGTTATATTTTCTATAACTTTTAATATTAATATTAATTAGAAAAATAAAGAGATTTAAAACATCATGATAATTTATTTATAAATTTTTTACATTAAATAATTTTATTTAATTATGACACAATGATGAAGTTGTGACAGATTCATTAAAGAAGGAATCAAATAAATGATATTATAAATATTAAAAAATATTATTTGACATAATAAATGTCATCCATGATTTTTATAGGATTATATGAACTTTTATTAGACTATGTATTGGTTTGGTTCTAAGTTATCTCTCTTTTTATATTTTATTTAAATACAACAAAATGAATAGTAGAAAAATTGACATAATTGATGTTTTATATATATAGTATATTATTAAGTTATTTAGATACACTAAAAATAATTTAAACTCACATAGTAACTATGATAATGTCGAAAAGTTTATTAAGTATCCAATTACATAAATTTCAATCAGATATGTAACATTTATAGCCTCTTAATACTTGTAATGTTTTCACCATGATTAAAATTAAAAGAGAATAACTAATTGTAAACTGAAATTTTAAGGTTTAAAATAAAATCAATACTTTTATAAAATATATTATATTATAAGATTTCGAACTATCCTCATATTATAGTCCAAATATTTCAACTTGGAAGAATTTTCATTAGAAAAAATTAATTATATTAATTTAATATTTTAAAATTTTCTAAGGGTTTCCCTCACCACTATTATAAAATAGCACCTATCCCTCACATCTTCACATCAATTTGAGCATTCATGCTCAACCAACCCATGAAATTTTTCCTTCTCAACTTCTTTATTTACAAATTATAGGTTCCTTTCATTTGAAAATACCAACTGTAGTGCTCTACAGAATGACTTATATGAAGCACATTGAGGAAGAGGTAATCTCTTCTACAGATTCATTCATGTTTATTTATTCTTCGACATATTATTAATTATTTGTTTCATTATAATGTAATAACCTAAGTATAACTAATATATTGATATATTATTATTATTATTATGAAACAACAATATTCCACCTTCTATCCATCTTAAAAAAATGAAATCACCACTCACACATACGGACGACTTACCATCTCCACGCCATTGTGTAATCTGTTTTAACCACAAATTTACATGGATGGGTATGATGATGGAAATAATAACTATATAAGATTATTATAAAAAGATAATAATTATGAAATATTATACAACAACCACTTCAACACTATTCAATAATTATGGGAGTGATGTCGTTAGTCATGCATACGTACGACCTACCGTCTCCACGAGCAGATGAGATTCAATGTACATGATCTTGATTAAGAATGATTAGTTAAATTTATAATTATGAATAAATACGATTTATATTATGTTTATATGGTTTTTATTGACATTAACATGACCTAATAAGGATAATCAGAACTTATTTGGCTAAATATTCATAAGAACATAAATTAGTTAATTTACGAATGAAGAGTGACAATGACATGTTAATAATAAATAGAAGATAATATGATCATATATGATATTATAAAAATATCTATGATTATGGATTAAGACAATGAAATTATTTAAATCATTACAACAGAGGTTTGGATACATACGAATGATATCAGACCTAAGGTACGAGATAATTTTAAAATCTCATTATTATCAGCTAATTTTTATTTGGAAGGGTTTACTGGAGTATATATATAATTCACATCCATGTATCTTAAATATTTAATAATATTTGTATATTTCTAAAATTTTAAATTATGTGTTACCTATTGGTGATGTTTTACTAAATAATATAAAGGAATCCTTTGTCATTATTTTATACAAGGTACTTAATTACTTTTTCGGCAAAAGTTTAAGGAATTTTTTTATCTTATATGGCATGAATGAATTTTTAAGCTTTCATGATGCTTTATTTCCATGAGTCATACCTAAAACCATTTAAATATTATTTATAATGATTCCATTAAAATTTAATTTCATTTTGAGGAAGGAAATCATTTTTGAAGAAGAAATGATATTTTCCTCAATAATTAATTTCATGTGTTATATCTAAAAAAATTTCCATATAAGATGTCAATATTTAAATAGGGAAATTCTTATATATGTATTATTAATATGATTTTATTGTCTTTATCATGGAATTATATTTATCAAATCTATTTGTTTTACCTGGATTATGTTTTGATTGAAGGAGTTTTAAGAAACCCATTTTATTCCTTGGGTTTTGTTATGATAAGTGATTTATTTTATCAAGGAACAAGTAAGAATGATTTTATTAAGAGATGGGTGGGACCTATATCTCATTTCAATACATTTTTAATGATATATATACCATGATATAGAAATGACCTAAACAAAAAGTATGTTCGATTCAGAAATATAGGGTTGGAATGATAAGTAAACTTAGTTCTGTAATGGACTTTGTCTGCTTTGATGGGCTTGGAAATGATACATGACTAAATATGAAGTGGTTTCATATGCTTCTCTAAATTTGATAAAATCTCCAGTCATATGTTATGAAATTTTGGATTACATTCATTGATTCTTATAATCTTTCATGATTTGTTCTATGCAATGATATCACAATATTTTATATGCAAGAAACAAATTTCAAATTTTATTCTCTATTATCTTATGATTATGAGAGGATCGATATATCTCTTAATTAGATTTCCTAATAATTTGAGCTCACAATTTCACAATTTAATTTTCTCCAAGTCATTAATAAGGTTATTAAGTAAGATATGTCAAAAATGGTATAATTATGATGAAATAAGTTGAAGACAATGAAGATGTATTAAGAAACAGTGGTTTATGTTTCTTAGTATCTAAAGAAACTATGCATATATGGTATTAATGTGTCATTTTTATATTTTTTAATAAATATTAATTAACGTTGAAGTAATATAAATGTAAGTAATGTATGGGTCATTATAGTTGGTATTATAGGAAAAGTATAGTTAACCATTGGAAACTAGGATGAGAAATCCATAGTAAGAACCATAAGGAAATGTCTAAGTAAAGGTTTCCATCTTAGTGTTTTAGATGCGATCATGAATAACTTAGGATAAAACCAAAGATATATCAAATTGAACTTTTATTCCTCATTATGTGGTTTTTCTATTATGATTACTATTTTTCACACAATACATCTTGGTTTTATTCAATAGCTGGAACTCGAAGGATCCATGATAATGATGAATGTGATGAGAAACACAATGATTTCCCTCTATGAAACCAAATGTTATGAGATCTGGAATTATGAAAAATATATTTATTCTAACAAAACATTTTAATTCTATTAATAATACAATAATTCCAAACAAGAAAATAAGGGAACAATATTCTATTGAGTCTTTTATGAGGTTGCATCTACCTTCTTTAATCAGGTCTTCTGATCCATTAGTGGACGGACAATGGATCTATACCACTGAAAAGATATTTTCAATTATCTAATTTTTAGAACATGATAAATTCATATTAGAAGTCTATCGTTTAAAAGGTGAAGTTGACCAGTGGTGAAACATGATGAAGAATACAAGGAAAACAGATAAAATGGAATCCTTGTATTGGGATGAGTTCAAGAACTTATTTTTCAAAAAATACATTCCTCATATTCTAAAAAAAAATGGATAAGGAGTTCCTTGAACTTAAGAAAACGGATTATAAATATTTTGGTAGATATGAATCAAATTTTATGAGACTATCATGGTAAACTTCCAGAATTATTAACAAGACTGAGAGTAGAACTGATCTATTCTATAGTGTCTTGAAATGAAGTCTCCAAAGAGAATTATCTATGAGACACTTCAATAACTATGATGTAATCATTTGATGTTCTCTCAATTTTGTGATGGAAATTGGAGTAAACCATCGGTCTTATGGGTGGATAAGGATAGTAAAATGGAATTCACTAGAATATCTAAAGATTACACTGAAAAAAAGATCAGTTTTCCCATATGACCAATGTGTGCGAATAATCATGGAGGGAATTGTTTTAAAGGGGATGATAAATTATTTAAATCTAGAAATGACTTAAATCAAGTAGTTAAATACCACTGGGATGGGAAAAAATGTATACAGATGTGAATATTGAAGAGTCTGCACATTATTCACCTCACACACAAAAATTTTACAAGTGTATGAAAATGGGGAATTCGGAAAATCAATGTCCTAATCCAAGGGTTATTGATGATGATCGACTTCAGAAAAATCTTAAGGCCAAAGACAAAGGTATGTTCCAGGTGATCACTATCGGCGATGTGGAGTACAATAATGAATTGCAATAAGGTACACTTAACATCCAATATAATGTATCAAATGTTTTATTTTATTATATATCCACCCACTATTTTATTAATTATGATTTTTATAAGGGTATGACCATATTTTATCAACAATTAGATGTTGCTTTTGCTGTGACAACTCTTAATGGTACAATAGTCAGATCAAATGTTTATAATAATTATTTTCCTAAAGTTGGTGGGAATGTGCTTTCAATAAATCATATAATCTTTCCTGTATTGGATGTTGATGTGATTCTTGTAAGGGAATAGATTTCTCTATTTTGATATCATATTTATTTCTAATGTAGGGAGGTCACATTTCATATTTCCGATCTACTTATGATCATCTATTGATGCAATGATGAATATAACTACCCCATAGAAATTTCTTCCATGTTATGGGTCATGATCCTTGTAAATGAATGTTATTTATAACAAATGGTTGTGGAGAAACTAATGATTAAGAAGACACCCATTGTATGAGTAATTGATGAGGTATTTCCAGAGAAATTTCTAGGTCTTCCACTAAATCATGATGTTGAGTTTTCAATAGAACTCATAACGGGTGATATAACTATTTAAAATAAACCTTATAGAATGGCTCAAATTGAGTTGCATGAATTGAATAAGAAACTACAAGAGAATCATGATATGGGATTCATTTTCCCTAGTGTGTCACCTTGGGGAGCACATGTTCTGATTATTACTAAGAATTATTGATCAATGCAACTCTATATTGATTATCAAGAACATAACAAGATCAATATCAAGAATAAATATCATATGACATGAATTGTTGACTTATTTGACCAAATTTGTGGATCTCAATAATTTTCCAAGATTGATCTTCATTTAGGATATCGTTATTTAAGGGTCAACATGGAGGATATACTATGCACGACATTCCATACAAGGTATATACACTATTAATTTACAGTGATGCATTTTGGTCTTACTAATTCCCAACTATCTTCACGGATCTAATGAATAGAGTCATTCAAGAAAATCTTGATTAGTTTATGGTAGTCTTTATAGATAATATTTTTATCTATTTTAATAGAAAATAAGAACATGAAGACCATTTGAGAATTTTCTAAATACCCTACGATAGATGATGATTTATTGAAAATTTTACAAGTGTGAATTTTGGACTCAAAACATTTCATTATTGGGTCCCATAATCTCATTTGAGGGAATATCTATGGATCCATCAAAAATGGAAGTTGTTGAATGTTGGAAGAGACCAAAATAGTTACATTAATCTAAATTTTTCTTGGACTGGCTGGATATTATCGATGTTTTGTGAAATATTTTTCATGATTATCTAACCAAAAAAAATATTTACTATGAAATTAGATATATTCATGTGGAAAGAGGAATGTGAAGAGAATTTAAAAGAGCTTAAAAGAAGGCTTTCCAGTGCACCTATGTTCCCACTACCATGTAGTAGAGAGAGTTTTGTGATCTATAGTGATGCATCAAAAAATTTTATGGGTTGTGTTATCATAAAAAATTATATGGTTATTGATTATGCCTCATATCAATTCAAAAAAAATTAGAAAAATTTCCCAACTTATTATTTGGAGTTTTCTACAGTAATAATTTCATTAATGATATAGAGCCGGTATCTTTACGATGAAGGTGTCATATTCATAATGATCATAAGAGTTTAAGGTCAATTTTCTCACAAAAGGTGTTAAATTTGCACCAATGAAGATGGTTGGAGTTGATTAAAGATTATGAATACTAAATACATTACCACCCTATGAAAGAGAACAAGGTGGAAGATGTATTGAGTCGATAAGACCAATTTATCCTATCCATGACAAGGATCACAAAAGATCCAATATTTATGGATTATTAGAATATGGATCGTTATATAATAATGGAAGTTAATAAATATTATCTTTATCAAATTAATTTTCAACTATATATAAGTGAATATTAAGTAGGAACATAGGTAAGATGTAGAGATACAAAATCTTGTGAGAAGTTTTCTCGTATTCAACCTTGATTGTGATAGAATGATAAGGTTTAGGAATCAAGTTTGTATTCCTCTCATACTAGAATTAAATATAGATATATTTGATGAGGAATATTTTTCTTTATCCTCTATTCACCATGGAATCATATAGAAATATATGGACCTGAAAGAGTATCTAGTTTTAGGGCATAAAAAGAGATGATGCTGAACATGTGTCTCGATGCTTGGTTTGTCAAAAAGTTAAGGATGAGAGATAGATGTTTAAGTGGATGTTACAACCATTAACCATTCTAGAATAAAAATGTGAAAACATCACTATGAACTTTGTCATCAGAAATCCCAAAACATGAAATCGTAATAATGTTATCTAGGTTATAGTTGATCGTCTTACAAATTCAGCACCCTTCATTGCTATTAGAGATGATTTATCTACTGACCAGATTTCCATGATATATGTAAAAGGAGTGTTATGATTTCATGGGGTACCATTTTTCATTATATCTAATCAGGATCCAAGGTTTACCTCAATGTTTTAGTCAATTCTTCAGCGTGCTCTTGAAACAGAGTGACGTTTCGGCATTCCTTATAAACCTCTGATAGATGGTTCGTCTGAGAGGATAATTCAAACTCTAGAAGAATTATTGGGGTATTTTCTAGGGATTTCAAATATGGTAGGTATATAAACCTATATTTGGTGTAATTTTCTAACAAAAATATATTAAGTCTACTATTAACATGGAACCTATTGAATCCCTTTATGAAAAAAGTCAATAACTCCAACTTTATGGAATGTATTTGTAGAAGTCAAGTTATTATTACTTGATCTTCTTAATGAAACAACAGAAAATGTCAGATCTATTAAACAACACGTAAGAGTAGCTCATAACCAAAAAAAGTAATGCTGTAAATCAAAGAAATAACATAGAGTTTGAAGTGGGTGGTAAGTTGTTTCAAATTATATATCTCCCTAGAAGAGGTTAATGATATTTGGAAAGAAGGAAAAGATGATCCCTATGTATATAATTCATTTTGAAATCCTTTATTGTGTTGGGAAGGTATCTTAATGGTTGTTGCTTCCATTAAATCACCCTCAATTCCACAATGTGTTCCATGTATATCTCTTGAGAAAGTACATACCGGATCTTTTACAAGTACGAGACTTAGAAGTCATTTCAAGGGGTCACGATCTTTCTTATAAAGAACAACAGATAGAGATTCTCAATCATAGTGAAAATGTTTGGGGAAACAAGACCACTCACTTAGTTAAAGATTAATGGTGGAACCACCAAGTTTAGAAAGGTGCATGGTAACTTGATGATATGATGTGGGAGAGGTATCCTCATCTATTTGTTTCCAAGTGATGAATTTTGTCGGTGAAATTCAGTTTAAGGTGGGTATATGTAACACCCAAATATTATTAAGAAATATTATCTTTAAATAATTTTAATTGTTAACTAGCTTTCATTTCATATGATCATTAGTTTAAAGGAACCAAAATATGCCCTTATTATAAATTTACCATTATATCATAGAAGGTAGTTTAGAAGGAATTAGTATAAATAACTTATGAAAATATTTGTTGAATTCATGGTTACCGATTATTTAGGAAAATATATAAATCAATTAGTTATTTTTTCTTTTTATTTAATTACATTTAGTAATTATATTAATTATATATATATGTTATATAATTAAAAAAATATTTTTTATATTCATCCATTGGATATTTGACTCATATGGTATGAATAAACCCTATTTGATGTATATAACCCTATATTTTTTAAAAGGGTAATTTTTAAGAAAATGAATGGTGAACCCCATTAAAATTAATATTATGATACATTAATAATTTTTATATGACATAATATAAATTTTCATTAAATTTGGAATATAAAAATTTACTTTGGATGAAATTTTGATACATTCTAATTACTTTCCATTTTTTATGAATAAAAAAAATTATGAAAATTTTAATTGAAAGCTGTTTTTCCCTCATTAAATTTATATTGTTAAATTATAATAATTTATGTTTTTAAAGTGTAAATTTGGAAGTTTTTATCGTTCAATATAATTTATTTCATTAGAATTAATTTTGCATTGAATCCAGATGTGAAAACATTTTAATCTTTTGAAATATTTTAACATTTAAAACTCATTCTCTCTTACACATAACGAGCTTAATTTTAAATTATTTACTAAAAATTCTATGTTTTCAATTTTGAAAAATATACACCATATTTGAAATCAGTAGCTCAAAATTATTTAAATTTATTTATCTTAATTTTGGTATTTATGAATAATACATCCGTAATTTTTATTAATAGAGAGAAATAGTTAAACAGGTAATAAATGTTAAGAATACTATTATAAAACCACCATAAAACTTGTCCTAATCATATTGGATTAAACATGGCTGGCCATGAAAACCCTTGGGATGAAAATTTTTCCTTTTGAAGCCACCTGGGTGTGATTATGATAGTTAAAACTTTTAATTTAAAGTAAATGAAAATATACTATAAACATATCTCTTATTACTAAACCAATTTTAATATGAAGTTATATAAGTTATCTATTTAATTATAAATATTCATTATAAATAAAATAATATTTCATACATCATGGTATTTTATTTATGATTTGTAGGCATTAAATAATTAAATTTAATTATGACACAATGATGATGTATTGAATGCTTTATTAATAAAGGAATGAAATAAATGATACTATAAATATTTAAATAAATATTATTTTACAGATTTTCTCTCATACATAATTCTTTAGGTTCATATGATAGGTTATAAGTATATTAAATGGTTTTAATGGATTTTAAATCTTTGTTTAGATTTTATTTATATTCAATAAAATGAATAGTGTTAAATATTTAAATTATTGATGTTCTATAAAATAGTACATTATTAAATTATTTAAAACAATTTTTTTTTAAAATAATTAAGATACTATGATATGTTCAAATATCTCTTTATGTGTCCAATTATGATAATATATCCCATATAATTAAAATATATAGCCACATAATTGTTAAAATATTTTTAGCACAATTAAAATTAAAAGAGAATAATTAATGGTAAACTGAAAAGATATATTTTAAAATAAAATAAATATACATCTAAAAATTATTATATGTGAGGATATTGAACTATCCTTATCTTAGATTCAACACATTTAAATTTAGAAACATTTGGATTAAAAAAATAAACATATGTTAATTTAATATTTTAAGAATTTCCAAGAGCACCCCTCACCTATATTATAAAATAAAACCTCCTTTCTCACCTATGCACTTCAATGTGATCTCAAAAGCTCAAAAACCTTGTCCATTTTCCTTTAAAACGTCCCTATTTATATTATAGATGTTATGGGGATCTTCAAAGACCAATTATAGTGATCTAAGAAAAGATTTATAGGAAACACGTCGAGGAAGAGGTAATCTCTTCTTCTGGTTCTTTCAAACGTCTTTCATCTTATATGTTAATTTCGTTAATTTTTTCATTATAAAGTAATAAAATATTTATATATAATAAAATTATATGTTATTTTATTTATTAAACAACCATATTCCACCTTCTATCCATCCTATGAAAAACGAATTCAACATCTGTGTGTACGTATGACATACCGTCTCCACACCGTGGTTTAATCTGTTTTTCACCACCACCTTACATTGATCTGTATAATGATGGAAATAATAACTATATATTCTAATTATAAAATGATAATGAATCTGAAAAATTATAAATTTTTTACATCAGTACCATTCAATGATTAAGGGACTGATATCATCACTCATGCGTATGCACGACCTACCATCTTCAAGGTGTGATGCATTTAATTCTGCAAGATATTTATTAAAGTATGTTTATATAAATGTAAAAAAGGAATAAATATATTAGATATTATGTTAATATAATTTTTTAATGATACAAATATTATTTAATAAGGATAACCATATCTTATTTGGAATAACATGCATAAGAACACAAAGTAGTAAATACCCAAATAATGAGTGACAATAAAACGTTACTAACAAACCAATGATAATATGTTTTTATATGAAATCCTAAAAATGAATATAATTTTAGTATAAGTCAGTGAGATTATTTAAATCATTATAAATGTGTATTATAATCATATAAATCATATCGGGCATAGGGTAAAGAATAATTTTGTAATCAAATTATTATCCGAGTGAGTTTATCCATATGTATTTATTGGGGTATATTTATTATCCACATCCATTTTCCTTAAATATTTAATAAAATTTATATTCTTATAAAATATTTTAAAGTGAATTTTTCCAATTTTTTATGTTTTACTAAATGGTAGTAATGAAATTTTTTTCATTATTTGATAGAGGGTACTTTTTGTCTTTTTTTGGGAAATGTACAAAGAGATTGTTTTTTTAACTTATAAGAAATGAATGGATTTTTATAATTTTCTGACACCTTATTTCCTTGAATCATACCTTATATGGTTTTAATTTTATTATAAAATAAAAATTTACACTTTAAAATTGCATGTGAATTTCAGGAAAGAAAATGTTTTTGAAGAAGAAAGGAAATTTTTTTCAAGAATTAATTTCATCTGTTATATCAAAATAATTTTCCATCTAAGATGACATTATCTAAATAGGGCTAGGTATCTATCCTTATTATTAATATGAATAGATTATTTTTATGATATAATTCAATTTATTAAATCCATTTTTTTATAATTATTATGTTACGATAGAATTCTATTTATGAAACTCATTTTATTCCTTTGGTTATGCTATGAAAAATGATTTATGTTTTTGTGCGACACTAAAGAATGATTTCATTATGAAATGGGTGTGACCTATATCTACATCAAATTAATTGGGTAAATATTTATATATTGTGATATAAAAATTACTGTAACAATAAGTAAATTTGTTTTAATAATTCTTGGTGGGAATGACATGTAAACCCAATTCAGTAACAGACATTATCCACTATGATGGTCTAGAAAATAAGAGTTGACTAAAAATGAAATAATTTTCAATGCTTATCTGTATTCCAAAAAATCTCATGTATTATGTTTTTACTTTTGAGATTAAATTCATTGATTCTTATTAACTTTCTTGACTTATTATATGGCATGATATCAGGATCTTTCATATATTGGATTATATTTTCAAATGTTATGTACTTTTATTATATAATTATGATACGATTGATATCTCCCATGTTTAACTTTAATGAGAATTTAAGATCACCCTTTAATATGTTTCTTTTCCCAAGGTCATGAAAAAGGTTATTTTGTATGATATGTCAAAAAGGGTTCTAGTTATGAAGAAATTAGTGGTATATAATGAAGATGTTTTACAAATAAATTGATTATGATTCCCAATTTATGAAGACACTATACTTAAATGGTACAGCTGTGACAGTGTTATATTTTGTAATTAATATTATCCAACATTTATGTATTATCATTTTATGTAATGTATGGGTGTTTATAATATATGCAATGTATACAACAACCCAAAACAAGAACAACTGTAGCTATCTCAAGATCGTGCATTGTGTAATTATTCTTTTGAGTACTCACATACATTGGAACTATAAACCACCACTCTATACCCACATGAATAAGTACATATTTAAGCATGATAATAGATGAATCAAAATAAATTATGTATCTTAATACATAGGTTGGAAGAATCAAGATCAGTGAGGAAGTCAACATTTTATTCAACTTTTGAAAGGCTATATCATACGTATCTGACCATAAAAACATTGGAACATGATTTTTCAATCCCATAAATGGTGATCAATATCATTATAACTCCAAAATGAAACACCCATAACTGATGGCTATCTCCTAGAAACATTTTATGCCAAATATGTTCTTGGGTTTCTCAATGAATACAACAGATTTACCCTTATATGGGTCGAATAATACTTCTTTATATGAGATAATATAGATCCAAAAGTGAATCTTAACCATCCAAAGGTATTACATTGTGGGAATAAAATATAACTTATGACCTACCAGTTTATCCAAGATGATATAAATGATTATGGAATGAATTTTTCAATTGTGAGAATACCACAAGATTCCATCTATGAAAATGACCACAAAAAAATCTAGATAGGGATGAAAAAATCAGATCATTAGTGTTGGACTCAACTGTTTTGATAATCCAATATCATATTTCTTTATAATACCAAATCATATTTGTATAATAATCCAAATTTATATTTTTATAACCCCAAATCATATTTTGATAATCCCAAATCTTGTTTTCATTTAAGTGTGAGCCATGTCTTCATTCTATGCTAATTATGTTTCATCAATGTTTCCTGTTCCTATAGAGTAATATTCATATATATTCAATATCACTGCTTGATTGGTTATGCTCATAGTGCAGAATTTATCTATGTATAGATGTCACCGTTACAGAGGTCACCGTTACAGAGGTTACCATTACATGGTTACAGTTACAAGCTTATTGTTACAAGGTTACAGATACTAGGTCACTGCTATATGGTCACCTCTATATGGTCACCGTTACAATGTTACAGCTACAATTCTACCGCTATATGGTCACCGCTATAGGGTCACCGTTACAAGTTTACCGCGACAAGGTCACTGTTACATGGTTACTGGTGTGAGCATACTGTTAAAGGTTATAGTTGGAGATTGCTGATGTGCACCTACTGTTGAAGCCTACTTATATGAAGTCTAACATTACCAGTCTACTGATTCTTACTATTTCATACTTTGTCCATTTATCAATATTATTATAATGGTAATTTCTGATAAAATAAATGCTATGACATTAGTTAATGCTGTTTTTAAACATTTCAGGAGACAATACTGTGGATAGTACGAGTTACGATAAATCATGAACATGATCTACTCATTCCTATTGTCATACCTCAAATATTAAAAAGGAAGACCACAAAATAAGATGATATATGGAAGGATGCAAAAAATAGAGGAACATATACACAGATACAAAGAACATGAGATGTGTGATAAAGCTTACTCACCTGATCAAAAATCCAAACCATCCGGCACTAAGATCCTAAACCCATAAGCAACACGAAGATCATTCTATGATAAAATCATTCCTACCTTCTGTGCTTCATCAAATCTTGATCAACATGAGAAACAAAACACTGAAAGAAAGAACCTAGAGTTGCGACACTCAGTTTTGGAAACAAGTTCCAGAGATTGACTCGAACTTCAACGTTTCTCATCCCAAGGAGTGAAGAGATGATCTGCAAAAACATAGAACCTTCTAAACTCTTTCTCATCATAAATGCTCTATTTTGTTTCTTTAATTTACATCTTTGAGATATGTGGGTCACTGTTTATATCACACACTATCTCATGTGCTTGAATTGGAGGACATTAAGTATCATCACATCAATCTCCACATTATCTGTATTTCTAACATATAACTGTGGAGGAGACCGTGTGTGGTCTGTTTTGTTTTTTTTCCCACGAATAATTGTGGTAGATGGTGTGTTCCGTAGAAATTCGTGAAACCTATTTCAAATCCCGATACATGAGGCGTATCATGTTTAAATGTAAACTTTATGGTGGCAGGTGATCACCAAGTGGAGAGTATTAGGTCTCGGTTTGAGACTGAAACTCTTGTTTACACTATTGTGCAAAGCCTCATATACTCTATTTTTATTTTATCCACTTTGATATTTTCTATAACATAAAACTGTTTTTCCTTACACTTTGATAGTTAGTTTTGGTTAGTGTGTGTATTTTTTTAATTCAGTAAACATGTTTCAAAAGTTGAATTAGTGTTATGCACTGATTCATATAATGATTAATCACCCATTTTGAAACATGTTGATCAATTGAACATTTTCATTTCTACTGCCTTAATTAATTGGGCCATTTCTAAATTTTGGGTTATTTTAACGATAATGTTTTTAACAGAAATTATAAGTTGTAACTCAATTCACCCCCCTCTTGAATATCTACTCTGACCAACAATTAGCATCATGAATACCACTGGGACATTTTTGAGATTGAACAACATAACCAGATACTCGTATAGACCATACCTATGACAAAAATGATGTATGCAGAATCCTTATAGGACAAACACAAACATTATGATATCTAGATCACAAATATGATATTGATATCACTCGAGCTCTTCATTGTTGGTCAAAAGGTCATATATCCATGGAAATGGATTCAAGTTCATAACTATCATATTATTCAATTTCCCATAATCCAAACATACTCTTAGGGTACCATCTTACTTTTTTTTAAATAGGATTGAAAAACCCCATGATAAAGTTCTAGGATGATTAATCCTATTCTCCTCTATGTCCTCTATCCACCTCTTGTGCTTTTAAATGTCCTTTATCTCCATATTGTTAGGCGGAATGAATACTGATGCCGCTCTTGGATCTCTATCGATGGAGAAGTCAACCTCTTCTTAATAAGGTAAACCAAAAATGTCATCAGAGAAGATGTCCCAAATAAAATTCAACCACTGGGGAGAAATATGCCTAACGTGATCCTTCATCATCTAGACAAAAAACTAGTAATATGGGATATCATCTACCCATCCAACAATGGTTTGGCCCATCTCAACATCCCTATACATCAAATTCACCCTTTTCAATATACACTATGCCTTCCGGTGATGTTAATGTCACCACCCCATGATAGATATCCTCATGGTATCGAAAAACCACTAGCCATTTAATCAAGAGTATGATTTTAAACCAGATCATCTGGAGGGAAGAAAACTCCAGATGAGGTGACATCTGCCTCTCCGAAGGGGCACTCCCCAAATTAACATATATACATTTTTTGATCACCACTGGAGTTTCTAGAATCACAACAACCTAAAAAAATTGACCAAAAATCCCAAAGATTTCAACCACATGTGTAAATATGAAAATCTGTGACAAACCAATAATAAAAAGAGTGGATACAAGAGTGTAGAAAAACAATTTCATACAAATCACCATAAATTGTCTTCATCCTTTCTCCGTGGGGTTTGGATGCATAGAGTAGATATGTTTTTCACCACAAACTCATGATAGAACCTCACTGCCAAGAGTTGGACCACTCTATAGTCTTATTACAGATGCTTTATCGAAGCCTCGACCATGACCACCACCAAATTTGACTAAACCACCAGTACATATTCTTATTACCACCATATAAGATGTTTTAAAACTAACATTTGAACCAGGTGTTGGAGCTGACCCCTATAAATCACAACATGAGGGAAGGTAATATAGATACATTTCACATAGACCACACTGTTTCATGATTGAAAATCAAATGGGTCATGGATTCACTAATTTCTCTTGTGTCCCTAGATTCCACACTGTTGGAAGAAAAATTAACTTCTAACATTATTTCTATGGTTGGTTCTCATATCATGGGAAGCCTCCAAACATCGCTTCATACCACAAGAATTTGAACAACTTGGTTGAGAGACTATACATTTCTAATATGCACCCCCCAAATTCTACTAGGTTCTTCTCAATATTTATTGTAATATATTTAATGTCAGTAATATTCATCAACTTTAACACATCGACATGATATTGAACATCGCGTCATAGTGATTACTCAGAGAATATCACCCTTTATTTCTTATCAATATGGTATGTCATCGAAAAACGATGCAGTTTTGTAAAGTGTTAGAATTAATCCATTAAGATAATAGTGCCTGACTTGAAACTCTTGAACACACTGGAATACTCCTCTATTAGTATATCAAGGTAAAATTATTTTTAGAACCTTGTATGGATATTAACCTAAGACATACTTTTCTACCTATCACCCAATTTTAAATCATCACATCAACACTTTTCTTCTCCTCAGAGAATATAAGTCATGGGATTCACTCTCCAACCAGGAGGTGTCTCTAGATGCTTGATGATAGATAGAGTAGTCCCATGCCACATCTCAAAATCCTATGAATATCTATCCCTGAAAAACCTGGGAGTATTATGCTAGTGGAATTGATATTCCATCTTATCCATTGATGATGAAGGATGTGATGCTCCCAGAAAAGACTACATAATTTGTAAAAACTCATCACAGAACTATGCCTCAGAACCTATGACTAGAACAAATACTAGTGATATAACTAGAACTACAAGAGGGTTTAATGGTATCCCATGTCCCATTTCCTATATATAATTCTAATTACTACCCTCTATGAATACGACTATAGGTCTCCATGGTGGCATGTCTCCGTAATTCAAAACACATTCCTAAGAATGATTTGATATCGTAAGAGTATTTTTCAAGAATATGAAAGGTCAAAAAAATCTTATAATATTGTCATACCACACACCCTTCCTTTAAATCTAGGATTAGAAAAAAAATATTTATTAACAAAACTAGAGATACCGCCTAATGCCCAACCAAAATATGGGTTACAGTCAAGTCCTATATTTTTATAATTCAATTTCCATTTCATTATCATTTTCACACCACATTTCATCTTTATATTTTTGAACCAAACGCATCCACACATTTTATCAATAAGGTCCTATAATTATCTTAAAATGAAATATGAAATCCACATAATCCCTGGCATAACACGGTCCAGTCCATACGGATCATGGTCCATGACTAAACATTTTATAATTGGCTAATTAGGGTGTCAATTGTAGCCTAATGAGGAAAAATTCATAGATTATGTCATGAAATCTATATACCATACAAGTTTTCTATTTCTATACATATAATATCTATCTAAATAACAAGTACATTACACAAGGCATAAATCACAAAGTCAAGCATTCAAGCAATGCAGGCTATATGAAATATAATAATTCATGTGACTTGATTCTTAACTAGTGTTTACAATGATGCATGGGATGGAATACATTAATCAGATAGGGCTTCAGGTAAAGATACCTTACTCATATCAATAATAATATCATAATTATGTTGCATTATGCAATGGTGGAATCAAGTCCACTGAAATATTAAAAATATAGAAAATAATAATTTAGATTTGAAGAAATTTAGATTTTTTCAATATATGGGATAACTACTCCCATGAATATCTCATTAAAAAATTATAATATCTACTTAAAACCCATATATTATATCAAAATATTAAAACTAGAATATAACATGCTCTGTTACAACTTTGAAACATCCCAGACCTTGGTGCCACTAAATAGTTCCTCGAGCCCGGTTAGTCACATGGCCTGAAGCCTATCTCCCTGAATTCTAGAGGCATCATGATAGTATCTAGGGAATATGGTGTGTATGTTGGGAGTCCATACACTCATGATAGAGTGTAACATACTGAATAATAATAACATTCAAAAGAAAAAAGTATTATAATAATTGAACATGAGGTAAATATCCAAAGATAAACATATAAAACAATATCATAAGAAAACTTATATACAATGATGGAAATGTGATGTTTCTACAAAGTATCCAAAATAAGAATACATGAATTAGTACAATAAATGTATCAAAATATCTTATACCAAAATCTCTAGATATCTTCCTGATCCGAAACTCAGTCATATACTCTCATTCTCCTAAGCATGGTATATATCCAAACATAGTACTATGGGTTCTTACCCTCATCACATCCTACATCCAAATAGTATGTTTTTGTACCAAATGATTTTTTGAACAGGGTGTGAGATACCATCCCAGTAGTTCACCACCCACGTTGTCTATATCAAATCATGTTTGTTCATTAAAAGATCATATAGAGTGCATAATATAATAAGTATAGAAAAAGTAAAATGAGTTCCCATGTAATATATAAAACAAGTGTAAATATATTTCCAAAAAATAAATCATAGAAAATAATCTTCATGAACCTAGAAAAAAAGAATAAAATAAAAAATAAGTATAAACCATATCTATTCCATATACATAGTATATCACATCACCCAATTCCATGCCATATAACCTATATATCGATTAACCCAAAAACATTCCATATAACCAGAAGTGTTATAACAATAAAAGACGATTCATATAACCCATCATGTCACATATACCACGTCTGTTCCATGTAATCTAATGTATCAAACCATATAGGTTTAGATCCAATGTATAGTGAACCAATTCATTCTCATCATGTATTTGAAGCAGCTTGATGGAAACATGGTTAGACCGAGTTTTAATTCCAAGTATCTTATAAACATACCATGACCACTATGAACTGAAATAAGCTGGATTGGAGGCGTAATGAGGCCAATGGTATCCCACAAAATCACGACCCAACGAGTAATCTAATCCAAGGCATCCTCAACCACTATCATGATCCATGGAATATCATCCAATGCATCAAATTAAATCATATATTATTAATTAAATTTAACAATTAAAAATAAATCAATTCCAAGATTTTACCCACTCATATAATAATTATTCATCAATTGAATTATATTAATTTTCCCACTCATCTCACAATTATCAGTTAATTACAATCAAGGATTTTACCAACTCGTATAAAAATTTACATTTCATAAATTTATAATTCAACATCCTGTATCACATGGAATACAAGGAATAATATATAATTATCAATCAATTCAATTCAATTAATTCATAAAATTATTATTCTAACTAGGAAAACAAAAACACTCACCCCTTGGGTGGTTCAAAAATAGGAAAAGGCAAGTGAAATCTGAAAGTTACACACCATGGGTGAACTTAGTTGGGGGAACAACCTCTAATGATTCTTATGGAACAAGTAGATATACATAATATATTTTAATATGTTCAATTTTTGATTCAATTTATTTTAGTGGTGATTAATGAATTAAAAATGTTTCTCATTAGCACCAAAAGCTATATAAAGAACCAAACAACTTAGTCAAAGTATAGTACACATAATATAGGTTCCTATTGGAGTTATCATATTGCATCATATTTGAATTGAATCATATATAGAGAAAAATGATGAATAGATAATGAACCTTGAAATTAGGAATATTATCTTGCACCTAAATTATTCTGCTCATACCAAGAAGTATGGAGAACGACATAAATGGAATGTAGAAATCAATAGTGAAAACCCAAAGAGACTAACAGTGAATGTGTCTGTGTTCAGATGTATGAATGGGATAAAAAGATATATAATACCTTCAAAGGATCTCCCATACATAGGTTATTTCCACTATATTTATAAGAGAATAGGAATTTAAAAATTATAAAATCATTATTCGTATTTTGTGATTTTTTCTAAAAAATACTAGGCAACAAGGTTTGGTTGTATGGTTAGCCAAATAAATTGCCAAATATGCCTCTTCACTATAAGGAGGGGAAATTTTCTTTATTAGTGTACACAGTTTTACTAATGGTGCAAGAAATGTGTATGAACCCACTATCAAAAACTATAGAGGCCATTTAGTTGGAGTAAGACTCCTCCCACATGGTTTGAAAAATAATGTAGGCCCCTCTTTCCCTTTTACCGAGACTCGCTCGATTAGTTAGACAATGTCTTCATTCCCACATGGTTTCTACTAACATTGTGGCCTATCTTCTTTTTTTCTAAAATTCATGCTCCGGGTTCTGAAAAGACCCGATACACCAATGTTTGCAATTTTTATTCATTTTATGTCATACAAAAGCATTTAAACCGAAATTATTAGAATTTGGACATCATAGGAAAACCTGGGATCTTAAAAATATCATGAATTTATTTATTCTCATGATATTATATATTTAATTAAATTTTATTCTTTCATGGTGATATGATTCCAATGTTACTAAAGTTGTAATTTTTTATGTTATAATCTCGTTGATTACAAAGATTGTTTATGAATATTTTTTTAACATTGGAATAGGATCATCTTTTTTAAATAACATCCTGAGATTTCTTATCCTATGGTTGTTTATGATAATGACTATTTTCCCTTATGTTTACTCTTTTTATGAACACAATATTTAAACGAATGCTTTTATTAGAAAATATACATTATTTCTCTCTTCGGTTGAAACCCTTTTTCATCTGTTGCTTTGTTTTTGGAATTTGTTGTCTAAATAAATTACAACAATGAATTTATTTTTTTAATGTAAATTATACCCATATTTTACATTTTAATAAATTTTTTACAATAAATATTCAATCCATTTTCTAGTCAAGGCTCACTTGTCTTTTTTTTAAAATGTGAATGGAATATTTGTTCTAAACATGTATGAAATGAACACAATATTACTCCATCATGGACACTAACTGTTTTAGATCATAATTTATATGTTATCTATATTTTTTTCAATGAAAAGGGAATTCCCAATACTTATATAAATTTCTAGTTTTTAATATGAAAATTTCAAAATATGAATATTTTCTTTAAGAAATATTTTATTGGATTTTATTCTGAAAATTATTTTATATATATAACATAATCCTTTGATATTTTTTCGGATTTACTGGGGATCTGATCAAAAGATACCATTCTTATTATTTATGTAAATTTTTTATGTTTATTCTAACAAATTATTTATGAAATTTTTTCCTTTCCCCTGGGTTATGTAATGACGATTTGTTTGTAGAACAAATTTATTATCATGTGGTTTTATAGGATAAATGTGTTATTATGAAATTTTATTTTCATCGTGTTTGGTGTGATGAATGATTTATGATCTTTTGTTAAATTAATGTATGGTATTAATTCTATGATATTGGTTTGATAAAAACTAAGGATAGTGGTTATTTTATAACCAAGAATGATTGTTATGATATAACCAAGGATGGGTGGGGCATATATCTCTAACCAATGCACTAATTAAAGATTTAGATATAATGTAATAAATAAAAATTAGAAGGTGAGTGAACAAAGTTTAGTAAGTAAAATTTTCCGCTATGATAGTACGTGCTAGGAACCATAACCACGACACTGGTTTAGGGAGTTAACCTAATGCACTATAATAGTCATGGAAGTCAATAATCACTACTATAATGGTTTAGTGTCTAAACTCAGTCCACTATAATAGTCTTGTCTATGATTCATGACTACTAAGGAATTAGTTTTTTAATCATAGGTTTATGATAATAATATATTTATTATGGAAATGTAATGTTATCATGTCTCATGTTCCTTTATTTCATTATGATATATGTATTATGAACTGAATGATTTATGATATGACACATGTTTATGATCTATGATAAGTAGGGTAAGTTTTTCAAATGTTATTTATGTGTTCTCATACACTAATGTTCTTTTTTTGTTGATATATTACTTTTTTACCCTTACTTACAATCTGATCTCACCCTACCATATGGTTCCTTTCCCAAGGATACGATGAATTCAATTATGTATGACCTGTGTAAGAAGGGATGTAATTGTTAATAACTTAAGGGGAGATGATATAGCTCACATATAAACTAGTTTTTAACTATTCTGTAATAAATAATCATTTATGAAGATGTAATGTTAATTAATGAGATGTTTTTTTCTTGACACTTATCATAATCAATTATGGTTTCAGTGATGACTTTTATGAAAATATGTTCAATGGTAGGATAAAATAGAGATATTATACGGGGGTAATGTGGATGTATACTAACAAGGTTATTTTAATTTCCCATTAGAATAATAATTTAGGAGAGTTAATAGTGAATAAAATAAATATAATTGGAACCAGAAATTGTAAAAACATGGATAAAGAGTCTTGATTCAATATTATTGATGTTATATGAATTGGATGAAGGTAGAAATTTTGAAAAATTTGAAAGAAATATAAAAATATAGAGGTATATGGAAGAAAATTTTCTATCTATATTTTGGAGGATCCATAATATGAAACCTATGATCATAGAGGAGAATCTTGTTTTTCCACTAGAAGCACAATAGCCTTCATGGTGTCATTATGAGAGATCGATGTGGTTGAGTCATTAGTAGGTGGTGACTGTGAGGTATGATGATGGGGAAAAACTATGTATCACAATGTAAATGGAATTTCATTAATGGATATATGATTAATTGTATGATTGATGGAGCTTTATAGATTTTGATGGTGGTTTGGGGGGAATTATAATTAGAAAAAATGAACACCATGTAGATTAAAAAAATACATTGTATTGCCAATTTTATTTTCAGTATAAATTGAAAACATTGTAGTCAATAATTTTATAACATTAAAATATATTATTTTGAGGTATTGTAGTTAAGAAAACAATTTTTTAGATACATAAGTCCCCCGTTGATGATATATTTCATTGAAAAATATTAATATATTCGTTAGTTCACCATTCCTAATAGATTTAATAAAAAACATGGATTTCCCCTCTCTGTCATGTCACAAAAGTTTAATTGGAATGTTTTTTTTTGAAAAAATTGAATGATCTATGAAAATAATTTAAAAAAATGGTAAAATTAATCAAATTTTAAAAAAAACTTATGTGTGTGTGTGAAGTACTACTACTGAAGAATATCATAAATTGAAAATTATTATTATGTTTAGTCCAATTGTTATGAATAAATATACGAATGGACATGAAATTAAAAAGATATGACTTTCAAAAATTACAATGATTAATTTAATTTCATATATGATTATGTGAATATTAGAGACTTTTATTTCCATCAGTGAACATGAATATTAGTGAGATTGTTATATTTATTTTTCTAATCTCTGGTGGGAATAATGTAACTATCACATTGGATATAATTTATTATTGATTAGATAATGTAGTTATTTTTGGATGCCTAATTTTTTCAATTATAATGTAAAATGATATAAAATTATATTTTCTATAGGAATATTTTTCCTATGGTTGTTAGTTACTTTTAATGGAAAATGATATATTTGTCCCAACTATATACTAAACCAGCTTCCAAGTTTTCCATTACTATAATGAAAACTATTTTTACTAAATTTTTACAAGTAATTGTTGGATTGCATTTGATTATCAGATGAATTGGTCCTTTTGACATTGAATATCATTTGGTTAGTTTTGATTTTCTTTTAAATCCATATTTTTTTTAATGTTTTGATTATATGATATTGATATTTCATTTATGGATCAGACACATTTGTAGCATGGGGATAAGTTCTTTATTCTTTTTCACCCTTATATATAGTAGAAGTATCATTATTTTTATGCTCAATTTTTCCAAATATTATAGATGAATATTGTAATAATGAGATAGTTGAGAGTGTTTTGTTTAATATATTGGTAGAATCAGTGTGATATAATAGTATGGAACTCTATATTTATGGATTATTTTTTTAATCTATTGTTAATTATTACTAGTAGTGAACATAAAAATCGTAGGTGTGGCATCAATAATAACTGAGTTTTTACTATTGGGAAATATGTCATGGAGGAATATAAAAATAGAAAAAGGGGGAAACATGGGGATTTAAATAATAATTTGCAATGTCAAAGTGGTATGATATAGAGGGATGGGTTCAGTGGGAATCAATGGTGTTGGTAGTTAGATATTTTGATAGTATAATGAATGTAAAATTTCATGCAGATATATATATATATATCATCAAGTTTTAATTGCCTCAAAACTACACAGCATCATAATTATTTAATATAGTTATAAAAGTACACTTTTGAAATATTAATGAAATATCCAACTGATCGTTTTCTAAATTAATTTAGTATTTTAAATATCATTTCTAAATAATGAATTAATCAGTTTGAATAGTGTTACTACTCATATTTTTTTATATTATTTTAGAGTGGTAAAATTATTGATGCCTACAAGTATAGGTAGAATTTTAACATAGAGTATAAATGATTAAATCAAATAAAACTTTAATTGAATTCAAAAAATAAATATTTCAACAATTTTACTGATCCAAAAATTGAATAATCTATTTGTATTATAGTTTTTAACATCTAAACATTCATCAAAAAGGATATTAATCAACGCCTAGACATATTATAATTAGGGTATTTACACTAATACAACATTTTCTTAAATATAAATAGGATATGGGAAAGAAATATGTATATCATTTTAGTAAATGTTTCAAGGAATTATAGATTATACTTTCTAAATCTTAATATATTTGGTTTATATTATGTATTATATATTTTTCATTTCAGATTAAATTTTATATAATCTAATTTTTTGTTTTATTCTTCCAAATTTTTAATTCTCACTGCTTTTATATAATTATAACGATAGTTTGGAGATACCCTATTTTAACCCAACATAACTATATTTTATTGAGTTTTCTATATTATAAGTTTTTTAATTCTTCAATTCAGACCCCGATTAAAGATTCCATATTAAAAAAACAACATATATCAAATATAATCTCTATGATTTCTTTATAATAATGTTTATAAGGGAAACTTTTATTACACTCTCTTATCTTCAATTATAATCTATTGATGGTTTATATTATAAGAAACCACAAATATTTGAGAAACACATTCCTAAGCACCATAGTGATCAAATTAATATTTATTTTTATCAATTTTAGTATCGATAATATGATAATATTTGTCAAATAATACAATTTTCTGGAGAAGGATACTTCATATTTCACCTATAAAATGAAATATGTGTCCAAAAGAGACAACGCAGTTTGGAATACATTATAATATATAATGAAAAAAAAATATATTTTTATGTTTCTTCTTATGAAAACAAAAATTATTTTTAAAAGAATATAGAATTGTATCATTGTCAAATATTTATAGTTCACGAAACCAAAATTTTTATGATAATATAAAAATATCATAATATTAATTTTTCAATATTTGATCATGTTGTTTTAATATATCAAATAACTTTGACTATAGAAAGTATTCTGACAACTCTGGAAGAAAAAAAATATATGTCATGATAAGATTTTTTAAAAGATCATTTAAATTCATAGAAATCTTTTTGATTCAATGTGAAAACTTTTTAATATAAAAATTTAATAAGGGATCATAATATTGATGAATTTATGAAAACATTGATATAATGTTAAATTTAATTGGAGACACTTGATGATGGGAAAATAACAAGACAAAATGATTTGATCTTAATTTTATAATTTTTAATAATAATTGAGATTATGGTGGTGCAAAACTCATTTAAGATATGTTTAGTCAATTTGAAAAATTTATTTGGATGTAGAACATAACCAAAAAAAATAATGATTCGAAAAATCTGATAAGATACATAAATGATATGATTTATATTATATTATCTATTATGAATCTACGAAAATAGGATTTATAAATATGTATTTTCCATTTTATAATATGAGAGATATATAAAAATGATAAAATAATTGTAATTGCAATAAATTTTAAAATATATTGAAATATAGAGTGAATGTAAAGATTCGTCCTCAAAATGTTGTTCATAGATTGTGTATTGTAGATATATTTTATAATTGGATTCTATAATTAAAAATAACAAAATATATTTTATGCGCATGGTGATTAATTTTCAAATAACTATAATTTTCAATTAATTTTATATTTTGGATGGTGAAAAGAAATCACCATTAATAGTGAAAAATAAATGAATATTTTGAAGAGAAAGAATATCTTTATACCAAGTTATCAAGGGAAAAAATAATTGTTCAAGGAAGTACATGGTATGAAAATTGATAGTATTTATGAAATATCTTCTGAATGAAAAAAATAAATATTATAAACTCGAATATAGTAAACCATGATGAAATAATTAATCATATTTACAAAGAGAAAATATTTGAGATTTTATTATAATGTAAGAATAAATTGGTAAAAATCATCATAAAATTATATATTTATTGAAACCTCGGAAAAATATGACTTGAGAACTTGATTCTTCCTTAAGAAAACACATTTTCAATATAATTACATCATTTTATAATGTATTTATTTTTTTAACATTTTTCTATAATATATAATATTTTTAAAATATAATTTTTCATTGTGGAAACCATAAAATGTAAAAATGGAATGATATTTTACTTTACAAGTCCATTAATCTCTTTATAATTGTAAAATATTTAAAATGTTAACACCTAAATTTCATTTTTCAATATTTCTTAAACCAAGAAAATTTGGTTACAAAAAATTTTTCCACTGAAATTTAATGATTAAATATCATGTACCTATGATTGAAGAATTAGTTTCAGGGAGATTAATTTCTACTATAATGTGATAAATAGCTTTTAAAAATAGCATATTTTGAATAAATTTAATGCATGATGTCTTATTTTTATAGACATTGTATAATATGGGATTATTTTTTTAGGTGATGTAACCACTCTTATCATAGAATTTGTTTCTGACCATTTTTATAAATTAATTACTTGATATAGAAGATGAAAAATAATACATCAGATGGTTGATCGATGGTATATATATCTCATGGAGGAATCATTTTTTAAGTAATCAATATTTTTATAGATCTCTTTTTTAAAGACCAATCATAATAGGTAAATATCTTACATTGTTAATCATGATTTATGTTTTTAAACTATATTTATGAATTGATTTATTTAACATACACAAGTAAATAGGGAGTGAAAAAAGTATATTTTACACAATTCCTTTTATAATTGGGTAATATTCACCAATATCACCTATATAAAGTCTATATAATCCCACATATTTACAACAATGGATTTGTTTTTAAAAAAAATATGAATTTTCCTTTGTTTTTTCAATTTAAAATTATGAAATTTTATATCTATTAGATTACTCAAGATACATTATCTCTAATATGAAGGATTGTTTACAGTTCTATAGAAATTCATGAGATAAAAAATTCCTCATGGTATATTTTTCTATGGAAGTCCTTTTGATTCATAGTGGTATAAGATGATTGATTCTCAACTGAATAGGGTGGTTAAATTATAGAAGTTGGAATATATAGCAATAACATTTAATATATATTATCCCTTTTTACCTCAAATTTTCATCAATATTGTAGTACATTATTCTAATATTCAATAATAAGGGAAAAGAAAAAATATATTTTGATATAATATCATGAGTTTTCAATATCCCTAGAATAATTTAAAAGATAAATTTACTTATTATAATATATTGTATTATAATTTATAATAAGTTAATAGAAATGTTTTGGTTAATTTGAATTGATTTTTATATCTAGTAAATAAAATGAGAGTCAATTATCTATAATAATGTATTATATTTAAATGGATAAAACTATTTCTAGTTGTGAGGAAATAAGATGTCAATAAGATTAGTTTTTAGGATTTTAAATTATTAAAATTCTCATTATCATCTGAAATTATTCTATAGTTATATTTATATGGATGTATGTATAACCTATTCAATCTAGATTTGTAATGTTATACATGGTACCCTATTACAGGGAATTGGATATGGTGTTGACATGTTAATGTGAGTAAATCCACGCATCACATATATATAACATCATTTATATTAATATTTAATACATTTTAAAATATTAAAAACCCATAAAACATAAGATTCTATGTCATTGAAAACTATAACCAAAATCAACTTATTCCATGAACGATCATTAATATGTACCATAATGTTCTTATCGCAATCTAAACTTCTTATACATTTCAATATTTTATTCAAAACCAATTAAAATTGAAACATAATAATTGGTTAGCTTAGATGCACAGTGTGGGTAAACATAATATATATAAATAGCTGGCCACAAGTGAGCATAACATTATGAAATAGTTATGAGAACATGTTTATAGAATAATACCCCCACCAGAAAATTATTATGTAATATATCACAGGTCATTTCATTAAACATTATTATAATAAAATACATTAGACAATAGAGTAAATATTCACGGATAATCAATTATGAGCCATTCAAGATTTTAATAAGAATATGATATTGGTTTTTTTCACATATATAATCATTGGAAATTATTTCCATAAAAACAGATATCTAGAAAGACTATTATAGTGGATAGAGACCCATAGATGATTTTTTTCACTCCCCATTCAATTCATTTACTTAGTCAAGCATCACTTCCTAGACTATGATATTTGATAAGGCCTCATAGTGGATTAATTTCACTCCAATTCCCATCATATTATATCATGAGATATAAATATTTTACTAAATTAATTGGAGGGTTATATATTTTTTTTCCACCAATCACATAATGATGACCATACATAAGTGCTCCACAAGATCAAAAAAATGCAAATTATTTAATCATGACATAATTTACCAGTGTTCGATGAAATGGGTATTAAAAAACATCCTTATAATATTTTCATAGTAATAAATCTATAGATAGAGAGTGGATTTTATAATAATATCATATCAATAGTGAGTCATGGAAATCTACTAAAAATTTTGGTATAAATTAAAAATCCTTTTCGTAAAATAATTAAAAATATTCGCTTCCTTTGATAGATTTTAAAAACTAATATTTATTTAAAATTGAAAAATAATTTTCCTTTTAAAACCATTTTAACCTGTAAAATAAGAATTATGAATAATAAATGATAGAGTGATGGTAAATTCCATTCATTTTCTTCCAAGAAAACATTATTTTCACACGTTTTAGAAAAGAAATATGTCCAATGGATGTTTTTGAACCAAATTCATTTTAATCGGTTACAAAGAAAGTAAAAGGTATCTAAAAGTAAATTTATCTTCAATTTTTCTGATGATAATATTTTTTTGAAGGATATTGATATAGATGATAACAATTTCCAACAAAAAGGATAAATAAGAACAAAAATTCTTAAAAACCTTGATGATATGAAAATGGAATCAGTTTTAGTGATAAAAAAATAATTCATGTATTAGAAAATTAAACATTAACAATCCTGATTAAGCAACGTGATTCGAACATAACCCTTACCTCAAACCCCGTCGTGAATTATATAGAGGAAAAATTATCTAATAAATCTAGATTTATTATAAAATTACTCAATAATCATAGAAATTTGTTTATTACTTTATATCACTTCGTTATAAATTAAAATTTCCCATTTGTTAGGAACTATTTATTCAAATCATTATATTGTTTTGAAAATGAAATTTTTTACAACCAAATATTTTACCTTTTTATATTAATATTTCATACATTTATCAATACAATAATGAGGATCATAAATGTTTAGTGTGTTAAGAAACATTATTACATAAATGAATGGTTTCTATATAAACTGCATCTTCTTCTACTGTGTTTATCATAACTAAAACCCTTCTTAATTTTATTATTCATAACACCATTCATCGTAAAAAGGGGAATATAAATAAAATAATGGATGAGCTTAGATTCTATATAAGGGTAAACAAGATACATATAAATGATGAATTATATATACCATGAGAATAAGTGTATGAAAATAATAGAATAACATTAAAAAACCATAACCTTAATATAATATATATTAATCTATAGACATGAATTATGCTTGTAAATTCATAATACATTAATCTTAGTGTATTCAAATAAAATGGGCCATGAGGGGAAAACATTTTCTTAATAGATAAGTTTTCTTTATATCGAAATAACCATAGAAAATCACTTCCTTTTTAGAAAAGGAATTATAAAAAGACAATAAAAGTCATTTGGGCTCACTCCACCCACCATCGTAGTAATCAATGTTCACACCCAAGAGTATCAATGGCGAAAGGTTCCCAAACTGAAATTAGTTCACTCCACATTTCAGTCCAGTTTATCTCATGAGATATCCGTCTTTCGCTAATACAATGGAGGGATATATAATTTAGGGACCAACCATCAAAAAATGAAATTAATATTAATTTTTTATAGGATAATAAAAAACTAAAATAAAAAAATAATGAAAAGGAAATGTTATTATTATATAATCTATTAGGGAATTACCCATTGAAAATAAACAGGTATTGCCAAAATTTCATCTGACATAACTAGAAGCAAATTAATGGGTTCCATAATCATTTACTCAATTAATTATAGAAAAAAACATAGAAAAGTCATGAGTTTCAATAGGATCTTTACAAAACATACATAAACCAACAAGATAAATAGAAATTATTTCATCATCAGATCATATCCCCAGTACAAATTATGAAACTACAATGTATGTCATCTTAGATAGAAACATTTTCTAAAGGATCACATAAAATGTTTAATGATGAAAATATTATTTCTAATTGTAAATGAAATATCCTAAATATAAAAATATCCCTAATATTAAGGAAAAAATTATTTTAAAAACAACATTGGAATTTGGTAAAGGA
The DNA here is from genome assembly GCA_963277665.1 of Viscum album. Lineage (NCBI taxonomy): Eukaryota > Viridiplantae > Streptophyta > Magnoliopsida > Santalales > Viscaceae > Viscum > Viscum album. Next base: position 944,586,845 of record OY728155.1, on the reverse strand, counting down.
TGATTCTTGATTATTGAATCGTTATGATGTTGTAAAATTACATTCATGATCTGTACATAAAAAAAATGTTTCACCACAATTTAACATTAAAAAGTCTATTTAAACCCATTAAAATTTTGATAAGAAAATTCCTTTTAAATAATGTTTTATAAATAAAATAATGGGTATAAATTACATCAAAACAACTTTTTAAAACTGTAAACATATTCATGAAACAATTTTTCGAAAAAATTATCATGGAAGGGAAATGAATTATGACTGAGGAGGGAAAATGCCTATTTTACATTATTTTTTATTTCATTATTTTGAATATTTATAAGTGGAAAATGAAATTAAAACATGTAATTTAAGGAAATAACAATGTTTTAATAAACTTTCTTGGTTTTTGAGAGATAGAACAAAAAATTTATTCATCCAAACTTACCAATAAAAAATCCTAATAAAAAATTGAATTGTAAATTAAAACCCATATCACATTGGTTAAATTTTTAATTATATTCCCTATAAAATTATAGGATCATATTAATATTTAAATTTCATGAAGATATAGATATTCTTAACATAATAAGTTATTTTGGTTGAATACACACCTCATCAAAGAAGATATGTGCGTAACATAACATATATTCCAAAGATGAATACTTTAGATGTTAAAACCAAACATTTTCGAATAATAGTCATATATATTATATAGTAATGATTAATTATTACCCATTTACTACCAACTGGTTTATAATTATTTATTCCAATAATTTTTCTAGGTGATAACTGCTTTGTTTTTCTTTTATGTTTTGGTTTTTATTTTTCAATATTTATATATTGATAATTCCCCACTAATTATATTACATATAATCGGGATATAAATAAAATATATGTTAATTATATAAAAATTTGGAGTCATCTATATTATTTAGAGATTGGAAAATAATTACACAATTCATAGATATAATAGGTCATATATACACCCTTATAAAGATTTCATTTTATAACACATGTATGAGAAGAAAGAAAAATAATAACCCCTTTAAAAATGATTATTAAACCATATATATATATATATATAATTTTTTTAGAAAGTAATATCCTCATTACCATCCATGTATTGTAGAAATAATAAACTAAACACATCGCTTCATAGAGACAGTAGACCACACGTACACTTGATTGACATTAGAATTTTCTAACTGATTAGAAGGTAAAAATGTAAATGTGATAATATAATTCCATAATTATAATTATTTAATAAATGTAATATATATATATATATAATATTTATATCCATCATTATATCTATTTTGGAGAGGCGGTGGGGGAAAATGAATTATAATATTCCACAAGGCAATAATATTCCATACAATTGTTTGATGGCTTCACATCCCATTTGATGGAAGAGGAGATAGATAATGGTTATTTCCTTAACATAATAAAATCTAATTATATAAGATATATTTTTGTTATTATTTAATAACGATTGAATAATTTTTGAATGAGGTAGATGAAGAAATGAAATAAAATTGGTTGGTTGTGAAGATTATTTATTATTCCGACATCCTATTTGGGTTTCAAAAAAATTTCATCCCCAGTGGGTTTTGAAATAAAAAAAAACTATAAAAAATGGTAACGGATGTTTGGAATGTATTTAAATATTAATTTTCCAAATTTAATGTATTTTGGATTATGAAAAAAAGATAATTGGAGGTTCTAATTTTTAAGAGGAAAAAACTAAATTTTTAGTAAATACTGAAAACTATTCAATAATGAGAAGAAACATTTAAACCAAGTGACTAAAAAATACATAATAGACAATAGGAATGGTAATTTCATTAATATTCAACAATAAACAAAACCAAAACATGTTTTAAACATTTTATTCCCATTACCTATTAGGTAACTCACTCTTGACATTATTGTTTTCAATAAGGTAACTAATTTTTTACCATTGAAATATATCCTTCATGAATAAAATTAAAATAAGCCATTTTGGATAATTTAGAATGAAATATTATAAATTTTTTAACTAATTAAAAAAATAGAAAACTTGTTTTGGGGGAAAATAATTTTAACCCGAGTACATGTAATGTAGAAACACTTATTTTTAATATAAGTATGTCAAATTGTTTGTTATGTTTTTAAAATTATTTATGAAAAACATTTAGTCGAACATATTAGAAATATTAATAATTAAGAATAATAATATTCAATCAATTTTAAAAAATTAAATTCACCTATTTTATATAATTTAATTAAAAACTAATCCCAAAATTATGATTTAAAGGGTCATTCCAAAGAAAACGTTTTCTTAATTATAATAACTTTTTATGTCAAACCACAACATAAAATGATTAAAAAGACCTAAATTGGATTAATAATTATATATTTGAACAAATGTTACTTTTAATTCCATTTTAAAAAAAATGGTAATTTTAAAATTCCTTTATTGTAAGGTCATATTTATTTAAAATCAATATTTTTCACTATTTCTCAAGAAAATAATATTTTCTGAAAATTATTTAAAAAATAATTATAAAATAAATTTGAAATGTTAAATCAAAAATATAATATCATTTATTCTGTTCTATTTTCTATATTTAGTTAATATTAATTTTAAAATATGTATACAACATGTGATGGTACAAATGTTTTGTTGAATATAATTTTTAAGAATGGAAATTGATTTATTCATTTTCCAAGACTAAAAAATATCAGATGAATGAGAAACCATTTATATTATAATATTCAATAAATAATGATTAAATTAAATTATTAAGATAACAACACATTACTCTGTATTAAAATGTTTGTTAGATAAACATTTATTTATGTTTAAATTTTTGTATAATATTCATTTATAATAAATTGACAACCAATGAAATTATTTTATTCATGGGTAAACCATATAAATTTCAGAATTTTTTTGTTCTTAGTTGTTCCAAATTGATATACTGAATGGTTATAATTTTATTCTATATTATGGTTCATTTAGACTCTTCGGTGGTTTTATCACAATCTTTCAAAGATATTATTTTTAAAAAAAAGAAATATAACATAAAATCATAGGGTCTTACATTATAGACAATTAAACAGAATTTAAATATTTAAATTACATCACTTTGATATAAAAAATTTGAGGATATATCTATTTCAATACATCTTACTTTCATAATATTATTGGAATATGAATTCATCAATAGGTCATTTACCATGTGATTTTTCTTAATCTATAACACATTATCTATGTGATCCATGATTTATATAGTTTTGTCTTCATAGGAATGATCATGAACTAGTTGTACGACCTATGAAAAATGGACTAGTGAAATGTGTTGCTCCAAATAAAATTTTAACTCCATAGAATATGATCCTGATGTATAATCTTAGGTCTTAATGGTCCTTTTATATTTACCATCAATCTAAATACTATGATCTATACTGAATTTGTGCTCCCTATCAAGATTATATTGAATAATTCACTAAAACATTAAGGGAACCATCATATCCTGTTCAAATAAAATAGAATATGGAACTATATAAAACCTTACCACATTATTAATGTATATTAAAGAATGATTATCAATAAAAAAAATGTATAGTATAAATATGAAGCACGATGATATTTTAAGGATATCATCTACAACCAAAATAATATTTTAACCGTTATACATTATGGGGATTCCGATGAAAATGTCAATGGTTTTGTTTTCACATTTCTGTTCTAGTATTATTAATAGTTATAACACCCCTCTAGAAATCTATGTGATGTCCAAAAATTGAATAAATATTAATAATTGAGATAAATATTCATCAAAATACTATTTCATATCTTTGAACATCTTTATACTTCCAGGATAAATAGATAATGAAGAAGTATGAGACACACCTATAAGATCCTTAATTAAATACGGTATGGACAGAACATATTCACTATTCTCAAACCATATAATTTGATCAAAATCAATGTTGAATTTAGTATCATTCATAAAATCCTTATACAGCTTCACATCGTCCATTCATGCCTCTTTAATATTAAAATGTATAGATAGTGGACCACTCATTTTATAGAGGTATTATTTCTCTACCTCCAACTATGATTTAAATTTCTATCTACTAAAACACCAAAAATATTGGATCATTTATGATTTTCATCATAGATAGGATAAAATGATCTTTTTAGATGAAATCACATGCCAACTTGTTCCATTTACCAGGGTAGAAATGCATTGAACATTCATAATCATTAATTATCTCGAACACATTCTCTAGTTCAAAATCAATATTCTTTAATGAATATAAACTTAAATAACTTATGATCAGTATAATATGCCATATTTTACCATAAATATAATTCCAAAATGCAATTAATAAAAAATTATCACCATTAATTCCAAATCAGGAGCTGGGAAACATTTCTCAAGAACTGTAAATATTCATGAGTCATAAGCTTTAACCATATCATTCTACATGTGGAAACATAAAAATTAATTCATTGATGAACCACTATTGAATATAATATCTTATCCTCTATAGGGTGATGTATGTAAATTTTGGTTTACAAACCATCTCATACATATTTGTAATGTTCTCCACATTTATCTATGCAATTAATCATGGATCCCTTATAAGTTAACATGTTGAGTGGATTATATATCCCTAATATGTTTTCAAAAATGATTCAAAAATATTCATTCACACCAACAAAATAATAAATCTCAACCTGAGTGGTTGTTATGAGCCAATGTTCGATAAAAACCATCTTTGATACATCCATTGATATATCCTCATAGTAGATTACATGAACCTAAAACGGAAATTTATACAGTTGAAATTTGATCTTGGTAATTTTTTCATAAAACATATTCTTACATGGTTACTTCTTTACAATATTCAATAATTCTGTATTTACTCCTTTATTTTTAAGTATGAATGATTTTCATCAATAATGACTATAAAAAATAGATTAAGGTAATCTGTAAAGTCTATATTCATTAAATAAAAGAACATATATGAATAATTAACAAGAAAAAATGATATAAATATACCTTCATAGTGTCCACTCCTTGTGTAGAATTATGTCATAGGTATATCGACCTTTTTTACAGTTAAATGATTATATCCAAACTATAGGTCAATCCTAAAAAATTATTGATCTTTACAAAATTATGAAATAAGTCATCAATAAAAGGTAGAGGATACTTATTATTGATTATTATCATATAATCACCTAGATAATCAATATTGATTCACATTGATTCATATATCTTCTTAATAAGAAGAATATGTTCAACCCAGTGTGAGACACTTTTCCATATAGATACTTTATCCTTATAATCTTAGATTTTCTTTTTTATTTTCAATAACATTAACATTTTAATCATATATATAGTCATTGATATAAGTGTAGCAATAGTTGTGAGTTCTATTAAGAAATAAACATCATTATCCGGTAGAAAACTACAAAATTGATCTAGAAGAACATCAAAAAAATACATAATAATGGGAATATCATTGATGTTGAGTATCTCCACAAAAATTTGATATAAACACTATTTCCCTATTGGTATGCATAACCATAAAATTAATTTGATCTAAAAAAGGTCATATTTATCATCACACTAATAGTTGATCATATGTTTGACTGGAATATAAAACAAGACATCCCTTCCTCGATAGTTGATGTTGGATTTGGATAAAAATCAAATCCATTCATATGATAACATAAAGTTCAACTAGAGTGAGAATAAAAAGGATTTCAAGAAGAACATTCCAAAAAACATAAACTATATTGGAATCATATACATGATTTATAATCATATTACACATATAGGGTTTATCAATTATTTCAATATCTATTCATTTGGGATAGGAAGTATCATTCATAAATAATTTTCCATATATAATAGATTTTATATAATAAGATCAAATATTACACTTCAGTAATTGAACATACATTTCACCATCCCATATTTATTATTTTCTATTCAATCTCTTTGTAAAACAAAAATTAGTGGAATAATCATCATACATCATTGATTAGATAGATAAATCACTCACTGGATGACCAAATACCAACACCTTATTTTCAATCGTTGAAACCTTAGGTTTATCGTTGGTTATTTATTACGAATATCTATTAAAATAATTCTTTATGGTTCATAATTAAAATGTGAATTAACCCATTAGTACCCCCAATGAGTGTCCAAATAGGTGATTAGTGATGGAACACACACCGTGGATACAAATTATGGAAATGATATACTTCGACCAACTCTTTTTATGGTTATTTACCCTAGATGAATTAGTTGTAAAAATACAACAACTTTTACTCTTCTGGCATGTACTTTTTTTAAAGAATCCATTTTTAATTTCATTACAATGAAATTGGAAATTATTTTACAGTTTGGATTATCCTAAGGGATGTCCCAAATTTTTTCCCAACCTCATATATAATGGTTATGGAAACCAGTCATCTAATCCGAACTATAGAGAAACCATATTTTCATTAATACATATTATATCATTTTAGATGAATGTTCAATACAATTCAAAAATACAGGCATAAGAACCACAGTGGTATAGTGAATTAAAAAAAATGGATTCTTAAATGAATGTTTTAGATGTAAACTAAATAATATCCTATTATGATATTTAGAACTAGTACCCTTCTTAGACAAATAATAAATAAAAACATTCTGCATAACCCACACATAAGAATGAAAAAAGGGTTATCTCTATTGATCAGTAAGGGTAAACAAGTGAGATAAACATGATCCCATTAACATAACAAGAGAATAAGGGTCTGAGAATACGAGGATAAATTTTGAGAACTGTTCCATTCATATCAGAGATTATAATCTTGAGATAATGAATAAAGCATGGAAATTCACCTGACATGAATTGTAATAGAATCGATGAAAATTATTCACTATATAATAGTATTGGTATAATAAATATTCTTTTGGAATAAATATAATAATAGAAAATAATTTCATTATAATTCAAGGATTACATATAAGACAATCATATTAGATTGGGTTCAGTCCCCAAACCATCATAGTATTGAATGTTTTTTCCTAAGACTATGAAAGTGGATAGATCCCCTTATGAAACATGGTGAACTCCCATTTAATGTTTTTTTTATCTTATGAGATATCTATCATTCCCCCATGAATCTTGGAGATATATAAATGTAGAACCACCATCACATAATAAAAATCATATAAATTTCATTTATATGATCATAAATGTTAATCAAATCATAACTAGTGAAAGTGAAATAGGTTTCATTGGTAATTCATTGAGGAATAACCAGTGAAAATAAAATGGGATTCATAAAAATTTCATCAAGACACAAAAAATGAAAAAGAAATGTGTTTCGAAATCATTTCAACATTTCATCAAGTCATAACCCCCGAAAAATGAATAAGTTTCATTGCAATATTTTAATCATAATATTAAACCATTCGTAGAAAGAGTAATTATGGTATAATTTTATAATATACCTTGTAAATATTAGGAAATATCCAACTATTTAATCTTAAATAGATGTTTTTCTAAATTATCCCTTCAAAAATTTTTGAGGAAAATATTATTTCCTCTTTGAAATAATTTATTATTAAAACCAAAAATTTGTGAAATATTAGAGGAAACATTTTCATTGAATGGAACATTGGGATTTTATATTTCGTCCTTGAAATAATTGAGTTTCCCTGATTATGGAAAATTATGAAAATTTAAGGTACATTAAAACAATAATCCCATTCACATTTTTGGTAAAAATCCAATAGTACATCGTTTTGAAATTGACAATAATATTTCATTTAAACCATTTTATAAAAATTCAAACATGGGTAAACATATCACATCCAATGTCATTAATATACTTTATTTCATGATTTTTTATATAAATAAAAACTTATTTAAAAGAAAAAATATTTTGTTGTTTATTTTTTAAATTAGGTATATTGCAAAAAACCTATAACAGTTGTATAATGAAATTATTGAATACTTCAATAACATGCCCAAAAAATTCCATAATTGTTCAAAATATTCATGGGATATCCTGGGGATGTAAATAATATAGGGGTGTGATATGATTCCCAGTAAGTGAGAAAAAAAATAGTTTAAGATAATGTTGTACATGTGATTCAAGAATCATGTCAATGTTACATAACAGGGGTGAGAATGATATTCTTTAATAACGAGGCATGATATAATATGATAACATAATATAATCATATTAATGTAAAACAATTTAAAACATGGAAACAAAAACATATATCATGGATAACCACAGTGAAATAATAATATATTCACTTAGGATAACATCCAATAAACCCTTCATGAAATCTAATAAGATTAAAAATTTACACTCTCCATCAGATGGATATATAATTCCGGGACCGCTCTCCACATTCATATCATCTACACATATTTGTGTGCCACATCGATAATACAATATAAATATGTATTTCATCAATCTTAACCCCAGTATTAAGGAGTGTGTGTAACATAAATTTAAATAAAAAATCAATTTAAGAGATATAAAACAATTTTAATACCCTTTATTGTAAATTCAGATGCATATTCATAACATAAATGTTTTCTATAAAAATAGCTCAATAATTTCAACAACATAATGGGTTACATATGGATTCAAGGGAGGGGTTTGTGAGATTTAAAGTCTCTAATTATAAATTTTAAAACAGATGTGAAATAAGTGGGGTTTTTTGAAAACATATAACAATATGAACAATTTTAAAAATTAATAATATAAAAAAGGTTATTGAATAATTTTCAAAAGGACATGATTCCTTACCTTTAGTGAGAACATATAAAATTATATTAGGAGATTTTTAGATCTTTGGTACACCTTGGGTGGGCTCCATAGCATGAAATATAGTGTAATTTCATTCTTTATGGGGTTTAGTGGTTAATATTTGTTGGTTTTGTGGGATTATAATGAAAAAGTGGGGATAGTGTTTTCTTATTTTCCAGATTTTTTTTTGGATTCCATATGATAAAGTAATAAAAACCCCAAATGAATATAATTTTATTTACATTGTTTTGTACCTAATAGGAGTGGTTTTAATTATTTTATGAAGATAAGAACCAAAATAATTATTATAATACCCTTGCTGTTGTGGAACTGAGTAACATTTATAATTAATTGATTTTAAAACAACAAATTATAATATAGTTTTTGGAAGATTCATTTGGGTTCATAAAAATTATAAAACTACCAAAAATTACTTATTTTAAAGCGTAAATCTATATTTGGTTGTGGATAACATTTATGGAATATGTTATGTCAGTTTTTGTTGATTAAGTGGTTATAACATGCACAATATATTTTTAAAATAATATATTCCAACTAAAAAAATTAGTTCCCTTCGAAAATTATAAAAAATTTTACATTATAAATTTCCTATATGAATATTAAAAAATTATTATTTAATTTATCAAAAATATATTTTTAGGAGAATTTGTATTTTTAAATCTTAATTCTCATCTATTGAAAAATAAAATTTTTTATATAAACAATTCTTGAAGCTTATAAAAATTAATTTTTTACATCAAAAAATAATTTTATCATTTATATTTAAAAATTATTATTCCATAATAATTTTTACTTAAAAGATATTTTTTATTAATTCAGGATTTCATCAAAATGAGGGTCTTGATTAAAGGAATATATTTCTTAAGAATACAAATAGTTTTTTTTTTGAATTTGAATAATTTTTTATCAAACACATTATCAAATCATTTAATATTAAATATTAAAATAGATTACATACAATCAATGAATTATTAAGAATGAAAATATAAAAAATCATATTATTAGGGTAAAAATTTAAAGCCTTTTATAACACCAGGAAATTTAGAATTGGTATGGTTTTCTATTGTTAACTTTTCACTAGGTGGATCGAAAAAATGGTTAGGGTCATGATACCGATAGGCTGTAGATTATCCTATAAATGGAATCTAACATGATTTGTTGTTTAATATTATATTATTATTAGTCAAGAGGAAATAATAATGATATTATATCCCCAGTAATCTTTGATAAATAAACTTAATATGGTGTGATCCTACTAGTTGAGGCAATTGACTCATTTTTATGGTTCAATTGGGATTTATCAGAAACCAATATATGTAATATAAATATAATCATTTTCAAATGGATATATTAGAAATTATTATGATTCTAAAAATTATTTTAAAGTTTATATGAAATAACAAATATAAATTAAAAAATTAGGGTATGTGTTTTCTCAAACTACATTACGTAATAATGTATTGACTAATTTAAAAATAGAATTTCATTTATTATTTTTTGAGTCAAAAATTTATTCTTCTCTTTCAGAATTTTATCCTAAAAAATTTCATTTCAAACATTAAAATAGTTGAAGGTACTTATTTTTCATATTATATTCAAGTTCCCATATCACTTACTCAAACATGTGGTTCATCTATAACACATAGACCCTATGAATTGTCTTAATTTTTGAATGATCTATCTATAATCTTAGATCATCACCAAATGATCTTCATATGAATGATAATCCTCCTATTGTACCAAATATAGATTCCAAAAATGCAAGCGGTCTGGTATGCACTTCCTTAAGATTGATACATGGAACTTATCATGTTATTATAATAAGTTAGGTGGGAGATATAGTATATTGTATTATTCTCTGATGTGATCAAAGATAACAAAGGGGGTGATGTATATAGTAATAAGATTTACCTTATTCACAAACCTCAATACCTTCTACCATTGTGATATGTAAAAGAAAAAAATTTCTCTAACCTCAAAATATATGTCTCATTGATGATTTTCTCCGTTGGTTTTCTACTAACATTAGGATGATTTCATATGTTACTGAATGGTTGAAACTTTCACAGTCATCTCCTCGAGGCTATTAGGCCCCATAATATTCATTTATTTAACATTATCCTACTATGAAAGAGTCTGATTCCTCTTCCTATATAGATCTTGGTAAGTTTCTATTTGAATTATAGAGTGGAAAGAGTTGTTATATGTGAAATCAACTAGGGAAATGTTATAATTCCAATATACTTGTAAATCCATTTTACATGATCTCAATATATCTTCCATAGTTGGAATGTTCCTTTTAGACTGGGCATCCACATGAGGGTGATATGAACTTCTAATGAATAGTTCTATATCAAAATATTATATAAGGAGTCTACAAAATCTAATTTTACACAATAGATCTTGATCAGATACAATAGAGATCTGAACTCTAGGAATTCTTACCCCATCCCACATATATATATCATTGTGAGTTGGTTAAGAGATAAATATTCATTAATGATAATGTTATATACCAAAGGTTTAAGGAATAATTGATAACCACCCATATAGATTTTCTAACATAAGGTTTCTTAGGGTGTACTACAATAAAATCAATGGTACTGTTTCACATTTCCATACTATTTTTGGAAAATTATTCATTATATCATTATAATTGTTTCATTCTACCTTGACTTGTTAGTATACCAAGCATCGGGATACAGGCTCCACAAACACCCTCTTCATGTTATACCACCTCATTTTTTATTCAAATATCTATACATCCTTGTATGTACTAGATAAATAGAGAAGGATGAGTTATGTACACCATACAGATGTTCCCTCTTCAGTAATGGGTTTAATGGGACCCATATTTAGGGTCCCACACATATAACTTCATCTTTATTAATATTGAAATCCATAATATTATCTACATTATAATGTAGTTACATGTCCATGTCCCTCTTTGATCTTCTAATTTATTTTTGTTTTAGTAGATATATAATAAAGGGTTGATAAAGAATATTTTTTTTCCCATTTCCACCGTATACATTTCCCTGAATATTAAATATATTTAGGACCAACTTAGTAGGGCTAGAGCTGCAACTACTCCAATCCCACCACCAAAAGGCTAAAGGCTTGTGACCAGTGCAGAGTACAAATATCCGAGATAATAGTGGAATTATACTAATGTACCATTACACGTGAACACATCCCCAATACCATAAAATTATGAATTGTAAAATAACTATATTCAATGCATGGATAAATCTACAATCTATATATCATTGTATGAAATAATATACTAGAAATCATAAAATGGGCTATGTATAGCCAACCCAAAACTATAAAAATATTGTATAACTTTCACTTAAGATGGAGACTACAGTCAATGCAGCACTGATATATAGCTCAGTCTATTTATCCCAAAATAAGATCTACTGTAACACCCCGAGATTTTATGAAAAATATTATTTTTAATTTCATTAATGTATTGTCTTATACGCTACACCAAAAAGAGCTTTCACAACACACATCTCTGACCTGGCTTGAATTACACACAATCGCGGCCTTCCATGATAGCGTGTGTTGTACGCAACACCAAGTTTCGCTAAACAACGATATGCTATTAAAATATTATTAAAACTAGCCGTTATGAATAGTAATAACCACTTTTTGAAATTTTGTAAATTTTATTTTTCAAAATGGACTTCATTTTTGGATTTGGAATATAGAAATTAATTTAGGGTGAAATTTTGGTGATTTTCAGATAACTTTCATATTTTGATGAATAGTGAAAATTACTAAATTTTAATTAAAAACAACTTTTTCAATAGAAATAATTAATAGTGATAAATTATTAATTTGAGTGGTTTTAAAGTATATTTAGAATATATTTTTACAATTTAATACAATTTTGGTCATTGGATGTAATTTCACATTTAAACCAGACATAAATAAGTGTCAATCTTTTGATAGTTATTATCTCTTAAGAACACGCTATTTGTTTTGACGACAGGAATTAATTTTTAAATTAATTAATGCAACTGATATGTTTTGAATTTGGTAAAATAGAAATCATTTTTGAGTTCATAATATCAAATATATCTTAGGCCTAATTTTTGGTATTTTTCTGAAAACTTTCAATTTTTGATGAATAGTGAAGCCACTAAGTGGTAGTAAAAAAAACTTAATTTTTCATAAAACTTAATTTTACCACTTCTGTGAGTGTAATTTCAAAAATCCGAGAGACACGGCTGATGTCAGTAAGTAAAATGTGGTTCAATGAGGTGAAAATAATTTTGGGTGAATAATATCTTTTTACTTTTATTTACCACGATTAAAAGTAAATAGGGTAATTAAGGGTAAAAATGATATTATTATTAACCTAACACATGTCCTAATTCTATTGGACAAGTTTAATTCGACCAAAAACAAACTTAGGAATACAATATGACCATTTAGGCCCACTTGGATTAGATTAGGACATTTATTATTAATTTATTTAAAGAAGGGTTAAAAGAGTTAAAATCAAAGTTTATTTACTAAAACATTTTTAATATGGGGTTATGCATAAGATAAATTCGACTATAAATATTAATTAGAAAGTTAAAAAGATTTCCTACATAATTTTATTTTATTTTTAATTTTGCGACATTAAATAATTTAATTTATTTATGACACAACGATGATGCAGTAATTATCTTATTAATGAAATATTGACATAATTGATGTTATAAATACTCAAATAAATATAATTTGAGACTTTTAATGAATTACAATAATTTTATAGGTTAATATGACATGTTAGTATTGATTTAATTAACTTTTTTCGAACTTATCATTCTGTTATGATTTTCACAAAAATCAATTACTAAATAGTGTCAAAATTGACATAAAATAGTTTTTAAAACAATTATTATATTATTAATTGTTATTTTATTCCTAAAAATATAAGGTTAGTCCAAATGACTTATATAAGGTTATATATATTAATAATAAACAACTTGGGGTTAGTTTGGCTTCTTATAGTAAGTTTATTAACCTTATAGTTTAAGAACACAAGAAGACATGGTAAAAGTAAAATTATTTAACTTAATGTTAAATCTAAATGATAAGGTTAAAATAGGAACCTAAACTTGTCTAAATTATATTGTATGAGATGATTTAGACCCATACCCACCTTAGCCTAGAAATAAATCAATTTGGAGCTATTTAAAACCGAACTTGACTTTATAAGAAAATAATATTTTTAGTTATTCCAAAGGTGCCCCTCTCCTCCCTTATAAAAGGGCACCTCCTACCTCTCTTCCTAACACAACTTTGAGCCTTAAATCTCGGACAAAACCTGAAACATTCTCTTATACACTTCCCTAGAAACATCCTAGAGGTTCTGGTCTTCCTCAAAGACCAATTTCAGTGCCCTAAGAGGAGGTCTCAAAGAGGCGCTTCAAAGAAGAGGTAATTTCCGTTACCGATTCTTTCACCTTTATTTCTTCTTCCACTTCTTCTTCTTAGGTTGTTTCATTATGAAGTAATAACATCAGTATCACTAATATACTTATATGTTATTATAAGTATGAAACAACCCTATTTCACCATCTATCCATCCTACGGAAAATGAAATCACCGCGCGTGCGTACGTACGGAATACCGTCTCCACACCGTGGTGTAATCTATTTTCCGCCACCACCTTACTTGGATGGGTATAATGGTGCAAATAATGACTATATATGACTATTATAAAGTGATATTGATTCTGAAATAGTATACATATACTCCAATACAACTCCAGGATCATAGGAACAATATCATCACTCGTGCGTACGTACGGAATACCGTCTCCACGATGTGATGCGACTCGTTCTACATGATCTTAATTTCATAATGATTATATAGATGAATTGAATGAATTAATATGATATATATTACACTAATACCATTCTGTAAATGAGGTATCTATAACCTAAAGAAAATAATAAGAATTTATTTGACAAAACATGCAAAAGAACAAAAAGTTATAAACACCCGAATAACAAGTAGCAATGAAATATTCTACTAAGAAGCTAAGAATATGACCATATATGATATCATAAAAATAAGTATGATTCTGGAATAAGTCAATAACATTATTTAAAACATTATACATGAGGTTCGGACACTTACAAAGCAAGTCGGACCTAAGGTATGGGAAAATATCACAATCTCATTTTTATCCGAGATTGTTTGTACTTTGGTATTTACTAGGGTGTATTTTATCATCCACATCCATGTTTCATAAATATGTAATATTATTTCCATCCACCTAAAATTGTTTAAATCCAATTTTACCCTTCGGTGAGTTTTTAGTAAAAGATATTAAAAGAATCTTTTGTCGTTTTTCGTACGAGGTATTTTTTGACTTTTTCGACAAAAGTACGAGAATAATGTTTTTTTAACTTATACGGCATGAATGGATTTTTAAAACATTATTTCCAAGAAGCTTCCTTTACAAGTTTTCAAGTTTTTTTTAATCAACTTCTTTTAGTTTAAAATTGTATGACATGTTACGAAAGGATAAATGTTTTTCAAGTAGAAAGGTTATTTTCCTCAAGAATGGAGTTCAAGAGTTTTATCAAAATTATTTTCCATCTAAGACAATATAGGGTTCTGTTGCTATCCCTATTATTACATGGATTTGATTATGTTGTGATGGAAATATTTTTATGAATTCCTTTATCTTATATGAATTGTTTTATGATGTCACGATGTTTAAGATTTCCATTTTTATTACATGGGTTATGTAATGATGTATGATTTATGATTTTGTGGCACACATAAGAATGGTATCATTATGAGATGGGTGGGACCTATATCTCCCTCCAATGCATTGGGTAAAGATTTTATATCTCATGAGATAGACATGGCTGGAACGGTAGGTTATACCGATTCAGTGAAACAGGACTGAAACGAGGGTGACTCGGTTCAGAAAGGGACTTTGTCCACTAAGATAGTCTTGGAAATGAGTCTTGACTAACAAGAAATGATTCTCTATTATTATGGGTGTATGCCACAATGTTTCATGTTTTTTATTATGATTATTGGGATTTCATTTCACAACTATGATTTATCCCATGTTATGAAATTATGCTCTCTTTTGCAGGTTAAGATTTCCAAAATGTTATGTTCTTATGAATATGATGTGATTGATATTTATTTTGTTTACCCTTACTGAGCATTTGAGCTCACCCTTTTATGTTTTCTTTTCCCCAGGATATAAAGAAAGGTTTTAGGTTTAAAAAAAGGAAGATCTTTATGGGAGATGTTGAAGATCTTTCACCACGATTAGAAGATTATATTCCGAGTTTCCAAAGACACTAAACTGTTACGATCCTTGTGTGTGTGTTTTTGTTATATACTAAGTATTCCGCAAAAGTAATGTAATTTCCATGTATGTCAAGCTTCGGGTCTCTACATCTACCTACACATATTACTCCATGGACAATGTAAAATAGGCCTTATCTGTATATAACATGGCTTGGAGAAGAGTATCCCATTTAGGGGGTGATAATATCAATACCAAATAGGACACCAAGAAACCACCAATTATAAATCATCATGATTTTTTTCTATAAATTGGTATTTTAACCAAAGTATGAGAGATAATGATAACCAAGGATATCATAGATATAATCATAGATGGATCAATGTAAAAATTTACCTTATGAAATAGAATACATAGATTTACTACAACCTATCAATGTAATTCTTGTCTGGGAGGAAAGTATTTGTGATCTATACTTCCACTAATGGCACCCTTCCCCGAGATCATGCTCGTCCGGTGTATACTTGAAGAAGAACACAAGAAACAGAGAGAGTTAGTTTGTGATACAAAATTTGTAGAATAAACACAATGTTAGAAATATTATATATTGATATAGAGATAGGGGTCAGTGCATATGGTCATTGTGGGAACACAACACCCAAAGATAAACCTCATCATATATAGAGGATCAACTATTATAAAAATATCGCTCATGCCAATTACATTAAACCATCCTAGAAAAAACATGAAATACATGATGATCACTTCCGGCCTCTCAGAGCGATACATACTCCTAGTCATTTTTGGGTCTATTAGAAGAAGAAAATGATAACTCACTATAGAATAAGGGAACATTCCCACATGATATTAATAAATTGAATGTTTCAATAGGGTCACCCAATATGATGAAAACATCATTAAACACTAAAAAATCAAAGGAATGGACCCATAAAATAAACACAATCGATATTATTCGCTAGAAGAACACACCAGTTTACAACAATTCTGAATAAGGAAGAAATATGATTTTAACCTTCCCTCAATTGATTATATGATGTATCCCTATGGGGACATAGAATGTCATTCTAATCCTTTCACTACAAATGTTTTACACTTACAAGACTTGAGTTTCAAAAAGAATATGGTATGCCCACTGAGGGTAATTTTAATATATTTATCAATCTAGAAAACAATATGGTGTCTACCCATGATCATGAACATTGGGCCATTCCACTATACTTATCAATGTCTGGGTACAAGGAACTTCTTCTGTACTCTTGACTACCCTCATACATCCACATTACGTAGCGTGTATCCCCCTACATTTGGCATCTTAGGCCACAAAATTTATATATCATGTAATCCTACTAAAACAAATGGCCACATACTAGGATTTACAGAATGTGTGAATTGTCCTACATAGCCTAAAATGACCCACATAGTGTGAAACACCATTGAGCCTCTTTTGTTTCTATATCCGATACATGCCAAGATAGCTAACTAAGAGCCATATGTTGTGAATTAGGGACTAAATTCCATGTTATCCTTAACTCCCAAAAAAACATGACTTTCCGATCTGATGAAGATACACGATGTGTATTCGGGAAATATATAGAGTGTATATTTGGATTTTCTAGAATCAATGATATTTAACACATGACCTTGGTGGAACCTCCACAAGCACTAATTTCACTGAAAATAATAATGTTCATCCTATATCTAGGGTTAATAAAATCATGTCACCATCATTGAAAAGATTCTAGCCATATCTACTACTCAGAAAACAACCACTATTGTTCCTCATCACTAACACATTCCATATCCAAACTGAGGGTCTCTATTCTGACACTGATTTCTCGCAATAATCACGTAGAATGGTCACACCACCCATACCAAAATTATATCTGTAGATATGATCTGTTGCACCAGTGATCGAATGTGAAACAATATCTCTTAGGGTATTCATCTAACTGGTGACCAAAAGGGAAGCCACCAATTGACACACATAGAATGGGGGGAGAAAATCACGAAACCTAATATGTAGAACGAACCTCATAAGTGTTTTGTATTTTAAATGATCTATTTTTATTACAATGATGAATGAGTATCCAACAATGAGAAACAAATTATTATCCCTCAAATCATAGATAAACACACCCATACACACATAAAATAATGACACGTTAATAAATATGTTAGTCAATTGATTTGTATTTATTGTGATCATAAAATAATTAATAATCCACAAATAAAGAATTTTAACTTGATTTATACCAATCAACGATGATTAATAATCACACATCATTTTATTTGATGATACCCACATGCTTCATTTTCATTGTAATTCCTTACGGTGTTTTAATAATAGATACACAAACCTGATTAATTGAAACGTTCCTCCACACTCTCAACTTGATTCCATGGGTTACATGGATTACCATAGAATTTTGTTATAACATAGTATATATAACAGAAAAATTGGGTTGGAAAATCAATTTAATAAATAAGTAATTATAATGAATTTAATTCAATATTTATGGTCCTTGAAAAATATAAATTGACACACAACACTAGCAAAGAAAATTTAATACCCAAGGATAACCCCTCATTCTAAACACAATGGTGGTCTTAGATTTACTATTTGAGACTCGATTTGATAAATATTACACTATTGGAAAATACATACGTGATATTATTATGTTTATTATTTTTAAAATAAAAATTCCAAGATAAATGGTCTTCTCAATATCACACGGTCTTAGAACCTAAATAAATATAAATTTCGAATTTATAAGTTTGAAAAATTGAGAAATTACAGTATTCCTCTATTTATGGATCATCATCCCCCAAAATTATAAAATAAAAAAGGTGGGGATAATGAGATCTTAGTTGTGTCTCCCAATCCCATGAAACCCCCAATAGAATCATATTCTTTAAAAAAATACACCCAAAGAAAAATTTTCTAAAAAGGGAAGTTCTAATAAAAGCCCTCAATGTTTGATCTTTGAAAGGTGAAGCTCTACTCTCACAATGTAAGTTACCCTGGACTCTATCTTGTAACATGTTTTGAAAATTCCTCATCAGATGTGAAATTTTGAGAACCCTAAATAAATAAATATTATGGCTATGAGGATTAGTGGAACACCACCTCACCAACCGACAATACCAGTTCAAAAGAATAAATTCCCTAGGATCAAAAAAGATTGCTTGCCACCCTCAATATGAGAAGAAACTCCCGAAATACAAAGGGCTTCATAATTAGTCTATATTAAAATCTAGACATCTTCATGGTAATTCCTCATCTTCCCCTATATAAACAGAACATTTTTCAGCCACCACAATCACTAAAACGTGGACCCAATAACTGTA
The DNA here is from genome assembly GCA_963277665.1 of Viscum album. Taxonomy (NCBI): domain Eukaryota; kingdom Viridiplantae; phylum Streptophyta; class Magnoliopsida; order Santalales; family Viscaceae; genus Viscum; species Viscum album. The sequence continues at coordinate 944,567,358 of OY728155.1, read as the reverse complement.
TCCCACTAGATTCAACCAAAATAAATATCATTGTAAAGGTCTATCATACATGTACTCAATAAGTTCCACATCTGTGGTTTATTGACAATAATTATGATATAAAAACTCAACTTATGGTAGTTGATCATCCATGATATAGACTAAACCATCATGTGAACCCAAATCACATTTATTAGAACCTAATTGGTTCACATTACTAACAAAAATGACTGGGGTCAATCACTATTCTCACAATCGATATCCTATAGTTGTACATCAATGGATTTATAAATAAGAATATGGGTAAAAAGTGTCGACTTGTGGTGAAATTCACCATCCTTAGGTGTCTAACATGCTCTAAATTATATGGTGAGCACAGATGGATGTCACTGAAAAATACTACAATGTAATTATCCATGAATATTTAAGGATCTAATCTGTATTTCTGATGGATCTACATTGGCGTTTGACTTTCCAATGGTTATGACCATGAACACAGAAGATTCATATTGTATTTGGAAAGATTCTCATCTTATACTATACTAAAAAAGATATCATGATAACCTATATCAATGTAATAACCTGGGAACCACTTCACCGAATAGCACTTATCAATGAACTCGAAGATTCTCTATAAAGGATACTCTTCTTCATGTCACAAAGTTTGAGTGACAGAAATAGACATCGAAAATAATGAAATCATTTGAAAATTAGAAGAAAAACTCCTAAATTCATAGGTGAACACACTAAGTCATAAAGAACCCTTTATCTACAAAATTCTCACTACACTATCATCTTACAAATCTGAATGGGTTCCTTATGATATGCTATTGAAAAAATAGGGGTTGTTCCCTGGTGACATTCCCTGCTGAAGCCTAACTCTTGGAATGAAGATAATCCAAGAACATACCTAGGAAATAAGTCATCATACTACAACACCCTGGAAGGAAAAAACCTCATAGAATCCATTAATCTAGAGGTATCCCTAGGAAACATATAATAATTGATTTTTAACCACCCACACATGTCCTCATCATGCGCTATATGGGATCACAATTTATTAAACGAGGAAAAAATCATCCCAAAAAATTTAAAGCACTGCTACACCAAGTGGTAGCAAACCACTAATCATGAATGTTAGGAAAATATTCTTTATAGAGGAAATGAATTACATCATTTCACATGATGGTAGTGCACATGTACACACGAGAGATGATATTATTTTCGGAGAGATACGAATTTATGAAGTTAGATATGATTTTATAATTTTATATATTAAATTTTGTTATAAATATAATATATATTATTTAAATTAACCCTATTATCAGTTGTGAGAGATGATGATGGAAAATGAATTACATCGTTTCACGAGGTTGTAGTCCACTGTACAAACAATAGATGATTTCATTTTCTATTTGATGGAAGATAAGATGGATTTCTTTTATTTAATTACCATAATAAAATATAATTATATGTTAGGTACTGGTGTAATTATTTCACTGAGGATTAATATTATTATAAAGAGGTATAAGAATAAATAAAATTAAGAGACTAGTTTTAGAACGATGCCTCTTCTTCATACAAACTCTTTAGGTTTCAACCAAAATCCGTTCACATAGGATTTTATAAAAAAATAACTAAGTAATGTGTAATGGTAAGTATGGATGGTACTTTGGATGTTATTTTATAACCCAATAGGATTTTCTATTGTAGATAAAATTGGTTTGGAGGTTCTCTATTAACAGACGGAAGGATTACAACTTTTGTAAATACCCAAAATTATTCAGTAATGGAAAGTCACTCTGAATCCAAGATCATAAAATATTTTTAAAAATTAATTTGGATGGATAATATGGTTGATCCAAACGAAAACAATTATTAGTTAACATGTTTTAGACCTCTTATTATATTTACCTCAAAGTTTACAGACTTTTACCATTTTTTTTTTCACCACGGTAACAAGTTTTGTATGCTGGTAATTTTCCATTTAATCATAAACATAAAATGATAGTTATTTTAGAATCCATATCTACTGATTCTTAATATGAAAAAAATTTATCAAATACTAATCCTCTATTTTTGGGAAATTATTTTTAACACAACCACATGTAACATGAAAATACACATTTGAACATAAACTTTAGAAAGTACTTATTATTGTTTTTACTTTATGTTAAGACCAAAAATTATGTTGATATTATTATGTAATTTAAATTATTATAATAAAAAATATTGAGTCTATTTTATCAAATTCCATTATTATATGTGGAATATTTTAATTAAAAATGGAACCCGTAAACATGATGAAAATCATCTTTCAAAAAAACCTAGTTCTTCATGATAAAATGTTATGATATCAAATATTAATTTAAAATTATTTATAAGGACATTATTTGTATTAATATTAATATAATTGAACAATTATTTGTTTTAAACCCATTTAAACAATGTTTCTTGGTAATGTGTTTAAACAAAAATATTATTTCTTTAAAAACTCTATATTTTCCACTATTTATTAAAAAATAAATTTTTCCCAAAAAAGAATCAGTAATTAAATTAAAGATAATTTTTTCATGATTATACCAAATATGAGTTTAATTTTTTCAGATATATTTTATTATATATGATAAAGTTAAATTTAAAATAAGTGCGGAAACGTGATGAAAACACTTTTTTGGAATAATGCATTTTTTTAAGCATCAAACAGGATTTATAATTATCCCATGAATAGTAAAAAATTCAATAAATGATAACACTATTTAAGGAATATATTATAACTAAATTTTATTTAAACAACCCAATAATAGTGATTAATTGAATTTATTAAAATTAAAACCCATTACACGGCTGAAAATAGTATTTTTCATAAAAAAAGTTATTTTACATTCAAATCATTTTCTATTTTCATTTGTAATCAATTTTCAACAAATTAATGTATTTGATACATGTTTAAAATTTAAATGTTTCATTATTTAAGTATTCTTACTCATATATAAATTTAATGGCTAGGTATAATAGTATAATCTATTGTGGTTCATTAATGGTCGAGGTTGTGTGTCTCCCAAGAAATCAAAGATAACAAATTTCCATTGAAATAAATATACCATAAAATACTAGGGTGTTACATTTGGGTTGATTAAAATTTTATTTCCCATCCCTAATTTAGTTTGAAATTTTTTAATGTGCACATTATCTATGGTGTCATACCTTAAAAAATATTAATCAGATCATAAATTTTATATTTATTTTCTATATTCATGTGTATAAACTTCAATATAAATTAGTTATGTAAAATTATTTATATAAATTTTTGGGGATGATTGTATTTAAGTATTTATGAGTGATAATTTTTTTTTATTTTCTATTATCATGTGTATAACCTTCCATATAAATTATTTATGAAAAATGCATTATATAAATTTGTGGGGATGATTGTATTTAAGTATATTTGAGTGATTTTTTCAGTTTATACTAAGTATATATAATAAATAGAAAATAATAATATTTATGTCCTAATTAATAATAATAATAAATATATCATATATATTCACTAATTCAATCAATATAAAAATACACTAGATTCCATAATGAATAATAAAATACATATCTTCAAGGGGATGGTTGTTCAAATATTTGAATAAGTGAGTTTTTATTTTCTATTTGACATAAAAATATATAAATAGTTGTAAAATTAGCATAAAAATGTTTCAATAAAGGATAGACATTGATTTGGAATAAGACACCTCCTAGATCAGAAAGAAAACATTAAGTTGGATGGTGGTGAATCATTGATTAAATTTTATTTACTTTTTCTCGGTGAAATTACCCTCATAACCTGTTAAAGTTGTTCTGTATTTACAATCAACACACACATAAATGATAATAAAAGAATATTTACCTGGTTATCCTAAAATAATGATAAGTATAGTCATTATAATGAGACAAATTCCATTAATATTGTAAAACCCAATATATTAAACAAGTATATATAATGAGATAGGTTTATCCATGAACTAAATTTACATCAAGTCTCAGAATTGTAATTGTGGGAGAAATGATAAAAAAATTAAACAACACCATGAAATAATTATAAATATATTTCTCTATTTTTGGTGTGTTTCTTCTCTTCCTTATCATCGTCAAATTATTATTCTACACCTTAGTACAAAAAAATTACACTATTTCATCTTCATCTAAATCTTATTTTCACTTTTCTCACACTCTTTCAACAAAGTGAAAGAATATCATTATTTAGAGTTTGATTTTAAAAGTAAATTCAATGAAAAAACATCCACTAACACCGTTTACAAACTTATCCAATATATAATTAATAAAATATATCATGATCAAGAAATTTTTAATTGGTTGTTATTGTAGGTGTCAATAACTACTCAGTACCTTAGATGAATCTAGAGAGTACAATTCTTTGAAACTACACAAATTAACAATAAATTTTTTGGTCCTAGGAATTACGGTGTATCCTATTTTTAGATGTTTTTAGGAAACTTCCATACAAGGATGTAATGTGTTCAATGTTTTATATTTTAGAGGAAATGAAATATACTTATTCTTTGAAATAAACAAATATTGTCTTTTTTACATGGTCTATTTTCTATGACATATTACATTGTTATAATACATAATTAAAGATATAAGATGTATAGGTAATAAATCATAATTAACTAATAAATTCATTATTCATATACTATTCTACAGGTAACTTTTATGGGAAATGAAAGTCCTAAATTTTTGGGTTGGACTAAAAATCTGAACAAACCTCATGTGTGGTGTGGTCCTTCGTTGTATCCTAGGGAACTCAGTTTGAGTGTCCTATATGTGATGGAAACCTACATTGTGTTCAATATTCATATGGAATAGTTTTAATTCAACAAAAAACAAGGAATATATATTTATAATCTATTTAGTGTGATCCTCTTTCTTCTCATACAATTTTTCATGCATCAAGAACTCCATTTATGATTTATAAACACTACAAACATTTCTAATTGATTGACTTATTTTACATTCAATATGAGTAAGGTATTAAAAATAAATCCAAAAAATTGAATAATAACCTCTTCAATAATTATTCTACCTCACTAATCAGAAAAATATTCTTATCATATATCGAGTTCAATAATATTTCACTTTGGATTTTTTTTGATTCCAATGAAAATAAATTGCTACTAATCTTCTAAAACATTACAATAGGTCACCGTTAAATAATTATATGCCTATATGAGTTATCATGATGTGGGAATAAAATACATCCAATAAATAATAATATGTTTTCTTTATGATAGTGATCCATATGAAGCATCCTTAACATGAGTGACACAATTTTATATTTAAGATTCATCATCACATCAACAATTCATTCCAAAAAGAAATATCCATGCAACAACTTACAATAATCTCTTAAAATAGTTTAGAGATTCTAGAATCCTATGTTTCATCATTTAATAAAAATCACAAAATATATGTTTCCCAAATTAGTAAAAAATATCAAATGATACATGAACTACATGGTATAATTCCGCATAACATAATAATAGTAATAGAAATATAACAATATATTTATGTTTTCAATTACCAATGAAAAAATATACAAATATAAGATGAGAATGTGTAAAAGTACACCATGAATTATATTTATAGGTAATGTGATTTAATATAAAACTTCAACCTCAAATTTTGGAATTCATCCTTGAATAGTGTCTTGGTGAACACATCTACATCTTGGTCCACTGTACAAACAAATTAAAAAAATTATCCCTTCTTCTCAACATTTTCATTCATGAAGTAATGTCTTCTATAAAAAAATCACAAAACATGAATACCATATTATAATATTGAATGTGTAATTTCAAATTGATAATCACATCCCAAATGTAATGGAAGCTTAACATTAATTTATAGATTATATAGCTAACCATTCATCCAAAAAAGATATGTTTATAACTGAGTGGATAAAACATTTTTATCCTTAGTAGAGTTTAAGGTAACATAATGTTTTTTAACGAAAAAAATATTAACCATGAAATAATGCTCCATTTGATATATTCCTTCTATATTCAAAATATCCTACCCAATCATAACTGGAAAACAAACTGATCATGCTTTCCATTAATATATGATTTCATTCCAAAATATATTGTTTCTTTGAAGTATCATTGTGTTCTATTTCTAGCCATAAAATTATATTCTTTTGGTGTAATTGGATATCAAGCATAGATTATATTAGTATATTGTAATATTGTTTTGAAGACACTAGGTTATGTAAACATCCAATCTTCTCCAAGAATTCACATAGATCACTTTGATTTTCTACTTAATAATTTTCCTATTTGGTTCAAACTGAAATTTATATAGAAGTATGATGTTAATCTTAAATTACTATCTTATTCAATAGATCATTATAAAAATACTCTTTTAAAATAAATATATAATCCTTTTCTTGGAATGTTTCTTGGAAAAGAAGGATTCTCATCTCACCAAGAAAGGATAGGTCAAAAATTTCCACATTTCTTCAGTGAACTCCTTTATAATTTTCAGAAAAAAATTAATATTATCTACATCAAAATGAAAAATTCAAAAAACCTAATTATCATCCTTCGTGTTGAAATTTATTTTAATTCCCCATTAATTATTATTCATATTTTTCAGGAAGGAATAATTCTTTGAATAACATACTCTTTGGGTACACCAAAAAATACACAATAAGGTTGTTAAATGTACAAGTCCTTATTAAATTAACTTTCCAGTAAGGATAACATAGAAATAGTTTTAATGATTTTTAGTGATTTTATGATGAAATGGAATGAATGATATTTATGGTTTCATGTCTTACACCCAGTTTAATGGTCTCATCATTGTCTAATCCTTCAACATGTGAATATGACTTATACACCAATCATACTTTATTTATCACTGCATCAAAATTTTTAATTCATCTGGTTTCAAAATACCCACTTTATCATGATAATGTTCTTTTCATTGGGATTGGTATGAATTCCCATGTCTCATTATTTTACATTATTATAACCCCATATTCATTACATCATTAAAATATTGATTTTTCAAAACTTTGACCACATATTTTGGTTCAACTTGTGAGAAAAATAATATAAGGTGGTCTTTTTTCAATGTTGTTCTAGATTGAATCTATTTTATAATATTTTTAATAACTTCCCAGACCATGTACCACTTACCGATTCAATAAACCAGACCACCAAATGAACTCAAGAGTGTCCCCACGTACGCTAGAGGCAACCGACATGCAGTGAGGGTCTGATAATAGGATTATAGGGAAACTACACCATATTTTTTCAGAGTAACACACTAGTGGAAAAAAATAGCAGAATAACAAATGTCCATAAAAAATATTAATATATCATTTGAATCATATCAGAAATAATAATTTCAAATGAAATGAGTAGATATGTCATGATAAAATATACCCAGTGTGAAAATGAAACTAAAATGAAAGAAAATAATGATACCCCTACGGGTCCTGAAACATGTCTACTTCCCTTATCCAAGCTCAATCCGAAGACCCATCATCTATCAAAGTTCTTTTTCACTTAACTTGTCTTTCAATAATGAGGTCTATTAGGGTACCGATCTGGTAGAATTAGTAGGGTGTGAGTACAACTTAACAGGCCACCAACAAAGGTTTCTAAAATAATATCTAGTCAAATAATTGTGTATATAGTTGTATAAATAAATTCCCAAAATTTATAAATAAATTGATATGAAATTATAAAATTATTTTTCATTTATAAACATAAATTCACTTGGGTTTCGGGACACCCATACGAAATTTCTGGTTTCGGCCACCCCTAGAGTCTAAACTATCCTCAAGCGATGTCATGTTCTAGAATCCCACTATTAACATTATATATAAAGTCAATTATGACCATTTTATATCTCAATTCTCATATGAATTCCATTATTACTATACATTGTGTCTTTAATGAAATCAACAATAAAATAATCATTTCAATATCATTAATTAAGAAAATAATGAATTACTCATCTCAATTTAATTAGTTAACTGAAAAAACAATTAATATCCTCAATTTTATTAATTAAATAAAATATTAATTAATACTTTATATATTATTATCAAAATCGCAAATTTATTAACCCTCAAATCTTCATTAGTAATTCAATATTTTTTTTATTTAAATCAAATCCTATAACCATTTCTCTAATTAAAAAACCAAATCTATGATATTGATAACCCATATTTAATACATAAATTTATTATACACATATCAATTTAAATATTTGATTATTATTTCATTTATTAATTATCTTGATTCCGCAAACACAAAATCCCATAATTATCTCTTACAATTAATTATTCCAAACTAAACCTCAATGTACCAAGTTAATTCAAAATTTAATTACATAATTCCACCTTATTAATTACCTCATAATTAATCCAGGAATTAATCATCTCATTTTTCAAGTCCTAATATGATATAATTAATTCTCTTATTAACTATCTTTCTCAAAACCCCCTAAACCTAATAATTTCACCATTACCTAAAATAATACCAAATTAATTAAATGTATATAAGTAATTTCATATAATAAACAACTATAGATAATATAGAACTTCTATATAAAAAATTAGTTTCATGACTAATAGATTGTACTTAATGATAACATACCTTAATTAATTGATGAAATATTGCCTATTAAAAATACACATAATTTAGAACCATAATTATGTTGATCGAGATTCAGGTCTAAAACCCTAAAAAGGTTTTCTAAAATAATATCTATTAGATCTAGATATAGAACAAGAAAAAAAAGATAATATCCCACAAAAAGAATTATAGAAGAATGGATGATGAATGGGAAAGCAACAAGATATGGTCCACATATTGGGACGATGGGATATCTGTTATATGGGCTTGAAATCATGAAAAATTGAGGTCATGAATTCTTGTAAGGGCTCTAGAGAGCTCGAAAATCATGAAAGAGGGGCTAGGGTCTAGTGAAGGTCAATTTAGAATGAAAATGGGGTTTAAGAAATTTCAAAACTATTTTTCAGTCTTAATTAATTCCAATGCACATTTTTTTTGGGAAGGGACACACATTTTTCACTAATCATGTTCCGAAACCTTGGGACTCATTTAGAGGGGTGCGGATTTTTCCCAATTGTATACTTTCCATGAAAATCCTCTCTTCCATGGATTTCATGGTTTACTAGGCTTGGGAACAAGTTTTTCCTTAAATTTTCAATTCCCCTTTTTCTTCCATATTTATCAACATTAACCCAAACACACTCCATGGTAAAACCCAAAAACAATTAGTTAAATTAAGACCAAAGGGTAACTAAAACCAGCCCAATTCATCTCTTGAAAAGGTCGGTATATTATAATCTCCACACCTTATAACAACTCATCCTCGAGCTTCACTCCCATTAAACTCTATGATTCCTTGTCGAAAAGATTCATCCATTTATATCTATTGTCTAATTCACATTCCCAAAAGACCTCTTATACGCATTCATATAGCCACAAAATGAAAACTATTTACATGGTCTTTCCTCGTAACACTTTCTCAATGTAATCTAACACACATACCAGATGACTCTCAATGTATCCATCTATCCTGATCTCTACGTCTTCCACATAAATCACATTAAAAGGGTCAGGGTGTTACCTTTGAAGTTTTTATATATGGAAGATGTCATGCAAAGAACTTTATTTTCGAGGAATATCCAATTATTATGCCAACGAACTGATTCTATCCAAAAAATCAAATGGTCCATCAATCATGGGTTCCTACTCTCTCAGGGACTTTATCCTATAGTGACCCAATCTAGGTTAAACATTAAGTAATCCAAGATCCCCCTAATTATACTCCATGGTTAATCGATGTCTATCAACAAATGAATTCTTTCTGCTCTGAGAAACGTCCATAAAGTTTTTAATAAGTTGTACTAGATCTGACATCTCCTGCATAATACATGATCAAATAATCTTCTTCTCACCTACCTATATCTAGAATAAATACAATCTACATGTCCTACCATAATGTGACTCATATGGTTCCATATGTATAATAACTTGATTACAATTTTAATAGAAAAAAAACACAAAATCTTTGTGCTTCTCCCAAGACCCACCAAATTCTAGAGCACACGTTTTCAACATATCATCAAGAACATGTATAGTACACTCTGAATTCCCATATATCTGTGGGATGAATGATGTACTGGAAAAGATAGGTGTACCAATATTTATCTGTATGCCCTGCACTAATTTTGATTTAAACCACGATTCATGATCTGAAACTATATTCCATGTCACCATATGCAAATAAACATTCCCATGAACATAAAAATCTCCATGATTATCCACAAAGAAGGCCTCCCATATATGAAATAAATTATATAGAGTTGTTAAAGGTTCTAAAACCACCCAAATCGAGTCATTCTTCCAAGGCATCCTTGGGATACCCACAAAATAGTTTGTAGTCATGGAATCCCACATGCATTCCAGAATATCCAATGGATCAAGGAAACCACCTTGTCGTTGATGATACTCTTTCATATATGATAGGTTTATCAAAATTTCCCAAACCATACTATCTCCATTATTATTCAAAGACACAAAAACTATGATCATAGGTCATATTACATTATGGTTATACCTGGATATAATGACCACATTGAGACATGAATTTTCCGCACCAACATCTCTCGTATGCTTGAAGGGGAAACAACCCAATTCTTGATATAGAAGATCTCATCCTCATCCATGCTCCAATATGAAGTTGATTCCCAATATACAAGTATTTCCATTAGGTCCAAAAAGATAATTCCCCCAACACTAAATAATTCATGTTAATTAATTCATAAGGTATATTTATTCACATGGAGTCAAATTTTGAGACTCATACACCACAACTAAATCACCTAGCTTCAATAGTTCTCTATGTTCAACTATAGGAGAATCACAAAACATTTTGTATTCCCCACCACACTATGTTAGGATCAAAATTAGTTCTCATATCAAACACTTTTTCAACTCATGGATGAAAATATCATATGATTCAAAGAAAACAAAATTTACCCCCTTTTTGTTATAGCATGAAGGTGGAGCTTTCAAATGGGAAAAATAATATATGAAACTCATATATATATATATATACTTATAAGTCTATTAATATCAAATATGTTCTTAGGAAGAACCCTTGAAAGCACTATATGAACCTTATCTGGGTCCATTGACACACCTTCCTACAAGATGGTGGGTCCCAAAAATTGTACCTAATCAATCAAATAATGACACTTTGTTATTTTCCTGTACATCCAATTCTCTCTTTGTGTACTCATGGTGATGTTAAGAGGTTGGGAATGATCATCATTAGTCATGGAGTACACTATGAAATTATCCAAAAACACTACCAAGAATTGATCTAGGTTTGGATGGCAGATTCTTTTTTTCATGACCATAAACACTGCTAGTGAATTCATCAACCCAAACATAATTAAAAAGAATAAATAAAGTCCATACATACTTTTGGGATGAGTCCTCAGTATATAAATTTCTTGAACACTCAAATGATGATACCCTAATCTCAATTGTATCTAATAGAATGAACACACTCCTCTTAATTGGCCAAATAGATCATAAATACATGGAAGATGATACCAGTTCATCACTACCATCCAGATCAACATTCGTTAATAAACACAGAAGTGAAATTTTTTGTCAACCTTCATTGAAAACAACAAAATATATCCCCAAGGTGATGTACTCAAATGGATAATCCCCTTATCCACCAACTCATCTAGCTGAGTCTTGATCCCTTGAAGCTCTTCCAGTTCTATTCCATAAGCTAGAATTGAAACTGTGTTAGTTCATAGCAATATCTCAATAGTGAATTACACAAATCATTTAGGTGGAAGCCCTCATATGTATTCATGAAACATATCCGATAATTATTCCATTACACTTGCAAAACTACCCTGATTTACACCACCATCATCCAGCAGTTGACATATAACTTGGGATTTGAGTTCTCTTATATACTAAGTAATTTTACATACTCAACATTCCAAGATATCCTACTATCAGCAATGAATATAATGGTAACCATTAAGAGACATAAATTTAACCCTACTTCGGTTACAATCATTGTGGGATCAGTATCTTAAAAGAATGTCCATACCCATAATTTGGTATAAGCCTCACATGTCGAGTATGTACAGATCCCTTGGAAAATAATACTCCCCAACATTGAGGGATAATCACTTACTCATGTATATTTCCCTAGATCGTACTCCCAATGGTGTGTCTATCATCATTGTCCTTCTTACAAACTCCACCTACAGGAACAATGTTTAAAAAATATTAGATAATATAAACGCATGAGAGGCACAGGTGTCAAATATGGAGCTAGCTAATATAGAAGATACAAGAATAGTACCTCTATCTATCTATGGTCTAGAATCCCTATACACCAATGTATGATGAACTACATGTTATTTTCCATCCCCTATTGAATGTGATGTAGTCTTACTCCCCTATGTTTCACCACCCAACTGATACATGAACTTTTTCCTTGATGTACCACATCCAATGCCTCTACTAACATGGCTATTTGAACTCAAACTACCAGTCAAATATGGTGTAAAAAATACCTACCTTTAATATGATTCTCTCTAGATTCCCCATAAATACCTTTCTATCATTGGTTCATGTAGAGCATCATAATATTTCCTATCTTTCCACGGGATCGGTACTCTACTGGCGGCTGAGGTTAGTATACAAGAAAGTGGAATTTCTTTCTAAATTTGGTAAAAATAACTAGATAAAGGTCTCAAGAAACTGAAATCTAACCTCGACCACTCATTTTCCACTACTCCAGCTCAAGCTCTCATAATGACTCATCATACTCTTAGAATACGTACTCTTGATCATCTTGAAGGAACTATTTTTCTAAAATCGGGTGCCGATTTTATGATCTCCTCTATTATCAAAGATTGATTTACCAAATATTAAAAATTCTTCCACAATAATATGTTCTCATAGTACTTAATTTATCATTTAAGTCATTTATGAAAACCCTTTTCATAAGTATCCTCATTCACTTCCACTACTACAGAAGAGTTATTCAAATATTTAAAGCATACATCAAAGTCCATCAACAACATTATCCCATGAGTCAATCTCAAGAACTCATCTACTCCCTCCAACCTCAATTAATTTGGATAGATGTTCTCTAAAAATATCTTCATGAAGTCTTTCAATAACATAATGTCAAACTATTTAGTTAGGGTGTGAACTTCCCACTAGCTATTTTCTCATCTTCATAGAATATAAGTAACAATTTTTACTCTCTACATAGTAGGAGTGTCTATATGGTAATGTATATTCTAGATAGATTTGATCTAGAACACAGCTCTCTTAGGTCCACCCTCTCTTGTAAAAAAGTCAGAGTATGTTATAACTAAAACTCCCTTGTCAAGTCCTATATGATCTCTGTAACCTGTCCTAGGTATACTTCCATGAATTTATTGAACAGTGTGATGTTTTCTTGAAAATTCATCCCTACATACTCTTATATGACTGTTGAGGCCTCAGGTCCTGTTATTGGTTTATCATCTCCACACTTGTTCTCTTTTCATTATCCCATAAGTCATCATCAAGGAGGCATAACCGTACAATCCAAATACAAACCTTAGTATACTTTTCTAAACATCAAAAAATTTACATAATAGGAAAATCACTACAAGTCACAAAATCATTTTTCCCCAAACCATGCCACATAGTCAAAATCTATGTTCTAACACTTCCTTTAACTATCTAACACCTTGGTACTAGTTAACAAGGGTATAAAAATCTCATTGGTCATGTTTTCACATCATACACCCATTTATTCACATATTGAATCATTTATTAATTCTCAATTAACATTTCTCACCCTTTTTAGTACAATTATACAACCATGTAAAAATAATTCATGTTAAACAACTTAACCATAACCCATAATCCCTTGTGTGCCTAAAATGATGTTTGTCACAAAATAATCTTGATTTCCTATACTGATCCAGGCATACACAACTCTCATTCCATATCGGACCACAAGTTAATTCTAAAAAAATATCAGAAACACTAACCAAACAACAAAAAATTAATTTTCTCAAGGTTAAATAATATTCAACCGTAACAATAAAGATCAATAAGTTAAATCCCACCTGTGGTACTTGGGTTTTCAAAAATAAATTCGTTTAAAAATCCCATACATGAGTTCATTACCAAGGTTTGAAACTTCTTACTTACCTGCATACCATTCCATATATTGTTAGTCAAAATAAAAACAAAAATAAAACTTCCATTTGATACCACATTGTAACTTATAAGCCCTGGTTCCGCTCATTAGTACCCTGAATCAGACTAGCACATGACCTCAAGTGCACCTCCCAATATGCTAGATGTTTTCGACTAGCTGCAAGGGTCTAATATATAAATCATGGGGACCCTACACCCTATTTTATTAGAGTAATACACATGAAAAAAATAAATAATCAATAGCATAATAACATATAGCTATTAACAATACAATTATTTCGTATCAATTAAAGAAGGAAATACAAAGTAAAAACTAAGCCATATATATGACATGATAATATGTGTCCAGTGACAAAATGAATCTCAAAACAAAGACACTATTGACACCCTAGTGGGTCCCAAACCATGTCAGGTTCCCCCATCCGTGCTCAATCCCCAGATTATCCATAAAAATATGGATTTATATTTTATCATATCACTTAACAATGATTTCTATTCGGGTATTGATCAGGCAGCCTGATTATGGAATGAGTGAAACTGAGTAGTCCACCACCAATTGCGTCTAAATCAATATCCAATCAAATTGTATTATATGCAGTTTTATAAATAAACAAAAAAATCATAAATAAATATTTATCACATTATCAAAATAACTATTTATTTAACACCATAATTACCCTGGGGTTTTAGGACACTCGAACCACATTATCTACATCGGCCAATAGCGGAGCATAAACATTCCCCAAAAGATGTCATGATCTTTAAATTCCACTATTACCATTCTATAAAAAATTTATCTCATAATTATATTGAAACCATTATAGATCTCAATTTTCTTATGAATTACATTCATACCATTCATCATCTCATTAATTAATTAAACAATTAATTAATCATTTAAATCTCATTAAATAACTACACATTTAGTAAATCGTCTTGATCTCATTAATTAAATCAACAATAAATTAATCTTCTAAATCTAATTAATGAACTCAAAAATTAATTTAGATTCTCAATTATATTAACTAACATTATAATAAATGAATCTTCTTAATATTCATCAATAATTAAAAAAATTTATCATCACAACAAATCAATTAATTAATTCCCTAATTAATTATACAAATCTACCACATCGATAACCCATTATTAATTCATCAATTATTCATTCAATTTTCAATATCAATATAGTATAATTAATTTAACAATTAGTTATCTAGATTTTTCAATCTCAAAATTACATAATTAATTACTACAATTAATTATTCAAAATAAAATCTCAATAACTATATTTAATTCCACAATTATTTACTCAACTCAACCATCACAATTCCATCATAATTAATCCAACAATTAATTTTATAACTCATTAATCTTAATATCCCATAATTAATACCCCAATTAATTATCCATCTCAACAATCCCTTAATATCATAATTTCTTAATTACCTCCATCAATTAACCTACCCCATGAATTTAAATATTTTATATTATTCAATTTCTAAAAAAATGTAGTGAATATACAACATGAATATAAGAAATAAAATTCATGACTATGAGAGATGAATTTTAGACAACCTACCTCAATTTGATGATTATTGATCACCCAATGGATAAAAAAATGAGGTGGACAAAGAAATATTTTTGGATCCAGATGTAAAGCCATAAATCTAGTTTAAGAAGAAAAAAAGATGTATAAGATCTAGATCAAGATCAAAAAAGCTATATTCAGATTCATCAATCGTTAATATATATCTAGAAAAATAGAAGATAACATCCCACTAAAATAATGAGAGAAGAAAGAAGGATGAAATAGGAATGTAATGAGATAGGATCCATATAGCAGGAGGGATGTGGATCTATGATCTGGGATTTAAATCACAAACAATATATGATAGGAAGGATTGGATGTTTTCTGTAGAGATCATATATCATGATATTGGACCTGTGGTCTAGTGGGGTTGATTTGGGATTAAAATGGGTGTTCATGAAATATTAATAATATGTTTTGGTAATTATTAATTCTCACACTTGGTATGCTGGTCAGGGGTGCATAGTTGTCACAAACCATGTTCCTAAACCATCTGCATCATTTATAGGGGTGCACGTTCAATCCTTTTTAGGGTTAAATTTTTCCAAACAACACACTAGCCTTATGAATCCCCAATCCCCATGATCACAAGGTTTGTTGGGCTAGGCTATATAGTTTTCTATAACCTTATGCCTGCCATTCACTTCCCCTTTTTATTCAATTTATCTCAATATTCTCACGAATGCACCCCATGGAAAAACCCAAATAAAAAGTTCTGAAATTAGGAAAAAAGGAAAACAGAATAAAATTCTAAGTTGTCTCAATAATTTTTTGGTAGATTACATGTCCAATAATATTTTAGAACATAAAATCCCTTCTTATCCTTGGATGATGTGGAAAATATTGTTCTTTGTCACTGGAATTTAATGAATCAACATCTTAAGTTGATAATTATTCAATACTCTCACTATATTCTAAGGTTTCTCTTTATTTTTTCATAAAAATGGATTAATAATAATCACTTATAAAACATTATTATTCATGATAGATCACTTTTTTAATGTGTTTCATCACATTTATATCAACAACACTAAAAGTATTCTATATCTCCTTATTGTAATAATAATAACATATTCCATTTGGTGGATAACCAATGAAGATTCCATCAACACCTGTTTGTTTTTCCCATATTTTCACCTTTATCATTTCTAATTAATGGACTTCCAAACACTCTTAAATTTTCCAAAAATGAATATTTCTTATAATACATAAAATATGATGACCTTTCATAAATGTTCTTATAAATAAAATATTTGTCTCTATTATTTTATTTCTTCCATATATTCCCCTAAATATCATATTGAATCAACACCAAATGATGAGTTGTTTGTATTTCAACATTCATGTGTAGAATATTCATAATATTTCCATGTTTACTAGAGAATTAAATCTAATTGATTTCTATTTTCATATTAGGATCTTCCTCAAAATTTATTACATAATGTTTTGGGAACATATTCCTTTTTACAATATAATTGACTCCCAAATACCACAATTGATTTTATTCTTTAATGATATAACCAGTACAAATAACAAATTCAAAAATTATATAAAATTTCAACTTATTAACTATACTCTTTTCACGATTCATAGTTATTACTAAAAATTAATAAAATACTTATTTTTGAAATCTCACTACATTTCATTCATCATATAAATGATTTAAGATAAGAATATTATGTTTTAGTCTTTGAACATATAAAATATTTTGGGATTGCGATTGATCCTTACCAATAAATACAAATCCAGCTCCTCACATTTTTATTAATACATAATTTCTAATGGTCATCGAGAATTATTTAAAATTTTCAGCATCATTGAGTATATAAAAATATATTTGTATATGAGAATAACAACTATTATCCAAAATACATGGGTTTTTTCCATTGGATTCATCGAATTAATCTTCACAAACCAGAGATTTTAAATTTCATTTATCTATATTGTTCTGAGACTTCTCAACACTCACCCAAAGAAAATTAGAGCTAATAGAACAATAATACACACTTTTACAAGATTTAAATGATTCTCATATCTTTAAAAATATTGATAAAAATTATGAGATCAATTTTAGTTATAAATAATTATTTTATTGACTATATCAAAATTATACAGTTTTGAGTGATACGAATACCAATTAATTTTTATCTTCCAAACCATGAAAACTAATCACTTAATTAGATATTAGGCTATAAACAAATTACTAGTTTCCAAAGACTCTATAGTGACAAAAATAACCAAAACAATCACTTGATCCATTGGAAACATCAGGTTTTCCTAAAATATGATCATGAATTTCAACCTTCTTACCACTATTAGTTTTATATTATTTATGATAGAAAAATGTATGTGTTCACTTAAATGATTATTCATTATATTTAAAATAATTTTAGGTTCTTCTTTTACCCATTTATAGTAATTTTCATCACAGAAATAGATTCAGTCAGACCATCTATAATCTTGGAAATCACACAATATTTCAATAAACATTTGATTATTGATATGATTATTATTCTCAGATATAGCACTAATTCATTTAGTTTTTTCTCTTCATTTGTGAAAAATATCTCTCAAGGTTCTTGATACGTGTATATACTATATCTTTTCCCAACATCATGAATCGATCCATTAATATTCTAGTTATATTTTTATGAACTTTTTAATTCTCACTAATTTTTGATATAATATCTCAAAATAATTCTCTTTATCTTTCAATCATTTTTCTATACTGACGCATGAACTCAACCATTCAATATTAAGATTATTTAATTCAACAACATATTTAAAAAAAATTTATTTCTCTTCAATATAAATAGAATCATTTTTTCTATAATAATCATTTTCATTCATCAATTTTTTTTATCTTTATCAAACTAAGAGATAATTAAGAGAGACTCTATGAGAACCATTTTCATAAAAATTCCATATCAATTTCATCATTGAATTTAAATTCACTACAAATTTCACTAGTGAATTATTATTCATTTACCATAAAAATTAGATTTTTTAATCAACATCTCTGTATGTATTTATTTTTTTCAAAAAATTATTAATATCACGAATTTACCATATTGATAAAAGATTTATTTTTATGAATTTTAATAATTTTTACCCTTATATTTCAAAGAAATCATTTGTTTTTTGGACATTGACGTTATCTTCTTAAATAAATTCATTTCCACAAATTATTTTTCATCACTGACTCTATATTCATTTGAATTCATGAATATTTTCAATGAAAAACATGAAATGAACATTACCAAAATCATTTTATTCATCGTTTACCATTAGACATTACCATTCCTATTATGATATTTTATGATATTAGAGAAATAATTTTATCAATCTTCTGAATCAAATAAGAATATAAATAAATAAAATGCATAATTTCTTTATACATTTTCTACAACTTTATAGCATAAAAACATATTTCCTATTTTATTATAGTACTTTATATTAAAAACACATTCATTCATCATCTCATAGGTAGTAAGAAATCACTGAGAATAATCTATTGGAAGGGATTCCAGATCACTATCTTCCAGATCATATAAATTAACATCAACTATGTTTAAAAAAATATATTTATCAACCACTATATAATCTTATAATATTACACCATAACTTATGACAATACAAAAAGTATCATTAACTCTTCTGATTAAAGTATCTTAAATTTAATATTATTTTATTTACAAATATTTGTATTTCAATCCCTAAAGATGTAACATAGGATGATTTCATTTCTCTTTACCTTCAAAGAAATATCTATTTGAGAAATAACTTATCATGTAATAAATACAATAAAACATTCTTGGCATTACCAAAATTCACAATATTGATTATATAAATGATTGTGGAAGAAACATTCTAAATAAGAGCTGGAAACCCATTAGTTATAGAATTTTTATGTATTATCTAATTTGAAAAAGATATTGAAACATCCAATCCTTTAATATATTATAATTTAATCCTTATAAGGTTGGAATCCACATTTTATACCATTATTATGATTGATCATGAAATACACTTGTAATTGGGAGACACTAACTTTTAAAGGATACAAAACGATTTTAAAATATCCAATTGGATTTCACTAATAGGAGAACTATTATCCGATGACAGTTGAAAAGGAACCTCCAAGATTAGTGGAGAATCACTAAGAGACAACTGAATAAATGAATCAATTTATTTAACATTTTTATTTCTCAACACAACTCATCGTTAGTAAAAGTGAATATTGATCGCTTTTTAATACACATAGATATGATTAGAAGAACATATTTATAATGATCACATCTAAAAATGAGAAGGCATGTACATAGAATTATTCAAATCAAATATCGCATGATCCACTTGGTTGAACATTTTTATATAAAAATATTTGTTTATACTCAAACTCATATTGCATCGAGTGTTTCGATTGTGATATTGAATTCAAAACTTGAAAAATGACACAAAATTTGATATAAAAAATAAATAGATCCTTCAACATATTTACTAAATTGTTGTTTTAGTACATCTCATAATCCTCCTCATCTTATTCTTTGAATCATAAGTGGACCAAAAAACTTCACAGATTCATCTTCCACTAAATCATATTATATATATATTTTAAATATCATTCAAAAAACATTATAGTTGTATATACATTTTATTTTATTTTTAATTTTAAATTGAAATTATAGCCACCAACATCCTTCATGTCCTTTTTAATAAACATTCAATCAAACATTGTCATAGTATATCTATATCATTAAATTTGAAATTGTGATTTATTATATGATGTAATAACCACAATTCCCATTAGATGAAAACAATTCAATAAAGTTATTTTCATATTCATATATTTCCTATCTACATTCTAGTCATATGAATTATTTTGTAGCTTTTCACGACCCGCCTTCACCAAAACGAGGGAAGGGTCAACAGATTGTCAGGCCCTTCCTTCTTTAAGTTGAAGGAGAGATAATGACCCACGAAACCCACCCTCAGTAGGTCCTGGAGTGGCGAACAATGCCAAGGGTATAGAATCATACAATAAATGGAAGTCATTACCCTTTTTCTTTTAATATGATCGAGAGATAAGATGATAAATCCCACAACACCAAAACTAAAAGTTCAAGTATGGCTGAAAGTAACCATTCCCACATGCATGTTCAAAGGTAAAAGATACAAGCCAAAAATCTCCAAAGAAGAAAGAATACCAAGAAAGGAAAAAAACAACAGCAACTGCCCCAATGGTCCAGGATAGTATGGTCCCACATGATTTCCAAAGTCCTCCTGGAATCCTGAAAACAGTTTTATATACATAGGGTGAGCATACGAGTATACTCAGTAGGGAAAAAACAAAGACTCTCGTGAAAAAGTGGGGAGACGTACTAAAGTCCCGTGAAAAGCATAAAACCAACAATATCAAAGAGTTCATCCATCCCACTCACTGGCCACACTCACCAAATAATGCAAGAAAGTAAACAACAATAAAATCACATCGATGTTTGGGTACCCCGCGCCACTTTCCCACTGGTTATTGAATTCATCCTACACATCGAACCAATCCCTCAATTCTCACCGTAGTCCCACTGCCACACCCGCCCACACACACCAGGGCCATATCCTCATGCAGTCCCACTTCCAAAACCCACCCGCAAACACCTGGGCCACAACTGTCACACATAACCATACCTGAAAACACCTAGGCCAGAACAACCACCACCACGCCCGTAGAAACCTGGGCTATAAGATCTACTACCACGCCCGAAGACACCTGGGCCTCATCCCAAAGACACTTGGGAAGCCACCTGCCCGCACACACCTGGGCCAACAACCACACCACCCTACCCGAAGGTTCTTGGGATAATAATGGACTTCAGTCCATCACAGCCTGCCCGAAGATACTTGGGCTATCCGAGAAAGAGAGCATAAAGGAGATAATAACCAGCCACTAATAGAAGTGTTGGAAAAAACACCCTCCCCCGTGAAATGGGGGTGTTCGGCACTAAGTTCTAAACTTGGGTGGGGCGCGAATAAGCAACACAAAAACTACAAGTATATGTACATGTAGCAAGCACTCACCCAGTTTAGGTTTTTCTTCAGCTAGCCTAAAGAACACAATCAGTACCATGTCCAAGTCACAACTCACACCAACCAAAACCCCATTTTTTCCATCCTTTTTACATGATCAGTAATAATGTTTAAATAAGCTTCCGCACCTACTTGGGCAACTATCAAGCATAACCACAAGCCAAGGGAAAGGCTCAATCAAACATTAACTTAAATGTTCACACCCGATTCACTTGTAAAGCCACAACACCAAAGGAGATAAGAGGCCCCTCATAGTACTGGAACCAAGGAAAACCCCAATATGTTTGCTACACCTTCTGCAACCAAAGGGGCTAGTGAGATCCCTCGAATTAATGGAAGAAAAAAAGGAAACCCCGAGACACTGCCATGTATCCCCCAAATTTCAGGAGCCGACGGTTTCTTAACGACAGACGATCCCACTCCATTTCTTTATATAAACAAAGTAACCACTCGACCTTAAATTCACAACTGAAAGCATAACCACAGGGGATCCCATCCCCACCCACATCACCCAACAATCAGCCTGTGAAAGGAAACAACCAAACCACAACCACCAACACAATGCAGACCCATTCCGGTATTTTAAGATTTAAAAGATTTAACACACTCCATGATTTCAATTTCGGCGTGCTTTAGCCGAGGTTATCATAGAAAGGGTTGATCCTGGTGCTTTCAATTTATTTAGCTAAATATACGTAATTAACCAATTTCATTTACACAGTAGAGGTTCATAATCACGATACAATCGTTTTAAACATCACCAGAGGTAAGGGTTCGTCTGTGTATAGAAAAAACCACACACAGTCTTGATTTTCAGTAGGACTAAGCCTGCACAATTCAGAAATCATTAATCAGAGCATCATCGATCACACCCCTCCCCTTCATTCTTTAGAATCCGTTTATTATCTTCATTAAGGTTTTTTATACAATTCTATAGAAACAAAAGAATACCCACCCCGCATGATAAGCAGAAAGGGGAGACGAAGGTGAAACCCTACATAATTGATCAACGATCGAAGTTTATCTTCACGGTTTACGCGCCAGTAACAGGGGATGTGTAATTTGCAGGGGTGGGGCCTCAGGAACTCAAGAACGAGTAGACAAAACGATGGGAGGGTGATCGAGAAAAGGAAACCCAGGGAGAACCCTTTAGTTTATAAGGACATGGGACAGTTGAGATACATAACGTGAAACCACGTAAGGAGCGGGGTCGTGGGTTGACCATGTGGCCCCACACATCATAAAGGTCACCGCCTTTAGGGGAGGATTAAACTGACACACACCTTGTCGAAAATTTAATTAAATTCTATTAATGGGAATTACTGGGCTTCAAAAACCAAATTTGCGCAAGAGGGGGTGCTACTGGAAAACCCATGGGGGCTAGGTCCACCGGTTAGCTGAGCTACCGGGAGATGGAGATACCGGTAGCCTGCGGCTACCGGTAGAACGAGCTGCCGGTAGCCTGCAGCTACCGGTAGACAGAGCTACCGGTAGACAGAGCTACCTGTAGGTGGAGCTACCGGTAGGCTGTAGCTAATGGTAGACCGAGCTAACGGTAGGTAGAGCTACTGGTAGGCTGTGGCTACCAGTAGACTGAGCTACTGGTAGGCCTGCTACCGTTAGGCTAAGGCTACCGATAGGCCTACCGTTAGGGGTCAAAACTTCACTGAGAAGCCTTGATAACTTTCCCAGACTACCCAGAACACCCAACATCATATTTTGACAAAGTAATGGACCCCCAAAAACCCGGCCATTACATGAGATACCTCTCAAAATATTCTCCCCCTAGAGAATAAAAACAACCATAAGGAAATAGAGGGTCCGAACAACCACCTCTAAAGATACTTCTCAGGAGAGAACCCCATTGTTAACCAAAAAAACCTTCCCATTAAGAACCAAGAAACATACCATGTCAAACTACCCAGTCATGTAGGTTGTGGAGTATCTTCCCCCATGTTAAGATACTATCCATTTTGGGCGGCACTGACTCGCCCGCATGGGTTTAATCACATCCACCTTAATGCGTCTTGATTAGGGGTCAGATCCTCCCCTCCCCGTAGCCAGGAATTTTCACACACATTTAGAGAGGAATGAAAAACCACATATTTGATAGCCGACAAGGTAAAACGCTCCACTAAAACAAGTATAAATAGAACAACACAAAGCTCAAAACAACTCTGGGTACTAGGCACACATCTGTGCTTCCCTCTCCTATGCACTCTCCTCAAGCCCACCATGTCTCTATAACACAAAAACCAATTGAATTGTTTTCCTACCAAGAACCTTCTCTTTTCAATCCTCGATCATCACTGGTCTTTCCACAAAGGTCACGTCATACTCGACGTCCAGATCTCCCCAGCAGAGGACGTGTGAGTCGTCATGCATATATCGACGGAGCTGGGACACCTGGAAGACATCATGTATCCTCAGTAGTGACGGTGGTAATGCTAGATGATAAGCCACTTCGCCGACCGGCCGCAACACTTCGAAGGGTTCGATGAACCTGTGAGAAAGCTTACTCCCCTTGTCGAACCTCCATTGTCCTCGCCGAGGGTATACCTTCAAGAACACGTGGTCTCCAACCTCAAACTCCATGGGCCTTCTCCTGACGTTATCATTCAAATTTTTTTCGGTCTTGGGCCACCTTCATCCTTTCTCATATAAGCTGAACCTTATCTGTCGTTCCCTGCACCACTTCCGGGCCAAGGATGCCTGCCTCTCTGACTTCGGTCCAACACACAGGTGAGCGGCATGGAATCCCATACAAGGCTTCAAACGGGGCCATACCAATGGTAGAGTGATAGATATTATTGTAGGAAAACTCTACCAAAGGCAAGTGTCTCACCCATGATCCTCCTAAATCTAGAACGCATGCCCACAACATATCCTCTATGGTCTGGATGGTGTGATCTATTTGTCCATCTTTCTGGGAATGGAAAGCAGTGCTAAGACATAGATGGGTGCCAAAAGCATGCAGAAATCCTCTCCAGACTCATGAGGAAAACCGTGATTCCCTATACGAGACTATGGACATCAGAACTCCATGCAACTGCACCACCTCATCCACGTACCTTCGTGCCAAAGCGTCCACTGCAGTCGACTCTTTAATCACCAGAAAGTGAGTCGATTTCGTCAATCGGTCCACTACTACCCAGATGGCATCGCATCCCCCTTGAACCATGGGTAGTCCCATGATGAAATCCATCGAGATTTTCTCCCACTTATACTCGGGAACATCTCGAGACTGTAGTAGGCCGCCTGGAACTCGGTGTTTAGCCTTCACCTGCTGACACACTAGGCACTTGGCCACAAACTCTGCCACTGTTCGCTTTACTCCGGGACACCCGAACTGTCTCTTCAAACCCTGGTACATCTTGGAAACTCCCGGGTGAACTTCTAGGGGTGATTTGTGGAACTCACTAATAACCTTTCCACACATCTCCTCTGGAACAAACAGCTTTCCTCGAAAAAGCATGTGGTTCGGACCATCCTCAGTCCACACTTTAGAAGCACTGCCCTGGTCACCTCGGTCACGCATCACTTCCCACTATGGGTCTCCCCACTGAGACTCCTCCACTTTCTATAATAGAGAAGACTGCACTGTCATCTGATACAGGCAACCGCTACTACCATCCGTCGTCACATCCAAGTCCAAGGCATCCAACTCCTCCATCGCCTTCCAGGTGTCTGCCGAATCTCAGACCGCATCCTTCTATGACCTTCCTGCTCAAAGAATCATCCACTACATTCCCCTTCCCTGAAGTATAGGAAATCTATAAGTCATAATCCTGGAGGATCTCCACCCACCTTCGCTGCTGCATGTTTAGGTCCTACTGGGAAAAAATATACCTCAAAATTTTGGGATTCATGATGACCAAAAAGTGTTCACCGATGAGGTAATTCCACCATAACATTAGCGCAAAAACAACCACTGCAATCTCTAGGTTGTGGGTGGCATAATTACTCTCATGAGGTCGTAGCTTCCAAGACCCATAATAGATCACCCCTTGTCGCTGCATCAACACACATCTGGCGACTTGCCCTGAAGCATCACAGAACACCTCATACGCCGCCCCGTCTTCTGGTAGTCTCAGCACTGGGGCACTAACCAACTTCTCCTTCAGATAGTCGAAGGCTGCCTCGCATTTCTCACTCCACACGAAAACCTGGCCCTTCTTGGTCAAGGTTGTCAAAGGGGCTGCGACTCGAGAGAAGTTGGGTACGAACCTCCGATAGTAACCCGCCATCCCAAGGAAACTACGAACCTCTGCCACATTCTTGGGTGATTCCCAAGAAACAACTGCCTCAACCATTGATGGTTCGACAACAACCCCCTGATCGAATACTACATTCCCAAGGAAGTGCACTTCTCGCGTCGAGAACTTTCATTTTGACGACTTCCCATAGAGATGGTGCTGTCGGAGGACCCCCAAAACCATCCTCAGGTGCTCCCCGTGGTCCTCTTCTGATCTAGCATAGATCAGGATATCATCGATGAACATAACTACAAACCGATCCAGGTACTCTCAGAAGATGGAGTTCATAATCCCCATAAACACAACTGGGGCGTTGGTAACACCAAAAGGCATGACTACGAACTCGAAGTGTCCCTATCTGCACCTGAAGGCCATCTTCGGGATGTCTCCCTCTTTCACCCTCAACTGGTGATACCCAAACAGTAGGTCGATATTTGAGAACCATCCTGCGCCTCTTGGCTGGTCGAAAAGATCGTCTATCCTCAGAAGTGGGTAGCGATTCTTGATCGTCACCTGATTCAGCCTCATGTAGTCTATGAACAACCTGATACCACCATCTTACTTCTTTGTGAACAAGACTGGATCACCCCACAGTGACACACTTGGTCTAACATAACCCCTCTTCATCAGATCATCATTCTGAATCCGCAACTCCCATAGCTCCGAAGGTGCCATCCGGTAAGGAGCCATTGAAATTGGATGAGCACCAGGCTGCAACTCTATCCCAAACTTGATATCACGTCGAGGGGGTAGATTCATTACCAACTCAGGAAAGATGTCTATAAACTCAGTGATGATTCCTAGCACCTCCACCATCTCAACATCCACTGGCCCCACTGACAGCTTGGCTAACAATGAGAGGAGGGGTTCCTCCCTCCTTCTGCCCTTTTGACTGCTCCGATCGCTGGTGAAAGTAGCATGTCGGCCACCCAATTCTGAGAATAGATCAATTCCTCAGAAGAAGTCGATGATGGAACACACAGAGAACATCCAATCGATGCCTAGGATGACATCGTATTGTTGTATCTATAGCAATAGTAGATCCCTAACCGACTGATGTGGCCCAATCATCAGTCTGCATCCTCGAAAAACATATAACAAGTCATTCTGACCTCCAACAGGTGTGCTCATCACCAAGGGAACTGGAAGTATATTGGAATCTAGACCCAAGTCATGGGCTAGACTGGGTACAACAAAGGAGTGGAAAGCTCATGTATCGAACAAGGCATAAGCAAGGGTGCTAAACAAACTGACCGTACCACGAACGACCTCCAGACCTGCTGGAACTGCTACCTCTGCGGTGTGAAACTTTCCACGCCCAGCTCCTCTGCCTCTCAGTTGTCAGCCACCTCCCCAACCACGCCCTAGTTGAGGTCCCTAAGGAGAACCCTGAGGTCGGCCTCCTCCTGTAATGTCTGCCCTCAGAGGAGGGGAGCTCACTGCCCCTACTGCTGCTGCTGGAAGGGCCTAGCTAAAGGATGCTGATGGGGCGGGTGATGGGCTTGTCCACCACCACCGTACTGTACTTAGTCTGGGCACTGACTCCAAAGATGTCCATGGAACCCACAGACGAGGCACCTCGGTCCTGGGCCTGAAGGGAATGGGCGAGGACTGGGGGGACCAGAACTGGAACTGCTACGGCCTACTCCATACTGGTCAGAACCTAGAGGGTCCTGATGCTGGAGGTCTAGTGCTGACAGCCTTTCCCTTTGACGGGCCTTGCTGAATCCCAACTCTCGACACACCTCCCAACATGTGCATCCTCTCTACCACCTATGCCTTCTTCTGGACCTCCATGTATGTCGGCAAGGTGAAGGGGGAAACAGCATACTGGAGGGAGGGTCAGAGCGACTCCTCTAGACGTCTTGACCAAGACTCCTCGTTTGGAAAGAGGTACGGAGAAAAGGGTAGGAGGTCCTTGAAGATGATCCCCATCTCCCTTACTGACATACTTCTCTGCTAGAGGGAGATTAGATCCTAACTCTTCTCCTCTTTCATCATAGAAGATCGGAATTCCGCCCGGAACTCCTTCTCAAAATCATCCCATGCCACCTCAGCCTCTCTCCTCTCCCCTAGGTAAAGTGTCCACCACTGACGTGCTACTCCCCTCATTTGGCTGATGGCCAGAGGAACCCAGTACTCGGTCGAGGTCCAAATCAGGCTTAAATCTATCACCAACTCCTCTAGCCAGCTCTCCGTCTTCATGTCAGAAGTGATGCCCTCATACTTCTCGAGGGTCTGTCGCTGGAAGGTCCGAAGTGTCTTCTGCCATTGGTCGTCCTCCTTCTCTCGATCAGCTCTCTGTCGATCATCCAAGGTAGTCTCCTGGGCCTCGATCACCCACACCACACATGGTCACCTTCCAGGTGCCATTGCTACAAGGTAAACAAGGAATGCCTAAGACCATGTAGTGCAAAATACTGTTCTTAAAATTTTTATAAAGTTCTTATTGATTCCAATTCCCAAACCACCAATGAAACACAAGAACACAAGTCATTATGATGCTTGTACCTTTCATAGGGTCTCTACCCTACAATCAGTGTGGCCTCGCTTGACCATTGGGTAGGTCCAGAGTCTTTGAATTGGATCACAGGGGGCCCTAAAATCCCATGTCCTAGTCGGTCTTCCCTGGCCTAATTCACGCACCAAGGTGACCCAACACTGTTTCCCTAACATCTCATGCAATCCTCATTGTGACTAACTCTAGACTCCATCCTATCATTCAAACTCCCCTCTGATACCATTCTGTCATGACCCGCCTTCACCAAAAGGAGGGAAGGGTCAGCAGATTTCCAGGTCCTTCCTTCTTTAAGTTGAAGGAGAGATAAAGGCCCTCGAAACCCACCTTTAGTAGGTCCCGGAGTGGCGACCAGTGCCAAGGTTATAGAATCACACAATAAATGGAAGGCATTACCCTTTTTATTTTAATAGGATAAAAAGATAAGATGATAAATCCCACAACACAAATACTAAAAGTGAATGTATGGCTGAAAGTAACCATTCCCACATGCATGTTCAAAGGTGAAAGATACAAGTCACAAATCGCCAAAGACGAAAGAATACCAAGAAAGGAAAACAGTAACAGCAACTGCCGCAAAGGTCCAGACGAATATGGTCCCATGCGGTCCTTGAAGTCCTCCTGGAAACTAAAATCAGTTTTATTTACATAGGGTGAGCATACGAGTATACTCAATACGGAAAAACCAAAGAATCTTGTGCACAAGTGGGGAGACGTAATAAAGTCCTGCGAGAAGCATACAACCATCACTATCAAGGAGTTCATCCATCCCACTCACCGGACACACTCACCAAATAATGAAATAATGTAATGTATAATAAAAGCACATCTATGTTTGGGTACCCCACGCCACTTTCCCACTGGTTATTGAAGTCATCATACGCATCAAACCCATCCCGCCATTCTCACTGCAGTCCCACTACCACACCCGCCCGCACACACCTGGGTCATATCCTTATGCAGTCCCACTGCTAAACCCCGCATGCAAACACCTGGGCCACAACTGTCACACATAACCATGCCTGCAAACACCTAGGCCAGAACAACCACTGCCACACCTGAAGACACCTGGGCTAGAAGATCTACTGCCACGCCCGAAGACACGTGGGCCTCATCACGAAGACACTTGGGAAACTACCTACCCGCACACAGCTGGGCCAACCACCACACCACCCTGCATGAAGGTTCTTGGGTAATAATGGACTTCAAGCCATCACAGCCTGCCCTAAGATACTTGGGCTATCCGGGAAATGGAGAATAAAGGAGCTAATAACCAACCACTAATAGAAGTGTTGTAAAAAACACCCTCCCCCATGAAATGGGGATGTTCGGCACTAAGTGCTCAACTTGGGTGGGGCATGAATAAGAAACACAAAAACTACAACTATATGTATAGGTAGAAAGAACTCACCTAGTTTAGGTTTTTCTTCAGGTAGCCTAAAGAACACAATTAGTACCATTTCCAAGACACAACTCACACCAAAGAAAAACCCATTTGTCCCATCCTTGTTTACATGTTCAGTAATAATGTTTAAATAAGTTTCCTCACATACTTGGGAAACTAGCAAGTAGAAGAACAAGACAAGGGAAAAGATCAGTAAAACATCAACTTAAATGTTCACACTCGGTTATCTTGTAATTACACAAAAAAAGGAGATTAGAGGCCCCTCAAAGTACTGGAACCAAGGAAAACCCCAAGATGTTGCCTACACCTTCTACAACAAAAGGTTCTAGTGAGATCCCTCGAAGTAATGGAAACAAAAAGGTAACCCTGAGACACTGCCCCGTGACCCCCAAATTCCAGGAGCTGACTCTTTCTCAACAACAGAGGATCCCACCCAAATTCGTGATATAGAAAAAGTAACCACCCGACCTTAAATTCACAACTGAAAGCATAACCACAGGGGATCCCATCCCCACCCACATCACCCAGCAATCGGCCTGTGAAAGGAAAAAACCAAACGACTACCACCAACACAAGAAGACCCATGCCAGTATTTTCAGATTTAAAAGATTTAACACACTCCATGTTTTCAATTTTGGTGTGCTTTAGCTGGGGTTATCACAGAAAGGGTTGATCCATGTGATTTCAATTTATTTACCTGAATATACGTAATTAACCAAATTCATTTACACAGAAGAGGTTAACAATCATGATATAAGACTTTTAAACATCACCAGAGGTAAGGGTTCATTAATGCACAGACAAAGACCACAAACGACCTTGATTTTCAGTAGGCCTAAGCCCGTACAATTCAGAAATCATTAATCAGAGCATCATCGATCACACCCCTCCCCTTCATTCTTTAGAATCCATTTATTATCTTTATTAAAGTTTGGTTCATCCAATTCAAAAGAAACAAAAGCATACCCTCCCCGCATGATATAGAAAAAGGAGAGACGAAGGTGAAATTCTACTTGATTGATTAACTATGGAAGTTTATCTTCACGCTTCACGCGCCAGTAACAGGGGATGCACGATTTTCATGTGTGGGGCCTCGAGAACTCAAGCACGAGCAGAAAAAACTATGGGAGGGTGATCGAGAAAAAGAAACCCAGGGAGAACCCTTTAGTTTATAAGGATTGGGGACAGTTGAGATAAAGAACACGAAACTGCATAAGGAGAGGGGTTGTGGGTTGACCATGCGGCCCCACAAGTCATAAAGGTCCCCACCTTTAGGGTCGGTTTAAACCAACACACACCTCATCGAACATTTAATTAAACACCATTAATGGGCGTTACTCGGCTTTAAAAACCCAATTTGTGCAATAGGAGGTGTTACTGGAAAACCCATGGGGGCTAGGTCCACCGGTTAGCCGAGCTACCGGTAGACTGTGCGACCGGTAGGGAGAGATACCAGTAGACTGAGCCACCGGTAGGCAGAGCTACTGGTAGGCTGCAGCTACCGGTAGACAGAGCTACCGGTAGACCGAGCTATAGGTAGGCTGAATCTACCGGTAGACCGAGCTACTGGTAAAAAGAGCTATCGGTAGGCGAAGCCACAAGTAGGGTGCAGTTACCGGTAGTCCGAGCTACCGATAGGTTGCGGCTACCGGTAGACCGACCTACTAGTAGGCCTGCTACCGGTAGGCTAAGGCCACCGGTAGGCCTACCGTTAGGGGTCAAAACTTCACCAATAATCCTTGATAACTTTCCCAAACTACCCAGAACACCGAACATCAGATTTTTACAATGTAATGGACCACCAAAAACCCGGTCCATTACATAGCTTTTTATTTTTATAATGTTTCACAATACATCAATACAAGGTTGTGGTGTTGTCATGGGGTTACATCATTGTGGTCACTGAATTTATAGAACCTCCAATAGCTTTTAAAATATTTTTCATGACATGGTCTTCATACATCATTGTAGTCTGTCATTAGTTATCTATAATACACTATTGAAGAAGACATAATACATGGATGTGAGTAAACTTCCCGAACCCCTACATTTCGCCTTAATATATTTGAAGTGAGGGTGTTTTGTCTGACATGGATGTCTTAAATCTTCCAGTTCCATGAAAAATTTTGTGTAGCCTCATCTTTAGTGAGGTACTTCCCATCTTCTTGGGGAACATAGTTTGAGTCACTACCGTAGCCTACACAATTACACCATGGCATGGTCAAAATGTGTGAAACATGGACTTCCATATGTTTTTCCAATAAAATTTTCACAATTCCTTATACCAAAATATAGAAAACCTTATGCGGAATCTCTATGTCATGGATACTTGAGTCGTTTTGTAGTCTGATATCTCCAAAAAATCATTTACTTCATAGATACAAGATATGCATTGTTAATCACATTCTCTTACAATTATTCATGAATCATGATTTGTATTCAAGATTTATATTCACTAAAATAATATCCCAAATGAATTATCTTATTTTATATATAATATGATTTATGTATTGATTATGAAATCCAACAAACTCAATCATATATACTTTGATAATTATTAATGAAAACTACTCACAACTAATATCAATTAATATTTTGATCTCAATATATATTTTTTATGTTAATATGGATAGAGAACATTTTTAATAGATTTGAGAACAAATATTGATTAAATAGGACGGTTATAACATATAACACATTCATAGATAATATCCTTTGAACATACTTTGAGGATCATGGATAGGTCTTATGGGAATAAAAAAACTATATGTTTTGGAAAAGGATTTGTTTTGGGTGTATATGGGAAACAATGTATGAGATAATGGGATCATGTAGTGTGGAAAAGTTAAAATAGGTGGTTAACCTTAATAAGATAGGGGGAGGAAGCATTTTATTCATTAAAAAAATTAAATAATGTAATATTAGTACTCAATGAAAGGTGGAATAAATAAAAAAAAATTATAAGGATAAGGGAGGTAAAAATAAACTAAAAATCACATTAATATAATATTTAATTTTATATTTTATCCTTATCCCTTTTGTTTAATACTTTTATCCCATTTTACACATAACCATGTTTACATATTATTTACCAAGATAACATGGTTTTTGTAAAATAATTACGTTGAACTTATTATTTAATATTTATTATGATGATAGAAAATATGGAATAAAATTTTCAATACTCAATTTCTATATATGAATTAATTTTCATTTAATGTAAGTGAGAAAAATTTATCGATAAATGTTTTTAGAGAAATATCCTTTTAATCTAAAAATATTTATATAAAAACTATAACATTTATTCCCTTTAAATTTATTTAATTATAGAAAACTAAAATATTTTATGTCTTTAAAAACAATCCAAAACTAAAATGGTCATCGAGAATAATTTAATAAATTAAAACAACCAAAATATAGTTTTTATTTGAATAGTATATAATTTATGATCAAAAACATAAATCATGGGTTTCCATGTTTAGTATAATAGAAGTAAGTTAATTATTTTAATATTTAAACATATATAATGTTGATATAATGGTTTCATATATTTTTAATATTATTTTTATATAAGATTAATGTCTTAAAAATTAAGATATTTATAAAATTAGTACCTTCTCTATTCACATTTAAATAATACTTTTTAGAAATTCATATAAATTAACCCTAATATAACTTTGACATGTTGAATTCAGTAATCATGTTCATTTTTTAAAATATAAAATTCCAAAAATTATGAATATTTTATTTTTAATAAAACATATATAATGAATAATAAACAAATTATTTTAATAAATAAATGTTTTTAATCCTTTAATAATTAATGTAACTCTTCTTATAATTACATAATTTATTTTAATTATCATGTTTCATTTAATCATCATGTAACATGTAATATTTGGTTTTAGAATAAATAATTATTAAATTTTATTGGTGATATTTGAATCCCATGTTAATTAACACATTGAATTTATTAATGAGAAATATATTCTAAAATCTTAGTGTATTCCATTCTTTCACCCTTTTAAGAATTTGACCCTCAATATTACGTTATTCAGGATAAAAAATTAGGGATACTTTTCCCTTATCACATCATTGAGTTCCCATGTACCTTACCTATATTTAATAATTCACCATAGATAGTTGATCATGTGAGTAGTGTGGTTTTGTAACACATTCTCTCATTTATACAAAATCTACAATAGTTGATCATCATACGAAATTTCACGATCTAGTGGTACACAAATGGAGTTTAGAAAAATTTATGAACTTGGAATACTCTTACACAAAATATGTAGATGGATCACATCCTGGTCATGGTAGCGGATTGGTATATATTATATATAATATGTCACCATCCAGGTAAAAATATGAAGTTAAAAGGTACTAATATATTTATGGGTTATTTTTCTTTTTAACAGAACATATCATATATTTAATCTAATGACTATTTTTGTATGAAAATATTACAACCATATTATAACTCTTGATCTCATTAACGATTGTTAGCAGTACATTAGGTCGACTCTAATCTACCCTAATGTGTTGGAAAATAACTCAAACCTAATATACTATTTCATCACCTATCTGGGGATATGATACATTATATCTCTAAATTGATCCCCACTTTCTGGCTTTCATCACTTATTTCTATAGAGGGCATCATAAGGATCCATCTAATTTCTCGAGTGAAATAAATTATATTAATAAAAATCAAAAACGAAAGAATGAGGATCCAAACAAACTTTGTATTCAATATGGTATGATCTGAGCATATATTATAAATATTTAATGGTTATTTCAGAGATTATATCTATCTAAGGATGTTATGAAGTATTAAAGCTTACCAATTCATTTAATTGTTATTTTTTACTTCTCTAAAACATTTATCTAAATGTCATATCACTATCAGATGCCACTAACAGTCATTATATATGAATATTACTAAAACCATAATTAATGTCCTCACAAGTATATAAATTGATAAATCCTCTCTAATATCGGTGAAATAAAAATATTTTTACAGATAATCAACAACAACCTAATAGGCTTTATGGCCATTATATTTATTATAGAGTATTTTGATGAAATCCATGTTGATGTTTTACTTTATTTGTATAGGTATTGGTAATGGTTGCATCATTATCTTCGAAATCATATTTCAATCCTTAACATATTAATATACTAGTCCTAAAGAGATATAATTTTCAATATCTCTCTTCATGTTATCCCACTAGATATACTCCTTGATATCCCTTTACATTATCATTCTTCATGTATTGATAGAGAATAATTAAAAATATGTTTAATCCAAAATAATATTATTCAATTTTAGTATGAAAGATGATCATATTCAAGTCCCAACCCATATAATTGCATCATAGACATTACAGGAAAATAGAGTAGTACATAACACCTCTTATAGTAAAAAATTATCCTTATGCACTTATTTAATCCTCACATGAAAGGATGGTAAAAAATGTATTTGAAAAAGATAACATCCTTAATTTTTTCCTTATGACTTCAATTTTTATCCTATGAAAATCTATAGGTATTAGATATATTTCAATCCTCATTATTGAAATCTTGGAATATAATTTTGAATTAAATCATTAACTAACTTTTGACATTCTAATAGTGGTTTTTTACCTAGAAGACAACATATTTTATTATTTACAACAATCTCTTTTATCATATATTCATTTATTTTTATTTATTAATATACAGAATCCTTTTATGATCACAATATATATCACCCATTTCCAAATAACTGTATTTCCCTAATAATTTCAATGCAACATCATTTTATGGTAGATGAAAATCATGAATTAGGATATATTTATAATAAAATTTCAATTGGAATCATGTATACAATATTTCTATATCATTAAACATGAGTATAATTCCTAGTCACCTATTTATTAACTCATTGTATTTGAAAAACCCTTCTCTATAGTAGGGTAGTGTGATAATTATTGAACATGTTAAAATTCCCTTAAATTATATGAAATTTTATTCGAACGTTTCTTTACAATGAAATTTTTCTCCCTTCCATGTTAAATTATTAATTTTATTTTATATACAAGAGAAATTCATCACATAAATATCGATAATATCCAAAAAATCTATGAAAACTATGGATCAATATCTTAATGGTTTGTCTAGGTCATTTCTCAATATAAACGGTCTTTGAAGAATGGATCAATATACACTCTCTTATAATTACACATCCTAGGAATTATATATTCAAAAAAGGAATTCCCTTTTCATAAATTAGTAATAAAAACTATAGTTGATCAAATTATTCAATACAATCATCAAATGGTCTTTATACTTATCCTTTCTCTTTGAATATATGAAAATATCATTAATAAAAAACTTCCACCAAATGATCGAGGTAATCACTAAATACTATATTCAAAAATACATGAAGGTAGAATTGTAATTTTTATATAAAAATGGAATCACAATAGATTCAGAATGTCTATACCTCATACCAAAATATTTTTTTGGGTATGTAATCTGTTATCAACATTAATCGGTGATATCCACAAATAAGGTAAATCCTAGAAATTCATTAATATCCATTATGATGATAAAAAAATTCACTCAAATAGGGACGATGATACATATTACTGATATTTATATTTTTATGTCTCTGATAATTTATGTAAAAACACATTGATGAATCACTCATCTTAAAAAAATGAATAGGTGCACAACATTCTTAAAAACTATTTCAAAAGAATCCGTTTTATAGATTCCGTAATAGTTTCTTTATTAGATATTGAAATTCAATCAATAAAATTTTATATGTAGTCATTCAATTTGAGGTAGCACTAGGTATGAGTTGTATTGAAAAAACAACATTATGATTAAGAAGATTACGAAGAATGCCTTGAGGAAATACATGGGTGTATTCGAATATATTCAACACTTAGTTTCTCTCTAACCACTTGAGAAGAATACTCGTCATCAATAGGTATTTAGTATTGTATTTTGAGTCTTAGGAACAACTATTTTTAAATTGATTAAATGTATATGAAAAAATATTATTATATACTAGTCCTCTATTTCATGAAATTAATGTAATAATTTCCAATGGTATCTGTCACATTGAAAAGATTATAAATGTTCCCTAATAAGATTAGAAACATTAACTTCTATGATGATGTTATTAAATTATAGTTTTATGGTTGTATAAAAATATATAATTGGACACATATACCTAGATTTTATGGTGGAAGTACTCATAAGAGGAGGTATCTTTATCACATGAAGTTCACAATTGGTAATCTCCAAGATATGAGATTATGTGAATAGACCACATAGTATGAATTCCTCATGTTTTGGTGTCATCAGATATTCAAATATGAAAGTGTTTTTATTGGTCCATAGTATTTAATATAATCACTTCATCACATCATCACTCATGTACTTAGATTCTTTAATTAAAATAGTGACACCATATGTTTGCGGTGAGGTTGGGTATGTTAGGTGTGACATTATTGACTAGTTATTAATGGATAAGATGAAGAAGGAATTTTCCCATCCATCATTTTAGAAGTTGATATGTTATCCATTTAATTTGAATATAATCATCACATTAAATTTAGTCTCCATTTTTTTTATCAAATTGTCTATTTATAATGTAAAGTAACATCATATTGAGAACAAAGGTTGATGGCACATGTGTACGACCTACATTATTAGATATAGTGAAAAGGTGAATATATTACATTGTGAGTGTCCATATATGGTTTTCATCATTTTGATATGATTTTATTTTTCTTGGTTACCTTAACCCACTACAAGATAGTAATCTAGGAAATTTGGATATCACATCAATTGATGATGAGAAAGAGTTATAGTGGGCGTAGATTAAGTGTTTTTAATTATCTCTATTAATTTTTATTTGAATTTAATTAATGGAATGTATATTATTTTCAAGAATGAGGAATAATTTTAATCACATTTTATATATAGTAAAAAATTATTAATGAATGATATATTTAAGTGATATATTTATTCATATTTCAATAAATAAGAAGAAGGACAATTGGACTATGACCACTTTCATTGACAAATAGTTTTCAGAAGCCTGTATATATTATTTATTGTGGCACAGGTTGGGGCACACCATAAAGTAATAATCATATTATTATTTTTATGTGTCATGGGTTTTATTATATATTATAATGTAATTAGTTTACTGAAATAAAATTAAATAATTATTTTAACCTAAAACCTACCTCTATAAATAAAATGTTATTCCTATTTAGTGAATATATAAAATTGAGAATATGGAATCATTGTGTACAATTTACATCACTCTTTAACACTCAAAGTCAAACTCTCTTCTTCTAATTAATAATATGTAATCTTTTATGCCTGAAGGATCTTTGAGTGATCAACCGGATCAATTTATGATAATTGATTCCCCACAATAGATGCTGGATAACAATTGGTGTTTTTTGGATATGAATAGAGAATTTTTGGATAACTTATAGAGATATTTTACAATTGAATCCATATAGAACAAACATGGTATTTTGATAGTTTTTTTGTAAGATAAACCTCATTAATGAAGAAATCTCATCAGCCTAAGAAAATAATTTCATCCATATCTAAATAAGTAAATTATATATTTAATGTGGTGGCTCCTTTATTGGGGTTCCATGAAATTTATTTAAAAATAAAATTCCATTATATCACCAACTACTGGGGCTTCAGCTACATCTGGAACATAAAAGTTGTATTTTTTCCAGGTAAAATTTAAAAATAAAAATTATTTATTTGATTATTGATCTACACACAATATTAGTAATGATTTAATTTCATATTATTTATTATTTAATCCAATTCAAACTAACATGTTGATGGAATATTAATCACGTTCTTTTATAGTTTCAAATATTAAAGTTATATTAACTGTTGAATAATGTCAAGATATGACATTGGGAAGTGATAATAATTATTGTCTGTAAGACTAGGACATAAGGAGTGTAGAAAATGTACACTCTATGTACCCATTTTTAAATCATCTGGAAAATCTATAGGATTCATAATTTTCTATGAAGAAATAACACATAGTGAAATTTTTGGAAAGCACATGTAGACAACACCAATCTATCACATAAGTTTACAGATTACATACCACATAGCTAGCGTACACATCATGTAGTATCCATGGTTTGTTGATGAAATTAATAAAATATGTTTGGTCGTAATATAAGGAATAAATGTCTGAGAATGAAAACCTACAGTGTTAATGATATACATGTCTTGTTTATGGTGTACACGACATATAGTTCATCATTTTTCTTGTTCAAAATACACACTAATCTATCCATTTAGTTATGAAGACACAAGAAATGGGGGATTTAGTGAATATAGTTGGTATGTATATATCTTGTTGATTCAACTAATGAAAATGATGAGTTATTCATTGGGATGCACAGACACACGGTCATATTGATACATGACCTATAGCCATGTTGGGCACATCATATATTCCAGGTGATGTACACTACCGAATCACTAAGCATGTAACCTGGGTACCTGGAAACTAAGGTAAAATAAGTGTAACTAGTAAATACACACCCTGTAGTAACCAAAATAATGGAAGAATTAAATTATATTAAATTTCAAATTTCTATATTAATACCATTTATTATTTATTGAAACATATTGTGTTTGACAAGAAAATAATGTGTGTAAACAGTTTTAATTAATGAATTAAATTATTTTAAAAATAATTAATAAATTGGTCTACCGATTATTTTACATTAAATCCATTAATATGGGTATCTATAACTTAATTTGTATAGTCATTATGATGAAAAGTGTTAAATTAATTAATTTTTTTAGTTCTTTTATCATTATAATAATGATTTTATTGGGATGATTATTAACCACTCTACGTTTTCATATACATTAAATGAATGATTGTCCATGAGAATGACTAGGAAATTTGTGTATTCTTGATATTAATTTAATTTATTGAATCAGTTTTTACTTAATTAATGTTAAATTATATTTGATGGATTGTGTGTCATTCATCCCTCCATTATTATATGGGACTATGTATCCTTGGTTATTTATATAAGCCCCATTAACTAATCATTTGGTTCCCGAAACCTGTATGTGAATTATAAATATATAATATTAATGGAGTATCCCACATTTCATATAAGGGGTTCAAGATAGAACCATAATGATTCTATCCTAGGTGATACACATGTTGATAGGTTTTACACTATTTCAAATTCCAAGACGGGTAATAGAAGTTATTCAACATGGTTATTGGTTGATTTATTATCCACTCAATAAATCTACCATTTTTAAAGATCATGTTAAAGACATTTATTATTTATTTATTTCTTATGCATTATTTATTTTGTGGATAAAAGACTGCGATAACAGAAATAAATTAATCAATGTTCAATGATGGAATATAAATAAATGTATTATGTATAAATGTTTTACATAACAAGAACAATTAATTCCTTAAAATTCAAATAATTTTTCCTTGTTATGTAATGTAAAAAACAAGAAAGTATTTATGAATAATATATTAAATTTTTTAAAATATATATTTTTTATAATTTGTACATCTACAACTTGGTTAAAAATTAAATACTATAACTAATTGTTTTTCCAACACTCATTAAGACACTTAATTTTAATGTTGAATTATTATAATGGATATGGGTAAACATTCCATATTTAATTAAGAAATTTATCCCTTACTAGACATGATGTAACATAGAGTAAATTGTAGAAGAAATACAAGTTAGGATATTAGGATAGGGGTTCCAATCAATTCAACACAGAGCTACAAGCCTGTTGTTTTCAAGGAAAACCTAACTAAATACCATTGAGTAGTATGAAAAACTCTCACTGTGTTTTTATAAAGGAGAATATGGATTAATTCCACTATAAATTTCTAGAATCATTACATTCCGAGTTCAATGGATAAGGAATTTTAAACATGAAAAAATATTTTGTGATTTAATGAAAATAATTTTTATTATTTCTAAAATAATTGTGAATCAAGAAAAGTAATAATAACATGATAATTTATAATTATAGAAAATATTTAAAGTATGTCATTAATAATTTCCCCACGATCTATTTTGGAGAAAGAGTATCTATTCACTATTAGTCACTTATATGAGTTGAATAGATTCGTTCAGGTTATGTTTTGTCGTGAATTGAATTCTTATCTGTTAGAATCCTAAATTCCAAATCCTCCTACCAAGGAGGTAAGTGATAAAGAGTTCTAATTCAATGGAAAATGTTTTAATAATGCAGTTGATGATTAATTATTTATGTTTTCCTCTATGTCATGTATACTCAGGAAGCTCAATGAAATAATGGATGATTATTGTATCATCATTAGTCACCATGGTCTCTATTATGATAGATCTAGATATGAATTGTTTGATGTCTCCAATGTAATTTTTAGAGAAATATTCATGAGGGTTTCACATATGGGCTTCATGCGATAAAGCATATTGGAAACATTGACCACCTAGAGTATCAATTGTCTAAAATACCTGAATAACTAATCACTGATCTCATTCTAGAATCAGTACATTAGATATTCTAAAGAATATTTGAGAATTTGAATATGAAAAACATAGAGATATCTCCCCTTGTCATTTTACTCTTCTTCCCTATGTTGATAATGATATTATGATTGAAAATCCTACCTTCCTTAGAGTGATTAAACAGAAATAGAATGTGTAGATATTTATGCCTAAATCATCTGCATGCCCTTATAAGAAAAATAATATCAAAAACAATTAATGGAAGTAGATTATGTTTATTTTTCTTGTTCAAAGATGGGTATAAAGAAGACATACAATGGCCACAAAAACATAGGGAATCATCAATTTTGTTAGTTATTGAGTGGAATTTACATGTTTATTAGAACTAATTATTAGATATATCTTCTGGTGTTTACATATGTTTTCAAAATGAAGAACCAAGTTTATTAAGAAGAATGGACTGAGGGGAGGTAGATCTATGAGAATATAGTAGAGATAAACATTACACTTTAATTATTGGGGAATAAAAGCTCGTGTTTCCTACTAGAATGGTATTTTATTAATAAAATTTATTTTAATCCATATATAATCAAAAAAATTATCTTTATATCCAGATTATATGCAGATGGATTTATTTTCATATTGGGATAATAATTTTTTTATAATGATATTGTTTTTTATGTATAAGTACATTTAGATAACCATGTTTATATAATGGATTACATGAACAATTTAATGAAAATTGATAATGAAACTACATCAAATGTATCATATAAACAATTTGCATCACTAAGCAGGTCATGTAAATCAAATTTGCATGAATAAATTTAAAAAATATATTAATATTATTCTTATCTAAAAAAATTACTGTATATCATGCATGTTTACAAGGAAAAATGAATAAATCACCATTTAGTGGAAAAGGGTAATGGGAAACATAGCTTTTAATTTAGTTCAATTTTATGTATATAGAATAGTTCTTATTAAATAAAGTGGTATGTACTCATACATCATAACATTTAAAAGATATTTTAGTGGTTTTGGATATTTCTACATGATAATTTATATGTCATATTATTTTCATATATTAAATGAAAAAAAATAATTTGGGAACATACATTGTAATAATTTTTCGAAAATAAAAATAAATTATGGTGAAGAATATATTTATCAATACCTAACATACGATTTTTTATAACAACCTGCTCTTTATTACACATATAAACATGATTTATTACATAAAATAATCAATTGATACACCATAATATATTGATAGGTCTAGTTTATTTGGGGATTAAGAACATTACATAACAACATAAAACATGAAATACACATCTTTATGAAAAACATTTTTTACATGACCATACACATTCCTTCATACAAAGCATTGCATGGGATAACCTGAGGACATGCATAATAAGAAGTTGAGCTATAAAGACTACTAAAGGGGAAAAAATTAATAACATGAATAATATAGTACCTATTGGACAATTGGAATATCAATTGAGTGTAAGAGAAACATCAACATAAAGTCATGATATCACATGATTTTCAAAATAGGGAAATGTAGAAACAACATTTAACATGAAATTTTCATGATCCATGGCCCATTTAAAATGGAGAATGAGTAAATCATAATTACACATGAATAAGCATGGGTAAACCCTTATTTCAATTCAAATATCATGATACTAATCATTAACTAATGCATTAGAGCGCTATCAGGGAGCACCCATCCTAATCATTTAATTTCATTCATAAGTGTGACACATTGATCGTATAACATGGATTTCTTAAACACCAAAATTTATTCCATGTTAAAGGAATATATAATTACTACATGAATCTCTATACTCAATATGTAAATGTTAATAAAGGTGAATACACTTGATAGGGAAATGGGAATGATATTTAATACACAATGACTGTCTTGGAAAATCAAGGTGCAATTTTTGCAGCATAATGATGTGACATAAGAATTTATAAAAATGGTTGATGAGAGAAAAAGGGTGTCTCAAAATATATAAATGAAATGTAAATTAGTTGTTTAATATATATATAGTTTTCAATATATTTAATGTAATTTAGAATCAAAATATGAAATAATTTCATTAATCTAAATTAGGTGAGAGAAATTCGTTACGGAATTTTGGCATGGTAACTTGTGTACATGGGAGGAATTAATGAGAGATAAAGGAGTCTATAATAATTCATAAAAGAAGAGTAAATTATGGGGATGGATATAAATCATAACCAAAAAAATTAGAATTGAAATTTTTTTAATAACATAATGAAATTTGGGAAAAAATGAGAAATGATGAAATACCTTACTTGGAAGTATGATCCCAAAGGCATGGGAGAGGCTTGAGAGAGGCTTCAGGGGAGATTGGGGACCCATGGAAGGATTATAGAGAAAGGAGGGATGAGGTTTTTCGAGCTCAAAAGGATTTTA
Organism: Viscum album; assembly: GCA_963277665.1. NCBI lineage: Eukaryota > Viridiplantae > Streptophyta > Magnoliopsida > Santalales > Viscaceae > Viscum > Viscum album. The sequence continues at coordinate 944,523,197 of OY728155.1, read as the reverse complement.
TGGGAGAGAAAGTGGGAGATTGGGAGGGTTTTATAGGAAACAGGAGGGAATTCTTTATTATTTAGGTTTTAGACCCAACACATTAAACAAATCAAAACCAAAAACCATCCTATTGTTTTTTCACATGGTTTTTTCCAAATGTGAGTTAAAAAAAATATTTTTATAAGTCCATTGTCCAAAATTCTTAAAATATTAGGATTTCTTATGTGGACGTGAGTCACACTATTAAGGAAATCAATTTAAAAAGTTAAAATATTTTATAATCCTTGGACGGCCCACTAAGGGTTTGTAAAATAAATGAAAATAAACATTAAATTCGGATTACATTAATTTTAAATCATATATTGGCCTAACATCCAATTTATATTATTTTTTTACATCACTATTAAGTCATTATGATGTCATAAAACACATTATATAATTAAATAGTATTTAATTTTAAACCAAAAAATCGAAGATCTCAAAAAATTATGAAAAATTCCCCGTTGGATAATTTAGATGTCCTGGTTCAAAAAATAATAATAATTTTGTCTAAAAAAATTCATAATATCTGAAAGTTTCATTTTAAAACAAACTGAAATTTATCGAATATTCGTGGGTTTGGACAAAGACATCTTTCACACCTTTATAAAAATACTATTTGTGATTCAAAAAGTGTTTACAAGGTAAAAATAATTAAATTATTGTATATTATTTATTATATAAAAAAATAATGCACATAATTTTAGTGCTAGGGTATTATTACATAACCCCTTAAAACACCCTCATAAGTCCTAATGGTAAGGTGTGTGATGGTGACATACTCTTGGGGTGACTTGGATAACATTGCTTGTTTGGTAATATCTATCAAGGTACACATCTCCCATAGGTAGTTCGGCTCGAGCTTCATGTGTTGATGCTCATCTTGGGCTTTGTTAAGAGTAAAGACCAATGATTCCACTTCCTTTCAAAGCTTCAACAAATGGTTCTCGTATAGTGTATTTCTACTTGATAAGGCCATTTCTTCCTTTATCTAAGTAAATTGGATATTTTAAGCCCTATATTTATAGTAAACATGTGATCACTATTCAACAACTATATTAGTATTGGTAAATATTCATAACTGTATTTTCAAATCCAAAAATATAAAACAAAATAAGTTGATATGTTACATAATAAGACATTGAAATAGGTCAAGAATAATTTTTGTTAATAAATTTTTTGGCCGTTACAATCTCCCCCTTAGGAAATTTATCCATAGAAATTTTCTTTTTCCACACTAAAACAGATGTGGGTAACTCTTCCACATCACTTCCTCCGGTTCCCATAATGATTCTTCAAACCTGTTGTTTCTCCATAACACATTCACAATGGGGATTAGCTTATTTTGTAATACTTTTTCCTATGATCTGATATCTTCACCAGCTTCTCATCATTGGAGAGTTCATTCTCCATTGGTACCACCTTTGGATTGAGTCCATGCGATGGATTGGGTATGTAATTCTTCAAGAGTGATATATGGAATACATCATGTACTTGAGATAGGTTTGGTGGGAGTTCTAGTCAATCAACCACTTCTCCAATGCGATCAAGGATCTCAAATTGGCTGATGTAAATTTGATTAATCCTTCCCTTCTTCAAAAATCCCATAACTCTCTTCCATGGTGATATGAGGAGTAATACCATGTATCCAACATCAAACTATAGGTCTCATCGATGATTACCAACATTTCTCCTTAGCCAACTCTAAGAAGCTTTAATGTACTATTGTATGGTCATAACCTTCTCCAACATTTCTTCAAACATTTTTGTAACTACAAGTTTTCTCTCCCTAACATCATCCCAACATTCCAGTGTTCTGAACCTCTTCCCATACAAGGCTTCAGAAGGAGCCATTTGGATGCTTGAGTGGAAACTATTATTGTAAGAGAACTCAAACATAGGAATATGTTGATCCCATCCTCCTTTTAAGTCTATTTATCATGCTCTCAACATGTCCTCTAGTGTCTGGATAGTCCACTCAGATAGGCCATCAGTTTGTAGATGATAAGCCATACTGAAGTTTAGCTCAGTATTCAGAGGATATTGGAGACTAATCTAGAACATAGAGGTCAGTCTGGGATCTTGATCAGATATAATAGATAGTCGTACTACATACAAACTTACCACTTCTCTAATATATATCTGTACTAATAGATGCAATGAGAAATAATCTAAAATTGAAATGAAGTGTGCAGTCTTTATAAGACAATCCACAACAACCTAGATAGAATTTTTTCCTTTGGATGTCTTTGGAAGTCTGATGAAAACTCTTATGGTGATGTTCCCCCATTTCCATGCTTTTACGATTAATGGTGAGAACATCCCCTTAGACTAACATCTATCATCCTTCACTTGATGAAATAATATGCACATAGATGTATCCTCAAGGATCTCTTTCTTCATATTATCCCACAAAAAAACTCTTGGAAATCTCAATACATCATTATTTTTTCTGGGAGAATGGAGAAATTCTAACAATGTGAATCATACAATAGTTCGTTCTTTTTTTACTTCGGTTGTAGTAAAAGACTTAGTCATGAATAAAATATCAAAATTCCTTCTTCGTTAACATTAAACTTCCTGAATTTCCCTTTTCTAATAGTTTCCACTTTCTTTTGAATTCCAACATCGTCATTTTGAGTATACATTAACCATTCCAAATGTGAGGGTTGATAAATTATTTGTGAATGGATTGATTATGATCCTTTATTTATGATTCTCATGCCCATCTTCATCAAATCTAAGATTATGGGATCCTTTCCCATTATCTTCAATGATAGAATTGTTGGGTCCTTTGAACATAGAGCATCTGCCACCTTGTTTTCTTTCCAAGGGTGGTAATGGATTGAGTAGTCATATTCTTTGATTAGATATAACCATATTCATTGGCACATTTTCAACTCATTCTATGTGAATATATACTAGAGGCTTTTGTGACCTGTATATATTTCACACTTCTCCCCAAAGAGGTAGTGTTGAAAAATTTTCAATATGAAGATTACTGCAGTGAAGTCGAGATCATTTGTTCGATTGGTTTTCTCATTAACATTCAATTACCTTGAAGCATGGGCAATGCCCTTTTTATTTTTCCTCAACCCATAGCTCAAGACCTTAATTTAAGAATTCCAAAATAGAACAAAAAGTTCTCCACTTGTGGGTAGTGTGACCACGGGCACAGTGATAATCCTCATTTTTGACTCCTTGAAGCTTTCTTCGCATTCATCATTCCTAGAAAACATGACTCCCTTCTAAGTTATCTTGGAAAGAGGGTTTGAAAATCAAGATAAATTTTTCAGAAATCAGTGATAATATCCAGATAACCCCAGGAAGATACTGATAATTTTCACCGATGTTGACCTCATCAATCCATATAGTACAACTGTCTTGGAGGGATCTAGAGATATCCCATTTCTTGTGACGATTTCACTCATGAATGAGACCTCCTTCCACCAGAACTCACACCTGTTGTACCTTGCATAGATATTCTCCTTTCGCAAGTTCTCTAGTGCAATGCATAGATACTCCTCATGCTCCTCCTTGGTTTTGGAGTATATTATATTATCTTCTATAAAGACTACCTAAAATTGGTCAAGGTAATCTCTAAAGAAGATATTCATAAAGTACATGGTTATTGATGGAGAATTAGTGATTCTGAAAGGAATTACTATGAATTCATAGATCCCACATCTTGTATGAAAAGTAGTATTGGGGATATCCTATTTCTTCACCCTTACATGGTAATATCCCAACAACAAATCCACCATTGTGAAGTATTTTTCTCCACATAGATGATCAAAACATTTAATTAATACATGTCAGAGGATACTTGTTGTTTATCGCGATTTTTTTATCTCACAATCATCAATGCAAAGGCACATTGACCAATCCTTCTACTTGATGAAAAGGACTGGTGCACATCATGGTGAAGCACTTGGGCATATAAACCCTTTATCCTAATTCTCCTATAGCTTTTTCTTTAGATCCTCATGATCTTTAAAGGCCATTATATATGGTGTCAGGAATATTGGAAATACCCTAGGTATAAGATAAATTGATAATTCAATATCTCTTCTACGATAAGACCATGAAATTCCTTGGGAAACACTTAAACAAATTCCTTGAGCATAGGCATGTATTCTTGGTTGGTTTTTTCTTAGACTCAATCATTGGAGCTAGATAAGCATGCTCATAGGGTAGTAAAATATATGCTTGAGATGATGGTGCTAAAAACGATTCATCCTCCTAATTACACTTATACAGAATCGAGGATCGTTATTTCAAATGGAGAGTGATTTCCCTCTCACATAAATTTTTGTTGGATCCAAATAAGGAAAGCCAATCCATGCCATGAATTGCATCATATTCTACCAAAGGGAGTATAAAAACTGTTTTTGGGAAGTTCAATCAACAAATTATGATAGGGGAGGAGTTATATTCATGGAATGTGATGATTTCCCCATTTTATGTTCTCACCGACAACTTTACTTCCATGATTTGTGGTGGTGATGGGATTGTACGACTGAAATTCTGGTATATAAAATAATTCGTAGAACCATAATCAAAAAGTATGTTTTCTATTCATGAATGAATTACTAGCATACCTATTAGCACTTCGTTTTCAAGGTTCAATTTAGCAGAAATGATTGCAAAAGCATGCCCATTCCGCCTCACAGGTTGTTAGATGCCTCCGAAAACCCTTAATGTAGGGCACTTTTTTGCAAAGATCCCTAGTTCATTGAAGTTGAAGTAATGAGAAATGCATTGAGGGTCGAACAGAGTGTTCCTATCCTCTATCACAGCCATGGTATTATATTTTGGGAAGTTAAATGCATAGTGCCCTTCACATCCCCACCTAAATCATTTTCTTATCCCTTCATGCAATTTCTGGGGTGCTCATTTCCCCACCATTAGCAAGTGGGGTGTTAGATTTCAACATCACTATTGGATGTATATATCAGACTACCAGAATTTAATTTCAGATTATATTTCTTAACCCCTTGATACACCTTAGAATTTTCGATCTCCATTTCAACTTTGAGGGATCATCAGACAATTTCCTCATAGCTCTCGACGTCACGGACCATTGGGGCTTTCGGTAGGATATGTTTAACACACCAAAGAAGTGTTCAACCATTTTTTCGTGGGTAACAACAAAGCTTTAGTCATATCATGAAAACCATTGGAAGTTTTCCTCGTATTCTCTAATAGATTCGTTGTCTTTTTTCTTGAGGGAAAGTAAGTCCCTTACCACCTTAAGTAAGAGGGTTCGCGGAAAATATTTATCAAAAACCATTTTCCATAAATACTTCCATTCGAACGCATCAATATATTCAATAGGCTTCATATTTTTCATCAAGGTCCACCATTACTCAACTTCACCCTCCATATGATAAGTTTCCAGAATGACCTTATTTTGATCGGAACATTAAAGAATGGATAATATCTTTTCAATGAATTTGATCCATTGTTCAGTAATTGAGGGATGAACTAATCCATTAAAAGTGGGGACCTTTGTCTCATGATTCTCTCGATTGCAACTTGTTCATTCTTGGGGGGGGGAGGGGGTTTAAGGTTTATCTTGGATCATGTTTCGATTCCTACTCCCATTGGATTGGGAATCTCATTAGAACAATAATCACATTGATCATCACAACAGTTTTTAGCCCGAGTCTTCTAATTAACATCCATTGGCTGGAATAAAAGGATCGTTAGGGGTAACACATTAAGGTTAATCTGAAGACAAAAATGGATGACTTTAAAATTACCTTTACTTCCTTAAAATATGAATTTATAGGCTTCAATCAATGTTATCCATGATATACATCCCAACATAAATTCTTAGGAGAATTTTTTTATTCCCTTAGTAATTGTTTGTACTAAGATTATGAATTTACCAAATCATATCCTCTGGGAGAATTTCAACCAAGTGTGCATAAAGGCTGTATTTTTTTCACCATTCCTCATTTGAGACTATCTCAAAGAGGTGTTTTTGGGTTTTACCACTAGATACATATGTTCTAGAGCTACCTCCACCTGCTTGTAACCAGACATGGATGTATTTTCTTGATAAACCACTTAGTAAATACTTACAAAAATTTAGGTATGTTATTATTATATATAGTCTTATCCTTGTGGATTAGACTAGGGTTTTCTAATCCTAATCCAAAATATAACTAAATGTATCATCTGATACCAACTACAACATCATTGCTCTATATTACAAAATTTAGCATGATTTGTTACATAAAATAATCACTTGATACGACATATAAGATCAATAGTCATAGTGTTTTTGGAGATCAGGAACATTACATAACATATTAAATCCTTAAATACATATCTCTAATAAAAACATATTTAACATGACAATACACATTTCTTCATACATAGTACTGAATGGGATTACATGAGGACATGCATATGAAAAGGATGAGCTATAAATCTCAGTGAGGGAGTAAAAAAATCATAACCCAAAGAATATATTACATTATTGGAAATAGGAATATCAATGGAGCACAAGGGAAACATGAACATAAAGGCATGATATAACATGTGTATCATAAAATGGAAACGTGGAAACTACATTTAACAAGATATTAGCATGAGCCAAGTCTCATTTCACATAGAGCATGAGTAAACCATCATTGCAATTTAATTAGAATGATTAAACCCCCCTTGAACATGAAATATCATAATTACAAAATTTACCCAATGCATTGGAGCGCTATCAATGCACACCCTTCATAATCATTTCATTTCATGCATAAGTTTTCCATGTGTCTTACATAACATAGATTCATTAAACATCATCATTTATTCAATGAGAAATGAATTTGGAATTCATAAATTAAATACTATACTCTATAAGTAAATGTGCATAATGGTAAATACCCTTGATAGAGAAATGGGCATGGTATTCACTACATAGTGACTTTGTCTTTGAAAATAGCGATTCAATTTCAGTAGCATAACAACGTAACATAAGAATTCATAGAACTTATTGATGAGAGAGGAAGGGGAATATCATCATATTTAAATTCATTGGAAAGTAAGGGGGTTTTATAGATACATTTCCAAAAATATTTAATGGAATTTAGATTCATAATAAAAAATAATTTCTTGAGTATAAATGATGAGAGATAATGGAATTTCGGCATGGTAATAGGTGTAAATGAGAGTAATTAATGAGGGATAAAGGGGTATATTATCATTCAAAAATAAATAGGGATTTATGGGGGAGATTAAAAATCATTCCCCATCATTTATAATTGATAACAAAATTGTATAATAACATAATGAAATTTGGAAAAATATGAAAAAAGATGAAATCCCTTACTTGAATGTGTGATCCCAAAGGTTTGGGAGAGGCTCGAGAGAGGCTTCTTGGGATATTTGGGAACCTTGGGAGGATTATAGAGAGAGGATTTAAGAGTTTGGTGGAGCTCCAAATCCTTTGAGTGAATATGAAGTGGGAGCTTGGGTGGGATAATAAATGAAAAGGGAGGGAATTCTTTATTATTTAGGTTTTGAACCCTACTCATTAAAAAAATAAAAAACAAAAACCATCGATTGGTTTTTACCTATGATTTTTGAAAAACTGGAGTTGTAGAAAATATTTTATAAGTCCAATTGCTGATCTTATTAAAATATTAGGATAACTTATGTGGAGGTGAGTCACACTCTTAAAGAAATCAATTTATAAATTTAAAATATTTTATAAGCCTTTGAGGGTCCACTGATGCTTTGTAAACTAAATAAAACCAACATAATATAATATTATTTTAATGGTAAAACATATATTGGCTGAAAATACCCTTTATAGTATTTTATTATGTCACTATTAGGTCATTATGAGGTCATGAAACACATTATATAATTACACGGTATTTAGTTTTTACTCAAAAAAATTGACTCTCTCAGAAAATTATGAAAAATTCACCATTGGATAATTTAAACATCCAGATTACAAAAATAATATTCATTTTATTTAAATAATTTTATAAATATGTGAAATATTACTTTTAATATAAAAACCGATAATTATAAAAAAAAATTGGTCTTTGACAAAATTAGTTTTCAAACATTAATAAAAATTACAATTGTATTTGTAAAAATTATACGATCATTTATATTTAATAAAAAGTTATTTAGTAATAATATTTTAAAATATTATTTTATTCAAAAATCATTCAATTCATTAAAATAAATTTTTTTAATGGAATATTAACTAAAAATACTCTTTTTTCTTTAAAAACTATTTACAAAGTACCATTGATGAAATGAATGTATATTATTTATTCTACAGAAAAATAATTCTCATAATAATAGTTCTAGGGTCTTATTACATAACATCTTAGAAAACCCGCAAAAGACTTAAGGGTAAGGTGTGTGATGGTGACAGACTCTTGGGGTGGCTCAGATAACATCGGTCTGGAGGTAATCTCTATCGACATCCACTTCTCCCATAGGCCATTCCACTCGAGATTAACACATTGAAGCTCATCTTGGGCTTAGTCAAGAGAAACGACCAGGGATGCCACCTCCTTTTCAAGCTCTAAAAAATAAGCCACAGATGGACAAACATTATACTGGATGAGGTATTTGATTCCTTTTTCGGAGTAAATAGGATTTGTTAAAGCCTTATTTTTATACTAATAATATGATTATTGTTTAAAGGCTGTATTAGAAATGGTAAAATTTTATAACGGTGTTTTGAAATCCAAAAACATAAAACCAAATAGGTGCATATGATACCTATTAACAAATTTAATTAGTCCAGGAGGAATTTTCATTAATAAAAGTTGGGTCATTATAGTTTAAAAGTGTTTGGGATTAATTCTCAATTCACTCCCCATAAACATTACATGAATGGTGTATGTTAAAGGATGAATCAAACCTTTGTGGACTTGGTGAGATCAATGATGTCTTTTTGAGAATCTTCTATTATGCTTATGATGATATTCATTACAAATGAAAAAAACATCAAAATTTATATCTAATTAAAGACAAATATGGTATACTATAGCAATTATGGAATGTACTAAATCCCGTGTTGTTTTAAAAATATGTGTTGGGTTGTTTAATTTTTTAATGCATCTTTGGGTAACAAACATGCACATTGAGGAAAAACGTACACCTTAATAGGGAAACCTGATGAAATTAGGGGTTATTAAATATATTACTCCTTATAAAAAAATAAAATAGTGCCAAGACACAAAATATTACTTTAGAGGGAGTACATCTCTAAAATAGATTGTGCGGGAGAGATAGACCTCAATGAAGCCATGGATAAAGGCACACCAAATATTCTATAGGAACAGATTCCCCTAAGGCCCATGGAGGAAGACATTATTCCATAGACACAAGTAATGAATATGATTGAAAGAGAGGAAATATGACTAGAATATTATTGTTTTATAGTCACCATGAATTGTGGATAATTATTAGTTGATAATAATGATCCTCTATCAAATTAAAAAGTAATAGGTGGAACAAAAATTTCAATGTGGGAAGAAGCCATGAATTTTAAAATGGATTCAATGTACAAAAAACCAAAATTAATTTTAGTAAATCCTCTAATATATAAAAATAAAACATTATTTTTAAATTTTTATTCAGTAATAAATTGGAAATAGAATCATAATTTTGTACCTATAAAGCAGGACTTGTTATAAATTGGTTTATATTACTTTAGGGAAACAACCATTACAAAACCTTTTCACTAGTTTCATTGAAAAAATCCATCATATTCAAATTTATAATATGTAATTAAATAATATTTTATTTTTAAAATAGAATTCAAAAAATAATTCCCGAACAATAACCTACAAAAAGATTTATATATGACATAACCCAAATGTTTTTTTAATCTTATGAATGTCAAGTAGATATGGGAACTACCAAAATCTATTTATGGAATAAAAAAATCATCAAGGTAATAGAAAATTTGATTTGATAAAGCCATAATTTAATTTTGTTTCATAAATAATGACTGATAAAATTATTTATATAATCATTTATGTGGGAGTAAATTAATTTCATTAATAGTCTATTTTGATGAAATATTATATAATAGAAATTTGATAACAGTCTGACAATCTGTTAATAGATTAATAAATAAATGAATATCTATGAAGGAAATATTTGAAGTAGTATATGTTCATGGGATCAAGATACATCAGGATAGATATTAATGAATAATCGACCTCAGTCCAGGAACATATTTTGAAAAAAATATGAAAGAGGTTTAGTATAAACAATTTAATAGTGGAATGATTCTAGTGTCACATGGAATTTATCATTCCAGATAAATGTTTCCTCAAACACAAGAAATAAAAAATGGAATGGCTTCCATACACATCAAAAATTGGGTCTGTCATGTATTTCATGCTATGCATGAGGATATATTTATCTAAAACATTGGCTATGGTAGTAATATATCAAGATAACATAGGTGACTACTATTGGATGATAGTTGAGAACATCGATATCCATGTGAGGTGTACTAATGAAATTTTCCTAGTATATTGGGGTGATAGGGAACTAGTCATCATATAATTTGGATATTTTATTTTCTAAACAGAACAAGTGCTAATGAAATCAAAAATGGGATACATTATCACATTCAATAGAGGGATTTTGGGCCTAATGATCTCAATGAAGCTAGCAGTCACACATTATACACTAGAGTTTTAGAATATTGTAGCTTCTATGGAAGATAATGAATAAGTTTTGATATGAATCATTTTTCAATATAAAGATTTCATACCTAGTAGTAGTTTTCATATCTCACTCTATTATTTTAATCCTATAGTGTTGGATCTCACAAAGGATCCAGGGTCTCCTTAATGGATAAAGAAACTACATCATAAGTCTCAAATCAATATGTATTTTTCTTAGATAGGTTAGGTTGTAATGAGAATTATTTCTGCAGAAGGCAATGTGGTGGACCCCATCACTTAATCAAAGTTTCATTAGAAACGATATTATCAAGTGATATCTATAAGACTGAAATTCATAGGTAGATGGCTATAGTCCAAGTGGCTGTTTTTGAAGTTAGTTCCCAAGAAATGATTATTTATGTAACATCCCAAAATGATAGAGGGTTAAATGACTAAATGATATGACTCATGTCAACAAGGTGCACCTTCCTTTTCGAGAGCCTACCTGATTATAACTCCACCGTTAAGCGTGATTGGCCTGGAGTAGTGATCAGGATGGGTGACCTTCTGGGAAGTTTCTCAGGATGGGTGCGAGTGAGGACAAAACACACTAGAAAGGACATGTGTTGGCCTGTGGAGACAGTCATTAGTCAGATGACCCGTTCGGGCACGGGGGTGGACCCTGGGTGGGCCTCACGTGTCTATGGGGGTAACTGGTGGTACCAGGTGGGCCAGGAACCGACGACCATGTTAAGGCGGGATGGTTGTGCTGTCACTCGGGCCCAGTTGTCATAATTGGTATCAGAGGAGTCGGTTCTACCGTAGAACTTATAACTCTGATGTTTTCTTTCTGTGAAGCAATAGTGTTAAGAGTACTGAGTGTGGTTTTCAGTTCAGGGAGTCCAGTGTTGGTGTGGGAGGCCGATGTATCCATACACCAGGACCCAGACAACTGAATTCCGACTTTTTGCATGAAAACACTGATTGCATGTGTGTTTTCAAGAAGTTTTATTTAAGTATCAGCTCAAACCAGGTCATATCACCAGGTATAATCGTTTGACCGTGTGACGTTGTTTCTTTCAGGATGCCTTTTCTCGGATGACCAGCTAGATCCCAGAGGGATGTGTGTACTGACAGCCTGTCGAGCGACGAGGCTTCGGTACATGGCCCTCTTGCAGTTGAGTCACCAGCGGAGGCACCAGCGGTACTACCATACATTGGGCCACCGATGCCACCAGCCCCAGCAGTAGGCGATGCATGCCACTTGAGCGCACTGCACGAGTTCCAGTGCCAGAGACCACCCAGGTTCCGGGGAGAGACAGACCCGCAGGCGGTTGAGGATTGGCTGGAGGCTGTGGTGAGAGTCTTCAGGTTAGTGGGGACACCTGCAGACTTCATGGTGATCTTTGCTGCCAGCCTTCTTCAGGCAGCAGCAGGCAGGTGGTGGAGCCACTTGTTTCAGTTTTGCGACGGGATGACCTTCGCATGTGAAGACTTCGAGACCTTCTTCAGGGTGGAGTTTGTTCCAGTAGCTCTAAACCCCGAGCGTGTACAGGAGCTTCTGCCTTTGCCGCGTATTTTTCGATCAGTAGCCGAGTAATCTGTGGGAAGTAGACAGATGATGCAGAGGTCCAGGAGGACCAGACCAGCAGTTGGACAATCTCGGGGTTTAGGACTAGTGGTGCGGGGCACCCGGGGTGGGGTCAGAGCCAGGCGTTCAAAAAACAGACAGTGTTACTCATGCAGCGGAAAGGGTCACCTGGCACGTGACTGTCCGACTCCTCATACAGTTGATCCACATGCGTTGGAGGAGTCACCGAGGCAGAAGCAGCGACGAGTTCTTGAGCAACAGCCGAGCAGTGGACAAGGCAGTAGAGCTCCGGGAGCAGGTGGACAGGAGAGGAACTAGTGTATACGTCTCTTGTACTTCTAGTTACATGTTAATGTTGTATTCGTGTCTTTGTATTATGGGCTGCATAATAAAAAGACACTTATCTTTGTTTGCTTTCTTGTCCTTTTGTTTGGTTGATACTGAGTGGTCCCGGTTAAAACTTTTGACTTGACCCTCACTTTCGAAATTTCTATTGTAGGAGACCCAGTGACCTCACACTGATGCCGATAGTGTGACTCGACCCTTAGAGGCGAGAGTGACAGTTGGATCTCTTGGTAGTTACGTCGAGGCCTTACGATGTCGTCCATGGCATGAATACATCATTCATTTCAGGATTGACTGTATTAGGAAATGGGTGTGGTTCATCCAAGGGATGAGACCGAGTTTCTCTTTTCGGCAAAGGAGAAATTTTAGCAGCTCTTTCAGATCGTAGGAAAATAAAGTGCAGATCATTCAGGAGTGGATGAAGACTGCACAGTGCAGTAAGAAACAGGAAACCGGCGCCAGTCTTAGAGACTCGGGCATGTTAAATTATTCCATAAGAGGAAGCTTAAAGGAGAGATGAGTCTGCGAAGCAGTAGACGTGGAGGCAGAGATAGGAGAGTAGCATGAGGTGGTGTACATCTTAACATGATACAACCACCCGCCTTAGTTATCCCCGCCAGGCTCAGGGAGATGGAGGGCGAAGGAAGAGAGTAGCTGCATGCGGTCAGGGAGAGTGACCCAATGGCTCTACAAATGATTCAAGGGACAGTCTGTGTCCTCTACTAGCTGCTGTAGTAACAGACGTCGATATGAATCATTCCTTGCTTTCACGAATCATGTTTCAGACCTAGAGTTTCCGGTAAGCCGTGGACTTGACCCTCACGTCTGGAGATAGCTTGGGAGGAGACTCGATAATCACACTTACGCCGACAGTGTGGTCAGAACCTCGAGGCGAGAGTTTCGGTTGAAATCTCTTGGTAGCAGTGTCGAGGCCTTACGAATTTGGTCTGAGTATGGATTGGATCCACAGTTCATACACGGATTGACTGTATTAGGAAAAAAGGTTGTGGTTTAACTACGATGTCGGGATGGGTTTTCCTTGGTCAGCGAAAAGGAAACCCCGGTCAGTGCAGGGTAACTCTTGCATAGGAGGGTGCATCCGATCATTCTTGAGTCGGTCAACCTTACCCTCGTGGTAGCAGTTGTTTTAAGTTTCTATTCTAAACAGGAGTTGGAGACCTCTGAGTTCGAGAATGTCGATCACGTCCTTATACGGGTCTCACCTCGACGAGGTTTACGGAGATGTAGCCAAGGTGGCGAGATATCTCTGAGGTTCAATGGACCTTTCTAGGTCCCCAGCAGGGTAGGCGAGGTGGTTTACCACTTCACCCATCCACCTCAGTTGTACCGGGTGCACGACGTCTTCCACGTATCTCAGCTGAGGAGATACGTGCTCGACCCTTCGCATATCATAGACCATGAGAAGCTGGACGATGGCAATGGGGTGTCTTTCACGGAGGTTCCAGTGGGAATTGAGGATCGACAGGAGAGGATCCTTTGAGGATGGTCGATTCCTCGGGTGCACATTCACTGGCAGTACGTGAGTCTCCAGGTGAGAACATGAGAGCGGAAGGCTCAGATGCGTGCTCAGTACCGCTTTTGTATCCCTAGTTTGTGTTTAAGCTTTACGAGGACGTAAATCCCTGAGGTGGGAGTAATGTAAAGAACCGGAAATTTCAAGGAATTTTTTTTCTTAATTTTCTTTGAAATTTTACAAGAATGCAATTTCTGACGGCGCCTGATTCTGAGGCCCGGTGTGCCCAGAATCATTTTCCGAAGTTTAGCTCGGGTACGTTCAGTGAACGAACGAGCGGGAATTTCTACCTTTTGAACCGGTGCTCAGAATCAAATTCTGAGGGCACCAATGGAGCCACAGCGCCGGTATTTGCTTATGAACGCCTATTCCGGAGTTGCGTTTACTCGAGAGAAGTTGATAAAAATTGTGGAAGTTAAAAATAAAAATTTGACAACAATTTTTATTTTTCTCTATGTGTTTTTATCCTTTGGGAGGAAGTTGGGTAACTACCCAACTTCACTTTGAAGGTTATGAAGGCGGTGGGGCCCACACGAACCCCACCCCTTCATATCCTCTAACCTCCTCAACTCCCATTAAATTTATTAACATAAGATAATTAAGTTATGGAATTAATGAGGTGAGTTAATGTGGAATTCAAACTCTTGAATTTCAAAAAGGCTTATTGTGTTAATAAAATGAGAAAGGAGATTATTTTATTTTGTTGTTAGAGTTTTTTCATTGAGAGCATTTGGGAAGAACAACTTCTTCTTTGACGAAGAACTCGAAGAACATCGGTCTCCGACGAAGAACACCGAGTTCTGGGAAACCGATTACCGCGACGCCGCCGACGTCTTCTTTCGCGACATCTCTTCCCGCGACGTTTTCCCGCGATGAATTCCTCCGCGATGATTATTTTCGTTCGTGATTTCTATTTTTTCGTTCTTTGTGGATATACAGCCAAATGATACCGATTAACGAGAGGGGTCCAGACCACAAAAATACGGCCGACCCCCCTCCTTTACCATGTTTGATTTTTTGTGGATGGAACGGAATGGCGTGGTGTCGTCGCACCATGCGGGAATTGCACGATAAGTAATGCGCAACGCCATTGCGCCGCACCGTGAAGTTGAACAAGGACATGACGTCGTCGCACCTCGTTGTGAAGATGAACAAGGACGCGACACCGTCGCGCCGCGCTGTGAAGATGAACAAGGACGCGACGCCGTCGCGCCGCGTCGAAGAAAACCAAAGACGCTACGGCCGGAGCGGGGCCGTGGCGGAGGGGCGCGGTGCCGTCACACCACGCTGGACGAACCAAGCCGTGGCCGGTTCCGGGCCACGGCGGAGCAGGGTGACCGGCGGCCGGTTCCAAGCCGCCGGTGTCGGCGAAGGAAGAATGACCGGTCGTCGCCGGTCCTCGTTGGCAGAACCGGCCGGTTGGTACGGGCCGACCGGAAAAAGGGGAGCCGGGGGAATTAATTCCCCCAGTCAGCTATACAAAACGGCCCCCTTAATTGTGGGGCTGCGGTTACACCAGGGGGGCAGGCGCCCCCCCCCCCCCCTGGCAGAAATGGCTCGGACGTTGGCCGAGCTGGGCCGGGCTGACCCGGTTCGGGCCGACCGGGGGGTCTCGGGCCGGGTCGGTCCGGGCCCGAAACCCCCATTTTCGGACCATTTTTGGTCTTTTGCCCATAACATGGGCTACGAACCTCCGATTGACGCACCGTTAGTTGCGTAGAGATCCTTGGAACGAAACTGTCGTTTCGGTATATCGCACTCAATGTTTCAGATCACTTTGAGTTCAGCCGGGTTGGTTCGTACACGAAACCAACCGGGCCCTCGGAGCGGAAACACTTATATCATGAGCTCCGGATGTCCGATTGACGTGCCGTCGACTTTGATTGATTCCTCTAAGTGAGACGGATCTTTTGGGTTACTCTGCTAGAGGTTTGGATGTCGTCGGGGTGTGGTCGGGTTGGTTCGCTCACGAATCCAACCGGGCCCCTTGAACGAAAAAGCCAATAACTCACAGACCGGGAGTCCGATTGACGCGCCGTCTATCTCGTTGAATTACTCTTGATGAGATGGAACTGTTGGAATACTTCGGCCGAGTTTTGGTTGCTGTTGGATAGTGTCCGGGTTGGATTGTACCCGAAATCCAACCGGGCCCTTAGAACAGAAAAGCTGTTATCTTTCAGACCAGATGTCTGTCTGACGAACCGTCAGCGGCGATGGTGATCACGTTGAGAAACGGTCCCTATGAGTATACCCTATGAGAGTTCGGGGTACAGTTGAGATACGGCCAGTTTGGTTCACACAAGAAACCAACCGGGCCCCGGGGACGAAAAGGCTAGTAACTCACAGACCGAGCGTCCGATTGACGTGCCTTCTGTTGCACTGAGACCCCTATGACGAGGCGGTCCTTTGAGATAATTCTTCATGTGACTTTGAGATACTTGGAGTATCGAACTATAGCTCGTGGAGCGGACCCTCCCATAGACGAGCGTGCGGAGTACGAAGACCGTGTAGCCGACTGAGACCTGACAACTGCTTGACCGACTCGACTTGGAGTGAGTCGACTAGCCCAGTGGACGGAGCACTACATTGTGAGGTGCAGACCCATGGCGGACGAAGCACTACCTGCGTGACAGTGCAGACCCGCGGTACTCGTTCGGAGAGTACCTCAGCAGGCTACTAGGGGGTGTGCACTACGGTGTTTGGGTGACATACCCCGGCGGGAAGCACTACTGTGTTTGGGTGGCTGACCTGCGGTACTTGACAGGAGGAGTACCTCAACAGTCTTAGGTTAGTGAGAAGTACCTCAGAGTCGTGATAGGGCCACTGTACACTCCAGAGACGAAGCTCTTCAGCAGTTACGGTTTCGATAAAGAAAATCCTGGTTTGAGCTGAGACTTTTGACCTTTGTGTTTACCTCTTGATTGAGATGGATCACTTGATAACTTAGGTATATGTATGGGCATATACCTGGGTGGAGGTTATCCATTGATTTCATGATCATGGTGTTTTCCTCATGATTGAGATGGGTTACTTGATAACTTAGGTATATGCATTGGCATATAGCTATGTAGAGGTTATCTGTTGAGATATTATTTGTGGTTATCCTTGTCGGTTTTATTGAGACCTTGAGGGTCTCGGGGTCCCTACTGAGAATCGTTATACTCACCCCTACTCGGGCTATGCCCTCACCTCATTGTGTTGGTTGCAGACGATGGGCAGTGCCGACTGAGGCTGAGTGTTCGAGGACTAGACGATACCCGAAGGTGGACTACACGACGAGTCAGTACCCAGAGGTGGACTACACGACGAGTCTGTATCTGGAGGTGTAATTCACCGTGAGATGACACAAGGAGGAGGTTGATGAGCGAGATCATTGTAGAGGCTATCTGTACCTACCCTTCAGATAGGATCCGTGGTGGACGATCCAGGAGCTGCGCCATCTGTACCTACCCTTCAGGTAGGATCCGAGGAGGACAACCCAGGAGCTGCTTCCTTTATTCCAGCTGTTGTATTTTTCTGTTGTACTTTGTCCAGTTGTAGTTGTACTTTCATTTGGGTTTGTATTCTGGCCCATTTACCTTTCAGCACATCCGATTGTACTCTGTAGTGTTTTGTTTACTTTTATAAAGGCAATGCCTTCCCAGTTATTGGGATTTACGCCTTTGGTGCTAGTCGCCAGCCCCTGGCCTATGGAAGGTGGGCTTGGGGTAGTCACGACACGGGCCCAGAGGACGAGTCGTGAAAAATTGGTATCAGAGGAGTATCCCAGCCTTAAGTGTTGTGCACTGCCTGGGTTGAGTTGTAGAGCCCACAACGAGGGCGTTGTTCTCTAAAGGGGGGGGGGGGGGGGTGATTGTAACATCCCCAAATGATAAAGGGTTAGATGACTAAATGATATGACTCATGTCAACAAGGTGAACCTTCCTTCTTGGGAGCCTGTCTGATTAGAACTCCACAGTTAAGCGTGCTTGGCCTGGAGTAGTGATCAGGATGGGTGACCTCTTGGGAAGTCTTCCAGGGTGTGTGTGAGTGAAGACAAAGCACACTGGAATGGACATGTGTTGGCCTCTGTGGACTGTCATTAGTCAGATGACCCGTTTGGGCATGTGGGTGGACCCAGGGGTGGGCCCCACGTGTCTGTGGGGGGAAACTGGTGGTACCTGGTGGGCCAGGACCCGACAACCATGTTATGGCGGGGTGGCTGTGCTGTCACCGGAGCCCGGTTGTCACATTTGGTATCAGAGGAGGAACCCAGCCTTAAGTGCACGGTGCACTGCCTGGGTTGAGATGTAGGGCCCACAACGAGGGCATTGTTCTCTAAAGGGGGGATGATTGTAACATCCCAAAATGATAAAGGGTTAAATGACTAAATGATATGACTCATGTCAACAAGGCGCACCTTCCAGGGTGTGTGTGAGTGAAGACAAAACACACTGGAAAGGACATGTGTTGGCCTCTATGGACTGTCATTAGTCAGATGACCCGTTCGGGCACGTGGGTGGACCCTGGGGTGGGCCCCACATGTCTGTGGGGGCAATTGGTGGTACCTGGTGGGCCAGGACCCGACGACCATGTTATTGCGGGATGGCTGTGCTGTCACCGGAGCCCGGTTGTCACATTTGGTATCAGAGGAGGAACCCAGCCTTAAGTGCGCGATGCACTGCCTCGGTTGAGATGTAGGGCCCACAACGAGGGCATTGTGCACTAAAGGGGGGATGATTGTAACTTCCCAAAATGATAAAGGGTTAAATGACTAAATGATATGACTCATGTCAACAAGGCGCACCTTCCAGGGTGTGTGTGAGTGAAGACAAAACACACTGGAAAGGACATGTGTTGGCCTCTATGGACTGTCATTAGTCAGATGACCCGTTCGGGCACGTGGGTGGACCCTGGGGTGGGCCCCACATGTCTGTGGGGGCAATTGGTGGTACTTGGTGGGCCAGGACCCGACGACCATGTTATTGCGGGGTGGCTGTGCTGTCACCGGAGCCCGGTTGTCACATTTGGTATCAGAGGAGGAACCCAGCCTTAAGTGCGTGATGCACTGCCTGGGTTGAGATGTAGGGCCCACAACGAGGGCATTGTGCTCTAAAGGGGGGATGATTGTAACTTCCCAAAATGATAAAGGGTTAAATGACTAAATGATATGACTCATGTCAACAAGGTGCACCTTCCTTTTCGGGAGCCTACCTGATTAGAACTCCACAGTTAAGCGTGCTTGGCCTGAAGTAGTGATCAGGATGGGTGACCTTCTGGGATGTTTCTCAGGATGGGTGTGACAACCGGGCCCCGGTGACAGCACAGCCACCCTGTCATAACATGGCCGTCGGGTCCTGGCCTACCAGGTACCACCAGTTTCCCCTGCAAACACGTGGGGCCCACCCTAGGGTCCACCCACGTGCCCGAATGGGTCATCTGACTAATGACAACCCACACAGGCCAACACATGTCCTTTCCAGTGTGCATTGTCCTCACTCACACACACCCTGGGAGACGTCCCAGGAGGTCACCCATCCTGATCACTACTCCAGGCCAAACACGCTTAACTGTGGAGTTCTAATCCGACAGACTCCCAAAAAGGAAGGTGCACCTTGTTGACATGAGTCATATCATTTAGTCATTTAACCCGTTATCATTTGGGGATGTTACAATCACCCCCCCCCCCTTTAGAGCACAACTCCCTCGTTGTGGGCCCTACAACTCAACCCAGGCAGTGCACAACACTTAAGGCTGGGATGCTCCTCTGATACCAAATGTGACAACTGGGCCCTGGTGACAGTACAACCACCCCGCCTTAACATGGTCGTTGGGTCCTGGCCCACCAGGTACCACCAGTTTCCCCCATAGACACATGGGGCCCACCCAGGGTCCACCCACGTGCCCGAACGGGTCATCTGACTAATGACTGTCCCCACAGGCCAACACATGTCCTTTCTAGTGTGCTTTGTCCTCACTCACACCCATCCTGAGAAACTTTCCAGAAGGTCACCCATCCTGATCACTAGTCCAAGACAAGCACGCTTAACTGTGGAGTTCTAATCAGGTAGGCTCCCGAAAAGGAAGGTGAACCTTGTTGACATGAGTCATATCATTTAGTCATTTAACCCTTTATCATTTTGGGATGTTACAATCATCCCCCCTTTAGAGCACAACGCTCTCGTTGTGGGCCCTACATCTCAACCCAGGCAGTGCACCGCGCACTTAAGGCTGGGTTCCTCCTCTGATACCAAATGTGACAACCAGGCCCCGGTGACAGCACCACCACCCGGCCATAACATGGCCGTCGGGTCCTGGCCCACCAGGTATCACCAGTTGCCCCCGCAGACATGTGGGTCCCACCCCAGGGTCCACCCACGTGCCCGAACGGGTCATCTGACTAATGACAGTCCCCACAGGCCAACACATGTCCTTTCTAGTGTGCTTTGTCCTCACTCACACACACCCTGGGAGACTTCCCAGGAGGTCACCCTTCCTGATCACAACTCCAGGCCAATCACGCTTAATTGTGGAGTTCTAATCAGACAGGCTCCCGAAAAGGAAGGTGCACCTTGTTGACATGAGTCATATCATTTAGTCATTTAACCCTTTATCATTTGGGGATGTTACAATTTATACATTGATTACATGAATATTTATTTATTTTAATATTAATAACATCTTATAACATCTTATTCTTTTTTCTATATGATATTACTATAATAATTCCTTATAGTATTTGTCTCATTGATAATTCTACAAGAGTTTACTTATATGATGATAACATTGAAATGTGATGATGATATTCACCAATAATGTTCTGTGGTGAGATAATGTCACGACCCGTCCTCGGGGCCCGTGCCGTGACTACCCCAAGCCCGCCTTCCATAGGCCAGGGGCTGGCGACTAGCACCAAGGAGTAAATCCCAACAAAAGGGAAGGCATTGACTTTGAAAAGTAAACAAGCACCACAGAGTAAGTAAGTAGAAAAGTAAACACTAAGTAAAAACTATTACAGGTTGTGCTGAAAGTAAAAGGGGCCGGAAATACAAGCCCAACTGTAAAGTACAACTGAAAGGGAAAACCAGCAACTGAAAAGAAAAGCCGCAGCGTCGAGCCGTCCTCTGAAAGTCCCACCTGAAGGGTGGGTACAGATAGCCTCCACTGCTCCTCGGGTCCACCTGACCACTCCGAGTACGTCCCGCCCAGTGGACCACCTCCAGGTACCATCCTGCTCCGCAAGCCTCCACCACGATCAGCGATGTCCGTCGTCTGCAACCAACACAACGTAGTGCGGGAATAGCCCGTGCAGGGGTGAGTATAAGCTACTCAGTAGGGACCCAGAGACCCCCGAAGGTCTCCCAAAATCCACAAAGGGTAATCCACAAAGGAAAGATGCAATCACGAAGTAACATCCGACACGGCTTAGGTATATGCCCATACATATACCTAAGTCATCAATCCCCGATCGGCTCCAACATCCGAGCCCAAGCACAACCCAGTCCACACAGGAAAGCAAACGTATACCCACACAGGATAGCACAACACAATCCACAAAGGAGAGTAAACAGTAATCCACATAGGATAGCTCAACACAATCCACAAAGGAGAGTAAACAGTAAATCCACACAGGGTAGCTCAACACAATCCACAAAGGAGAGTACCCCAGGATTCAGCTCACATAGGTTCGATCATGAAGTGGAACCCAAAGCTATTGGGAAACTCCTTCTCCATCAAATGCAGTGGTTATGCCGCTACAACCAAGCGGTTCCCTCTTACCTTGGACTGCTGTAGTTCTCCAACTATCGGGTACTGTGGGTCTGCCGCTACGACCAAGCGCTCCCCTGTGCCTCTACAACCAAGCGCACCTCTGTCGCGGGTCTACCGCTACAACCAAGCGCTTCCCTGTGCCTCTACAACCTAGCAAACCTCTGTCATGGGTCTGCCGCTAAAACCAAGAGCTCCCCTGTTCCACTACAACCAAGCGCACCTCTGTCGTGGGTCTGCCGCTACAACCAAGCACTCCCCTGTTCTGCTACAACCAAGCGCACCTCTGTCGTGGGTCTGCTGCTACAACCAAGCGCTCCCCTGTGCCGCTACAACCATGCGCACCTCTGTTGTGGGTCTGCCGCTACAACCAAGCGCTCCCCTGTACCACTACAACCAAGCACATCTCTGTCATGGGTCTACCGCTACAACCACGCGCTCCCCTATGCTGCTACAACCAAGCGCACCTCTGTCATGGGTCTGCCGTTATAACCAAGAGCTCCCCTGTGCTGGTACAACCAAGTGCACCTCTGTCGTGGGTCTGTCGCTACAACCAAGCGCTCCCCTGTGCCGCTACAACCAAGAGCACCTCTGTGGTGGGTCTGCCGCTACAACCAAGCGCTCCCCTGTGCCGCTACAACCAAGTGCACCTCTGTCGTGGGTCTGCCGCTACACACCGAGCCGTTCGATCAGCAGTCGTCAAGTCTCAACCGGCTCTAGGGTTTCCGCACACTGCATGCTCGTTTCGGGAGGGTCCACTCCACGAGCTAAGAGGTCGATGCATCAACTGACATGTAGTCAGGAGTTGATGTATCCCAAGATGTACCGTAGTGGTCACTGCTGAAAACACGGAGGATTCCCATACGATTTTCATCATCGTCGCAGTCGAATCCACTGAGGATCTCTGTACAGTCATCGCCGTCACAGCAGCAGTCGCAGCCTGCTCTAGGGTTCCTGCACACAGCAAGCTCGTTCGGAAGGGTTCGCTCCACGAGCCGAGAGGATGATACATCAACTGACACAAAGTCTGAACTTGATGTATCCAAAAGTTCCGTATCGTCAACAGGAACTCAACGTCGCAGACGGCGCGTCAATCAGACGCTCGGTCTGAGAGTTATTGTCTTTTTTGTTCCAGGGGCCGGGTTGGTTTTTAAGGAAAAACCAACCCGACCGTACTCCACCTACGTCCAAACCTCGGGCAGAGTGAGCCAAAAGATACGTCTCACTTATAGGAATCCACCAAAGCCAAAGGCACGTCAATCAGACATCCGTAGCTCAAGATATGAGCGTTTCCGCTTCGAGGCCCCGGTTGGTTTAGTGTATGAACCAACCCGTCTGAACCCAAAGTATTCCGAAACCTTGAGTGCGATATACCGAAACGACCGTCTCAATCCAAGTATTACGTATCCACTGACGGCGCGTCGTTTGGAGTCCCGTGGCTCAAGTTATGAGAGAAAGACTGAAAACGGTCCGAAGACGGGGGGTCCGGGCCCGGGCCGACCCGACCCGGTCCGGTCTGGCCAAGGCGCGGCCCGGCCGGTCGGACCGACCTGGCTCGGTTCGGCCGAGTGGTCGAACGGCCAGGGCGCTTCCCCCGCGGTCTGGAGATGCCGCGGCACCGCGTGGGCCGCGCTGGAGAACCGCAGACGCGGCTTCTGCTGCGTCCCGTGCGGGCGAATCGGACCCGCGTGGTCGCGGGTCCCATGGCCGCTGCCGCCGTGGCTTCAGCCGCGGCGGCCTCATCTGGCGGCGCGCCAGGGCGCCGCCGCCCCTGGCTGCCGGCGCCGCCGCCCCTGGCTGCCGGCGCCGCCGCGCCGGCGGCCCGCGCCGCCGGAATCTTCCGCGGGTCATCGGAGTTTCTCTGGTGGTCCGTTTTCCTTCCTGTCTGCGCCGGTGCTCCTCCCGGGTTCCGTTCTTCACTGCAGAATCAACAAACTGCCCTTGCGTCACGATTTTCCATCGCCCGCCAAATCCGCACAACCACGAAGAACGGCGGAGGGTTTTCGGGCCGTGTTCGTTTGGCCCTCACCCTCCGTGTTAGATACAAACAACGGGAGAAATAATCCAACACATAAAACAACAATTTTAATTAACTAAAATTGTTCATTTGAAACCTTTACTTTAATTTTAAAGAAACGCTTACGGGAAAAGGGTATTTCCAAAACAAAATCCCTACCTCGTCAAGTCGTCGTCCGAAACTGCGTTCTTTTAAAATTCCAAAGAAAATTAAGAAAAAAAATTTCCTTGAAATTTCTGGGTCTTTATAGATAACATTCCATTATGGGTGATATAGAAGGAAAATGTTAGGTGAGAGTACTCATTATTGTAGGATAATTCTTCTCATGATGTTCATAGTTCGTAATAACTAATACATGCAATTATGAGAACAAACCATCTAGTAATAGTTCTACATGTTTTGGTGTCATTGAATACTGCTTTATGAGAGTGTGTGTAAAGGATATAAATTTTATGAATATCCTTAATTAATATCATGACATTGGATCTTAGTTTTTATAGTGAAAACTGTGACTCCATATGATCACAAAAAGTCAACAAATATTGGGTATATCATGATTGTCATGTTATTAATGGATATTTCAAGGAAGGATTTGTACTATCTATCTTTATGGAAGTAGATATATCATCCCTTTGACTGGAATCAATAAATAAAATTAAATTCCATGGACAAGATATTTTGAAGTGTTTATTTCAAATAGTTATAGAAAGATGTAACAAGATCACTGGTTAATGCCATATATGTAAAACATTTTTGGCAAGACAATGATATAATAGGATTTTATTATACTATGAGCATTCATATGTGGTTTTCATCACTATGGAATTAAATTTTCCCTCTTGGGTGCCTTATAATATTGCTACTTAGTAATATTAAAATTTTGTAAATCCAACATAATTTTATTGAGTAAGAATATTAGAGGGTTAGATAGTATATATTTCTAATGCTCTAGATTTAATTATATTTTAATTTAGTTAATATAATTTATATAAGGCTTAAGAATAATGAATAATTTTATTTACAATTTATCTGTCAGAAATAATTATTAATGAATGAATTATCTAAATTAAATATTTATTTGGATATTCAATGAATGATTAGGATGATAAATAGACAAAGATCATGTCTATTGGTAAATTTACATATTTAAAAGAAAGTAAACATTATATAACTTAGTACACGATGGTTCGTCTCATAAAACAATAATATTATTTTTATTTTATTTGGTGTGGTGTATAGTAAATATTATAATTTTATTTTGTTTCCAAAATGATATTAAATAATTATTTTCACCTAATCCCAATACATATAAATAGATTGATATTTCAATGGAGTTAATTTGATAATTTTGAATTGAATCTTTTTGAGAACAACATGAAATACTCCCTCAGATTAATTCATACTCTTGTTCTGTCATGAATGAGATGAACTTATTCAAACCTGAAGGATCCTAGAGAGATAAATAAGAATAGTGAATAAAAATTCATTCATTGTCTTATCACATGGGAGTCAATTGGAATTGATTGAAGAGAAAAGGAGGACTTATGAATCACAACTAGATAGATTGTACACTTGAATCCTTACTGTACAACAAAGTAAATGCCAATGGGGTTTTGATAGATCCAGCTCATAAATAGTTAAAGACCCTAAGCCCAGGTATATAATTTCATCTAAATATAAATAATTTATTTTTTGATTTCATGTTAATGATCATCGATTGGAGTTGTAGAAAATTTTATTTAAAATAATTTCTAAATATATCACCCACCATTGGAACTTTTACTATAACGAGAACCAATAGTATGACCTAGGAAATGGAATTAATTACCATTATAATTTAATATACATATTCACCCTGACAGATGATCATATGTTGATTCAAAATATAAAACATGAATTTCCTTCCTCAGTAATTGATATGGAATCTAAATAAAGATTCAAAATCTATTCCCATAATCACAAAAATATAAAATAGTGGGAGAATTGTTTGGTTTTTTTGAATCATCTTCAAAATAAAATTGGCTATATGGGAGCTCTAAAACTAATTTTCAAATTCCTTTACAATAAGAGTTATCAATCCTAATTTAAAATATAATAATTAAGGTGTTAATGTGGGAACCTTATTAAATCTTACACATATAATAGATTGGATAGAACCATAATCAAATAATATATTTCCATTCTAGAGTGGATGACTATTGTACCTTTCCATAATTTTTTCCCACAACCCACATCAATAGCTGTGATTTCATGATCCTTCCATTTATCTGTCAAAATAATAGGATGTTAACACTGATTATCTTAATTAAATGTTTCCTTCAAGTAGTGATAAGTATAATTTCAATCCTCCTTATAGATATATCATTGATTATTGATATTACACTGAGTTGATCATTATTCTAAATATTGATGAAAATTTTCATAAGCCTATGAAAATCATTTTAATGATGTCCTTATTTTGAACACTTGAAATATTTTCCTGTCCATTAAAGAAAATTACCCCAATTAGTATTTCCATATATTAAAAAATAATAATAATAATTCTATTTCATCTAGGACATTAATTATTAACATTTAATCAAAATTATAAATTTCTATATAATATCCCCAAACCAAGAGATTAATGAGAGTTTCCTTTCTCTATTTCCACCATTAGTATGTATTATATTATTTATTCACAGATTCAATATCCCCTTATAGATAACACCTATTAGAGACGTGGTTTTAATCCATTTAAGAGTTGATAAATTTTTCGTTCTTGGATATTTGTAAAACCAGAATAATACATTGAATGTCTTGAGGAATTTTAATCATGGGTACAAATGGATTCATCGTAATTATTATTAATCTAATGTAATTCCATTTCATTATCATCATATGATTTCATGATTGTTTCTTAGTGATAAATAACCTCTTAAAATCTTCCCATTTCATGGATTCAATTTATTAATATTTCATCATTTTCATTATAAGATACTACCATTAATCATAGTAACCATTCAAATGATACAAAAAAATATAACATTATCATGGTCGGAGAACTAGAGAATGAAGAATATATTATCAGCTGAATTGTATCATTTCTCATAAAAATGATGATCGAAGGAACCAATAAAGTTAGGTGGATGTTACAGTATAAAAGTACCAATGTTATGTTGTTCATTGACACGAACCGACCCAATGGGGCTCGAGCCGTGACTCCCCAAGCTCGCCTCCAACAGGCCAGGGGATGGCGTCCAATGCCGAGAAGGCTATCACACACATGGGAGGCATTAGCCTAAGGTACCTGTACACACACACACACACCCACATACACCTCAATGAAACAGTGCAGAGATATATATAAAAACTAGAAAGCAAATGCATGCATAATTCTATCCCAATACTGAGTTCAAAAAATGTACAAAAGGAAAAAATAGTGCCCACCAAAAGAAAACTGAAAAGTTTCAATCCTACTTAGAAGGAGAGAAAACACTGCCTAGACATCCGTCGATAAGTTCCTCAGCACAGATCTGGTAAACACCCTGGTCAAACCCGCTCACTAAGTTCCTCATGTTCCGGGTCCTCTTGGGACTCTGTCGAAAGGACTGTGGTTTTCACAAGACCCAAACATGTGCTGGAAAAGCCAGTTCAAGGGTGAGTATAAAAATACTTAATAGGCTCCCCAAAAACCCAAAACCAAACAGAGCAACTGAAAGGCAACAGTCCGCTCATCCCAACAAGTGGGAACCCTTATGTGAGAGAAACTCCATCTCATGACCATCTTCAGCTAAAAAAACTGGTCAGCACAGCTCAGGTGTATGCCCATATATCCACCTTGAACAATCCAGATATATTTAGCTCACGCACCAAGCCACATGAGGTACTGACCTCATCACCCGCAACTATCCACAACTAAGAGAACAGACTCCATGATCACTGTCATCCCAGATGATAATCTTCCGAGAGATACACACCTTCGGGACCCACACAAACATCTCAGACACTCACTTGAGATATTACGCTCGTCAAATACCATCAATGAGGAAACCTCACTGAAGCAACATAAACACCAAACTCCTCAGATAGGTGATCACTCCTAGGGTTTGTAGGGGATACCAGAACCCACACCGATATAAAAGAATCTCACAGATAAGGGATCACTCCCAGGGTATGCTGGGGGATACCACAACCCGTTCTGGCATTCGTAGATCTCACAGATAGGGGATCACTCCTCATATTTTCTGGGGGATACCACAATCCGATCTGGCACTCGGCAAAAACACGTCACTCCGATAGAGGATCGTCGCCCGTGTCATGATGATCACGATGATACCGAAAACCCTATCTGGTACATCTCAAAGTGTAGGGGATTGAATTGACGATGCTGCAACCCTATAGAAACTACACGCTGAGTAGGGGATCATATAACCAACGATACCATAACCCTACTATAAAATTTATGTTGAGTATGTGATCGTATAACCGTCGATTCCATAACCCTACTGAGCACGACCCACTACATAGGGGATCATAATCCCATTGATGCCACAAACCCTACATGGTTAACTAGCTAGACAGGGGATCTCCATTAGTGGATAAGCGGTTACAATGATACCATGAACATGGTCTAAGGAAACTATGCTAGAGGATCCCACTCCGAGCCCACTGGAGGGATGCCACAACTCTAACAGATTAAACATCACATCGAGAGGCTAACAAACCTATAAGAATTTCGTGATGTCGCGCGAACCCTCATAGGAACGAACCAATGGAGTACCCTCATCCACTACTGGTACAAACGTCGCTAACCCGAGCGACCTGCCACAACACCGCACTACGAACCTCTTAGGCTGATACAGAGGCCACCATCGCGATCCATGCGAAAAAAACGCACGATAGGCTGATTACTCACCCGAAACAGACAACCGGTGAAAAGGGCACTATTCACCATAGCTACCCTGTGCGGGACCCACACAACGATCCCGAAACTCATCAAGGTGATCATACCACTGTGATCCCCCAGGAAAAACACTCAGGATCCCCTACTCGTTCATCCCAAACAGACACCCGGTGAAAAAGGTACTATTCAACGATGCAAGATCGGGTGGGGCCCACGCCTCGATCCCAGAACACATCAAATGGATCACACCATTGCGATTATCTTAGAAAAACACACAGTAACGACTATTCATCTACCAACATCGGACTCCTAGTGAGAAAGGTTTGTTTCTCTATAAACGCCCAAACCGACCCTCGTGGGGCCTGCACCCCAAACTCGGTCCCAACACCAGAAAACATTCAATAAATGTTTTCTATACCATCAGGGTCTCAACGCCACTGGCGGCACATCAATTGGATGCTCCAGGTAGAAGATACTACGACCCGAAGTCGAATAATAATAAAACATCATTATTTTATTCGACGTTTCAAGCTCCCGGTCAATGATCCCGAAACATAAAATTCCCAAAGTGAAATCAAAATATATGTCCCGAGGCAAGGAACAGGTCTCCACAAATGGATCACAAATCGGAGTTACGGTTTGCGAGTTACGAGGGTCTAAAGAACCCCCGGAGAAACCTGGCTGGACCACCGCCTGCCTTGCCAGAAACCACCGTGCCGCTGCCAGAAACTGCCATGCCGGTGCCGGACTCTGCTTCCCAGAGCCGGAAACCACTGCGCCGCCACCGCGGGTCTCACCGGATTCCCCCCTAGCCGCCGCCGGAATCCGGGTTTTCCACCAGAAAACTTCTGGGATCCACCGGGGGCACTCTGGTGATCCAAAATCAGATCAGAAACATGATTCAGAATCCTCGGGACCCGGACTATACAACCCTTATGATGATTAGAAAATAAAAAAAACATAATGGGGTCTGGGGATTTAAAACTCAAACTTCCTACCTTTTGGAGGAACGCCGAAGCTTCACATGCCTCGTAGCTGCCGCTGTATGATCGAGGAACGCCCGTCTTCATGATCCAAGTCCAACGAGACCTTCATCGCGCGATTCGGTTGCCGATTCACCGTTGACAGAAGGTGGAAGAGGAGGGAGGATGAAACTTTTTTCTGTGCACGTTCAAGAGGAAGAGGGGGGGGGGGCGAAGATATATTTGTTTCCAAAAAATATCCGCTTAACTCCCCGACCCAACACGCCCCCGACCACGCGCCCGACGCGGACATGGATAAGATCACCCTTAGGGTAAACACGATGTTCCGAACTCAACCATGGTTTCAGAATTGCAATCTAAGACTCTATTCAGAAGTTATTTGAGCCAACGCTCGTAAATAAACTTTTCCATTTATTTATGAAAACTCCCCTGGTGTTTGTTCTCACAGCAAGCTCGTGCTCGCAGCTTTTACACCCCACCTATGGTAAACGACACGTTCTAGATGCAACCGTGCCCTCAGATTCCAATCCCATGCTATCGTTTTGGTGATTACACACCCCCGTCATGTGTATAGTATAAAAATACTTAATATTTTTATAAAATTTATTCCTGGAACACAGGGCCTCAGAATCACATGCTGTCTTCGTGCCTAGCTATGGAATTATTTGTATGAATATTCCAAAGTCTGACAAGGCCAAAACCCAAGTCTCTACATTTATTCATTCGGATTCATGAATATTGACGATGAGTCATGTTACCAATCATATCTCGGGAGATTTTCATGACCACAACCATGATATTTCCTATCCCATCTTCCAATTAATTTTCATTCTCTTGAGGAAAGTCATTAGATTAGTTGTAGAATTAATGTATCAAATTATTCCTCTGCATTCCTTACAATGACTAAAATAAAAATGTTTAATGGTTGTTTAAAGAATCAATAATCAGAGATAAAAATCCTATGAAAATTAAAATCATTCATAAGATATATTAAATTATGAAAAATTCTTATCAACCCATGGAATAATAGTTTTTAAAATAAAATCAATTAAAATTCTTCATAATATTTGATAGAGTGAATGAAAACGATCAAATATATATCTATATAAATTTTCTAGCCAGGTTCATAGTTTTATGAACACATCATAGGAAACATATAATGATTGAGTTGATACTCAATAATCCTTTTTTCTGTACGATTACCCTTATGTGAATATATTTCACAACCATTTCCAAATTCAATTATTAATATAGGGATATAATTTTAGGAATCAATAATCTCAATAATATTCCAAATTATTGGATATTTCAAATATTTAGAATTATACATAGTGTTCATATTAATGTATTCTAAAAAAATATCCAAAAATAACAAAACCATACTTTTATTCCAAATGAGGAAACATAAACACCACTATTATAAATAATAAATACTGTTAGATAAATATTAAATATATGATGAAATAATACATTCCCTAGAGATGTAATGGTTTTTTTTCATTTTATACTATATACACAACCCAATTATTTTATGTATAATATTCAACATCTCCCTCAATGTGTTAGTCCAAAAAATCCACCATGTAAATATACTACTTATAGAATTTCTTCATAACCTAGGGAAATGTATACATAAGACATTGTTTTCTCATATTCTCAATAATGGAAAACAATTGAGATATCAATTAATCATCATAATTTAGAATAATATAAAATTATGGGTATAATAACATGATGAAAAATTATTATAATAATCTACCACGTCATAGACTATAAAACATTAGTCATGAAATATTGATTTTTTATAATAAATAAAATGAATCATATGTTTTTAGAATAATTAATATTATATCATGAACCCATAAATATTTATTCAATGATTAAATATAATTTTTTTAAAATAAAGAGGCATTAAATATCATTTCATTATTCAAAGTTCATAGTTAAGTCTATCAAAGTGGATATTGTCCCACTATGGATTGGGCTTACTCCCCATTACCATAATATTGTCTCATGAGATATCAATATTAAACCAGTTCATTATAGGGATATATAATTATTGTACCACCCATAATAAATGAATACCATACATTAGTGTTCCATAACATCCAAAAAATATATCTTTTTATCTTAGATTAACTAACATGTTTGAATGAAATGTGGTTAATTAAATCATAATCAAAAACACCTATAAGAAATTCATTGAATAGAAGTGGATGATATCATAAGAACATATTAAAAGGGAATTATAATATTCCTTAATGTATTTTTTCATAGATAAATGATCCATAATATAAAATCATTAAATAAATTTTTTAACAAATAAGATAATTTATTCTTTTCTTTTTGAAAAAAATTAAAAATAAAATACTTAAAAAATGGGAAAGATAATTGTTCGGAAAGACCATTATAACATTAAAACATGAATCATAAAGAATAATGGAAATTGTGATGGGAAAATATCTTTATGTCATATACATTGAAAATTTAAACATTCATTTCATACTTTTTATAAAATTTCAAAAGTAATGTTTACATTAAACACATGAAAATATTTGTTATCATTCGTAAATAAAGTATATGGTAGTATAAACTAAATTTATTTCCAATTTTATTGATGATTAAGTCTACCATTAATTTTTTTATGCAAATGTATATGGATGGGAATGATTCCTAGCTATAAAAGTTACATAATGTTAACATTTACTAAAAATAATTTTTTGGTGTTCTTGAGCAGCAAAGATGAAAAAATGTAAGTTAAATAAGAAATTAAAAATTTAATAGAATAAAATAAAGTATATGTTGTTTAAGAGACAAATATAAATTGATTCTTCCAACAGAAACTTCTACAGACTATCTCGATTGGAAAATTATATTGAAACATAACACTGAACATAAATGTTAAATATCTTTTCACACACTCTATCCCACAACATAATAAATTTAAATATATTGTGTATATATTATTAAAACATGTTCATGATTATATTACTATTTACCAATCCCTTATAATTTTCATTACACATTTATATGGAATTATCCATTAAAATCAATATTTTAGGAGTTATGTATTTTTCCCAAGCATGTTTCAATTTGATAGTTTAAGTCATTTAACATTTGTACTATCTTCATTTTCATAAAAATAATATCAAATTTTCAAATATGTTTTTTATATAGTATATACATGGTCATTTCCGTCCATATAAGTTGGTGACGAAAAGTGAATTATATCACTCTATGGATATTATAATCCATATGTACACTTCATTGATAATTTGATTTTCAAATATATGTCAGGGAAAATGGTAAATAATAATATATATTTCCCTAATCATAATCATAAAAAATAAATTTTTTTTAATTAATTACCACTATATAACTAGCTATTATAGGTCATGAAATGAACTAAAATACAACTCTTTATCGAGGAAGTAGTCAATAAATACATATGACCTATGTTTTTATTTTTCAATTAGATGGAAATAAAAGGGAAAAAGGGTGTAACATTAACACTAAAAATATTAGTATAAAATATATAATTATTTCATTATAGAGATAATATTAAATAATATTTTGATGATTTTAAAAAATTATGTAACCTGAAAGAGATTAGTAATAAAATATAATTATTCCATGGACAATATACATTGAAAAACATCTTATAGCTCATTGGATGTGACTTTTGGGTATACCAGAACCTCTAAAACATTTACTGTGTATTTAAGATGATAATTTGGTAGATATTGGTTTCGAAAAGATACTAAAGTAGCATGGATAATTATAATAAAAATGTTCTATTTTTATGTAAGGGGACTGAATTCCTTTAAGATATTAGGATCTATTAAATATAATAAATTAAATTCTAAACAGAAATTAATAAAAATATAAATTTTTTGTAGGTAAGGTTAGGGGAGGTATAATTCCACTCAACCAATGAAATAAATTAATGATTCATTCATATTATGAATTCATATATCATTAGATTAACCATAGTATCACATTCAATCTTTAACTGAGGTGACACTTTTTACAAAGGAAACTTATTTTTCCAAAAAAACAATATTAAATTATTAACTAATATTTTTTATGTCCACTAAAAATATTTAATACATTTTAAAATATTGAATTAAAATATTTAAAATAAATTTATTTTAATATTATTACCCAAAATTAAATGAAAAAGGATTTTCAAAAAATATATTTTTATGAATCGAAATAAATTCACACAGAAATAATGAAAAATTTGATTAATCTATAATTTATTAAATTATTTTTAACAAAGTTAAATTTTTTTGACCATAAACCTAGTGAAAACCTAGTGGATATTTTTGAATTCATAACAAAATAGAAAAAGACCATAAATATTTTATTATACGAATTTATAATTTAGTGTCTTAAGAGTTTGACAACTATTTCCAACATTATGAAAATAGTTTTTTAGAATTGATATTTTACATATTAAAAATATAAATTTTGAATCAAACTATTTAAATTATATTTTTAATTTATTAATATACCATAATTATGTCATAAAAGTTGAAATTTTTTAAATATAAGTATCTTCACCATTTAAATAAATATTTACCATTTTTTAAAAATATTAAAATCCAACCCTATTTATATATGTCCATGATAAATTTAATAATTATGTTAATTTTTTTAAAATTTAAATTATATAAATTATGATATTTATCATTATAATAATAAATATATATTATGAAATAAAAACAATTCTATTAAATAACTTTTTATTCATGGGTAATTAATGCAATAATTATAATAATTACTTAAATTAATTTTAATATCAATTTTTCCTAAAAAAATATTATAATATTTCATTTTAAATTTTATCAATTAATATTTTCTTAACATTGGTTTTGGGTGCATTGTAAGATTTCAAATTGATCAAATTTTTTAAGGAGAAATATATTTTAAAATCTAACGTTGTTAAATATTTTCTTAAAAAAGAAATATTAATATTGGTGTTCTATTGAAAATTACTAATAGTATAATTAAGAATAACCAAGTATATGTTACTATATAAAATATAATATTCGAACCATGAGAAGAAGTTTCACTTTGTATATAACAAAATGATAATTCCAAACAATCGTTGAATGAGTATCATGAGAAATTTTAGTATGAACAAAATATAATTTTATTTGATTTATAATAAATAGATGAATATATTTAAAATAAATGTGTAAATAATTTAAAGAAATTTAATGAAAAGTAATGTGTGTGAATTAAAAAGAATAATAATAAAGTTGAACTTAGGAAAATAAAAAATGATTTTTATAAGTGGTTCTGGAAGCTTATCAACTAAAATAGTCAAAAAAAATTGGAATGAAACAGACTATAATTCTCTTCAAAATAATGGATAACTTGTGAATTATAGGATAAGATAAAATAAGGAAAGTGAAACCAAGTAAGGATGATAAAAATTTTATTTTAAAACATCTAATAAGGAATTTGGGTTAAAGGGTTTTTTTGGAATATGTGAAATAAATAGTGGAATATAAGTAGAAAAAAATATTATTTTAAATACTTTAAAATAAAGGTTTTACTACCTTTAGTTACCAATATCATTAAAAAACATTCCAATGAAAAAAATAAAATTAAGAGAATAAAATATTCATATTAAATTATTTGGAAGG
The DNA here is from genome assembly GCA_963277665.1 of Viscum album. NCBI lineage: Eukaryota > Viridiplantae > Streptophyta > Magnoliopsida > Santalales > Viscaceae > Viscum > Viscum album. The sequence continues at coordinate 944,487,760 of OY728155.1, read as the reverse complement.
GATATAGTAATTTAATAGAGGTTAATATTAATTATTTATTTAAGATATCTTTTAAATTCATTCCATAATTGATGATATAGATGAAATACTAGAAAATGTTATCTACTAATATGGCTCTACATCTAGATTATTCTTTATGGAATGAAAATTTTTAGTTATCAGTTATTAATATTTATCTTTAAAATACATCATGATTCTATAAATATTATAATTTATATTAAAACTTCACTCCATTAGAATCATTTTTTAATAATAGAGATAATTTCTTCAAACATCACAAGGGTTTTGAAAAATATCATTAACATGAAGTTAGTAAATTTATTTAAAAAAAGTTCTAGAGGAATATATAAATGTGAGAGAATTAATATAAAATAATTATATATAATATTTGTTTATTATTTGATCAAAGTAGTTTAGAAAATAATAAATAAAAACAATATAAGTGTCCAATAAGAAATAGACATCCCTCGGAAAATGTCCCTTATATAATTTATGTGTTTAAAAATTTGTCTACTTTGAAAATTATTCTATTAAATTAATTGCATAAAAAATTTGATAATTTTATTAATGTATATTACATCTATATAATTAATGTAAAAACACTAGAAATGATAGAATAGACCATTTTAAAATTTATTTTATTAAATAGATTGTAATATAAGTTATATTTTATATGATGTAATTTTCATTCTAAAAGGGAATTGTTATAATTAAACACTTATCCTATATGGTTTTATTTAAAATATTAATTTCAAATTTTTAGAATTTTAATTTTATAAAACTAATATCATTTTTAAAATATAATATTAAAATTTACATTGGAAAAAATATTTTGATTTTTCAGAAAATATTGATTTATCAATAAAAAGTCAAAACGATTGTTTGTCTATTAAAGCATTAATTTTTTAATAAAATAATTAATTTAAAAGAATCTAAATGTTATAAATATTATATAAAGTGATATAATTAATATTTTTTTATATTTCATCCACATAATTTATCTATAATATACTTTATATAGGTTTTTAATATAGGTTTGTATTTGTGTTTAAAAATAGTTTTTTTTTCTAAAAACCATTTTAAAATGTGTAATGTTTATCATTATAAATAAATAATGTAAGAACTAATAGGAAATTTTTTAAATTGAATTTATATTATTATATATAAATACATATTAAATCACTTCCTTTAAATGGTTATAATTTTTCCTTAAGATAATATAGTTTCATATTTTTCTATAAAAATAATCTACTTAAGAACCCAATTTCTCATCATATTTGCAGGATTAATATAAAATTTAACTTTTCCACATATATTATTTGAGTATAAAAATAGATTCTATTATTTTTACTGTCATAATTAATAAATTATAATATCTTTAACTTATGTTTTAAATAAACATAGAATTGAAGATAATAAATATTAAATACAGTGATGAAGTTAAAAACAAGTTTACTTAACGGATAAAAATAGAGTATATGGTGTATAAATGACACAAAACATTTCAGAAACCAATTATTTGGACACATATAGTCCATAACCCTTCTATTATATTTTATTTGAGTTATTGGTTCCATGTTATATGAATAAAATGTTAGTGTAATTCCATCTTTATAAAATTTACATGTTTTCAAGTCCCCCAACTTATAAAAGTCCTCCCACTCTTCTCCTCTATTCACACCGCTCAATCCCATTACATTAGTAAATATCTACCCAAATAACATCACCAAATCCATCCTCTAATACTTTAATATGAATATTTTATATCAATGCATCCATGTATGGCCTTTGATGAAAATCAAAGGATGTTTCCTGAGGAATTGTTAACGTTCAACAACAATTATTTTTGTTTTATTTCATTATCGACACCCTTAAATTATTATTATAATATTAGTATATGATATCATATTTATATTAAATATAATAATATGTTTTAATTTGATTTTCATGATGTACAACCAAATAAACATCAATCAAATGGGTCATGAAATTCTCAATTGTGTGTACGATAGACTACCGCCTCAAGAAACGAGGTCATTATTTCATCAATTACAATCTATTTTGGTTTGGAATATTGATGGATATAAAGTTAATGTATTATATTAATAAAATTATTATTATAATGGAATTTTTAAATAATATGTTAAATTTTTTATATTCCATTCCGTATGGGATATTATAAAAATTATCATTTGTACTGCAGACTATCGCCTCATAAAGCAATGTTATGGGTTTTTCAGCAACGCATTACATAAAAAGTAATAAGGATAAGGATAATAAATGTATATGATATAAATGAAATAATTATGATATTAGTGAAATAATTATAAATATGTAATTATAATATGTCTTTTTATTTCTTACAATTTACTTAACTAAAAAAGTGATGACATCATTCGTGGATGTCTAGCCTACCGCATCCTCAAAGCGATGTGATTTTGTTTTTTCACCACCACACAAAAAACTTTATATATGTATATATTATGAAGTAATACAATATATATGATATAATTACCATTATTAAATGATAAAATATTACCTTAAAATATTCTATAATTATCAATGAAAAATGGAAACAGGACTCATCTGTATGTATGGTCTATCATCTCCCTGATTTTTATGTTAGATCATTTTATAACACCTAATTCATGAGTTTTTTTAAATAAAAATATATGTTATAATATTATAATTATTTCATGTTTATTACAATGTTTATGGTTAAATAATTCATAGTTTGATCATAGTTGACATACCTATGCCATTTTTAGCACATAAGCCGAATATGGTCAAGAAATATTCATTAAACATAATTTATTAGGTAATTATATGTAACATCATAAAAAGTGAAAAAAAATTAATAATAAAAATAATTTTTTTTCTAAATTATATAATTAATAAATATATAATTATTATTTAGGATGATAAGGACACACATAATTATCCAAATTCATGGTGAGGGACTTTATCTCAATCTCCTTTTATTTTGGAATATCTTTATTTTATACACTTATATTCATCTAAAATCTGCTTATGAATACCATTTTTTAGTCTATATCATGAAATAATATTATATAATGTTATTTTATATTTTTTATAATTTTATTATTTCATTGGGATTATGATTAAAATATTTACTAGTTGATAATGGACATTTCATTAAAGGAAAAAAGCACCTTTAACTTTTTCCTTCCAACTCACCCTTTTATATAACCATTCCTTAAAAAAGATTTATTTAAAGTTTACATATATATATATATATATAATGGATTTATAATTTTTATTTTTTGGCACTTTTAAATTATTTACCTGGTTTTGAAAAGTAATTGTTTTATGTGTTCTGTAAGGAATGATTTGAAAAACTTCAAAAGTAATGTTATATTCTTAATGTGCATGACAAAAATTAATTCTATACTATTCTGACATGTATTTTATTTTTGTATTCCATTTAAATATTTCATTTTTAATTCTAATAATACCCTATTTTGAGATACTAGTATTGGATTCTTTTTTCAAAATAAAACAGTATTATAGTGATGAATATGGAATTTTAAAACAAAAGGGTATTTCGATATCCAAATGTGATTTGATTAATAGTTTATAAGATTTATAAAAATGTTTCATGTTTATAAATTGAAGTAATAATGTTTTTATTCATGATATGGTGTTGAATAATTATAATATATGTCATCCTTTATAGATATGGGTGAACCCATTACATCATATATGATTGGGAAACCTAGGTAGTATTGGGTGAGCCTCATTAGGATTATATAATGTGTCCTCTCAGAAAGAACTGGTTGAGCCTATTATAATGTATCCATTAAAGTGGCACAAATAGAATCTGGTGAGTCTATTAAATCTTATATCATGGGTTCACCCTAATAGTTATCCAATTAATTCACTAATGATAATGTTCAAAGTTAGCCACATTGTTAATCAAAATAAATGGATTTTGAAACTGATTTATTAATATGACTCTCTATGTCACAAAATGTAGTTTTAAATACATATTATGGGTTTAAGTGATATTAATTGAGAAAAATTAATTTCATTGTTTCACGTGAGAATGTTTTATTTCACATGATCAGTAAACATTGTTGATAAAGGTAAATTTCATATGGATTTTAATTTTTTAACTAGAATTTTAGTTTCCTTTCATTTAGATACCCAAATAATATTTTTATAATCATGACTCATTTTTAAATATTTTCCCAGGATGGGTAATGGAATGGATGAATTAATGTTTTATGTCTTGATGTGTTTTTATGAAAGAAGTAATATTTTTCAAATGTTCTATATTCTGAAAAAACGGCTACTAATTGGAAGTGAATTTTTTTTATTATATTGTTTTTCAATTAATGTGTTATGGGATAATTCTCCAAACCTATATACATAGAATGATCCTAATGTGAAAGAAATTAAATTATTGACTAGAAATGAAAATTAATAAAATTTCAAAGTCAGGTTATTAAAATTAAATAGTTGGAAATAGATTTGACCTCACATTCAATGAATATAAAATATAGGGTTGAGTGATATGAGTTCTTCTCAACATATACAGTCGTATAATCATCATTTAACAGTATAATGAATTCATTAAATTGATTATATTTATTAATATTCAGAGGGTATTTATTTTTCATTAGATAAAGATAAAATAAGACTTTTTTCACTTCCTGTAATATTATTATCCAAACATCCAAATGAAATAAAATTTCATATATTTATAGAAAAATATAGGGAACAAAATTATTCAAATGGAAGGTTAAGAGAAAATAACTTGGGAAAATGATTTGGGAGAATGATAAAAAATAACAAGGCATTAGTTTCAATGATTGAATACATATGAAAATATATTAATGAAATCCAAGAAATAGATAATTCATCAATTTCGTTATATATTTCATTTTTTATCCCCAATTTATTCTTCCTAATAATTTAACCATGTTTAATTTTTTTCTTACATTTTGGAAACTCATAGTAACAGTTAAAGGTTATCGTAATTTGAATCTCCTTTTGAAACATATATAATTATATGGAGAATATATTATCGGGGTGAACATTAAGAAATATAGTATGTTCATTTATACATAAAAAATAAATTTTCATATCTTTCATTCCATTTTTACTAAATTTTAAAATATTTCATATCATGCCTTGTGACAATTAAAATGGGAGAAATTTTTTCCGTATCAATAATGAAATATTTTGAATACTAGTTTTTTTAGAAATATAGAAATTATTAAAAGGTTTTACAAAAGTTTCCATGATGTTTCATTTCCTTTTAAAAAATATCATAGAGAAATCGATCAACTACATTTTCATCATGAGAAACCATAATAATTTTAAAATATCCATAAACATACAAAGGTACTCCTAAATATGGTTAATATAATATTAAGATAAATTTTTTGGAAAGTATTTAGAACTATAATAATACATCATGATTTATTCTAAGTGTTGTTAGAATATATCTAATGCATCAAATTTGTTAAGAGTTCATTGGAAATAATAAATTTTAGATCATCTATAAATTGATAGTGAATCTAAAGATGATGTAAAATTATTGAATTTTTATATGAATGATTATGATTGACTGTGATATATTTCTCTCTCATATTTTTATTATTTCCCCCCTATTAATTAGATTCCATTGTAAAGGAACCAAAAATTATTATTTCTTTTCATTTTCAATCTTTATGTCTTTATTGGAAAAAGAAATATAGGGGTAAGTAATTAGTGGAATCAGTCTATTAGATTGATGTAGCTCTTGGGAAAAGAGAATGAAAATTTAGAAATTTGGTCAATGAGTTCTTTTTTAGTACCTGATTATTTTGATATCAAGTTATTGATCAACTATACACTTTTTTTAAATTATAAAGGTTTTTAAGGATATGAACTTATACAACCAATTAATGAAATTTTATGGGTGTTATAAATTGTTTATTAGAAACCCATCCATTTTTAGTATTATATACTCTCTATGTTTTATTAGAATCATTGTTCGATTTTATATAGCACTATTTCTATTATAGTGAACATTATGGATTTTTAAATAGAATATAATTAATATAATTTTGATTATATAGTTTGGAACTACCCTAGGTTGGTCTTTCCAAACTAAATTTGTAAGAGAGTTTAATTTTATATGAACTATGAATTATGAAATTCAGTACCATATTGAAGCTCTCCTTTGGGTAAAATAATTAACTAATAATCCATAAATACTTTATTGTTATTATAGGTTTACTGATAATTAGCATAATTTACTCTTCTATATAAAAATATAACTATAATTTATAGTATCTTACCCAAACCACAAATAAATTGCTACAGATTAATTTAATTCGATATCTTGATGGAGACATGAGTATTAAATTATAGGGGGCTTTGTCTCGATGTATAAATTAATAATTTAATTTAATTTGGGTATTTGTATATAGATTTAATATTAAAAATTTATTAACATTATAAAAATTGAACTACAATGATTCAATACCCTCTTATCTTCCAATTTGTGTTAAAAGTTGTGATAAATTCCCTTATTTATTACTCTTCTCTGAATACCACCCTCATATATCTATAATAATATTTATATCTCTAACATATTCATACTCATATGATAATATCACCACTTCTTCATAACTTTTTTCAACTTTATATGTTTTTATCCCCTTTTTTTAGAAAATCATTCTGTTAGACACTAACCCATTCCTTACGGACAACAACTTGAGAACTATTCTTCATTATATTACTATGTTGTAGATATATATTTTACTATAATATTATATAATTATGTGTAAATGATCAAAACATGGAATCACTATTGGAGAAAATTTCATTGTGTTTACATTAATTAACATAAATTTATACTATTTTCTTATTATTTCAATATTATTGATTAATAATTATATACCTAAATAAAATATGTTCTTATCATAAATTTTGAATCAACTAATAAATAATGAAACTTGAAATTTTATAATTCTTATTCACAATAATTGAGTAATAGTGAGTGGATTTGTAAATAAGAAAGTATAAAATATAAGACAATTCAATGAATTAAGAAGGGTCTAAAATACGATATATGAAGATCATTATATTCCATTATTGATAGATTATTGACATTAATACAATTTTTCGGACCTTATGATATATTAATCTTTTATAGAGAGAAATAAATTATGAATCAAAATAATTATATTTATCATTATTGAGGATATTTGATTAAATTTCTAGTTAGGGATTACTAGACATCATTAGGATTTTTCTATAATAATACCTTCAAATAAACTCTTTAAGGACATATATAGGATTAATTATGAATGATATATTTTAAATAATATCATAAAAAAATATAAAATGAATGTTTCAACATGATAATTAAATATATAATCCATGTGGGTAGATCTATAATAACACTTTTAAGAAATAACAACTAAAAAGAAATATAGAAATTAAAAACCAGATCAATTGATTCAAACTAGACCAGGGAAAAATGTTACCTTATTCATGGGATAGATTAAAATATTTATGAAGAAAAATTACCCATCTCTAGTATACCCCACCATTATTAATAATATCATTTTATAATGGTCTAAATTAATTTTGTTAGAAACATATTAATTAGTCATCTAGAAGATTCATTATCTTAAAAACTCAAGATGAAATTAGAGAAATATAATTTTTTGGGAATTAAATTCCTAATAAAACATTATAAAAGTAATGATAGATCCTTATAATTAATAACATTTAGTGAATACACTAATCCTTTAAAAAAATCATTTTAAAATAAGGTACATTCTTAGATGAGTAGTAATGTTAATAAAAGTCCTATTAATAACTAGTATCAATATCTTAGGGACACATCATAATACAATAGACTATTTAAAAACATTAATATATATTGTCTTAATTTTTAGTTTTTCATACAATATATGGAAATTGTAAATTATATACGATTTTTATCAGTTAATTAGATGAAATACGACATTTATATAATAACTAAATCTATACAAAAGTAATTTTCTAAATTTTTTTGAGTGACTAAATAAGTAAACAAACAATATTAGTTGGGTAATAGTGTAATTTTCATACTATTTATCAACATGAATGTAGTTTATTAGGATATAAATGAAATCATTATGAGATAATTATGAGGTTTTACCAAGATGCAATCCATGATTGGTAAAAACATATCCACTGTCCATAACTATGAGTAATAACTATGATAGTTGGATAAAAAATTTCTAATGGAAAGAATGTTGCTTCCATGACAATGAATATAATCCCATGTGATAATTTTATGTAATATAATGTAAAATGATGAATAAAACCTCATGTAATTTAAAAATAGAAGCTTTAAATGGGAGAGACTAAGAAAAAAAATGAAATTTTGTGTTAGTTACAGTCACTATACTCTAAAAATATGTGAATAAAATACAGTATATAAGATAATAATGAAATATTCTATTGAGAATGTGAAATGAAAATAATATAAATGGAATAAATCTAGTAAATTAAATGAAATTATTATGAACATCAACAATCTACATTTATAAATCAATTTCTAACTATTCAATATCAAAACAAATTGAACAGAAATGGAAATAAAAAAAACTTGTCAAAATATTTTAATAGTTTTCTATAATCTAAATATTAGTATTACATTTATTTTATAATTCGACTCAAATTATATTACATTTTTATTTACTCTTGGTCCATATTTTCAAAGTGAAGAGGCTATATGATATTATAATAGCTTCTCTAAATAGGGAATATAATTTTGTTCTTTTATATAAAATCACCCCTGCACTCTAATGTTTCGAGAATATTTTCATATTTTTATTATTTCAAGGATAGTAGAACAATGAAGACTCATTGAACATGGAGAGTGATTAAGGTTAATTAGATATTCACTACATATATATTAGTCCACTAATTCACTTTAACTCACAATTAAGTAAATAAAATAAACTATAAGAGGAGTATATTTATTCTATTTTTATATTTATAATGTGTTTTTATAGATTTATTTATTTACCTAGAGATTTAGTGTGATAATAAAGTCATCATAGTCCTATGGTGACAATTATTTTCAACTAGTAGAGATATTATTGATATATTAATGGGATAAAATTATTTAACCATATTTGAAATGTAAATTTATATTATACTATGTTTATCTTGTACCTGAGAAAACCCAATTTATGATAACAATTTGAGGGAATATATTATTGAAAAAAATATTAATTTTTCTAGAATATTAATAGTTTCACTTTTAGGGAATTATTTTATGAATGGTAAATATTATTATTGAATTAGTAGATATGTTATCAAGGCATTGAAGATATAATGTTTCAAAAGGTCATTTTTGGCTTTGGAATATGGAAGAAAAACATTCTTTCTACTTGATAGTAGAACACTATAGTAGAATTTAGGAAATCACCATTTTAATTGATGTATATGTTTCTTGAAATTAATGAAACAAAATAAGATATCATACCAATGAAAATTGATGAATGTAAAAAGGAAAAATTAGCGTGAATGTTATAAAATTAAAATTAACCTATCCCATTGTCAGTTTTCTATATGAATGTAATTAACCCTTCAAACATCATGGAATATATTTTGATGAAATTATATCACAATACATGAATATATATATGAGTCCAAAGAAATATATGAAAAAGGTCTTTATGATTAATTTAACAATTTATAAGACACAGACCCCATCTACAAGATTTTGAATATAACATGGGTACTATCTCTATATATGGTTCCAAAAAATGGATTATTGGAATTGATAAAAAAAAATAATAATGTTTTAGTCACTAAATATAGTGAATTAATTTATTAATGAAAACTAATCTCATCCATTTTGAGATATTACTTTCTCATACCTTATATAGATCAAGTGCATGAGATTTTGGAAGGAAATATATTCTACATTTTTCTAAATAATAATTCTTATTAAAATATTAGTTGAATCACTCATAATTATTACATTAAAATAAAATTCACAAATCCTTTTATAAAATTAAAATATAGTTCAATATGTTTGGGTTCATTTGAAGATGTTTCATCTTTCCCAACATAAATGATAATTTTATATTTTGATAAGAAATATATAATGACATATATTTTCTTGTATGAATTATCTATTATAGGATACATCTTTTTGGATATTATCTACATAAATCATAAAAGATTAGGTGTTCAAATCCAACTTTTAAAATATTTCCCGTAATTATAGGGATCTTCAATGATTCTTTAATATAATTAATGTGTTTAAATGCCATAATGAAATATATAATTATACACAACTAGAATCACTCACAAAACATTTCTTTCTAACCATAATAGATATTTCTCATTACCAATTTCATATGGTATCATGCTACACTATCAAAAATATTTAACATTAATCATTGATGTTTTTAATCTATATGATAATTTACGATATATGAATAGTATAATACTACCCGCTTGAGAGATTTTTGTCAAGATAATTCCATTAAAAATGAACCCATACCAATGTTTGGTGACCACCTTCATAGAGTCTATCTAGATAATGTGTGGTAACCCCCCCCACTAATGTGATATCCCATAAATATGAGGTGACCCTTTATCATCATTCATATAAAAAATAGTTTGATATTTTTGTTTGAAATTACCCGGCTCATCCCCTCTTATAATAAATATATTTCATCTATTATTTGACTTTTATTTAATTTATTAGGATCATATGATAAAATTTGATCCTTATAACCCAATTAATTTTAAATTTAAAATCTCAAAATATTTTAGGTGATAAACCTCTTTCTAATTAAAAAAACACTAAAGGTATGTTTACAAATAGAAGTTTCATTAAATATAATATATCTATAAATAGGATATAATTATAAAAAGGAGAGATATAATTTATCTATAAAGTACCAAAAAAATAGATTTTATTTAATATATAAAAAATATACTGGTGTTTTAGAAAGATTTTTTATAAAATCCTAAATCCATAACGTACTATATTATTTATGAATAGATGATTATAAAGATAAATTATTGGACTAATTTAATTACATAAAGGAAAATATCATCACTATAATGATTATTCATTGAACTAATTTGAGTTTTCCTTTTATTATCCTTTTTTTATGAATGGGGTGACCCAATCATTTATACTGTGATATTACATCATTTTATATGTATTATTAACACATAAATAAATAATGCATACTGATTAACCATGAATTATTAGTTTCATTGGATATTAGAGGAAATTATTCTTTATAAATATATGTTCAACACCCCCACAATAATGTCACAATTATTACATATCTAGATTTATCATATGAAAGCCTTCAGAGTAAGAGTAGACATATGAGATATCACCAGTAGAATTGGTGAGTTAATATTCTTAGTAAGAGTATACATATGAGATATCAATCAATGATCATATGTGGGCATAAGATTAATAGAACATATTCAAAAATTATTGAATCCATACCTAATAAAAAGAAAATATAAAATTGAGAGTAATAGAATATGGATTATTAATATAAAATGAAAATATTCATAATAGTTCAGAATGAACAATAATAATTCATGATCGAAGAGAGAAAATAATTAACATAGGAATAAAGAAAAAATGTATGATTATAATATTCTAAAGATGCATAAATAGAAATTAGTTAACTCATTAAGTTAATGAAATTAAATATGTTCCTCACAAAAACTTGTAGACATTAAACCAGGTCCACGTATAAACTTCTGTGCATGAAACCATGTCTTTTTATAGACATATGAAAATGAAACTAGTTCTATTGATTTTATATTAATCATCAAATCCAAATTACTCATAACATAAATAACTCACTAGTTAATTTTATTTATAGAATTTATTTGAGATATATAACAATAAAACTTATCATATAATCATAATACATTTATATTTCTTCCAAAAAATAATGAATAAATTTAATATTTAATCATAACATAACACATGAATTTTTTTTAAATATATCATCATCATAAAAAATAAATCATACAATGAAGTAATTAGTATGTTATCATAGAATAATTACACTAGGGAAACAGAAGTCATATATGATAATACTATAATATTTGAAAAACAAATTTAAAAAATCATGTTTAATATTTCTCGAGGAAAATAATTATTTAATTTAAAATTTGTATATTTAATAGAAAATGTCTATAATATTATATATTTTTTTTATTGAAACTATCAATTGTAACCTTCGATTTATGTTTGAAAAATTGTAATTTCATAATGAGGGTAAATTCTATTCAATCCATAACAATTTTTAGAATTATTCTTCTTACACCTTCTGTAAAATGTACCATATTCAGAAAATGGATATAATATTCATTTTTAATTCATTTTTAAGAAAATCAAACTTGTGTAGAAAGGAAATTAAAAAACTATTGAATAATTCTAAAAAACTATAGTTGATATTTATTAGGAAAAATCTATATTAAAGAAATGTATTTCCAACCCACAAAGGATAAATATGACTACCTATCTAAAAAATGTAATGGTATTTTTTCAGTAACATAGAGAGGAAAATGGTAAAAGTTCTTTAAATATGCTGATATAACTAAGGGATAACAGAAATAAATTTCTGTTTATTTCAGTCCAAACTCTATATTATTTAAAACACACTGCTTGTTGAGAAACATGCTTGGGATTAAAAATTATTACATCAAAAGGGTGGGGTTATAATAAAAAATATACTTATACGACGTGGATAGGTATGTCTCTAATGGTTAAGTGTAAGTATATTCTGATCTAGTAGGCTCATTTTTTGTATGTTATGAGATGTAGTGTCCTTTTATATGTATGGAGGAGAACATATTTATAATTTTTCAAATGAATAATTTATAATAATGTCATACTTATGTAAAATATTTAAAAATTACTCATATTAGTATCAAATAAGAGATAAGTTCTTAATAATACTTTGAAATAGGATTTAAATATGTTTATGCAGTAATCATACCCTTATATATTAGCTTAGACCTCGAATACCATGTTTAATCCTTAACCATTTTAAAATAATTATGTTTTTAATACACAATTTGATAAACAAATTTAAATAGGCCATATTTTAATATATAAATTATAAAGAGTGAAAATATGGGTTCAATTTTATAAAATTGTACTTTTATAAGGAGAAAATTTTAATTTTTAATAATCACACAAAACTAAATGAAAACCCTTTTTACTATGATACATTTTTATATATATTAAATTATAGTAATATATATTTTGTTTTAATTAAAAACTAAAAAATAATTATTAAAATATTTTGATGAATAAATAATCTATAAATTTTATTATAACCATAATTAAATAATGATAAATTTAATTTATTTATACATGGTCAACATTCAATTATAAAAATAGTTTTATTTGAAAAGAGTTTTTAAAATAAAAAATTTAAAATTATACAAAATTCCTGAATAATTAATGTTACTAAAAAATTAATTATAATTTTTCTTAATATACTAATCACATGTTTTTTAATAATACAAGTGAAATTATAATTTCTCTTTCCCATGATCATAAATGATAGTTTTCCAAAAAATCGGTATTTTTTCTATTGTTAGGAAAATTATTATATTTTTAAAATCACAAAATTTATCTTTAATAAAACATTGATATTATAATGTCTAATGTCATATCCAATTCCTAAAAATAGTTTTCAAAATTATGAAGTAAGATATTATAATATATAGGTAGGAAATTTAATAAAACTATTTTTTAAGAAAATATAAATTTTAAACATAAGAAGTTTTTAATCGATATTGATTTCTCATTTATTATGAATTAATGAATATATTTGGACATAAACCGTTTATATATATATTTCCTGATATTTTAATCACATTTATATCTACCAATGCAATTAATATGTTATATAGGTATATTATATAATAGTTCTCTTATACTCTGGGTTTCTTATAAAGAAAACGTTTGATTAAAATAAATTAATTTGTAGAGAAATATATTATAAAATATTAGTGTGTTAAAATGAAACTAATATTGTAGTTAGGAATATTACATTCAAAAATAAATGAAAAATGGTTATATGATACATATTAGGATATTATTTTCATTTAACTATTAGAATAATTTCACAACCACATATAAATAGATCCAAGTTTTTTGTAATTTTTATAATTATATAAAAACAATATCATTGGATCAATGGAAGAATTAATTTACATTATATAACTCTAAAGTATCTTATGAAAAAAATAAAGAATGAAGTCTATATGTAATTTAATATAAGCCGTTATTATATTAGTATTAGTTTTACTTTAGGTAAGATGAGGTATGTGAAAATATTATAGTACAACAGCCTTCAAGGATAAACATAGAATGAAGGATGTAAATCTCATGTGGTAAATGGTTCATTTTTTTATATATAATTAATGGTCATGTATCAATGTCAAATAACATGATTTATAGAATTGTTAAATTACCCAATATCATTAGAAATATTTTATTCAATTCAAACAATCTTAAGAAGTTTTTTTAGAAGATAAGGGCTACTACTGAGATAAACTATTTCTTTTCCAATCAATTTGTGAACTAATCATGAGACGATACGACATCGAGGAAAAAATAGTTATTATTTTGGAAAATATTGACCATTTAATATGATATGGAAGACATATAGGTGAATGGGTATTTAAATTTTTAATACAATAATGATTCTATAAGATAACATATTATAAGGATACTAGGTCATCAGTGAAACATTTTGTGAAGTGATAGAGAGAACATAATGCCTGTTAGACATTCAAGATTCTTCAAAAGTGTATTTTGAATGTTAAAATAATCTATGTTTTTTAAATAGAAATTTATTGGCCCTTCAATTAATATAATGAGAAATAATATAATTTATATGACATTTATTATCTCTCCATGGGGATCGATGTAGTGTCTTTCACCAAAAACTCTACTACATTTATTTTTGGGATTATCAAAAAAATATCATTATAAGGTATTATGTGTCAAAATATATCATAATAGATAATTCATTTAACATAATAAATTAAATATTTATTGATTTTATGGATGAATATGTATGTGTCTTGTAAAAATAACCGTGCATCACACTTAAAGTGAGTAAGATGATATCTTAAATAGTGAGAAAGAAGGACTTTTTAGAGAAATGTTTTTAAACTTCATGTTGGGACTTGTCATTATTTTTTTTGAGGATAATGTACTTTTCATACTGTTTAAAAAATTCGATTGGAATTCCTCATTGTAGGAATATTTTTGTTCAAACATGTATCATTATCATAGATCTTTTGTAATATCAATATTGGGTAATAAATCAATATGTAATGAAATGAATTGTGTTAGAGAAAATAGGATACTAAAATAGAATGAATTAGTTACTATGATGCAAGAGAGATTTTAAGATGACCACATCATCAAATAATGTACTGAGGATATTCACTTCAAAATGATTCAAATTATTTAATTCATTCCTAGAATGTTTTTATTTTTTATCTCTTGGATAATGTTATTCACTATAATTTTATGTTAAAAATGGAATTGATTTCTAAAAATCACTCAAAAAATAAATGATATATATTTTTATGACATTATAAAATAAAATTGGATTTTTTTGTTCAATGGTCAACATATAGTGATTTACATAGAAAAAATATGAAGGATTAACATCATATTGTTTCTTTTATTTATTAAGGGAATTCGTTTTTGAATATGGAATAAAAATCAAGCACAAAATGGTTAAAAATCTTTTGGTTGGTATGCTTTTCATTTTTTATTTTAACCATATTTATTCATATTACCTTGAAAATAATTATTTTACCTAATACAAAATACGCTCTATATTACAAATGTATAATTAAATACATTATGGGATATTTTTTGTAAATAAAATAACACAATATAATAGATGAAGAATAATCATGTACATGCGATGGGAATTCTACATAACCGTTTTAATTTGTTCTATTTTTTCTATTCCCCAAAATATTTATCTATTATTCACTTATAAAATGGATTGATTGTACATATAATATTAGGCAAGTGTATAAAAAACTCATTTTAGGTTAATATAAAAACAATAATCTCTATCATGACTAATGAGATATAGTCAAATATGAAATAAAATGTTTCTTTATTAGATATTCATCACAATTTAAGTTTAATTTATAAGATTATGGATGATTAATATATTGATAATATACATATATTATTTTAAAAATAATTAATTAATTAATGAGACTCTAGATCCAGGAAGTTTTCAAAGATCACCTTGAATATATAATATTGATATTGAAAATGTGTTTCGAGTCATATAAATAGGTCAGAAACCAATTTTAAAGATTTATAATTCAATTAAGTTATTTTCTGCATTTTTTTGAAAGAAGAAAAACTAGGTTGAATAATTTATTAAGGGAAATTAATGTAAATGGAACCATTTCCTTGATTTTTATAATTTTTCATGTTGGATGCATGATTATCAACTATGTTATTCCATTTAATTAGATTCACATATTGGGAATGAGAAAGTCATTTTACCTCTACAATAGTGTCACTCACGATATCTCATAGTCTTAGTGGTGTAGGCACAAAATTAATATAAAATAAACATTTTATGTCTGAAAATTATGAATTTATCCTCAATTAGATTGCGTGATTAAATTTGGAGAGGGAAAAATATTAACATATATTGAATATATTTATATATATATATAAATATTAAATCTTCATCTGACATATGAAATATGAAAAAATATGGAATAGATAATCAATAAAAAAATTCACAATATATTTCTATGGTGGTGAGAGCCTCTTATTAGGAGTCATATATGAATTATAAATATCATCATTAGATTAATTTTAATATTTTATACAGGACTCATTTAGCTATAATTATATTGGCCTATGGGTAGATTTGTTATCACGAGGTATTTTATTTCACTATCATAGATTTGATAGCTGATAGATCTAACATAAAATATCCTTTCAATTTTTTTGGCCCATTTAAAATAGAATTTTAATGATAGGGTTTCTGAAATTATGAATATTTGTGTGTTTCAAACAAAATGATTGTGTTTCATGTAAATTTAATTAAATAATTTTCCCCACCCATGGAAGTTGATCATGTTCTCTCCTCAAGTGGGATTGAATATCTTACTGAAGTCAATGTGTGAGAATAATCATGAAAATACCTTTATGTTCCATGATTGAGGTAGAGTTCCTTTACCATGTTATTGGTCTAGGTGAGTGAAATAGTTGTGCCAATAAATACCCCATTCAACATACATATCCAATATGTAAGAGGAGAATGATGAATAATATGGTAACCCAATAACAAATTTAATTGATTTATAAGAGCCCATATACCACCACAAATGTTTTTGGGATCAAAATATAATTTGAAATGGTAGAATATAATTCACATGTGTCATTAAATTAATTTATATATAAAACCATTGGGAAAGACCATTTTGGTCATGTATTAAATCGAGATTTGGTTGAAAGAAACCCATGATAGGTGTAATTGAGTTATTAGAGATGGTTGTTTGAGAATACTAGAACCTCTTAAAGGAGTATAGTAATGTTGAGGAGTGTTTTGGGAATATTTGGGGTCTAACTAACTGGATCGGTGTGTGAGGGGAAGTGAGTAGGGGATTTTCACTTTTATAATTGATATGGGATGTAATTTTTGTAAATACAAAAAATCCTTTCAATAATGGGATGTAACTCTCATGTATGGGTTCACAAAAATTAATAATATAGTGGAGATGTGGAGAGTTATTGTTTATCAATCCCTCAAAAACACACTCCTAATCATGTTATAAAATTCTTTTAGGCCTTATACTTATAGATGACTACATTTAAATTTTTTTTGTTTTACTATATTATGTTGATATTACCTAATATGATTTATCATTTATAATGAAAATGAAATTAAAATAATTCCTCATAATAGAAAAATTAATTAAAATTTTGAAATTATTTTTATTTTATTTAACTAATAAAAGTGAAAAAATCAACTAATAATTTCTAAAGGCATAAAATATTAATTTTTTGCGAAAATATAAATGATGTTAAAAATGATAAATATGGGTCTGTAAATTAAATAATTTTTTTTTAAAAATAATGCAACTAAAAATATAAATATATATTTTCCACGAATAGTGTTTCATTATTATTAAATGCTTACATATATTCAAATAATTTACTCAAATTTATTTTATATATAAAAATTGAATTTTACACCATTCACCTAAAAAATCAAACTGTTTAGAAGAATTCTAAAAATTCAACCTTATATAACAATCACATTTTTAATATAAAATATTTTTTTTTCAAAATCAAATTAAAATTTATTTAATTTCCCTTTTTTTAAAAATCACATATATTATAAAAATGGATTCTATATAAAAATAGACACTATTAATGTTCAAATATTTTTATTCTAATTTTATATAGATTTAAAAACAAGTTAATATTGGTATAAAATTTTATAAATATAAATATATACTCACCAAACAAATTTTTAACTATGATAAATTTATTTTATTATGGTGACATAAAATATCCAATTCTATAAAATGATTTTTGAAAGTTATTATTTTAAAAATATTAATAAGAAAAAATGATCAAATATAATTTTTTTTTGTTGATTACTATATATTTATCTAATAATTATTATTTTAATCAAGTAATTTTTATTATATCGTGGTTAATTTTATTCATCTATTATGTGTGGTTTGTATTTTATATGAAACAATCTATTGATGATAGCTTTAATTTGAATGGTTTGAAATATCTGGTAATCACAATTTATACTGTTAAAAAATTGGGGCCTTATAATTATAATTATTAGTCTATGATGAATTTTGGTAAGGGAAATATTAACATATCCATTATTTAGGATATAAAATCTAATCTGAAATCAACTATACTCTCTTATTCTATAACAAGTGTCTTATATTTTCCCAGAAACTCTTATTATTAGTTAACATTGAAATAAAGAATAATTTTTTTCATTCACTCTTATAGCCCATGTCATAAAACCAATTCATATATTCTGCATTACATACCATTTTTAGAACCATTTGAATCTCAATGAAATTAGACCATTGTAAATCCCAAGTTAATATTGTTAACGTAAGTCAATATATATAATATTTCTAAAAATGTTCATAACTTAAAAAAATATCATGGATCAATTTTTCATTAAATAAATAATATTTTCAAGGATATAAATACTATATAACTCTATTAACTCAAAATCATTCTACTATTTATTTCCTCAACATCATGGTCATATTAATATAAGGTCTTTGCCTTCAATATTACATTATATTGATTTTGTAGGTCAAGAATTGAATCTATACATTTTATGATCATTTGGTGTTGATATTGTTATAAAAATGGGTTCACTCATACATAATAAAATATAATACTAATTAGATACTTCCAATCAATAATCATTTTTATCATAATATAAAAAATTCAAGATAAATCTTGATCTCATTTCTTGATAAATTATCCCAATGTTCAACTTAACTTATTCCATTCCCTTACCCATGCTTAAATCATTTGATAAACATTTTAATACAAATAGTTATCATAAATGACACATTTAGGGGTTTCAATAATTAAGAAAAATATTATTTTATAAAAACACTTTAAAACCATTGAAATGGTTTAAATTTATCTAAATGTTTATTGAGATAATTAAATAATTCATTTTAACCTGAAAATAATCTCTTTTTTCTGAAATAAATTTTTTAAAACCATTATAAAAAATGAAAATGCATTTATAATACATCTCATTCACAACCTATTTTAATCATGTGTCATAAATAACTAAAACCTAGCTAAATTAATATGAGAAACCCTTTAGAATCTCCATACTTCATAATGTAAAGATAAATAATATTTCAAAATGCATTGGAGTGCTATCTAGGAGAAACCATCAACGGATATGTTTTAGGCTCAGCCATCGCTATTTAAGAGGAACCACTGTATTAGATTTATGGGGTCACCTGATGATATCTTGATGCACCAAATGTATAATATATATCAAGTTCACCCAGAACAAGCATATTTCAATATATTTATATGTAGTATCAGGATCATTCAATTGAAAAATAAAGATGAACTTTTATATGTTAAATAAAATATTTTATTCCATCATATTTTCATTAGAAAATATTCAAAAAACATTTTAATCATATATGAAAAACACTTTTAGATATAAAAATAACATTTTCATCTAAAAAATCAACCCCAATATACCCTTTTTTAAAGTAACTATAAATATCTAAATACCAAGTAAAAAATAAATAGGTTATCAATAAAATAAAAAAAGATTTACTATATATTATGTCAATCTTCAATGAATGGTTATGTTTGATATAATTTTTTGTCTATGTATGTGATATAATAGAATACTCTTTCTATAATTTTTAAAGAAAGTAAATGATTCCATATAATGATACCCTCCTTTAAAAAAATTTCAATGAAAGAAAATGATTACATTATAATACACTTATGCCAATATAATTAAATAAAAATAATAATTTTAATTCCAATGATATTTTATAAAATGAGGGTTATGAAGAAAAAATTAACATTGGGTTTTTAAATGAAATGTCTATTAACAGGTTGAAAAAATGGGACTAATAATCCTCATAAAAAATTAACATTTAAAAAAATTAAATATTAATTTAGTGGAATAATTAATAAGTAAAAAATTCAATTGGACTGTATATAAACTTCTTAAAAGAATATTGGTGAATAACCACAAATAGGCCTCAATGAATTGAAATTGTGACAATATTCCATACTTTGATTTTGACTCATCAAGTATGTTCATTATCAACATTAATAAGACAAATATGGTAATCATTTACACAATTAACAATACTTTTAGATATTATTTTTAATTTTTATTTAACTTATTACAATGTTATATAAAATTATTCAATCACATAAGTTGACATAGAATGTTGGGATTTAATTTGGATTATATATTTAAAATAACATTGGTAGATCATCTATCAACGAAGGGGCAATTATTCAAATAGTTTAAATTAAAAATAATGATATAATTATAATTTTTATACCTCCAATATACTTGTATAATCAATCATGAATGATGTTAATGACAAATTAACTACATTAGATCATGGATACCATAGGTTGTATGAACACGTGTGCAACGTTTCTAAAATTCAATGATTTTTATTAAAATAAGGTAAGTAAAATTTTATCATTATAGAATTAGTATTGTATCATAATTAAACTTATCTTTTGGTAAATATTAAAATATATATGACCTCAATTTTTTGGGATATGAAAAAAGATTACATCGCATTAGGGAGGTCGAAGTCCACACATATGTAGGAATGAGGTTATCAATTTTCATCATAATTTTAAATATGTAATAAATATGATATATATGTATACACACATTAATTCCATCATTATAACAAGCCATTATATGAGATTATAGAAAATAAATTCCATCAATTCTCAAGAAACCAACCAACCACACACATAAATAATGATATCTTATCCCATTTTATGGAAGAGGATTTGGATTTAGGTTATTAAATTAACAAATTAACGTCATATTTAATTTTATATAATATTTATTTTCAATAATAATTAATTATGAATATATTATTTAGGAATAATAGGAAATAATAAAAAAAATCATGGTTTAGTATGATGCATCTTCTTCAAACAACCTCCTTGGATTCCCCCCAAAACACCATAGGATGAATTTATAAAAAAGGTTTTAATTTTTCTTGAGGGATGTATGGAATATATTTTTGTATGAATTTTATTTGTAAAATGACTTTATAGGTGTAAATATTAGAGGATGGTGTTTTACCTTTCATTGGTGAAGTTAATGGTACACTTTTAATTTTTGAAAATAAAAAGGTGTACCTATGTTTGAAAAATGAAAAACGTCTCAAAAAGGACCATTCATGACTAAAATACATCATACGGTCTTAATATGGGAATAAAATATATATTATACAATATATTAGACCATTTTAACCCTTATCATTTTAATTTAACCCATAATAAATTAGTTTTCACCGTAATGGAAATAAAAGATTTTTACATTTTGTTTAATAATTGTAGGAAAATATTATTTAACCTCACTAGATAATATAAATTGTTATGATTTAAAATATTTAATATATTTTAGAAAATTATATTCACCTATGGAAAAAAATTATATTAAAAATTAATCCCAAATATATGGCATAAAGGGGGTTTTGAAGGATTGTATTTTTTATGAAAAAATGATTTATTTTAACTCTATGACCATTAATAATACATATATGAAATTTAAATAATTTTTATTCATATAAATTATATAAGTTAAATTCAAATAATTCCTTTTTATATGTTGTTTCAATTAATTAAAATGTAGAATCATTATTCACTTTAAAATAGTATTAATAAAATCATGTTTTTAATCCCAAAAATAAACATATACAAACAATAAATGTCAAGATCAATTAGAAGTAATTAAGTTTAATAACTATTACTAAATAATAACTATTTACCAAAAAAAATTTAAACATCAAATAGGGGTTCTAAAATACTTAATTTATTGAAAATAATTATCTTTTGAATAAAAATCATTATTTTTATTTATTCACCAAAAAGCATATTTTCATAAATATCCAAACATTACATTATTAGTTAATTCTAAAATAATAATTAAAAAATGATTTTCAAAATTTAATATTAACATTCTATAATTTGTTAATTAATAATTTAAAATTAAACTTATAGGAAATTACATTCATTGAATCCATTTCCTTCTTGATTCCAAAAATTAATTATTATTTTGTATCAAATATATAAAAGTATTTAATGTTAATAAAAACAATTTATTCTATAATTACATAGTTTTATGTTATTCAATGTTAGTACATTATATCCTCAAAATTATATTCACTTATTAAACAAGTGGGGATAACATTACATTATAGAAATTTCAAATTCCCATGATTCATCTTTAAAAAAATGGTCTATAAATTAAAACATAACCTGGTGAGTCAATATATTCTAAAATAGATTATCTCTACTACCAAGAATTTGAAAAATCAATTCACTGTAAAAAACATTATCTTCCAAAAAAAAGACATCAGGGCTCCAAATATGAAATTAATTTCACCCATATTTTTTACCCTTGAAATCTGAAACATGATGTGTTCCTTATATAAACAAAGAGGAAAATCAACTCAATTTGAAATTGATCAAATAAACAACCAGATTTGTTATGGCCCACTGAACTGTAGACATGGTATTCCATTTATACCAAGAACACATAACAATTTTCCATTGAAATACATTAACAAACACATAATCACCTAACTTAAATGAAATATCATTCATCAAGTTATTTGAATAAATTTTATTCCATCTATGATTCATACCCATATATTACTAAATAAATTTCACCATATTAGCCACTTCCCCAACCAAATTTGGTTGAATCAACATCCTTTCTTTTCCATCTCGCAATAAATATGGCTCCTTTAACCATTTTCATTATAATTACTAAATATGGTTCATTATGTATAATGTAATGAAAATAATTATTATAAGAAAACACAACAATGAATGATGTTGATCCAAAATTCCCATGAAATTAATTTAATAATAAGTAGGAATTTCGTCAATGTATTGAATGATTTTATTATAAATTCCATCGGTTTGGGGATGAAACTATTTACTAAAATTTATTATGTTAGGAAATTGAATTCAATAACCCAAGACATATAAATCCATTTACCAAATTTAGATGTGAACATTGGGTTACTATCATATAATATTTACATAATAACTACATTTAACATGACTATATCCTTTTGAGACAGTATAAAAAGATTATATAAAAGAATTTTATTTCGAATAGGAATGAAATGTGTGAATCAAATCATTCAATCAATAATAACCGTAATCACATTATTACCTCACAATTTTATTGGAAATACCACCTTGAAATCCATTGATATATTTTTTCCATTACCACTATGGAACTAGAAAAGGATGAAGTATTCCTTTCAATAATTCTCCTTCTGTTTTAAGTTGATGATAAGTGAAGCATTTAATGGAAATTCCCTAAATTCTTTTCATTCCATCCCACTAGTAATATTAATGATTATCCCTATACATATTCATGCTTCTATGATGATTAGAAAATATATAACATTGAGCTAAACTCAACAAATCTCTATTTAAATGGAAATCTAAAGTACCACATAATATTTTTCAAAATCTGATAACACCATCCTTATCATCCATAAACTCACAAATTATACCTTTATTAATCGATTATAGCATCTCTTGAATTGAATGATTCTATTTCCAAGAATTCTTAATTGTTTAAGATAATGATGATAACAATGAATCCTGAAACAAAATAGAGGATGTCCCTACATCCAGATATTATAGGCCATAATTCAACAAATCATTAACCAAGGGTTATGTTTCAAATGTAAAATGGTTACTATAGAATTAATTTTAGGACTCAAAGCATCAATAATATTGTATTATTTTTCAATGTGGTAGGGAATAATAAAATCAGAATACTTGATCAACTATTGCTATCTTCATTATTTCAATTTCAATTATTGATGAGTGAATATAGATTTTTAATATTTTATGAGAAATTTAGATTTGAAACCTTTATATATAAAAATGATAACTTGAATTTTCAGAAGTGAAAACCCAAAAAAACTAATTTTGTATCATGTGTTTGGTAACATAACTAAGAAGGATTCAATTGACATGAAGCATAAGAAATTAACTAATCATACTTCATTAGTTTTCAAGTATGCCCCTTTAGTTAAGAAGTGATATAGATTTAATGTAACCCATTTTTAGATGGAAATGAATAAATTTAGAATCCATTAATATTTTATTTATTTTCTCAAAAATACATAACATTTTTTTAAATATGAATTTAACTCATTTTTAGTTATCATTGTTGATGGGAAAGAGAACTGAGTAAGGATTTCAATTAACTATATATGTAGTTACCTACTAATCCCAAAAATCTAGGATTTGTTATTACTTTCGTAGGTCTATTTCCATTCTTCAATAACCTTTTAAGAAGTTTCAAAATTAATTCCATCAATTAGGTTTATATATATAGGGAAATAAATGTGTTTCAACCAACATTCCCACATACTATATTTTCAACATATTTTTATTTCTTCTATGGTTTTTTACAATAAATACGTAGGTATCTGTCATTTTTCTCCAGGATTTTAGAATATACCAAATATATTATATAAAAACAAATAAAAACATATCCATTATAAAATAGAAAAAACTATTAATAAGTTACATAAATACAATATGTGAATTAGATAACCCAAAGTTCATTACCACAAAATCATATTACCTATATCTTGTTTTAGATGTTGTATCTAGAATATTAAACACCTTCATCTTTAGCTGATGGTTCCTAAAAAATATATCATCCATTAATAAATACAGAAACTCCCAATGCTGATCAAATAAATAATTGGAATTTGGAAAATCATACTTGTTATTAACAGTGATGTTATTCAAGGATACTTAATCAATGTAAAGTCTCATTGAAATATGTTTATTTTAAAAATATGAGTAGAACATGGCAAAGTTCATGGTTTAATAAAATCATTATCAAACTACTCAAGAAATTTATTTTTCAATTTTAAATATTTTTTTGGATCCATTTGACAAGGGGGTTTATTAATACTATTTAAGTAGGAATTAAGTCAACAATAAACAAAATGTCCCTAGACAAAATGAAAACATAAAAAATTATCATGAAATAAATTCATAAATTAATTTAATATTAAAACTTGATTAATACTATCATTTTATATAATTTAAAAATATGATTTATATAACTTTCATGACTATATA
This sequence comes from Viscum album, assembly GCA_963277665.1. Taxonomy (NCBI): domain Eukaryota; kingdom Viridiplantae; phylum Streptophyta; class Magnoliopsida; order Santalales; family Viscaceae; genus Viscum; species Viscum album. Next base: position 944,461,779 of record OY728155.1, on the reverse strand, counting down.
TAATTAATTTCTTAATATATTGTAATGTTATCTGTGACTGAAACCAATAATGAAAAAATTATTAACTCTTAAATACATCTTAAAATTCTAAAATGACGGATAATTCATAACAAATAATTATATCAAACTCTACAATTTGTAGTTAAACCAGATTTTTAGGGATAACATTCCACTACTGACAATAGGAGGATTACTATAAATCATGATTTCCTTCATAATTCCACCTAGATATTCCACCTAAAGTTATATCTAAATATTAAGAGATTATATTTCCATTTCAATTGAAATTTAAATCATATGAATTAATGTGAATATTTAGAGTCAAATTGTGTAGACAAATAATTATAATAGAAATGTAACATATGTATCACCATATCATTTGACATCCCAATATTGACTGTAGTATAAGAAAATGATTTTCCCGCGCCATTCTGATTTTGGTCTTGGGGATTGCCATCCTAAGTAACTAACCTTGGACACATGTTAGCATAAAAACCCAACTCATTACAACTATAACACATCCCTATTGGATATATATCAGTTACCTTATTCATTTATTATTCATGAATATTGTACTTACAATCATATTACATGTTACCTAATGGACCACACCAGAAACACATTTGAGATCCTATCAAAAATTCCTTCAAACTTTGTTTACCATGCTTGGAACATATTGGTGGATTAGAATTTTTAGTGATTTTCTTCTCTAATTCATACGAAATGTAACAAGTCGATGATCATATGTTTCATCAAACTACAACTCAAATTTCTCATAAAAAACACATTCTGATAACTTTTAAATTATCATGTAGCCAAATCTCTTAAAAAAACTGATTTCAATGCAGAGTAAAATCTGTATATTTTTCTATTACTATATCATATAAATTTTTTTGCACACTTGTCCTAAATTGTGATGTTTTCTTCATATGCAACCACATATAATTCATCAATTTTCCTCAATTATCTATATTTTTTCTCCATATATAGCTGAATAACCTTTGGTAAATATTTCTAAATACAATGATTATTAAATTTTTCCCCTTCAATGGAATTATGATCATCTTTTCCTTAGGTATTATTAACAATAGAACCCCATTGATTAATTTACCCTTGAAAAAAATAAATATAAATAGTTATCTATCTGTGTTCTTATTAACCAATTACATGAAATATCTTCTTAAATGAATTGATCCATTTTTTAGTAATCATATGATTAAATGATCCACTGAATGATGGTGGATGATTCCTCTGGAGAATAATTCAATACAGAGAGTTTATTTTATAGTAAATCTAGATTTCGTAATTCTTGGATTCCACCACTACTTATACCTTATGACAACTAATTCATCACTACAAAATAATGTTATATCCCAATTCCAAAAATCTAGGGATTCTAATATTGATTTATATTTTCCTCTAAGTTCCTTCCAACTATATATTATTTATTCCACTGAAAACCATTCTCATAAAAAATAATTGGGTCAAAGAAAATTGGAAATCATAAAATTATATATCATTTCAACTAATCTATAAATTATAATCATTCAAGGGAATTCTATTAAAAATATCTTCACCCATAAAGTAACCTATAAATTTAATATGATACCAAATATGAGGAATTAGCCATAAAATTTATAAAATATTGAGTTTTAAGTCACCAATTCATTATACACAATTGAGTATCTTTTAAAAAATATAGTTTTAGAGAATTTGGTCATAAATTATATATAATAACCCATATTATAAAAAGTGGAAACATCTAATCAATATCCATTTTTTCCATTATATAAAACTTTGTGAACCAAAATGTTTTCTTTTCATGAAAATTTCACAAGGTAATCAACTCGACTTATTTATTTGAATTTCCAATCCTTAAATCCTTTTAAAACATGTTAATGTTAAGGGTGAGAAATATTTTCATATATGGTGTTTCAAAATAAATGAAAAATAGGGAAAACATTAAAACATAAGAAATAGGTTTCCATTATTTAGATGTTCTTTAAAGAAATTACATTTACAAGATAGACACAACATAGGGATGGCCTTATTCTCTCCTATTTTTCTCTCATGATCGTTTTTCTCCACTTCTTCCTCGTCTTTCTCCCATGTTTCCAAACTTATATTATGACCTCTAATCTCTTAACGAGGTCCCCGGGGAAATCTATTTATTTCTTTATAGGGTTTCATCCCCCGATGTTCTCTCTAGATCGTCTTTTCAATTTCTTCCCTGTTCATTTTTTTCTAAGGTTTTAATTCCCTTTATATAGATTCCATTTTTTAGGAATTCATCTATGGACTCTTCTTTGGGTTTTTCCTTTCACCTTTTATTCCTTGGAAATTATCCCCATGTTAATTTGGGGTTCCAATACCATTTTATTCTTCCTCATTCCATTGTTGTTTTGTGTTCTGGATCTGTTTATGTCGGAAACATTTCATGGTGTTGTAGATTATATTTCATTGGTTACTATTCCTTAATGATACATTTCTAGGAGTGTGTTGGTGTTTTCTTGGTCGCAAAATTCTTTTGATGTTACATCCACTCGTAATAATAATTGTCCTCTAGAAACATTGTGCACTTCTTGGTCTGTGGGGTGTATTAGAATCCAAGAGGCTTTTAGATTTATTGTACATTGTGGTGGGGGGTTCCAAGTGGCCCAGCCTATGTTTAGGAAATGGTGGGGTCTCATTTTGGTTGGCTGATGTCAATGATTCTCACAACTATATATGATAGATCCTTTCTACTCTGACTATTGTATGTATTCTTGTCCATCTATCAAAACTGGGTTGGTCTGTTGGGGAACATTCATAGGATCTTTGGGAGGTGATTTTTGAGTGGATTCGATGTTCGTGGACTCAGTATCCCCGCTCAAATTTGATTGAATGATGAAAATGATGGTGGCTGCGGTTTGTAGTTGACAAAAGAATCTATGTTGGAGGTAATGATGGAGATGAAACTATTTGGTTCAGGTGGAAACAGTTTTCCAAGTGGTGGATGTCTGAGAGGTCGACGGAAATGATCTGATGGGGGTGATGACCTAGGTGATGTAACAAATTGATGGTGGTTACGATTTTTTTTCAACGCTGTGATGAAATCAGTGAGGTATTCTATGGTTGGTTTTGGATGTGGAAAAACACAACATGTGTTGGAAAATATAATTGGTGGTTTTTTAATTTGAAATTTAAAAAAGTACCGAGAGTGGTTCCTGAACTATGAGGTCAGTGGGAAATGTTTTTTTTCTTTATAGGTTGAATATAGTCGTTATATGTTAAGGATTACAGTTACCCCTTAAAAGCCTCATTATAAATTCCAAACAATATGTATTTTGGAACATAATCCATTTTCACATGAAATGAAGACTCACTTTTTACTCAAAGAAAACCATTTAAACCCATTTGAATAAAATAAAAAATTATTTCTAGTAATACAGTGAAACCCATTCACCGCTTATTATAAAATTGTTTTAGAAATAACTATTATCCTTTTATATCAATATGAGAACCCATCTAGTAACTCTATCCTTATTTCATGTTATGACAATGAATATTACCCACCTGTATGGACCATATCCTTTTACATATAACATTAAATTATTTTAATAATAATTATAAATTATATTACAATCCAAGAATCGTAAAATCTATTGTCTTGTAAGACAAGGTAAATAAAATTGAAAAAATGGAACTAAATATAACATTTTATTATTTTGTCTTCATATAGATCCCCTAACATCAATTTTTCCCATAAATCATTATATTATAACCTAGGGATAACATAAATAAATGGATGAGCTAAAAAGCCATGTAAGGGAATAATAATAAAAACAAAGCATTAGCACAAGGAATAGAAGGCATAAAAGGATGATATAAAAAGGCATTTAACATATGGATCCTTAACATATAAACATATAATAATATACAAATGTATAAATAGAAATGTGAATTCAATATAAAACACGACTTTAGTACCACTCAAGGCTAACCTCCAATATCACTTCACATAGTAGCACATGCCAAGGCTAACCAACATGACCGTAACACATAACAACTTATGAGACATAACATATCACAATGAATTAGAGAACTATCTATGTAAAACCGTCATAATTTTTCATGACTAAGATTCCTAGAAAAATTATAATACATAATCAATCTAAAATAAACACAATGATTACTCATGGAATGAATTGGGTACTATAATCCTAACATAAATCATATCTGTTAAGACTAACACAAATGTGTAAATGAAAGAATGGAAGTAATTTATACATAAAAATTGATAAGGTAAAAATATACTTGTATTATGGTGATTTATTTCACATATAAGTGACTACATTGAAGAAATGTAATCATGAAATTTTGGAATAAATTCATTTTTAGCAGTTTTATAGAAAACACGACTGAGACTTTAAGATGAAAAAGGGAAAAATCCTTTATACAAAAATAGAAGTGAACCAGGAAGGTTTTCAAAATAAAAACACATATTTAATAATCAAAATGGTGTCTTAAAACGTAAGATACAATGCATTTTATATCAGGTAAGAATTTGGGAAGCGCTCTCAAAACAAGTTTTCTTATCGGGAAGTGTTGAGGAGGGAATAACATAAAAACATGTATATCCCTGAAAGATAACAATAAATGAAACGTGTTACATGATTTTGGAAAATTAAAATAGAATTTATATGTTGAGAATAAGAATTATAGGTAACCCCATTTTGGTAAAAATAATAATATTGAAACTTGAAGGAATAACAAAGTTTTGGGTTGAATCCCTTGTTGAATATTGGTATGGTATCGTGTGTGCTTTAGAAGGATTAATTAGAGAGAATGGGTTTTTTAATAATTTAAGAATAATTAGTAATGTATGGGGAGGTTTTTAATAATTACCCATCACTAAGAATTACATATAATATATCATAATATAGAGTATAATCTTGAATAAAAGTGAAAAATAGGGGATCCATTACCTTAAGTTGGATGGTTTTCTCCAATTAGTGTCAATGACCTAAATAGTAAAATTAGGTTCATTAATAAATAAATAAATAACCAATTTTATGTTTATAATATTTATTAAAATCTTTTTATGTTAATTTGTAACAATTTTTATTGGTTATGAGGTTCAATTTCATTGTTCGGGTCTATTTGCTTATATTGCTTTAATAATCTGTTCACTTATAATCATGTTCAAATAAACATGTATGATGATGTTGGTTGTCCAAAATTGAAGTTATATTTTATTATATAATATACATAAGGTTACATGGTCACAAATTCAATTTTGTTAGTTAGAGAGAAGTTGTATCATCATATAAAACATCAATGATACTCAATTGGATTTAATTGGCAATTTTTCTCATAATTGACCTGTTTATCATTATTATTTTACATCGAGTGTGAAATATGATTAAAAAATAAAAAATAATAAAAAATACATTTTTAATTTTATTTTTCAACCATAAAAATGGTTTCATGACCCGGATAAAATATGGTAATAGAAATTGATAACTTGTCGTCCTTGAATGTGTTAAATTAATACATCTCAAATGGTGTTTTCATTTCTTTCACATAAATAGTGGGAAAATGAGATATGATAATGAATTATCCCATTAGAATAACAATAGTCTAGTATAATTATTGTACTATTATTTCCATACTATATGGATGATTAGAGGTTTGGAAAGAAAATAGAAAAAATATACTTAAAATGAAAGAAAGGAAAAGAGGAATATTACCTCTTAAATCAACCATCATTGAGAGCCTCTTAAGGGTAGATGATTTGGTATTTTCAAGAGAATAAGAGATTTAGACATATGGATAGAGCTTCAAGAGAGTTTTGGAGGAATTTGGGGAAGGCACAAGGCTTTAAGTGAGTGAAGAGATGATGTAAGGAAGGGTTGTATTTATAGTGGAGGAGAGGAGGGTTTTCTTAATATTTAATTCATTAGTTTGTTATTTTCCCTCAAAATTAAAAATATTGATGATTCCATGACAAAAAATCGTAATATGTTCATATGAGTTTGAACCAATTGGGCTTACATAAGATGATCATCATCAATTACTCAATAAATCCATTATTTAGCTTTTATCGTAAATTAACAAATTGTACTATTAATAAAAAATTCACGAAATTTAGAAAAATCAAAAAAATTCACCCTAACCATTTGACAATTTGTAGAATCAAAAAATGGAATCCATTTTTGAAAAATAATTTTACTATTGTGATTAATATATCTTTTAATTAAAATCACAAAATACTCGAAAAATAACAATTTGAATACATTTATTTTATTATTCCCTGATATAGTTATATCATACTTCCAATTGATTCTTATTTATTCAACATTATACGTAAGGTTACTATTCATTAGGGTATATAACAAGTCATAAGGGAAACATTAATATTCATAAGGGTATCTTACTATTCACAAAAAATCAGGTGTGTCCTATCAAACTCCATACATATTACTAATCACAACAGTGAATATTAGATTTTCAAAATTCCAAACACTGAAGTGTCAAAATTATGTTTTAAGGTAAAATAGTACTTAGTAGTTCATTATGTTGTTATTTTATGTGATTATATTCCATAAGCATAAGAATAATTTTTTATTGAAAAAAATTGAGTCCATAAATTCTTCCCCCCTTATGAAATTTCTCCCTAAAAATTTCATTTTACATTTTAGTCCATAAATTGGTGTCAGTATGTTTCCATCATTGCCTCCTTTAGTTCCCTTGTTTCCTCATCGTACTTATGGTTTTACCATAGTAATTTTAATAGGTGAGGGTCTTATTATATAGAACATTATCTCTATGATCCAGGATCTTCACTGGAAGCTCCACATAAGAAAGATCATCCCCCAACGGTACCACTTATGAAAAGAGTACATGTGAAGGATCTGGTATGTACTTCCTTATGATGGATACAATAGCAAAATCATGTACTTGGGACATGGTAGGTGGAATTGCAAGTTGATAGGCCACATCTCCAACTCCATCAAGGATCTCGAAGAGGCCATTGCTCATTGGACTTAACATTACATTCTTCCCAAACCCATGATCTTCATCCATGGAGATATGCATAGAAATCCCCTTTCTCCAACATTAAACTCAAGGTCTCATCGATGATTTTCCGCATTACTCTTCTATCGACTTTGGGCTTCTTTGATATGCCATTGAATTTTTTCCCCTTCTCCACTATTTCATTGACCATTTCAGGATGTATCATCTTATGCTCACTAACTTCATCTCAACACTGTGGTGTTTTGCACCTTATCCCATAATACTCTCCAAATGGCTCCATTCAGATGATCAAGTCGAAACTATTGTTGAATGATAATTCAACGAGTGGAAGATATTGGTCTCATTATCATTTTATGTTCCTAAAACATGATCTCCACATATATTCTAGTGTCTAAGTAGTTATATCATATTTTCTATAATTTTGAGGATTATAGGCCATACTAATGTTCAATATAGTGCTTAGAGCATATTGGGGAATTTTCCAGAACATCGAGGGAATCTAGAATCACCATTAAATATAATATATAGTGTTACTCCATGAAGCCTTACCACTTCATTGTTGTCAATACGTGCAAGTTGATCTAATGAAAAGTCCCCTCGAATTTCAATAAAGTTAGTTAACTTTATAAGATGATCAACAATGACCCATATAGCATTGATTCGTTTATATGTCCTTAAATGTAAAGTGATAAAGTTCATGGTGATGTTCTCCCACTATCATGATGTTATGGGTAGTGGTTGCATCATTCCCTTAGTCTATTTCCTCTCATTCTTCACTTTCTCACAAACCAGGAACTTTGATGTATATTCTACAATCTCCCTTTTCAAATTGTCCCACCAAATGTTTTCTCAGAGATATCGATACATCTTTGACTCCATCGGTGAATGGAGAAGGTCAATCTTTGTGCATCCTTAAAAAGCTTCTTATTTACCTCCGGATTATATGGTATACATAATCATGACTTGTATCTTACAACTCCATCCTTATCAATCATGAACTCATAGGATTTTTTATTTTTTATGGATTCCAACATTTTTTAATATCCATATCTTTTCATTGAGGATATGTTATTTTATCCATGAGGGATGGTTGAGAAATCATTTGAAAAAGGATTGATGATTTTCTCCCTTAATGAATCTCATGTCCATCCTCTATAAGTATATGAAGATCAGATCCTTTTAAATTATCATCATTGATAATGATACATGATTCATTTTACATAGAGAATCTTCCAGATTATTTGCCTTACCAGGATGGTAGTGGATTGAGAAGTCACAATCCTTGATGAGAACTGTCCCTCTTTACTGGAGTAGATTATGCTCTTTTTTAGTGAATATATATTTGAGAATATTCTGGTCAGTATATATCTCACACCTCTCCCGGTAGAAATAATGCAACCATATTTTAAATGAAAAGATCATTGCCGTCAACTTCAGATCATGCATAGGATAGTTTTTCCCATAGATTTTCATTTTCTGTGAGGCATATTCTATCACTTTATCAATTTTCATCCGTACACAACCTAATAAGTTCTTTGTAAAATCATTTTACACCACAAAGAGTTCTCCACATGTTGGGAGTGTGAGTGTTGGCATAGTGACAAGCCTCCTTTTCAAATCCTTGAACCAGTCTTCACATTCCTAAGTCTAGAAAAACATTACTCCCTTCTGTGTTAGCTTGGTAATTGGGTTTGAAAAATGTGAAAAGTTCTTCAAAAATCATCGATAATACTTCTCTAGACCCAGAAAGATTCATTTCTCTGTTACAAATATTGGCCCGAGCCACTCTTCAGTTTCCTTTGTCTTGAAAGAGTCCATAAATATTCCATTTCTGGTGATAGCATTCCCCTAGAATGATATATCCTCCATCCAAAATGGATATTTACTATACATTACATATAGGTTCTCCCTTCAAAAAAGTCTTTAGTACAGTATTCAAATGTTCCTTATATTCCTTCTTTATCTTGGTGTATATTAGAATATCGTCAATAAAGACTACGATATGTTTTTCAAGGTATTATCGAAATACAATATTCATTAAATCCTTTAAAACTATTGGAGCATTAGCAAGCCTGAAGGGAATCACTATGAACTCATAGTGTCCATACCATGTTCAAAAGGAAGTATTATGAATATCTTACTTCCTCACCATTAATTGGTGATATCCTAGCCCAAGGTCCACGTTAGAGAAATAACTATCCCCATGAAGGAATTCAGAAAATTCATCTATCTGAGAGAGGGGATACTTTTTCTTTATCATGGTTTTATTGATATCCCAATAATTTATGCAGTGTCACATTATACAATCATTCTTCTTGTTGTAGTGGAATTTCTCTCCCCATGGTGAAGCACTATGGAGTATAAAACCATTCTCCAGATTTTCTGGTAGCCACTCCTTCTGCTCTTCTAGCTATACTATTTTTTTCTATAAGTTTTCTTCGATATATTCAATTATTCGAGAATTAGTTCAATTAATAACTCAGCCTATAGATCAGTAGGAAGAAAATGAAACTCTTCATGGAATGCATTAGTGTAATCTCTCATGATGGGCACGTCTTCAAGAATTATTATCTTCTTTGTCTCAATAATTTGAGCAAGAAATTCTTTCTCATGAGGAATTAATATCCACCTTTGAGATGTTGATTCTAAAAGAAAATTCATCTTTCTCACCACTCTTGGAATTAATTGGAAGATGCCTTGGGTTTTGGAGACTGATCCCCCTTTCCTAAAAGTTTATTTTGGATTTGTATAAAGATAGTAAATCCATGCCCATGATTTCATCAAACTCTACTAAAGGATGTATGACAAGATTTTATGGGGGGTTCAGTCCATAAACTTTAACTATGGAGGAGTTATAAACCATTGACACCATAATTTCCCAATTAGTTATTCTCACATATAACATATCCTCTATATTTTGAGGTGGTTTTTGAATAGTTCTAATAATCTTTCACGATAAGAAAGAATTTATATAAAAAAATAAAATAATACGTTTTCTATTAATGAATGAATAACTATAGTACCTGTCACTACATCGTTTCCCAGCACCACCTCAGCTGTATTGATAGCATATGCCCTTCCTTGTTTCCTTGTAGGTTTTTGTTGATTTCCTCTAAGAATCATTGGCATATTTATTGTTTTATAATGTCAAAAATCATTGTAATTGTAACACTTCACAATAGGCTAAGTGTTGATCTAAACCTTCCTTTATACTTCCACATTAAAAAGATTCATCATAACTTGATGGTGGTTTTCAGCCATATGTCCCAAATTTCAATGATTGATGTAATTATTGGTTCCATTTCGATAGCTCCCAATATGCTTCTTCCAACAAATTTTAAATACGTGATAGTCAGGATTATCTCAATAATGTGATTTTTTTGTGGAACCACACATGTTTTTATTCATTCTATGCTTCTTGTCATTGGGCCCACAATACCACTAAAATTATAAAATCTCCATTTCAACCTTGATGGAACAACAAAAGACCTCCTCATAACTTCTAACGTCTCGAATCACCAAAACATTTCATATACACAGATTTAGTCCACTAAATTAGAAATCCACAATATATTCGGTGTTCATGACAAATCCAGAGGCATACCATGAAATATTTTTAAAGTTTACTTCATATGCCCTGATGCACTCATCATCCTTCTACTTGAGTTTGAGTAAATGACTTTCCACATTGAGATGGAAGGTTTATAGAAAATATTTATTGAAAAACATTCTCTTTAATTCCTCACAATCCATGGAACCAATTTCCCTTGGGGGCTTCGTATTCTTAATCAGTGTCCACCACTGATCAACTTCCTTATCAAAATGATAGACAGCCAGTTCTATTTTCTCTACTTCTGAGCACTAGAAGAATGATAATATCATTTCGATGGAGTTAGTCCACTATTCCCTGAGGATGGGATCAGTAGATCTAAAAATCATGGGAGGCCTTTCCGATGATGGAGTCAATGACAACCCACTCATTCCATAGAGGAGGAGGGTGTTCCACATGATTCTGGTTATTATTCATAACTTCTGCCAGCTGAACATGTATTTTCATGATGTTTTGAGCACCAGTTCCAATCATGTCAGGCATATCATTAGGGAAATCATCACATTTCGAATCAAATTTATTTTTGGCATGTGTTCTTTTATTCACTGCAATTAACTATGAATATGAAAGTACAATTGGAGGGATTGAATACTAATATTTTTAGAATAAAAAGGAAACATTGAACATAAAATTATAAACCTGTAAAGGAGAAGACTATCCTAAATTCAGATCCATTAGTTTTAATTTTAGGATATCCATGATCGTTCACTTGTATTATATTCTTGTGGGGTTTTTATTCCTTTAATAATGGTTTTTAATATACTCATGAATTGACCAAAGCATATCCCCCTGCAGTGTCAAACTTAGTGTGAAGCAAGGACCATTGTCGTGTACTTGGATACCCAAAGCCAGGCCTAGAATTACTTGATTGATTTTTGATTCCTATGTACATCTGTTTTGGAGTCAACTCTACCTTTTTGTATCTAGTTAAAGATTTAATTTTAGGATAAAACACTTACTCTATACTTACTAAAGTTTTGGGTTTTTTTCATATACTTATTCTCAAACTTAATGTTCTCACTTATGCGCTCTATTCCTAGTCATCAAATATAACTAGACCATCCTCTGATACCAAACATAGTGACCCTATCCTTTAAGATATATCATTACATAATTTTAAGAATAATTATATATCAGAGTACACGCTAAGGATCATAATGTCTATTGTCTTAGAAGACTGGGTATATAAAATTGAAAACATGGAAGTAAGTATAACATTTCATTATTTAGTCTTCATAAGGATCCTCAAACACCCGTTGCACTTACACATCATTACAAGATAACTTGGGGATAACTAGAACAATGGGATGATCTAAAAATACCATTAAGGGGACAACTGTAAATACAATGAATTTGCACAAGGAATAGAAGACATGACATGATGATATAAGAAGGAATTTAACATATGGAAACTTCACATATAAATGTAGAATCAAATATACAATTGGGTCATAGAAATGTGGAAGAAAAATAAAACATGACTTTAGTGCAATTCAAGGCTAACCACATAGATCATTTTACATAGTAGCACAAGCCAAGGCTAACCGTGAAGACCCTCACACCTAACATCTCATGAGACATACCATTAACTAATGAATTTGAGTGCTATCTGGGTGCACCCATCTTCACATTTCAGGAATATTATTTCTGCATAGAGAATCATATATAGTCAATCTTATATAAATATAAGGATTACCCATGGAATGAATTGGGTACCATAATCAGGACACAAAGTATAAGAGATGGGTGTAACAAAAAAGTGTCATGAAATATGGGAACTAAATTAAGCATGGAAATTTTAAAAGGAAAAATATATATGTATCATGGTGAGTTATTTAAAATACATGTTAAAATATGTCAGAAAAGTATTCAGGAAATTTTGGCATAAAAACATTTTAAGTAGTTTTAAGGAAAATACTATAAATCCTTTAAAATAGAAAAGGGATCAATCCTTTATAAAAAACCAGATTTGAACCAGGAAGGTTTTCATAATAAAAATAAATTTTCTATAAAGGCAATGGTGGCTTAAAATAGAAGATAAAGTGCACTTGAAATTGGGTAAGAATTCGAGAGGGTCCGTCAAAATAGGTTTGCTTATCAGGAAGTATTGAGGAGGGAATCACTAAAAAAATCATATCCTCGAAAGATAATGATGAATGGAACTTGTACATGAGTTTGGAACATTCACATAGAAATTAAAAGGTGAAAATAATAATAATATATAACATCATTTATGCAATAAAATAATAAATAAATTTGATGGAATAAGAGAGGTTCAGGTTGAATCCCTCCCCAAATGTTGGCATGGTATTTTGTGTACTAACGATGGATTAATTAGAAAGAAAGGAGTTGATCCTCAATTAAGACTCATGAGGATAGTATAAGAGAGGTTTCCAATAATTCTCCATCTCTAGGAATTACACATAAAAGCGTATAACTAAGAGAAAAATCATTAATAAAAGTGAAACAGAGAGGATCCATTAACTTAAGTCTGATGGTTTTCTCCACCTAATATCAATGACCTAAATAGTCAAGTTAGGTTAAATAATTAACACACACAGAACCAATTATATAATTAAAAGATTTATTATAATATTTTTATGTTCATTTATAACCATTTTGAGGGGTTATGAGGTCCAATTTCATTGTTTATGTTTGTTTGCCTTCTTGGTTTAAATGACCAGTTAACTTATATTCATGTTTGGATAAATGTGTACGAGGAAGGTGGATTACATGAATTGAAGTTATATTTTATTTTTTATAATCCAGAATGTTTCATGGTTGATATTTTTGTTTTTTTATTTGGATTTAAGTTTTATCATTATAGAAAACATTAATGATAAATTCATGGATTAATTTTTGGATTTTGATAAAAATGAACTTGTATTGCATTATTAGATTACATCAAGTGAGAAAGAGTATTCTAGAACAACATATAGACTAAAATACTTATTCCACTGTATGTTTCAACCAGAAAAATGGTTTCATGACCAGATTAGAATATGGTTATAGATGTCGATAACCCATCGACATTGAATGTGATAAATTTACACATCTCAAACTGTGTTTTCATTTCATTCAAATATATGGTGGGGAAAGGAGATATGGAAATGAATTATCACAATAGAATAAATTTTTTTTAGTACATGTATGTTACTGGATTTTCCATACCATTTTGATGAGGAAACATTAGGAAAGAAAAGAGAACAAAGGAACATAAAAATGAATGAAAAGAAAAGAGGAATTTTACCTATGGAATCAACCTTCCCTGAGAGCCTCTTAAAGGGAGAGGATATCATCTATTGAAGAGAATAATGTATTTTTTATGTGGGGAGGGATATTGGGGAGATATTGTTAATGAATTTATAGAAGGAACAAGGATTGATAGGAGTGAAGAGAAGAGGTAAGAAGGGGTGGTATTTATAGTGGGGGAAAGGAGGGTTTTCATAATATTTAATTCCTTAGTTTATTACATTCTCTCAATACCATAAAAAATGATGCTTCCATGACCAAAAAGTTTAATAAGTGAAATTGAGTTTGAAAATATTGTTCTTACATCAAAATATCATCATCCATGACTCAATGAACCCATTGTTTAGCATTTCTCATAAATTATTAAAATTTTCTATTCATAAAAAATTCTGGTATTTTATAAAAATCACAAAAAAAAACTCTAACCATTTATCTATGTGTAGATTCCAAAAATGAAATCCATTTTTCAGAAATAATTTTCTATGTATTATTAATGTGTTTTTTAATTAGAATCCCAATTTCTCAAAAAAATAACAATTTTAAAATATTTATATTATTATTCCAACATATAGATATATGTAACTTCCAATTAAATATTATTTATATACTATCATATGTAAGGTTAGTATTCATTAGGGTATATGACTATTCATTTTGGTAACATTTTTATTAATACAAGTATGTTACTATTCACCAAAAATTATGTTTGTCTTATCAGACTCCAAACTACTTACTGATCGCAATCATGAATGTCGTATTTACAAAATTCCCAACAAATAAGTGTCCAAATTATGTTTAAAGGTGAAATAGAATACAGTAGTTCATTGTGTTGTGATTTCATGTCATTATATGGAAAAATTAGAAGAAGGAAATTACCATTGAAATACACTAGGCCTTTACAACAACAACATAAAGGTATGTTTGGGTTAACCTATCATATAAGCTATATAAATATCACCTATTAAATCTTGTCACATCTATCATATAATCTATATTCGTCCCACTCAAAAATATATAGGTACACCCATTATATATTATATATCAGGCTCACCAAGCACAATCTATGAACACCCTTTATATAAGTTGTTATGATCACTCCCATTTCATGTATAATGTTCAATTGATGTATATTTAATAAAAAAATTTACTGTTGCAGTATCTAACCCTAAAAAATTTGAAAAATTTAATCTAATCCCATATCTAATATTTTTTTGTATCAAAATACCCTATACATTTAAAAAAAATTAAATGAAAAATACCCCTTTATTTTAAAAACACAATTAAAATAGTAAGATACATAAAAATGGACTGATTATTTTTCCTCAAATACAACTTAAATTATTTCAATGGAATATAAAATTAATATAATGGTCACAGTGGGAAAAAATTTCCTGATTTCTGTATATGTTAAAATAAAACATTCTTTTTTAAATTTGTAATGAATGAAAAAAATTTAACACTAAGATAAATTTTTTGAATATCATTGAATTATATAAACAAATTACATTATAGAACTCTTCTGTATGTATAAATACAAAAATAAAAACATATTAAAAACATAGAGATTTAAGAAAAAGGGAGTTATAAGGAAATGTTTATAAGGGTATTTTTTAAAAGAAAAGTTCTCAACAACTTTGGAAATGTGTTAGTCATCAGCCCCATCAAATAATCACCATAGTAAAAACATTAAATATAATTAGAATTTATTAATTCATTATAAAACATGTCAATAGGGATATATATACCCCTTCTAAAGGAATATAGGTTCATAAGATCAAATATACCACAATAGAAATAAATTGGGTTGAAGTACCTTTCCATAAGCCTCAATCAAATTTTTTATATTTTTTATTCAATATTAATAAGCATATATTAATTATTTCATTTATTAATAACCTTTTAAATTTTTATTGTTATTTTTATTTTATTTATTATGATTTTATGCACAAGTATCTCAATCAATTATGTTCACATCTGATTTTTGGATGATATTCGTCTTATATATCAAAAATTACATTGTTTGGTTGAAAATGGTAAAAGAAAACACTTATAAATGTATGAAGAATAATAATAATGAATTAATTAAAATTTATATATATTAATTATTATTTTGAAATAAATCATTAATTACAGATATGAAAAAATAATAAATTCTTACAATCACAAAGACCATAGGTTGTATGTACACTTGAGTAATGTTTCCATTTTCTAAGATCATTTGGGAAAGAAAGTCAGTAATATTTTACCTTTATATAATGATTATAATATAATAAGTAATTTATATTCATTTAATATATTATATTAAGACCATCCATGTGTTTTGGTGATGAAAAAATAATCACATCAATTATTGGAGGTTGTAGTCCACGCATATGCACGAACAATGTTATAATTTTTCATTGTAGGAAAAAAATGATATATTTTATCTTCATCATTATAAATAATTCATGGATATCATTATTTTGTCTTGTATATAACATATATTAACTAAATTATACTTATTATTTTCTATTTAATGGGTTTTTGGAAAATGAATCTCTTCGCTTCGTGAGGTGGTAGTCCACCGTACACATGAGCGACACTATTGTATCCACCATAGAATAGAACATATGAAGCAAAAAGTGTTATAATGACTAAATAATAATTATTCTTTTGAAATATCATATATATTTTTGAAAAAAATTATTATAACACCTAAAAATATGTGATGTTGGAAAATTAATGTCATCAGTTCAAGAGGTGGTAGATTGTTGTAAAAATAAATGATGACATTATATCCCATTTGTGGGATGAAGATATGGATTTAGGTTATTACATTAAAATTAGAATAAATTATCCTAGGGGATATAATTATATTAATTTATATTCATAATTTAATAATATTATAAATAGTTTTATGAATATATAAAATAAAATTTCTTAGTTATGCATGATACCTCTTATTCTAAAAAACATCCTTATGATAGATAAAAAAGTCTACCTATTATGGATTGGTCATTAAAAAAGGTATCCTAATATATGAGGAATGTTTTAAGTAAGATATTGGGAAATTTACTGACTAACACAAAAGGCATCGATGGTGTAAATGTGGGAGGAGGGGGTGCCTTTTTATAAATGTGGTTAGTGGAACACTTGCAATTTTTGAAATGAAAAAGGTTTATTCAAGTTTTCCACATTTAAAAATAATTTAAAAATGATAGTTATAGTTAATAAAACATTTTAAGGTACAAATATGGACAATAATTAGATTTTTTAATATTTTTAGGTCGCTTTAAAAAAATTTCTAGTTTAATACCATGATTAATCTGGTTTTTCCATATCTACTATAATTTTTTAATTATTTTCAATATTTATTCTGGTAAAAAATTATTTTGAACATATTATATAATATAAATTATTATTACTAAAAATATTGATTAAGTTTTACAAAATTTAATTAATGCATGTTCCAAAATCTGGTTTGAAGTTAAACCGACAGATGCAATGAAAAAGTGGTTTATCCAAGAAGTGTTTTTTTGAAGAAAAATATGATTTTATATCAACTCTATTACAAATAATAATCATTATAACACATTCAAAAAATATTTATGGAAATATAATATATAAATTTCAAATAAATATTCCCATCATGAGGTTATTTTAATTAATTAAAATGGAGAAATATTGTGATCTTTAAAACAGTTTTGTGAAAACTGTCATTTTTAAACCCAACAATAATGTTGTATGAAAATCAAATATAATGATTATTGAAAAGTAGTTTGGTGGAATAAATATTACTAAATTCTAAATATGTTATAAAAATAATTATAAAAACATAATATATCATTTAATTTAATTAATTCATTGAATATAAATGACATTTGTAGAAAATTCTATAACTACCACTATTCACCAGAATATTAATATTTTTGGAAAAATCTTAAAAAATCACTATCAGGTAATTTCTAATTTATTATTTAAAAATGATATTAATTTTACACAATACAAATTATATATTTTAAAATTTAAAATTTCATAGAATAGAATATATGAAAAGACATTAATTGATACTAATTCCATTTTGATTTAAAAAATTACACAAATGTTTTATAATGAATATAACAGTCTAATTCGTATTAATAAATAAAAAATTTAGTTATTCTATTATTAACTACATGTTCATATAAAAATCTTAGAGTTTTTCATACCTCAAGTATATGTTTTTCAATATATATCCCAAAAAATATATTCTTATCATAAAATAAGTCTTCATAGTTATTGATACCAATTAATATATGATTAAAAACCATTAAAAATATAATAAAGAAAACTCCATAGATATTTCACATAATAAAAATAGGTTTTTTAATTTTACAAAATAATATGGAGAGATTTAAATCACTATATGAAAAAGAAATGATTATGATGATTTAATTTCTGTTGAAATATCAACCTCACTACCACAGATAAGACAATGAAATTCACCTCTCCAACATAATAGGATTATACGATTAATCTGAACCATTTAAGTATCTAACTTATTTTGTTGTAATATATAGTAGTTTCTAAATTTTTACTTTTTATATTATTATCTTTCATCTTATTTCTACCTGATACAAAAACAAAATTTATTTTAATAATATCCAATAAAATTTAATTAAATTATCATACGAGTATGGAATCAAAGACCCAAAATTTATAATCCAATTAAACATTCACTTAAACCGATGTTATTGTAATTTCAATTATTTATCACTTGGTTCATCATATAACACACTTAGTAATACCTGCATCACATTTTTTTCTATTATTTCAAACTCCATACCCAAATAACCTAAATTAATTAGGTGATAAATCATTTATAAAACCTCATAAGAGGAATTTGAATGAATAAATAATATACGATTAGAGTTTCTAGCCAGATATGCACAATAGATTTCCTTCACCGTGAACCAAATTGATTATTGAGTGAATTTGTAGTAATAAATTTTTGGGTGATTACCCATTGGTTCATCTTCTTCACATCCTTATCAAATTAATGGTATCAATACATGGATGTAATTTATAAGAAAAATTTAAAATATTTTTTATACAAAATTTTATTAATTTATTCTATATATTAGATTATACATAGGGTTTTCAATAATTTTATCTCATCCAAATCTAAAAAATATTATATATTACCACAAAAACCAAAAATATTATCTATAACATGTAAATTAAGATCAACCAAAACATATAAACATATTATAACCTTTTATTTTCCCAATTTATCACCAACCTATATCATCTTATTCCTCATAGTTATTTAAATTCTACACTCATAAAAAATATAATATAATACACTCATGAAATATTTAATTACATGACATAATGAATATTTTTCATTTCCATTCATTACCATGCCCTTTTTGTTATAGTGTAATAGTTAATTAAGACAAAGAATTATCAAAAAACTAATTCCCGTTTAAATAATGGACATTAACTTAACACTAAGAGAGAAACTACTTAATCTATTACTATTGTTAAACATCATACAAAACTCTTCCTCAACAGAAACACTTCTATATATAATATAAAATTCATATCTTCATACATGAAGGAAAGAATACGTAAAAAATTGGTGATATTAGATTCTTGTAAGGATAAACATTATCTTTAAAAATATGATATCATAATGGAGTATAAGATAAGAACTAGTACTTAATATGGATACATAAGAAAATGATATTAAAAAATCATAGATCATAAATTGTAGAATAATTATTATAATATTATATGAAATTAATCAATAGATTGTGAAAGCATAATTCAATAAACATTATCCATTAGATAATAATCATAGGTAGATGGCTTGAAAATATTACATTCACATAAAACATATAATAAAAATGAATATGGAAATAAACAAAACAATTGGGAAATTAATGAATTTTCAAAATCATGCCCCTAATTCATGTTGTGAAATAAAATAAATTCCTACTCAATATGTGGGTAAAAAGAAAATACACAAACATTATTTTGTTAAAAAAAATTCCCACTCTTCATGTTGTGAACAAAATTTTTTTATGATTTTTATTGTGATTAAACAAAATTTCCAAGATTCAAACTCTAAAAAAACGAAATTCCTAAAAAAATACCAATGAGATAGAAATCTGTAAAAATTTCAATGGTGTTATATATAGAAACCCACCTATTATTCATGCATATATATGTGTTCCACATCACAAAACTAATTATTATATCATAAATAATCCATGAAAAATGAATAGGTTTCTCAGAATATTTAAAAACCTCACATGGAATGAACATGAGAAATCGTATGATATCCAAATTTTTATTTTATAAAATGAATAAATTCATAATTACATATATAGGGTGATCAAATCATCATTTTTGAATGAAAAAACATTAAGGATAAATATAATTGAATATATAAATGATTTAAAAAATATTTTATAACATTTATATAAAAATTACTTAAATAAATTTGAAAGAAAAGTGTAGTAATTTTATAAACTTATTATAAAGATACAAAATTAGAATATCCTTGACTAGAAAAACTTTCCAAAAAATGATACATGTTCTTGAAGATAAAACAATTTGAATCAGAATGGGTGATTACCATTTTGATTACTCTGAAAAGCCTTTCATGAAACCCCACATCATAAATTGGTAGAAAATCATTCATTTTAAAATAATAGAGGGAAAATATGTAAGTATCATGAAGAAATCAATATTTTTGGAATAAAATATTAGAATAATTATCATTTAATGGGATGAAAACCATGTTTAAAGTATATAATAAATGTTTCATAAAAAATATATTATTTTATGTGAAAATAATTTATTAATATAAAATGTTTGTTTTATATATATATTAATTTTCATAGTTAGAGAAGAATAATTATATTATGAAACATTAAATATAATTTTTTTGTCAAAAAATTTGAATGACTATCATGGATTAGTATTTTAACACAATTAAAAGAACTTTATGTTAACCAAATCAATTACCAATTTCATAATTCATAATGAAAGGGAAATTTTGGATGTTTTTATTTGGTATAAATGTAAATTGGAATAAAAAATTAAAAACTCCAAATAATAAAATCAAAGCTTAAAATTTTCCATACTAATGGGGAATATTTTCAAGAAGATTATTAATAACTCATATAATGATAATTTTGTTCTCAATAAGCACATATAGTAATGGTATTCTAATAATAAATGGGATACCGTGAAATTTAAATTATAGAATCATGAAATGAGTTATATTTAGTATAATTGAAGAAATTTGGTAAGTGAATGAACAATATTAATGAAAATATGGGTTTAAATATAAAAAAAGATTCATTTATTTGATAATGTTGCAAAGAAACCCTCACCTCGAATTCCTTCATAGTTAATCACACTCTAAACTAAACCATGAAAATACGAACCTTATTAGTAAACTATTTTATAACTGTATTCATTTATATAACCTTTTATAAACATAATCTAATTTTATTTATAACATGTATGGTAGTTAGTTATTATCTATTTTTAATATTGTGTATGAGTAATATTGATCATTTTGAACTAGTTTCGTGATAGTGAATTATTTATTCATTCTTATACTAATTTTTTCATTCACAGAATATATAATGTATTGGAATTTATATCCATTGAAATTTTATAATGTTATTATTTAATTCAATGATTTTTTTGGTTATGGTCATTTATGATTAATTTGACAATAATCTTGTTCCATTGATTCATAGTAAAAAAGGACTTTACCTAAATAATGAGTAATATTTTTATATTACTATTCAAGAAAAGAACACATTATTAACATATTTAGTTAAAATTTTATTAGAAATTAAATTCCCAGAGTCACCCTAGATATAAATATATATTAATTTCCAGAATGTGGGTAAAGTAGCCCAAACAAGATCATTTCCTAATTAATGGATGATTATGAATTGATTTTGTTTAAATATAAATCTACCAAATTCTTAATAATCTTATTTTTTATTATTGTGATATATTTTAATTTTATGTATTAATTAAATATAATAAACTATATGAATTTATTTCATGATACTAGGATCTCATTTTATCCCCATGAACTATCTTTTGAACCACCAAATTTACCATAATTGTTGTTAGATAATATTCTTATAATTTTTTCCAATATTTTGTTCCCTAAACAAAAAAATTTCAAAAGAAATAAAATTTATCCATTAAAAGCATTCTTAATATGATCCACATAAGGAAGAGAGGAAAAAATGTAAATTATTCATTTTTTGGAGGCAATAGTCTACACATACGCATAGATGATAATTTAATTTTTCAATAAAACATGGAAGGGCTGTAATATATTTTAACATCAATGAGTCTAAATTATTTCATAAATATAATATTCAATTTTGAACATCAAATTTGTATATTTTTAATAAGTTGTTAATTGAAAACAAACGTGATACTTTCAGGAATATCTTGATTCCAAAGCGGTTAAGCCTTGAGTTGGCCTTTGAAGAAAACATGTATATCATGATGGTGAATAAAAATCATTAACATATTGTTGGGAATATTTTTATGAAAATAAATTGAGTTTTTGTTTGATTATAAGTTATTAAACTATTTCCATTTTATAGGTGAAGAGGGATGTTATTTGGGAACACACCTAAAACCGTTGAATTATGGTAGTCACTATCAAGGAATATGGATCCTAAATTGATAAATAATGTACTTGATAAGTGATATATTTGATAAATACCTCAATCACACATTCCAACAAATTTTATAAGCATGTTTATTTTTCAATAATCTGAGATATTTAGATCAATCATTTTGTTTTCTACTACAATAATTAGTTGTTAACGTAATTAACATTTCCATTATGCGTAAATATAAAATGAAATGTAATACATTATTTTGGATTGAGAAATTAAAATTTTGAGATCCATATTATTTTATTCTATATGTAATTGTGATAAAATAAAATTTAAAATATGAAATACAAAATGCATTAAAATAATTTTTTTTAAAATATAACAGTGTTATATATTGGAAATATATTAGTTGTATCATTAAAGAAAAATTATAAAAATAAAAAAAATTCATTAACATAATTTAGATCAATCATTTTTCTCAATGTTATCAGTGATAGGATTAGTTGTTTTCTAGGAATTGATGATGATACTCTTAGTATGAAGCAACACGTGTATGCTCACCTCTTTGTTGAGATGGACCTCCATGTACCACTACCAAATCACTTTCATATCTATATTGAAGGTGAGTTTTGTTTTTGGAAATGTATCCATTGTGGGTTAACATTTGTTTTTCATTGTGTTGTGGTCAAGGGCATTTGATGTCTTTCTTCTCTCTACATGGGAGGAGAGGTTGCATTTGAGTGGAAACGTAGATCGAAGCTCCCATTGAACCTAGGTTTTCTAGTGGAATGCCTCCTACTGATCATTAAATGAGTCCAAAATCATCATTGGGTTTTCCTAAGTCCCCTCCAAACGTCCAACAGGTTCTGGCCACCAAGAGCCCTGAAAAATCTTCCCCTTATGGTTTACTAGTTTCTGTAACTCATGAAACTCCCTTTGTTTTGAATACATTTTATTTGGGGTGTGTATGGAAGGGTAAGGTCATCATTGATGTGGCTCCTAGGGGTTATGGCCCTTCCTATGCCAATTTCTTCCATAGTGTGGTGGTTAACCATGCCATGTGTGACCTAATTCCACAGTGTTCCCCCACGATCGATCATGCCAACAATGTTGTTGTTGGTTCATCTGGGGAATCAAGTGGTAACTGTTACTATGACCCACTCTACATCTGAGGTTGGGATGATTGGTGCCATGGGGGATTCATATGAGCTGTATTCCCATGTGGTCACCCACAACTAGTTTGATATGCATGGAGGCAACAATCCGCTAAGAATGAAGGAAAAAATGTGGGAGAAGGCAAGAGAGATGTTCAACCTGGGTGTTCCCACTACAATCATTGGCAGACCGGAGGTGATAGGATGGCTGGGTAGGATGCATGATCACTTTATCATCTGTAAATCTGGTATCATATATGAAGATTCATTTCGTGACTCTGAGAGAGAACATGATGGTTCTGAAGGTATAAATGAGGTTGATTTCAAGGTTTGAATTTTGTCCCACGGTTTTTCATTCCCATGTGTGTGTCCATTGGTTTCTCACTTTTCATTAAATGGTTTTCAATAATAAAAAATATAATTATCAATTAGTTAGTAAAAAAATTATAAAAATTTCAAATGAATCTATTTATTACTCACCAATAATTATTACATCATTAAAGATAGAATAATTAAATGTGGATAAAAAATATTAAAATAAAATAAACTATTCAATGCTAGGATATATCCTATATCATATTTACATTATAGGATCACCAATATCTAGAGGAAACCTATAATTATTATGAAAAAAATAAATTGATAATGAATGTATAGTAATATAAAAATAAAACGAGGGAAAAATGATTTGTGACATATGAAGTTGGACTGAAAAGCATGATTTGAGCACATATATATACAGAAATGGAATATGGTCATTGGAAATATGGTCATTATAGATATAGTTGTTGAAAATATGAAAAATTGTTATACATATATAGAATAGGTATAATGAAGTTGTGCATTATTATCCTTGAATTTAAAATAAGATAACTTAAGATGAAACAAAAATAAAATATTACAATATTATATATGTATATATATGCATTATGTATGAAAATTACTATTAATATTATTAATATAAGATATGTTGTTTTTTTAAATTTTTAATAAATATTTTAATTTCAATGGATTAGTGTAATTAAATATTAATATATAATTATTTAATTTTAATTTTATTCCATTAAACCATATTTTGTATAAAAGAAACCATTTTTCAATGAACTATTTTATAAAGTAATGTAAATTTCATTCCAATAAAACAAATAATTAAATTTAAAAATATTATATATTTTCTAATAAATTAATATTATTTAAATTGAAAATTTAAATAAAATAATGTTATAAATAATTAATGTTTAAAACATCATATTTTAATAAATGGTGTTTTTATGATATGTTTTATTATAATTTAAAAGATAAATTTATTAATTTAAGAATAATATTATAAAAAATGTAGATAGTTTATTACTTTTATTGAAATAATTCATAGATTAAATCAATTGGGTTTTTTTATAAATTATTTTATTTTTAAGGTGAATAGTAAAAAATACTATTTTTACTAGTAGCATACTTTTTATGTAATTTTTATAGGATATGTTTGAGTTTTAAATTTATAAATTTTTAAATATTTATTTAAGTAATAAAAATAATCGATTTTAAAAGAATAGGTTTTGTTTCAAAATCTTATGATTATAATTTTATATTCTTATGTAATATTTTGAAATAAAAAACGTTTTTGGTTATTTATTTTAATTAAATATTATTTTGGGAATTTTTTTTCATGAATTATGTTGAAATACACAGAAGTTTTATATGTTTTATAAAAATCAAATTTATATATTGAAATTCGAATACACAGAAATTTTATGTTATATATAATTTTTTTTCTTAAAATCCATTTTTATTCTAAAAAAATATTTTAATAAAATTTACTAGTGTTAATTTTTATTATTTACACATAGAATATTTTTATTATAAAATGGATTTCACATTTATTATCACACTTTAACAAAATTTATAAAAATTTCATTTTATTTTTTTCATTCATGGAGAACTACATTAGTATAATCTAATTATGATGGTAATACCAAAAATAGTAAAAGTTACAACTCCACATGTAACGTACTATAAAAATTTAAAAACATTTGTTCCAATTAATTCTTGAAGTATAATCGACATTATCTCTTTCCCCACTTAATTGTTATCTGTATTAATTTTTTATTGGATTGCGAAAAAAGTGCTCTTTTTATAATAATTTAAAATTTTAAAAAAATCTATTGACACCACTTATAGTTAGGGCCTCACACAACCCCTTCAAAACCACCGAAAAGAATTAATTTTATGGCATAAAAACCTCCCATTATTTATACTTTATAACCATCTTAATTTACATATAACATCTTTTTTAATTATATTGGCTTCATACATCCATTTCAGAGAATCCTTCCAAGGTAATACCCAATTCCTCAAGGTGAGAACGTTTTTACTATCTTCATTTCGTTCATTATTACATTTCCAAATATAATTATCTAATACCTATATAATTACATTTTTATTTCATATATAATTAACATTATTATTCCCAGGTAATTAATACTAATAACATTTTCAATTTTTATTTTGGAAAACCAAAATTTTAAATTTTTCATTGTGCAGACTAATGAGTCCACGAAGCGAGGAATTCCATTTTTCACCACCATCCCTCTTCATGGATTATAAGCGTAATATTGATGAATAATATTGATATATAAAATACAATTATGATTTTGTAGAAAAAAATATATAATCAAACCTCCATCCCTTACATTAATTTAGAAATTAAAACATAAATCATGAATTGTGGGGACAATTACCTCCTTAATTTAATTAATCACTGTTTTTATCTACTTTCTATGTTATTTAAGTTCCAATTATAAGTTTATGTTGAATTTTTTTAAAATGGTTTCATTAGTTGTTCAAAATGTTAACGACTATTTTGAATGTATTATTTCTTTAGGTAATGGTTAATATGAAATTCTTATTTCACAGTGATACTAATGAATATAAGAGAATGTTTCAAGATAAGATAACTCTATCTTTGTTATTTTTTATGCAAGAAGGTAGTACCAGTTGAACGGTAGATTAAAGATTATATCTAATGGAAGTTAGTCTGATTGTAAAACCATTGAACATAAAAATGGGGATATTAACTTATTAGAGACCATACTTATGTAATATATGGGATTTTTATTTCATTTTCCTTATGAAGGTTAGGTAAAATTACAATGAAGTTTCTGACATAGGAGAATTAAGTGTTATTATAAATTTTAACTATGTTATTTGATTTTAATTGTTACTACATCATGAATATATTAATTATTCAATATTTAGTATAAAGGGGAGGATCAAAATTACTATACTGATCGTAGCAGATAAAAACCATAATAAATAGATCATAATATAGATGTGATTGAGGAGATATGAAGTACATATTTGAGGTTATAATTATTAAATGATATTATAAAAATACTAAATGATGTTACTAATGGTTCCCCAATTAGGGTTGGCTATATTGAATGAAGATCATATCCTATAATTCCATAGGTTACTGACTAGCAGTGAGGGCCTAGGGTGTTTCGATGGGGAGACTATGACCACGTTACCAGAGTTTCGCATAGAGATGAGATATAATTACAGATGAAAAATATAAAAAATAAATATAACTGAACAGATGTCATTCCATAAGAATGCATAAATAATAAAAAAACTAGAAAATATAAAATGATATATAAAAGTTGATGAGTATATGTCATGCATATATAAAGTTAGAAAACATGGATACAAAGCCGAATACTATACATGTTATACATACATTGAAAAAATAATCAAAAACTATCCCCAGAATCCTAGGCCCCAATATGATCATTGACTACTAGGTCCATCCTATGCATGTACAATGTAATTTCTAGTACGTAGTAATCATACCATTGTCAAAAACTACAATCATATATTGTAATGAGCCAAACATTTTTGAATAGAATTCCATTTCAATTGACTTAATAAAATGACTTATGGATATAGTAAACACATGCACTCTTTCTTGTTTTATTTTATCCAATTAGATTTAAATGACCCTTAAGTATCATTGTCATTGATAATATAGTCTTTGAATAATGATCACATGACTAGTATAAATATGAGGAATTAATAAACACTTTTTTCATAAACAATGGAAGTGATGGCTTCAACCAGTAGAATTGTACCCTATGAATCACATTTATTGGAGCATCTGAGGGAGATTAAATTTTTCTGATTTTTCATAGACCAATCCCTAGATGAGATCCAAAAAATTAATCATGAGAAAAACTATTTACTGGAGATATTCAAGATCATCGCAATCACAACTCAACCCATGTTCACCAAACAACCAAAAGAAATCCCCACTGTTATACAGCTTACTCTTAGGGCCTATACAGGTTTAATAAAGGTATATGTAACAAGCCCATAGAATTATGATAATGTAAATTATTTTTGTATAGAATAATAAATATACTTTCATTCTATTATTGTTACTCAGTGAATGAAATTTAAAGTGAAAACAATATTATTGGTTAATATTCAAATTCAATTAAGAAATATATTTTAAAAAATTAATTTTTTTAAATAAATTATATTCTAATAAATTATTATTGTTAAATTAATTTTATTAAATATACATGATCTTATAATTTTTATGAAGTAGACTATTGTTTTTATTAAGGATTTAAAAACTATTATTATCAAAACCCATTAATTTTACGTAAATATTGGTTTTTATTTTTTAAAATAAACAATTCAAATATTTATAAAATTTTTTATATAAAATTAAAATTATTTTTGGAATCAGGACACTGATATTATCAAATAGTTAATTTTTCATAATTTACTTAGATAATCTAATTTTTGGGTAAAAATAAAATACTGTATAAATATACAAGGTGTTTTATGACATCATAAAGGCTCAATAATGAAGTAATAAATACAATAAAAGGTTTATTCAGACAAATAAATATGTTTTTTAAAATAATAAAATTTTATTTTTATTTGATTTATATTTAAAATCCTAAGTTAATCTAGAAAAACATATAATATATTTTAATATTTAAACATCATTTCATAGAAAGTGTAACTGACCTCTAAAAAAGAAAGGAAAATATTTTAATATGATCATCCATTTCCCTTATAAAAAATTTATGCCACTCCCCTTTTGTAGAAACCATTGCAGTCAACTAGGGTATGGTTCATGGTTTTGAATATTTTATTGTGTATTACCCAAAATGAAAATAATAAATAAATCCCCCTCCATACCTATATAAACCAACTCATGCTACCAAATATCATAACTACAACTCTTTGATTATTTACCACCCACATCATCCACCTCCCTATAGTCCTTTAGAGGTTCCCCAAGCTCCCAAGAATCCCCTCCCAAGCCTTTGGATTCACAAATCCATGTAAGGGGTATTCTAACCTCATCTTTTATCAAGCACTACTTTTATGATATTTTATTTAATTTCCTGTTCAAATATGTCAGAATATGTTATTAAATATCCCCCTTACATTAAATTTTATTTATAAATTATTAGAGTCCATTTTACTCTCATTTATCCTTCCAATGAACCCTTATGTACACCTGTTACTGTGCCAAATTTTTTTAAGGGATCCTCACCATCCCCTCTTCCATTCAATTCAAGAACATTGTTTAAAATTACTATTTTTAATTTCAATTGGTTATATATTCAAACATATATAATGAATTAAAAACATTCAGTTTGATGTTTTTTGAATTATAGAAATTTTATTCCCCCTCCTTAGTACTCTTACCTAAGCCGTTAGTATACCTAAATTTCGTTAGATCTTTGTCTTTTATCATCTCCATTAAAGAAGTTCTTTTATATTATTCATATTATATTACATTTAATATATTGGTATATTATGCTACAAGATCCCATTAATACAAAGTTCATGTGTAAATTTTGAGATACCTATTTCACTCTCATCAACCAATTTGATGAATTTCTATATGATGTCGTTACACTACCAAAATTGTAGCGTGATTTTCCTTGCTAAATCATTGTGTAGTGAATACCATAACCCTTTCTCTAAAAATGTTATTCAAATTTATTCACATATACATGTTTATTTAGGACTTTCATTTATGTATTATACATTCCTTGATCGTGCAATAAAGGATAATCTTGAATTAATCCACGTTATATGTGTTATGTGGAACACTTAAGCATGATATTGAAATGATTATGAAGGGTTCTCCCTGATAGACCTCCAATGAATTGGGAAATATTAATATCACGATACATCATTTTGGGGGATGTTTTTACCAAATTCCATTTTGGGACTTTTTTCCACCATGTTGGGATAGTGCTTTCCTGTTTCTTTTTTTTTTGCGAAGTAGAGTATTATGTTGTTTCCACATTTTCATGTTATGATTATCATTCCATATAATGAAATTAAATTCATGTTCATTCAGTCCTCATTGATATGAATTGACTGACATATATATTTATCCTAATGTTATGCCATTTTTTTCTCTAGAGTTCATATATTTCTTATATACATCCTTAGGTTACCCTATGTAGTATTATGTACGAAGGATTATTGTGGTCCTGTAAAAGAGGTTTCTAATGATGATGTTTTATTTAATGATTTAATTTGTTACGTAATGTTCATAACATACCATGACACTATACATATCTATCTTCTGAGTTGTATTAATTGTAATTATGTGTAATTAATCATGATTAATTGGGTAATAAACAGTAGAGTTGTTATAGTTGGTATCAGAGCAAATGTTTTGTTATTTTTTCATTTCTATTAGAAAACCCTGGTGAAAACCCTTAGGGATAAGATTCCGTATTATAAAAACACCACTAATTTCTTGTGAGTATAGATTCTATGGTTTCCATGAAAATTCATTTGTGTCTGTATATGTATAAGTGGATGTGGTTCTGGTATAGATGCATCTAGTGGTAAAACCCAAAAAAATGGCTTTGAGCTAGAATCAAAAGAGAAATGGTTCGTGAAAATGGTCCCTACTTCACTCTATGTTCTAAACTCTTAAGGTATATGACTTGGTAAATTCATAAGCTCCAAATAAACCATTATTAGTGAAAGACAAGAAATTTCCATAATAATATATTATAGTAAGTAGATCTTGGATAACATCGAATGAAGCCTAGAAACTCATAAGTTAAGAAGATAAATGTAATTCACACGTTATCCATTTTATGCCATTAGATTTTCTTTTATGAGGTTATATTCTTAAGATAAAAATATGTAATTATATAATGGATAAAATTGAACTAGAATAAAAAATGGAAGGTTGGGTTATCATCCATAGTTATATTCCATATTATAAATCATGAATGTTTAGTAGAACCATCCAAAAAACACCACAAAAAAATGAAAGTAAAGATGTCGGTGAAGTTGAAAAAATTTGGAATTATTGCATCCCAGGAATATAACTTCCCCATTATCACTATTTTTGGATTGATCTTCCCAATTAACATTGTAATAGATCCCATGGTGTAATTTGACACAATCCTATGTATAGTTTTTATTTCTCTATATAGTGCTAACAAAAATTTCCATCAGAGGGAAATCACTCTCTATATGGTGAATTGAAACTCATTTCTATACAAGTGAATGCAAGGGGATGAATCTTCATTAGCATAATTATATAAAGACTAGATTTTATTTCCCTATGAGAAATCATATCTAGATCAAATGATTTAGTCTATATAATGAAGAACTATCGAAGACATGCCTATTGTGTTTAGAATTCAGTAATGTGTTTCCCGAAGAATTGCCTCATCTTCCTCTAAGAATAGATGTTGAATTCATTATTGTTCTTATACCTGGGGTGTTGCAAATTTCCAAGAATCTATACAGATTGTCTATTCATAAACATGTAGATATAAAGAAACAAATATAAAATAATCTAGATAGGGGGTTTATACTCCCATGTGCTTCACCATTGGGTACACTATTCCTCTTCATCAAGAAGAAGGACTGGTTAGTGCCCCATTTCATTGACTATTATGGCTCAAAAATATCATGATAAAGAATAACTATCATTTTCCACAAATTTATGACTTATTAGATCAGCTACATGGAGCACAATACCTCTCATAGGTAGATCTGTGGTCGGTATAGTACCATATTAGGGTGAATAAGGTGGATATCCACAACAGTGCTTTTTGTACAAGGTATGAGAATTATGAGTTCATAGTGATTCCATTCAGACACAATAACACACTAAAACCCATCATAGACATGATAAATTGAGTGTTTACAGATTATGTCAAGAAGTTTGTGGTAGTCTTTATGGACGATATTCTAATATACTCCCAAACCAAGGAGGAGAAAGAGGAGCATCTAATCACTATTCTTAAGTCATTGCAATAGGAGAAGCACTATGAAAATTCCAAAAAACTATGAGTCCTGGTTGAAATTATTTTCATTCATGGGGAGAATCATCACATGAAATGGGATATTTCTGGATATTTCCAATAAAAAAGTAATTGAAAGATGTATGAAGAAGTCATCTGTGATAGATTTTAGATATTATTGCCAATTTGAGAGAACTTTATCACGATTTTCAAACCCTCATTAAAGATTAATCATAAGGGAATCAATTTTTCTTAGAATGATGAATTTGAAGAATGATTCATGGATTAGAAAAACGGGGCTTATCCTTGAGCATGTGCTCTTGTTACCCACAAGTGGAGAGATCTTCGTGGTATTCAGTGATTCTTCAAAGAATGTAATTGGTAGTGTTTTGATGAAAAATGATAGAGTCACTGCATATGCATCAAGTCAGTTGAAAAATCACGGGAAAAACTATACCATTAATGATCTAGAATTGGTAGTTGTGATCATTATGTTAGAAATATGGCAACATTATCTCATTGTGGAGAAGTGTGTAATATATATGGATGAAAAAAGTCTCAAATATATATTCACATAGAAATAAAGGAATATGAACCAACAAAGATGGTAATTGATCATTAGGTACTGTGGTTAATCAATCCACTAACATTCTAGGAAGGTGAACTAGGTGGAAGATAATCTATGTAGAAAGGACCCATAAATTCTTTCATTGATGAGAATTGAGAAGGGCCCAATCATCATGTATTTGATGAAGATGGATATGGGAATCATAATGAAGGGAACATCATCAATTCTTTCACGAATTATTTCTCAACCATATCTTTTGGATTGTTAAAAGGATGTTTATTAAGATATTGAGGGAATTTAGAAGAATGTGTATGTTATCACAAAAGGGAACAACTCGAAGTTCAGTGTTAATGAAGAAGGAATTTTGAGATTTGGATTAAGACTATGTGTTCAATCAAATCTTATGATGATGAATGATGTTTTGGATGATGAAATAGTTTAAATGTCTTTATTCAATTTGGAAATAAATATATTTATCGAGATCACTAGAATCACTCTTTGTGGGAAAACATGGATAAGGATATCATTGAGTATGCATCAATGTTCCTAGTTTGCCAGCAAGTGAATGCAGAGAGGTTGATGTCTAAGTGGATGATGAAATGATTACCAATACCAACATGGAAAGGGGAAGACATAACTTTGTACTTTTTCACTGGACTTATGAAGGCATCTAATGGAAATAATACTATTTGGGATCTTGTGGATCATCTAACAAAGACTGCACACTTCATTACGATTCAAGAGGATTTATCATTAGATAAGCTGGCATAGATATAAATCATACAAGTGGTAATAATTTATGGAGTACCACAATTGATAGTGTCTGATCGAGATACATGATTCACCTCTGTGTTTTGGAAATGTATCCATCATACTATAGACACTGAGCATAACTTCATTATGGCTTATCACCCTCAAACTGAGGGCCATTCTGATCAGACAATCCAAGCCCATGAGGACATGTTGAGAGCATTTCCAATGGAATTCATGGGATGGTGGGACCAAAATCATCTTTTTTGGAGTTATATTACAACAAAAAGTTCCACTCAATCAACCATATGGATCCTTATGAAGCCCTTCTTGGTTAGAGGTGTAGAACATCAGCTTGTTGGGATGAAGTATGGGAATGAATTGTTCTAGGTCCTGAAATGGTTGAGGAAATGAGGTATATGGTTAAGACAAACCAATAGATCATAGAAGCTTCTTAGAGATGAAAAGAGAGCTATGATGACCATCATCAATGTTTTCTAGAGATTGATGTTAGAGACATGGGTTTTCTCCACATATCATTGTAGAGGAGGTTGATTATATTTTGGAATAAGGGAAAGCTTATTCTAAGGTATATTGGCACTTTTTAGATACTTGATCACATCGGTGTGGTGGCCTACTGACTACCACTCCCACCAAACATATCTCAGGTACATAATGTATTCCCCATATCCCTTTGTAGAAATTACATACCATACCCCACACATATACTCAGCCCATTGGTGGTACAATTGGATAATGACTTCTCCTATGAAGAGAAGCTTGTGATGAATTCAGATCATAAGAAAGTTCTCCAATGAAATAAGACGATTCCCTTTGTCAATTTGTTTTGGAGAAACCAAATATTTGAATAATAATGTAGGAATTAGAGGATGTAATGAATCATAATTACTGTTATTTGTTTTATTGTTGGAAAAATATAATTTTTGGGAAATATTTCTTATTGGGGGAAGGTTGTAAAAACCCAAACATTTTTGAATGAAATTCATTTTATTTTGACTTAATTAAAGGTATAATGGATATAGAAAATGCATACACTCATTTTCGATTTATTATATACAATTGGATTTAAATGACCATTATGTATCATTACCATTTATTTTTTTTGAATTGTGATCACTTGACTAGTATAAATATTGTGTATTAATAAACCCTACAAACATAGACAATGGTATTGATGGATTCAACAAGTAGGACCATACCCTATGAAGAAAAGTTTTTAGAGCTTACAAGGGAGATATCATATCTAGGCTCTGACCAATACCAAGCCCAATCTAGATCAAAAAACATAATAATGAGCAAAAATGATTACAGGATAAGTTAAAGATCAACTAGATCACATCCCAAACCATGTTCCCTGAACAACCCTATAAAATCCCCACAACCGCACACCATACATTTAGGTCATATGTTATTTTAATAAACGTATATATAACAAGACACGTGCATTTTGATTATGTATAATATTTATGTACATAATCATGAATATACTTTCTATATATTATTGTTACTTTGTAAATGATTTTTAATAAAAAAGAGTATTTTTTTAAATATTCAATTTCAATTCAAAAATATATTTTTAATTAATTAATATAATTTTTAAATTAATAATATTCTATTAAATAATATTATATAAATAATTTTATAAAATATAAATGTGCATATCATTTTTATGATGTAAAATGCAATTTTTATTAAGGTTTAAAATTTGTATTTGTCAAAACCCATCAATTTTTAATAAATGATGGATTTTATTTTGAATGTGAAAATTGAAATATATATTATATTATTTAGATAAAATTAATATTCGTTTTGTAAACATAACTCAAAATTAACCAATGGTGAATTTTTCATATATTTCGGAGACAATAGAAATTTTGGGTAATGATTAAATACCATATAATTATACAGTGTGTTTTATGACTTAATAATTCAGTAATAATGATTAAATAAATACAATTAATGGGTTATTCCAGAAATTAATTGTTCCCATTAAAATAATTTAATTTATGTTTTATTTTATTTATCTTATGATGCGTTATTTAATACTCCAAAACATATAGAATATTTTCCGTTTTTAAAATCATTTCCATGAAAGTTTGACTCACCTCCAAATAATCAAAGGAAATATTTTAATATGATATGATATTTCCTTTCTAAATTAATTTATTCCACTCCCCTTTTCTTGGAATAATAGGAAAAACCCATTGTCTGGTTTTTGGTATTTAATATTTTGTTTTATACTGTCCAAAACCTTAATAATAATGAAATATCCATCCTTTCTTATATAAACCCACCAATGATCCAATTTCACTTCACTCAATCACTTTTATACTCAAACACCCTATTCCCCCTTCTCCTTAGATACCTCCCAAGGTAAAAAAATCTCATAAGAACTCCCTCCCAAGCCTTTGGAGTCACACATCCATGTAAGGGAACTTCCACACAACTCTTTTATCAAGCACGGAATTTGTGATATGTAATATAATTTTTCTTTTTATCTATGTTGGAATGTGTTATTAAATATCCCCCATGGAATTAATTTTATTTATAAATTATTATATTCACTTTCACTCACATTTATCCCTCTTATGAACCCTTATATACACCATTTACTAAGCCGAATTTTCATAAGGGATCCCCACCATCCTCTCATCCATTAAATTCATGAAAATTGTTTAAAACTAGTAATTTTAGTTTAATATTATTATATTAACATTAATTAATCAAAAATTACCTAATTTTAATTTGATGTTATGTGAATTAGTGATAGATTATTCCCCTTCATTTGGAACCTAACCGAAGCCATTACCGTGGCAAAATTATGTAATGAATTTTATTCTTCTCATATCCATTCGAAAACATCTTCTATATTATGCATTATACATTCTATTTCAAATGAATGGATATTATATTCCATGATCCGCTTACTATCAATATCATGTATATATGATTAGATACAACTTTCTCTTTCATCAACCAATTTTATGAATTTCCACATGACATTCTTATGTTGCTGAAATTGCACAATGAATTTCCATGCCAAAATCATCATGTATTGAATACCAAGACCATTCCCCTATCAAGGGTATTTGGAATTATGAACATATACATGTTGATTGAAGACTTGAGGGAATATATTCCACATTACATGATCATGAAATAACTGATTATGTTGAATGACTCCATGTTATATAATCTATGTGGAACACTTAAGCTTAAGATTGAAATTATTATGAAGTGTGCTCCCGGAATGCGCTCCATTGCATTAGTTAATTTTTAGTATCCTAATATGTTATGTTGTGACTTGGGTATACCTGAATCCATATGGGATTTTTTCTACCATGTTGGGATAGTCATTTATCTGGTTCCTTTTATTCTTATACAGTGTGTTAAGTTGTTTCCACATTTCCATGTTATGATTATCATTCTATATCACGACTTTATATTCATGTTCCTTCATGACTCATTGATATTACATGTCTAAAATGTATTATTATTCTCATTTTAATCCATTTTTATTCCCTTACTAGGATCTATATCTCAATTGTTTCCTATGTACATCCACAGGATATCCCATAAAGTTGTAAGTACGAAGGAATGATGAGGTCATATAAGAAAAATTCAAAATAAATATAGTATTTTATATTTTATGTTGTTATATAATATTCCTAATTTCTAAAACATTATAAATATTGATCTTATTAGTTTATTGTGCTAAATTATATGTATTAAATCATGTTTATTTATGTAATAAAAATTAAGGTTGTTATATATAGTCTTCATAGGCGCTAATGGAAACTCAAAAAGGGTTTGAGATAAATCATTGTAGGAAAACCCCAATAGTCCCTATAAAACATATCTGTGAAATATAAACTGAAACAGTGTATATGTATGAATATATAGAAGTAAATAAGTATAATTAAATAAATACCCATGTGCCCAATTTATCTCCTTTTTGGTCTCCTAACATATAACAGTACATAAATTAAATACAATGTAGTTTATATAATTAGGACACATGAGGAAAATATATAGGTGATATGATACAATAAGATGATTGATGGTGAAGAAATAATTCATAATTTTATTTATTATGAAGCGGTTCCAATGTAATAAACATGACAACCTATACCTCAATTTTCACCAACACAATAGTAACTGCTGCCTAGTTAAGGGTTAAGAGTGTAATTCATAGAGAACCATCCATTAAATTCCACAATAGTTTAATATCAATGAGTCCATAAAATACATTCCAGGTAACATAAGATAAGAAATTTCCAAAATGAAGGATGTAACCAACGTGTGTCATGTTTTTAGAAGAAACACAAGATCCCAAGAGTGTATCGAAGGCATTCAGTAATAGCAATGGATATTTAATTTGGTGTCACACTAGGCATCCACTAATTGAATCATATTGGGCTCCATGGTGGGTATCAACCAAGGCATCTGGTATCCATAAACATAAATGGATTCCATGGGTACATAAGTAATTCTCTCTGTAATAGAAAATCAAACTTATGCATGACCATTACAATAATGTTTTCAATGTACCTAGGTTATGAGTTCCCTTTTAATCTATTAATTTAAGGAATAAAAACCTATAATTTATCATAACTTTTATTACATTCACTTGGTTCAAGATTTTCCATTCATTAGTGTCATAAGGGCAAGGAGCATGATAAAAAATAATTCATTTAATTTTTAACTACATGGTTCTCATGTTTTCATTTTATAACATGAATGTGATAGGCTGTTTATGAGATAACACAAGTAATTAATTTATAATAAGTTATACCAAGTGATATCAAATATACATACATTCCCATTGCCTTTTATAATTCAATGATTATATTAAAACACTTACATTATAGGGGTCAAATGCCTCTAAAATACACTGATATCGAAAATACTATTACAAGTTATTAATCAATGAAAGGATTTCCATAAGAATGGATAAGAAAAAGCACAACTAAAAGGTCATGAAAATGCATATAATATGCTACTAAAATAATAAAATATGGAAAAAATTTTCTTGGGGTGGTTGGAATTGTGGACGTAACCATAAAATATGAATAACATATTTTTCATGGGACTTAAAACATGATTCTTATGAATATTAGAAAAGCATATAAATTAAACAGATGATGCCTGATGAAATCAGCGCACACACACAGAAAATTTTAAAATTATAAAACATGAGAGATGAGTGATAGACCCCCTACCCCATAATCATATGACTCTCCTCATCTAGTATTAGCCTATTTTTGGGCATGGATTTGAACATATATGAAGAATGGGTCAATGGCCTATAATTGGTACATATGAGCCTGTATTTTAAATAACATCGTTGATATAAAGTAGAACGATGTAATGTTACAATTGAATTTAGATCATGCCATCTCAGATCCAATGAGAATAACAATTATCGAATCAAACATCATAAATAGGATTGACAAAAAATCCTCTATTAGACCTTTAAGGAGATAAAAAGATTGTAAATTTGATGGGATATCACTGGAAAAGAAAAATGGAGGTATGGTTTGATTTAATTATTCTTGTAAGTGTAAAACTATAATGTAGACTAATAAATTCAATCGTACAGATTGACAGTATGGTTTTCAAAACTGTTCCTGATTTGGTGAATGAATGGTGTACCCCTATTGAAATTAATAATGGTGTTGGAAACTATTCACCAACCAAAGAAAACAACTCTACAAATTAGTCTCCTATTTTTTCATGGTTGTGTGCCCCAAATCCCATGGTTAAGGAAAAACATATTCCATCCTGCCTCTCTCTCTTTCTCTCCGTACTCATGCAGTTAAAACTAACCATACGACCTACACCACATGGTTTACACTAACTGTGATATTGAAACTTCTCACCCCTAAAACTGGGCTCTATGCTATAAACAAGACCTAGAAACATCTGTGACATTTATGAACTAGTTGGGAATCCATATTATATCAGAAACCAATAATTAGACCAAAAATTAAATGATACATACTTGAATTAGAAAACAAGTTCTTGCTGCCTTACCCCCATAAATGAACACATCCCCGAGATAACATTCCAAGGGAGGAAAATATTATCCAAGAAAAACTCTAGCCAATTGGCATGTATGTTAGCATTTCACTCTCATGTTTCATTTTTTACATGGTTGTGCTGATATTACACATTTATTAGATTCATAGACCAGCTTCATGGAGGCTTTGTGCTCTGTTCAATGATTCTTATTATATACCACTAACATTATGCTTTAGAATCTATCTCATATTTCTTGTGATAAAAAATTATGAGATGGGTTTGAATGACAACACGAAGCTCTAGAGAATAGTGGAAATCATGCAAGGGAAAATACCTCTGAGGTAGTAGAAATCAATAGTCTACTGGACCGACTCTCTCCAGTATCTCAAATGGACCTACATAATGATGTATTATCTTCACTTTCCTCAAAATTCTAAAATGGACCTACATAATGAGGTAATAGCTTCCCTTGACTTTCTATCTATACATCCCCAAGCCTGTGAGAAACCAAACATAAAACAAGAACCTGAACCTCAAACTCTGTAGTTCTATGAAGGTGATTTACTTTAAAGTTATTTATTGACTGAGTAGTGGACATACTCGTCATGGTCATCTAACACTACACCAATTTATACTAAAAGAGGAATGTTCCTTGTATGGATAATTGTCCTACCATTACCTAGAAATGGGGTGAATAGAACGACCAAACATACAAGGACTCAAAAA
This sequence comes from Viscum album, assembly GCA_963277665.1. Classification (NCBI taxonomy): domain Eukaryota; kingdom Viridiplantae; phylum Streptophyta; class Magnoliopsida; order Santalales; family Viscaceae; genus Viscum; species Viscum album. The sequence continues at coordinate 944,421,709 of OY728155.1, read as the reverse complement.
TATCCATCTGAATCGTCATATGAAATCTATTATTGTATGGGGAATGTGATGATAAGTATATTCTTATCCCATTAATATTATATGCAAAGTATGCATGATCATAGCAAGTCATTTTGAATTTGTATTTTCTATTTTAATTTTCCATCATTTTGATAGTGAAATGATTTGATCAGAAGCACCTTTTTACCCATATCATTTTGAAACAACATCTGTAAATGTGACTTGGAATGAATGTACCGATATAAAAGGATTGTACGAGGGTTCCTATTTAGTCGAATGATCTCATAGACATACAATCATTTTAGCTCATCAACATGAAATTATACCTTATTGGAATGAAGTGGGCTAGTTTTGTCAGTATATAAAGGAAAAAACATAAAAAGTCACTACCATTAGGAGACATCTGTAAACCAACTTCAAAATACATAGCAATATCTTCCCATTCCAATTTCAGGACTATAAATGGATGTACCAAGCCTTATGGTATCTATTTCTTTTTTTCACATACCGATAGGTATAATGCCTAGTAATAAAGCCTAGTATCTGATGTTTCATCATAGGCCACCAATAATGGCATCACAAATATCCATACATCTTGAAGATGCCTTGATGGAATTCCCACTAAAAAGCATGGGACTCAATCATAAACTGCTTTTTAATATTTGTAGGAATGTTGATATGTCCATGTATATAAAGGATTCTATCAATGTCCATAGGCCAATCTGAAGGTAGGTCATCTCCTGAAATACTCTCATGGAGAATTAACCACTCAAGATTTGAAAATTTCATGCTATTCACATGCTCAATGAGGGAATAGGTAAGAATCAAGGCATAGTGGAAAGATGTTTCATGAAAATCATGAGACTCCAGATGGAACTCAAAAAATAGGGACATCACTTTTCATCCATCCCTTATTTCTCATTTTTCATGTGCTTGAGATTTCCAATTCACCTCATATACAATTTAATTTCCCATTCTAGTCATATTAAAAAGATCAATATCAAATAAATGATTATATTTAAACCATATTCATTGTCTCATATTAAATTCTTGTTATGTAATGATATATTTGACGATCTTGTGGTTCGTATACACCACTAGTAGCTAACCAAATAGATAATGTCTCTAGCCACACAAGACATGGAAAACTGATGCTCACCGAAGGTTGTGCATTATGTTATTTCTCACATGAAAAATCAACTACCATGATCCATATGGATTGAATATATCCTACTATATAAGGACTACTCCCAATAAAGATATTCACATATGCCTTCCATTCAGCTTCTGAAAGGATTTCTCACACTCTTATAACCCAGGGTACTTGACAACTATCTTTGTAAGACCTGTAATAGGTGAAAAATGGAATGATGTGTTCTATATGAAATTCCTATAATATTTATCAATACCCAAGAAATGTTTTTTATAAAAAATGTTCTTTGGATGATGATAGGAAACCAAAAAGACGTTTTCAATCTTAATAGAGGCCCATGTTTATGAGATTAAATGAGCAAGGAAGTGAACATTTTCGAACTTGAAGTGGAACATAGTAAGATTTTCATAATGATGAGTGTCCTTAGTATACTAAAAAGGAGCACAACATGTTTATCATGGTCACTATGAGTCTGAAAATACTCGAATATTTCTTCTACAAATACTATTAAGAAATAGCCTATATAGGGGTGGATTATCATTTTCACCAATGCCATAAAATGTTGGGTGTGTTAGTAATACTAAATGTATAAACAAGGTAATCATATAGAACAAATCAGATACATAATGTTGTAAATGGAATGTCCATTGGTATAACTCACACATGATGATTGATTGATCTCATGTCAATCATAAATAATACCCCTTCTCCTCGGAACCAATATAACGATCATCTATTTGAGTTAGTGGACACCCGTTGTTAATTATAATACGTCTCAATAATCTATAATCAATGCATAGATGAAGGTTTACATACTCCTATCTAAATAAGCATGAGAAAACCTCAATAGAATGTTCCAGGTCATATAATACAACTTGAATCCAAGTCCTCTGACTGATGCTTGAGCTTCGATAGCTCAGTAGGTTCCATTCTATTTGGAGGAATGGACATTGGGGATGATCATGGAATAATCTCAATCTTATACTTTATATCTCTCTCTAGAGTTTTTATAGAAGAATATTCAAGAAATACATCAATGAAATGATATACTATCTGAAGGAATTCATCCCAACGAAACATCTGTTACTCCAACAAGAGATTAACTATTTGTGTAGTCACCCAACCTAACCTATAATGCTCTGGTCCAGCTCTATTTTCCTAGACACTCTACTCACCATTGTATAAAAAACATCTTCCCTCTTATGAGGTATAAAATATTCTAAGGTGATAATAGTAAAAAAAAGTAAAGACATATAACCAAAAAATATATCCCAAGAATGAAATTAAAGTCTTTCATTTCAAGAACAACGTAGTCCCTCACGAAAGGGTAACTTCCTAATTCATGGGGACAATTCATACATTGGATTATTGACTCTAATTGTACTATCAACGGTGTATCTAGGTTTATTACACCATAATAATACTGTATTTTCACCCAAAAATATTTTATGATAGATAAAGAGATGGAGAATTGTGAATAACGTATATTAATTAAATATATAATATACTGAATGATACTAGAATTGCAACTTATACTTTAGACGATCCCATTTTATAATCCTTTGGTATCATATTGAGTTCATAGAAGTAACCTGATCCATTTTCGTATGCAAAATCTAGAAAACCAAGATCGAAACATCCTTACGAGAAATACTATTGGGAAGTTCTCTAATTAATACATATATGACCTCCCCCTCAGCTAGTCCGGCTAGTGCTACTCTAACTCCCCACCTAACATGGTTTAAAAGAACCTTCCCCAGATGGTGGATATGGTGAAGAACCTATTTCACCATAAGATGATAGAATGCTCCAATTGAATCTCTAAAGACACCCATATGGATATAATACTAGAACTCCAAAGCGTATCTGTCACATTAAGTAATCAGGTGCCTTTGTCATCCACATTGGTGAAAAATCATATAGATGTAGTACAAGTTCTCTGGTATGGACATCCGTGCTATGAAAATTCATGGTATTACTTTTTTATATGGGGAAAACGAATGGCATTCCTCAACACTTTTCCTCTATTCCTCATACTATCACTGTCCCTCAGGTTTCACTCTATGATAAGAGAATAATTGACTATTTCAGAGAAGATATGTCTGCAAAATAATTTCACCGAAGTATGGATTTCAAACTGAATCCCATCCTCTAAGTGTTTATCATGGGAAAGGTAATCACCAGAAAAAAGCGGTGTGAAGTAATATTGCTCAGTGAAACATGCTAAATACACTATAAAAGATATAGAAAACTGATTGAGATACATGAACGCTTAGGATTAGTCATATCTCTTTATATATGGAAATAACTGATTATAGATGGCAGTCTGGATATTACCTAATGCCTTGCCCTGATGGAGACTTTTTTAGGTAACCCCATCCCACCAGCACATGACCGAATCACATTGCTTATAAGAGGAAATATTGACACTATGATCTATAGGAATATCCAGATGCTTAATGATAGACAAGGTGTTCTCCAACGACGACTCAGAAGCATATTGAATTTCATATCCAGAGAATGTAGGAGGATGATTCTTCTATAATTAGAGAGTCAAATCATCCATCGTAGGTTTAGGTCATAGGGAAAATCACATTTACAAAAACTGATGAAGACAACTATATAAACACTGAATGTTAGTTCCCATATCAATTATAATATTAGGTACCTCATTTGTCACTCCTGGAGTTATGGTTGGCATATCATGGCCAAACATGTATGTAGAATGGTCATTTCCGCCCTCCTGGGGAAAGAGATGAGGATGATGTGGCACCATTGGACTAGAAATTACAATAACACACCTCAACAAAATCCATAAGTAAAGAGATAAAAATAGTACAAGACCTTGTATATAAAAAAGTGCTCACTACCCATGGTGTTCAAACCGATCAACATGCAAATTAGGCCACATATTTTTAAATTTTAATGTATTAGTTTTAGGGGTTCTAGTAGATGAAGGGTAAACTATTCCTTGACTCATAATTTACTGGAAGATATTTCTTTTTAATCAATCTAGTTTTACTTTCCAGGTTGGCATTTACTTATTTCCATATTTCAAGGTTCATCTAAAAATGGGTTTCCCATCGATGTAAATAATATCCCATTGTCTTCATCACTGATATCAACACCCATTTAAATTATAATTAATATCTTTTTTCAGTTAATTAGTCACATCAACCCACGAGGTCCCATATGCCCCATGAATAGAAACATGTAATCACTCAATTACATCACAAGAGTATCACAATAAATAGCATTGAATGACTACCACATCACTACTCAACAATCACTAGCCTATCAAGTAATGAAATTAGTAAAAAAACTATTCCACATGGAAATGTTTTGGGAATGTGAATTATAGGTGCCCATGATGATGCATGTAACAATAATCCTATACCTCATATCATCGAGCCAAGGAAGAAATATTATCCTCAATCAGCATAATAATCAACAACACCACATAGAATATGTGTCACCCAATAGTGAAATGATATCAATAGTAACAAGAAAAAAATCACAATTATATTTTTGGAAACATGGAATTTACCTAAAACATGGGTTGATGATGCCCAAGATTATATTATGACTATGTTGAAAGAATTTAGAATCTTCATTATAGGGTCTCCAAAGTGTAAAAAAACGAAAGGATGCTCTAATACCACTTTGTGATGTCCCAAACCTAGAAGCCACTAAATTTTACCCAAGCCCATTTGGCCTCATGGCCCAATCATATCTCAACAAATTCTATAGGATTCTGACTATCAGTAAGGGACTAGGGTGTGTACATGGGTATACAATTTTATCATTAATTGATTGTTGTACATAATATATATATTAACAGAACATTTATAAAAATTTAAATTAAAGTAAAAAATATCATAGAATAATAAGACATGAATAATAATTAAAAAACAATTGACGAGGATATAAAAATATGATGAGGATATTTCTTTCATATATAATGATGGAAAACATAGATACACACCATCAGACAATACATTCTATAAAAAGATTGGAAAAAATTAATCCAAAACAATACCCAACATCCCAATATGTATCTCGGTCATTTGATATAGATCCATCCTAATAAGGTATGAAGTAATGTGTTTGACATAGTACTCCCCCCCTTTTTCAACACCAATATACATGTAGTCTCCTTCGGTGATAATAGTGGCCTGGATAGGGTGCAAGATAACTCTATGTAGGCCATCTACAATGGTCTCTCTAACATCCAGTCTGTGTAATATAAACTGAAACAATGAATTTTTTTATATTTAGAAGAAATATAATAAAATAATATAAATAATCTTGTTTATGATTTAGCCCTTGGCTGGTTTCTGAACATTTAACCACCTCATTAATTATGCAATCTCTAGTTTATGTGATTAAGTATCCTAAGGTAAATCCAACATCAACTCGATAATATTAATGGATTTAAGGTGAACCAGGCATCCATGATTTCATTTATGATGAAGAGGTTCATGGTAATAACCATGGAAACCAATAATTTTGGTCACAAAATCTTTAGAAGATATATCCTTTCATAGGGTTAATGGTGTAATACATGCAACATAATCAAAGGAATTCCACAATTATATAATCTAACCGAGTCCAAAAGATATATCAAAGTAAAATGGGATAAGAAATATCTAATCTCAAGGATGTAACTAGGTAGTCTCATGTCTGTTGAATCCATATTGGATCCATGGATTGTATCCATGTTTTATTTTAGTTGTAAAAGAGGGATCATGTAGTGTCATACTAGGAATCCACTAATAGAGGAGGACAATGGTTCAAGGTGTGTATCAACCATGTAAACCAACATCCCTAAATTAAAATTTCATCTAGGAGTTCTCAAGGAATTCCCTCATGAATCCAATATCTAACTTGAGTATGACCATTCTGATATTTATGTCCATATGTAATTAGGCATCCTAAAATTTAATTATTTAATAATTAAGGCTATTTAATTAATCATACCTTTTAGTAAGTTCACATTGTACATTCCTTTCCTTTAATTACTGTCACAATACCAATGAGAATGCATCCTTTCAAGTAATTTCATATTTATTACATGGTTCTATGCTTTTCATTTTATGACATGGAATGACTGGGTTATGGATGAGAAACAACATGTATATCATTTATAAGAATCTAGGCATAATGAAAAAAACTATATATACATTCCAATTACCATTTATGATTCATTGATTCATATAAAACACTACCATAGAAGGGTTACGGTGATCTAACACATAAAATTATTTAAAAGCATTAATTAAAATGTCATTTAATCTAGGAAGGGTTACCATTAGAGGGTGAAATCTAAATAACACCAAAACGGTGAGATAGACATAGATTACAAGATACTAAAGCATAGACTATGGAAACACCCTAATTGGAGTTGTCAGTATTGTGGATTTTACCACCAATGATGAATATAATCTATGAAACGGGTCTTGGAACACAAGTTAATTGAGAAAAAAAAAGACATATAAATTAAACAAATGATGATGACTTATATTGGATCACACACACACACAAATTATAGAATAAAAAAAGGCGATGTACGATTTATAGACCACCTACAACATACATGTACAAATATCATCATCGGGTATCACCAACTAGTTTGGTATGGATTGGGAGTGATCGAAAAATGGATCAATGTGCTAAATTTGAGGAATTTGACCCTATATATAAATATCAATATATATTGTAATAACAACAATGAATGATTAAAAAGGAATCGGGATATTACCAATACAGATCTAATGGGATGAATACTAATAAAATTTGACTTCATATGGGAAATTGATCTCAAATATAAGATTAAGCCTTAAATGAGATCAAAAGAGAGAAAATTGGAGGGGTTATCCTTTAGAAAATAAAGAGGGATTAAGGGTTAGATATTATTAGGTGTTAAGAGAAAATAAAAAAAAATATACAAAAAAAAAACCTTCACAAAATTTGTCCACCCAATTTTCCAAAATCTGCGCCAACTTTCCAAGCTCTTTTAAAGGGGGAACCCACTTGGTTATACCAGATGGACAGGGAAACTATGTTCCATCAATGAGAAACTCCTCTACAATTTAGTGATCAATTTTTTTCATGGTTGTGAGCCCCAAATCGCATGGTTAACTTAATCTATGAACCCTCCTTATATTCCTTAACCGTACTCATGTGGTTAAAACTAATTATAACGACCCATACTTTACATACATTGTTAATACTTCAAAATTGAAGCACACTTATTACAACATATGACAAAACCACAAAGGACCGTATAGGTATAGTGTCTTTAGAAACTAGGAAACATAAACAACTGGTTCATAAATCTTCTATAGTGTCTCCCATTTATTTCATCATATCTAGGGTCCCTTTTAGCATATTCTACTTAATATCCATTTTCCTGACCTGGGGAAAAGAAAATATAAAAGGGTGAGCTCAAATGCTCAGAAAGGGAAAATAAAGGAAATAAAAATCATATCATATCTTTTTGAAAATCATAACCTGCAAAAGAGATCATAATATTTTAACATGGAACAAATCATAGAAGTGAAAATGAGATCCCCATAATCATAACATGAAACTTGAAACTTTGTGGCATGCACACATAATCATGGAAAATAATTTCTTGTTAGTCATGACTCATTGCCAAGACTATCTTAGTGGACAAAGTCCCTTTCTGAACTGAGTCACCATCGTTCCAGTCCTGTTTCACTGAACCGGTATAACCTACCGTTCCAGCCATGTCTATCTCATGAGATATAAATCTTTACCCAATGCATTGTAGGGAGTTATAGGTCCCACCCATCTTATAATTAATCCTTTCTTATGTGTGCCACATAATCATAAATCATACATCATCACATAACACATGTAACAAAAATGGTATTCTTGAAACATCATGACATCATAAAACAAATCATATAAGGTAAATGACTTCATGAAAATAATTCCCTCAAAACATAATCAAATCAATGTAATAATAGTTATAAAACAGAACCCTTTATTATCTTAGATAAAAAATAATTTTGATAAAACACTTGAACTTCATTCTTGAGGAAAATATCCTTTCTACTTCAAAAAAACTTTTCCTTTCTTAACATGTCATACAATTTTAAACATAAAGAAGTTGATTAAAAATAAACTTGAAAACTTGTAAAGGAAGATTCTTGTAAATAATGTTTTAAAAATTCATTCATGTCGTATAAGTTAAAAAAACATTCTTCGTACTTTTGTCGGAAAAGTCAAAAAAGTTCCTCGTACGAAAAACGACAAAAGATTCCTTTCTTATCTTTTACTAAAACTCACCGAAGGGTAAAATTGGATTTAAAAAATTGTAGGTGAATGGAAATAATATTACATATTCATGAAACATGGATGTGGATGATAAAATACACCCCAGTAAATACTAAAGTATAAACAATCTCGGATAAAAATGAGATTGTGATATTTCCCTTACCTTTGGTCCGATTTGCTTTGTACGTGTCCGAAGCTCCTGTATAATGGTTTAAATAATGTTATTGACTTATTCCAGAATCATAAATATTGATATGATATCATATATGGTCATATTCTTAGCTTCTTGTTGGTAATATTTCATTGTTACTTGTTACTCGGGTCTTTATTGCCTTTTGTTCTTATGCATGTTTTGCCGAATAAATTCTTATTCTTATTTTAAGGTTATAGATACCTTATATCCAGAATAGTATTAGTGTAACATATATCATATTTATTCATTCAATTCATTTATATAATTACTATGTAATGATGATCATGTAGAACGAGTCGCATCACATCGTGGAGACGGTATTCCGTACGTACGCACGAGTGATGATATCGTTCCTATGATCATGGAATTGTATTTGAGTATATATATATTATTTCAGTATCAATATTACATTATAATAATCATAAATAGTTACTCATTACACCATTATACCCATCCTTGTAAGGTGATGGTGGAAAATAGATTACACCACGGCGTGGAGACGGTATTCCGTACGTACGCACGCGCGGTGATTTCATTTTTCCGTAGGATGGATAGAAGGTGAATTAGGGTTGTTTAATATTTATAATAACATATCAGTATGTATGTAATACTGATGTTATTACTTTATAATGAAATAACTAAAGAAGAAGAAGTTGAAGAAGAAAGAAATTGAAAAGATCGGTAATGGATATTACCTCTTCTTTGGAACGCCTCTTTGAATCCTCCACTTAGGGAACTAAGATTGGTCTTTGAAGAAGACCAGGACCTCTATAATTATTCTAGGGAAGTGGAGAGGAGAACATGGCAGGGGTTTTCCGAGCTTGAGTGCTCAAATTGGTGTGAGGAGGAGGGGGAGGAGGTTCCCTTTTATAAGGGAGGAGAGGGGAACCTTAGGAATATCTCAAAATATTATTTTATATTAAAGTCAAAATCGGTTTATAATGGTTCTAAAGGGTCTTATTTCGAAGCTAAAGTGGGGATGGGTCGAAATCCTATCATCCAATATGATTTATACAAGTTTAGGGTATTATTTTAACCTTATCAATTAGATTTAACTCTAAGTTAAATAATTTAACTTTTACCATGTCTTTTTGTTTTCTTTCACTATATGGTTAATAAACTTACTATAACATGCCAAACTAACCCTAAATTGTTTATTATTAATATATATATCCTTATATAAGTCATTTCACTGAACCTTAGATTTTTAGGAATAAAATAACAATTAATAATATAATATTTTATTTAAAAACTATTTTGTGTCAATTTTGATACTATTTGATATATGATTTTTGTGAAATTCATAACATGATTATATGTTCGAACAAAGTTTCTTAAATCAACACTAATATATCATAGTAACCTATAAAATTAGTGTAATTCATAAAAAGTCTCAAATTACATTTATTTTGGTGTTTATAACATCAATTATGTCAATATTTCATAAATAAGATAATTACTGCATCATAATTGTGTCATAAATAAATTAAATTATTTAATGTCTAAAAATTATAAATAAAATACCATTATGTAGGAAATATTTTTATCTTTCTAATGAATATTTATAGTCGAATTTATCTTATGTATAACCCCATATTAAAAATTATTTACTTATTAAACTTTGATTTTAACTATTTTAACCCTTCTTTAAATAAATTAATAATAAATGTCCTAATCTAACTCAAGTGGGCCTAAATGGTCATATTTTATTAATAAGGTTGTTTTTGGTCGAATTACACTTATCCAATAGAATTAGGACATGTGTTAGGGTAATAGTAATACCATATTTACCCTTAGTTACCCTATTTACTATTAACCGTAGTAAAAAAAAGTAAAAAGTTACTATTCACCAAAAAATTATTTTTATCTCATTGAACCACATTTTACTTACTGATATCAACCGTGTCTGTCGGATTTTCAAAATTCCATTCACAGAAATGGTAAAATTAAGTTTTATGCAAAATTCAGTTTTTAACCTACCACTTAGTGGTTTCACTATTCATCAAAAATTGAAAGTTTTCAGAAAAATACCAAAATTTCACCCTAGGCTAATTTCGGTATTCCGAATCCAAAAATGAAGTCCATTTTGAAAAATAAAATTTATAAAATTTCAAAAAGTGGTTATTACTATTCATAACGGCTAGTTTTAATAATATTTTAATAGCATATCGTTGTTTAGTGAAACTCGGTATTGTGTACGATGCAAGCTATCGAGGAAGGTCACGATTGCGTGTAAAGTAAGCCAAGAAAGTGTGTAGTGAAAGATTCCATTGAAAAAAATATTACTCATAAAAATCTCAGGTGTTACATTCTACCCCCCTTAAAAAGAATTTCGCCCTCGAAATTCGTCACTTTGTAACAAATAGATGAGGATACTTCTCCCTCATCATATCCTCAAGCTCCCATGTAGCTTCTTCTAATTAGTGGTTCCACCATAAAACTTTCACCAATCGAGTGGTCTTGTTTCATAGGACATTTTCGCTACGATCCAGAATCTCTATCGGCTGTTCTTCATAAGAAAGATCTTGCTCCAGCGGTACAACTTCTGAGTTGAGTACATGTGAAGGATCAGGTATGTACTTTCTCAGGAGAGATACATGGAACACATCGTGAACTTGAGAGAGATTCGGTGGAAGCGCCAATCGGTAAGCTACCTTTCCAACACGATCCAGTATTTCGAGAGGACCGATATATCTAGGGCTCAACTTCCCCTTCTTTCCAAATCTCATAACCCTCTTCCAGGGAGATATTCGTAAGAACACTTTATCACCCACTTCAAACTCTAGGTCTCTTCTTCAGTTGTCGGCATAACTTTTCCGTCGACTCTGAGCTGCTCTTATGTGTTGTTGAATAGATCTGACCTTTTCTGCCATTTCATCAACGAGATCAGGTCCTAATAGCTTTCTTTCCCTAACTTCATCCCAGCAAGTTGGAGTCCTGTATTTCTTTCCATAGAGAGCTTCATAAGGAGCCATCTGAATACTGGAGTGAAAGCTATTATTATAAGAAAATTCCACCAAAGGTAGGTGTTGATCTCAACCTCATTTGGAATCCATAGAGCAAGCTCTCAACATATCTTCTAGGGTTTGAATTGTTCTCTCAGACTGACCATCTGTCTGGGGATGATAAGCAGTGCTGAAACTCAACTCTGTATCCAGAGTATGCTGAAGACTTTTCCAGAACTTCGAGGTAAATCTCGGATCCTGATTAGATATAATAGAAAGTGGTACTCCATGAAATCTTACCACTTCCTTTACATATATCCTGGAAAGCTGATCTAGAGAGAAATCCTCTCTAATAGCAATGAAGTGTGCAGACTTTGTAAGACGATCAACTATGACCCAAATAGCATTATTGCCTTTGGATGTTTTAAGAAGTCCTGTGACAAAGTCCATAGTGATGTTTTCCCATTTCCATTCGGGTATGGGTAATGGTTGTAACATCCCCTTCGACTTCTGTCTCTCAGCTTTAACTTGCTGACAAACCAAGCATCGAGAGACATATTCAGCAACATCTCTTTTCATGCCATCCCACCAAAAGTACTATTTCAGGTCCCTATACATCTTCGTGCTTCCAGGATGAATAGAGAATGATGAACTATGAGCCTCATCCCGCAGCTCCTTCTTTAATTCGGGGATGGGAGGAACACAAACCGGATTCCTGAACTTTATTATCCCATCACAATCAAGGTTGAATTCAGGAACATTTCTCACCTTCTTTTGTAACTCTACATCTTCTTTTTGTGCCTCTTTAATCTTCACATGTATAGATGGTTGAACATTCATTTGAGAAAGATAAGATTTTTCCCCTTCCATTATAATTCCAAGATCCATCCTTTGTAAATCCACAAATATTGGATCTTTTGTGATCCTAATCATGGATAAACTAGCATGGTCTTGTCGACTTAATGCATCTGCCACCTTTTTTGCTTTCCCAGGGTGGTAATGGATTGAGCAGTCATAATCCTTAATCAGCTCCAACCATCTTCTTTGATGCATATTCAGCTCCTTTTGTGTGAAAATATACTTTAAACTTTTATGATCAGTATAAATATCACACCTTTCACCATAAAGGTAATGCCTCCAAATCTTTAATGCAAATATTACTGCAGCCAACTCCAAATCATGTGTTGGGTAATTTTGCTCATGGATTCTCAACTGTCATGATGCATAAGCTATCACCATATCATTTTGCATAAGAACACACCCCAATCCCTTCTTGGATGCATCACTGTAGATCACAAACCTTTCTCCACTACAAGGCAGTGTGAGCACAGGTGCACTAGATAACCTTATTTTCATCTCCTTGAAATTATCTTCACATTCCTATGTCCAAACAAGCTTAACTCCTTTCCGAGTCATCTTGGTGAGTGGATTAGATAATCGTGAAAAATCTTTTACAAAACGTCGATAATATCTAGCCAAACCAAGAAAACTTCGGATCTCAGTTACTGTTGTTGGTCTCGACCATCTTTCGATAACCTCTGTTTTTGCTGGATCCATATATATCCCCTCTTTTGAGATTATGTGACCCAAAAATGCATCTTTTTGAAGCCAAAATTCACACATAGTAAATTTTTCATAAAGATTATCCTTTCTCAGGGTCTTCAATGTAATTCTCAAGTTATCTTCATGCTCTTCCTTGCTCTTTGAATAGACAAGAATATCATCTATAAAGACTACCACAAATTGATCAAGATAGTCTCTAAAGACTCTATTCATTAGATCCATGAAGATAGCAGGGGCATTAGTAAGACCAAATGGCATTACTATAAATTCATAGTGTCCATACCTTGTACGGAAAGCCGTCTTTGGTATATCCTCCCTTTTGACCCTTAATTGATGATACCCTGAACGAAGATCAATCTTGGAAAATTATTGAGCTCCGCGTAGTTGGTCAAATAAGTCATCAATGCATGGGAGAGGATATTTGTTCTTGATAGTGATCTTGTTATGTTTTCGATAATCAATGCGGAGTCTCATTGATCAATCTTTCTTCTTAACAAATAGAAAAGGTGCTCCCCAAGGTGACGCACTAGGGCATATGAATCCCTTATCAAGATTCTCTTGGAGTTTATTCTTCAATTCCTGCAACTCAATTGGGGCCATTCTATAAGGTGTCTTTGAAATAGGCAAAGCACCCGGTACGAGTTCTATTGAAAACTCAACTTCACGATTTGGTGGAAGACCCGGTAATTCCTCCGGAAAGACATCATCAAACTCCCATACGATGGGAATATTCTTAATCATAAGTTTCTCACCAACCATTTGAGATAAATAACCTTCATTTAGTGGAATCAAGACCCATAAGATGGAAGTAATTTCCACTAGAAGGGTATATTCATCCTTGCATCGATAGACGATCGTAGATTGATCTGGAATATGAAATGTGACTTCCCTTCTTTGGCAATTGATATGAGCTCTATGTAGAGAAAGCCAATACATGCCAAGAATCAAATAAAATTCCACTAAATGAAGGATCACAAGATTTGCAGGAAGCACTTTCCCACAAACATCGATCGGAGAAGAATTATAAACTTTTGATGCGACTGTTGTGCCATTAGGTGTTGTCACAACTAACTCAAAATCTAATTGTTGAGGTAATACGGTGATACCATTATAAAATTTTTCAGAAATAAAAGAGTGGGTGGATCCAGAATCAAATAAAACATTTTATACTTTAGAGTGGATGGTAAGTGTACCTTTCACCACTTCGTTATCGTACTCCACATCGCTGATAGAAATTGCATGTGACTTTCCTTTGTCTTTAGCCTTAAGATTTTGTTGACGTCGACCATCATCATCAACCCTTGGATTTGGGAATTGATTGGCATAATGCCCCATCTCCTTGCACTTGAAACATTGAAGTGTAGTAGGTTCATTCTGTGTATCCCTTCCTTTGTTTGCATCATTAGACATCTTCTTCCCATTATCACGACATTCAAATGCCCGATGACCTTCCTTTCCACATTTGAAATAATTACTTGTCCCTTTAAGACAACTCCCTCCATGTTTCATTCCACACATTGAGCATAAGGGAAAGCTCATCTTCTTTTCAGTGTGATCTTTAGATTTTCCTTTGAATTCCATCTTCCTCTTCTTATCAAACCCATGTGACTGATGGGTTACTCCAATCTCCATCTCGACTTTGAGAGCACATCGAACGATTTCCTCGTAGCTATTGAAGTCCCTTATGGATAACTCCCTTCGAGGACTTGTTTTTAAGCCACTAAAGAATCGATCGATCTTACTCTCAGGTTGGATAATAATACCAGAAGCGTACCTTGAAAGTCTTGTAAAATTTGCTTCATAGGTACCAACAGATTCATCATCCCTTTGCTTCAGTTCAGGAAACTCTTTCTCCATCTTTGTTCGGAGAATACGAGGGAAGTACTTATTAAAAAATAAGTTCTTGAACTCGTCCCATTCCATAGACTCAATTTCATCCCTTTGCCTCGTATTCTTAATAAGATTCCACCATTGATCAGCATCTCCTTCCAAACGATACACTGCTAGGATGACTTTATCATGTTTAGAACATTGAAGAACTGAAAATATCTTTTCAGTAGTACTAATCCATTGTTCAGTAACTAATGGATCAGTAGACCCACTGAAAGAAGGTGGACGCTGCCTCATGAAGGATTCAACAGAATTCTGCTCCTTCCTTTGCTCGTTTGGAAGTCCTGCATGATTCATAGCTTGAGAATGTTGTGTGAGCATGGCTACAAGATTTTTCATTCTAGCTCCCATATCGTTTGGTTGCTCAGGGGGACAATCATTGCATTGCCCATCACATTCCTCATTAACACGGTTCCTTAGGGTTCCTTCCATTGACTAAAACCAAGAAGAATAGTGTGAGCAACACTAATTATAATAGGAAAACCACATAATCAAGGATAAAATTTCACACTTAAGGTCTTATACTAGGGTATTCATGGCCATTTCTAAAACACTAAGATTGTGTTCTATGCTTAGACTTATCCTTAGGGTTCTTACTAAGGCTTTCACATCCTAGTTTCCAAAGGTTGACTATACCTTTCCTCTGAAACCAACTATAAAGACCCATACTTTACATACATTTTTAATACTTCAAAATTGAAGCACACTTATTACAACATATGAAAAAACCACAAAGGACCGTATAGGTATAGTGTCTTTAGAAACTGGGAAACATAAACAACTGGTTCATAAATCTTCTATAGTGTCTCCTATTTATTTCATCATATCTAGGGTCCCTTTTAGCATATTCTACTTAATATCCATCTTCCTGACCTGGGGAAAAGAAAACATAAAAGGGTGATCTCAAATTCTCAGCAATGGCAAATAAAGGAAATAAAAATCATATCATATCTTTTTGAAAATCATAACCTGCAAAAGAGATCATAATATCTTAACATGGAACAAATAATAGAAGTGAAAATGAGATCCCCATAATCATAACATGAAACTTGAAACTTTGTGGAATGCACACATAATCATGGAAAATCCTTTCTTGTTAGTCATGACTCATTTCCAAGACTATCTTAGTGGACAAAGTCCCTTTCTGAACCGAGTCACCCTCGTTCCAGTCCTGTTTCACTGAACCGGTATAACCTACCATTCCAGCCATGTCTATCTCATGAGATAAAAATCTTTACCCAATGCATTGGAGGGAGATATAGGCCCCACCCATCTTATAATGAATCCTTTCTTATGTGTGCCACATAATCATAAATCATACATCATCACATAACACATGTAACAAAAATGGGATTCTTGAAACATCATGACATCATAAAAAAAATCATATAAGGTAAATGACTTCATAAAAATAATTCCCTCAAAACATAATCAAATCAATGTAATAATAGGGATAAAACATAACCCTTTATTATCTTAGATGGAAAATAATTTTGATAAAACACTTGAACTTCATTCTTGAGGAAAATATCCTTTCTACTTCAAAAACACTTTTCCTTTCTTAACATGTCATACAATTTTAAACATAAATAAGTTGATTAAAAATAAACTTGAAAACTTGTAAAGAAATCTTCTTGGAAATAATGTTTTAAAAATTCATTCATGTCGTATAAGTTAAAAAAACATTCTTCGCACTTTTGTCGGAAAAGTCAAAAAAGTACCTCGTACGAAAAATGACAAAAGATTCATTTCTTATCTTTTAATAAAAACTCACCGAAGGGTAAAATTGGATTTAAAAAATTGTAGGTGAATGGAAATAATATTACATATTCATGAAACATGGATGTGGATGATAAAATACACCCCAGTAAATACTAAAGTATAAACAATCTCCGATAAAAATGAGATTGTGATATTTCCCTTACCTTTGGTCCGATTTTCATTGTACGTGTCCGAAGCTCCTATATAATGGTTTAAATAATGTTATTGACTTATTCCAGAATCATACATATTTATATGATATCATATATGGTCATATTCTTAGCTTCTTGTTAGTAATATTTCATTGTTACTTGTTACTCGAGTCTTTATTGCCTTTTGTTCTTATGCGTGTTTTACCGAATAAATTCTTATTCTTATTTTAAGGTTATAGATAACTTATATCCAGAATGGTATTAGTGTAACATATATCATATTTATTCATTCAATTCATTTATATAATTACTATGTAATTATGATCATGTAGAACGAGTCGCATCACATCGTGGAGACGGTATTCCGTACGTACGCACGAGTGATGATATCGTTCCTATGATCATGGAATTGTATTTGAGTATATATATATTATTTCAGTATCAATATTACATTATACTAATCATAAATAGTTACTCATTACACCATTATACCCATCCTTGTAAGGTGATGGTGGAAAATAGATTACACCACGGCGTGGAGACGGTATTCTGTACGTACGCACGCGCGGTGATTTCATTTTTCCGTAGGATGGATAGAAGGTGAATTAGGGTTGTTTCATATTTATAATAACATATAAGTATGTAAGTAATACTGATGTTATTACTTTATAATCAAACAACTAAAGAAGAAGAATTTGAAGAAGAAAGAAATTGAAAAGATCGGTAATGGATATTACCTCTTCTTTGGAACGCCTCTTTGAATCCTCCACTTAGGGAACTAATATTGGTCTTTGAAGAAGAGCAGGACATCTAGGATTATTCTAGGGAAGTGGAGAGGATAAAATGGCAGGGGTTGGCTGAGCTTGAGTGCTCAAATTGGTGTGAGGAGGAGGGGGAGGAGGTTCCCTTTTATAAGGGAGGTGAGGGGCACCTTAGTAATATCTCAAAATATTATTTTATATTAAAGTCAAAATCGGTTTATAATGGTTCCAAAGGGTCTTATTTAGAATATAAAGTGGGGATGGGTCAAAATACTATCAACCAATAGGATTTAGAAAAGTTTAGGGTATTACTTTAACCTTATCAATTAGATTTAACTCTAAGTTAAATAATTTAACTTTTACCATGTCTTTTTGTTTTCTTTCACTATATGGTTAATACACTTACTATAACATTCCAAAAGAACCCCAAATTGTTTATTATTAATATATATATCCTTATCTAAGTCATTTGAACTAACCTTATATTTTTAGGAATAAAATAACAATTAATAATATAATATTTGATTTAAAAACTATTTTGTGTCAATTTTGACACTATTTGATATATGATTTTTTTGAAAGTCATAACAGAATTATATGTTCGAAACAAGTTGATTAAATCAACACTAATATATCATAGTAACCTAGAAAATTAGTTTAATTCATAAAAAGTCTCAAATTACATTTATTTTGGTGTTTATAACATCAATTATGTCAATATTTCATAAATAAGATAATTACTGCATCATAATTGTGTCATAAATAAATTAACTTATTTAATGTCTAAAAATTATAAATAAAATAAAATTATGTAGGAAATCTTTTTAGCCTTCTAATGAATATTTATAGTCGAATTTATCTTATGTATAACCCCATATTAAAAATGATTTACTTATTAAACATTGATTTTAACTATTTTAACCCTTCTTTAAATAAATTAATAATAAATGTCCTAATCTAACTCAAGTGGGACTAAATGGTCATATTTTATTCATAAGGTTGTTTTTGGTCGAATTAAACTTATCCAATAGAATTAGGACATGTGTTACGGTAATAGTAATATCATATTTACCCTTAGTTACCCTATTTACTATTAACCGCAGTAAAAAAAAGTAAAAAGTTACTATTCACCAAAAAATTATTTTTATCTCATTGAACCACATTTTACTTACTGATATCAACCGTGTCTGTCGGATTTTCGAAATTCCATTCACAGAAGCGGTAAAATTAAGTTTTATGCAAAATTCAATTTTTAACCTACCACTAAGTGGTTTCTCTATTCATCAAAAATTGAAAGTTTTCAGAAAAATACCAAAATTTCACCCTAGGCTAATTTCGGTATTCCGAATCCAAAAATGAAGTCCATTTTGAAAAATAAAATTTATGAAATTTCAAAAAGTGTTTATTACTATTCATAACGGCTAGTTTTAATAATATTTTAATGGCATATCGTTGTTTAGTGAAACTCGGTATTGCGTACGACGCAATCTATCAAGGAAGGTCGCGATTGCGTGTAAAGTAAGCCAAGAAAGTGTGTAGTGAAAGATTCCTTTGAACAAAATATTACTCATAAAAATCTTGGGTGTTACACTAATAGTGTGACCTAGACCAGACAACTTACACTAATAGTGAGATATGGCTTTTTTCACCCCTAAAACTAGATTCTCGGCTCAAAATAAGACCTAGACACCCCTGATACCTTCAGTATATCATTTACCATCTATATTATATCTCAAATAAAAATTATATCAAAATTGAAAGGATCCATACTTGAGTTAAATACCGAGTTGTTACAAGAGGTATGGAGATGAACTATACATAGATGTACGTCATATAATTACTATAGTGATTGGATGAGAAGGTTTAGTTCATTATTTTATGTTTTATCTAATAGTATTCTACAATGTTATAATAATTAAGGGATTAGGAATCACACTGGTTGATGATAACATATGATAATTTAGGCTTAATAATCTATTTCAATATGTCATGTTGATAAGTAGAAGAACCATCATACTAAAAAAAATTGAAAAATGGATCATGATGTTATCAAATAAAAAATACTATCTTCTATGATAAATGTACTATATGATGTTTGAGCTGGGCTGTAAAAAAATATATGGATAGATACAAACTCATTAGAGAGAAAATGAAGATAATTTTTTTTCACTCCCTTAGTTAGAGGAAGAATATAAGAACAAAAGTGAATGAAAATAAAATCTCAGTGGACTAAAGAAAATGATCAAATAAAAGTTTTTGCGTAGAGATTCTTTGAACAAAGAAATATTATATGTAGTAGATAAAGGAAAAGAATAAGAAAAAAGTTTTCTTATTAAAATTCACCAGACCGTCATATGCCAAAGAGAGACCAATGAAGAATTATAAAAACATAGTATATCCCTTAATAATTAAAAATATGTGCAAAACATTCAATGTGTGTTATATTGCATTGATAAAAAATAATGTACCACTTCTAGAAAACTAAGGATAAGGCTATTCAAAATAATTGTATATATGTTTTAGATTTAATGGAGATTGAAGAATATTATAGAAGAGACGGAATGTGTATAGTGAACAAGAAATTAGTGGGATGTTCAATATGTGAATTTTAGTTTAGTGGGATAACATATTTGAGTTTCTACCCTTTTTTATTGAGGTATACCTATAGAAATTAGAGTACATACCGAATATACTACCATTTTTCATACGCATCTGTTAATAGAATTGATGATTATTTTAGAGTAGTGGGAGTTTCCATCCTTGGAAATAGTAGGATAAAAAATATTTACCAGAAATAGGTACCAATCCATGGTATAATGACCACTTGTTTTCATTAGAGGCATTAAATATATATTTACGGGTCAAAGGTACAAAATAAAAAAATTTATTAGATAGATGTGATGATCATATGGGAATTAATTTCAGGTACATCAGAAGAAGTAATAGTGGAAGAAGGTTGATTCATAATGAACAAAGTCACACAAGAGAAATTTATCAAAAATATATTTCCCAGAAGAAGTTATAATGAGATGCATTCATTTTTATCTCATATTGAATTGGATGATGATGATGTTCTATAACTATAGAGAACCAGAATAATTTCTTATCAAAATATAGGTGGATATTATCAATAGGTAACTCATATGTGGATTTAATTTAAAATATACCTCATATTTAATTGAAAAAAATATTACTATATAATGAATCTACATATTGAACAAAGTATCCTTGGAAAGGATAAAGTTTATCACATTGAAGATAATGTTTGTAAAAATAATTATTTTCAATTTTTTTATATATTATGAATAAGATAAGCGAATTTTATGGATGATAATTTTATGATGTTACATATATCATAACCTATAACAAATATTTGATGAACTCAAAGTAAGAGCGTATTTAGGTTGAATAATATTAGTAAAATTTATTCATCATAGATCCAACTTGTCTTACTGTGACTTCATGATTCACCTAGGAATATAAATAAGTATAAATGTGATGTTACCTCTATTTGGATATGCTATTGGAACCATGGTCTTCTATGCATGATTTGGAGTCTGGTTTTAGTTTGTTGTCAATAAGCAGTGGAAGTTCCAAATTTGAACTCGCAAATAGATCATACAGTTCAAGCAGACAACAGTATTGAAGGTGGCGCCGTTTCCTAGTGTTTTCCAAATTTTTGTGTTCCAAAATTTAGAGTTGGCTGAGCATCACGAAAAGAGGATTTTCTTGAAGATCATATTTTTATATGGCAAAGGCATGAGTTTCGCGAAGATGGGATGCATGGATTGGATTTCGTGAAGAACAAAAAATGGGGGTGGTGATGCTTCGTGGTTACGACGAGCTTTGCGAACAGAAGTGTTGAAAGGAAACATGAGGGAGCTTCGTGGCGGCGGAACGATGTAAATGATGGAACGCTCCGCAATTACAACATGCTCCGCGATCGGAAAATTTCTATCATGCTTCGCGATTTGGAAATAATTCTGGAAGAAACTTCGGAGCTTCGCGATAGGCAATGAAGTGGCACTGACTTCGTGCGGAAGGGTCGAGGGTCGGTGGAATCGCCTATAAATACTGGTCGACCCCCTCGAGAGAAGTAGAGAGATTTTTTAGAGAAAATTCTTTGCTCTCGTTTCGAGAAGGAAGTTTGCGAAGGCAGTGTGATTCGTGAAAGAGGAGCTTCACGATGACTATTTTAGCTCCACGAAAGTCGTGTGCTCCGCGTTGGATTAGTGAGCTTCGTGAGGGAAGTCGCTTTACGACGACTTGAGCTCCGTGATGGTCTAAGAATTGCGAAGTCTTGAGCTTTGCGATGGTCTGAGCTTCGTGAAATTGTGAGCTTCACGAAATGGAAGGAGCTTCGCGAAGTCTTGTTTGAGCTTCGCGAAATTGGGAGCCTCGCGAAGTAGGGTGCTTTGCGAAGTTACTTTCTAAAGGTTGTTTGGCCGGTGTTTAAGAGACAAAGGGGTATTCATCATTGGATGAACATTGGACTTCAACAGAGAATCTACATACTATAGAGGATGCATTCTTATGCAATGATGAAGTGACCTTCACGTCTATAAACTGAGTGGGACTTCACCAACGGTAGTGAGCCAGGGGGAGTCAACGGGAGTGACCCGAGGGACGTAGTGAGCTATCCCTAAACCATTGTTTAGGCAGTGAGTTGGGGACAAAGTTACTATTCCTGAACCTTTGTAATCCACAACTACTGAAGATTAGTGGAATTAGGTACGACCAACAACTTGCCGGCTTATGCTCCTTGGACGTAGCCCTTAGTGGTGAACCAAGTAAAAAGTGATGTGTCTTCTCTGTGCATGTGAATGTTTTTTTCTGATCATATTCATCTTACAGGTTCAACAAGTTCCTACCAACGTGGGAAAAAGATCCGTCACATTAAAATAAAAATTTGTCACCCTGATTCACCCCTCCCCTCTCAGGGTGTCCCGGGGTCCTTCAAGTGGTATCAGAGGCAGGTTGCTGGTGTTGAATCTGTCCTTTATCGTCATGGAGAATGAAGTCAATGTCAGGGGAGTCCCTCACTTCAATGGAAGTAATTTCCAGATCTGGAAGAACAAAATGAGATCTCATCTAAGATCTCTTGGAATGGATGTTCTCTTTTCTACAGTTCAAGGAATACAAGTCCCTGACCCAACATGCCTGGCTATGACTGAAAAAGATAGAAAAATTCTTGATGCAGATGCTAAAGAACAAAATGCACTTACTGCAGCCCTTTCTTATCAGATCTACATAAAGGTGATGAATTTAACCTCAGAAAAATCCATGTGGGATAATCTCGAGAATATTTTTGAAGGAGATATCAAAGTGAAGGAGGCGAAAATACAAGTTCTGCACAATCGGTTTGATGATCTGAAGATGCATCCAGACGAGAATGCAGACCTTTCATCAATCGAATTACTGAAGTGGTTGGAGAAATTCGGGGTCTAGGTGTAGAAATCAAAGACATTGATATTGTAACGAAAATATTAAGAAGACTTCCACCTCTGTACAATGCAATGGTTTCAGCCCCTGAGGAAAGAGATCTTTCAAAACTTTCTCTGGATGGTCTTCTTTGCAGCTTGGTAGCATATGAAATGAGAGTCAAACCAGAAGATGCTACGACTCGTGTGAGCAAGTAAATGGCATTCAAGTCCATGGATAAACTGAAAATCTAAAAAGATAGTAGTGGTGGAGATGAAGAAGAAAAAAAAATTCTTTCTCTCATTGCAACGAAGTTCCAGAAGGGGAAAGGGAAATTCAAAGAGAAGTTACCTCTCGCATGTTTTCGTTGTGGAAAAGTTGGGCACATTGCCTCTTAGTGCTTAAGAAAGATCAATGATGAAGATAGTGAAGATGAAAGCTTCGAGAAGCCTCAGAGAAGGTTCTTCAAAAAGGGAGACTTTAAATCTAGAAAGAAAATGCAAAGGAAGAGTTTTGTCTGTGAAGAGGAAGAAGATGATAATGAATTTTGTGATGAAGAAGAACCAGAATTCAAAACTGGGAACCATGCTTCCATGATGGCCATTGTTGAAAAGCCAGAAGATATTGGTGGAGAAGAACAACTGAGAACTTGTGTAGATCCCGAGATGCAACTTAAGGATTTTGTTAGTAAGCTTAAGATTAAATGTAAGAGTTGCAATAAGTGGAAATCAATTGTAGAAGAATCAACTGAATAGGTTGATCAACATGAAGCTGAAGTTGAACGAATGGAAGAATTTGTGAAGGCACAGTCTAAAATAATTGAAAGAAATGATGATGTAGTGGATCTGAAGTTGAGAATTGAAGAGCAGGATAAGGTCATCAATGACCTCACCTCCAGACTTGATGAAAAATCCAAGACTGCAGAGGGTCTTGAAGAGGAATTTGTTAATCTAAGGAGTAAAATTGAGAATGAATCAATTCCAAAAGAATTGAGGATGAAAATACAGTTTGGAAGATTCTCAGATGCAGAATTACTAGAAAGATCCAAGTGTGGTTCAGATGGGGTTGGAAAAATATTGAGTGATCAAGGAACCGCTTGCATGGGAAAGAGCGGAATTGGATGTGAGGCTGAGACATCAACTGCTGGAAGTGAAAAGATCCAAAAAAACATTAGATGAAAGTTGAACATGTTGAAATGTTACCTAAAGTGACGAAAAAGGACCCCTCAATCCAAACTAAAAGGAGAACTGAATATTATCCTCAAACATTCAGAAATGACAGATAGTCTAACTTTTCTGTCAAGGAAGAAGGTATGAGGATAAATTCAAGTGAGAAGACATTTCGTCTCATGAAGTGTCAGTTCTGTGGCTATCTGGGCCATACCATGTCTTATTGCGAAGAGGCAAGAAGCTATCTTAATGGAGAAGATATATAATTTTAACAAAGAAGAACAAATTCATATCCTAATTCTTATAGAAGAAACAATTTCTTTGGATATTGTTATCGTTGTTCTAACTTTGGTCATAAGGCTCCTAACTGCAGGCAGAGAAGGGACATGGATACCTCATACCTAAGTTCAAGACAAGTCAAGTCTCGTCAGCAAGAAAGTGTTTCTCTTTAAAACAGGTTTTCTCCTCTCAAAGAAGATTTTGACTATGAAGAACCTGGGTATGCGGAAGTGATAATTGAAAGGCCATCAGAACTACATACTCAATCCAAAGTCTAATGGAAGGAAAAGAGGAAGATTGAAAAAATTCAACCTTGCAGAGGTGGCCCTCAATGCTACAATGAACAAAAGTACCTAGATTATGGATAGCGGTTGTTCATCTCATATGGCAGGCAATGCGGGCCTGCTAATGGATATCAAAAGGACGGTTGATGGTATAGTACGATTTGGTAATGATGGGGCTCTGAAAATCAATGGGAGTGGAAGTACCAAATTAGCTAATGGAGAACTAAAGAAGACTGAAGTCCCTTACATAGATGGCCTACGTCATAATCTCCTCAGCGTGAGTCAACTGTATGACTCGAGACTTATAGTTACATTTAATCAGAAATGGTGCACTATCATGGGAAAGACAGGAAATTCACTTATGAAGGGATGCAGAACAAAAGGCAACTTGTATCAGGTTGATAGTGAAGAAAATGTATGTTATATAACTGTTGAAGAAGAAAACAATTTGTAGCATCGGAGACTGGGACACATCAATCAACAAGACATGGAGAAAATATCAAAATTGAGAATTGTCATGGACATTCCCAACCTGAAGCGCGAGCATGAAAAATCTTGTGATGCTTGCATTCGTGGGAAGATGGTCTGCAGTTCATATCGGCCAAAGAAGAAAAGGGAATATCACCTTCTTGATCTGATTCATACAGATGTATGTGGACCAATAAATGTTGTCGTAACTCATGGAGAAAGGTACTTCTTCGTTTTCATAGATGATTATAGTATAATGGCATGTGTGATAGTCATTCACAGGAAACGACAAGTCCTTGACTGCATGAAAACATATTGGCGAATCGCCGAGAATGATACTGGACGAACAATCAAATTGTTGCGATCTGAAAATGGAGGAGAATACACATCCATTGAATTTGAAAATTATCTGGAGAAGCATGGGATACAACATGAGGTAGCTGCTGTGAGAACTCCACAACAAAATGGTGTTGTTGAACATAGGAATCGACAGGTGAACAACATGGCATGAACTATGCTGATTGAGAGTCGTATTCCACGAAATTACGGGAAAGAGGCTTTTCAAGCTGTAGTGTACATTCAGAATCGAACATGACTTTATATGGGTGAGACGAAGACACCATATGAATTGTGGCATGGACGAAAGCTTTATTTAAAATACTTTTGTGTCTTTGGAAGTAAATGCTTCATCAGGAACAAAGAAGGAAATAAAGGGAAATATGGCAACAATGTAGATGAAGGAATTTTCCTCGGTTACTCAATGAACAACAAAGCCTACAAATGTTTCAACAGGAATTTAGGAAGGATTGTGGAAAGCAGTGATGTTAAGATAATTGTAGAGAAAGCGCAAATGCATAAAGGACGTCATATGCTGATGTGATAGAAAGTCAAGAAGAAAGCGAACTTGAAGAAAATACAAATGAAAAAATAGAGGAAGTTGTTCCAAACACTCACCAGTAACACCATGATGTTGACTCAGATGATGAATCTGAGGAAGAAACTGTGGCTGAAGAGAATGCTACTGAACCGCGCAGGAGAAATCGAAGAGCTGAGATTGATCCATCCAACATAATTGAGGACATGAGTGCGCCTACTCAAACAAGAAGGATGGGGAATAACACGCAATCTGCGTTTCTATCATTTGTAGAGCCATCCTCATTCAAAGAAGCTACAAATGATGAATCTTGGGTGAAAGCCATGAATGATGAATTAGATCAGATTGACAAGAATCAGACATGGGATCTTGTCCAGAGACCCGAAGGTCACATTGTGATTGGTACCAAATGGATCTTCAAAAATAAGTTTGATGATCATAGAAGTTTAATCAGAAACAAGGCACGACTGGTATGTAAAGGATACTCCCAGATTGAAGGCATTGATGTTTGAAGAAACCTTCGCTCTAGTGGCTAGACTGGAGTCAATCGGGCTTTTCCTTGCCATGGCCCTCCAAATAGGATATAAAGTATATCAAATGGATGTCAAGACAGCCTTCTTGAATGGTATACTCGAAGAAGAAGTCTACATTGAAGAGCCAGTGGGCTTTGTTTTGGGTACTGATGAAACAATGGTCTGCAAACTGAAGAAAACTCTATATAGTTTGAAGCAGGCACCATGGGAGTGGTAATCACGACTGGATTCATATCTCAAGAAGTTGGAATTCAAAATAGGAGGAGTTTATCACAATCTCTATGTGAAGAACTCTACAAAATATCAATTCATGGTTCTAGTCTACGTTGATGATATCATATTTGGTGGAAGCAGGTAGAAATCAGTGGACGAATTTTCCAACCACATGAAATCAGAATTTGAAATGTTTATGATTGGGGAGATCGCATATTTCTTGGGGCTGTAGGTGATTCAAAAGAATGAATACACTTTCATTTCTCAGGAAAAATATGCAAGAGAGCTGATGAAGAAGATTAATATGCAAGACTCCAAACCAATGTCAACTCCGATTGCAGTTGGAACTAAACTTTGAAAACATGAGGATGGGGAATCTGTTGATCCCACCAGGTACAAGAGGATCATTGGGATCCTACTGTACCTAACAACGACACGACTGGATATTGTCTTTTCCACATGCCTTGTGGCCCTCTTTCAGAGTAATCCAAAGGAGGAAAATATTGCAGTAGTAAAAAGAATCATGAGGTACATTCAAGGTACACAAAACTTTGGGTTATTTTTTTCTGCAAGTAGGGACAGTGAATTATTATCATTTTATGATGTTGACTGGGCTGGTGATGTAGTATAAAAAAATTCTACTAGTGGTGGAGCTTTCTATATTGGGCAGAAATGTGTTGGCTGGTTGAGCAAGAAACAAGAGAGTGCCTCTCTTAGTACTGCTGAAGCTGAGTATATCTCTGCCACAAAGGCATGCACTCAACTGCTATGGATGAAGCAACAGTTAACAGATATTGGTGATGAGGTAAGGCAACCAATGGTGATTTACTGTGATAACAAGAGCGCAATTGATCTTAAGAAGAATCATGTTCAACATTCCCGTACGAAACATATTGAAATCAGGTATCACATTATCAAAGAAAAATTTGAATAAGGGATGATTAGAATGGATCATGTGAGAAATGATGAGATAGTGGCTGATATCCTGACCAAGCCACTGTCCGCGGTTGTGTTTGAGAAGCATCGGTTGAACCTTGGTGTTCAGCCACCTCCCAGTGCATAAGGAGGTTACACATTACCCCTCTCCCTGTTTTGTGATAACTGTTTTTATTTGTTTATGGATATGATGTAGGTATTTGGGGGAGATACTATCCAGGGGGAGTATGGTTTGAGATGAACATTGAACAAATTACTCATCTTTGGATTTATTGTCAATGGGGGAGAAATGAATAAATTCTGGAAAGTAATGCTTCTGTGATGAGAAGGATGAGAAGGAAAACATTGGAAGTACTTCTTCTGTGATGAGAAGAATGAGAAGGAAAACATTGGAACCCAATTCATGCTTCCTCTATTGTTTTCTACACCGAGCATTGCTCACGTAGTCTTAGATTGTTGGCTGAGTTGATTCTTGCGTTTTTGGTTTTCACATGGATGAAGATCTGTTGAATTTATTTTCTGATTGCCAACAAACCCAAAGGGGGAGATTATTGGAACCATGGTCTTCTATGCATGATTTGGAGTCTAGTTTGTGATTGTTTTCAATCAGCAATGTATGTTACGAATGTGTACCCACAAAGAGATCATACAGTTCATGCAGACAACAGTATTAAAGGTGGCGTCGTTTCCCAGTGTTTGCCAAATTTTTGGGGTCCAAAATTTAGAGTTGGGTGAGAATCGTGAAAAGAGGATTTTCTTGAAGATCATATTTTTATATGGAAAAGGAATGAGTTTCACGAAGATGGGATGCATGGATTGGATTTCGTGAAGACCAGAAAAATAGAGGCAATGATGATTCACGGTTATGACAAGCTTCGTGAACGGAAGCGTTGAAAGGAAACACGGGGGAGCTTCACAACGGCGGTGCGATGTAAATGACGAAACACTCCACGATTACGACAAGCTCCGCGATCGGAAAATTGCTGTGGTGCTTCGGGATTTGGAAAGAATTCTGGCAGAAACTTCGGAGCTTCGCGATAGGCAATGACATGGCTCTGACTTCGCGCGGAAGGGTCGATGGTTGGTGGAATCGCCTATAAATATAGGTCGACCCCCTCGAGAGCAGTAGAAAGATTTTTCAGAGAAAATTCTTTGCTCTCGTTTCGTGGAGGATATTCGCGAAGGCAGTGTGCTTCGGGAAAGAGGAGCTTTGCGGTGGCTATTTTAGCTCTGCGAAAGTCGTGTGCTCTGTGTTGGCTCAGTGAGCTTCGCGAGGGAAGTCGCTTTGCGACGACTTGAGCTCTACGATGGCCTATGCATTGAGAATGATTGAGCTTTGCGATGGTATGAGCTCTGCGAAATTGTGCGCTTCATGAAAAGGAAGGAGCTTCGCGAAGGCTTGTTTGATCTTCACGAAATTGGGAGACTCGTGAAGTAGGTTGCTCTGCGAAGGTACTTTCTAAAGTTTGTTTGCCCAGTGTTTAAGAGACAAAGGTGTATTCATCAGCGGATGAACATTGTACATCAACAGAGCATCTACATACAACAGAGGATGCATTCTTATGCAATAATGAAGAGACCATCACGTCTATAAACAGAGTGGGACTTCACCAACGGTAGTGAGCCAGGGGGAGTCAACGGAAGTGACCCGACGAAAGTAGTGAGCTATCCCAAAACCTTTGTAAAGGTAGTGATCCGGGGACAGAGTGAATGTGCCTAACCTTTGTAATCCACAGCTAGTGAAGATTAGTGGAATTAGGTACGACTGACAACTTGTCGGTGTATGCTCCTTGGACGTAGCCCTTAGTGGTGAACCAAGTAAAAAGTGATGTGTCTTCTCTATGCATGTGAATGTCTTCTTTCTGATCATATTCATCTTACAGGTTCAACAAGTTCCTACCAACATGGGAACAAGTTCCATCACATTAAAATAAAAATTTGTCACCCTGATTCACCCCTCCCCTCTCAGGGTGTCCCGGGGTCCTTCATATGCATATTTTATTCATATTTTTGTTTAAATGTTTTATATGAAGTTAATCATTTAAAATATTAATTAATTTTTTTCTCAAGATGATAAGAAAGTTCAACATGAGATAAAGAGTACAATAGGTGTCATTGATTATAGAAAAACTAAGGTTTCAACCAATATCATGAAATTATATAATGAGAATAATTATTAGAAGTACATAAATTAAATCCTTCATAATAAATATAAGGATGATCCTCCACCCTTGAATTAAGTGTTTGTTTTAAGAAATATTATGAATGTAAAAATATTAATAATTCAAAATGAATATTACTAAAGTTATGAAGAGTATAAGTTAGTTGTTACTATTTAATATTTTTACTCTTAAATGAATAAAAATAAAAAATGTCATTTTTCATGTAATTACATACATACATATATTTATTAAATGATAACATTGTGAAATTTTACAACTAATATACGAATGTGATGACATAGATTAATCTTCAGGGAATAATCATTGAGTATGTAAATGTATTAGTAAAAAAATTAGTGTAAAGGATGAAAATATACTATGTTTCCATTAAAATTTCAACCTTGTTTTAGAATAATTACAGATAGGTTTTTTTTGAGAATGTTGTGTTTACATATGTTCTTAAGGAAAGATACCATGTATTTAAAACTAGTATTCAAGTCAAGAACATTTAGTTGATGGATGAAGGTATAAGAATTAAAGATCATGAAAGGTTACTATATAAGGAGTATCAAATGAATACATTATGACTTTGGAAGGAATATATATGTGATACCTACACCAAAATATATAATCTCTAAGATGAATTAAAAATATGCTATGAGGAAAAGATCTATTTTATTGAAGAAGCTCAGCTGGGAAGTTTGTGTGAATAAGTTGTGTTTGTTAAAGTTTAAAAGGAAAATCCCCATGCACATAATGATACAAGAAGAGAAATGTTTTCCATTTAGAATAATCAAATAGATATCAATGTAAATTAAGACAAAGAACATTACCTCTATAAGAATCTAATGAATAAATTTGATACAAAATGGTTAGAAATTATATGTATTGATAAATTGAGGATTTTTAAAAATTAGAAGATAAAATTAAATATAACGTGTCTTGAAAAAGTGGTTACATTGAGAATCATAAAGAAAAAAAAAGTTTAATCTTCAAATAATATTGATATAATAAACTATGATAATGTTTATATAGTTCATCTCGCCTTAGGAGATGATTATATCAGATAGTAGGAATAATTTGAAAGCATTAGTTACACTATATAATATCAATATAAATAACAAGGTAACAATTCAAATTGATGATTGTGGAGTCAATAACCCATGAAATATATGTTCATGTTATATTTTTTGATAAATATTGGTAATGAATATTGAGAAACACACCTGATATAAGAAAATGGAAATTACTGAAGAGATGGAAGTGATTTCCCCGTGATATTTCCTAATTAAAAAAGTTTTTATCTGAAATAAACAAATTTTGGAATTCATTAATGAATTTCTAAAGAGGACACCACAAAATAATCCAAGACATATCAGCTACTATTGGTATTCCGGAATTCTTGAACACATATATATTAATTGTTTGAACAATTATAAATTGTTTAAAAAAATAGGCGTAAAGAGGAAGGTAAAAATAAACTATTATATATATATAAAAAATCATTAAAAAATAATACAGATTTACTGACATCTAATAGATTTGGATATCCTGATTTTTTATAATTTTAAGAATAAAATTCATTATAGAAAAATTATTTACTACTACTTATAAATAACATGGTACTACTAACGGAATGAGGAGAAAAGTATGAATTAAAATGTAAGGAAGATATATAGTGAATCTACCATGTGGTGAAAACCAATTGATGCTAATAATATTCTTATTGGTTAGAATACTTTTAAGAGATATTACCTACCCATGGAATGTTATAACTTCTATCGAAACAATCCAATTCATGGATAGTTGTAAAACATTCATGAATAATACAAGATAATATAAGGAATATTAAACAAGAAGTTTAATTGATAAAATAATTATATAAGTGGATTATAATGGAGGATGATATCTCTTCAAAATATGTATAATTTAATGTGAATATACCATAGAAGTGTAACATATCGGTTGATATTTTTTTTATAATATGAATATTGACTGAACACACTCTTCAGAATTGGTTGAAAATGATACTATGATATGAATTGTTTATTAATAACAATATAAAATATTGGAATGGAAATTTTTGTGCATTAATTAAATGTCATCATGAGAAAATGTTGGAACATACTACGAAGGTTTTCTCCTGTGCATGTCTAGAACATTTCTTGAAAGGAAGGATGTTGGATGCATAATAAAATAAGATAGGTGAATTATCATTTCTAAATAATGTTAAAAAATTAATCCCATAATTTTGAATGATATTGTGAGGAAAATAAAACCATGCATCCCATTGAGATCTTTGATTGGATGAAAATGGTCTAATGAATAAATCAAACAGATGGAAAGATGGATTTTGAGTTGAAAAAAAACTATCATCCCCATTTCTATATTTTTTTATGGTAATAAATATCTATAATTTCCCTAAAATATTTAAAGAACCTATAATAAAAATGCTAATGAAATGTGCTAACATTTATAGGGATTCATAATTATTAAAGGTGAGTCTATTTTTCCTGAATTATTTTTAAGGTGAAGTAGAATTTCATTATTAAAACCACCAATATCCCTCACTAGATTCTAAAAAAATATTTATTTTAATTTTTCATACATTATAGAGGTTCATTTTCTAGTACATGTATTGAAATAATAAAACTAACATAGAAATTTAGGAGTTTTTTTAAAATAAGTATGTTTATATTTTCTTGGAAATCGTTAAAAAACTTACTCTATTTTTTTAATTGATTTCTTTTAATATGATTGTTAAGATAGATAATAGAAAGTATGTTGAATGAAAATATGAGGAATTTATCCATGATTTTTTTAATTTTTTTTCATTGCATGGAAAAAGATCATTTATAATTTTAATGTCTACATTAATCATGAATTTTTTACACTAAGAATGGCTAATATTGATGTAGATGTTGTTGATTTTAGGCTAATGCCCTTAAGAAAAATTGTTTCATTACATATCCTAAAAATTTCTGAGTTAGTACATTGTTTTATATAATAAAAAATAGGAATTATAAATTTTTTGTAGAGTTATCCATCATCCCCCCAAAATGAGAAAAAGGAGATTAATTATTATGATAATTAAATAGGACAAAAAACGGGGTTTATCACTTAAAACTACATGAATATATGAAAATTTTGAATTCATTATTAGTAAGGTGGATAAATATCCCATTAAAATTGATGATAATATAGTATTGATAACAAAAAAGGGGATATTGATGTTCTAATCATGTTGTAATGTTGATATATTGTTTATGTTGCTATTTCTTTGTACAGTAAATGAATAATTTGAAGATAAAGGTTCCTTAGGTGAAGATTCATTATATATGATTGCAGAATAGTGTTTATAATCAATATTTGTTCATTATTCAAGTCAAAGAATCCTTATTTATTTCATTGGGAGTAAAAAAATATAGTACCTATAGATAATTATGTTGAATATGTCTGTTGAGTGATGTTATCCAAATTAAACAAATCATAATTACAAGGGGATATATTTAGTTATTGAAGGAATTCCTCTTGAAAAAAAGGATGATTCCTTATTTGTAACGTTTGAATGTAAATAAAGTTTCCCAAAGTGATTATTAATATTGAAAATAAATTTTATTTACTATGTTAGATGATGACATTTTTTTCTAAAAGTTATTTAGTTAATGATGATATTCTTTATTTAGGATTGGGTCCAATGGTGTTTGTCAAATTGATCGGACTGATGGAAATTAATCAAGAATACTGAATGTAAATCACTATATAGATCATATGCTATGGAGATTAATAATATCAATGAGTATGGAGTTCATAATGTTTTGAGACAAAATATGAATGGTTATTCTAGATGAAGATTTGATAGAAGTTAGAATTATATAGTGTAGAGTTTGTATAACGTTTTACAAAGATAATAATATAAAGTTAATGATTTATAGAAAGATACATACCGGCACAATATACATTCCAATATATACTAATGTTACTAAAATTGATATGATTGAAATGAATGAATGATAAAAAAATAAAATATACAAAGTTAAAATTTTATATAATGGTGAAGAGGCAATGATGATGTTGCAAGAAATCTGAAGTTCAATGTTATGAATCAAATGACTACACTGTAATTTTGGGGATACTGGATAAATTCCATTGGATACATATCCATATTAATATGTTTGAGTAATATAGATAGTGTCCCTATAGTAAAAATAATGTTCATATAAATTTTTATGAAGTGAATAAAACCGATATGTGTAGTGGTCAAATAGATGTGTATAGTTTTTACAATATTTACATATAAATAGTTTCATAATATGGTGAAAAATATCATCTACCAATATTGGTGATGTTCTAGTTATTTGAAACTATCTTTTGATATTACATATAATTTTATTCCATAAATTCTAGAGACCAGGGGAGTATGAAGGACATCGTTTGAAGATAAAAAATGAATAATGAATCAGACCAATTTGTTTCAGTAAGTCATTTTGATGGATTGAAAACCCATCAAATGGATAAACATTAGAGAAAATATCCTAATGTTAATAGATGGAAAATTATGCATGCTATGAAATATGTAATGTATAAATATTGATTTGGGGCATGATGAAACAAATTGAGATATTCATACACATTGTAATGAAAAAGAATGTTTTAATAAAATTGTGTCCATCATCCATAGGAAGAAAATGAGTAACACTAATAAAATATGAATAAAATAGTGGATAGATCATTCATCTTATGTAGAAATATATGATCCAGAGATAGAGTAACGATCACTGGATGGAGGATTTATTAATGAAAATCATCATATATTCTTATACTATAAAGATACATATTAATATTTACAATGAATTAGTAAATTTGTTAAAAATGAATAGTTTAGCTAATATTTCATGGTGTTTTATCTAGATAAGAGAAAGAAAATAGAAGTTGTTCCATAGTGTCGATTTTAAGGATTTAAAAAAGAAGGTTTCAGATTATAGAGTTTCTATGAAGCATCAAGAATATTAAATATGACTTGATATGTGTCTATGGAAGCTGAAATGAGGGGAAATTATAAAAATGGAATTTAAAGGGGGAATGTTTTGGAGTTCCTTGCCTTTTATCGTGAGTAATTACTATAAAAACAGGAGTAGATAATGAAAATAATAACACTTTTAAAAGTTGTGAGTGAAGAAAAGTGATTATGATTTTAAAGAAGCATGAGTTTCCATACTGTGAAAACATTTTTAAAGAAGATGAATTGATATAGGTATTGATCATAGGTATTCCATCAATTGGTTTTATAAGAGTCATCAGGTTGTGTTTTGCCGGTCATAGGTTCATTTATACAGTTATATCGAAAAAACTTACCTTTCAATGGGAAATTAATTTAAGGAACACCGAATGGAGGAATTTTAGATAATGTGATAGTTTCATTCGATAAGGAAAAACTAGAAAAGGTTATCAGATAGATATTTTCAAGATGATTTGTTTTTGTGATCTTCTTATACTCTTATAATATGATTTCTCAAAAGTTAAGAAAATTTTTATAACTGATGGGATTCAATATAATTTACTATCATGAGATTTTAGGATATTTTTATGGGACATATCAACTATGAGATGAATCATAAAAACCCATCAACTATTATTGATGAATGATTATTTGATTAAAAATCCACGAATCAAGAGGAGTGTCCATGTAAAGGATGTGGGTTCTCACACTGAGTCTAAACCTTATAAAAATGTATCTGTCCTATTTAACATATATCATATAAATAACATAATGGTAATGTAGTGTGGAATTATTTCTAATGGAATATATATATTATCTAATAGTATAGGATAGGTAAAATTTATATAATAAAAATTTCAAGTTTAATGTAATTTATTAAATTTGGTAACCACGGATTCACCCCCTCTCAGGGTGACTGCATGATCCATTTGGGAATATAAATTGTTTATTAAAATCTCTTAAAATATGACTTCAATGATTAAATTTATCCATCTAATACCATTCATCAAAATAATAATTTTATGATTTCAAAATAATCCACTAATATACTCATAATCGTCCACTAATTATGGTATGTTCAGGTTTAGGTCCCTCAAACCACCTAATTGATCATTTCTAAAAAATAATACAAAGGATCAATATGATAACATAATTAATGAAAATATATGATATAAATTTGAAAACAAATATTTTATTTTCTTATTGAAACAATAACATTAATATTTATTTTATTCCTTAATATAATGACATTAGTTGGATAAAAATAATTGAAATATACCTATTCTTAATTTAATCTATATGAACCATAAAACGAATTTCACATTGAATGAAAAAACATCATTGTGAAAAATTATAAAAAATGAATTCATGGAACAAGTATTATCTATTAATGATATAGATTTCAAGATTAATTTAGATGAACACCACTATTATAAAACTAGTTTAAAAATATCAATATTACACACATGTGACGAATAAATTAAATAATAACTATCTTATATATGTTTTCCATAGTCCCTTTTCGATGTTATTCATTATGGTTTAGGGGAATTAGTGTACTTTTAAGTGGATTATGTATATAGGTAACATCATAGTCACTATGACTGTGATGGATCCTTCTTAGCTATTCCATTAAAAGAAACCCGGCCTTAGGAAGATAGAAAAGCCAGATCGACCACACCTATATGGGAGTATGCTCAACCACGCATGGGAAATTACATCTTAGTTTTCCATGATGGAACCATTTAATTATTTGATCATAATCAAATTTCTAAATGTAAAAAATAATAGTGGGCCATGCCAATGGGGAAAATGTGTAGAGGATGTTATCCATTGCTAGGGAGACACCATGGAGAAGGACAAGAGTGGACCCTACTACTCACTTATAGATGGTCATCAAAAAATAATAACTTATAATATTTGATATCTATAGATTCATTTATTATATGTTAAAAGGTACTTTTATGTTACAATGAAACCAAATATATGATGATATATAGTTTATTTTAGGGGATTACTGTGACTCTAGAATATTATATGTGTAAACATAGTAGTAGTCTTTAATATGACACAAGAAGGTGGTTCTAGTGATATAATGGTTATCAATGACAAAACTAGGTGGTCCAAAAGCTAAATAATGTTACAATAGTTTATATTCTTGTAATATTTTCTACTAGTCATTGGTTAAATGTTGTTGACCCTGATGAATCTAACATAGAGTAATTGGACTCCATGTTTCAATGTAAATTTAGTTAAAAGGGGGTGTAATGAGGAGTTGTTTCCCTATAAATAATGGACGAATTCAATCATAGGAGACAAAAAAAATGTTGTTGTCCATGGGATGTAGTGAATGGGGGTACTAATTACTATCCCATTATAATGGTGGTCAAACTACAAAAGGTGAAAATTGAAAATTTCTACACCTATATTCCTCGTACTAGGCCATAACTAGGTTGTTTCTAGAATGGTGTTTATTTTTAGTTAGAAGAAGTTATGAAATTAAATATAAAATGATTAATTCTATTTTTAATTTTTAAAATGACCCCAATTATCATAGGGCATAGATGGAATAATCCAAGAGTTATAATAATCATTACAAACCACTATATTTATATGAAAATAAGATGATGCTGATGAGATATTACAACATAAAAAAATAGAGAGAAAATCATAGATTTGTGAAGAGTAGTTTCTATAAATATTATTTCCTGAGGTATTTTTTTATACCTCATATAGATTGTTGGATGTCTAGGAAGATTCTATATTAGGAGTCTCACCATCAATAGAAACCAAATTGTTTGTACAGAAGATAAAAAGTATTGGCAGTGCTTGTATATTTCATCCAAATTTTTAATGAAGGGGATTCAAATGATTGAGAATTCAGTTCATCATTGATGGAGAGAATTTATTTTACCAAAAGTCTGCGGTAGTTAATCAGGATCATCAATTAGAGAACTACTACATTTCACTATAATGTTGTGAAGATATAGTGAATTTTGTGCACAATATAATTTCATGCATGCTACTTGGATGCCACCCAATTCTAGTGAACCATGAAAAATATATTGTAATTTTTATTTCATTAAAATATCATTGAGGGTAATATTTATGAAGAGTGAAATTGTTCCTAAATATAAGGGATCAAGATCTTCATATATGGAATTTTTTTGATACCCTGATGGACCCATATTCATATGGTTATATCATCTATAAGATTCTAAATGTGGTATGAAAGTAATTTTCATTATTCTGCACCATTGGAAGAATTGGAATGTTTTCCAACCATAAATGCATTCCAACCATTTAGGGTAGTAATTTAATGTTATATAAAATATATATATATTAAAATATTTTAGATCCTTATGCTTGGATGTTTTTACTTCATCCATATATGGAATCACTAAAAATATTGATAGTGAATCCTTGATGGAAAGAGAAAATCAAAAATTCGATGAGGATGCCAAGGAATTAATTATTTGTGATGTTCTCTTGAAAATCACATATTCAGGAAGCTAATATACTGTAATAAATCTCAGTTTATATGGTAAAGGATCATGCATATATTTTAAGGATATTAGATGGTTTCGAAGGCCATTCCAGAGGTACTATGGAATAAGTATGAATAATCGAGAATGAGTTCAAACAAAACCATTGATACCATTATTGTTTTTGTAAATGTTCTTTTTGAATATATTTGAGGTCATGATGGGGATCAAAAATATGAATTTATTATGAAGGGAATCATGAGAACAATCATGTAACATATCAATGAAAAAGTGTTCATTATAAATGTGGACAACCTAAAATAGTTTTCTCATAATGGCATTCATATAACTCTACTGATGTATGGAATGAGAAAAAAAACAAATGAGTCAAGAATTAAGTAAATCACTCATGAAGTGACATTTAATTCCATAATTAATTACTCATACATTGAAAACATATAATTTCACCACATTGATGTGGTGATGTCATTATGTTTCTCTAATAATAAAATAAGAAGTTATAGGTTTAAGGGAAAGCTTCCAATTACATGTATTAGCTGTGGAATGGGGTGACATATTTGTAGAGAAATGTTCCAAAAAAAATAGTGAAGAAAAATCATTTGAAAATCTATCAAAATAGTGTTTTATGAATTCTAAATAGGGGAACCTCAAAAGAATAAATTTCCTTTCTTAATTATAAGATAACTATAGAGAAAGAGAGATAAAATTATTTAAAATGAAAAAGATGAAGGGGAGTTAATGGGTATTAAAAATAATCAATGAAATGATGATAGGAATTATTAATACAAAGATTAATTGAAAGAGTCCATCTGGATGAAGAACATGAGGCAACCTAGGAAGAACATGATATGTAGAGAGAAAATACAATGAGGGTCAATGAAATGGTGCATTTTTTTTTGCTATACATTCGTTACCAATATGTTAAAATATTTTAGATAAAGTCTTAAATAGATGGATATATATATATATATATATTTAAAAAATAAAGGTAATGACATTGAAAATTAGTGTAAAATCGATGAACTCACTCGAATCCTTTATGGCTTCGATTAAACTATCAATGGGGGAGATAAAATAATTGATGGTATATAATAAAAATATATGAGTTTTCATTGGATGTTTGAATATCCTGAATTATTTTTACAACATATAATAATGGTCATATAAAACTATTCATTATCATCAAGTCAATACAATGAAATTTCAGAGGAAGAAAATGATTCTATTCCCCAACTTTAGAGATTACTAAATATAGGCAAAATACTTTTTTTCAATGACTCAATCATTAACTCTCTGACTGAATGTGGAACCTAATAACACTAAAAACAAAAATAACCATTTGAATAAGAATAATTCCAATTATTGAAGAGTTAATTTTTCTTTTTGCGGAAGTATTGAACATAATTATTATATGCTCTCTATTTAATTGATATCATTTCATGGGAAACATCAATCCAAATAAGAATGAATAAATTCTAATCAATCAATTTCTTTTAATGGATATATTTTTTTCTTTGTATAAAATTTTAATAAGGTAATTTATTATGGTTAAATAATGAACCACATTTTATTTATAATTCCTCTAGGAATAATTAATACGACGCTAGAATCATTAGCCAAATCTATAGTGTATTAGAAGAAAAAATTAGTTTTTCAAGGAGAAGAAGTTATAGTGGAGTCATCTCTTGTCGAGACATACTTATTAGAACCTAGGGTAATTAAAGAGATATCATAGATTGATAATGTTTATAAAATTTAATTAATATTAACTGATAATTAATTTATGTGGATTTTAGATATGGTATGAACATCCAATATGACAATAAATATTTACCTCATTATGAAAATTCTACATAATAAAGATTGAATCACAAATTTCATGAATGATGTGTTTTATAATATTTTCACTATTAAAAAATCCATGATTTGAGGAAAATGTATCAGGGGAACTGATACTCTCATAGTTTACAGAATAAGTCATTATCTTCTAAGTGTTAGATAATTATGGAACCACAAATTTTCATTGGTGTTCCGAAAAAATTCTCACACCAATAACGATATATTGTGTTCACATATTGTCTAGGGGAAAATAACCAATAGAAATATATATCTAGTAATAGAAGAAAACATATGAATGATTTCCAAATAAGAGGATAATAGGTTATGGGATAATTTTTTAGGTCCATTTGAATGAAACATATCTTGATGGTTGGTAAAGAGAAATAGATTTAGAATTCTTCCACATGAAACATATTCCCACAATAATTTACATGATTCATGTATGTTTCCAATTAAATGGATCATGGTGTCCTCTTAAGGTATTGATTGATTTTTTTGTGGTCTGAATGTTTTATAATCATTCCTATCAGGTTAACCATTCTTATTTCATACCCTCTTTTTACATGTATTATTCCAACATCATTTGTTAATGAAACTAAAACACACAACGATACTCATATTTGAGATCACAGATGGACCAACATTCCAAAGGCTTGTTCCCATTGGGTAACATGACCAACAATACTTCAGAAATCATATTGTTCGAGTGGATGGGAATTCAAGCTTATCAAACACTTTGGGGGAATTCATTTTTATTATGAGAATTTTTATCGATTTATTATATGTTCTCCAATCCTTTTTTCATTCCCATGTATGACATGCATCACCATGAATTATTGATTAATTATAAGAATACATTCCAAATAATATACATATATCTAAGGTTCTTAATTAATGGGGATATCTATATGTATCTCATTTTGTAATCTAATGGTATCATTTAATGAATGGAATAGATATTATTTGGTAATTAATTAGGATGATATTGTTTTAAATCCAAGGGATGAGATACTCTAGAGTGTCCTATCATACAGGGAGAGGGAAGATGCGTTGAAATCTAGATCAGAACCAAATATGGGATTTATATATATCCCTATTAAATGATTCATAACCCTCATAATTCACTTCCACTTAAGTTGAAACATAACCATTTACAGTCATTTTGATAGGACAAAACCCTGAAATTTAACGTCATATGAAATGGATATTCGGGTGAATGATTTCTAGCTGCGGATGGTGTTGGACTTATATTGAGGCGGCCTTGGGGACCAATAGGAAAATTGGACTCTCAAATGGGGGAATTTTACTAATGGGAATATGGGCCTATAAGGATGATGATGAATAGGTTCTAGAAGGTTCATGTCCCTTTAGGAAGTGTATCACCATACTGAGAATGTGTCCCATAGAATTTTAGGGTGCATTGGGGTGTTGGGATTAAACCATAGGGAGGATTTCAACATATCCTAGTTAGTTATGAATAAAATCAAACATCGTTTAAAATTTCAGGGGTTATATCTATGGTGAAGGGCCATATTACGTGGTATGGTTGTAGATTAAACCATGTTGGAGGGATAATTTTGGTTTTTCTAGTGTTATACAATGTAGGACGCACATGGTTTTGAAACCTTGTGTAAGGTATCCAATCAAGGTGTTTTGTGGGGTATTGACTAGGGATTACACATGGAAAGATGCCATATTGAATTGATGTCAGGGATTAAATATTTAGATAAGGACCATTTTAATGGACATGATTGGGGAATAAAACATATAGGAAGCCCCTGACAGTTCAGTATGGTTAGGATGTCACTGTTTCCAATAACCTTTAAACCCATGTGAGTCATGCCCTTTGTGTGAAACAAGTAGAAGTAGTAGATGTAATGATAAAAAAATCCATCTTTTCCACTTTTTGAAATATGAATTTAATAAAGGGAGTGGAAAAGAAGATATTTTATAGTCATCTCTGGTATTTCCTTCATAGATGAGAGAGATAGACATGTCTTTGATGCTTATCTCCTCTAATCGATGTACATTGTTCAGGTGAAGAGGGGGAAGTGTGACACCTCCTCTATAAAAACGGTGGAATTACCCTATTATGTATTCTATAATAGTAACTGGGAATGATAGTGGTTTCCCACACTAACCCTTATCGGAGGGAAATGTCATTGGTTCCCCCCAATCCATAGAAATGGGAGGCTCACAAGAGCACCACCAATATCATGAGCACCTACAAAGTTGGGATCCTTTATTACCAAGGGAATGAAGACATGATATCATCCAGAGGATCCATCTTGTTGAGGAGGTTCAACACATGACTCCTATAACCATTATAATGAATACTCATGTGGACAAGATAATGTGCCCAGTTATTTTATCGTATATAGCAGGTGTCCTTGAAAGAGGCCATGTCATGGTGGCATTAGAATACAAAATGAATGTGATTGGAGTTGAAGAGTAGAACACCCTATGATTCCCTATTACACATATAAAGTCCATATGATATATAGTGTTCCCTCCATGTTGAGTATGTACATACAGGGTTAGAGTGACTTATATATAGAATTTTTTAGTGGGACTTATTTCACTTCATGAAGAACCTTACTATATGGGTTTGAGTTCCATCCACATAACATCTTCCAACATAGACATTGGTTTCTCCCACATAGCACAATTCTATGCTGGGTCATCTTACCACTATGTGGGGTTTTACTACGTGTGGGGGAAATCCATAATGGTTAAATCTTCCAATTCTACATGGGATTATGTCTGTTGAGGGTTTTTGGGTTTACTGATGAATTGGTGATTTTCTTTTGATTCATTATGCGATTACATGGTTTTACATACTTAGAATGATAGGTTCTATGTTTTTCTTCCATTTCGGTATCTCTTCTTTCACTCTTTTTTTCCTATTGTTCTGATTTCCCACAAGGATCTTTTATTGATGAATAGAGGGTCTGAGTATAGTTATGGTCATACATCCTTTATAGGAAAAATATAATTAATTTATAGGATTTCAATGATGATTCATATACCCTTGAATTATTTTACATAACTATATATAAATGATAGTTAGCACCTGGAAATGATTTTCATTCACATGGTTTTTTATTCACAACTAAAAAAATCACCCTTCAGAGCCTCTAATTTTTTTGTTAGTAATGGTGGTACAT
This sequence comes from Viscum album, assembly GCA_963277665.1. Taxonomy (NCBI): domain Eukaryota; kingdom Viridiplantae; phylum Streptophyta; class Magnoliopsida; order Santalales; family Viscaceae; genus Viscum; species Viscum album. The sequence continues at coordinate 944,378,136 of OY728155.1, read as the reverse complement.
TGTAGTAATGAGAATGATTTCATTCATAGGTTTTCAGGAGGAGCGATGGTCTACGTAATCTTTTTTATGTTTGGTAATAATCACTCCTTTACATCATCACTCCCTTTGATCATTTTATTCAACCTATTTTTTTTATTTTATTATCAATTTAGAAAATTCATGTAGTTGTTTTCCACTTTTAATTGATGTTTTAAGGACCCCAAAACTACCCCCAATGAAATGGGCTCTAATTTGGGTAAAACGATAAAGTTTAAATGAAGACGTTGGGTTTTTTTGAGTGGGAAATAATGTAATTATTTAATTTACTCCTGATCCAATCGACCCGCATAGAAGAGTTTCAACTATTTCTAGTATTACAAGGAAGACCCTAAAAATGTTTTTACATGCAGTTACCACCATAATTTATTTCTAATTTTATTATGGTAGTGGTTTAGGAGGCATACCATGGATATTTAATAAACCACCCTTTCGTGGGTTATCGACCTAACAGGTTTTATTAATTTTTATTTTGATTTATCGATTTTTGACTAAACCATGAAAAGCATTGGTTTAGTGATATAGAGCTCAACATCAATCCAAGGATCCCCATTGTGGGTTTTCAACCTAGTTATTACTATGACACTATTTTTTGGGATTTTACAGTCATTCCAATTAGAATAATGTTCCTGTTATTCTAGTTTTTTTTAATTTGAAAATGATTTATGGGGTAATGACATCATCATGAAATGTTGGAAAAGAATATCTTAATATTTTTCCAACATGAATGGTACATTGTTTCGCATGGTAAAACAACAGCGACATCAAGAAACTCATCCTGTATTTCTTATTCCCATGTAAATTGTGATATTTGATTTCTCAAGACCACATTGGTTGTATTTTCAAGGGTATGATGTCTAAAAATAAAGAGTGAATATATAAAAGCACTACCTATAAGTGATAACCCGCTCTGACAGGAATGTGTCTTGTGTTAAAGAGGGTTGGTTTAGGGTATAATATACTATCATGTGTATATGACATGGATATTCTAGTAGGAAATCATAGGTGATGAAATTTGAGGGCCAGCATTTAAGGTCACCTAGCATTGATAGTAAGATAAATGATTTTTCTTTATTATGTCAGTTTGTCCAAGAACATTCCATCATCATCAGGCCAGAAGTGTAAAGGTTGTAAGATTAATTCTGGTGTATTTTTAAACCGATGAGAGGTATAGGATGAAACGATCATATGTGAATATGAAGATAGAATAATTCTATCATGGGGACAAATTTTATTTTTTATGAAAGACATTTTTTTGTGGGATACTATTGCATATCCAACTTCGGAATATTCTTCATAGTCAAACAATGTTTTCCTCAAGACATGGACCCACTATTCCTAGTTGATAGGGTGGTCTGTGGATACTCAAAATTCCCTAGACACAGATTTTGGATTATGAAAGGATTGTACCAAAATATAAAATGATCATTTTATGCCATGATTTTTCAGGAATGGGTAACAATGTTTGACCTATATATCTCTAAACCATATGCAATAAGGAATGTTTTTTTATGGTTGGTCCTAGGATATATAGTTAGGTAATCCCTATGTATCTCATCGTAATGAGAATCAAGATATTAAAATTTCTTCGTAGGTTTCCCATATAGGTCAGACCTGTGAATAAGGAAGTTTCATGTTTATCTTTTTTTATGACTAGACCTAGGATTGAAATCCCAAGAATCACCATGTATCCTCTTATGATAAGAATAAAATTGAATATAGTTCGGTAAATGTTTCCCCACTCATCAATAAATCTAATGTGTGGGTAATGGATAATCTTCCTCTGAAATTAGGATCATGTGGAGTGTGAGACGTTTATTGGAACATCCAATGCATATATATTTTGTATATTAAAGTGGGGGATTTTATTATTTTGGTTTCTAGAATATGATAAAACATATAGGTTTCGACATGTATCCCATCAATGCCAGAATCAGCAATAAGTAGTTATTATGATAAAAGACTCCAGTGTAGGTTTGCCTTATATACATGAAAAAGGAATGCATTTCTGTCAGGGCTACACACATGCTTGATGATCTAGGTATCAGTAAATATAATATGATAACTAGAATTAATATATATGTAGTTCTTATAAAACATTCTATATAGTTTCATGTAATAATGATATCAACCATGCAGTTTAACATCATGTGTTAAGGACATGGCTGTACAGTTTAGCATCATGAGGCAAGGATGATATGGGGAAATTTTATCAACATGTTTATCGTAAAATGACATGAATGATATGGGGTTTTTTAGTTTTACTTCATATGTCTTGAACAATATTCCTTTAAAATAATGGATAATTAAAGGTTCATTAAGCTAAGTTTTTCCGACATGGTTTGGACATGAGGGGGACAGAAAATGTAATACATGATTCTTCAGGTTCTTGGATAAGTGGAAATGATGTGTGGCATAAATTCCATTGGGTGTATAGAGAAGGAAAATGTCTCTCCTTATGAAGGAATTTCCTCTACTTGATAGACCATTTTGGAGACCTATGTAGAGACAATAGGGGAATATTTTTCAACGAAAAACAGTAGTTTGCTCATGATAATGACCCTCCATCATAGATATCTATAGAATGATTGTGGAGATTTGAAATTCACTTGGACACAAAGCATGGTAAAGAAATGGAATGTTTCAGAGTATGTAAAAAGAACATGAATCATTATTGTCCATGGAGTGTGAAGTCGTTCATATATATAGTTTAGTCCAATACACGGGGGAAATGTTTTTGTTTCTATGTTAGATCCTAGAACAAGGGACCCAAAATTTAAGTCCTCTTATTTAAAACATGATTCTACATAGAAGATTGGAAATTTATTTTTCATTACCCCATGGTTGTGACAAGGACATGATTTTTAATGTCACTACAATTCTATTTAATTAAAGAGTCAATCCACACATAGTTCTTAATGTACCTGTAAATATTATATCTTGCAACCAGGACACCGGCCTTGTAGTTTAATGTTATGTAGTATGAAAATTCGTCCCAAAAGTGAAATTAGTTTCCTTGATCACGTGGAGTGTCCTTTATGAAGACTAATAATACCATGTGAGCTATGATTAGTGTGAGGTAAAAGGGATGAACAATATTTTTTCTACCACATAGGGGAAAATGAAATGTGAATTCAAATTTTATGGTGGATAGAACAGGATGTTTGATCATGTTGTCCATATGTATGTCAATAGAGTGATAACTAATATGTACGTAGTTATGAAAGGCTTCTTATAAAGGTATTACCCATACATTGGGAGTGATTTTGTTTTATTGAGGGTTCCAGCTAGACCTGGGAGTAGAGATCTAGGTGAAACTACATATCATGTGTGGAATGGATTAACCCCTTGTAGTTATAGAATCCTGTTCAGTTTAACATTATGTGTTGAGGACTAAGGATACTCATCATGAAATAAGAGGAGTTCTATTTTAGGATAGGGTATTGTAGATATGGGAATCACTATGTATAATTTGTGAATAAGAATCAATCCATATGTAGTTCTTGATGGGAAATATCTATGCAAGTCTAATTCATACATAGAAGGTGTAATTTATCCCATTAATTATTTTGATTATTAGCATTGGACCTGGTATTTTAGATTAGAACATCAATAAATATCCATAATAGATTGGAATTAATCAACATGTAGTTTATTAGGGATCTTTTAGTTTAATTTCATATGGTAATGACATTCCCCATGTAGTTTAACATCATACAGTAATAACATTGTTCACCCAAACTAGATGGAAAATAGTATTGCGGTTGGGCCCATGATTAGTGGTATGGGTGTCACTATGTATCTAGGGATGAGATGAATCAATCCATACACTATTATTTATAAGAAATATGTTGGAATGGCTGATCCATATGGATAGGGGGAATTCTTTTCTTATTGATTTTTTTGATTATTACATTTGGAAACCAAATTGGATATTCTAGCATCAATATATATCCTCTATAGATAAGAATCACGTGACATATAGTTCTTGACGAATTGAATCCCTATGTGGATATGAAACTCATGTGGGGACATAGTCATTTCATGGGTTTTCCCATATATCTGGGTCATCCATGATGAACCATTAGTGATATCATGACTCATGTGTATTTTAACATGATGCAGTAAAAACAATGTTATCTTTATTTTATGGGAAAGTTTATTTTGTAGACTAGAATGAAAATAATCCCACCATGGAAAGAGGCCTTGATGATAGAGGTTGTTACAAAAATATTCTTATGAATAGAAGGAAATTTGCGAATGGGCCAAATTCAAGAGCTATATATAACATTATGTATACTAATATGATAAGAATCAATCCACATGTAGTTATTTAACAAGGAATGACAGATGACCGATACTTGGGGTGATTTATTTTCTAGTAAGGATAAGATGGTTTTGTGACATTTAGCATCATACAGTGATGATATTGGTGTAGTGTAGTTTAATGTGTTGTGAAATGAAAAAATATTTTATTATTTTTAAGGTCTCGCGATAATGAGAAGACACACATTTTAATGTCATAAAACCGAGATGATTTTCCATAATGATTATCATCAAGAGATCATGATAAATTAATATGATGTTTAACATTATGTGATCAAAATATTTTATAATTAATTTAAAGATCATACAATCAGAATGTTTTTTCATGTAGTTTAACAACACTTGATTGGGTAGTTTTATCATGTAGTTACTATCATGTGACCAGACATTTCACAATGTGACTACAAAAAATAATTCTCAAGGATCTTCACATTTTTAAAATACTTTGTAAGCTATATATCCATTGAAATAATAGAAAAGGCTCTATTTATGTAGACCTTATGTATTTCATAATATCACCCCCATTTTGGTTCCATCCTCAGATTTTTCTATACGGGTATCATCAATGTTTGGTAGAAAAACAAAATCTCTCCTTTGAGGAAATATCGGAGGAATAAATTTTTTTTGAAGGATCACATTATGTGGTTTTGGTGGCCTTCCAAATTATTAAAAGGATTTTATCTGTTCTCATCCATTAATTCTAATTCATCGTTCCATTTCAAGGATTTTTCATCTGTAGTTAATTAATAATAGAAGTAAATGATGAGTGAGGGAAATTGAACATCAATGGGAAAGACCACCTATATCACATATACTAGTGAGTATGGGGTAGCATGGGTTCCAATGCAAGTCATGGTTTGATAAGTCCTATAGTAATACAATTTATTTTACTGAAATTTTTATATCATGTGCCACTATCTTATTTAGTATATTATAAAGGGGTTTGTTAAGGTACTCAATCAATCTTTTAGTTAAGTTATGGTATTTTTATGGAGGGTTGGATTTGATTTCATGCTCCTGATATTTCTTCTCCAATTTAGCAGAACAAAAAATGGTGCCATTATTAATCGATGTTATATGAAGGAAACCAAATATGGTGATGATGATATGTATTTTTGAATTTATTGATGTTTATTTGGTCAAATTAATTGAGTCTTATGTATTTTTCCAATATAGAGAAAAATTGGGATGTTGTTAGAATATACTTGAGCCTTTTGAATTTAGTGGGAGGATGTGGTCTCCTGAAATCAACTCCCTATACAGAAAATGCCTAGACATTTTTTGATGTTTGTATCAATTTTTCCGGTTGGTTAATTATGATGATGTGAACATGGTAGGAATGTTTCTTTTTATTAAATATTGTATAATTCTATGTTTTTGTTGGAAAATAGTACCCATGGATTGAAATCATATGAGAAATACTAAATCTTGAACTATGGGAACTGAAATCTCTAGTGTGCACATCATTCACGATAGAATCGACCACTATTCCATCAATGCACCAATGAAGGACCCCATAAAGTATCAACTTATAGATTAACTTTTGAGGATTGGTTCCATCTTATAAAAAAATGTTTTTTTCTCATATTTAGAAATTTTATTTCATGGATCCATCTTGTGGGGGATAACTATTTTGACGGTAGTCCAAATGTGTTTCGTTAAAATGGTTGTAGGACCATATGGTTTGGGGATGGGACTGACACAATTGACCTATTTTTTGTAGTCTTTAATGCAAGATGATATCATCTAGATTTTCAAAGTGAAGATGACTAATTTATCCCAATATGGATCTGATCAAGACATATATAAATTTTCTATGTAATCATCATTGGTTTTTTAATCGTGGTAAGTGATTCAATGTATGATCTAAATGTAATTATTCCTTAAATAATTAGGTGTGGTTTATCAGGGGGATTATATATTCCTTTTCGGTGGAAGAATCCCCATTGAACTACTTAATGACCAATTCTAATTCTTCTTTTACCTTATTTGAGATAATTGTACTTCAAGTTATATATATTTCTCTATAATGAGAGCCTTATATTATTCTTCATTGTTCATTCACTATTTTGATAGTAGGAAGAAGTGAGGTAGTATTGCCTTTACTAGTTAAATTAACATGACTCCCATCCCTAATTTATTAATATTGTGGTCTCCTATAATCCTTCTTTTTGGGCTTCTAGATATACCATCAAAATACATCTCCAATATCTGGGGCCCTCTTGAATAGATATAAATGATTAATTGGGTAGTTTAGTATCCTATGATGTCATTAATGCCAAGGGGTCCTTTTATCAATTGTTTAATAAAATCTAGTGTTTCACCATTTTCAGAAAAACATAATGAATATCAAAATACTTCAAGATGGAATCCTAATATGACAGATTCTAATAAAGAATTAGCTGGTTGAGAATTTATTTGAGTGGGGTTCTATGAGAGACCATATGGGCCTCAGATTTTTGTAGGCAGTCACTCAGTTTTTGGAGAACAATTATTTATGCCAAAAACCTCATCTCAATATTTTAATAATGAGCCTTGGCATCAATCATGGTCAATATGAGGTAATAAATATTTTTTACTATACTGATTATTCATTTTCCTGAGGAAGGAACCCGATGATTGCTCTAGGTTTGTAACATAAATAATAAGATCCCTTCTTTTGATAAGAGTAATCAGCAGTGTCTCGTTCCAGATATATTTCATGATGCTATTATATGGTTCTTAACACTAATAAATCTACTAATAAGTTACCCCCTTTTTCATTAACATGGTGAAGGTTACACATTTTCCAACATGTTTTTCCATAAAGCACTTGATGTAGGACATGTTTCCTTTAAGGCCTATCAAATATATTTTTTTGAGGAGGGACATGCAATGGATAGACTTGGTATTCTTAGGGAGAACCTAGATTACATGGTGGAGTACATTAAAGCTAATAATTCCTATAAGGTAATTTGGAGTGAACCCTTTAGTGGGTTCTTTTTCATGTTGTTCTATTTACATTTTTTGAAGAATGTTTCATTTTCTTCTCGGTGGCAGGCACACTATCATGTTTTACCCATAAAATTAGAAACATATATTTAAATGAACATTCCTAGGAAGAGTTTTATGACATGATTTATGGCATGTTAGAATGTAGCACATACATTGTTCATGTTGATGGGAAATACACTATAGAAAAAAACTCCTCAAGGGACACTGACGGAGGGGGAATCTTTATCTTCATGTGCCATTCAGATTTTATTGTCTCCCAAATATCTATCCTGGAATCTGGGGGCTTCATATCATTCCATTGAATTGATTATTTACTCTATGCTAGGGACTGAGATACCATCCTTTTGGATGTTCTAGTTGAAATCTATTAAAATGATGAAGACTCATCATGTCCCATTATTCTTTTTGATGGGGAAAATATTAATAATCTATTTAAAATATTTAACCTCCCAAATGATGATGGATATGGTGACCATATCAAATTCATATTGGATTTTGGAAGCATGTGATGGGTTCATCCTTTCGGAGACCTTTTTATAGAATCAGTAGTCCTCTGGTAAGACCGGGCGATGAATTTACACCCTATGATTAAGGCTATGAATTTCTATTTAGTTCCAAGGGAACAAATCTAGAAGATACTTGAGGAAGTGGATATATAACTCTTTCCATTCAAATGATATGGTTCCATTGATCAATGTTGTTCATGGGTTTTCCTATGTACTGAGATTTATCTCTTTGAGTTCATCAATAGTGGCTGAGATTCCCTCCTCAAATGATGGAGGGGGAATCCCTGAGATCTTAATCTTCTTCTCCATCCTCTTTTTTTTCAATGTGATCCATAGGGGAACCGAGTAGTAGGGTAATCTATACAATGTTAGTAGAGAAATCCATATTTTCCTATTCAAAAGATGAAACTACTTTCTTTGACCCAGCTGACACAGTGGGATTTCATTTAATCATTGTGTAGGCTAGAGTGAGTGATGGCGAATGATTATATCCATCCTATTTGGGTTTTGAGACTACCCGTTCCACATCAACTAGTGAGTTTGGGATTTCTTATATCGATAGGGATAGAATTAAGGCATATTCCTCTATGTTGTAACATTGTATATGGAGTCCTAAAGTGTTTCAACACATCTAGACTCAGTGGATATGATAAAAATCATGAAGAATGTTGTATATGTGTCAGATCTTGGACTCATATGATTGAATTGATTGATGGGTAACATGTATTCATTGAAAAGCAATATGAATCGATTGGTTGAGATCATTTTCAGACCATTCAGGTAGATGACCGAAGCAGCACCCTCAACTAGGGGATGTTTCTCTTCCATTTGAATTAATGATGCATATATATATTGAAACTCATAGGATTCAAATGGGGAATTAACATCGTACAATTTTATTATTATTCCATTAATATAGTATTTGATATTTTGATGGTACTAAAAGGGAATTGAAGCATGTTCAGGATTCCAATGCCTTTGTAGGAAGGATTATAATTCTATATCATGCTGAATAGCACAAAATTCAGAGTTGGATACTAGGTCTCCAAATTGGGAATGTATCTTGATTTGTACCATAAGGCTTTTCTTGACTTTTTCATACCATTATAGTATTAGAGGGGGGAGGTTATATATAATATTCATTGTAGATCATTAATCAAAGTGTATGGAGTTGAATTGTATTAACTCTATATCAATTTTCAATAAAAAAATTGATTCGACAACACCATATATCATTCCACACACATACATGGGTTTGATGGATCCTTGTATTAATGCATCTTCATCAATATTATTGAATGAGATAACCACTTGATATTATGAAATAATAGTCTCTGTTTGATAGACCCCAGTACAAACTACTTTAGCTTTAATCTCTTGGGGGCTTTGTAAAATCATTATGAGTGACTCATTGGGGTATTTTGACAAGATCAAGGAATCCTAGATGGATATATTGGATGATACCAGGGACAACTATTTTAGGATTTCATACTTCTAGTCTAAAGGCCTTCACATCCTAGTGAGGGGATTTACCTTCACAAAGGATTAATGTGATAGAGTGTTTTATGTAGATGGTTCAATACTCAAAATATTATTTGGAGATTCTCATATCCTTGTTGTGTATGACCGAGTAGGTTTGCCAGCATATCATCAGTGATTTGACACATATATCCCCTCCAATTGATATTCTAGATTAATTATGTCTAGGTGGATTCTAGAATATGTAACACGATCTTCATTCTCTTATTAGACTCCCTGAATGGGTATTCATTGAGTTCATAAAATGTTGATAGTCCAGGTAGGGACATTCCATGAAATATGGTTCATTCTACAACACTACATTCCCTAGAATCATCAACAATTATTTCTTTTTCCTCTATTTCCCCTATCATATGTGGGAAATTGAGTTGATATACATACTAATCATTTGTGAAGGTATACATTAAACAAATTAAAATGATTAAACTGAATATTAACTCATCATCTATTGATAAATTTTTCTTGCTGACCGTTTCTGGTGGTACTATTTTACAGTGTGGTGCATGTTGTTTCAAGAATGAGGGAATAAATTCTGATAGTGTCTAATCCAACTTTTCCCTTAGTGAATTTCCATCCCCTTTCACATTATCAATACCTTTATTTAAAATGAACTTTTTCATTGGATGCCTTTTTGGGATTTGTGGGGATAAAGACAATGGCAATGATACAACAGAAGCAGTTTGGGGCATAGTTTGTCTTTCTAACTATTCATGCAGTATACAATGAGTTCATTTAATTTAATTTTGAGATACACAAAAATATAACTTAGTTTACATTCTAATAACCACTAATTTCAAGTCATCTCCTACCTTATGGGTTTAACCACAAACATACACTAAATGTTCGGGTGGCATTCTCAAATATACATTCCTAGAGTTAACCATTTTTGCATGGAGTATCTAATAGTGGCTCATTCCAAAATAGAATTCCTTATTTCTAATTGTCATGGAAATATTTATTTGATCATCCATACATACATGATTATGACTCTTAGTTTATATAATGTTGACAATATCATTTCCATAATGGCTATTAATTAGCCTTAGACATGATCATTCTTTGGAAAAGTAAACTTTGTTCCATCACAACTAGAAATGATTTCAAATGGGTCCCCTTTTCTCTACATGGTGAGGAGGGGGTTTCTATTGACCCCAAGGGTGTGATGCATGATTTTCAATGAGTTTTAGAGCTAGGACTGTGGAAGAGGATAATATGTCTTTGATAAACGCCACCTCCACCTTTCCTGCTCTTTTTGTAGTGTTTGTTTGAGCTATTAGGGACTTGATATAAGTTGGTTGTATGTATGATTTTATTCGTTAGGAAATTTTAGAAAAAATTATTAATACACTTGTATTTTTCAATGGGTTAACTGGTATTCATAATCGAATAAAATATTCTCTATGAAAATATTTAATAGAACTTCTTAAGGAAGTTGCAAGTTTACGGAGTGCGCATACCCTTACATATAGAAATAAAATATCAGATTATGTAATTCTACCAATTTTTTAAAATTTAGAGTTCAGGGATCATTTTATATTTAAGAGTATAATTTTAATTAAATAGGGACATCCGGTGGATGATTTCCTATCCAATGATTGACTAATATGTTAAATAGGTGTATCATATGAAGGATGGCCAATGCACGGTTCTCATGAATAATCTATTTTTCAATGAATCTTTTTTAGGGTTTCTTTTTATGGGATAATAATGGGATGAAAGGTAAGTTATATTTTGTTCCATGTCACCTGCTCCATTAAATTTCATAAAAATAGGACTCCAGAAATTTGGAGGGGGTGGAGTGGTAGTCACCAAATTTTGGTAAGGTTTCAATTCTAGATGTATGTTTTCACACCATTACTCCCCTTATTTTAATCAATCATCCAATGGATCAATGGTGTCGATTATATGATGATAAATGTTTGGTAGAAAAGTAGATTAGATAGGTGTAAAAATACGATGAAAATAACATATTGGTTCAAATATTTTTTTCCTGTGGATAGCATACTAAGGAAATATTTTTTAGATTTTCCTAAATATATTATTCTTGTCTCCCAAATGGAGGAAAATTAGTATATCCATCCATGATAGGTTTATTGTATAGTAATGTTCCCAGCACTAATTTGGATAGATGTTCTAGCCCTGTGTTAGTCACTAGAATGAAACCTTTCTGTTTAGGTAAACCTATTGAACGTGTATGAAGTGTTTCTTACCATGTAGCATATTTGAAACAAATACTACCTCAATGATATTCTAAAGTGAGTCTTCTAAACTCTTTCATTTTTTCTTCCTGCATAGAGAATCTCTTTTCAGGTGCAGAAAGGTCATCCTTATCAAAATGTGTAGAAGGGTTTTTATGGCCTGGAATATTTACTTTTCTATAATAATTATTCTATGAGGATGAGGTGTGGTATTTGTTTAGGGAGAATAAAAATTTAGTGTGATTCTATGATTTATGGTATATACACATTAATTTGTCTTAGTGTGGGCTTTATTCCACATGGGACCACATTCTACATACTCCATTTCATTTACATCATTTACGGTGCTGTGTAAATGACTAAACTCCATAATATTTACTAATTCATAATAGATTGGGACATCCCATTGGCTATTTAATAATAGTATGGTTGTTTGTTCCCTTTGCTGGACCTCTACCTTCTATTCCGAGATCCAATTTGTGATTCTTGAAGATGGGTGATTCAAATGGAATCTACATAATTCCTAGTCATATTGCTCCCTTTTAAGGACAATGGGTCATGAGATGGGGAAATTAGATACCATAAATTTAATTACCATCCCTATATGGGAGAAGAATGAATTCCATCGACGGAGAGGATGACTTAAAAATGTATCCGAGCCATAAAGGGTGGGTTTCCCTCTTATTTTTTTGTTTCACCTTAAGCTAAAATTTTCATCTTTTGAGAGGAATTTTTGGTTAAAAAGGCATATAGTGCTACAGGCTATGAAAGATCTTGTATGTCCTAGTCATCTGCTACATTAACCGCTCTCATGCACTCTAGCATACTTGTTTGAATGCGAGTATGGTACCATGAAATATCCGTACATGAATTTATTTCATTTAAGGATATTTTAAGTGTGTAATTATTGGCTTACCTTAAAGTAGAATCATTCACAATGTCTTCAATTTCTCAATTCAAAAGTTTTTTGATGGATTTCACTCATTGGGCCTAACACTATGGGACTTATTCCTAGCCAATTCATATTGGTTGTGTTATATTTCCCAATCAAGTGATTTTTAGGTAATCCACCTATGATTAATGAAATTACATGATTTCATTTAAAGTGGGTTCTCAAAATCTATGTGTAGGGAAAAATCCAAATCTCCATGTTCCCACATCACTCAGTTTATACACTAGGTGGGTCATTGAAATGTAGATGGCTAAATCATGAAATGAATTGAGGCATGATGATTGATGATCATTGTATTTCTTATCTAATAAATATATCCATGTAGATGAGATGGCTTCCATGTGGATTTAATTTTGATGCACTACTAATATATTTGCATGTTCTATATACAATTTAATGGAAATAATTTTTCTTTTATGTGGCCTAAATTTGTCCATATATTTTTATCGATTTTGTTTGTTTTTCCTTATGTCAATGCCTTTAGAATTTTTAAATATGAAGTGAATGAGGGAAAATGAATAAAAAGTATTAAACCCCCATAAAATTTTATTATCATGAGTATCATATAATTTTTTTCTTCTTCTAGAGACTATTCAACATGATCTACACAACATGAGCGCTTCTTGACCAGTTTTTTTCACAAGAAATGATGCTAATGGAGGTCTCATTAGAATGGGAATGGTTCAGAAGGGGATCGAAGGATGAGTGTTGACCTAAGAAATCATTGTTTTATTAATGATATCTATTTTTATTGATAGGGTATCTATCATATCTAGACCCATCTTTCCAGGCACTTTAGAATGGGAAGGAATTCTTTTATTTTACATAGATAGGGGAAACAATTCTTAGTGCAAGGAAATATCACTTTGGGAGGACCATTGTAGTGAATGAAATCATGGTTAGGAATAAAATAATTTCTCCCCATCCAAATGAAGGGAGAATTTATATAGCTTATACACTGAGGATGGCCTTCAGGATGAACAACAACATGGGGATGACATTATTTTTCTATTGAAACGTCACTTCGAGAATGACCCTAGTAGTGATTTCCATCATGGAGAGGACTACCATCATAGCTCTATGTCTGACTGTAGGAAGAATTTATACATCATATATCATGGAGAGGACATTTAGAGTTTAAATAAAAAATTGGAGGACCTTCACGCGACTTGATTGTTTGGAAATGAGAAGGGATACCACAGATCCCATCAAGAGATAGGTTCCAATGATTGTCGATTTTTTCCATGATGGATGCCTGCATGGTATATTCTCTTAGAGGACCTCCAATAATACTGGTAAAAAGTATGTGGGGAGTATCTTTACAACTAATACTACCACTTTGATAATTGTTTATCAGATCATTTTGTTCCTGAACCACCATTAATATAAATTTTATGGCTTAAGGACCTCCATAATTTTGTAGAGAAAGGTTATGAGTCTACACTTCATTTTCCAATCTCCTCTAGTGAAATTTATTTTTGGGATCTCTCTAACAAGAGACTGGTCATAGTTTCTATAAGTTAATAACTTCATATATCAATTCTTATTCATGTGGATATAGTAGTTATATAGGTATATTCATTATGATTCCTTAGTTTTGGAAGGTATATATGCCTAACCAAGAGTTCCCACCAAGTGGACCAGTGTGCCCCACTTGGAAGGGGTATTTGTGCATAATACTTTTATCCATTTATTGCTGAATATTGAAACAACCCTCCTTGATGGGGGCAGAGATGCATGTTTTATCATGAGTGACCATATCGTTGGGTGCATGATTCACATCACTTGAGGAGTCATGGTTGGGGGGACAAACTCCTAGCTATTTTTGATGACACAATCAACTCTTGGAAGGTTGGTAGGATATATTTATGAATTTATGTCTAACATTCTATTGTATCCATTGTTTACTGTGAAACATACTTGTAAGTAATGGTAATATACGTCCATTCCATTTTTAGGGAAGGAATGTGAGTATTCACTTAATTTGTAGCCAATATATGCCCACTGCATCCTCCAATTGCCACAATATTCTACTAGTGGGTTACACATACCAATGTTGGTATTCAAAATTATTTTTCATTGTTGTTGTATTTGGGTAGTGGTATTGATGTTCAACCACAATAATAAGAATAAAATTCTAGTTTGAGATCATATTTTTATGGATGGATGGATATAAATGTGTAGTTTTTTTCATCTTCCATTATGTTTGCACCATTTCTGATAGGTGGTATTTATCAGCAGGAACAAAGGAGATGTCCAATTTTAGATTCTTTGAACATATTCATTCATGAACCTTCCTAGTGACACAATTTTGCATGACTCTTGTTGTGTCCCTTGGTGCATTACTCTCTTCAGGGTGTGAATACTGGGTTTCATGTAATTGAAATAGATGACTACTATAAGGTTCCCATGGGAGGGAAACCAATGATTTTTTGATGATGATTATATAGAGAACTTAATCTGCATGCCTAAGGTAAGGTGGGAATATTTTATAATTTTATGGGTATATACTCCTAAAATAGTATGAGACAGGTACTATGGATGTCTATTTCTGGGTCACCGACCATCACTTGGTGGATGGTTTGTGGGGATTCATCATTTGGATAGCTTTTCTAGCTGCCTCTAGAGTTTTAAGGTTACCATTCAGGTGGTACCAAATTTATAATTTATTTTTAACCCATAATTAATGATTATGGGTGGGATATGTAATTATCAATTTGGTCAAGGAATCACCATGTACAGTCGAAAATGCACATGTCTATGAGAAATATTGAGTCACCATTGGATTGAAGAGTGTTCTGGTGAAAATTTCTTGAAATATATGGAAAAAACAAAAATGAATACCCCATAATGGTAGCATATCAATAAATGAAAACATGAACCATAATTCACTAAGTGTTTCCCTATTTTAGTTTGTGATGTAAAGGGTCCTCACTGGTGGGTGATACTATAATGTTCGTTATGGATTCACATCAGGTGCACTAATTTTTTTAATGAAACGGGTCATGGTTTCCACTTTATGGTAGGATTGATTGTGGGGGGGGGGTGTGAATGTTGAAATATTAATCACATTAGGATCACCATTATAATCTCACAGTCTCTTATGAAACGATTTTTTCCAATGGGTCTTGTTCATGGAACTAAAAACCCCCCAATATACACATATATGTGAGGACACCTGGAACTACGTTCCTAAGGTAGACACTCATTGGGAATCTCATCCAAAGATACATATGAACTCACATTGGCTGACATTAAGAGAATTCATTCTCATCACACCTTTTTTGGGGAACTATTTATTATTTGATGTCTCTCTTATATATTTAAGACATGTTTTGTAATCATTTATTCATTCCCATGTATGACTTGGTTTAACTTGAAAGAATGATTAATTATAAACCATCATTCAGAAGAATCTGTATGTATCTAATGTTATTCTTTGATGTGTATATATATATGTATCAAAGGATTCTCTATCAATGGTACCCTTTTATGAAAAACTAGAGATTGTTCAGTCTTTAATTAGTATACTATTGGTCTTAAAAATTGTGTGGAGGTGCGGATCAGTTTTTTGTCATCAAGGGAGAAATATGTTCCTTGGATATTTGTATGAAACCTAAAATATGGGTATCCAACATGTCCTTGTGAAATAAGTCAGAACCCATGTAGTTTGGGGCTACATTATATGACAGATCACCTTTTACAGTCATGGGACAATGACCAAACCATGTAGTTTAATTTTATGTGCAAAGGTTGTTTTTGGGAATGATTCATTTGCAAGGATGGCGTGACACTTACATCAAGGATTCCTTAGAGACTCAAAAGAGATGTTCTCTCCTAGGCGGTGGAATGATCCAACTAAGTATATGAACCAATAATGATAGTGATGAAAGGGTTCTAAATGGGACATGTCCTTCGGGGTTATATATGATCATATTGGGAATTTAACCTAGATGATATTATGTTGACTTCAAGTGTTGTTTTTGATCCTAGGGGAGGCAATCGACATATCCAAGTTAGTTGAAAATCAAATATATTTTTATTAGGGATGTTTTGGATTATAACGAATGAACATTCCCATTTGAAGAGGTCAGGCTTGGGCCAATACCAAGTAATATGCCCAATTTGGGGGTTTTAGGGGATTATACCATGTAGGAGAGCCATGTTTTTGGAACCGTGAGGAAGGTCTCAACTGAAGGAGTTATTGGGAGTATTTATTGGATCTAACGCATAGAAACATGCACTTTTGAATAGATTTAGGGGCTTAAATCTATGGAGTTGTCTCATTTTAATGGATATAGTGGGGTTTATACCATATAAGAGACCCATGGAGATCTATGATTATTGGTATTCTATGATCTTCTGTAACCTATAGAACCACATTACTCATTCACATTGTGAGAAACAAGAGGAAGCAGTAGATATTCAGATTACAAGATCCATTTGTTTATTTTTTGGATTGATGAAAATCCCAAACAGATAGAGGAATAATGATTCATGATGATAATATCATATATTTCATTCATATCATGATCCCAATGGGTTGAGGGGGGGGGGGATTTGATGCCTATATCCTCATGTTATTGTACTGTAGGTTGGTGAAGAGTAGAATGACTTCCTAGTACCACATTAAAAACTAGGGACTTAATTCAGGAGGCATGTACTACTTGGTTGAGGGTAATAGAGGAGTATTAAGAACTAATCTCCCATGAAGGGAACAGCTAGTGTTTCCCCTCAATAACATGAATGAGAAGGCTCATGTGAAAACCTATGAGGCTGTGAGCTGATCTAAGGAAAGGACAATTGTTACCATGGTAATGTATACCTAATAAAATCCTAAGGATCCACTTTTTTGATGATGATACATACATGACACCAATTACCATTGATATTTAGACTAGAGGAAAAGTGGGATAGGAGGGAAATGATGGGAGTTGGAGAAGATAATACCCCAGGATACCACATTTTTTCAAGATGGTTCTTATGTAGGATTTGGTTCCCTACATATAGAATATTTCCATGCCAGTGAGGGGGAAGTCTATGTTTTAATATTCAATTTGGTAACCCTTTCACTCCACATCGCAACTTTTCTATGTGGGATGGGGTATTTTCTATATAGCATGTTCCTATGTGGACTCAGGTTCCTCGCATGTTGTATATTTATATGTGGTGTGGGGATACCTATGGGTATTGTATTACAATGTGAGGTGATGTTTCGTAAAGTATCCATCCACCTCTGCTCCATCATATTGTGTTCGCGAATGGTTTTTTGTTTTTTTGATGGCTGGGGGAATTTTACTTCATTATAAATTCTATGATGTCAATTTAAAATCATGGAATAAAATGCTCTATGTTTCTTTTTCAAATATGATATCTGTTCAACCTCTCATTTTCCCTCTCTACTTTTTATTTCCCTTAGAGTTCATTTATAGAGGAACTGAGGGACTGAATAGTAGGATTTCCAGTAGTCTACAATTGTCGAAAAGGATTTTCTTTAAGAAAAACCAATGATGATTCATAGTCTTGAAAACAATTTCATTCATGGGGGAAAGAGAATAACTTCAGCCTCCAAAAGTGTTCTTCACTCAGGGATTGGTTATTTATGATAGTATGAAATAACCGTCTTGATCCACCAAAGATTTAGTTTTATTCTTTGGTGTCGTAAGTACCATATCATATCATGAACGATTTAATTTGTGGGATTCCATGTAGAGTGGTGGTCCTCATAGATTTTTTACTTTAAAGGACCGTGTCTACTTTTAAAATTTTTTCCCCTTTGAACCTTTTATTCAAAATCTTATTCTGATTTTATTTTTCATATACCAAATTTATGGAATTAGTTTATCCTTTTATGATGTCATTTCATCACCCAACAATGTAAAAATTGGAAATTTATCTATATTTCCTATATGAAAAAGAAGATGAAGACTTCAAGGTTGCTTTAGCTTATACAAATGGATGTTTTTTTTAAAATTTCATCAAAATAAAGAGTTGAAATATTTTATTGTGTGATGTTTATAGATTAATACTACAAAATAAAATGGTTTATTCTAATAAAATACAAAAACTAGTTATATTGATGAATCATTGTAAATCAGAGTAGAATAAAAACTATTATTGGTGTGAAGATCTAGAATATTTTACCTGATAATAGCACCAAATTAAAAAATCTAAAAATTGATGAATATCTAGAAAATAATTGAATTCAACATCATGTATTGGCTAATATAACACCACAACATAATGTTGTTATGGAAAGAAGAAATCACAAATAAAATATATTGGCAAATAAATGTTTATTAAAATGTATCTTTTATAATGATACTAGAGAGATTTGAATCTTTCATTAGTTCATATGTCAAACAGTTTTTTTAATGTGAAATGAATGGGTGAACTCCAAATGAAATATAGTGTGCAAAGAATCCAATACTAAAATAAATCTGTGAGTTCGGAAATAAATATAATGTTCCTATATAATACTAGATAATATAATTAAAATTATATATAGATGAAGGTGTATTTCATTGATACATATCAATGGGAAAAGAACACAACTGTTAGAATAAAATACTTAATTATACAACTCAGATAAATGATGGTATGATGTTTTAATTTGGTCAAATGAAAAAATCACAAGAGACAATTTTACATTAAAACCGCCAAATTTTAGAATCATTATTTGATGAATAAGTATAGGGTTTAAGGAGTGTTATATTGCATGAAGAGAACCATAATGTAAAATTGTATTTTGAATAATGATAGGTAGTGTGAGCTAGTTCATAGAAAAATATAGATCAAGGATGATATAATATAAAGAAATATAAACAGAAAACATTAATCCCGATTCCAAACCCATAGAATGATTCATTAGTAGTATTAATCATTGTTTTCTATTTATAAACCAAAATCTATTGTAGAATCTCAAAGTGATAATAATTAGATTTAGGATTTTAATGAGGTAAGTGAATAAATAGAGAATAATATCAATTGGGACATCCTTCCATTGGAAAAGTTATAAGTAATTAAGAAAAAGTGGGTATTTCAAGAAAAATTAAATGAAAATGCAATAGGGATTTGGTAAAAATAAATAATTTTTTGTAAACAATATTACCAAATAAATGGAATTTTAATCGATGATACATATTCTCATGTTACGTGTATTGAAACTATTTGATTATTTCTATCCATGGATCTTTGCAAGGCATTTAAATTATTTTAAATATATTTCAAATAATCCTTGTTGAATGTTTTCCCAAAATATGATGTTTAGATTGAGAAAACATGTGGGATTTATTTTTATTATAATGGAGATAAAGTGTTCATGTTGAGGAAGGCCTTATAAAAACTCAAACAAGCACTAAGAGAATGATATTAGATACACGAAAAATTTCAAATGAAGTAAATTTTTTATATCGGTGGTGTTGATCAAAACACCTATATCATGCATTATGAACAATGGTTTATGGTGATAATTAATATTGATGTAATATTTTTATAGGTTTATATGAAAACCAATTCATGTACATTTCTTAAAAAATGTGGTGCAAATTTTATATGTATATTATTTGTTAAATAATATTTTTACATTGTTTGCTTGTCAATTAATTAATGGACTGAATATTCTTCTCACAAAAAAAATATCCCCAGGAAGTTATAAGAAGAATTTATATATGTGAATCAAGACCTTTGAAAACTCTGGTGGATAAAAGAATAAAATATCAAAATATAAGTATGAAAACATGGTAAATGTTACCACGTATTGGAAACTTATTAGAAATATACTATATTTTACAGTAACTTGACATGAAATTATATTTTACACTATTCAAGCTACTCATATTCATAGTGATTTCAAGGAGAGAAACATGATAGATGTGAAAATAATTATATTATATTTTCAACATTAAATTAAATAGGGTGGTTCAACCATAAAGATTTATATAACAATATATGGGGATACACTAGTGTGGATAAGGTTAGTTAATTATATGATTAAAAATCAACTTTTTATGGTAATTTTTATCTTAGTTGTTTATGTAATTCATAGAAAATCATGAATAAATATTTAATTTCATTGAGAATTTTCGAGGATGAGTTCATTATTACTACTCTAGAGTGAACCCAATTTATATGGATGAAATATAAAATTAATGGAATTTGTCTTGAAGTATGTTATACCTTTCAAATAATGTGTGAATCTGTAGTGCGTTCTATTTTATTAAATAAGCAATATAACAGTCATTAAATTAGAACATTGAGAGAATGTTTCATTTCATAAAGTAAAATATGGGGAAAATAGTTATTGTTTACGATTATTTATCCATAAAATAAAATTTTCTAGATATATATAAAATGAAACAACACAAATTTATTTTTTGTAAGAATTATTTGGCATTTGTTGTCTAACCATATCCATCAAAATAATTGATTCTAGGATGGAACTCTACATCCAATAATTACTTCAGTGAGAATGTTATATATTTTCACATTACATTTTTTGCTTTCTAATCCCATATTTAGAACATTTTATTATATTAAACACTTTGTGTTTGTTTCTTAATGGGTATAAAATCCCAAAAAGTGTTTCATATAGCGGGATCATGGTTGACCAAAAGGGGATATTTTTTAAAGTTAATTCATGTGGAGTTTTTATGTGGTTGAATTGATTCAATGGTTATACAGATTTTTTTTATAAAAAAGTGTTTCTATCACTAATAATTGCACACATGGTATTATAATTGATGATTAGCATCTCATTGATACTCTTTCAAAAGTGGATGGAGTGTTTAAGGTTTTAAAAAACATAGTGGGTATATTTCTAAAAAATTACTTTGTGATATTTTTCTATAATTTGA
This sequence comes from Viscum album, assembly GCA_963277665.1. Lineage (NCBI taxonomy): Eukaryota > Viridiplantae > Streptophyta > Magnoliopsida > Santalales > Viscaceae > Viscum > Viscum album. Next base: position 944,356,730 of record OY728155.1, on the reverse strand, counting down.
TTAATGAAAAATGGAATGAGGTTTATTATAAAATGATTTTATTTAGAGAATATACCATATTAAATACATTTATTTCTAAACCTTGTTGGGTTTCAAACAAAAGGAAAGATAAACATTTCCATCCAACCAAGTCGTCATGACCCCACATATGAGAGAGCTATCTAAACCATACAGGGGAACCTCCTAGATTAGATAGCGATGACTAGACTAGTGATGTTGTTGATAATGCACACATGATACAATGTGTGTATGGAAGCATGTGATAAAGCATCGGGTGATAGTATACTGGATGTGTCTAATGATGCAAGGAGGTGCTATAGAGAATACTAAAATTATACATTATTACTAGCATCATCTATGTTATTGTAAATAGTTATCTTATATTGTATTATATTTTTGGAGACTTTTAGGAAGTGGGTAATGTTATTTTAGGTTTTGAAGCTTCAATAAAAAATTATAATGCATTTATGGTTCTAGGGGATCATGGTTCCATTAAAATTTATTTGGGGTCTACACAACAATAGATGTTACTATGATACAAGATGGGGGATCCAAAGATATTAGGGTTCTCTATGGAATAAATAGGTTGTCCATGAGGTTGATAAGGTTTGAGTAGTTTATGTATCATTTTAATTTTCAGTGTTTCTATGCCATACTAATTTTGATGACGTATCATATCACACCAAATAATATTACATCATAACACAATGTAAAGGAATCTACTAAGAGGTGTAAAGATGCGTTATTTATCTATGAGATGATAATCTATTCAACCACAAGACATCAAACCTCTATAGTGATGACCATGAAATATTCCAAATAGAGGGACTCATGACTATTCCATAGTAATGATGGATACACCTCAAAAGGTGAAAAATAAAAGGTGATATGTCTTAGTTCCTCATACCACACCGCATCAAGGAAGTTTTTAGATTGGTGAATATTTTATGTTATTAATAGTTTTTTGTTAAAACTCCCAATTAGTTTTTTGATTTTAATGATGTTTAATGACCCTATTTATCAGTGGGGTCACTTGGAACAATTTTGGTTCAATAAGAGTCAATATCAACCATTGGACAAATATTAAAGGAGGAAGATACTACAGTCACATTACAAAAAATAGGTGGAAACCCAAGGGAATTAAAAATAATAATTTTTCTATACAACATTACTATAGTAATTTTTCTAGATCACATATAGAAGGTTGAATGTTAATGAAGGTTCTCTTGTAGAAGTCTCTTCCTCACTAGAATTATACATTGATGTGCTAATGAGAAACACCATTGTTGGTAGAGGTTCATATCATACTAATTTATAAAGAAGAAAAATTTGAATGATAGAGCAGTTAGTTCCTTATTTAAGGAGTGAAAAAGGTTCTCTAACATTTATTGGTAGTCACCCAATATGGTCAAAGAGAGTATTAGAAAAATTTAACTCAAAATAAGTGATCTTTTAGTAAATTTGGTTTAAAATTATATTACTATGCATGTTTGTTGGATGTATCCCAGTATGGGTGAACCATGGGAAATATATTTTGTTTGTTATTGATTTGATAAACCATTTAGAAAAATAATGATATAAAAAATTACATTCTTCAAGGTGGGGGAACAATATACCATAAAATAAACTATTTTCTATACACAGATTCACCCCCTCAAAAGATGCTATCATCTAGAGTATTCTAATAATGATCATATTGAATGTAATTAAAAATTATGTATATAAAATTATATATATATGAATATGTTTCTAAAATAAATTATTATTATATTTTTTTATACATTAACTTTTTTTGATGTTCGTAATTAAGGTAATGGTTTATTGTCCCGATTTTTAGCCTAGGGATATATTTCTTATTATAACCATGTCTTATTTAGAATGATATGTATACTACCATAATAATAAATTTTGTCATAGTATTATATGTATTGATTATATTTAATGATCCATGTGAAATATTAAACATAGGTTGGTGTTTAAATAATAAAACATATTATTGTAAGGGATTTTTTATTCGAAATTAAATTTTGTTTTATATACTCTTTATGTGTAAAATAATAATGTAAATATAGTTTTATTAGTACCTATTGAATTTATTTTATAATATAAATTAGCTATTCTAGATCAATATAATTTTATATGTTATGTGGATTTTTTAATCACAGCCTTTTTTATGAGAAAAATAAATCTAATTAATATATATTCACTAATAGATTAAATTTCACACAAAATCGAGTTTTAATGAAACATGATATGCTAATAATATTTTAATTTATGTACACCCTCTAAAAAATATATGTTAAACATGGTTATACGGATATGAAAAAACATATTATAAATATTATGTATAATGGTTTTATATTAATAAAACATATTGACAAAAAAGTAAATAATTTTTTGTAAATTTTTTTATATTCTTCAAAAATTAAATTTTCCCAAAAAATATATTTTTATTGATTGTTTTGAAAGAATAAAAAAAATAGAATCATATAATTTTAAATTAATTATTTGAAAAAATATATTTTATTTTTGAAATATATATATCAATATTAACCTAGTTTTTTTTGGTATTTTTAATAAAAGATTAATTTAATGATGAATTGTTTAATATATTGATTTTGATTGAAATCATCATTATCTATTAGAGAACATATAAGGATACATTTTTTGTTAAATTGGTTTATAATGTAAAAATATATCAATTATATTATCATAATTAATTTTATATAAAAATTAATTTTTAGTCAAACTGAATTGTAGGAATAATAAATATTATTTATCGTGGTTAAGTTTAGTAAGAGTTTACTTGGGGTTATACTAATATGATAAAAGCTAAAATTACCCAAAAACTATTCTAACTACCATTTTGAATAAATATTTTAACCTTATCACCTATAAGGATCATAAATGACCTTTATTAGAGACATTTACAATTATAATTTTTTTTGATATTTATTCTTTAAAAAAATTCCAATTTGGTGTTCTCCCTACTTATAAAATCCACCCATATACTCCCCTATTCACAATTCCAAAAACATTTTTACAAAATAAACCTCTAAAAATATATTCCATTATTACATACACACATCCTTGAGGCCATATTATGACTACTAAATCATGCTAATAAGGCTTTAGGAATAAACATAGAGTGGTTCTCTATTGAAGTCGTAAAATTCATAACTTTGCGTTTTGTTTTATATCATCCTCCACCACCATTAAATCATATAAAAATATTCTGATATAATAAAAAACATATATAACTTATATATATACATGTTATTATGATAATTTCTTAAAATATATACATATCCTCCTCCATTAAATGGGAATTGAATTTGATAATCGTGTTCATGGAGTACTACTGCCTCATGAACCGATGTTATTAATTTTCCATCACCACATCTAAAATGTTTTGTAAAATTAACAATTTAGTGTTTATATATAATATTTATGGTCTTATTATAATTACTGAATTATAAATTCCAATATACCTTCATACCATCCATTCTATTGGAATATGATAATATCACATATGTGAATGTCAGACTACGACATCATGAAGTGATGCGGTTCATTTTTCACTTAAGTTTTTCATGAAATTTAAGAAAGATAATTTACTGAACATATTATAAATATAATAAAGAATAACTATTATTTATAATTGATATATTATTTATCATGATTTCATTCCATCAATTGAGAAAAACAAAACATCATTCATGTGTATGTAAAACCTACTATCTTCATCAATCGTGTATTTCAATTTCTATCTTCAAATTTCATAGCCAATAATAAAAAAATTTCTACTTAATATATATAATATCTATTTAATGGTTAAAGTTTTTTAATTATGTAACCATGTCAAATATAAGTTAACAAAAAATCCAAATAAACACATACCTGGAAACAAATGAAGTTATTCTATAAAATGTGATTTTAACAAGGACTTGTTAATAAACTAGAAAAATAAGGTCCTACATAAATAATATATGGTTTGATATATATAATTATGGTTCAATAATAGATGTATAATAAAATATATTTATTATAAATGATTTTATATCATGTAAAAAATATGTTGATACTTATCTTATAAGTCTTTTGTCTCAATTTTCCATCATTGAAACATATGTCATGTTATGAACATTATCAAATTTATGAGGAATATATACATTCCCATTGATTTTTATATCACCAATATTCATATATTCATGGAATTAAATTTATAATATAATTTTATTATTGAATGTGTATTATTATTCAAATGTTACTGAAGTGGTAATGGTATGATGTAATAACATTACTGTTTATTTGGATGGTTTATAATTATTCTATCGATGATGAAATATTACTCTCTATTTCTCTTGAAATGCGTAATTTTAATATCCTGTAGTTATTTGATGAATCATATTTTCCCCATAATTTTCCCTTCTTTATTTACTCAAGATTTATAAAGAACGTTTTTAATGAAAACCCACTGTATTTCACTCTTTTGCTGAAAACCTTTTTTTATTCTATAGAGATGTTTCACAAAACATTATTAAATAACCATTTAATATTCTTATATGATTCATTAAGTTAATTTTACATATTTTTTACCTTTCAAAATACAAGTAAAGGAATATTCATATGGGTTTCGAAACATGACCCATTTGGATTTCCCCACAAAAGTTACTAAAATCATTATTTTAATATTTATTAAATAATCCTAATTTCACTCCATCATATCTAATCAATGATTCAAAATTTCCATTAAAATTTCAATTTATATTTATCATTAAAATTAATTAGTAATTTTTTTGATATTTTATTTTTAAAAATAAATTTTCAATGTTATATGTTTATTTCCCTCAAGAAATCTTCTAAGTGATCGTTAAAAACAATTTTTTATATATGAGCACATCCTTTGAAGATAAAAAACATTTATGAGGGATTTGATCCATTAATAAAATCTTTAATTCTTACCAAGGATTTATATTATTATTAAGGAAACATGTCTAGAAAACCCATTCCATTTTAATTGGTTATTCTATAAAAAACGATGAAATTTTTATGAAACTCATTTCTTTTCATAGGTTTTTAATCTGATGAATGTTTTATGATCATGTGGAATAAATACATATTTTTTTAATTATATGATTGTGGTTATGAAATATCTAGGTAATTTGGTGAAACTATAACAATAGATGGTAATCACGTTATAAACAAGGATGGGTGAGACCTTTATCTCGAACCAATACATTGGGTAATGATTTCCTTCTCAAGAGTTAAATATGATCATAATAGGGATTACAACCAATTCAGTAGGGTTGTTTTTTCACTATGATATTCATGGGAGAAACCCTTGTATACAATGATGATTTGGGGAGTGAATCCAATCCACTATGATAGTCTTGAGAGTGAACCTTGACTTCTAAGATGGTTAGGGGAGTAAACCTAACCCACTAGGATAGTCTTGTAAATGATTCATGAATACTAAAAAAATAATTTCTTATGCGTATTTGTGTCAAAAAATTATATTTAGTATACCAATGTTTTTATCTCATGTAATATGTTTTTTACATCATTATTATTCATTTCATATGAACAATAATGGTTTATTCCATGTATCATAATTGTGATATGTTATATTTAGGGTTTAGTTAGAAAATGTTATTCTCAAGTTATCATACACTTAGAGTCATGTAACTCTATTGTGATGTTTTATATCTCCCTTATTTACAATTACTAAACATATAATATCATCATTTTTTCATCCCCATGTTATAAATAATGGTTTTAACCATTATATGTCTAAGAAGTGTGGTTGAATTGAAAAAATTACAAGGTGAATATGTTGTTCTTCTATGACCCATTTGTTTATGTTTCCATTTTTCTACGTGAACTAGACCTAAAGAATTCTAGAATGGATCTTTATGTATTTTAATTAATATTGTTCTACTATGATTTAATATTTATTCTAGAGACGTTTTTGTATTTACACTATCCAATTAATATTTACCATAGTTGATTTGGGTTTTGATTAATGTACTGCTCAACCCATAAGTGTTCCGAATCTATTTTTTTTCAAATCATGATTTTTTTGAAATATAACACATCTAATTTATTTTTTAACTTTTGAAACCAACCCATAATTTTTATTTTATATTAAAATTATTTTTCATGTCCCCTCAAATTTTCATTTCCACTTGACCCAAATTTTATTAAAAGTATTTCATATAAGTGAAAATGACAAGGTGTCATCATAATAGAAGGGAACCACCATTTTTTCAGGTTGATACTCATTGTATGACATTTTGAATGTCCTTATAAATAGATAAATATTTTTTATGGTCATTTTATAATATATTAAACATATTTAAATGTTTTAATTAAAATTTTAACATTTTATATTGGTTATTTTCAATAGAGTGTGAATTGATTCATTTTTAATATTATACACATGAAAATATATTTTTATGAATATTTTCATTTAATATAAATAATTTTCAATATTTTTTCATGTTTTCTAAAATATATTATTTTTTCCTCAATTTTTAAAATTTATATTTTATAATTATTTCAATAGTTTAATGATATTTTTTATTTACATACTGCTTTTTTATAGAAAACATTAAAAATAGGTTATCAAATCTATTGTTTTAAATAATATCATGAATTGGAACAATGAAATTCTTAAAATTATATCATCAAACTTATTTCAATGGATAGATTATTTAATTTAATTCTTCATTAAGAAGAATTTTCCATCTCTACCTGTGTCTATCATAATCATCCACTATGTATAAATACAAGATAAATCATAATTTTATTACTCTTTGACCACTCCATAATTCATTTATCTGATAGAAGGGTGTTATGATAGATTCCAATCATCAAATAACAGTAAAATTTATTAACCTAAACATAGAAAAAAAATTATAAACTGATACTACAATAATATTTATTATCTTGATTGAATGATGTTTACATATAATGTAACTGGATATAATTGGAAATATAGTTATATTTAGTCAAATTATGCTGTTTTGATTCAAAATTGTCTATTTATGTGATTCACTTTAAAAATGATTTGAAACATATTCTTTTTTGACGGGTTCTATAACCTATAAAAATAAAATTATTTTTACTTAACATTTCTACGAAATAAATATTATTTTTATATGTTCATTATGATATGATAAGTGAATTATTTTTATGTGGTGCTCATATGCATTGATAATGAGAGGTGGGATCTGATATCACACTCAATTTAATTGGTTAGAAATTTATTTATCATGAGATAAGTATTATTTGTTATCTTGTAGTAACCCATATATGAGGGAAGAGATTGTGTGGATCATGAATATAATGATTTATTATACAAATTTGAGATCCACATTTGAAATATATCATAGTTTTATTATTAATATCATTATTTTATTGTAATATAAACGCCATTGTAAATAGAATCATATTTATAAAAAATATCTATTTATTTATTTTGTTTTTTAATTTCTTATTACATGATTTATAATCTATTATTTAGTGGGTATATATTTATTATGTATCCTTATTAGATCAATTTTATCATCTTATTCTCACTTAAGGTTTTATATTTTTATTATTTTGGTTTACCCATTATAATAATCTGATCTCACCACATTTATTTGTTTCCATTTCTACCAATAGAAAAAAAATCCTATTACCATGGTTGAAAACCGTGGAAATAGGTCCCAAAAAACGTGGCTATAGCCTACGACCACGATTTTGGCCAACTGTGGCCGCTATCACCGTGGCAATAGGTCCGAACCTACTACCACAGTTTTAACCAAAGAAATAGGCCTCCAAAATGGCTACTGTGGCGATTTACATATATCCACTGTTTAAATAATAGCTATATGTGTCTATTGCCCGAGTTTTAACAAAGGATTTATCCACGAAAAACCATGGCAATAGACTGAATACAAAATGCAACCAAAGAGTTTTGATCCCTGTACCTCCACTTTACCATCTAGGGTACTTACCACTACACTGCAAAACACTTCGGGAATGTAAATATATTATGATATATATTAACATAAACCAAGGGAATAGCCTCAAAACTGTGGCAGTAGGTCTTCCTGCCAAATTTTTGGTGGGAAATATTTTTCGCGTGGAATCATGAGAACCCTTTTTCCATGTTTTTTGAAATCCTTGGAAATATGACATAACAAAATTTGTCTTATAGCCACAGTTTCAAAACCATGGCTATAGTCATGACCTATTGACATGGTTTTGAAAACAATGGCCATAGGCCCCAGAAAACCAGCCAACAACCATTTTTTTAAAATTGTGTCTATAAGCCACAGAACCATGGCTATATCCACCTATAGACACAGTTTTAAAACCATGTCTATAGGTCCGTGGTAGTAGCCTCATTTTGTAGTAGTGTTCTTCAATTTATAAATAATAGTAAAACCAAACATAACTGAATAAGGAGTATATTGTGACTCAATTTTAGAGGAATGTTCACATGAATTGTCAAATAAATTACCCATATATAGAGTCTTTAGAGGCACTAATCCTTTCATTCCTATTATTGTGAGATTATATAATTTTACAAATATTCTAAATAATAGAAATAATGATAAATAAATATATTTTATTTTTGGGTTATTTTTGGTGTATGAATAACTAATTCATTTTTATGATTAGTTTAGTTCTTTTTTGGGAATAGGACAACAAAACATTATATAATACCCTAAGGATGTGTAAAAGTGATGGAAAAAACCATATGTTTTAGTAATGTATGGACTATGTGTTTTTCCTATAAATTACATCCCTATTTGGATATACGAATGTGTTTGTGGAAGGAGAAATGATTCACCTAGTTGTAAATGAACTAAAAAATATAGTTGAGTATCAACTCAATCATTACATTGGTGTGTCATGAATGGGTGTAATACCACACACCTAGAAGGATACCCCATGTATATATTATTTATTTAATCACATTCTATTTATAATACATCGTTAAGGATTTATAGTGTTAATTAATTATGTTTATAAATATTATATAACCTAACATTAAGAAACGTAGGTTTAACTAAGAGTGGCATGGGTCAAAATGAAAGACAATGTAATAATTTCAATGATTAAGACATTTTGAGGTGGAATTTTTCATGAAATTATCTTATAATAGTCATATAATGTTGTTGATTTCTCACGATTAACCCCGTTTGTATTTTTAAAGGGATTAATCCCAAAACAAAAAAATTGTCATTGGATTCAATTGACAAAGATGAGATTTCCCCTTGAGAAATCCAAGGGGATAACATATGGAGTGGTAATTCATTGGATTCTTCCATACCATTTATCATGAATTTTGATTAATTATTTAAATTTAGTTCAGTTTCCAAACTCACCAAGTAGATAAATATGGTGTCTCATGGATGTTTTGGTGACAATGATTATGAAATATGGAATGATCATTTTCCATTAGGTAGACAATGTAGACAGAATTACCCATGGGAGTCTCTTAAGGTAACATGAAAATGTTTTTTGAGTAGAAAATGATGGTTTAAATAATCAAATTTATGATGAAAAGAGAATTGAAAAAAATCATGAAGTTCCTTTAATAGTTCAATAACATTAATGTGGCATTGGAAATACCCATATTAGTTCCCAATTATAATTGAAAACAAGGATGAAAAGTATCAGAAATATCCATGACTTAGGGAATAAGGGAAGGCCTATGGAGTCAGAACAACTAATATATGTTAGGAAATTTATGTGAAGTGATGGACACCAACCATTCACTCATGCACAATGTGTGTTGTATTTTTGTTGGTTTCGGGCGTAGCGGAAGTTCCATGGTGGGTCTACCCAACGTTAATTTATTCCATTAACAATAATCAATTTGAGATCTATCACAATAATAAAATATCAGATTATCAGAATAGAATGGAGAACAAAATATTGTAAGGGAGTCCCAAAACCATATATAAGATCATAATATGTTGGTTATAATTAATTTAATTAATATACAAGAATTACCTTGATAGAAGTCTCTCTCAGTTGATCTTTTCGGTCACAATCCGGTGTGATCTGTTGTTGTGTAATAGAATCCATGTGTAGGATTTCTCTAGTAGTGATCCACACGTGCTCCACATTTCTGTGGATGGCTCCAAAAAAATCTCTGGGTTCTATCTCGGAAGATCCTTTGTTTGCGATGTCTGCCTTCAATCACCTTGTGCCACCGCCCATAGACGCCTACCATGTAATGTAATCTCTTTGTATTTATACATCAAATCATGTGGTTTTCATGCTGGTGGCATTAACAAATGTGCTCAATTATTCATTCCTTGACTTCCCCAAATTGATCTCGCCCATTCCTTACTATGGTCATGGATTTATTTAGGCTATATCAATTCCTTCAAATGACCTGATATATCATCCTTTGTTATGAAACATGAGGTAAAAATCCATTCTCTCAATATCTATTAATGTAGTATTACTCATGACACACCCAACATATCCTACCTCAGTGAGAACAACATGTCGTCACAGTTTTCGTCAATAAATCTAAGTGAGAGAGTTGTAATACTCATTAATATAAACATTAATGTCTAAGGACCAATACACACGTCTATAGATAAGAACATCCAATGACACTATGAAATTCGTATTTCCTACTTGCGGGTGTTGTTATCATGATATGCTCCGAGATATTACTAAGGGCGTACACCATGAGAAGGTGCTTCAAATTTTTTTGAGTCCTCACCCCTAATGGCATGTATTATTTTTGTACCTCAAATAACATCATCCGACCAAATAACATATATTCAAGAATAGTGTTATGGTACTTCCAGGTTCTCATTATAGTATGGATTTTCTATGACCTTTTGTGTAACAACAATACTTAGGACATTATCACATGAATGGTCGCATATAAGAATGGTCAAGATATGATAAAGTATTTATTAATGAATAAAATACAAAGTAGTTGGTTCTAGTCCACCAACTCCAATAGATTTCCACTTGGACTAGGGACAATTGCAAAAAACCTTTAACCCGCTATCTCTGACATGATATTTATGATTTTAATGAGATAGGCCTTTAGTCATGGGGTCTACCAGGTTATCTTCTATGAACACATTGCTCACTAAAACTTCATCCCTTTGATAGAAATAACTTGAGAGGTTATACATTCAATGTATGTGCTTTTTTCATTGTTGTGACTTTGGTTATTTTTCTATATCCACCGTGGTAATATTATCACAATACAATGTGATAGATTCTTTACTGGTAGTAACCACATCAAGCACTTGGAAAATGTTCCGAATCTAGATGGTTTTCTTGTCTACATCAGAAGCTGCTATATATTTTTACTCTACTGTATAATTTTTGACAACTAGTTTCTTTGAACTCTTCTAGCTTAAATCTCCCCCATTGAGACAGAAAACATATCGAGACTACGAAATTATATCATTCTGATCTGTCTAAAAACAAGAATCAGCATACCCTCTAATGAAAGGCTCCTTGTCCCCTCCACACATAAGGAATATATCATTAGTTATTCGTAGATACCGAATGATAGTCATAATAGTAGTCTAATTATTTTCTATCTGATATTCTTGTTATCTTCCTACCATGCTTAGTGCATAGGCAACACCGATCCTCTTATATAACATGTCATACATGATAGATCCTATAGCCAAAGCGTATGGTATCTTACTTATTCTATCATTCTATTGTTGTTTCTGAGGATACATTTTCTTTGAAATATTTAGGCCATGTAACAATAGAACCAATCCCATCTTGGATTGTTCTATACTAAATATCATTAGTATATGGTCAACATATGTACCCTGACAAAGTCCATGTATCCTCTCGGATCTATCATGAATGATCTTGATCCCTAGAATATAGGGTACTTCTCTAACATTCTTCATGGATAAAAACTTGTTCAACTAGACCTTAACTTAGTATAAAACTGGTACATCATTTCCAATAATAAATATTCCATCAACAAATACTACAATGATAACGACCACATTTCCATTAAACTGCTTAAAAACACATGGATCACATTCATTCTTAATAAAAAAATTTTTTATGGATTTATACATCAAATGTACCATGACCAGGATGCTTTCTTTAATATATAAATGGAATTATGCAACCTTGAAACCCGTTTTGCATCACCTAGTGTCACAATCCCTTTCGGTTGTGTCATATAGACATATTCATAAAGGTTCCCATTACGAAAAAATATTTTGACATACATATTTGAAATCTCATTGTCATGGAAAGATACTATGGAAAGTATGATGCTTATGGATTTTAACATGGAAACTAGCAAGAAGGATTCATCATATTCAATTCCTTGTTGTTCTATGAATCATACAACCACTATCCTTTCTTTATAGGTTCTAAATTTACCTTCCATGTCCAGTTTCCTCTTGAATACCCATTAGCATCCAAAATGCATTACATTAACTAGCTCATGAACCAGAACCAGGACTTAGTTTAGATACACTGAATCCATATTAGAATTCATAGCTTCTAGCCAACACGTAGATTCTGAGGTTTCTATTGATTCCATGTATGAGAGAGGTTCATCATTGTCCAGCAATAATGATACATCATCCTCAGTGAATAGGAAACCAAATATATCTGGTTCCATTACTTCTCTTGAGCTCATATGCAATACTTGTGTTTCAATAACCCCTTCCATGGGGACCTATCAAAATCGTTCCTATACCAACTTCTTTCTATCTTTATCATCGACTTATTCAAAGTCAATATTCGTCCCACAATCCTCTTTAAGGATGTTATCTCTCTCTCAAGAATGATGGCTTGTCTGGAGACAATTACATTCTTGTTTAAAGTTTTATATATGTAATGTCCTTTCATTTCATTGGGATATCTTATAATGATACACCTCATTCCCCGGGTTGCTAGTTTTTTCCTGAGAGGTTCTTAACAAAGTCCTCACATACCCATACACATGTGTGAAAAAATTGGTTTCATTCCATTCTATTACTCGGAGGGAATTCCATTTGAAGCCTGAGTTGGTACTTGGTTTAATGTGTATGATTCAGTTTTTAATGCATATCCCCAAAAGGATAATGGAATATCAACATGACTCATCATCAACCTCACCATTTCAAAAAATTTGTATTAACTCCATTCCCTAATACCATTACATTGTTTCATATAAGGAGGAGTGACCCGAAATAGAATCCCAGACTCCCGCAGAATGTAGATGAACTCTTGGTTCATATATTCTTCACCTCGATCTAATCAAAGTTTCGTTACCTTCTTACAAATATGACTCTATACTTCATTATTTAATTCCTCAAATTTCTCTAAGGACTTAGACTTATACCTCATTATTTAGACATATCCATATCTACTCAAATCATCAGTAAATTTAATGAGGTAATAATATCGACATTTACTTTCTGCTGGAAATGGTTAACACACATCAGTGTGTACCAATCAATGAAAATCTGTGGCCCATTCACCCTATCCACCGAAAGGTAGCTTCATAATTGTACCTTATAAACTAGTGTGACATCAATTGTGTGGTTTTAGCCAAGTTTAGTCTAAATAACCATCTTGGATGAGATGTTTCATGTTCTTTGCGTTTACATGACTGAGATGGTGATTCCACAACTGTGTGATGTATGAGTCTTGTGTGTTTGTTTTGATATCGATTTCCAACACATGGATTTTGTAATTTAATACATACAAACAATTATTTAAATGTGTCATACCATAACATATGTTGTTCTTATAAAAAAACAACCCTTGTTTACAAATTGGAAAATAAATCCATCTATATCCAAAAAAAGATACATAAATTAGGTTCTTGGTTATAGTAGGCACATAACCATAGTTACGTAAAACCAAAATCATTCTTGTTGTTAATGAGAGACAGTAATCACCAATGGCCAATGAATCCATCCTTGCACCATTGGTAGCTTGAAGATCCACCTATCCTCTAGAAATCATACTAAATCTACTTGGTTCATTAATTTGAATAAATATGTGATCCCCACAATAAATATCTAATACCCAATGTGTATAAATGGAAAGATTACACTTGATAATGAAGGCAACATTAGCGTCCCCACGCTTCCGGGTGCTATTCCTCTTCTAGTGTCCAGACATGCCACATGAAAAACATTCCGCCTCCCATTCATTTCCCTTCCTATGGATATTTCTCTTTATATAGGGATGGTTCTTAAGTGCTTCAAACCATTTATCAATCCTTGGCCCCTTTACCTAGTCTTTCATTTTCTTATTCACCATAAGGACTGTGGGTTGGTCATGGCACACGTCCTTATCTACCAGGCGGATTAAGTTAAGATGTTCCGATAGACTCTTCTCATTTTTTCTCATGTTTTAGGGGACAATAAAGCTATATAAGGTCTTTGGTAGTGATGATAGGATGAGATATATACATAACTCATCCAGGAACATAATCCCAAAAAATTACAAGCATTCAATATAGCCCATAAGATTAACTACATGAGGCCAATCTGGCGGAGACTTTCCAAGTTTAGTTGTGAACAAATCACTGGGTATCCCTTATCTCTCCTCTCTCACCTTCTCTAGATAGAGATCATTAGGGTGAGACATCATGTTATACAAGTCCGTTTTTTTTGTTTCTTCAAGAGATAATTAGACATGGCCAATATCATTAAACATTGGATATATGTGGAATCATCCATATGTTTCATATAGAGAGGTAGTTACTCTTCGCTAGACTCTTTTCTAGGAACAGCTGCAAAAGGCTCTTCCGGTACATACTATTTACTCTCAAGGCAAAGAATGACGCATAAACGCCTCTGCTATTCCAACAAATATGTTCCCATGAGAAGGTTTTCCTACTCAGGTATGGTTCACAATGATATGTTGGAAGTCATATTTTTGTAGTTTCTAAAAATTGAGATGATTAATGTTTTAGTACTTTAATATGATCAAATCTAAGAGGAATAAATAAATTAATACTAATTAGTCTCCCACTATTTTATTGAAATCCAACACCCCTCACCATGGACTTTGGAATATTTTGTTTTTTGAATATTCTACTTGAACGGATCTATATTGTCCTTCGAATTACCCCAACTATGGTTGGTCAAGAAAAATCAAGGGTTTTAGGTAGGCATTCAAAATGTCAACAACATTAACTCATAGCTCATTGATCTGTTGTGTGGGATCCCCATTCCTGAAACCCTTTTATTTTGGATTTCCTAAACCATTTCCACTTGGTCACACCAAATCCTACTATGGTAGTCAACCCCTAGTGTGAACCATGTCAATTCAGCCCCAAACCTAGAATTATAATTCCCCGATAATTGAAAGCACCCCAACTATGGTTGGTCGAGAACTTTGAACTATGGTTCGATTCTAACCATGATTATGAATAGCTATACTGGAATAATATTTATTTTTAGGGATTTTATTCTTATACATAAATTTCTATTTTATTTTATTTTATTACATGATTTTTAATATTCAGTGTGATAAACATATGTGATTAACCATTTATATGATGATAATTACACCTAAGATGGTCGTAATTTAGTATCATCTTGCACAGTTGTTTAATTCATTAATTGTGTGATCATGATAACACACCCACAGAAAATAAATTATGAAACTGACAGAAGTAAAATAAATGGTATGATCATTAGCTTGTTCTATTGGTTAGTTAATATAGCAGTTGATTTACTAACCTAAGACATAGGGGAGAAACACCTTGATCCTTTTGGGTTTTTGTTTACATCTTTGCACATGTCCACCACTGTGTCTCCTTGGACTGTTTTCACCTTGGAACCTAACTTGATCCGCGTCCACTAACATGGGAGGTCGACCCATTACAAATGCTTTTATCTCACACACAAGTGAGGGGTAAAATGGGTTTTTTGCATAAATGAAACCTCAGGCAAGAATTCCCTGTATATTTATGAGGAGAAGACTCGCATACGAACAAATTTAATTAATATAATTAAATTAAAAGAAAATAGTAACATACAGTTGTATTGTTCTGGATCATGAACATCCATACATGCAACGATATTTACGCATAAATAAAATTATCATTAAATAAATCACACTCCAATCAATTAATTACCTTTAGTTAATCAATCCTTTTATCTTAAACCCTTTTTATTAATTTCCATGAGATTCCCATCCATCATAATTTTAAATAAATAAATTCATTTAAAATTATATATTTTCCATAACATGTAACATGGAGGAAACTCAGTGAATTACTATTCCTAACTACCCAATCAGTAGAAAATAACATTACACAGATGTTAAATTAAAATCATATCACATGTTGTGCCTCACCTTTATGCCCAAACTATGGTACACGTCTCAAGGTTTTGTATAATGTGATAATAAATTTTAATAAATCTGTGTAATTTAGAGGAGTAAACAATGAGTATGTCCGACTACATGGCTTGTACTATGGTTCACCGTCCATTCGAAGTACAAGACTAGGGACATGTCGTGTAGAAGTATATTATAAATATTCGTAGTAAATAGAGTGCTCAGTGGTACACATTCCATGTAGTGTCTTAGTAACATGGTTTTTAGTCAGCCATGTCATGTATGGGGTACATGGCCCCACCCTAACACGAATGGACTACATGCCATGTCTAATGGACCACGTGGCATGTAATCCGGAATCCGTGGTCCACCTATTCCTTGTCAACACACAGAGTCATTTAATACTTAAAAAGACCCCTACATACAACCTAATTTGGTGGACTGGTCCGATGCATTGAATCCTGACTATACAATTTGTACTTACAAATACAAGGTGTGTGATCTAGTGTTGTACGGCTAGGAATGATTTCCACATATGGATGAGATCTTATGTTTTATTTTAATCAAAATTAAAGGAATAAATTATTTCTATATGGTGAATGGGGAATGAGCGAGGATGAACAAATCTTGAGATTTATATTTTCATAACAATTAACATGAATTGAAACAACTGAATTATTAAATTATTAAATCATCAATGAAAAAATAAAAAATTAAAATCAATGACCCGACCCCTCTAATACCACTTGTAGGTTCTGAGCGCAGCGGAAGAGTGTTGGTGGGTATACCCAATATTAAAATTTCTAGTTAACAATGATTAATTTGAGGTCTATCACGACAATAAAACACCAGATCTTCAGAATTCGACGAAGAACGATTGAAATGAATGGAGTCTTAGAACCATAGGGAAGATCATCATATTTTTGTTATAATTAATGTAATTAAAATAAAAGAATTACCTTGATGGAATTATATCTTCATCGATGTTTCTTATCACGATATGATGTGATCCATCATCGCAATGTAGAATCTTTGTTTAAGATTTCTCTTGCGGTGATCCACATGTGCTCCACATATCTATGGACATCTCCAAAGGGATATCCAGGTGCTAGTGTAATACAGTCTCTTCTTGTGATGTCTTCCTTTGATCGCATTGAGTGCCGCTTGAAAAGTGATCTCCTTGATCTAGTGGAGGACGGTCTCTCGCATACCATGAGAGAGTTCATGAATGAAAATAATTCACTCTTAGATTTAGATATTTCTCTAGATCAATTGTGAACATCCACATGGAATTCCTTGGATAATGAGAATAATATAATTATGATTTTTAATGATATAGAATTGTAAAATGAATTAAGTATCTGAAATCATTAATTCATTTCATTTAATTCATATTAAGACCAATTGTCTAATAATAATAGTTTACTTTATTTATTGCATGACATGCACCCAACAAATTACATATAATATGTTTTAATTAAATAAATAATATTATTTCTCAAAAATCCCTAAAAAACAACTTGGAGGGAATATTAATATACATGGCGTGTAATTTTTTTTTCTATTCTCTATTTCCTCCGCCACATTTATTAAACCTTGAATAAAGTCTATTTATTTCTTAAATAATTTTAACTGTATTAATCGCTAATAAATATATTATTTCTCCCACAATATATCCTCTCAAATAACTGTTGTCTAAATAAATGGGATCAGGCATCCTTGAAAATTATTAAACTAAATATACGAACAGTCATACCTTAACTAGTCAAATTAATATTTTTCTACATTCTTCGACACACTTAGTGTGTGACCCTCTAGGCCTCGTTCTCAATGGAATTTGGCAGAACCTGCCTAAAGTCCAAGAATAGCGTCTAGAAACATGCAAAGGCACCTACAGACAAGATGCTAACATCGCAATGATGTGTCACCTCCTAAAAATTCTTACCGTGTAATGTAATCCATTTTTCTCGATATCTCGAATTAAGTAGATTGCATGTTGGTGCCATTATCTCATGTGCTCGATTATTCTTTCTTTAACTACCCAGAATTGAACATTACCATTCCTTACCATGTCCATTGATTTATTTAGGCTATATCAATTTTATCAATGTTCCTGAGATATCAACTTTTGTTGTGGAACTAAAGGGGAAAATCCTTTCAAGAATTATCTATTAATGCAGTATTACTCATGACACACCCATCATATCCTACCTCGATGTGAAGAGTTTGTTGAAAATATTTTTTTTTTCAATACATCTAAGTGCACAATTTTTATTCTCATTAATATTAATAATAATAATAAATTATTAGGATCAATACACACGTGCACATATAGGGACATCCAATGACACTATTAAATGTGGATTTCTTACTGGAGGGTCTCGTTTTCATAATATCCTCCTGGATATTACCAAGGGCGCACACCATGAGAAGTTGACTAATTTTTTTATGAGTCCTCACCCCTATTTCCTGGTATTATTTTTTCACCCAAATAACATCATCCAACTATATAACATATATTCATGAATAGTTTTAGGGCACATCCTGGTTCTCATCATAGTATGGATCCATTATGACCTTTTTTGAATCAACTATCCTTAAGACATTATCACATTCATTGTCACATAGAATAACAATCTAGATGTGATGAGGTATTTGTTAATTAATAAAGTAAAAAGTTGTTTGTTCTAGGCCACCAACTCCCACATTTTTGTCCTGTTTAAACCACTCTTTTATATATAGAATATTTTCTGAGAATATTTAATCATCACTGAGATTACCAGAAGTTAAAGATTAAAAAAATCACTATTGGTGCGATTATCATATACTTTATTTTTGTTTAAGGATAAAATTCATTATTTAAATATTTTTATAATTTAGATGATTATTAATTGGTTTCATAAATAATTATGTTATTTCTACATAGACTCCGTAGAAATGATTAAGAGGTATCATATTCAATACCATAATTCAATAAATGATCACTTATCACTCAACTCTAATGATGAAATAATTAAGATATTAGATTCCCTTATATAGTTAATAACCCTTACCATGAAAAGATATAGGCATAAATACTTGTGAAGAAACCCCATTTTATGATATTTATATTATTATAGAATAAATGAGTTTCTTTAGATTCTATTGTCATTAATGTTGACATCTATTTTGTAATCAAATCTCAAAATAGTTATATCATTAAGACATCAGTAACTTTTTTTAATACATGATAATTTAGATTACATGGAAATAATTTATTTAATGGAGGATAATATAACACCTTATGTTCATAGAAAGTATATTCTTTGCATAAGTTATATTTTTATAATTATAAAATATTTAATCTTTTATATTTTATTAATGTAATAGAAATTGATTAGGTAAAATTCATAAAGGGTATTAATTAAACTCAAGATACATTATTCATTCATTATAAAATTATTACAATAATGAACCTTATTTTTTAATCACCATGAATTATTATATCGTTCAGAAGTGCATAAATTAACAGGGTAAAATAAACAAGTAATAAAATAAAATAATTAACCACAAGATATAACATGGATCAGAATAACCCATGGTGATGACCTATAGCCAAATAATACTTATAATGAAGAAGTACATCATAAAAGGTTATAACATGTTTTGGAATTAAGAAATGTGGACTTTGAAAATGATATTCTTGACTTATGAAGAGAGAATAGAATGCACGATTCCGACATTCCAACATAAAAGAATGATATCTTGTCATAAAAAATATTGTTTTTGAATACTTCTCTATTTATTATATGGTCATTACATAAATATGTATCCAATAGTCATAGAGAAGTTTCATATTTTTATTAGTAAATTTTGATTAAGATAAGTTATAATAAAATAAAAATATAATATTAAAATATTATAAATGTATATATTTATATATTTAATATTAATATTAATATTAATAATTTTAAAATGCAATACGTTGTATTTATAAAACAAAAATTAATATTTTGATATCAATGGATTAATAAAATTAAATTCTACAATATAAGAAATTAATTTTAATTGTATTTTGTTAAAGAGAATTTAGTATAAAAGAAATTTCATTAATATGAATATTTTTATTAACAATTTTATATTTTATCCCTAAAAATAAATTTAATAAATTTAAAATTTTATTATATATAAATGATATTATTTTATAAATTTAAAATAGATATTGTTATGAAATAGTATTAAGAACAATTAATGCTTAAAAAGTTCAATTATTAAAATTTTAAACACTTATTTATATTCTGTATCTTTAATTAAAATTTAATTTTATAAATTCCAGAATTTTAATTTTATAAAATTCAATTTATATTTTGAATTTGAAAAAATAACTTAGTATAAGTTTTTGGGATATTTTCTAAAATTGTTGATTTTAATGTTAATATTAAAAAGTTTTATTTTTTTATCCAAACCTAGCTTCTATGACAATGTGATAAGATAATTTTTTCTTTAAAATTTATAGAACATTGAATATACATTTATAGAAAAAATAATGGCTTTTAAAATAATAGGATGAGTTTATAAATCCTACTATTATTATTTTAAGGATAAGAATAATATTTGAAATATAGACTCTTTTGGTTATTTTTTAATTTAAAATTATTTTCTAAAAAGTTGGTTTTATATTTAATTTATAGCCCCCCAAAATATAATATATTTATTATAAAACAATTTATATTAGTAAATTAAAATAAATTGATAATTTTATACTGAACATAATGTTTTTGTAATAAAAATACACTTTTTTTTTAATTTGGTTATTACGCATTATATGTGATAATGTTTAAATAGATTATTCCTCACCATAGTTAATTTTTTTGATTATATATATTTCTAATTTTTATTTATTAGGTCTAAATTATAAAATATTGGAATTTTTTATGCATTAAAATTAAATTAATGTTATAAAAACAATTGAGCATGGGAAATCCAAAAACATAAAAGTTAAAAATCAATGTGTAAAATACACAAAAAAATATTTAAGAAAATGTTAACATAGATTCTAGAGGATTTATATGCCATATATCATCTCCCAATATCCATTTTGTAGCCTTATTTATATGTGAAACATGTGAGCTATTTATATTAAGTTGATAAAATAAAAAAAATACAATATCACCTCTTAAAAAAGGAGCCTCACTCAAAACCTACAAGATCTGTCAAGAAATTATTCTTCTACATTAATATATTCCATTTTTCTATATATTATTTCCATATTCCATTACATGGTGCCTTTGGTCCAATGATATTTATTGAGACCACCATTTCCACGGAGTCTTCCTAGTGAAACTTATGTCCTCAATGTGAGTACTTTTTCCCTCACATATTTCTTTTTTCTTTATTACATTCACAATTACAATATTTTAATTAAAATTTAATGAAATCATATTACCTTTAAACTATATTTTAGTATTAAAATTGAATTACATTTAACCATAATTTTCATTTTCTATTTAGGAAAACATAAATTATTATCCATTTGTTATGCGTATTATAACCTCCATGATATTACAAAATTAATTTTTCTCCACCACCTTTGTGTGCTGATTATGTGGGTTCCATTTAAGAATAAATATGAAATATATAATATCATTATTATTATAAATAAAAAAATATAATCAACTTTATTTCCCTCTCATATAAAAAAATTCAAAACATTAAAAGTTTGTTGTGTAAATTAACAACTCAACAGAGTTATGTGCCTCTATTTTCATCTAGTTTCATTAATATTTAATAAAATATGTTAAAATATGTTTATAAACCTTAAACATAACCAAATTATATCATAAATTATCTTTATTAATTATATTATTCCAAAATTAGATACTTTTCAAGTCATAATCTTCTATCAATTACAGTATGTTAATGTTTTGGCCAGTTTAACTACATACGTGACAAATTATATAAAGTAATATAGTTGAGGACTACATGAAATTAAATATTGAAAATATATTATTTAAATAATAAAATAATTATGTTATTTTTCTTTTTTAAATGAAATTTTAACATTAAATTCATTAATTAGCATACAACAATTCATTTGAAATAATTCATCAATAGTCTTTCCACTTATTTTTTCAACAAAAACCATAAAAAAATCCATGTAATGAAATTAAAAAAATTATAAATAAATATAAAACATCAATTAAAATACACTATATCAATTGAGAATGATTAAATTCTCGATATTAATGAATAGAAACAGATATACTATGAAACTAGTTCAAAAGGATCAATATTACACATATACAAGATATTGAATATAAACAACAAGTCAGTAATGCACATATTGAATATAATAATAGATAATGTTTTTAACTATATTAATATATATATATATATAAGAAATATTTTATGAGAATTATTATTAAAATATTAATTTTTTATATAGGGAATTCAAGGGATTTACTAGATGTTACGAATTAATGTATGGTTTTCTTATCTCATATAATAACCCTTGAGACATATATCTTATTATAGGCCATGTTTCCATTGGAAAGGTGTATATAATACCAATTTTTTAATTTATATCACATTCTATATTATTTAATGGTATATAATTTTTCATGTGAAATAATATCCATTTAGGGGGTTTCAGTAAAATTTTCTAAGTTTGTATGGGATTCTTTCTCTCCTAATTAATTTTTGAGACATATATCTTATTGTGATTTATGTAGAATTTAGTATTGTGTAATTTATTCATAATGAATTTATTTACCCAACTCATTTAGTTTTAATGATCTATATAATGTTCACTTTTAATTATATTTTCATCTTAAATATAACATGGATTAAAGGTTTTTGGATAAAATATAAGTCAAAACATAATGGTTTCAGTAGAAAAAATACTTCCAAAAGAAGATTATTTTTGAAATATAAAATTTATTTAGTGTTTATATTATTTATAAATCCCATATCATTTATTTTTTATATTCATGTGGTTTTACATATCCCTTGATAATTATATTTCATCATAAAAGGTAATTTACTAGAACTATTTCTTATGACTAAAATATCCCCCATCACTTATTGTAATTACAGAACCTCACATTTTACATGTCTAGATTCATTATATGATTTGTTGAATTTCATTATAATTTAATATATAATTTACTAAGTTTATTTTTTACTGAACGAAATTATTTATATGTTTTATATGAATTATATATGTTTTCTATATTGGTTGTGACTGTCAATGTGTAAAAATAATATATTTTTAATGTTATACACATGGAAACTTATTTCCACCAACATTAATAGTTGACACGAATAAATATATCTTTTCATCCATGAATTATATGAGATTTATATATTATCATTAATTTAATATATATATATATTACAGTTATTTCAAGAGATCAATGATATTTCTAATTTCTCAAGTGATTTTTGTCTCAAACACATGAAAAGTATTTTTTATATAATTTATTGTTCTTTAAAATGTATTATATGTGACCTAGTAAATTATGGAAATTATATAATCAACCTTATTTTTATATTTTTATTTTTCAATGTAATTCTACATTAGAGTAATGATATATCACAAAATGTTTCATTACTAATCATCAACTTGGATTAAATATGAGCTATTATACAATTATTTTAATATGTTAACACTAAAAATTTATTTTCATCAAATAGATTGTGGTCACCTAGATATAATATGTTGATTTATTAGGGAAGTTTTAAAATTAATAATTTAAACTTTTATATATTTTTAATGTAAACCATATGTTTTATTATCATGGTTAAATTCTATTTATCAAGAATTTTAATTAATATATTTTTACACACATTTATTTACATGTGTCTATCT
Source organism: Viscum album (assembly GCA_963277665.1). NCBI lineage: Eukaryota > Viridiplantae > Streptophyta > Magnoliopsida > Santalales > Viscaceae > Viscum > Viscum album. Next base: position 944,332,567 of record OY728155.1, on the reverse strand, counting down.
TATAATGATTATGAATGAATTCATTATGTGATTGCATTAAGAAAGAAAAATAAATTCAGTTTAGTTTCATTATGAATTTATTATAAAAAATGTATGATTTTTATGTGAATGTTTTTTGAAACCTATTTATATCCATCGGTTCATTATTATTTGATAATGGCATTATTTTCAACATGAAGTGATATGTTTGGATGAGGATTGGTGTTGTCCTATATCACATCAAAATTCATTAGTTTTATATAAATATATCATGATATAAGTATCCATATGTACATTATATTTTTTTAAAAGTATGGTAACAGATGGTGTGGATCAATAATGTTACAATTTCATATACTAATGATTACATGATATATCAAATATGTAAATATTTTATGTTTATTCGCAATATTATGTTGTGGTCTCAGGGATTATGTTTATTGAATCATGTTTCCAAATTATTTTGAGTCATGTATTATTTTATGGTTATCCATATTCCATGATGTATGATCATTAGTTACAGGTTAACATATTTTAATATATCTAATTTATGACCATGTTATCATCTTATTCTCTCAAATTAAATTAGACTATTATCACTTATGTTTACACTTATCATGCATCTCAATTCACCCCATTCATATGTTTCCATTTCCCTTGATTCTAAATATTAGTATATCTTATGAAAATTGTGGAAGTGTTATATTAAAAGTAAATTATGAGGAAATTTACAAATGTGTTGTAATTTAAATTTTATATATTTCTAGTCCAAAAAGCCCTTAAACCATAAACTATTTTGGATTTTTGATTATTTTATGGGATGTAATGTTTAATGTATGGTAATAATTTAAAAAAGTTATTTTTATCCTAATTAAACTATAGGAACCATTCCTAATCATTAGCAAAGAAGAAAGAAAAATGAAAGGAACATAACCCATCCCCTATATAAATAGTGGGACATGACCTAGAACTGACTAATAGTTGTCCTCATGATGGATTATCATAACAAATACTTAGTACACTATCAAATTTTCGATACTCAACAATAAGCACTATTAATAAATGAAAGTACCTTAATGCACATGTAACTTTATTATAATCTACCAAACCAAAATTAAACATTAAATTTAGTCGTGTTAAATCCATCAATATCTTCATCTCACCCATAATGAAACCCACAATGTGTCTATTTCTTAAGAAAATATGTAACCATCTATATCAATATACACTCACCACTGTAGTGATACAAAATAACCTATAGTCGTAATGTGATCGAGGACATGACAGGGGGTTACAATTCTCATTCTAATAGTTTCATCATAATAAAATCAGGATAACCAGGTTTTATCCAGATCCAAATACCACTAAGATACTTTGAAACCCAATTCTATGTTGTAATTTAAAATTCTTCAACCCTTAACATATCAATTAGAAGATATCTCAAGCCTATAACCTCTAAGAAACCTTCCAATCAAACCATATATGTCCATGGATGTATTTTCCAAATCCTTTCCCACAACATGGATTTAATCCTTCTTGACGAGGGTATTCCTAACCAACCATGAGTTGTACAACCATATCACCTACTAGTCTGATGACCGAACAAACATTATTATAACCATAGCCCTATGATGTTAAAACATAAAAATCCATGACTCATTTCATCTAAAATACTTACACTGAGCCTCTCATAAACTACGCTTTCATTTTTTTACCCTTTGAGAGAGAATCACCGTGTGATTCCATATAATCCTAAAATAAAAGGTGCACTTTATAAATCTCTAGGAGGCTCAATGCCACCCAATTTCATTAAATAGGGTTTTACTAACCCCTATAAATAATATTTTCACTTGAAAATAGAATAATCAAGAACAATCATTCATTATTTGGTTTATGGTTTAGTATCAAGGGGATTAACTACCTCTTTTCTAATTCAAAATAATTAAAAAGAACATAAAAAATCTTTGGCTGGAATATTCCATGAAAAATTTACATCATAGATATCATATCTAAAGCTAAAAATTCCATTTTTTTTAATTATGAATCATATATTATTAATTTAACAAAGAAATATAATAATTATAACTAATCCAATAATTAAACCAAATGTAAAGTGATATTTAGAAACACAACGAGCATCCTAATACACTAGATATGAGAACAATAATAGTTGTATGGTGAATGGTGCACTCCCAACATTATAAAAGGAAAAAAAATACACTTTATCAAACTTCTAAAAAATTCAAAATATAAATTGTGTGAGAAAAAACCCAAAAAAACCACCATGCAATGATTCTTAACAAGATAAAAACATGTTGTCCTCCTCCTATTTTAATGCTCACAAATATTGTTTAACTCTTATAAATCATGTTTAATATTGTTATATAATGTTTCATCATGCTAATTTTGAATCTTAATATATTATTTGAGTATTACATATTAAGAAATATTACAGATATTTGGTAATGTAAGAGTCATTGTTACGGTGAACTCATAGTCACTATTGTTCTGGAAAAAAATATCTTCCATTATAGTGAAAATTGGTAAATTATTAGTCACCGTTACAGTGACACCATTGTATCATGCTAAAAGTTCCAGAAATGAAAAGTACTAGAGAGTGATATATCAATCCACCTATTTCAAAATATTAAAAATGGAACTAACACTCTTGATATAGACCAGACAATGTGCTACCATTTTCATAATTATTGTAAAGTCAGTGACACCGTTATAGTGATATAGTTCCGGTGACCTCATTTCAATGACACCATAACAAGTGACATCATTTCTCAAAAAGGACCAGTCACCATTGAATCACCAAACCAATAAATTTTCTTTTGCAAATGGGATAGTCATCTATGAATGTAAAATAATAGGGAAGGTAAAGGTTTATTGTCCTAAGATAAGGTATAATAATAAATATGAGGAAAAATATAGGAATTAGATGAAGGAAATGAAGGCCACCGTAAGTGATCTTGAGGATAGATCTAGTGAGTCAAAATCATCACAAGGTGAGAAAGGTGATAAAGAAAATACGTGTTTTGTTAAAAACACATATGAGGAAACACTAGAATATACTTCACAAAATTCCTATTTTCTGAATATGAATCTAATTTTGAAAACCTGACCGATGAAGAATTGTTTGAGTACTACAAAATGCATGAAGTCGTATGTAATGAATTAAATGATAAGAATAAAATTTTAATGAAACAACATGTTCTTACCTCTAATTTCAAATGTGAACATTCTTTGGAAATTAAAACCAATTATCAATTGGTTAAAGTGAAAAATGATAATAAATTTTCTAATGAGAAATTGAAAATTGAAATAGATAATTTTTCAAATGGAAAGAATACTTTTACACAAATTATTATTAAAGAAGTAGATCCTAGGTGTACAACTGGAATAAGATACCAACCAGGGCAAGGAATCTAGTAAAAAACAATTTGTGTGTCAAAATATGGAAAATATATTTTCAATTCTAGAATTGAAAAATATTTTTCATATTCCAGTACTGGATGGTCATTTACTATCACTAGTATTTATAGACCAAATAGAGTTTATTTTTTCGATACATTACAATAAAATTATAAGAAACCTATAAAGTTTTATGGGTTCCAAAAGCATTAATTAATAATATTACTGGAACCAAGAAAGTATGCATACGATAATTCTTTCCTTTTTGAATTGTCTTTGTAATAATGTTTTTTGGAGATCTCTAATAGAAGCTTATGGTACATGGATAGTGGTTGGTCAGGACACATTATAGGATATTATTTATTCTCAATGAATTTGATAAAAATTGATGGTGGGCATGTCACCTTTTGTAATAATTAAGAAGGAAAAACAATTGGCCATAACTAAATTGGTTACTGTAATTCAATTTTAATATACAAATTACATTGTGCCAATGGATTAAAATATAATCTTTCTTTCATATCTGTGTTTTGGGAAGATGGTTCCAATGTTAAATTTTAAAATGATGCATGTAATGTGTTTAATTCTAAAAATGAGTTTGGTTTTACTACTTTTAGGAATAAATATATTTCTTATCGTAATTTAGATTTCTTAATTTTTAAATATGATTATTTTTTAGTTATTTTCCCAAAGAGTCTTGGCTCTAGAATAAGACATTATGACATTTTAATATTCACTACCTTTGGCATCTTACAATGAAATCGTTAGTCAAGGATCTACCAAAACAAGAATTTATAAATAATAATGTCTAAAACACTTTTCAAAAAGGAAAACAATAGAATATAACTTTCAATCCAAAGAACAATATCGTAACTTCTCAACTACTTCAGTTGGTTCACTTGTATTTTTAGTACTAGCATGAGTTTCAAGTCTTAGTGGGATGCAATATGTTTATGTTCTAGTAGATGACTACTCTAGTTGTACTTTTAGTTTTGTCTTGATTAAAAATGTGGAGATTTCTCTCTTTTCACAATGCATTCAAGAATATTAAAAAATTTAAATGGTCATTGAATTTAATAATTAAGGAATGGACAGGGTCCTGATATTGAAAACAAAGAGCATGAAATGTTTTTCTCAAAAAGTGGTTATAGTCATAACTTCTATGTTCCTCAGACACCCTAGAAAATTGGTGTTATAGATAGATGAAATATTACCTCACAAGAAATATCCTAAACACTGCTTAATGAATATGATTTACCTATTAAAATTTTGGATTAAGATGTTAATACAACTTTTTATATAATTAATAGAGTCGGGATTTGACAAATTTTTATGGAAACCCCTTACGAGCAATAGAATAATTGGAACCCCATTGTTAGTTATGTTAATGTTTTTGGTTAAAAAGTATACATTCTTAATACTATGAATGATCTGGAAAAATATTCCTCCAAAAGTGTTGAAGGAATCATTCTATAAAATTAATCCTTTATTAAATCCAGTATAGTCTTTAATAAAACTACCATTTGTGTTGGAGAATCTGTACGTGTCAAATTTGATGAAAAATATCTACATGAATTCAAGAAGTCATTAGAAATTATTCATTATGGTCTATCCATTTGGGACATAAATACCAAATATTATGATCTTGTAGTTATGAAACCTGTTAAATCATTAAGTTCATGAAATTCTTGCAGACTCTAATCATGATGAACCTGAACCTATTGATGAAGTTGAAATTACCAGCCCTTCTTTTTCTAAACATACAAGAATTATTTAGAACTCTCGTTTATATGTTTTAGAGGGATACTTAGAAAAAATAACTCAAACAAGAGATTATTTTAGAAACTAGGTTTAACATTAAGCCTTTTTGTCATGGCTTAAACCTAATAACATTAATTATTCAATCAATGATGAATTATTGGCAATGGTTATGAATGAGTAAATGAATAATTTAGAAAGAAATATTGTTTGGAAACTAGTGGATAGACCTATAGACACTATGACTATATGAACTAAGTGGTTGTTTAGAAATAATGTATATGATTCTTTTACTATTGTAAGATATAAACCAAGATTTGCTTCATAAGGATATAGTCCAGAAGATTGAATTGACTATGAATAAACATTTTCACCAGTTTCTAGACATGATACAATTATAATCCTTCTAGAATATGCATCAAATATAAATTTTAATCATTATAAAATGGATGTCAAGGGTTAATTATTTAATGGGTATAAGGTTGAGGATGATTTTGATTAACAACACCTTGTTTTACAAGCCCCCATTTTCAAAATCATTTTTTAAGTTAACTAACTATTTATATAGTTTAAAACATGTTCCAAGTGCTTGTTATGATAGACTAAGTACTTTTATTATTTATAAAAGTTTCATAAAAGGTGTATATTATCCTTCAATTTTTATACAAATAATTAATAAAAGTGTTTTCTTTGTTGAAATATATGTTGATGATATTATTTTGGATCTTCAAAAAATTATTAATGTGTTGATTTTTTAAAAATGATTCCAAATGAATTTGAAATGACTTTAATGGGTGAGGTAAAGTTATTTTTATATTTAAAATATTCAAAATTTAGTAACTTATTATACTAAATCAATGTAAATATAATAAATATATTCTAAATATTTTTGTCTTGGATATCATTAAAAGTATTCATACACTTACGAGTACCACTTGTATTTTTGACCTTTATGAAAAAGGGAAATCTGTTGATCAAAGCAATTTCAGAGGTATGACTGGATGTATTCTCTACTTGAAAACTATCCAACCTGATATTATTATTAATGTATGTATTTTTGATCAATCTCAAAAAAATTATATAGATCCACATCTTCTTTCTATTAATTTTTTTTCAAATACCTCAAACATATTACCAAATTAAGAATATTCTATCCTAGAGGAAAATAATTTCACTTTGTAAGTTATTATGATGCTGATTTTGGTGGTTGTAAGATAAATAGAAACATATCCTCTAGATCATGACACCTTTGGGCAAGTGACTAGTATCATGGTATAGTAAGAAGAAAAATTCTATTGCACTATCTACTCCTGAAGCGGAATACATAGATTTTGGTAGTTATTGTGCATTGATTTTGTGGATGAATCACACTTTGCAAGATTATGGATATCAATTTAGACATATCCCTATATACTGGGATAATACAAGTGCTATTAACATCTCTAAAAATCCAGTTTCTCATTATTGAACAAGACATATTGATGGATGATATCAATTTTTGAGAGATCATTATCTGAAATGTGATATTAATTTTTAATTCATTGGCACAAAACATTAGCATACGATTTTTTTTACAAAGACATCAAATTATGAAAAAATATTCAATATCATACTTGAACTGGGAATGATCAACATTGACTGACCATTTACTATCTCACAGTTTACTCTCTCACAATTTACTATTTCATAGTTTACGGTCTCACTTTTTCAAGTCTCACCATTTTCTGTCTGAATAATAATTGTCTCACCGACAAGAGTCACACCATTGTGATTCCACTATGACTGTAGATTATGGACTCACTGTTATGAATAAAAATTCTAAGTTTAGTAATCTTTTCCTGCATCTCTATTTCAATTATGTTGTTTCACTTTTATAATATATTTTTTTATTTGTGACATTTGAAATCCCTAAAGGATAAAAACTTACCACTCAACTTCTATCCTCACACATTCTCTCTCCTATCAAAACTGAAACCCTTCTCTCTTGATGTCCTTGCTCTCCCTCAAACCCTATATGTATGTATGAAATTCCATGGATGAAGCATAAATATTCTATTTCTCTAGAGAACCCCATGTCATCAATGAAATTGAAAATGGCCCCATTGGAAATTCCCAAGAAACCTCTAAACCCTGGGCTTTCATATCGGGTAGTCATTCTTGAAAAGGAAGACTGTGCAAAATAGACCCTCTCATTTATGTATCTTGTTCTCGGAATTTTTGAAGAAAAAGTTATGTTTATAATGGTTTTTAAAATATAAAAGACCCATATTCCTTAAAATAGTTTTTGATTTTTATGAGAATGTTCATTTTTTTTCAATTCTATGGATGAATTTGTGGATAAATGATGGGTAAATGGATAAAGGTGTACATTTTCATTAAGGTTGTAGGGTACATGCTTAAGAGTGACTCATGAAGGTATATTCGATGACTATCGAAGGGGACCTCTACCTCCAAGTGACATTTTTATCCTAGAAGAGGCTTTGGTTTACTTGACTAGAGATTGAAGCTGGAGAAGGCATATACTTGCTGAATTAGATAGAGAGAGTAGACTAATTTTCAAATTTATTAAATACATGATATATCCCAGGAAATATGACTTTGCTACTTTGAACTATCAAGATATATTATTATTTCATCCCTTGAAGAATTTTCACAAGATAAATCTCTGAAAGTACCTTGTCCTTCACATGTGGGATATGATCATGAAAATATCAAATTCATCCCACTTATTATATTCTAGATTCATTTCTTTTACGATTCAAGATAGTGTTTGGTATGGGAGTTGGAAGATGTTTTTAATGATTATGATCTTTTCTATCTAAGGATGTATATTGGAGAATAAAAATTTGTTTGAATCCATGGAAGAGTCTATGGTATGACACAATGAAAAGATGTTTTAGGATTTCAATATTATTGAGAACCCTTGAAGACTGAAGGATATCACTGATCCTTGTTTGAAACTAGGTGAGTTCATGGAATATTCAGGTGAGGGAATGGAGTTTCATGTTCCTAGAGATGAAATTGTAGCTTTTTTTTAATGTAGTGGTCAAGATATTTCCAAAAGGACTAAAACTTCTCCTCATGCATCTACTAAACCTTCTCAGGATATTCCATATAGAGATTATTGTCTCTCAAAAGGTGGTGAAAGTAAAAGTGAAGTATTTACATCCATGGATAAAGATACTAGTAAAGATGATGTAACCATGGATGCGCATGTTGCTGATGAACAACAGACAAAAGAAAAATCTACAGAAAGAGAAGTCATTTTACAAGATCAAGTAAGGATGGAACAATATTTTCCATTATAAAGAAGTGTGGTTGAGACTGAGATGTACCAATAGATAATAGAATATTTCGAAAGATTCCACATGATGGAGTAACTATATTCTATAAGGTAAGAATCCATTAGGTGGATCAAAACCCTATTTGGTAAAGTATCTAATTATAGAATGGTGTGGATTCATGTTCAGTGGATTTAATGTACATGTTTCCTAGTTACATTGATGTTGATGATTCAATTAAGATCTAAGTAATATAAATACACTAATATACTGAGTTTCAACTCAAAATAATTAAATATATAGAATTGATATATTCTAAGGAGACAGAACCTATCTCTATTCCTAAACCTGCTCAAGAAACTAAAAGTTATGTAATAAATAATGATATGAATGTTTTTTGATAAAATAACTTATCTAGATTTCGAATGATTATGATGTTACTGCCTACTATTGTGACTAACCTCAATGAATGTGATGTTTTATTTCATTTGTAAAAGTTGATATGGAAAACTCCACCCTGAATGCTTCATGATATTAAGGAACCATGGATTGAATATAAACTTCTAAATAATGAGTTGAAATATATATTGACATTGTTTGAGGAGATGATGATGGATTTTCAAGATGATTCTGATCCATCATTGTTTACTAATCTGAGTGAGGTTTATGCTTATATGCTCTCAAGAAAGGTTGTATATCAAATTCAACCTAATTTGATTTCATTGGTTGAATAAATTGTCAACAAGAACACCAAGATATAAAATGACATGTGTGGACTAGTTGACGAAATCAATAGACTTATATATGTTTTTAAATGATCATTAAAAATTGTTCTTAAAAGGTTTAATGCTCTATCCGCAACTAATTCAGCTCCTTATACATCTACAAAGACCTCATAACCATTGGAAGGTGATTTGATTAGATCAATTATTATATAAGAGATTCAAATATTGTTTTCTTCTCTACGCAATGACATTCTGAGTAATATTGAAAAGAACAATTAGAAGGTGCATGAAATTTTCATAATTTTTACCAAGACAACTATTGATGCTAAAGTAGTGATTTAAGATAAGCTATATTCCTATTTTACAATGATTTATATCATACACCAGCTGATAATTCATTTCAAATATCTGGTTTAGAATAGGAAGATACCTCTAGTGACTCAGGACTTCAGGGAACAAGTCATGAGTTTGAAGGATTTTACCCCAACCTATGATAAGTTTATCAAAACATCAGATGATTTTGAGAAGTAGATGGATTATGGTCATGATATTATCTAGTATTTGATAAATATTTTGGGGGAATTATCTACATCATCATAGCACTACTATAGTTTCTCCTCTATGACCGAGCTTGCATATTTCTACAACTCCTTTTTTTTCTACCATTTTTTCACCTGTTTCCATCACCCATGGTCAGGAACTGAGCCAGATCAGACTAGTCATAACTGAGAAGCCTATACCTCATTTATTTTCAAGGGCAATCCTTTAACCATTTATTTATGAAGGGGCTCCTCCCCCATCATTATATCTTATCTCCATCTCTTCCACAAATACTACTTCTACACATGATGCTCGTCCTCCTTCGGTATATAAAAAGGATAAAAGGATGTCTGTAGAATCTAATGAGATGTGAAGGATGATTTTTGATAGAGATATCATGTATTTTTATTTTCATTATACTATATTTTTATATTCAATGAAATGTTCTATCTCTTTTATTCAATTATTGATTTCATTTCATGCTTGTATTTTTTCTTTTTCATACATGTTTTATTATCCTAAAAGGGAAATGATCTAGAATATATATTATTTTTATATATATTCTATAAAACTATAATAGACTACCTTGATTTTATGTATTCATCTCATATAATATATTTGACTTGTTGAGCACCATTTATACATTTCTGAAGTGTATGGCTTGTAAATTCCAAGATATTTGATCATTAAAAAGGGGGATATTTTTGGACTCTTCTGGTTTTAGTTATCAAAAAATCAGGTTTAACTCTGGTAAATCATATATAATCTTATTCAATAATGTTCCAATATACTCGTGTTTAATAATAATACATTTTGTGTGTATTAATTATTAAGAAAGATTGGTAGATATTTTGTAAATAATGAGTCAGTGTTAATGTGAACTCCAAGTCAATGTTGTTGTGACCAAACGATCAGAACATTTATTCAAAAAATCAGTAAAGTATGAGTCACCATTACAATGACACTGTAATATCCCACTACAGGTTCTAGAACTCGGAATGTACCAGACACCATTGATTAAAGACACCATATTCAAAATATTCACAAAGGACATGACACCATTTATATAGACCAAACACCATGCTACCAGGTTCCAAATACACACAATTTTTATGAAACCGTTTTAGTGACACAATTCTAGTGACACTGTTTCAATGAAACCATTTACCATGACACCATTTCTCACAACGGATATGACACCGTTGCATCTCCAAACAGATTCAAAATTTTCCCAAAGTATGATACACTGGCCTAAAGACACTACACAGAGGCAAAGGGAGAATCACCACTAACTATGGAACTGCTCCTAACTCACCATTCCTATGTCACTGCAGAATGTGACACTATTCTATACTTTTCTATTTCTCTCTTATTTCAATTACATTCAAAATTATTTTTAATAGTCATATTTAACATATTTAATTATAATGGTATTATTATGGATTCTAGGAGACATGTTAGTAGATGGTACGTAGTACGAGGTGTGGAGATCATGTTCCTTGTTGGCCAAAAATAATAAAACTCAAGGAATGGTATATTATGGAACATGAGTTGAAGAAGATGAGAGAGAAACACACACCAAAACACAAAAAATAGACATGATAATCCATCATTTTTACTATGAGCTAATGATAAACTCACGTTAAACCATCTTAGGAATATCCTTGCAGGAGCAGGAACTCAATGAGGAAGAAGAGTGAAGAATAATATCTCATCAAACTAGAAACCATAACACAAAACTCATGACACTCCATGTCTTAGTCTACATCGAAAATAGAACTCGAGCATAAAATTTGATACGTTAAAAGTTTCTATAACTTCATGGAACAACACACAATGAATTTATAATCACTTCTTATTATAGTCAGTTATGATGTGAACTATTTTATAATTCCTTTGAGTACTGTGTGTATCTTTATTAAAAACACACACTGACTCCTTCGCTAAACTTGATGATACAATATATCCTATCACTATTACTCTCTTACACCATTTTACACTTACGAATAACTATGGAAGAGGTCAATGTGTGACCTAGTTATATTTTTTCCCACGTAAAACTCTTGTAGAGGCCTAGTTGACCAGGACACCTTGTATACTATGGTAAACCCTAATCCAGGGTGTTGGTCTATTTTTTTAATATATATTTCTTGCTAGAATGTGACCACCAAGTGGAGAGGACTAAGTCTCTTCTTAAGACTAAACATCTTGTTTAACATGTTTTGTTCCAGTTGTGTTTTATCACTTATATTTTTTTTATTTAAAAAAAAAATAACATTTCTTTGATTGTTAATCTCATATAGTGTTTCATTATAAATTTTTTTAGTTGACTGATTTTAAAAGATAAAATATTATCATAAATTTCTTTAATTGAGAATTTCTCAATATTTTAGAAATATTTCAAAAAAGAAAAGAATTTATAAATATATTACTTTGGTTAAGTGGCCTATTTGATTTTAAATTAAGGTAATTTCAAATAAATCATTTTTAATAGAAATTTATACAGGAACTCAATTCCCCCCCTTCTTCAGTGTCATACTCCAACCAACAAATTTGATGCAATGCATTTATAATTTTTTTTATTCCTCCACCCATGACACATATAATAACATTATCCTAGATTATCCCAATCTGGTAAATTGTAATATTTACTCAAAAACCATTCTATTTTTTCCAAAAATAAGATTCCATGTAGAATAAGAAGAATAAATGAATATATGAGAAACCATTAATCTCAATGAATGTTCAAAACCCCAAAAGACCACCCATAATCAAAAAGGAAATGTAATAAGATGAGGGAGGATAAAATATTGATAAAATTTCCTCCCCCAAAATACCCATTTTAATTAATATCTATATTGGTATAACATTATAATTAGGGTTATGAATGTGGTTCAAAACCTATATGGAATTATGACACTAAATATTTAAGAATATATTACTCTTTAATAGTTAAATGCATTCAATTTCATCTAAATCATCATACCAAGATTTTTTTTTAAATAATTATTGAAATTATAAAATTAATCATTTGTTTAGTTATTTAAATGAAATATTATTTTCAAAAATAATTTCATACTTCCATAATAAATTTTATTGATCAAAGTAAACTAATTTGAAAATTGTTTATGAGATTTTTTTATGTATTATATTATATATTAAAAAAAATCAGGGGGTTAGAATTATGAGAACTTTTTTTACACATGCATAAAATTAATTGCATGGTTAGAAATTGTTTAATGAAAATAATAGTATTTGAATGTAAAAATGGATGTTTTTCTCAAAAACTGAATTCAAGCATGAAATTTTGGGTATTAATAAATAAAATTTGTAAACATTAGTGAATGATATTAACTAAATATCTATATATTATATTTAATAAAATATTTTAGCATTCATATAATGATTTTTTATTAGTGGTCGAGTTTGTTTAAAATCAATTTTTTCTTAAATTTGTTTCAGTAAAAAATATTTTCATTGCATTATATATCTTATTTTAAAATGTATTTCATCATCTTATCGGAATTCAATGAGATGAAATAGTTACAATATCTGGAATAATAATTTTGAAATTTTTTAAATAGGAAAATATAATTTATATCCATTAGTATTCTTAACCATGGTAAAAACATTTCATCGTTGTAATGCTTAAAATAATTAAAAAAGAGTTAAACATAGAAATGAGGGACAAATATTTCTAGAACATGTATAAATAAGTTCAATTAAACTTATTTCAACCCATAAATATATTTTCCTTAATGTTTTTTACCATTTTTCTACTATCACATTAATATGAATTTAAAATATTTTAATCATTTATGTATTTTCAAGAGTACCACCCACATCATTTAAATAAAAGAACCCCTCCCTTCACATATTTATAAACAAAATTCAATGAATTTTCAAGTTGAATAACAAAAATATATTTCTAACATCCCTAGACAAATTATATAGCTTATGTTCTTATAAATTGATAAACCTTTGAAGTCATAAGGTGTAATCCAAATGAGGTTTCCCAAAGAAGATGTAATTTATTATTGATATTTTTTTGTTTCATTATAACTAAAAAACCTCCAAATATTAAATAACAAAATTAAATAGACAATATCTGAAAAACCCAATAAAAAACATTATATATTAATTTTAAACCAATTTTCATCCTCAATTACATTACATGCGAAATGATAATGTTGTTCACGAGTATATGGGGACAACCACCTCCATGAAGATATGTATTTTTTTTCATAGTTATATTACATAGATGGTAATATGGATGTATTAGATGAATGGTTATAATATAAATTATCTAATAATTATTATTTAATGATATATTATTTCTTACCATTTCTTATTTCTATTCGATAGAAAATGAAAAAAATTATGTTGGGTACGTATGAACCATCGTCCCTATGATGTATTGCAATTCATTATTCATCCTTATTATATATGAAGGATTGTAATATATAAATAATGAAAAAATGTGATATTTATAACATAATTATAATTTTTATGATTATGAATCTATGTGAATGGTCCATGGTTTGTAACAACGAAACCAAAACATACCTTGGAAATACAACTATTTAAACCAAAATGTAGATTTTAATAATGAATTGTTAATAAATTGAATGTGGAAAATTATAATGGAATGATATATTGCAAGATAATTAATGTTATGTTTATTTTATGCATGTATAACAAATAATAATTTCTTATACAGTTTCATATGAATGAGTATACAAAAATTATGACCTCAGGTAATGGTTAAAATAGTATTATCAACAACTATAAGTATTTTTTATTCCATAAATTATCGATAGTAATATTATATTTGTATATTAAAACCAATATATTTTATTCTCTAATTATTATTTCTTGGGTTTTCATGATTTATTTTCATTCACGTTTTTCATATATTAAACAATCAAGAAGATTGTTTTTGAAATGTTCATTATTCTTCCTCTTTAGTCATTGAAATTTTTCGTTGATGTCAACATTCATTAAAATGATTTCAAATATGTTAATTTATATAGTAAAAAACTTTATAATGATTTTTTCAGAAATAAATTAATTTATCTTCAAAATAAATAAATATATTTTCATATTTTTCTTCTAAACAATATTTTTTTGACTTTTTACAAAAATAGTAAATGGAATAGTTGTTCAAAATTTTACTCCACAAAAAACCATTCTTGTCATCACAAAAAAATATTTTATAAAACACATAAATTATTCCGTTTTAATTTTTAATGAAGAAAAATATCAATATTATTGTAATTTTAATTTTAAATGTTATCAAAATAAAAGGATATTTATCAAATGTTTTCATGGAAATGATCAAATGATATTTTTATGGTATTTCTCAATATTATGAACATAAATTGACATTTCATTTACTTAACATGATATATGATCTCATGATTCCAATGATATTATTTCTCTAGATGATGATTTAATATGCGATGTTGAAATCATTAAGAAAATAATTTCATTTCCATGGGTTATGATATGTTGAATTTATGTATGTTAGTATAATCATATGGTTCATATATATATAGTTTCCATTATTTGATGGGTGGATCCATTAAATCCATCTAAAAAATTGTGTAATTATTCATATCTAATAGGATAATATTAATATGATAGGGATTAAACTAGTATTGGGGATATATAGAAGATGGTTGGTGATCCCAATCCATCATGGGACATTTTCCACTATTTAATGATTGTCTTGGAAGTGTTCCATTAATAAAAAAAATATTTATTATTATTATTATTTTGGATAAATTCCAAAGATATGTTCTTATTGTTCTGATATTATCTCATGGATAATGATTTATTAATGAAGACTCATCACTCTTAAAACATAGGTCTATTAAAATGATAATGATTTACACATTGAATCTTCATTTATGATCTATCAAAAAAAGGGAATTAAATTTGTAATATGTAATCATTCAATTGAACCATTATTATCATCATCTGCATGAAAGTTATAATTGATTTATATATCACATTTGAAACCTTATTGAGCTTCTAATTTCATCCTTTTCTATTAATTTAATTTCTCGAGGTTATGAAGAATGGTTATAAGAAGGATATATCTAAGAAGTGTATTATGAGAGAAGAAATTAATTGGATTTATTAAAGATGATTCATGAAATATTATTAGTATGTAAAAAGTATCCATATAATCTAAAAAATTTTTGTTATTGGGAATTATTTAGTGAGTCTTAATTACTGCTTTCATCTAAAATTATTTAGTATTTATATACATAGTTCCCTTTTCCCCTCAAGGACCCACCCAATATCCATCCTAGTAGAATAGGGTAACAGATATTCAACTGGAAACCCATTACACCATTTTTAGGATTATGATGGTTGTCTAGGTGGATATATCCAATATAAAGGTTACTAGGTACCTGCTACTTTTTTTCTTTTTACCCGATTTCCAATATAATAATTTCAAAAGAAGTTCTAGCCTGTCATTTCATTGATGGACCTCCTATAACTCAAGCCCCCACTTGATCCACCAAAAAATACATTAAACACCTCCTAGATGATTTCAAATAATTATATTGACAATATAAATTCGAAATCCCCAATCAATCCCTTAAAATGGAAAAAATTATTATACCCATCAGAAATACATGTTGTAAATCCATGGGTTTTGACACTCCCTCAAAGAAATGATGTTTCACCTAACCATTATAAGTTACTATAGTTTAAATAATTATATAGGTCACTAACATAGGTGAATAACTTGTATTTTACAAATATACATGCTTGTAAATTGATTAAATTTAGAAATCTAATGATTCCATCTATAAATATGCCTTCTCTAATCCTTCTTGTGTTAGGCCAAGATTCTCTTATGTCAATTAGATATCCACAACAGTAATATTTTTTCAAAGTGACCCTAGTAACCTTGATGTATCCACTTCACATATGGTCATATCCTAGAAGGATGTATTAACCCTACCATTTACCTCTTAATAGACATTTTCCATGAATATGACATTAACAATATTTATATGGATTATATAATCATGCACTCATATGATAAATGGAGTGTATCACCTTTTTGAAGATCCCCTACATTGAAATATTTATTAAATTATGATTTTTAAAATCATTTACAAGAATATATAACTTTTTAATAAGGATCCCTCATATTAGGGAACCCATAAAATAAATCCTTTTCTAAAATTCTTGTGAGGCCATCGAGATAAATATCCATAGTCTCGAGTTTCAATTTATTTGTATTACCCACACATTCACTAGGATCAAATTCCAACAAAAACTCCAAAAGTCTATTCATATGTAAATATAATACTAAAAAATTTCTATGAATCTAACACTAACAATCTTTGTTATGGACCTTAATATTCATTAAAAAACAATATTATTTGCAATATCATTATAAAATGTGTGTCGTTGTCACATGAACTTAAATAGAATGTCTTCATCCCAACATGTATAAGATTAACTAGAATATTATGGATTAAATAAAAGATTAAATTAGAATTAACATTTAAACTAGGAAACATTCATAACCATATTGATTAAATTATGAAATTAGACTTCATTTTGTATTCCCCAAACGGGATACATAGCAAGCCCTCTATAGTATAATTCAAAACATCCTAAACAATTCAAACTATTTAGAAAATTATTCACCTTTTTAGAGAGAAAAAAATATAGTATAACCCTAACTCATCCTATTGGTCCATGAATTTCATTGAATATTTACTACCTTCCCAAATATCACAAAATAATTAAGTAACTCTTATGTTTTATTAAAAGGTCATAAACACTACAAAAATTTAATTTTCCGTCAATATATTCAATAAAAAATATATTACCATATAATATAAACATGAAAAATATCACAACCAAAAATTTGTATACATTAATAATACAAACAAAAATACTTTAAATTTTGTATAGTTTAATTTTTCAAAATCCCCCATAAATTTATAAGATTTAGTTTTAATATTTAGTAATTGGAATTGATCCTGAAAAATTAAATTGAGATACAAAATAAATTTGTATTGATATGTATAATTATTTCCTAAACAATACTTATATCTATAATATAATATAGTAATAGATAAAAAAATATCATTCATTCGATTGGCTGAACTCATATCCTCTCATATTTGGAATGTTTAACCCAAAACACACATGATGCCCTTACTTTATCAAGATACATTGAGACTTGAAATGTAAAGGTGAAAACATTAGAAAAAAATGTGAAGCTATAATGATTTTTTATCAATTTAAAAGTGATTGATTATCCATGTATTTAAATTTATGATTGATTATTTATTGGTAATCTAATTTCTCTTAATGAGAAGTATCTAAATATTACATGCTGCTAATAGGAAATAGGGAATTATGTTCCTTGACCATCATGGGGGATATAATATGATAACTATGATTATTTTAAACAACCCTCTAGTCATCTAATATACTTATGATATTATTGTATGAAATATTACATTACTTATAGGGAATCAACACCATCATTCCTCAAATATATATTGTTGAATCAAGATGGTCAATTATGTAGTTTAAGTGTACATGTAGAACGGTATGATCCTGGACAATAAATCAATCATTGTGAAACTAGAAGGGTTGAATCCTTGAACAGTGGTAAAATTTAAATAATTTTTCATTGGGAATGTTGACCAAATCATCGAATCTAAAAAGATTAAGTATCTCTCGTCTGATATAATTTATTTTCCCCAAATACTATATGAATGATTTATATGAACAAATTCATTATATCACTATTACTACATAACAGTATTGGAGGAGTGTTAATGTTAGTCATGGTTACAGCCACTATCATACAACCCAAACCCCAGTAAAAAATACCCCCTTTCTAAAGACATATAGACTCATGCACCATGATTGATACACCATTGTTGGGAAAAAGTAAAAATCCAAGGATCATGTTAAAGATGCCTCTACATTGATCACACCTAAAATTTAGTGTGAATGTTTCTAGTTAACACCAGGATAGTTCTAGGACCCCCCTTCATTAGGATTTATTGGCCATATTTGTGGTGTATATTAGTTATACATTAATTTTATCTATCATAATTGTGGAGAAGTTATAATCACTATGGTTTTCGTCCTTATAATGTAAAATAAAACCATTATATATTTACTCATCATGGTAATGTAGACATAAACATCAATTTATTCCAACTTGGTAAACATGTTTAATAACATCAAATAAGTCCTCTCAAAAGTGATGATTCAATTCCAAATTTTTTGGTAATAAATAACAATTCAAGAAAGGTTTTGTTCTTTACATGGTTAAAAATACCCCGAAAATAGATTCATTCCATCCACAAGGCCCTCAAAAAGTATATTAATGAAAAAATCAAGTTAACTGTATAATACGTTAATTAAATTTAGAGAAGTATAGTTGAAAATCAAAAAATATAACAATAGTGTTTCAAAATTCAATGAAAATTATATTTATTGATGAGTACCTCCATCTTTCTATTCAAATATAAGAATAAATAGAAATAACCAATATAATTCCTCTTTTAATGAAACAGATACAAATAAAGTACACCTGTTAATGGGTGAGATGCCTATTAGGATGAAGTTACCCCTATAATGATTTATTGTCATCGATTATTAATTATTCATGGGAATAAAATAATAAATGATAGATAAAATTCAAAATTCATTTGAATAATATAAAAAGAGGTATATTAAAACACTCAATTCATTGAAAAATATTTCCATAAAGACCATAAAAAAGGGATGGGTAATTTTTCATATAATTAAACACATAACAATCCAATGATGAAACAAAACATATAATTGATCATATTAGTAAGTAAATTATGTATTTGATTATTAAATAAGAATGTGATAGTCACAATGAAAATATTTAATAAAATTAATCCTCCTCCGTGTCAGTGATCAATGGATTCTTAAGAAAGATAATTTAATGTCACCCATCACTTGAAATTTGTAATTTTTTCAAGGAAATATTATTTTTAATAAAGATAAAAATTGAATGTGATAAAAATTTATTTATCCCTTATTATATAGGTTATAATTTTTATTAACTTAAATTTCCCTAGTGATTCTATTAGTCCCTATGAAGTCTCGTACTTCATAGATAAATATGAAGAATTAATTATTATTATTTATCTATTAATTTATGTTTTAAAAACAATAATATATTTCACAAATCATGGTGTGGACAATGAATAATATTGGGATATTCCACTAGGTTAATTTTCCCTTTTATTGAATCAAATGATAACATCATGCACGCCTAGGTTTATAGATGAGTTCAATCATTGGGACCTCCACTCAAACATTCATTACTACCTTCCCAAAATATTATTTAAAAAAGAAAGGCTATTGTATCTCTTCTCCCTAAAACATACTAAATATTACTGGGGCTATCCTTGATAAAGAAACAATTACAGAGCTAAAATATGAAATTGAAAATATCTATTAAATCATTTCCAAATTTCATATGAAAATCATTACATATTATTGTTTTTTATGAGTAAAGTCAAAACTTTTATAGTCACCCAACTATGATAGAAGGAAATCATTCAAAATGAAATGATAAAATCATATCATATCGATAACCCAAGGCCACATCACCCCTATTCAACATGGAACCTCCTCGGTGGGTGGATGGATAGGTTTCAACCATGGTTAAATAACAATACATAGCTACAGAGGGTCTCCTTACAACATAGTATACCATCCTTATAGGTTATATGATTATTTTATAACTCTCCACTTTATCCAATATTCATTAAAGATATTAGTCAATATTTGTGATAAAAAAATTATTCTAAATATAGTCACTGTTCTAAAATATATGGGAAACCCCCTTGATATCATGATTATTAAAAACATTAACATATTCTTCTCAATTGATAATTTATTAAGAACCACTCTTATGGTCTTTGTTTAAATAATGTAAAAATCGACATCAATTTATATATGTAATACATGAGGAAAAACTATACATTTGAAAGGTGTAGATCAATCATGGATTAATCACTTAAATTACATTCGTTTTATAAGTAATTCACCTTTTTTGAAAGAAAATTTGATCATTATCAAAAATATCAGGAGAGAAAAGTGGATGATCTAGATTCGAAATTCTAACTATTTCCCCTATAATTAATTTTAATTAATACAATGTTTGACTGATATTTCAAGAATGATTGACATTAAAAGATTATTACCAATGGTTTTATGGATTTAGTGATAGCTATATCTAATTTATACATATTATCATCCTAATTATAACATGAAATGTGAATTATGTAATCAAGGATTTTCAAATTTCATGGATAAAAAAACATGCACATTTTCCATTAATTATGGGATGGTGGATTCTTATTTCTTATTTTATCGAGAGAAAAAATTTATGAAACATATTGAGATTAGGAACCATCAACATGTGGATTTTAGAATCCATCCATATTATTATAACGATCAATGTATTCATGGATGTAAAATTTGGGATTAATATTTATTTAAATATTGTATTTATAAGTATATAGACATAATAACTTTAGAAATATAGACTCCATATATGAATTTTTATTTTGTACTTTATTTTTAAAATAATATTTAAAAGAATCAAACACTAAAATTTATGTCAGTTCTGATGGGTTTTCCAAAATATCTAAAATTATAAAGTATATAATTCTAGTTTTATCATAAGAAAAAGAATGAAATATTTTCCATAATTCTAATCCTTACATTTATAGTGGTGGTCTACTCTATATGGCCCTAAACTAGCATGATTATTCATTGTTATAAAATAATAAACTATATGTCATATTTTTCATTTCAGAATACTATAATATTACATAATATGAAATCAATCCAAAATAACCCTAAACTTATAAGAGATCCCTATAAAGAATGATCCCAAATATTTTAGAGTGTTACCCACTAAATGGCCCAAAATAGAATAGAGAGGCCCATCCCCTATGACCATAAACTACATGAACCATTGAAGTAGTAGATTCATCTATATAAGAGTCATATTTGACATTATATTTCATAGATTTTATGATATTATCATAATAAACCATGATTATCATGTTTTATCTATGATTTAAAAAAATAACATTTTCTATATCTATGAGTGGCATGATTCCACATATCTAAGGATATATAGTGATTCCCAAAAACCATATCCTAAGAGAAACTGATATTTATATAAATTTAGATGTCCCAATCATCATTACATTTTTAGATATTATTAATTCATTCCAGGATTATGCTGTTAAAATTATACCCTGGTACCCCTTTACCCCACCACATTTTTTCACATCACATACTAACATTATAATCTATTGTTCATTCAAGTTTCTATTCATTATTTTAAAGTACACTAATATATATCTTAGAATATTGATTCATTTTACAAGATTATTAATTTATTCATAAATATTTTATCATACAATCAACTAAAATACTATTATCAAGGAATCACAAATAAAACATTTTAATTGAATAACCATTCATAAATTAAGGACCACGATGCCCTTCCCTTTATACCCATTTTAAATTTTTTTATTAACCATTACCATTGAAAATTATTTTCATATCATTCTATTTTTTCAAATATATTACCAAATATATAATGGAATTACTATTAATTATTCCAATACATTTTTTATAATTAATTCTTTATACAATCCACTTAATGAAAATAATTTTTATATAATGATAAATCTCTCGAATATATATGTAAATAGTCATTTTAATCATCTAAGTAGACCCCATATGTAAGGGAAAAGAAACAATTTCCTAAAAATACAATGTAAATACCATGGTAAATCTCATAGATATATATGTGATTCTTCCTAATTTCATATTCAATTTTTTTATAGTGTAATAATGTTTTTTCCATTAACAATACTGAATAATTTCCAAATATTCATCCTTAAATTATGTCTAATATATAAATATAATACAATTATTTACTTATCATAACATTAAAAAGTTGAATTGGATTTAGAATATCCCTAAAATTTATACACTTGTTCATTAGACAAGATTTTGATACACATGAAAAGAATTACGTCTCCCTCTTAATCTTCTTATGGGGTTTAGCATTCCATTCTCATCACAAATAGAATGTTCATTCATTTTTTTCATTTGATAACACCTCATTTATATTAGGTTAATTTTTATTATATAATGGGATATGCATAATCTTATATGGAATCATTCAATAGGTTTCATGATAAAAAATTTCATGAAGGATCAGTGAATTTTGTATGAAATCAACTATAATATGGTATTATTATTCATTTAAAGACTTGGTTGTCTTCCTGAATTGTTCTTCCCTCATCCTCATTTAGTTTATTCTACCGTGGAATGATATGGGACTTCACTTCTGGTCAAATATGTATTCCCATAAAAATCATTAATCATTACAACAATTTTAAATTTTTTAATACTTGAACTAATGTTTAATAATCCATTCACTCTAGTTCGATCACTATCATACTAGGAACTTAAATCCACGTCATAATAATAATAATTATAGTGTAAAACTATAATCATTATCATCCCTTTAGGTTTACCATTAATATTTTTGGTTAATTATTTGGTTTTGTCCAATTTATTCATACCATTAAAGTTGGATAACTCTTTTAGGTGATAGATTTATAGACATAATAAAATAAATATTGGTCAATCAACTAATCTACAAAAACAAAACAATTTTTTTGTGAACTATATAAATACCATAGTACGATCCTTACATAGATCACAAAATGTAAAAGTATGATATCATTCCAAAAATAAAACTCATATTTTGTTTCTAGGTTTTGTATGATTTCCTACTTAATTTGAGTTATAGATTCTTGAAAAAAAATCACAATCTAGATAAATAACAGTGATAACATCCAACCATGTGTCAATTATGGATTATGTCCATTTTTCAAGAAAATGTTTTGAAAAAATTAATTTTATTTAAATATTCCTTATATTTTTTAGCGCTAACAAGTCATTTAGTAGGTAATATATATAAGAAGGGTTGTATCCTATTTCACACATTTAATTTTTTCAGCTTGTATGACTAAATAGATACCCAGATAAATGTTTTTTACATTTTTTTGGCAACATATTATGAAGGATTATAAAAATTAATTTCTCACACATCATTTAATACATATAAAAATCCAAAAATAAAAGGAACTATGGGAATAACCATCCTTCAACTATCCCACTTCTATTTAATACAATTTTCTATAACCACACACACACACACATATTTCTGCACATCCAATATTTTTCAACTCCACTACCATGCATGATACAATTGTTGAAAGTCCCACTTCACAATAATTATTTCATTATGACATTTCCATTTTTTACATCCCCATTTATATCTGGTCATTTCCATGTAGCCACATATAAAACTTATAGGCAACGAAAAATTCCCATGTCATGACTATTTCTTTATTTATGACTGCCAATTTCCTCATCGTAATTTCAATATTTTAATTTTTATATTATTGTGAATTTTATCTTTAAATCCACTATTAGCCCCTTATTTTTTGGATTTGAATTTGGGGTATTATATTGATTGTTTGAGATTGTAATATAATTCACTTACGCCTATCAACTTATATGAGTTTAATGAATTACATTCCTCGAGTACATGATTATTTAAATATAATGTTGTTTCCTTCCAAATGGAATAATGTTACATAATTCCATTCATCTCTGTTTTTCATCCAGTTGTGGATTCTTGAGATGGGAAGATAACATAATATTTCATGCGATGGATTTGATACCTGAAATATGAAATAGACAGAATGAAAATGGGTTCATCATTTTCAGAGGATTAAAACATAAATCCTCTCATCCTAACAATGGTTCCATCATTACATCCCTAGATAATTAAGAGGCCACAATTTATTGAATGGAAGGAATGATCCCATATTGAAATGGTCCCACTTATATACAAAATTAAAAGCCTAAAAAATTATATCATGGATATAATCTATCTCTATATATGACTTATAAAAATAATAGTTTTTTAATCATTTCATGATCATTTCAATTTATATTGTGATATTTATTATTATTTTTCTCGAGCTACCTCATTTTGTATAAAATATATGACCTCAAACTATGATTCACCACTTCGGAAAATATATGTGACCTTAAACATCAAAAAACACAATTTTTTGGATAATTTATAAATCATGAATCTACTAATGAAAAAATCATTAAAATAATTCTTGAGAAATCCTATATTGTGTGGCTTGATTATTTTTATAATTTTTACTTTCTATGGCTTAACCATTCTTGGTTTAGTGTGAAATTAAAGTGTAAAAAATGACTTAAAAATTTCTCAAATTGAAAAACCATAAATTTTTGCTAAAAAATTGGTCTTCACTAACTATTCTAAACCCATTCAATAATTTGGATGAATTTATAACAAAAAAAGAAAATAAAGAAACATAAAACGTGAAATTGTTAATATCCATGATGAGAGTTATAAAAAATAATTTTTTTTAACCCACGTATCCCAACTATATCAAATCATAGGAATAATTTAAATTACAAAAGAAAAGAAATATATATATACATCTTTCTTTGTATAAATTTCAAAAAGGGTGAACACAGAAAAAGTCTTGTCTTCACACGCTAAGATTAAACATTTCATTGATTAGAAAAAAAATTATTTTATTTAAATTGACCCAAATCCTATTTATAATGAACCATGTCACCAATAATATTTTATCCATAATTACATGTTATATGAATATCATAATACGATAGTGAAACTTCTTATTAGTAGTTATTACTAACTTTGATAATCCACCCCAATGTTATTTATCATTCATATATGATTCCTTTTGTTGATGTTTGGTGAACTACCTCATCATGAGAATTATTAATTTACCTCAAATGGATCTATGTAACATGATAATAAACTACATGACAGTACATTCCATTATTTGTGGCCTTAAACATGAAGTATAAAATTTTATTAATGTGGTCTGACATTACGAATCAAAAACCCCCAATAGTAAGATTGATATTGTCTTATAAAACTTTTATAACACACCATAAGTCTTTCAATATCAAAATTGGTTCATTAATAAGTTTATGTTTTATTTACTATTTATTTATGGGAGTAAAACCTCATTTTATTTTTCTCTCAGAGAAATCAATCTTGAAGTTACTCATTGTTCAATGTGATATGAACGTAAACATATGAACTAAATTTTTATAATATATAGATTTCGTATCATTAATAAATAAATTATAAAATATTAAAATACCATAATCATTAAAATAAAATTATTAAAAAAATTCTTTGGTTGAAAAATTTAAATGGAAAGCTTGATAAAAAGACAGCCCATTTTACACTATTCTTGGATAATTTCATGTGTTATGATAAATTTAGATCATAATCAGTGATGATAAAAAATCATGGGGTGATGGGTTAAGTTTGAATAAAACTAATTTAAGTTGGAAAATTCTTGATACACTTTAGACCAAGATCATCCATGATTTTAAACTGAAATGAAGCATAATATAGAATAAATAATATACCATTCACTATAAATATGAGAACCTCCGATCAATAATTAGACATATGAAAAAGAACACTTTTTGGAATAAAAATTAATCCTTCCTAATATGGAATCCAAGTGTAAATATATCACAAAATACTAGTCTCTCGTGGTGGGTCATACATGTAGGTCTTGAGATATTATCTTTAAATATTGGTTTCTCACAATACCTAGACATGCGTTAGATTCCATAATTCACAAGAATCCTTCATTGCTGAACAATGGAAAAATAGATCCTTTCCATCCATATATATTTTTATTGCATTGATGATTTCAATTCATTTTTCGATTTTCATCTTTTTTTTGAAAGACAAATTGTTAATCCTTTCCCCCTCAAGATTAGATCTAATCAGAAAAAGAGGGAGTGAGCTTAATGTGTGGGGGAAGAAGACATTGATGAAATATTCACCTATTAGTCTTAATTTATTTTAGTATATCTATTTATTAGTTAATAAAAATTGTACATTCTCTCCATTTAACTTTTTATTAGGTGGATATAGCATAAAAAAGTGAATATGTCACCCACATAGGTCTACCACATAGGTCGATGGCATATGGAAACTATACAGGTTGAACAAATCTACACAAAAGGTCACCAATTCCATAATTTTCACATTATTTTATTAATTAACATCTATTACTATTATATTCATTTGTGCTACTCACCCGAACTACTAAATATATGAAACAAAATCATTACCTGGGTGAGTGACATGCATGGGGTCATTGGGGATAGTGACCAGCATGTGGGTAATTGGAAAAGTGACTTCTGTGAGTTCACATCGGTGAGTGACCCATATGAGGTCACATATAACACCCTAGTATTAATTTACATAGAACATACATCACTTTTTCAGAATACATAAAAAAATATACAAACAGATTCACAAAGACTGTATTAATTTAGTTTATTAGGAAACATGGAAATATACACATTGGTAAATTAGAAAGATGAAATATCTCCCACTATATTATCAATTTACTAGAACTCTTATTATATTGAACATAATTTGTTCACATCTTCATAACATAGGATGGATGCATAAAATATGTGAGCTCAGATTCTCAGTAAGGGTAAACCAGGTAGAAATATAAGCCTAAAAATGAGAATAGTGGTATGAGATAGTGATCGTAACATTATAAGATCATACCCTATATATAAATAATCATAAACATAAATAATTTCATAGATAATGGCATATAATAAGACATAAATCACATGAAAAGATATATCATAATCCATAAAATGATATCATCGGAATAAACATGGAATTGTGTCATGCATAAAAATGGGATATCATTGCCAAAAAAGTCATGAAAAAATTAATGAATGTAACATGGAACTTTTTGGGAACTTTACCTACTAGGAGGGACACACCACCATCCCCAGTCATAGTCCTTTTCTTTTAAGGGATCAAGTTTCTCCATCGTCCCATAGTGGATCGGGATTCACAATTTTCTAATAGTAGATCATGTTTACCCATATTCGTTATTCATGGTGACAACACCTACTCGGTGGGACACACCACCATCCCCATTCATATTCCATTCATGGTAAGGGATCTGGTTTCACAATCATCCCTTTCTAGATCAAGCATGTCTACTTGATTATAATATTTATCTCATGCGATATAAATTATTAACCAATGTAATTAAAGGATATATAGGTGCCACTAATCTCATAATAAAACCATTAATACATTTTCCAAAAGATAATAAAAATTTCATCATTTCATGACAAAATATAAATTGGTTTATATACATAAAATCATGACCCATGAAATGTAATGGGTACCATTTACAATTGTTCATATCATAACATGCGTAAAATAGATAGGTTTCATGATGACTTCATACTATAATAACCCATTAATAAAAGAGGGATTCAATATAATTTAACCTATGGAATGGAAATGGGTGTCATAAGAGTCATTCAATTAAAACATAAACCATTTATGAAATTATTTTAATATAGAAATTGGTTCATATCATAGAAGATAATGTGTAACAACAAAAAATTTATTATTAGATGAAAAAAATGGTTGTATATTTTGAAAGAATTTCTTGAGGAAAATATACTAAATTCCTTGATAATTTAATTTAATGAATAAAACCTGTAGAAAATTATAGGTTTTTATTTGTAATATAAGATTCTTCTTTATATTATGGATATAAAATAAATTGGACTATTATAAAAAATATTTTATTGAATGTATTAAATATAATTTTAATTAATGGAATTCACTAGTGGTAATTAGTTTAGCTTGTTGATATAAATCATATTTTTTCACATACAAATAGTTTTTTATAATATTATTCCCATTATATTAATTTTAATTCGGTATTTTTTCTAATTTACATTTAAACAATAAATTAATCAATATATATTCATATAATTCTTAATCATATAATATACAATTTAATAGATATTATATGTCTTATTAAAATTATATTATCTTAATAATGAATTGTTGTTCAGTAAAACTCGGTGTTGCGTGATACAAAAGCCATCGAGGAAAGAAATTATTGCATGTCATGTAACATAAACTCGGTGTTCCATTTAGAGAAATCTATAATTTAATTTGCATGTAGCGCACGATTAAATTGTTGTTGCATATAATGAATGGTACAAATAGTTCTCTAATATAGAGTAAAATATTTTTAGTGATGTGTGAAATGAAAAATATCAAAAATATTGAATTAGTTTGGAAACAATAATTCACAAAATATTAGGTTGTTACATTCTACACCCCTTAAATGAATTCTACCCATGAAATTCATCTAGGTTTTCAATGGTTTATTATATGAATGATCCTTTCAAAGATACCCACATCATAAAACTGAATCCTAAAGATTCCATTAAAAAGTGAATGTAGGAAGAAAAATAATAGTTACCCAATGTAGAATATAACTAGTGTTACATATATGAGAACATAGGTGGAAAGTGAAAGCATGGAACTGGGGGAAAAGCATAAATATTAAAACAGATTTATTAACTTCATCAATCAAAAACAAGTTAATGATCATTGTAATGTTCAGGGACTAAATGTCATAAATATTTTATGATTTAATGTTTCATCAGTTTAACAAAAATTAAGTTAGTAGGAAAACAAATTTTTTATCACTATACAATTTTTCAGTAATTATATTATTGAACAACAATATAAGGAAATAAAGTTACCTGATATGTTTTTATAAAAAAAATTCCTTCTCTGGATTTGCTTTTATCAATTCTTAATTCATCCATTACATCATAAAATGGATTCTTATAAATTATCATTGACGCCCGAAGAACTAACGAACAAATTCAAAAGATCATCAGGCGCATAAAAGGGTGAAATGTATGATTATTTATCACTTACAATCCTTAAAAATCAATAAGGTTAGTAAATTATTCTATGAACATAAAATGTTACACTAATGTTTCAGAATAAATAATATTTCATCAAAAATAATTGTACAATAGCCAAGACATTATGTAGGCCTATGGTTTTCCTGATACCCATATCATCCTTTGGTCATGGGTTCAAGACCTGCAGCATTGTCAGAAAAGATTGGTTGTCACCCAACATAAATGGTGTCCATTTATAAAACCACACAAATATAATTTCCAAAATATGATCGGCAACATAGAAATATGGTTAATCACTAAATTGCATTTTATCCGAGGATTTAAATATTATCCCACTACAAATATACTTCATATGAATTTTAACATAAAATGTTCTAGAATTTATAACCTTATAACCCTTTTAAAATATGAAAATCCAATGTAGTAGAAATAAGGTCATGAAATTAGATTAACATTAATTCCTCATATATCAAAAACTTGGTCATGGTTGTTCAATTCAAATCATGTGAATATCCTCATTGTATATTATCATGAAACATGGTAATGACATGAATTACCATAAATCCATATTGAAAACATCCGTGTATCCTTATTGTAATGTGTATTGGATATATTCCATAAATACAAATATATGTTGTATTATTCATCCGAGATAGTATAAACCACTTGTAAAAAAATAATTAATTGATTCCATTATGATCAGTATCATCAAATTTACTTATCAATATTCAACATATATATATACCAACATCATTATCTCAACATAAAGACCATATTAAGGGTCACTGTCCCTTAATAACATTACCGCATTTCCATGAAAATATATTTATAAAACACAAGAACCATTCAATATATCTTTTCAAATTATAAAATAACATATTTTGAAAACTTATATAGTTCATGATTCATATAATATAACATTTCAATTACATATTATTTTCACGTAAATAATCCAACATTATTCTTAAACCTTCCCTCAAAATTTTTCAACTTATTACATAATACGACTTTACAAAAATATGAAATATGAATCATGTATTATAATTTATCAAACTCAAATTAGTAATTCTTATTAATAACACTTTTAAAAACACACTTTCCTTCCATATTGCATTCAGGTTCTCTTCTTCATCTATAGAAAAACCAATACATGTACTACCATGATGATTTTAGTCATAATCCTAACATTTAATTTCATAATGTCCATACATTACAAATTTAATGAAATCGTAAATTTATAATTCCATAGGGAGGAAAACATTATAATCCATTGTGTTAACTAAACTTTTCATTTTCTCTTTGTAGTTACTTTATTTGTGTCATTTTATACAATCAAAAAACCTTCTTGTTCCTCAAATTCATTCACTTTGGAGACTATTTTCACATTCTTGACATAATGAAAACAAAATCTTCTTTTTACAATGGTCTTTTTTTTAACTCTCAGCAAACTCCTTCCTCCTTTTATTTTTTGAGTCTAAGAGTTGATTAATCTACATTTTTTTTATCATTATCCTTGAAAACTGATTATGCATGATCATGGCATCATTCACTCTAGTGGTCATTCAATTTTACTTCTCATTATATGATTTTCCATAACATTAAACATTAATCATGTTTCTTTTGATTCCCTCTATTGGATAAATCCAAAAGGCATTGAATAAAAAATGACTACCATTGTGAGGATCTTCATAATCATTAAATATTAGTTATAGTATGTTGAAGCTATGAAAACGTCCATAAAAGTTAACACCATAGGTTTATCATTGGTTATTAATTGTAATATTCTAATCAAATAATCCATTGTGGGTCATGAGAGTGTGAAAAGGTTCAAGGAATATCCCACAGGATTGTCAAACTAGGTGTGTAAGAAGGCATATTGTCATTTACCATATTAACCTGAGTTAAGCCTTGAAAATCTTGCTGGATTTATTATCACTAAGTACATTTGTTCTACAGCCACATCCACTTATATAATCCAGACAGGGAAACATTTGTAGGAAACCACTTACTATATCCTTCACCCAAATTCTATGGCATTCTCTTAAACATTATCTCATCCTTATAATTATCCTTATTAACATCCATAAGCATATCTATAGAAATATCCCTAGGTATCTCACTAAATTTTTATCATCATAGTACCCAAAGGTTAACTAATACATCCTTATGATACCAATAATAATCAACCCCTCCTAAAATATAGAGAAATTATATCGCATTCTCAGAATATATAAAACATTATTCAATCATACAGCCAAATTCTATATTATTATAGTGACTTTGGAATCATGGAATCATACCCACAACTATTTTTTTGAGTTACGTAATCTCCCACTAGGTTTTTCATGACTATCACCCTTCTTAAACACATAATTCATAATTCAAATCTACATAACCAAGGAAAAATATAAGATCAGTGAACTTAGATGATTAGAAAGGGTAAGCCAGGTAGAAATGTAATAATAAACATGAGAATATTGGTATGAGATTATGATAATCACATTTAAATATCATACCATGTATATCAATGATCAAGAAA
The DNA here is from genome assembly GCA_963277665.1 of Viscum album. Classification (NCBI taxonomy): domain Eukaryota; kingdom Viridiplantae; phylum Streptophyta; class Magnoliopsida; order Santalales; family Viscaceae; genus Viscum; species Viscum album. Next base: position 944,300,351 of record OY728155.1, on the reverse strand, counting down.
ATTAATAATGGCATAGAGCTTTGTAGTTAATATGATATTAATTACATAGAAATAATGAACATAATCCATGAAATAATAACATCGGAAGAATATATGGATTTGTTTAATTAATAATCCTATGATATCATTATAGTTATTTGAATATTTATTGATAGTATTTATGAAGTCAGATCACGAGAACTACACATATTGGGCAAGATAAACTTGCATCACTAGTTACACTCTATTCTTTATAAGAGATCAAGATTACACATCTTCCAATATTGGATTGGGTTTCCCCATCTTCCCATAGTGGATTAGGTTTCCCCATCATCAATTTTCATGGTGACAACACCTACAGAGAGTGACCCACCACTATCCTCATTCACAGTCTATTACATATAAGGGAATGGGTTTCCACAGCTTCCAATAGTGGACCAATCCTATCAAATTTATTCTATTGATAATATCATGTTATATAAACCCATATCAAATGAATTGGAGGGAGATATAGGTCCCAAAAATCTAATAATAAAACCATTCATACATTCTTCACTATACAATTAATCATTGATCATATCATGACCCATAAAAAGATATCGGTTCTATAAACATCCAATCATAACCCATGATATGAAATAGATATAATTAGTATTTCATCAAGTCATTGAATATAGAAAATATATAGGTTTTAGAATATCTTCATCCTCAAATACCCCATGAAAAGAAGTGGGTATCAAAAGTAAAAAACTCATCGAACGGAAATTGGTTTAATAATAATCCTTCCATCAAAACCAAAAACATTCAATATTGAGTAGGAATGGAAAATTAGTATAAATTTTTATAATACCTTGATTAACATCAACATGTGTCATCATATATGCCAAATAACATGGAAATATATTTTTAATTAATTTTATGAAGAAAATCTGACTTCTTCTTTTAAAATTCATTTATAAACATAAAACCTTCCGAAGACTGTTTTCATTAAAAATAAAACAAGAACTTAAGAGGAAGGCTCGAAATAATATTGTAAACCATTACTCTTTAAAACTTATAAAATAACCATAATGATATTATGAAAACCGTTTTTCATGAAAACAAATATAATAATCTTGTTTTTTTTAAACCATTTATTTGAAATCACATTGAAATCCATAAAAAAATCTTGAAAACATTTCGAAAATAATTTTCCTAAAAATATTATAAAAGGATATTGAAAAAATTTTGAAAAATATTTTCCATAACTAATTATAAAATAAATTGAAATCAATTTGAAAACCATTTCCCTTGAAATCTAATAAAATATGCAAGAAATGTTTCTGATGAAAAACACATTAAAACATATAAAAGAATCATGAATTTTTTTTTGGAATGTGATAAAAACAAATTCCAATGAAAATTACTTTTAAATAAAAATTCCCCTGAAAATTACTTGTACAATCATTTTTTAAAAAATAAACCTTTTAAAATTGTGAAGTAAATTTCAAAGAAATAATGGTCAGTAAATCTATACATGTTATACAAGGTAAGTGGAATATTCATTTTCCAAGGAAAAAAATATATGAAATATGACATGATTGGAATGTGATAAGAATATTTCATTAGAAACATTGGTAAAATAAAAAATGGTAAATATGAATTTTATGGACTATTGGGTAATACTATAAAATTTCTGGAATCCCTTTTTAGTAAACATGGGTTTGAAGTAATAGAGATTTCCGACAGAAGAGAAGGTAAAGTTAGGATTTCTTAAAAACAAATCCTTAACAATATTATGTACCATATAGTTGATAAATGTTACCAATACATGACTGTTTCATTAATAATCATATTATAATAATATTATTGAGTTTTTTTTAAATATATATAATAAGATTTCATCAATGGAAGCATAATCATAAATAATATTGATAAGGATATGATTGTTTCAATAAAACTCTTATCACTCAGTAACATTGAATCACGAACCTCATGTAAGAAAAATAAATTAAATGATCTTTAAAATATCATTAAATTATGTATATATACACGATATAAAATTTCAAATACATTATATGTAACATGTAAAAAATATAGGTGCATAACATGGCATGTTTCTCAAAGAAATAAAATTGGGATGATATTGCATTACTGATTAAGTGAATTTTCATAAATGAAGCCCATGATAGAATGATAGTAGAATATATATGTTAATAACCATAACATTATTAATAATAATCATACAATACATCCAAGTTCATTATATACACAATGCAAGTGAAATGAGTTGTGAAAAAGGAATGTATCTCACAGATATAAAATGTGAGTTGAAATTCCCTTACCCCATGTTTTGACTCTCAGCACACTCATTAAATCCTCATATTTAATAAATTTATGTTTTATATACATAATTTAAATAACAATATTATTATATATAATACCATATATGTTTTTATTATGACTTTATATTACCCACTAGTTAACAATTTCATCTTTCAGTTATGCTTCAATTAATATTTGATTTCTTTTTTTCTTATATATTAATTTTTTATATCATTGGTCCTTAAAAATATATCATAACTACCTAAATTTAAAACATTTTATAAATATAATTTATATTAAATATATTGTTATTATAATAATATATAGTGTATTTAAGTTTGAAATGGAATACACTGTTCATGAAGATGGTAGGTCGTACGTATGAAAGAACATTACTTTCACTTGTTGAAGTATTAAAATAAAAATTGAAAACTATCTATATATATATGTATATAGTTATATAATATCATTAAATTCTAATTATTTTGTACTATATATCATATAAGATCCCAAAAAATATCATTATTACGTTCAATGTAGCGTGAACGAATCACTTTGTTTTGAGGGGGCGATAGTCTGCAAATCCCCAAATGAAATTATCAAATTTACACAAGGTGGAATGAACAACGGTATATTATAAATAAAATTATAATAATAATAAAAACATTATAAACATCATAATATCACATTTTAATATATTTTCCATTTTGATTTCCTTAATTGGTGGCTGTAAAATAAAAAATAAACAATTATCATTTGTTGAGGTCGTAGTTCACCTTACATGTTAGCAGTACGTTTGTTACCCATTAGATGGTAGTGTGTTTAATTGTAGGAAAACATAATAGCATAAAAATAATATTATATTTAGGATTATATTTTTTATATAAAATCAAGGAATATATAGAGATTATAGAGTGGACAATTGAAATTAAATAAAGAAGCTTGGGGAAGGGTTTCCCCACTTAATAAGTTAATTCCTGTTGGTTAGCACCAAAAGGATTACATGGAAGCCTTTTCCACAAAATGGAATATTCACGGAGGAATTTAAGGTTTTTGGTATATGGATTAGGATTATATAGGGATAAAATAATTTTTTGATAGGTTTGAGGAAGTGGGAGAGTTGGTGACCTTAATAGGGAAGGTGAAGGACACACTTGGTATTTTGGAAAAAAAGTGAGATTTACACACATTTTTAACCAAATAATGACATAAAAAACCAATAACAATAATGAATGGATGATTTATGGTGGAAATATTTCCCAAAAATGGTTTTGGATAGATTGATAGAGAATTTGGTCCCATAACTTTATGTTTTACTTCCCTATTATGATTAATTTTTCCGTAATCACTATAATTAATTTTAACTACATTCACTAATATATTGTGTAAAATATTAATTTTAAATTTTTAATCATAATATATTATTATGATTAAAAAATATGGAATATATTTTTCTTAATTCCAATAACATATGTTGTATAAATTAAAATAGAATTAATCCCACATATGGGACAACAATGCAGGTTTAAAAACATTACAATATTTGTTATGTTGTTATATTCAATTTCAATGTGAAAATTATTTTAATGAAAAAAATTTGATTTATTGATAAAAATAATATATAGTTTAAAATTTAATACAATTGGAAATATAATTTATCCTTAAAAATAAATATTACGAAGAAATTGTTTTTAATTAAAATTCAATATTTTTCACCATTCAACAAAAAATAAAACATCAAAGAAGAGTAAAAAAAATTACACTAACATCATATTTAAGTTTATCAATTAATGATGAAGTTTATTTTGATATATTTTAATTATTAAATTACCACTTTATTTATTTAAAATTGGTTCACCATTAAATTGTGGTAAACCTGCTTTTATAAAAATATAGGTTTTTATTTACAAAATTATGTTCGTTCACATGTTATATATATAATATTAAATGGATGATTATAAAAAATATTTGTTTGGATATAGAACATATAAATTTAATTAACATCATTCACCAATAGTATTTAATTTTATATATTACGACAAACCACATTTAAGATATAAATAGTTTCTTATAAAATAATTCCATTTATATTCATTTTGATATTCTATTATTTTCTAATTAAGGGGTTACCAATGAATTAAACTATATATATTCATAATTTTTTTAATCCTATAATATTCAATTTAACAAATATGTTATATCTTATTAAATAATAATATAATAATAATGAATTATTATTTTGTAAGACTCGATAGTGCGTGTTATGCAAGAAATTGAGGAAAGTCAGTATTGCATGTATCACAAGATAACTATGGTGTTCCATGTAAATAAATTAAAATTTTATTTTTCATGCAGTGCACAATTATCATATTTCTATATAATTCATGCAATTTAGAGTTCATTATGATAAAATAAAGTATTTTTTGTGTTGTGTGAAATGAAAAATATCAAAATGGTAAAATTAATTCGAATAATAAATATTCCAGAAATTATCTAGGTGTTACATCAATCTGCTAAGACTATTTCATTTCTTCCTGGTTGAAACAATAATGAATAATCATATCATCCATTTTTCTTTATACAATTCACAAATGGATGCTATGTTTTCTTGGATTTAGGATTAACAATTTGAATCCTTATATAATGAGATTTTTCACATCATCTACCCCAACATATCAGATATTATATGTCCCCATAATTATGAACCTAAAAAATAAAACGAATAAGTACTATTAGAAATACTCCTAGAGTGAATACATATTGCTACATGGTTTCATATCCTTGAGAATCATACCCATCCCATGGCTGATAAACATCATTCCATTCTACATGTTACGGTGATATAAAATTATTACCATAATTAATGTTTTCGGTAAGGGTTCATACATCATTCAAGGGATTCAGACCTCAGTGTATCTGATGTTTCACAATTCAAATAGTCCATAAATACAAATTCATGTTCTTGAATCAAATATGTATTATTACATATCAATTTTTTTGATTCACTAAAGTAAAAAAAATGGGATGGAAGGAAGAATAGTGCTTCGGTGATGGTGGGGGTGTTAAGACTATTTGGATGTGGGCATACTGGGCTCTAAAAAACTAATCTAATTCCAACGATGCGATGAAAAAAGTCATAATTTATGAAGTTTTTTTGGTTTTTCAAACATACGTATACAATACATTTGATATAGTTCGGTGTTTCCTATGTCATTGGAGAGAACATGATAATAAATTCTGTCTGACCCAATGAGAAGTTGTTTTAATTTTATAGGATGTCGATAAAATATATGGGGATCCCATTCCACTTAAATATATTATTAATTCATCCCACCAATGATGGCATGGGATTGATCTAGAATTATATCATATTTTGGTACATGAGTTATTGAATTGTCTGTAGGGATCATAAATGAACAACATAACTCTATGGTCAATGTTCATCATGAGGCATGGATAATTTTTTTTATCCCAATAGGGATATAACTACATGTAAACATCTTATATAATGTCCTATAATTGATAAATGATGAATCCATGGAGGATACCTACTCATGTTGTAGTAGGGTGAATACACCATGTGTGGGTATTCCAATAGGTATTGAATTTCTACATGGACAAGACATTTTGGATTTTATGTTTTGTCACTAATAATCAAGGTTATACAAGTCTCTGAATCCAATGTAAGTGTGTGTTCAGGGATATTCATCATGAAATACAAGATTTCATAAGGACAATACATAGGGTTCTAGTTCCCTATGTTAGAAAAGATTCATTCGGTTGTTTCTCAATGTGTACACATGGAAGTCCCCCATACGTATTACATGGGCATTCCATATACTATGGAGGTGGAATGTTTTAAATTTGACGCCTTATGAGGTGATGAGTGGGGTCAATATTATAGAGTCTCATATTCATGACATTTTCCAATATATCTCTAGTTTTAGACCTTGTTCCATGAATCATGTGTTATTCTCTATGATTATGAGCTAGTTTAATTACCTAAAATATTCTCATACAGTAATTCTCATACAAGAATGATCACTAATAAAATTCACAATCCTTATAATCTCATATCATACATGATGGCCTTTATAAATTATCTGTTAGTAGAAAAATTTGGTTGGGAGATTGTTTTTTAATATCATATCCCCTAAAAATTATCACTACAGTTTAAATGGCTTAATATCCCAATGTCTCTATTCCTATAGATGTTTGAATGTATATTTATCCATTGATTACAAGGAAAGTTTTGTTGCTCATATTTTAGGAAGCATCTTAGGTGTTCATAATGTCTCATTGATCGATTTCACAAATTTGGTTGATTCTAGAATTCAGTCTCTCATGAATATTCTGATACCCATATGAGTGTTACTGGAATATGTCCCATGAATTAGTGGTGATAATCATCTCCCCGACATAGAGGTAGTGGATGGTTGATTCATTCTGAAAGATATATTAAAATGGTCCTCCAAGGCCCCAGTCTTGAGGCACCAGGCGAGACAAAAAGTAGAATGATTGAATCCGATAAATCTGATCCAAGGCCATACATTCATCACTATTGGGAGGGGATTCTGTCTTTGGATACACATCATACTATTAAGGATGACCGTCCATGTAATATTTGAAATTTTAAAGATGTCGGGTCCTCTCGCAGCTAACTATATCAACATCAGTGTATGTGTGGCATATGATAGTCCAATTATGTCGTGGATTAACCTATAATAGTATAGATGAGTGCGTATTTTTGTTATCTGATGTACAGATCCCACATGTTGGGGATATTTGAATGCATTAAAATATTATATCTAACAAAAAAACAATCCATGTTAGGGTAGCTAGTATATGAATAGGATATGATGTTATCATCCACCGATTACTAGATCCACGCAACAATGTGGTAGGAGGATATGTTAATCTAATGTTCTATTAATGTGTGGGATGATATTGAAACCAATGGATGGCACACGTACATAAACATTAGTGAAGGGTCTCTATATCTTCCATTCCCCTTTCAATCCATCTTACAACATCATTTTTATTGAGGGGGATTATTATTCAATTAAGAATTGAAGAAGCGATTATATCAATATCCCCCCAAGTCATCGAAATATGGGCCGATGAGTAATAAAATCATAGTTTAGGGGTAGGGGTGATACTCCAAACTCATTAGAGCAATCCTTATAATAGATGATAGAAGAGGAGATGGAAAGATGGTCTTCTCAACTAACAAATCTAGTGACCATAAAAGAGATTAAAATGTAGGGCCCTTATTATCTCAGTGGAAGAAACGAAAGATGGAAATGATTTTGGTCATGATTGTACACCATAATATGAATTCTATCTATAATTTATCATTATGAATCAATTAAAAACCCAACATGACCATTATTTCCTTTTACATGATATCATTTAAATTACTCCATTAAGGTGTCTAGTGTAGATCCTTCAAAGACTGGGTGGGACATTATAGATGAGGTGTAAGCTAAGACTAGACAAGAAATTAATTTTAAGGGAGAAGTTACAAGTGATGAGTCCAAATATATTTCTATTATTATAATGATGTATTTGGATCCTGGTAATGGTATAGACCTCATAAGGCATCACATACCAATCAATAACTTTTTCCACTTTTGATGTTTTAGATTTTCATCATACATTGAAGGGCCTTATGAACACTATCATTTGTATTTTTTACTATCCTAATGGGGAATGAAAGGGAAACCAGACTATCAAAAAAAGTTACAATAGCAAATTCTGTTTAGGAAGATCCCAAAATGATTGTACCCACCAAGAAAGTGGAAGATGGATCCGATGGAAAATCCAATTTTGGTTCTAAAAAATACATATGAGATATCGAATATAGTGAGCATGTTATCAGATTTGAAGTGTCATATAACGAACTAATGAAAATGGAAAAACATTTTATGGAATTTTTTTTTACATTTCCCTAAAAGGAGATTAATTGATTTAATAAAGAATTGGGCAGATGTGAGTTCTCTTAATTTTTACCTGATGTTTGATGTCTTAAACTGAATAACATTACATATTAATTTTCTTCCACATTAAACCTGACCAAGGAGATCCATGACCATGGAATCAAAATCCTAAAAAATATCATTATTGAGGAAATAATTTAAAAGGGACATGAAGTGGGAAATTATTGAGATATTTCTCTCCCCGATTTTGAGAAATCTCAGGATGATGTTCCTCTATAGGAGATCCTTTCTCAAAATGTTGATACTGGGTTTGTTAGGGAGGCATCACTCAATGTAGTTGATCCGTAATTAACATTGTATTACTAAACACTCTATTATTCTCCCTTCCCTTCATATATTGTATCCCCCAAAGTTAATGATGTGTCCTTATATTATCCTGTTTCATTGACTTCAATACCCAAGCATTTGAAAAAATCCTTTGTGCTTATCCATCTAAAAGTGGAAGGCCAATATGATATTAATTATGAGAGAGAGGAATATGGTTCCTCATTGGGGGAGTTTTTTCCAGAGTATATAACCCCCTCCAAAAGTGGACCAAAGTTATATTTGGAAGAATAATATTCTATTTACACATCACTCCATTTTTTTCATGTGGCATCCAGATGTTAATCCTAGAGAGGCCTCACAATGATCTAACATCTTGAATTGTTAAACTCCATGACATGTTTTCCATTTTGTAGTATGAAATATTTTATTACCTCAAGATTCACCATTCAATGAATTTAGTAATTCAAAAATGAGATGAGGATGAAATTTCATAGTAGGATGAGGTGAAACTAACGGTCTATATTGAAGATCAAAGAGCTATGGTATCCATGGGTATTCGAAGAGATTTGACGGAAATGAATGAGAATAATCATCTTATTGATAAGAAATATCTCCACATAGTATGCTTTATATATGAATTAGATGTCATAATGGAAGTTATTTTCTGGATCCAATAATACTTGAAGAGGTCCATGAAACATGGAAGGGAATCAATTATCGTAGAGAAGGAGAAACCTCTTCATGTTGAGAAGACTGACTGCATGCAAATTGATGGGTTTTCAAAAACCAAAGACAATTCTTCATCTTCACAACAACATATCAATCCCAATATCTAGTAATACCTATAATTCATGGTGTAGTGACCCGAACATATGGATAATGAACCGTATTATAATACATGGATAAAAAGGATTTTTTTACAAATAAAAGGTTACTTTCTTCGTATCATCATTATAAATATAATATAATAATGTAAATGATTAAATTTTTTTAATTCTATTTTTTGAATGACTTGTAATTAAAAAAATATGTATAAGAGGGTGTTCTAATTTTTTTCGCAGTTATATGGATATAGATAGGATAGTTTGACTATTTGAAGAATCATGTAATGGTTTCTATGATCATTTAATTAATTTGAATCAATACCCAATTTTTTTTCTAATTAAGATACGAAGATGACATAGTTAGTGATAACATGCCTTTTCTTAGGCCTCCCATTGTAGTTTTCACACTAACAAGTATTATGCCACATTGTTTTTATTTCTATTTTTTCAATACTATGTTGAGTCAACATCAAGTGAGATTAAAATTTACTCATTCCAAAGGACCCCATTTTTGAGTAATGAACCTGGAGAATATTATCTATCTTTTCATGTTTGGTTTAGTGTCTTGAAAACTGGACTTATAAAACCTGTGTTTTGGATCAAATATCATTAACCACTAGTATTGGATGTAAAAAATCTAGTCTATTTTTTAGTTTGATAATGTTCCAGAATTTTTTAGGTACATAAAGAAATGTTTTGAGTGATGATTTTCTGATTTATAGATCTAAAACATGGTACGGTATGTAATGACCCATCTCTTCTTGATGGTATAGATCAATTTTTTTCAATTTAAAACCTTAGTTTAATAATGGTAAATGTATACTACAACCTATATAATGTCCCAATATTTTCTGATTATTGTATGGAGCTTAATGTTGTATAATGTGGGGAAATATCTAGGGCTCATATTTAATATAAACCATGTAGTATACTTTACATAGTTACATCAAATTGTGTGAGGTGAAACAAATGTAAAGCAGGATTTGCATTGCCTCTTTAAAACCATGAAACTCTAGGTGCATGACCATGTAAACTTCCTAAAATTATTGGAAATGGGATTTTCCATAGTTTGGGTAGATTTGTACCTTAATAATATAGTTAAATTCTATAAGAAGTTTCTATATCACATTTTTTACATGGTTTAGACAAACCATGAACCCCTTTTTTAAGGATAAAAATTCAATTTTACCCTTAATGAATTCAATTAACACTATTTTTTTATAACGTCTACCTCTAGCAGATAAAATGGGCTTCTTATCTCCTATAGCTCACCCTGAATCCAAATATAGGATTCAATTTATCTCCCTCAACTAGTGACATATTCCAGATCCATCAATGTTTTTGGATACTGTATTGTGAGATTTGGAATCATCTCCCTTTGTATCTATGTTTATTTTTGAACCCATTGTGTGGCATATATGAATTCCCATTTTTCCTATTTTCATAAAGTGGTACCATTTCTTATATCTCTTCCAATATACTATGAAACTGAGGCTGATATCATGATACTAGTCATCTATATCCTTGTAGTTGGTGGTCTCATTGTTTTACCATGCGTCTGGATGTCTCATATACATTCTATTGTCTCTTGCACTATACTTAGTCAAGTGTCTAATATTAATTGAGTTATCCATAGATAATTGATCCTTGAAACATGATATAAGAATTTTGATAATTGTTTCCAGGATTAGAGGTTTTCAGGTTCACTAATAAACACCCCTTGGGCGTGCCAAGTCAAATTAACCCTTATGAATTATTTTTAATATACAAGGATTTCATCTTAAGAATTAAACATATCTTTTAAATTGATTTTAACTTCTACATTGAATTGTTAATTGAAACATTGGTACGTCCCTCTTGCTTCGCCTTCCTATACTCGTAATTTCCCAAGTATCCAATTCCATTAATGACCATGTCATATGCTAAAAGACCCTTTTTAACATTATAATGAAATTTGTATAATTTAGTGAATTGAAGGTGTTTGAACTTGATAAAATTCTCATTTAATTAATGATTAAATTTTATTGAATGAATATATGGAATGGAATCTATGAAACTATAATGGATATAAGGGCCACATAATCAATTTTATGTTATATTACGTTCTCCTAGTAAATTACGAATCCGTTTTTATTTTGAGCTTAATAAATGAGATTAATGAGAGGTATTTCCTAATGATGAATTATATAATTATGATTTCTCATTTCTATAGGTTGTGAGATGATGGAATGGGATTTTATAAAACTGATGGTGTCATGCTCCCTTACACCTGGCTATGAGAATGATGCCTCACACAATTGACACAAGTTGGACATTGGGATTGATATGTCACATCCCTTGTTTGAGTATTGACAAGATGGAACACTCACAATTTCGAGTGACAAGCATGATATCTCCCACTCATTATCAGCCATAGGGCATTTGTTCCATAACTTACGCTTAAAGGCTTGATAGAATCATCATGGATATCTGAGTTATATTGTGGCCCATATTGGAACAAGTATTCAATGTATATAGACACTTTCATCCACCCTAACGTGGTTCTTATAAGTTTAAGATATATATATTACTATATTTATAATGAATTATCTGACATTCCTAACAGCCTTGAGAAGAAGAAAGTAGAGCTGTAAGGTTTCCTTTAGTAGCATGAGTGTGCAGTTATTTGATTTTTTAGTTTAGTTATTTAACTCTTTTATACAAGAACAATGTTTAGTTACCTGCACTAATTAGATTACGTGTAGACACTATTGGTGGTGTCCAACTAAAATATTTACCTGACACTATACACATTCTACCATTTTACCTAAGAAGATTATATGACTACATGTGCAGATGGGGGAAAGGGCCATGTTACTGTCCATTGATATGAGTTACTTATAGATGAATCCAATGAGCCATGGAAAAATCATAGGCTTCAGATGTTGGTGGAGCATTATATATTTATTTTTTAGTTTTTGTATATCGTTTTTGTATCTGCATGCCCTATGTAACCATTTTATATATCATCAAGACATGCTGCAATGTATATGAAACTACCTACTAGATTTTGACTATTATTTCATTTTTCATTTATTTACGCTTTACCACCAGTTTATGTGTTAAATTATATATATATATATAATTCTGTTATTGTATCATTGTTTTTTTAATTTTTGTTCCATTCCGATAAGAGGATATAGTTTCCAAAAAATACCATATTTATACCATCACTCCTAGTCCTTAGCCTCTGGAATACGTGGGGGGGGGAACGCTAGAGGGCATGTGACCGACCAGCTCATGGAATGGGATTAGAAGATCTCAAATAGGGACATTACAAAGTTATTTCATAGGTATTTTGAACTTTGTATTTTTGTTTGGGTATTTTAGAGGAGACTATGAGTTAATGGGATTTAGAATTGACCCTATAAATGTATTTATATAACCCATGTATAGGGGAAATCCAAATTTCATATGGTGGGAATTTTTTATTTTTTATTGTTCCATTTATGTTTGATAGGACATAACCCTTGGGTGGGACACATGATTGATGGTGTTATTACTATTAGTATTATGGAAATGATAATTTCATTACCATGGCTTGATGAAATAGAGTATTTTCATTTGTACATGCACCATCATAGTCATAGTAGCATTAACATGCCTTGAATTTATCTGTGAAACATCTATTTTCGGTATAGATTTTATTATTACATAATATTAGTGACCCCATTTTGAATTAAATGGTCTTGAAACTTTTTGTAAGGTTTTAAAAAATAATTGATATTGAAATTGTCTTCCTTAACCTAATAGTGTTTTCTGGAATAGGCTAAAGCATAAACCATAATAATAAAATTATGGCATGATGATCCCTGGAACATCGATCATATGCGATAGACCTGTTATAGTATGTGTTAAGTGGATTCTGTATTTCAGTTCATAAGGAGTACGGTCCCCTTTGGGTTTGAAAGGTTAATCTATCAAGCATAATCTTTATAAGTGATTTAATTATTTGGATAAGTATAAATTTTAAATTAATATGATTTTTTATGTAAAATCAGATATCTATTAAACGTGAAACCATGACTCATACCTGAACATGGCTTTAATAGTTGTTAGATAGGTTTCTCTAATGATCTAATAGAATATTGTAGAATCATTATATCGCATGGACCTGGTTTTTTTAGCATGAAAGGAGGAATTATTATTCTTATTGGTATGGTTTTTTATATCCTATTTTCATATATATAATAATTTATTTTGTTAAATTCCCTTATAAGGCATGCATTTGGAAATGTAGTGTCATGTCACAATGGTGTCCTCTGGTTACATGCCCTGATTGGGGTAATGACCTTCCACCTGAGGTGGAAGGCCATGAGCCACCGATGGTTCATCCCACAGTGCAACCTGTGCAACCTAATATATTTTTTATATATGAATTGAACCCCATTTTAGATATGTATTTTCATGTATGCTAGAAAATATTAAAGGTTCTGTTCAACATGGTCTCATTATGGTTGTGTTGAATCAGGAATAACAACATTAGTGTCATCCTGCTTTCTTGGGGGATGACAGACCACGCAATAATGAATAGTGGATTGAAGACATTCAATACATATTCTAGCATCTGGAGATTTTTTCAGAGAGGAGGGCCTAGAGAGCTACCTATATTCAATGTTATTATTCATTGAGGTGGGAGGATGTTTTTACCCAGGTAGATCGACGTAGTATGTTCATTATGGAATAATCTTTTCATATCACTATATTGTAGCATTTTGATAATAATTTAGAGGAGTATGATCTAATGAACTGTAACAATTTTGAGGATGGTCTTGTATACACCATATGGTTACATGTCAACGTATTTTGATTCAATACCACTTCTAAAATCTCCAACCAAGTCATAATAAAAGAGAACAATATGAAGGAATCTAGTGGTGTGTGTCAGGGAGGTTCCATACCTATATCAATTACCACTTCTTCTTCTAGGAGAAATGAACGTTTTGAGGATTCTTGTGGAGTTATAAAAATTCATGATCCTCATGTAGTTAGTTACTTTATTTGGCATCAGTAATGTAGGTCAGGGAACACTTAACCTCAATGCTCATGTGATGGAATGGATTTTAGAGGCTGCAGTAGAATGGGTCCTATCCAGAACATTAGTATTACATTCCCATTTGTTCATAGATATTGGTAATCTACTCTTACTCCATGATCAGTAGTGGGAATAGTTCTATCATGATGGAGAGGATTCTAGAATTCAACATACTAATCATCCCATAGGGTGGTTGAGGCATATGCAACTGATCTTATGATTCACATCACTAGAAAAGTAGGCTCACTCAAGGTAGTAAGGATGTGACTCATGGCTATAGTATACCATATTTACATATATTCCATCTAACACTAGAGAAGAAGAGCACCATACCTTCTATTGTATGAGGTACTATTTTAGTATACTCCACTTTAGTGCCTTCTTTATTTGACACATGTACATTTGAATATTTTATATCTAATGCATTTAATGCACGATTTTTCCACAATATTGAGAATTTATATAGTATTATGATATTGGATACCCCGTTAGGAATCCGATGAGTGGGTGTTCACTATTGAAGGGGCTTTCTCCTTAATATTGGAAAATACCTTTTCGTAATGAATCTTTTTACCAGCTATTTTATTAGAATTGATGTAGTCATATATATGGACTTTTTAGAACACTATAAAGACCATATTGACTCATATTTTTTATGGTGTTGTTTACATCATCAAATGATGTTAAGAAAATAAATAAGGGAGAATGGGATGCCAACACAACATAAGCAGGACCCAGGTAGCAGTGGCTAGGTTGGGTGATAGCTATGATCACGTGTGTAATATTGGAGGACCCGATGTTATGACATAATGTTTTTCCTCTTATAGTGGATCATTATAGGGATTTATTTCTTAAATAAATCTCTTTATTACCTTAATGAGATAGTTATAATTCACTATCCAACATATGATAGAGAATAACTAGTGACCATTACTCCTTATAGGATGACACCTATAGAGCCTTCGGAGCTCAAGAATTAGGGGGAGGACCTCAAGGAAAAAGGATTCATATTCCCAAATACACCACCTTAGGGATAACCACTGATTTTATCTATGAAAAATGATGGTTAACTTAATCATTCCATGGATCACTTTTAGTTGAACTAGCTCACGGTAAAGAGTCGGTACCCACTTCCTAGAATTTACAACCTATTTGATAATCTCTAAAAAGAGAATCTGTTTTCAAAAATATATATGAGGTCATTCTATTAATAGATGAACACCAGGAAATTGTAAAACAATCTCCCAACATTCCATAGTAGGAATGGCCAATAAGAGTACATGGTCACCTATTTTGGACTCATGAACACATATGAAATCTTTATGGCTATTGTGAATTAGTCTTTCCACATGTATCTGGATTTAGTACTGGTATTCATTGTTGATGACATCATAGTGTATTAAATAACCAATCATGAACATGAAATATATCTATAGATTATGTTAAATACACTAAGAGATCATCATATCTATACTAGGAAAAATAAATTCCACTTTTAGATTAACAATGTCCAATTCATGGAACATATTATCTAGGAGTCTGGAGTATCAGTAGACCCACAAGAAACTGAGAGATGTATTTCCATGGGAGAAACCTATAAAATGTATTTGACATATGTATTTTCCTAGGATTTATAGCAATTATAAATGCTTTATCCATGATTCTTAACCCTTGGAACACTGCTTACAGTCCTAAGAAATAAGGGGGGGGGATTTTAATTGTCTTAATCATGTGGAGAAAACTTTCAAGAGTTGAAGGGTAATTTGAATTCATAATGGAAAAGGATTATATCAATTATAGTATAGAGCTATATTATATAATTTAATGAATCATGTATTAGTATTGGTGTTGTTCTGGTGTAGGAAGAGTGAGTCCTCATATACTGGTCTCATATGCTCAGGCCTCATGAATCGAATTACCCAACACATGACCTCAAGATAGTTTTGGTTTTCCATGATGTAAATAATTTTAGAAACTATGTATATGGATAGAATGGTTGGTAGTTATTGATCACAAAATATTCAGTCATATCTTTTCATAGTGAGATCTAAATCTCAGGTAGTGATGGTGGTTTGAGTACCTAAAGTCATTTGATATTGATCTTGCATACATGCCTAGTAAAGTCAATGTAGCAGTAGATTATCTGAGCCATAATAATAATGTAAAAGCATTTTAGGACGATAGTTTTGAATGGAAAATGATGAAATTATTCTTAGATATTCACATTGAGGTTTAAAATGATCATGGTCAGACTATCCTCATGGACCTATAAGTGATCTCTACGCTTCATGAATGAGTAAGGATGAAAAAACTATCGGATTATGAAGGTATTATCCTAAGGGAAAGCATCACATATGATGAAACATCATCATTATTTTATTTATATAGGGATGATTCTCTAGTATTAAATAAGAATTAATGGGACCAAGTAGACATAATGGATGAGAAGATGTGGGAATTTCTGCCTCATCATGGGTGTATCACCCTAGTGTCACCAAAATTTATCGAGATCATAGGTGCCATTATTGGGGTTTTAATAAGGCAGAAATTCTAGGACCCCAATAATGTAACCACCTTGTAGAAACGATATAGTGTGGGGTTTTAATGATAATTCGAAAAAGTTTACACACTTCTAAACTATGTGATCGAGGTTAACAATTAAATATATAGAAAGATTTTTTCATTCGAGAGGTTGTATGTATTCAGGGGTCTCCATGTTCAATCATTTATCATAGACACACTCGCTATATATCATGGTCCGTTCATGGGTTTTAGAATACCTAGGGAACAAAGGTGTCGAGTCAATAGGGTTTTCCTTATGAATTTACCGTTCTTTTATATAAGGGGGAGATCGTTACGTCATCAAGGTTTCCTTATGACTTGAACATTCCTCTTTTTTTTTGAAAATCTCAAACACCTTATTTCAAGGAAAACCTCATTTTACCCCTGTTTTACTTCCATAAGGAAAATTTCCTTCCCAAAGAAATTTTACCCCTACCTTGTTTCATTGTTCATATCAATATTTTTCTTAAGTATAAAAATCGGATTCATATCTAAAACCTCGAAATCGTATAATACATAGATATGAAGCATTTTGTTTTCTAATCTGAATTTCTATTACGATATTTTATGAATTTCTACTCAGAATTCCTTTTTATGAACATTTATGAATTTCAACTCTGAATTCTGATTATGAACTTACATAAAGTTATAACTCCGAATTCTGATGATGAATTCTTTTTACGAATAATCATAACAAATTCTAATGATTAATTATGATTACGAATTCTCATTAAGAATTATGATGAAGAATTCTCATTAAAATTTTAATGATGAATTATGATTACGAATTAACATTAATAATTATGATGAAGAATTCAGATTACGAATTCTGATTATGAATTCAGATAAAGTATTCTGGTTATGAATTTCGATTACGAATTCTGAAGATGAATTCTGATTACGAATTCTCATTACAAATTCTGATGAAGAATTCTGATTACAAATTCTCATTATGATTTCTGATGAAGAAATCTAATTACGAATTCTAATTTCGAAATCTGAGTTTGAATTTTGATTAAGAATTATGGATACGAACTTGTATGAAGTTCGACTCTGATTTTTTCTGAAAAACAGAATCCGGATATCTCTTTATTATAGACTCCGAATTCATTTTCTGGTTAGACTCTGAACTTTAACATTCATCACTCCAAACCTTCATTTTCATCATTCAGAATATTATTTTTAGTTATTCTTTCACTTGTTCTATTATAAAACCATGTCGTGCCTTCAGTTATCAACTAATTGTTGTTTCAATGACATGTTTACAGGTCCCTCCAAAATTCAAAGAAGAATATGAATGTTGGAGGAGGGATCCAACCGTTGGAGCTATGCCTATTAATAAGAGCTCATTTGAAAAGAGAGATATACTCATGAAAATATCTTTGACATCTGTGCTTACATGCTATTGAAGTGATTTATAGAGAGAGAGGCTCTTATAAACTCTCATGCTTCATGCAGAAAGTGTGAACGACTTGTTCAAAATTTTCTTCTTGTAGACTTGCTTCATGCGACTCCGATTTTTGTTGTGTACAATCGAGGGATTCCAGGGATAGGAAGAAAGAGGTGCTAAAAACCTGATAGTTGAGGGCTTGTGGGGATAGAAAGATAGAATCTGATCTTCATATTGAGGGATTGCCCTGGTATAGGTAAGACTGACTTTCTTAAAAGTATAAATCAAGGGAACTCTTATCTAGGGCTGTTGGATACCCTTCTCTTTGGGTTAAAGTACTTATTGTTTGTCACTTGTAGTGTTACTACATTGTTTTCCGCTGTTCATTTTTTATTATTACCGAAATTATAGCATTCTTATACTTCCTTACTTGTACTCTAATTCAGTTAGATTGTATATGCTTTAAGGTAATATCTTAGTTGGTGTAAACTTTTGTGAAGTTTCATTTCAAGAATCACTTTTCCAGAATCAGTCACGTTATTAGAACATAGAGGTGTTGAGAATTTTGGTTGTGCAAAATTTCCTTAGGGATTTTTAAAAGTTCAATTCACCCCCCTCTTGTATTTGAGCATCTCATACTTATATATTTGATCCTACATTTTTTATTATAGAGTATATCATACTCACATACCATCTAACAATAGGTGCATCCTAGTGGGTCCAATCACCCATTTAATGATGGATATAAAATCATATGATTCATCTGTTATAGGAAATTCTATGTGCAAGTATCCTTAAATATAGGGCTTCATAGGAAAAGTACAATCCCTTCATCATGTTCACCTATAATAATAAGTTTCAGGATACCATCAAAATGGATTCTTATGAAGCATTATGTGGTAGTCTTTTCCATTTTCCAATGTGCTAGCTAGAGGCAGTGGAGGTAGTTATTCATGGACCATGAATCTTGAAAGAAACTGTAGGGAAGGTCCTGTTGATTTGAAATAACACGATGAAAGTCTTGTCCAAAAAATAGTTCTATGCCAATAAGTATTAGTGACCTATTGGGATTGAGGTTAGAGGATAATTTTTCTTATGATTATTTACCAAGTTGGTCAATAGATATTCTCATAAGTATGGTAATCTCTAACCATGGTTAGTTGGACCCTTCCTTATTGTGAAATAGATCATACGATTGTCTTACAAGTTGGTCATTCCTTAACTATATTATTCTATTCATAATGAATTTCATGTGTATCATCTTGGCCATTACCAAAAAGAACCTTTACATGTCTTTCATAATGAAGAGGATGAATTGGATTTTGTGCCTTCATTTAATGTTTATCTAGTTTGTATTTTTAATTAGAGTGTGCATACCCTCAGATGCCGGTCAATTCCACTGGTATGGGTGTTATCTCACCACATTAGAGTACAAGACAAGACATTGGAATGGGAAGCTGATATACATGTTCAATGGAAATATATTTTCTCTAACAATACCACATTTCCCACTGAAGCCAACATGAGGATGAATTAATTTTAAGGTGGTTTTTTGTAATGACTCGTCTTTTCATAATGGTATAACTCATATGTTTTCCAATTTAAAACCTTGGTTTAATTTTGAAAATGTGTACTACATCCTATAGAAGGTCACATGAGAGGATGGGTATTCTTTTGATCCTAGGGTTCTAGAAAGTGGGTTAATAATTTTATTACACAGCTTGTAGAAATTGTGTTTCCTTGGCCCCATGGTCACTTATAATAGTACAGGGTGAAAACTATGTGTAGTAGGAGCCACCCTGTTTTTATGAAACACTATGACATTAACCGAAAGATAATGAGAACCACCAAAAATTATTGATAGTGGTTTATTGAATGGTTTTAGAACTTATTGGGAAATAGTGCACCTTAAATGTGTAGGTCAATTCCTTAAGTAGTGGTTGTAACATGTGTTTCACATTGTCTATCCCAACTAGGAAATCAACCCATGAACCCTTATTTTGAGGGTGAAAATTCAGTTTTACCTTAATGAAATATAGTAAACCTGTATCTATTGTTTCTTGTTCCTCTAGTGGTTAAAATGAACTTCTTATCTCCCATATCTCACCCTTATTCAAAATCTAGGATTTGAAGTATCTCTTGTATCTGGTGTATGATTACAGATCTGTCGAAGGCATTGGATTCCTTAAGGTGACCTCTTGAATCCTATCCCTTTTAATCTATGTTTATCTTTGAATCTATTACACAATCTAGGTGAAGGACCATTTAACCTATTTTCAGGTTCATTGAATAATGTTTATATCCCTTCCATCCTACTCCAAATTAAAGGCATATATTAGTTAATATAGAATCAATGGCCTAGATGTAGGTTGTTTCATCATTTTAAATAAATATTTTGATGTCTCAAAGCTATTCCATTATTCATGAATCTGTATTTTGTCGAGTGCCTGCCTTAAATTGATTTCTTCATGTAAAATTGATCATTGCTCATTGATACAAGCCTATTGATCCTTGTTTAGTGTATTAGACGTTTTCAGTTTCATTTATGGACACTTCATTGGTGGTCCAAGTTGAATATCCCCTTTTGGCTAAATGTGTAAATGCTCGGATTTCTACCTAAGTTTCTGAATTAACTTTAAATTTTAATTTTCATGTTATATGAATGCCTAATTGAACCAAGGTAACATTCAATGTGATTGGTCATCCTATACATGTAATTTCTCATGTATCTAATTACCTTAATGGCCATGCCATCTTCTATGAGACCCATTTTATCCTTATAATAAAATTTCCAGGCTTTAGTGAATTGAATGGCATAAATGGATGTAATGGTTTTTAAATGATGGATTTATTTAAATTGAATGAATTCAAGGAAAGGAATATAGTTAAATCAAAAGGATGGAATGTCCATAATTTGTATTTCATGTTATAGGAAATGCTCCTAGAAAATTCAAAAGCATTTTTTACATTGAGGTTCATAAATGAAATGCATAAGGGGTATTTAATAATGATAAATGTATAAATATAATAATTCCCTTATAGAGGCTTTGGGAAAATGGTATGGTATCTATTGAGAAAGTTGGTATCACACTCCCTTACATCTGGTGTTAATAACATTTTCTCACACCATTGACACTAGTGGGGTGTTGGAATTGATGCATCACATCCCTTATTCAGGTGTTGAAATGCTGGGGAACTACTCGTCTTGAGTCATGAGAATGATTTCTCTATATCATTATGAGGTGTAGGGAATGTACCATATTTCATGAGTTTATAGTATTGTTATACTAGTCATGGTTGACTATGTTATGAACCGGTCTATCCAAAATCTTGTATTCTCATTATATGTCTACTTACGTCTTCTCAAACATAGTTTATATAGCTGGATGAAATATAAAAATGTACCAAGCTATATATATTACTACTATACATATTGTAACACCCCGAGATTTTATGAAAAATATTCTTTTAATTTCATTAATGTCTTGTGTTGTATTCTACACCAATATTACCTTGCGCTATACGCAACACCGTATTAGCTTGCAGTATACACAACACTATTCTTGGATCGTGTTACACACAATTTTCATAATAGTTATTCTACGCAACATTGAGTATATATATATATATATTCAATGTATAAATGAAATATGGTTGGATTATGTTATACGAAACAATGAAGTATTCTTTCACAACACGCAACCCTGACTTGGCTTGCATTACACGCAATCACGACCTTCCTCGATAGCGTGTGTTGTACGCAATACCGGGTTTTAATAAACAACGATATATTATTATAATATTGTCATGAACTAGCCGTTATGAATAATATTAACTAAATTTTGAATTTTATAACATTATTATTCATCTTACACATTTTCTAGAACATGGTATAAGAACAAAATAAATTTTTCGTGTAAAATAAGTATTTTTCAAAAAATGCAGTTTTGCCACCTTTTGATGGCGCACCCACTTTAAATCTAGTTTTTGACATGTTTATATGTTCAATTTGACAAAATAAAATTCTTATTTTGAATCAGGATATAAAAATTTACATTAGATAAAGTTTTGATATTTTTCCGATAACTTTCATATTTTAATGAATAGTAAAAACACGCTATATTTTAATCAAAAACAACTTTTTCCATCGTAATATATTATGTGGATAATTTATAATATTGAATGGTTTTAAAGTATAAATATAATATATTTTTACCATTTAATATAATGTATGTCATTAGCATTGATTTTACCTTGAATTCGTAGGTTAAAACAATTCGATCTTTTGCAATGTTTTAAAGAAAAACCCTTTTTCTTTCAACAACGAGATTAATTTTAATTTAATTTTTGCATATTTTGTGTATTGAATTTAGAAAAAATGGATTCCATATTTGGAATCAGTGGGTCCAAATTATGTTAATAATCTACTTTTTATTTTTGGGCATTGTGAATAGTAACTACGGTAAATTTTATTTACTATAGTTAAAGGTAAATCAGGTAATTAAGGGTAAATATAAGATTATAAAATTACCCTAAAACTTGTAAAAATCCTATTGTATGGCTAAAAGTAGTCCCATATAACCTAAGGGTCGGATTAGATTCATTTTATGGACTCTTTTCCATGAAAATAATTTAATTATTATTAAAACCAAAGAATGTGACAACATGTCACTTTCTTGAATCTTATAAGTATAATAATTTTAATTTAGTGATAAACTTCATGAAACATAGAAAATGAATAGTATACAGAAATATAATACAATTATATACATCATAGGAATTTATTTAGAATTTTTAGGGATTAAATAATTATCATTTATTATGACACAAAGATGATGCAGTAATTGTCTTATTAATGAAATATTGACATAATTGATGTTATAAATGCCCAAATAAATGTAATTTGAGACTTTTTATGACTTAAATTAATTTTATAGGTCAATATGACATGTTATTGTTGATATAAGTAACTGTTTTCGAACTTATCATTCTGTTATGAATTTCATAAAAATTATGTACCAAATAGTGTCAAAAGTGACATAAATTAGTTTTTTAAAACAAATATTATATTATTAATTGTTATTTAATTCCTAAAAATCTGAGGTTCAGCCAAATGACTTAGATAAGGATAGATATATTAATAATAAAGAACTTGGGGTTTGTTTGTGTAGATATAGTAAGTTTATTAACCTTATAGTGTAAGAATACAAGAAGACATGGTAAAACTTAAATTATCTAACTTAAAGTTAAATCTAAATGATAATGAAAAAATTGATACCTAAACTTGTCTAAATTATATTGGATGAGAGTATTTCGACCCATCCCCACTTTATCTACGAAATAAGACCCTTTGGAACCATTATAAACCGAATTTGACCTTAATATAAAATAATATTTTGAGATTTTCCTAAGGTGCCCCTCCCCTTCCTTATAAAAGGGCACCTCCTCCCCTCTTCCTCACACCACATTGAGCCTTCAAACTCGTCCAACACCTGAAAAAATCTCTTCTCCACTTCCCTATTATCATCCTAGAGGTCCTGGTCTTCTTCAAAGACCATCCTTAGTTCTTTAAGTGGAGGTTAAGAAAAGGCACGTCAAAAAGAGGTAATATCCATTACAGATCTTTTTCAATTTCTTTCTTCATTTCAACTTCTTCTTCTTTAGTTGTTTCATGATAAAGTAATAACATAAGTATTTCTTATATACTGATATGTTATTATAAATATGAAACAACTATAATTAACCTTCTATCCATCCAACGGAAAAAAGGAAATCACTGCGCGTGCGTACATACGGAATACCGTCTCCACGCCGTGGTGTAATCTATTTTGCGCCACCACCTTAATTGGATGGGTATAATGGTGTAATGAGTAACTATATATGATTATTATAAAGTTATATTGATACTGAAATAGTATACATACAACACAAGTTCACGATCACGAGAACGATATCATCGCTCGTACGTACGTACGGACTACCGTCTCCACGACGCGATGAGATTCATTCTCCACATTAACCATTCATGAATGATTATAAAGTATATATAATGAATAATAATGAAATATATGACATGTTAAATATACAGGATTTATGTATATATATATATACGAATGTCATATACTTACTTCCATTCAAGACAATAAGGAAAGGAAAACAGCGTTCATGCGTACGTACAGACTACCGTCTCCATGAACGGTGTGTTTCATTTCATTTATCTATCTATTATATATATATATATACTGAATATATATGATATATAAATCATGTTTTATATTCTGTAAGTAATTAAATCATGATAAAAGTAATAATAATTTCAAGAACAACAAGTCCAAATACCTACGATAAATGAAACGATTTTACCCAAAACGCTTCTTTAACATGGAATTTACAAAAGAACGGGTAATATAAAGTCATAAGTGTACCATATATGATATAATAACAATGAATATGATTCTGTAATAAGTTAATGACATTATTTAAATCATTATACAGGTGGTTCGGATACATACAAATCATATCAGACATAAGGTAAGGAAAATATCACAATCTCATTTTTATCTGAGATTGATTATACTTTGGTATTTACTGGGGTGTATTTTATCATCCACATCCATGTTTCCACAATATGTAATATTATTTCCATCCACCTACAATTGTTTAAATCCTATTTTACCCTTCGGTGAGTTTTTATAAAAATATATGAAAGGAATCTTTTGACGTTTTTCATACGAGGTACTTTTTGACTTTTTCGACAAAAGTACGAGAATAATGTTTTTTTAACTTATACGGCATGAATGGATTTTTAAAAAATTATTTCCAAGAATCTTCCTTTACAAGTTTTCAAGCCTATTTTTAATCAACTTCCTTTAGTTTAGAATTTTATGACATGTTAAGAAATGATAAATGTTTTGGAGTAGAAAGGATAGTTTCCTCAAGAATGGAGTTCAAGTGTTTTATCAAAATTATTTTCCATCTAAGATAATAAAGGGTTCTGTTTCTATCCCTATTATTACATGGATTTGATTATGTTGTGATGGAAATATTTTTATGAATTCTTTTATCTTATATGAATTGTTCTATGATGTCACGATGTTTAAAGATTCCCATTTTTATTACATGGGTTATGCTATGATGTATGGTTTATGATTTTGTGGAACACATAAGAATGATATCATTATGAGATGGGTGGGACCTATATCTCCCTCCAATGCATTGGGTAAAGATTTTATATCTCATTAGATAGACATGGCTGGAATGGTACGTTATACCGGTTCAGTGAAATAGGACTGAAACGAGGGTGACTCGGTTCATAAATGGACATTGTCCACTAAGATAGTCTTGGAAATGAGTCTTGACTAATAAGATATGATTCTTTATTATTATGTGTGTATGCCACAATGTTTCATGTTTTAATTTATGATTATTGGTATTTCATTTCACTACTATGATTTATCCCATGTTATGAAATTATGCTCTCTTTTGCAGGTTCAGATTTCCAAAATGTTATGTTCTTATGAAATGATGTGATTGATATTTCTTTTGTTTACCCTTACTGAGCATTTGAGCTCACCCTTTTATGTTTTCTTTTCCCCAGGATATAAAGAATGTTTTTAGGTAAAAAAAAGGAAGATCTTTATGGGAGATGTTGAAGATCTTTCACCACGATTAGAAGATTATATTCCGAGTTTCCAAAGACACTAAACTATTAAGATCCTTGTGTGTGTGTTTCTGTTATGTACTACATATTCTGCAAAAGTAATGTAATGTCCATGTATGTCATGTTTTGGGTCTCTACAGTTGGTATCAGAGGAAAGGATTAGTCAACCTTTGGAAACTAGGATGCGAAAACCTTAGTGAGATCCCTAGATATATTTCTAAGGTATGTATAGGGATGTCCATATGGACAAGTATACGTATAGGATACAGTCCTAGAACTACGGTAACGATCATAGAATTTAACCTAAGATGTTAGATATTAAGGGTACTCCCCCTTTATTATTTTGTTTTCCCTAGCATGATTTTTTCCTCTCACACTATAATTTTTGGGTTTTAGACGATGGCTGGAAGCCGAAGGAACCATGTTGATCAATGCAATGGACAATTCAATGATTTTCCTCCTGAACAAACAAATGTTATAGGAGATGGAGTGCAAAATCTTATTGCTATACTTACACAAGCTATGAATCATTCTGGACTTCCAAATGAGCAGAGAAGGGAACAATATTCTATTGAGTCCTTCATGACGCAACGTCCACCTTCTTTCAGTGGGTCTTCTGATCCACTTGTTGCTGAACAATGAATCAGTACTACTGAAAAGGTATTTTCAGTTCTTCAATATTCTGAACCTGATAAATTCATCTTAGCAGTATATCATTTGGAAGGTGAAGCTGATCAATGGTGGAATCTTATCAAGAATACGAGGCCAAGAGATGAAATTGAGTCCATGGAATGGGACGAGTTCAAGAACTTGTTTTTCAGTAAGTACATCCCTCGTATTCTTCGAACAAAGATGGAAAAGGAGTTTATTGAGCTAAAGTAGAAGGATGATGAATCTGTTGGTATATACGAAGTGAATTTTACAAGACTTTCATGGTATGCATCTGGCATTATCATCCAACCTGAAAGTAAAGTTGATCGATTTTTCAGTGGCTTAAAACCAAGTCTTCGAAGGGAATTAGCTATAAGAGACTTCAGTATCTATGAAGAAATTGTGCATTGTGCTATCAATATAGAAATGGATGTTGGTGTTACATATCCATCTCATGGTTTTGACAAGAAACGAAAGATGGAGTTCAAGGAGAAATCTCAGAATAATGGTGAAAAGAAGATGAATGTTTCCTTATGCACAAAGTGTGGAAAGAAGCATGGTGGATATTGTCTTAAAGGAACTAGAAAATGTTTTAAGTGCGGAAAAGAAGGTCATCGAGCAGCTGAGTGTCGAAGTAATGGAAAATGGGTTTCTAATGATGTGAATGAAGAAAAGAATGCAGAGAACGCACCAACAAAACTCAATGCTTCAAGTGCAAGGAAATGGGGCATTATGCTAATAAATTCCCTAATCCAAGGGTTAGTGATGATCGACATGAGCAACCGCTTAAGGAAAAGGACAAAGGGATGTCACATGCGATCACCATTGGAGATGTTGAACATGACAATGATGTGGTGGAATGATTTAGTGTTTATGTAATGGGATTCCAAAATAATGTTGTATCATGGAGTATTGGAATATTTATGTATTGGTCTATTGTGGTTTTCAATAATTTTATGGTACCAGTAACCGTGGAAAGTGATTGAGATATTTTTGGAAAAAAAGATGATATGCGTATAATGAAGGGAAACGAGAAAATGAAATATTTGACAGTATTAATGAGCTCATGATTGATATAAGGACTAAGTGATATCATGGTTTGAGTATATAGAATTTTGAGGATTTTGGTATGTGGAAGGTGTTAACTTTTTTCTGCATTCATGTTTTCACTAAGGTTCAATGGATATTCATTCTTCAAGAGAATACATGATTAATGTATTCACGTATTTGTAATTTTACCAACAAGATATATCTTGTGATATATGGGGGATAAATGATGGCATTCACGTGATCATTTTCTTTATACTATGAGCTTGGACCGAAGTATTTTAAATAAGCCTAAAGATTGGAATGGATT
Source organism: Viscum album (assembly GCA_963277665.1). Taxonomy (NCBI): domain Eukaryota; kingdom Viridiplantae; phylum Streptophyta; class Magnoliopsida; order Santalales; family Viscaceae; genus Viscum; species Viscum album. Next base: position 944,272,284 of record OY728155.1, on the reverse strand, counting down.
ATGTTAACCATAAGTTAGTATTGTTTAAGGATAGAACTTTTTTTTATATTATTTATGTGATGTTATAGTAATTTAGTTTTAGAAAAAGGACAACCTGCAGGACGGGCGACAGCCCATCGCGTCAGACAAGGCTGTGGGAATCGAACCCACAACCGAAGTGCGACTGGCCTTTATCGCCTACCACAGGCCTATAGGAAGTCCCTGTTTAGTAGAAACTAGTTTTATTATATTAAGCAGTATGATATATAAAGTATAAGTCCATTTTAGGAACTATATATGGTTAATCTCACTATAGATGGACTTATGTATTTTGTTGATAACTTTTCTAACCTTTTGTTTGAGACAGATGGAATGACCTATCATTCTATCACATGATCTGCTAACATATCACGAATGAAAAATTCAACTTCATTTCTTTAAGAGTTGAAGTGGAAATTTTCCAAAGAACGACCAACGGTGAGAATATACCGAAATCACGAAAGTATTTCTTCTAATTCCAATTTCATCATCTTTTGGGAAACGATCTTGAAAACCAAAAATGTTGTCCTAGTACTCATATATCTGATGAATCAGATGGTACCTTAGATCATCACAAATCAATAGCTTTGTGATTGTTCGCTTTTTCATAGCCACGTTCTCTACCACTCTCCATCAGAACTTGATGGTTAGATTTTTCTTCCATATCCATATTTTCACCTATGTTCTCCTATGTGTAAACCCAGTGATGAGTTAATTTGGGTAACCATTACATTTCATACTTAAGTTTTTAAAGCCATGTTTTGGTATTCCTTTTTATGATGCGGGTTTCTATTAAAAAAACTTTTGAGTAGTAAACCATTTATAACCCCGATGAATTTTGAGGGAGAAATTCATTTTAAGGGGGGTAGAATGTAACACCCCGAGATTTTATGAAAAATATTCTTTTAATTTCATTAATTTCTTGTGTTTTATTCTACACCAAGATTACCTTACGCTATACGCAACACTGTATTAGCTTGCAGTATACATGACACTATTCTTGGATCGTGTTACACACAATTTTGATAATAGTTATTCTACGCAACATTGAGTGTATATATATATATATATATTCAATGTATAAATGAAATATGGTTGGATTCTGTTATACGAAAAAACGAAGGATTCTTTCACAACATGCAACCCTGACTTGGCTTACATTACACGCAATCATGACCTTCCTTGATAGCGTGTGTTGTACACAATACCGGGTTTTAATAAACAATGATATATTATTATAATATTGTCATGAACTAGACATTATGAATAGTATTAACTAAATTTTGAATTTGATAACATTATTATTCATCTTACACATTTTCTAGAACATGGTATAAGAACAAAATAATTTTTTCGGGTAAAATAAGTATTTTTCAAAAAATGCAGTTTTCCCGCCTTTTGATGGAGCACCCACCTTAAATATAGTTTTTGACATGTTTATATGTTAAATTTTACAAAATAAAATTCTTATTTTGAATCAAGATATAAAAATTTACATTATATAATGTTTTGATATTTTTCCGATAACTTTCATATTTTAATGAATAGTAAAAACACGCTATATTTTAATTAAAAACAACTTTTTCATCGTAATATCTTATGTGGTTAAATTATAATATTGAATGGTTTTAAAGTATAAATAGAATATATTTTTACCATTTAATATAATTTATGTAATTAGCATTGATTTTACCTTGAATTCGTAGGTTAAAACAATTCAATCTTTTGCAATGTTTTAAAGAAAAACCCATTTTCTTTCGACAACGGGATTAATTTTAATTTAATTTCTGCATCTTTTGTGTATTTAATTTGGAAAAAATGGATTTCATATTTGGAATCAGTGGGTTGAAATTATGTTAAAAATCTACTTTTTATTTTTGGGCATTGTGAATAGTAACCATGGTAAATTTTATTTACTATAGTTAAAGGTAAACCAGGTAATTAAGGGTAAATATAAGATTATAAAATTACCCTAACACTTGGAAAAATCTTATTGTATGGCTAAAATTAGACCCATATAACCTAAGGGTCAGATTAGATTCATTTTATGGACTTTTCTCCATGAAAATAATTTAATTATTTTTAAAACCAAAGAATGTGACAACATGTCACTTTCTTGAATCTTATAAGTATAATAATTTTAATTTAGTGATAAACTTCATGAAACTTCAAACATGAATAGTCCCCTGAAATATAATACAATTATCTACATAATAGGAATTTATTTTGTATTTTTAGGGATTATATAATTATCAATTATTATGACACAAAGATGATGCAGTAATTGTCCTATTAATGAAATAATGACATAATTGATGTTATAAATGCCCAAATAAATGTAATTTGAGACTTTTTATGACTTAAATTAATTTTATAGGTCAATATGACATGTTATTTTTGATATAAGTAACTTGGTTCTAAATTATCATTCTGTTATGAATTTCATAAAAATCATGTACCAAATAGTGTCAAAATTAACATAAATTAGTTTTTTAAAACAAATATTATATTATTAATTGTTATTTAATTAATAAAAATCTAAGGTTCGTCCAAATGACTTATATAAGGATATATATATATTAATAATAAACAACTTGGGGTTCTTTTGGCTTGATATAGTAAGTTTATTAACCTTATAGTGTAAGAAAACAAGAAGACACGGTAAAAGTTAAATTATCTAACTTAAAGTTAAATATAAATGATAAGGTTAAAATTGATACCTAAACTTGTCTAAATTCTATTGGATGAGAGGATTTCGACCCATCCCCACTTTATCTTCTAAATAATACCCTTTTTAACCATTATAAACCAAATTTGATCTTAATATAAAATAATATTTTGAGATTTTCCTAAGGTGCCCCTCTCCTCCCTTATAATAGGGCACCTCCTCCCCCTCTTCCTCACACCACTTTGAGCCTTCAATCTCGGCCAACCCCTGCCAAAATCTCTTATAAACTTACCTAGTATCATACTATAGGACCTGGTCTTCTTCAAAGACCATCCTTAGTTCTTTAAGTGGAGGTTAAGAAATGGCGCGTCAAAAAGAGGTAATATACATTACCGATCTTTTTCAATTTCATTCTTCTTCAACTTCTTCTTCTTTAGTTTTTTAATGATAAAGTAATAAAATCAGTATTTATTATATACTGATATGTTATTATAAATATGAAACAACTCTAATTTACCTTCTATCCATCTTACGGAAAAAGGAAATCACCGCGCGTGCGTACGTACAGAGTACCGTCTCCACGCCATGGTGTAATCTATTTTCCGCCACCACCTTAATTGGATGGGTATAATGGTGTAATGAGTATCTATATATGATTATTATAAATTGATATTGATACTGAAAGAGTATACATACAACACAAGTTCACGATCATGAGAACGATATCATTGCTCATGTGTACGTACGGACTACCGTCTCCACGACGCGATGAGATTCATTCTCCACATTAACCATTCATGAATGATTATAAAGTATATAATGAATAATAATGAAATATATGAAATGTTAAATCTACAGGATTTATGTATATATATATATATATTTATTTTATCTACTTACTTCCATTCAAGACAATAAGGAAAGTAAAACAGCGTTCATGCGTACGTACAGACTACCGTCTCCATGAACGGTGTGTTTCATTTCATTTATCTATCTATTATATATATATATATATACTGAATATATATGATATATAAATCATGTTTTATATTCTGGAAGTAATTAAATCATGATATAAGTAATAATAATGTCAAGAACAACAAGTCCAAACACCTACGATAAATGAAACGATTTTACCCAAAACGCTTCTTTAACATGGAATTTACAAAAGAACGGGTAATATAAAGTCATAAGTGAACCATATATGATATCATAAAAATGAATACGATTCTATAATAAGTTAATGACATTATTTAAATCATTATACAGGAGGTTCGGATACGTACAAAGCATATCAGACATAGGGTAAGGAAAATATCACAATATCATTTTTATCCGAGATTGTTTATACTTTGGTATTTAATGGGGTGTATTTTATCATCCACATACATGTTTCCTCAATTTGTAATATTATTTCCATACACCTACAATTGTTTAAATCCTATTTTACCCGTCGTTGAGTTTGTAGTAAAAGATATGAAAGGAATCTTTTGACGTTTTTCGTACGAGGTACTTTTTGACTTTTCCAACATAAGTACGAGAAGAATGTTTTTTTAACTTATACGGCATGAATGGATTTTTAAAAAATTATTTCCAAGAAGCTTCCTTTACAGGTTTTCAAGTCTATTTTTAATCAACTTCCTTTAGTTTAGAATTGTATGACATGTTAAGAAAGGAAAAGTGTTTTTGAAGTAGAAAGGATATTTTCCTCAAGAATGGAGTTCAAGTGTTTTATCGAAATTATTTTCCATCTAAGATAATAATGGATTTTGTTTCTATCCCTATTATTACATGGATTTGATTATGTTGTGATGGAAATATTTTTATGAAATCTTTTATCTTATATGAATTGTTCTATGATGTCACGATGTTTAAAGATTCCCATTTTTATTACATGGGTTATGCTATGATGTATGGTTTATGATTTTGTGGCACACATAAGAATGGTATAATTATGAGATGGGTGGGACCAATATCTCCCTCAAATGCATTGGGTAAAGATTTTATATCTCATGAGATAGACATGGTTGGAATGGTAGGTTATACCGGTTCAGTGAAACAGGACTGAAATGAGGGTGACTCGGTTCAGAAATGGACTTTGTCCACTAAGATAGTCTTGGCAAAGAGTCTTGACTAATAAGATATTATTCTATATGATTATGTGTGTATGACAAAAAGTTTCATGTTTTATGTTATGATTATTGTGATTTCATTTCTCTACTATGATTTATCCCATGTTATGAAATTATGCTCTCTTTTGCAGGTTAAGATTTCCAAAATGTTATGATCTTATGAAAATGATGTGATTGATATTTCTTTTGTTTACCCTTACTGAGAATTTGAGCTCACCCTTTTATGTGTTCTTTTCCCCAGGATATAAAGAAAGGTTTTAGGTAAAAAAAGGAAGATCTTTATGGGAGATGTTGAAGATCTTTCACCATGATTAGAAGATTATATTTCGAGTTTCCAAAGACACTAAACTATTATGATCCTTGTGTGTGTGTTTCTGTTATGTACTACGTATTCTGAAAAAGTAATGTAATGTCCATGTACGTCAAGCATCGGGTCTCTACACATATAGTGAATGATAATAAATAATTACCATCAAAGAGATAAAACAGTTATATCCACTATGTGTACTTTAGTAAAATGAGTGAGCATTTATTTGATTTTTCACTGTAATTAATTCATTTCGACCTGTAATGTTTTTAGTTATGATCTCTCCGTGGATTATGTGTAGACATTGTTTGTGATTTCCTAGTGAGATTTTTATCTCACAACTTATTTTGAAAAATATTTTCCCCCATTTTAAAGGGTGATAAGGGGAAGGCTAAATCCACAATCAATGGTGTTCCGAATCTGAAAAATGGTATGTGGAAATTATGCAGGGTGTGAATATGAACTATGATTGAAAAAGAGGTTTCTAAAATGATTTTTAGGGATTATAGATATATAAGAGGTTTCATTTAAATATAAGGGTCCCTCTAGTTGAAATTCCTTTTGAGGGTGACTTTCGCACATCAAAAATAGTTAATATAAATGCATTGAAAAAAAATAGTGGCCTGTGGAATAAAAAAATCTTTTACATATTTCCATTTAAAGTTTATTGATAACCATATTTCCTTACATGTATTGTTTTTTAATATGGATAGAACCTGATTTTGGAAAGATAATTCCATACCCAAATCTCCCATGAATGGGGAGTAATGTTTTCTACACTTGTATAACCCATATGTAGGGAGGAGATTTTTTTTTATTATGGTTGGGTAAAATACATAAAATCATGGATTCACTATGTATCTAATCAAATATTGAATCATTGGACTGATAGTTCTAGATCTTATGTGTAAATAGGTGATTTTTATTTAATACATGCTCACACGTGGGGTGAAAACCCATAGTGTACCCTCTTAGGTAGACCTATCTCATATAAAGGATTACATGAGCATTATTATATTTTTCCTAGTGATGGATATAGTATGTAAGAGTCATTATGTATCTCATTGGACAATAAATCTATACACATAATGTTGTTCAATTGGTTGGGGGTGGGAGTCCAACACCCATGATAGTATTCCACTCATGTGAGGCCCATATCAAAACATAGCTTTACATGATGCAATAAAATTGAACCATGTAATTTAATTTCATCTGGTAAAGATTCATGGTGTGTGTTTTAAGGTATATTCACTAGGATTGGGTTAGCTCTCACATAGATTGATATTCCTTGGCTATGCGGGGAATACCTTACAAAAATTACTAATATCGCATGATCAATAATCTGTGTGAGGAAAAAGTAATGGAATAAGATTAATTCACAACATAGATGGTGATTAAAATAAGAAATAATTGTAAATTTTCGTCATGTAGTGGTTTCCATGTTGGAGGATTTGAGAATTTCTAATTATCTCCTAGGGAAGAGAACCAACCCATGTATAGATCTTGGAGCATATTAACAATAAATGTGACAGATGTTAACTATATATTTTAGCATTATGGAGTATGCATGAATATTTTCATGTAGTTTTAGTTCATATGACTAGGAATAAAAATCATGGATGTGATGAATTATATATAGATTACAAGGATAATGAAATTATAACACACTTCAAACATGAAGAAGGTAATTTTAATCCATGGTCATGGGGGGTTCTTAGAACAATTTAAGTGGTATGGTGAAAGTAATGAACAAGAAACCATCTACCGGGTTTGAATTAAGATTTATAGCACAATGTTTGTAGAGAATACAGAGATAGAATATGATTCTTATCGAAATGAATCTGCCTCTTTATGATAGGACTTTTTAGGGAGACTTATAAGAATCATGATTGGTGTGTATCAATTCACAATCCAAAAAAGGCATCATCTGGGATTTAATATTCTTTCACAGATAGCTAGGGAATGTTTTTAGATATCTGATTTTTACCAAAACAATGATTATGATTTATAGAAGGGTAGTGTGTGAGCACAAAGGAAGAATCACTGATGGTATTTTCCATGGAGTGTGGTATTCCTTGAATAAATCTATATCATATATAGTGAACATGATACTTTTATTTACATTTGGTTATTCTGAATTAGGGAACCTAAATTAAGAACTCTTACATGTACGGGCATCATATGCAGGTTGAATGGTAAACATGATATATTTTTTGGCTGCAGTTGGGGTGATGTTAATAAAAAAAATTCACTGCATTTAAGGTTTGTATAAGAATCCAGACACACATATTTCGAGATATTTAACATAGAACCAATTGTGAAAGGAACCATGTTAGATTATTCTTTATTGATTATTGAATGTTGAGGATGTGGATTATTCTTTACATTATATATCATTCTAGTAAATAATGTTTGGGTTTCACTACATATCCCATTGAGATAAGAATCACACCACATGTGGTTCTGAAATATCGGTGTGGTGGGATACCAACACTAAGGATTGAGATCCGCTCAATCACAGGCTACAATGTTATGCAGTTTTATGTTGTGAAACATGTATGTGAACCAAGACATATTATGTCATGGGGAATGGTCATTTTCATATAGATTAATTTCATGTGACTAGTATTTTGGGATGTGTAGTGTATAGACCTATAGATCTAAATATTTTTTATTGTTGGTGTGGGTCATATGACTGTTGCCATATGTTATTCAATTTATAGTAATGAAATAAATGCCATTTGTTTTTCCATTAATAATCATTCATCTAGGACAATTATAGATTATTGCAATAAGTATATCGTAAGAATCCCTGTATTGGGAGGGACCATATAAAGATCTCTATCCATCAATATCAAATAATAAGATCCATTGATGTGTCTTTTTTTTATATCATAGGGTCCTTAACAAATCATCCCCAACATTTGATGTTTCTTCCTTGGTATCGTCAGGGTCCTAGGGAATAGTACTAGATCTCCTTAAATGAATGAGTGGATGTAAAATTTCGTGTTTAAATCTAATTATATCCAATTTTGTCTGATCTAAAAGTGTTTTATTTTCGTAGTATTTTCTTATCATTTTACTCCAATTTTCATAATTTTTTTTATATTTCTCATATGTTGATATTTGATGACAGATGTAAATACGATGTGAGGGAAATTGGACCCCAATGGGAATGAATTATTCTATCTTCTGTACAAACGAATATAGGGTATCCTAACTTTTAGTCTATGTTGTATTATTATAATGTTACATGGAATTAAAGATCTTATTAGACCATGAATATTTATCATTTTTTCCATCTATTATTGTACGTTTGGTAAGGAAATTTTTAATGCATTTATCTATCCATTAACTATTGTTTTCTCAGTGAGATGAATGGATTGTTTAAATATTATACCCCCAAAAAAGCATATACAACTCATAAAAATATAATTTTTTTCATTTATTAATCAGAATCAAATGAGGGATGCCAAAATTATCATTGATACTGGATTTTACAATGCTGAAATTTATTTTTGTCTTGAATTCATTTATGGGTATTATTTTATCCTATTAGGAGATGAATATTTAATAAATGATGATGTGATAAAATTTCACTATCGTAGAAATATGATGTAGACATACAACATCCATTACCCATATAGAAAATTGACTAAAGTGTCTTTCACTGTGTAGAAACTCTGTGGGGAGATGGATAATGTTGGTTAACATTTGGAAAATGTGATCCCAGATTGGTGGCACATAGAGTAACCTATTTGTATATATTTCATGATAGAAACAATCTATTCTCCATCAATGCCATAAAAAAGTACTATGCTAAATCCCCATTTGCAGTGGAAATCCTAGTGATTTGGGTTGTCATAAAGAATAATGTTGGTCACTCAATGATATATTGTCTATTTTCCAAATTTTTTCAATAAGATAAATTTATTTTGAAAGGATTCATGAATGGGAATCCATAAAATTGTTATAGTACCATCATCTTCCATGATGTAATTATCCTTGTTGATAACATACATGATAACACGAAAAAAGGGAGGGACCATTCAGTGTTGCACTATGTTGATTACTATTTCATCCCATTTTGGATCTGCAAAAACTGCAGTTGGATTTTCCTATGATTCTCCATATGAATTCCTTGATCAGGGTACTTGAGTAAACAATAACATTTAGAGGAACTCTTACATTATTACACATACATAGTCATGTAGCATGATTATATATTCATTTCATATGGAATAATCACTATTTAACTTCTGGATTATCAAATTTTAATAACATATTACCTCAAAGTTGTCTATTGGCATTTTAATTTCTATTTATATCCTTCTAATGAGGGATTTATGATCTGAATCAATGTTTGTATAGATTTATTACAATAGTAAGTGGTAATGTAATATATCATTTTTTGGAGAGATAAGCATGAATCCCAGCCTAAATTTTTTGAGCATCGTGTATTCTACTATCTTCCCTTCTAGTCTTATGGAAATGATTTCAAAATACATCTCACAAGTATAGGTTCCATAAATTATAGAGAAGAAATATTCATCATGAAATTAATTATTCAATTATGTTGTTTTTGTAGATGGGTGTTCTATAAAGAAGTATTCTAATGCCTTCCCCTTTACTACTTCATATGGAATAAAAAAACTAAAAAAACTTTAAGATAATGGTCAACTATTACAAACGTCTAGTTAATATATGATGAATGAGGATTGTGTTTTAGAGGCATTAAAAGAGATATCAAATGGACCTCATATAATTTTAGGTAGTTTATTAGATTCCATGCCATGAAGATTAATTCCAGAGAACCCCTATTGATATCTAAATTGTAGAATAGATATCGAGCATGGTTTGAGGGAGATAAATGAGTTTGTTTTTGTTACTAAAGATATTATTTTTTTATGAAGAATGAACCTAATGATCATTGTATAGATATCACATAAAAAATGAGAAGCATTTTCTCAACAGGCGGTATCAACAATCTTATAATCCAAATATATTTCCTGAGACCATCGAATCCTTCCATTCTTCTGATAGTCTGTTGAGATGAGACCCCATTTTTAGTAATCTTTATTTTGGGAAAACAATTAAATAAATTTTTTCTATTGATTTCCAAAAATAAGTAAGGAATAATTTTATACTGTCAACTAAATAGGTTTTTGAGGTGGTGAAAAATTTTGGATAACCCTTTTCTATTGAGGACATAATTTTATACCATGATGGTATACCATAATTCTAATAAAATTTATAGTGGTAACTATAAAATAGATTTTAATGAGTTTTATTTATATTAAATATTTTCATAATTAATTGAATTAGATCATTAAGATTAATAGGTTGTCAGAATGCCTCTAGGATTTAGCCACACTACCATCGACATATAACTCAATAGACACCCCCATAAAAGATTAAAAATGGGATTCATGACACGTTAGTATATTGCACCAGCATTCTACATTCCAAAGGGTATTAAATGATATAAAGATACCCCTTGGGTTTCTCTTGATGAGTTGGAAACCTCATATTTATTTCCATCCAGATATAGATATACCCTAAATAGTTATCCATGAAGGAAAGGTCCTAATATCCATCCATTTAATTAATCATCAATTCTATGATTGGAACATGGAAATCTTGTTTTTGAAAATGATGGTTGAGATATATGAAGTTGCTGAAAAAAGCTTATTTTTTTCATTTTTACTCATTTTCAAAACTATGTTTGCTAGAAATTTCTGAGGATTATAATCCTGAATGGAATTTCCCTTGATAAAATAGTCAACTTCATCCTCACCCTTTGTGTTGTGAGTAGGGTTCATTTTTTATATGCTTATTTGTATCCCTGATTGTTTTATAGAAAACAAAAGCGGTGAATGACCGCCTTGGGATAGAAGGACCATATTTTTATAGAAATATAGGAAAATAAATCCTAATTGTTCTCTATAATGGTCAAATATTACTCTAATTATTCATATAACATTTACATACTAGTCAATGTGGCCTATGATTCCTCATTTGTATCTAGATTTATTGGTCAGATTTCATCAGTTGTGGTAGATACACATTTCTTAAATGATGGTGGGGGATCCCTGAGGGACTCCTATTTCTATTACTCTTCCTCTTCTACTACCTCTCCCCTTCCACTTCTAGCTCTCTCTTGGGGGATGTTTGTAACACTACTACAAAATAGGCCTTTAACATCGATAGAATAGTGTTGACTACATGAGTGAGGTTAAAAGACCTTGAATTTTATCATCACTAAAATAGTGCTGATAAAGGATCCCATTATCGATGCTTTTAGAAGAACTAATAAAAGAACCGTTTAACAATACTCTAATTTAGATCAAATAAATAACTATTTATCAATGATTTTAAAAATCCCTAATAAATATCCAATCTACAGGGTTCTGTAACAGTACACCAAAACAACACTGTTGTGTGCTGTAAAAGAACAACACAACACACTAAACTCACCAGATAGCACAAAAACAAGTTCCAATATATGATTTAAATGAAATATAATTTAAAACAAAGACCCCAAAAACCCCAATATTAAAGACATTTCTAACATTGTTCTATAGAATTGCATAAATACAAATTATTACATAGAATAAAAAATATCAATGTTTCTTTATGATTTAATACTGACATGACACATGGTATTGTTGAAAAAACCACCCCTAACAATTCAAAAGAACATAACTGTATAAGAAAACAATTATTATTTTTGAAATAATATATAAAAATAAATTATAATAAGTGTTATTTTTACTAAAATTGATGTCAATTTAAAAAAAAGATTCACTTAGAGTCATTCTAGTCACATAATGCATCGATTTGAGGTGTGGTTGATTCCAATCCATCTAAAATGACTTGTGGATCATTTTCCAAATGTATCAAAAAAATCAAAATGTTTTTCCATAGTTTTGAGTATGTTATTTTTCATTTTTTCTAAAATTCCATTTTAAAATGGAAACACTAACTTTTTACTCATTCTGATCACATCAGGATTCAGTTTCAGATTAAATGTATTCCTAAACATCACAGATGACTTTTGAATCTATCTCTAAATTTATCAAGATAATATGATTGTGTTTCATATGTTTTTAGTGAGTGACTCTTTTTGAACTAATGTATCAAAACAATATGAATTAATTTGATCAGTTTTGTGGTTTATATTATTCTTGCAAAGGCCAAAAACATTAGGTCATAGTGGTCACGTCATGCATCAAATTGAGGTTTGGTTGATTTCAACATGTCTCAAATGATTTATGGATAGTTTCCCTAAGTGTGAAGGAATTACATGCCTCCCTCAACCTATTTCTCCAAACATATAAAATACTAGAATTTTTTCCACAAAAAACGAACAAAATATCTTGAATAGAACAACAATCCTTCACCCAAGGTGAAAAGATTTATTTCCACAAAAATCGAAATCTCTAAACATGCATGATTTAAATAGGGAAACTCATTCAAGAAATGATAACAATTTAAAGGATCACATTTAGAAAAAAACCATTTGATATTTGATTCAATGATTTCATAAGATATTTATAATGATATATGACCTTAAAATAGCCATAAAAAAAGAACAAGTAAACTCAAAAAATCTTCACCCATCATGGGAGAAAAAATTATCCAATGTGTTTTATGTTTCTTTCACAAAAACTCATCAAAAAATGCTTCCTCCAGCAAATATTTAAAATCGAGATCCTTGGAGAATATGACATTCTCTTTGATCCCTGAATGAATACCCAAAATGAAAAGAGAAGCTTTCAATAGATCCTAAAACACATATTCAGAAGAAAAGGAATGTAACACCCTGACCCCAGTTACCCAGAGCCACTGCATTATCTTAATAAATTGGCTTCATTACAAGGAATCAAATCCTGAAGAACCTTTCAGTTTAGTAGTCTCAAGAGATAGATTACATACATGAACATTACATAAAAATTTATAAATAAATTATAGAATAGATAATGCTTTATGAACATCATTATTATCTAAGAATAACACTTCATATCAATCATAAAACATGTATTGGCATCCTGGGATAAATTAAACATAATAATGGGGTAGGATAAAATGCTCAATAAGGGTAAATAATTCAACAGATGTTATCATAAAGAAGCATAAATGTTAAGGAAATATATATATAATAGAAACATCAGTCTTATAACCATAATCTAGAACATAATATGTTAATAATAAATCAAAAATTACCATATAAACATACATATTTATATTCTACTAGTTGAGTAATCACATGGAATAACTAACCTTATAAAATGGGAATACAAAATGTTGGACATCTTAAACACACCATCAAGTCTTTGGCCAAGACACATACATAATTGGGTAAGATATCTTCCAAAACCCAAACATAATTGTCTCATGAGACCTACTGATGCATCTAGGGGCTATAGCAGACCCTGACCAACACATAAAAAGTAAAATGTTTTCCTTTTATGAAAGGGGGAAAACAAAACCAATATAAATATTCATATTTATACTACCATATGAAATGTAAATAATTAAACCATAAGCTATTAATGAAATCAAAATAGATCATCCAAAATCAATCATATCATAAAAAGTTTATTAAAATATGGAATATTTTATAAAAATATATTTACTTTAATTATGCATAAAACCCTACAACGAATTTTGAAATAGATTATTTTGATCTAACAAATTCATTCAAAATCATTTAGAAATAACCTTCTTGACTATGAAATGATTTGAAATCCTGTATAATTATAAAAGAAAATATTTTATTTGAAAATAACATAATAATATTATAAGGGATGATTCAAAATTTGAAGGTATCTTAATTGTCAAAAATAGCCACATGCGCCAAATATGATAGAAAACATACTTTCTTTAATTTGTGGAAAAGGTCATATAGTACCTCATTTAAAAAATGACAGAAATATTCATTCAAAAACATATTATAAAAAGTCAAAAATGTGTACAAATGACATTTTACAATAGTATAGGATTAAACATATTTTTTAAAAAAACATGTACATGAAACATGGGTGTGGATGATAAATATTTCCTAGTAGACACTTACGTATAAACAATCTCAGAAATAATGATATTGCGAAATTAAATGTTACTATGTTATTTAAATTAATATAGGCTTTGTTGAACTACTGTATAATTCATAAGTATTGTTAATAAATTATACCAGGACCAAATTCATATTTATTATATCATATATGATCCTCTTATTACATTCTGTTAATAATATTTCTGTATTACCAATATTTCGACTGTTAACTTCTTTGTTTTCTTAAGAATGTTTTGTTTATAATGTAATGGTTCTTATAAATAAGATATTAATTAAAATAAAAAATGATATTATGTTCATAAATATTATATTCACTTTTCAAATGATTTTAATAATCATTCTTGAATGTTTACTAAGGAGAATTTAACTCATTGCGTCATGGGGAAGTAGGTCGTACGTATGCACGAGTGACTATATCAATTCCTCAAATACTAAATGTAATTTAATTGGACGAAATATGAATTTAACAGAAAAAATATCATGTAATATTATTTATTTACATCCTATATATTCAATTTTAGACCCTTTGAAATAATGTACTGATGAAAAATACTTCACACCACAGAGTGGAGATGTTAAGACTTACCCACACATGCATGGTGATATTTTTCTTCAGAGGGTGTTTAAAAATAGGATTATGGTTGTTCCATATTCATAGAAACATCTCATAATATATTATATTCTATATTTATTAATTTAGTATAGATAAAAATTTGGAAGTGGAAGTAGATGATGAAAATAACTTTGTAAGATGTGATAAAATGATAACCTCTACTTCGGGTGCGTCCTTTGGGTTTGTGCAAAAGGAATCATTAGGTTGGAATTTTAAAATATCTTAAGACTCTAAGATTATGTGAGGGAATTTGGGAAGAGATCTGCGGTGGGTTGACAAAGACAAAGTGCGTAGGAGGTGTCAATAAAATTTATGGGAAGTTCCATTTTATTGGAGAGGTGAGGGGAACATTAGGAATGTATTGAAATAGTAATTTATTTAAATTTATTTTCTTATTATAATGGATACAAACAGATTTATCTAGATTATAATTTCAGGATGGGTCTAAATCCTATAAACTAATAGGTTTATGCATGTTTAGGGAACAAATTTATCCTTATCTTTTGGGTTTAGCCCTTCGTTAAATAAGTTAACTCTTACCATGTCTTCTTGTATTTTTATATTATATGTTTAATACAGTTAGTAAAAATTCATGGTAAAACTCAAGATGATAATTAAGGACATATTTCACTCAATATATTTCATTTTCACGAACAATTTATTTTAATGACTAATATATCATTTAATAATTTTTTTGAAAAAAAAACTGCATTATGTCAATTTTGACACTATTTGTAATTGATTTTTGTTAAAGTAAAAAAAAACATGATTCCTTATATCAAAAATCATTGAATCATCACTTACATGATAATTTTATCTAATAAATTCTTGTAAGGAATCCAAATTCTCAAATTAAATTTATTTAAATATTTATAATATAATTTATTAGAATATTTTTTTAAAAAGGTAATCACTGCGTCATCATTATGTCATAAATAGAAATATTTATTTAATGACTAAAAATTATATATAAAATAAAATGATATAGGAAATATTTTAAGATTTAAAATAAATATTTATCTTCAAATAGACTAGTTAAATAACATTTTATTAATATTTCATTAATAAAAAAATATATGTTTACGTTATATTTCTGTTTACATTAAATTAATTATGATAACAAGTCATTATCACGCCCATGTGGATATGAAATGATGAAATTTAGGCCTAAGTATAGTTTTAGTTGGCCATGACTCATCCAAAAAAATTATAAGACTTTTTAGGGTAGTTTTATATTATTATAATTTTATTTTTTCCTTTATTCACCGAATATACCCTTTAACCATGAAAATTAAAAATAATTACTGAAGTAATTATTCATAAGGACAAAAAATTAAAAGAAACCAATTTACATAATTTGAACCTCTTGATTCCAAATATGGAATCCATTTTTCCTAATTTAAAATATAGAAGTTACATTAATTAATATAAAATTATTTTCAATTGTCAAAAACAGAAAGATGTTTTTTATGATGCAAAAATAATCTAGAGATTGACATGTGTTAATGACCAATTTAAATATGAAATTACATCCAATTATAAACTCTAGATTTAATGGTGAAATCATAATAAAATTACACATTAAAATGAATAAAAATATTATATTTCTATAAAAATAATGAAATTGAAAAAATAGTTTTAAATTAAAATGCATTATTGTTCACTATTCATTGAAATATGAAAATTATCAAAAAATACCAAACAATTATTCAAATAAAAAAATTTGTGACCATATAAATAAAAAAGATTATTTTGACCAATTAAATTTATTAAAGTGTAAATTATTGTATTTAAAAAGGTTTTTCCATTAAATGGCTGTAAAACTGTATTTTTTGAAAATTAAATATTTAATCCGAAAAATGGAATTTGTTCATGTATTATTTCTATGAAATAGATAACATCATAGTTAATATTATGTATGACATATAAAATTTAAAATTGGGGTAATAATATTCATAACCTCATTTGTAAACAGCATGTTGGATATGTCATGGTGCGCCCAAACTCGGTTTTGTATATAGCGCGAGCTATTGTAATATTTAGAAAAAGCGTGCCATAGGAGAATGGTGCATTAAATTCTACTCACCTAAAATAAATTTAATCCTCTCAAGTTAAAATCTATATTTTAAATAAGGGGTTCGACATTTCAAAATATCAATATTGAAAACCCACATAAAAAATGGATTAATGATACATCTATTTTAAAATAAAAAATGGGAAGTATGAAGGTTTTCCAAAATAACACATACTAGGTTTCCTTGTAGGAAAAAATGGACATGAAAGAAAATGTAACCATCATTTTCTGATGGAGTGTGATATAGAACATTATTAGGAGGAAGTTAACAAATAGATATCTATAAATTTATGATAACCTAAAGGACCATTTGATTCATCGCAAAGAATGTACTGGGAAATAATTTTTGGTTTTATGATCCTATCTATTGTGTTGTAAAATTAATTAACATCATAAAATAAGAACATATATAAGCATTATTAATTTACATGTAAAGTTTAATCATATAATTAATTCCAACATCAAATTCATCTTTCTCTTGAAAAGATTATAAAACTCAAAAATAATCAATTCATCTTAATAGTATAAGGTTACTTTAGACGCTGAAATTTTCGTAATTACTGAAGGATGTTTCGAAGTGAAAAAGAAAAGTCGTATTCGGACCCAAAGGGTCGGTCCAGAGGGCCCGAAATTGTTGCACGAAAAAAAAGGGATCTGCACGTGAAAAAATAGGGCCACGCAAAAAGGGTCCGAGTTCGCG
Organism: Viscum album; assembly: GCA_963277665.1. Taxonomy (NCBI): domain Eukaryota; kingdom Viridiplantae; phylum Streptophyta; class Magnoliopsida; order Santalales; family Viscaceae; genus Viscum; species Viscum album. The sequence continues at coordinate 944,254,693 of OY728155.1, read as the reverse complement.
AAGGGTGCCTGGCGTAGGAGCGAAATATTTTCGCGCCCGCGCTGCTCTCTCTGGCGTGCATGTTTTGTGCGCCACCCTGAATTTCGTTCCACCTGAAGCCTATAAATAGAAGTAGATCCCTTCCATTTCGGGGTTGAGGAATTCGAACTGTCTCTTGTGCATGAAATCAGACTTCTGCAAGCACAAGTCAGCCTTCAGGTACTGATATTTTTTGCACCACCTCACCCAGGGATCCGCCTTTGTGCACAATCCCACTGGCTTAAACAGAATTCCAATCCCTTCAGGGTTCTTCCCTTGCACACAATTCTTCCTGTTGCGCACAAAATGGTCCAATTACGCGCAATCCCTTTCACTGGGTGTGGCCTTTGCCACTCGCGTGCAATTCATATCCCTTGTGCGCAATCATACTAGTCACGTGCAAGCACTCTTCCCCGATTACACAACATCCTGGTGTTTTGCGCGCCAACCATTTCTTTGTTTACAACCCCCGTGACCCCTCACCTTGAGGCTCCCTGGGTGCCTCCATGCGTAGGTGCCCGATGTCCTCCTTCTGGATGCCCCGAGCACACACACCGGGTATACACACCATGCGTTGTTTTCCCATACGACCTTACAGTCTCGTACGACGTAACCTCATGGTCTCGTGGGCCATTTTTCCCATTGTGCTGAATTTCCTCATGCCTCTTCGCATAAGTAGGCTAATGGAAATTTCTTCTTCGCATATCCACGCTAATGTGGACCCCTCGATGGTTCGCTCTGTGACCCCCTTTACTACGGCATTGCCGATACCTTCCCTCCCACACAGAGCAGAGGGTACCGGTCATGTATGTCCTAGGGGGTGCGGAGTAAACCCACCACGTCCGAGCTAGAGGACGTTAAACTGCCAAGCACCTCGTCCTCAAAACATGACGTTAAACTGTGATCTGACCTCGTTCCTCGCAGGTAGGGTCCCCTCGGCTTGGACATTCTTTACGCCGCTCGTCTCCACGGGGATGGGATCACCCCCCAACATGGGATGATATCCTCCTACTCAGAGTGGCGTTTCTCAACGGGGAAGGGCTACCTCCATGGTGTATGCCCCTAGCCCCTCTTGAAGAATGTAGCACCCATGCACCTCCATACTTTCGCACTGCCAGGGCCAGTGGGGAGCATGATGGGAAGTAAGACTCCTCCTTTCTGCAGTCCCAAATTCCTCCCCTTTGCGCTTGGACTCCCCCGGGCCTCCATCGTGGAGTAAGTCCCCATACCATGGGCCGCCCAATGCGTAAGCCCCTCTTCGCTTCCCACGAATGCACCCTTCACGACGTGATCATCAGGTATCTGCCGCCTCTTGTTTCTCACACCGAGCATGAATCATGTGGGCTTAGAGTAATCATTGCCTATGAAACCAAACCTTGTCCAAAATGACGTTAAACTGTATGCCCCATCCCGCATGACATTAAAATATACACCTGAACTACATGGAAATTGATTCCCTGCCACGAGGATACGTTGGAAGCCCCGATGAGGTTCAAGCCCACCACCCGGTCGTTCCGACCTCTTCACGTCGGTTCACCAACCATTGTGGGACACCTCAGAGAGTAAACCCCATCTATCCAACATTATGGGGCGCCTAAAAGTGTAAGCCCCATCCATCCACCATTGTGGGCCTCCTCAGAGTGTAAGCCCCATCCATCCACCAATGTGGCCCACCTCAGAGCGTAAGCCCCATCTGTCCACCATTTTGGGCCGCCTCATAGCGTAATCACCATCCATCCACCATTGTAGGCTGCCTCAGAGAGTAAGCCCCATCCATACACCATTGTGGGATAGCTCATAGCGTAAGCCCCATCCATCCACCATTGTGGGCCGCCTTAGAGTGTAATCCCCATCCATCCTGAACTATGGGGACATTGATCCATTCTAAGGCATGGTACGTAAGAAGCCTCCACGAGGTTCAAGACCCACCACCGTGGGCCATATCAGAGCATAATCCCCATCCATCTGGACCCTAGGTCCCTCTAAACGTCGGTTCACCAAACCAATATCTTTGGGTCGTCTCAGAACGTAATCCCCAAATGCGCCATCCCATATGACATTAAACTGTATTTCATCGAACTACACGGACATTGATTCCCCACCATGGGGATACGTAGGAATCCACCATGAGGTTCAAGACCAACACCCATGTCTCATCCTGACCTCTCCCTCGAGTCCAAGAACCTCAGGAATATCATGACCTAACCTGAACGTTTTACTCCCTCTAGGTCCTATCCATGCGTTCATTCTCACGGGTCTCCCTTTAAGGTGTCCCACCGTATCATCCCGAACTACGAGGACTTTGATGCATGTCAAGGCATGGTACATAGGAAGCCTCCATGAAGTTCAATCCCCTTCACTTGATCACCCATCCTAATTCTTACCCGGGCTGCCACATCCCAGTGGGATCATGCCACCTCATCCCACTCTATAGCATTCAGGAAGCCACCCAAGTGTCAGCCCCAACTTCGGTGTTCCCTCAAGGGGGTTCTTCAATCTGATCCACTCTAGCTAGTGTTCTGATCTGTCTCATCTGTCTCCACTGGACGTTAAACACGAGGCATACCCAGTGTTAAACAAGGGAAGTTGAGGAAAACCTCAAGTACATGCCTATGGCATACAATTCCCCGCGTTCGATATGGGATGTGTTGGGCTACCGTTACCTCGAGAAGCCCTATGATAAGGGATAGAATACATACTTTCCAATTCCCCATTGTCAAGACACGCCAATGATTCCTCAGTGCCACCACTCACCTAATCTAAGGTTGCTACACCGACGAGACCCCTTGGATCATCTTGACGGAAGCAGCGTAATTAACGGGTGTCCATGAAGATATGGCACTAGGATGAGGTTCACAAACACATCTTATATCTATGAGGGAGACCTGGACTAGGTAACAAGTTCCGAGGAGGAATCCACGGAAGGAGGAACCGACATCCTATCATCCCAGTTTCGATCAAGATGTAGACGTCCCTGAATAAAGAATGAATTCCACCCGCCATTGGAAAGTGGTAATGTGGGGAAACAAGTTGCGCATCCACTGTGTGACAGAACCACGCGCACTTTCACCCCAGCGGAAAGAGTTAGAAACAAAAAATGGTGAACCCAACGTGAATATGTTCTCATCAATATGGAGACTGGTAGCATTTGGGGTGTTGGGAGATTAGTATGTCACCAGGTCTGGGTATCCAGAACGAGGATGTGAAAGCCTCCAGGGGTTGAGGCAGTCAGGACATTGAGCACTTCATTCTACGACGTTGTCTGCATGGATCCCTCTTACCGACCATGGAAGAAGGAATGGCGTTGGGCTACTGGTTGTCAATTGTTTTTCCTATCAATGTTAATAGGTTCATCTCCATGCTTTTAGGGTTTAGATTGCAGCATCTGGAGCTCGATCACCACCTGCCCACTAGCGTAGGGGCAGGGGCAGTACTAACGCGGCCACCTCACGTGGTTCCGCCTCTTCCACAGCTACTCTGACCGCCGTGACTGTTGGGAGCTCACGCCACATCTCCCCATCAGAGATTATCCAACAAAGGGTGATCAATGACCTTGTGCATAGGTACGAGGAGGAGGGGGTCATCCCCACCTGGGACATGGCCCGTTTGGACCTCGAGGTAGCTGCGCCTCACTTTCAACGCTTCCCCCGAGGGCCGCGCAGGGAGCCGCTGCTCCCCACCTCGACATTCAACCGTTTTGGGAGCTTATCCTCGGAACACCTTGACACCTCCTTCCCCTACGGGGATGAGGTAGAGGATGTATTGGTTGGCCCAATCAGAGACCCGCTTCAAGGGTTCACGGCAGGACCCTCGCCATGCCACGTTGGAGACGCCACCCGACTCACCGAGCCGAGGAGCAGGCAATTCGTGTGCCCGCACCACCAGATCAAACCCATCTGACCCGACGCCTACGTCAGTAATGAGCGGAAGAGGATGCACACCCTAGGGAATCAATGTCATAAACCACTATGTCCTGATCCACCTCTGACTCCTATCATAAAAACCCCTCACACGTTGAGCAGGGGCAGTTATATTCCCGATTCGGATCGAGTCCCCCACCGCCCCACAGGCAGTTTTGGTCGATTCTCCCGGTCGCCAGCACATGCAATGGATGTTGCGGACCAATTCGTGGTAGTTACATCCAGCATTAAGGCCTACTCTGGGCCACCATTCACAAAGGTGTGGTCCCTCCCTACTTTAAATTTGGGCCCGGAGGCCCGCCTGGCACCACCCTCACCGTAGGTAATGGGCTTCCCCGTGACAGCAACACTCCAGGTGGGGCTCTCTCCAGTGCTCACTACACTGGGTATGGGGTCACTTCACCTACCGCAGGCCGCGAGTATGGATCTGTTGTATATTTAGTCATTCACCCACATGGAGGTCCTCCCCGTGTCCCTTTAGACATTTTCCCTGGTGCTCCCCGCACCACGACCTTCAATACTCTCCACCCCAGTACCAGTGCGGCTAGAGGTCTTAGTGACGGAAATCAGCCCCACCCCAAGGAGCCACCCAGGGGTAGGAAGGCGAGATGCCATCGCCTTAAGAGAAATGATAGGGAAGGCCGAATAGAAATCAGACCAGTCCGTTTCTCAGAATTCGAGGCAGAGTACGACCCGATGATGGAGCCTTATCCATAGTCCTCTCGGTCAAGGGCTGGGAAAGGGATGTGGCGCATCAGCCTCGTACTCCCCAAAGGCGAGATCCACTTGATCCTTTCCTCCATCAGAAGTTACATTCAGGAAGATGAGGACTTGGCGTACCCCAAGGTATCAAACTTGTAGTCCCCATCGGCCTCTCCGGATGAACCTTCAACCATATCCATAGATGGAAGAGAGAATTTTTGGGGGTCGATGGAGAAAGAGATGCAACATATCACACCCCAGCGAGCACTGACACTGTGACAGGAGGCCCGTTCGCTGGCCCATCCTATCTTCACGTGGCAGCCAGGTCACTGTAACCCTTGGAGGATGACCTAGGATTCGACAGCCAATCGGCCTGCTCGCTGAATTCTTCATCGGCCAGCCCACAGGTCTGCCTCAGCACCACTTCCAGTTCCCCATCTATGCCCAGTTTATGAGCGGGGCTATCAACGGCCAGATCCTGAACCTATTCCATGGAGCTTCTGGACCATCCTCGCAGTAGGCCACTTCGCCGATATGTTTCGGCCAGTTGCACGTTCAGATTTTGATACACCAGAATTGCTCGCCCTGGGAGAGTTTGAATGTTTCTGCCAGACCCTCTAGGTGACTCACTACTGTCTTCACCACCAGCAAGTGCCTTATCCTGGGAGCCAAGAACACCTCGAAGATATCGGCGAGCAATGTCATCGGGTCGACCTGGCCATGTTCCCCACAGTCCAGCACCCTGAGTCACTTGGCCACCACATGGCTCCCCAAAAACAATGCATTCAGAGTTTTCAAGTACTCCTCAAAGTTATCGAGGAGGCCACACCCCATGCGCACATCCGTGGTTGGGGCAGTACGCTGCCCTTCTGTTTAGTGTGATTTGCCGATAGCCTGACTCACTGGACGGCTCTAAGGACATGCCCCTGAGGGCAGTAGTGGTCAACATGGATGATATGTCGGGAGAGGGGAATGGTTTGGATCTTCTTTATGGGGACATACCCCTTGAGGATAATCTGCAACTAGACCCATCAGGGAGGATTACTCGTCAGTAGAGGAACTTCCTAGGTATCCCCGCACCCACTGAGGCATTAATACTGAGCAGGATTATTGGCAAGGGTAAAGATAATGTTGGGGTTTTCAAGATCTCCGACCGGTCTACCTCGGTTCAGAAGGCAGAGGAAGATCCCAAGAAGGCCACACTGCACCAATAGCTTGCTGAGAAGAAGAGGTTGGTTGATGAGATTCGGGCTGAATACATTGCAGAACGGCGACCCGATTTCTGTGATCCTAGGCCGGGGCAGCAGGGGTAGGAACAACTACCCCTCGGCGAGATTCTCCCAGGAAACCTTGATCATGTCTTGTTCCCTGAAAGAGGAGAGGCCGGATCTCATGGAAAGTGGGTGCGATATGTTTCGCCAAACCCTCCTAAGCGGCGTGACCACCCAAGAGACCCCGCTCGGGATCCTCCCGCCATCCTAGGCGTCGCTCCACCAACCACTCCATGAGCTACTGAGCTTTTCTACCGAATTGAAGAGCCCAAAAATGCACTTGTGGTTTAAGATCCCCGTCAGGACATGAACCCGTGTCCAGCAAATCCGATGGTAGCATTCATCGCCCGCTTAGAAACTTTGGAAACACGGAAGGTGGAAATCCCACCAGACGGAAATCTGTAACCAACATGGGTGGATGATATGCCAGCAGCTATGGGTTTTGGGAACCCCACTTTCGCCCCCTTTAACGGGACAGGATTCCCACCACAACACATGGAACACCTCAAATAAAGGTGTGGGCCCATGTTAGGGACTCCAGCGCAGTATGAGGCCTCCATGCTCCGTTGCATTGTTCAGACATTGGAGGGGACAACGTTCATCTGGTACAGCCAGCTCCCTGTCGAATCTGTGACTAGCTAGAAGGAATTTTGCAGGAAATTCCTCTACCAGTTAAGTTCCACAACCTGACAGACGAACATCACAGACCACATCAAGAGAAACCAAAGGCCGGATGAGTGAGTCGCGGACTTCATCACACGGTGTAAGGGGCTCACATACTCCATTGACAAGAAACTAGCTCCAGGGAAATTACTTACAATGTGTGTAGGGAATGTCAAGGTAGATCCGGTTCCATGTATGATCACTCAGAATTACCCTAGAGGGTTCCAGGACTTCTCAGACAAGGCCCAGCGCCTCGAAAGAGCCCTACAACTGGCCAGTCAGGCACACTCGCTGCCTCCTGTAATCCCAGCAAGAAGAGCTGCCAGAGCCGATCCCTCTATTGTGGCCCAGATAGAGGCCCCAGGTAGTTAGAATTTCTCCCAGTGAGTCCATCTCTGCCGCCCCATAGGGGTGCTCCCCCATAGGCACAACTTCTAGCCCAACAGCGACTACCTCAAAATCGGCAAGCGCCTCTGCGAAATGCGCCGCCACCACTTAGGCGAGATAGTCAAGTTCTTCCTCCTAGGCATGCTCCTCCGGCCCCCCGTCAGGGTCATCCTCCTAGAGCCCCCCTTCCAGACAGAAAGAATCAGACCTACTCATTTGACGAGGCTCAGGTCCCCGGTTACTTCTGCAGTGCCTTGGAGTAGAGAATCGTGCGGCTGCCTGAGTGTCGGAAGCCAGAAGAAGTGCATCTCACTGATCACACCAACTTCTACCCTTATCCCCGAATCCTAGGTCACACCATCAAGAGATGTTAAATGTTCACGTATGGGCTCGAAGACCAGATTGACAACAATATAGTCAGGTTGGGCCCGGCCCCGGCACAAGTGGCATGTGTCTTTGAGTGATCGGATGGCAGTAGCGGCGATTAAGGTGAATGGAATCCGGTTTTCGACCATGGGTCCCAGAATTATAACAAATGGATGGCCCGCAAGGTGGTTGACCGCATCCATGGAATCATCTGTGTACACCTGAATCATCCAGAGCCCTCAGAAGTTGCAGTTACTACTTAGGCATCTTCGCCTCAGCCAACCTCTTCCCAGAAGAGCAAGCAATGTCAACATAAGAAGAAACAACACGCCATGTCAATGTTGTCGTCATCCCTCACCCTTGGTGACTTTATGCCCCCAGAAATGGGGATCCCTCTAAGACACTTCCTGGTAGTGGATGACTCCTCAAGTGACATTTCGGGGTATGCTTAAGTTAACACTGTAGAGTTGGTAAATTCATATTTGACTCCCTATGATGGGGAACGCCAGGTAGACCATCACAATGTCCACATCCATCGCCAACGTCGTCGGAGTAGTGGTTACATGAATCATCGGGGTATGATAGTTGGCACCTCCATCCAGGTTGTGCACGCCGCTGAGACAACAAAGCGGGCCCAATTTAGAGCTCAGCACACGCGGCCCCTTAATACGGTGTTGACAGGTCCACCTCCACCACCGTTTGTGTTACTGGATCAGGCGGAACCACATCGGCCTTGCCGCGACCAGCTTCGCCCTGCCACCAGCCGACCCTAGCCTTTTGGTCCTCATCCGGAAGCCACTCTCTGGGTTTTGACTAGTGAACAATGAGATGTGCCTAGTACCAGTCAGCCGCCGGTCCAGCCGGCCGGGCCTTCCGTGCCACCAATTGCAGAGCGGCCTCCTGTAAGAAGAGGCTCGCGTCTGGCCCAGAAGAATGAAGTTCTGAATCATCTTGCCAGTATTCCTACGAGGCTCTCTATCCTTGAGGCTCTTAACATGTTTTCTGAAATGCGTGAGGCACTTTCTGAGTCCCTAAGGAGCCCCCTCCAGCTCTAGACGGAGGTACCAGCTGCTGAAGCCTTCCACACTGAGGCAATGCAGAACGCTGAATTCGACATAGTTATTTCATTCTTTGGTGAAGATGAAGACCCTCTGATAGAAGGGATCATTCATCCAATATACATCACTGGACAGTTCAATGGCGTGGAATTTCGCCACTATCTTATTGACACGGGTTCTGGGATTAACCTAATCCCAACTCGAACATTGAAGAAGCTAGTTCTCTCTGAGGCTGATCTATCTCTTTCCGACCTCAGAATCCAGGGATATAACAGGGCTGAGTAGACACCGATTGTCAAGATCTGTTTGAATACCCAGTTCGATGGGATAATTTCTAGCACCGAGTTCATGGTTGTCCCCCAAGACACCGCATACAACACATTGATGGGAAGGTCAAGGCTCCACCTGCATGCAGTGGCCCCTTCTTCATATCACCAATGCCTTAAATAATCTCTCAATGGTCAAGTAGGCATGATCCAAGGACATGTGTCTCCTTTCACCTCTTGTGCATCCCTCTTCTTAGATGATGACTATTATAATAGCAAGGATAAACAAGTCCAGTCAAGTGGAGTTGAGCCCATCACCACTACGACCGACCCTTGGGAAGGTTTGAATGATTCTTAAGTCTTACCAATACATCGATTGGAAGCCCCCACCCCCAACATGGGGTAGTGTTTTGTCATTTCTGGGACAAGAAGGAACCATCCAACCAACTCCCGACAGCACCAGAGGATCACTTCGTACTCCTACACCAACCAGGCTCGGGTGATCCCGGAACCTCCTACCACTGTATGGTATCAGGATGTCAGGCTCATGGAAACCACAGTACATCATACTTGTCTATTTCACCAGGATGGAATTAACCGGCTCAAGACGACGTTCCACTACTGCTTGGATGTTATCAAGCACAGCCCCATGGGTCGAAGACCGGATGAGATTGGATCAACTGCCTTCATCGCTATGGTCTCAATGGCGCATGAATCTCTTTCTACGATGACCACTACTGATCAAGCTGGAACCAGCCTCCCATCGAAGTCTAGTGGCCCAGAGACAACTCCCCCCCAAAGAAGATCTCTCCCCAACCAGAGAAGAGGACCTAGAGGATGCTCCCCCACCTTTGAAGAAGGTGTCTCTTCCACGATCGACGAGTTGGTATTGGTGAACCTCGGTAGTGATGCAGACCCGAGACCGACACTGGTCAGTGCCTCCATGCCCCCCGAGGAGCGACAGCGGTGCGTGGAATTCCTCCAATAGCACCGTGACGTGTTTTCATGGAGTTACAACAAGATTCCAGGACTAGATCATCATGTAGCCGTCCACCGCCTTGGTCTCCCAGCAAAGCAGCATGGGTTCAAACAACCTCCTAGAAAGATGCATCCTTCTCATGGTGCCATGGTTGAGGACCAAGTTGATAATCTCATAAAAGCCAACTTTGTTAAGGAAATCCAGTATCCCAAGTGGCTAGCCAACATTGTGCCAGTCCAGAAGAAGAAATGACAAATCAGTGTCTGTATTGACTTCTCTGACCTCAATTTTCATTGTCCGAAGGATGATTTTCCCTTCCCAGTGATAGAGTTGTTGATTGATGCCACGACCGGGTTCCAAGACCGCTTCTTCATGGATGGGTACTCCTGGTATAACCAGATCTGGATGGCCCCCGAGGATGAAGAGTCCACTGCCTTCTGGGCACCCCAAGGTACTTTCTGTTTCTGGGTTATGCCCTTAGGCCTGAAGAATGCGGGTTCCACCTATAAGTGGGCCATGAATAAGATATTCAATCCGATTCTAGGAACATTGGTGGAATTCTATGTGGATGATATGGTGGTTAAATCTCGCAAGCACTGGGATCATCTAAAGGACCTTGAGAAAGTGTTCGGTTTTCTCCGTTCCCGCAACTTGATGATGAACCCGTTGAAGTGTGCTTTCGGGGTCACCCCCGTCAAGTTTTTTGTCTTTTTTTCAGGTACCAAGGCATTGAGATAGACGCAGAAAAGATCAAGTCCATCAGCTAGATGTGTCCCCCAAGTAATATTTGGGATCTTCAAGGTTTCCAAGTCCACTTAGCCTACATACATCAATTCATTGTGAATCTGGATGAAAAGTGTAAGACATTATCCCAGATCATGAATAAGGGAACCACCTATGAATGGTATGAGGAGTTCCAAGCCTCCTTTAAGGAAATCAAGCAGTATTTGCTCCAACCTCTGGTCCTAATTCCACCTGTCTCCGGGAAGCCACTGGTCCTTTACATGACCACCTTAGAACAGTCCCTCAGAGAACTTCTCACCCAGAAGAACAACGAGGGAATAGAGAACAACCTCTACTACCTCATTCTCATGCTCCTCGATACGGAAATCAGATATTCTCCCATCGAGAAGAGATGCAGGGCACTCGTATTTTCCGTACAAAAATTGCAGCACTACTTGCAGCACCATGAGGTACATCTGGTCTCTCAGGTAGACCCGTTGAAGTACATCTTGAATCGACCTATGTTGGCTGGCCGACTAGTGCGGTGGGATGTAATCCTCCAACAGTTCGACATCAGGTTTGTTCCTCAAAAGGCTATTAAAGTACAGACATTGGCAGAATTTCTTGGTGCCCATCCAACCTCCACGGATCAATCCCTGGACAGAGAATTTCCTGATGAGGCAATCCTATCAGTCGATCATGCCATCCCATGTTGGAAAATGTACTTTGATGGCACCTCCCGAAGCCCCACCAGAAGAAGACTCAATGACCCTAGGCACAATAGAGTAGGCATGTGGGTCGTCTTCATTACTCTGATGTAATCCATCCAGCCATATTCATTTCTGCTGTCGGAAGGTTTCACCAACAATGAAGTAGAGTATCATGCCCTCATTACTGGCCTCAACCTAGCCCTCAATGTCGACGTTCCCCATCTACATGTGAAAGGGGACTCCTAGTTGGTCATCAAGAAGGTTAATGGTGACTATGTCATCAGGAAATCAGAGCTCACTCCATTGTTAGAGTGTACTCTCCGGCTAATGCCTCAGATCTCTTCTCAGTTGGAGGTTACTCCTATTCCTCATTCATAGAATGGTCAGGCGGATGCTTTGGCCAGTTTGGCTGCATCACTCGAAGAGCCCAAACATGATGATTTAATTATCGATGTGCCCCACTGGAGAGTCATAACTCCTGTTACCCAAGATGAATACGATGGCCCGTGGGTAAGCCATCTCACCGACAGAGCATCTACATCGGAACCCTCGGGTCCCCCGGGTGTTGTGATCAAGATGATTCATGTCTGGAAGACACGCTTGGTTGAATACCTCCAACACGACAATCATTTTTCAGACAGGGCAAAGTGTGAGAGAATCTGATGCCGCGCTTCACAGCTTACTCTTCAGAGTGGTCCTGTCCTTGAGCTAGTCCTCTACTCACATGGGTTTAATGTTATTCTACTCCATTGTGTTCAGCAAGTTGAGATCCCACAAATCATGCTATATATCCACGCCGGTTCCTGTGGCGCTCACCAAGCTGGGCCAAAACTGTCTCACCAGATCCGAAGATTAGGGTATTTTTGGCCTTCCATGACCCATGATAGCGTCAAGTTCTCCAAGAGGTGCCATGTGTGCTAAGTTCATGATAACATTGTTCATCAGCCACCGGAGCCTCTCCACACCACCAAGTATTCCTGGACCTTTGCAGTCTAGGGGTTGGATGTCATAGGACCTTACCCACTGGCAACGACTCGCCAATGCCGGTTCATTCTGACAACTACGGATTTATTTTCCAAGTGGGTAGAGGAAATTCCGCTCAAGGATGTCAAAGCCTGTTCTATTGCCGACTTCATGGGTTCCAATATCATTTATCGATTTGGAGTACATCACACTATCCTCACTGATAACGACACCAACTTCTGAGCATCCGAACTTATGAAATTTTATGCCAAGTAAAATATTTGCTTTAACCATACCTCCCACTATCATGCTCATGCAAATGGATAGATCGAGGCATTTAACAGAACCCTCTCTATCATTATGGAAAAGATGGTTGGTCAGAACAAGAAGAGTTGGCCGGATAAGCTCCCCAACACCCTCTAGGCTTATCGGATGACGACTCGTAATTCCACACAGGTGACCATGTATTCACCGATGTATAGAACTAAGGCCGTCCTGCCCATCGAGATTATGTTTCCATCATTGCGCACAGCAGTCTACGACCAGCAAGCGCCGAATAGAGTTGCTGAAAACCGTCTAGATGAATTGGAAGCGATAGAAGAGAATAGGCTTCGTGCTTTGCACAACCTGGAAAGGCATTAGAGAAGGATGGCTCAAGCTTTCAACAATAAGGTTTGCCTCCGCTCCTTCCTGTATGGTGACCTAGTACTACCCCTCAGGGTTCTAATGATCCTCGGAAAGAAACCACCCATGTTGGAGCCCAAATGGGAGGGACCTTGTAACACCCAAAACTTTTATGAGAAATATTTTGTTTTTATGTTATATAAACCATCAAAGGGATCTTTCACTACACACAACACTAGCTTGGCTTGCTTTACAAGCAATCATGACCTTCCTTGATAGCTTGCATCGTACGCAATACCGAGTTTCACTAAACAACGATATGCTATTAAAATATTATTAAAACTAGTAGTTATGAATAGTAATACCCAATTTTTGAAATTGTGTAAATTTTATTTTTCAAAATTGACTTCATTTTTTGATTCAGAATATCGAAATTATCCTAGGGTGAAATTTTGGTATTTTTCTGAAAAATTTCAATTTTTTATGAATAGTGAAAACACTGGGTTACTATTTAAAACCGACTTTTTATTTAAATAATTATTTATTTTATTTAAATTTATTTTAGTTCAAAATTGATACATAATACCTATATATGTTAAATGTAATTCATTGGAGTAGTTTTATAATAATTTTGATATATAAAAATTTATTGAACTTTTGACCGTCTTTTACCCACCTCCTAGGAGAATTTGTAAATTTACATAAAACTTAATTTTATCACTTCTCTGAGTGGAATTTAAAAAATCTGAGAGACACGGTTGATGTCAGTAAGTAAAATGTGGTTCAATGAGATGAAAATAATATTTGGTGAATATTACCTTTTTACTTTTATTTACCGCGGTTAAAAGTAAATAGGGTAATTAAGAGTAAAAATGCTATTATTATTACCCTAAAACATGTCCTAATTCTATTGGATAAGTGTAATTCGACCAAAAAAAACCTTAGGAATAAAATATGAAAATTTATGTAACGCCCCGACCCTAGTTGCCTAGAGTCGGTGCATTATTACATAACATTGGCATGATCACAAGAAAGATCAAATCTCGAAAGACCGATTGGTTTAGTAGCCTTGGAAACACCAGATATATTCATAAGTTTTACATTACATCATAAAATCAAAAACTACTACAACAACATAATGTTTCCACAGTCCACACTACAATCCCCTCATAATATCCCTGCAGGTCATTCATAACTTACATCTTCACTTCCTGGGAAAAATAAAACATAGAAAAGGGGTGAGCTCAAATGCCCAGTAAGGATAACAATATAGCGGAAACTTTCATCAATAAGAATAAACATTTAAGGCAATGTATAACTAAAACAAAAGCCTTTTAAAAATGAACTTTCAACATGGTATGGCATAAATAAAATGAAATAATGCCATTTACTTATTCACATGGATATTCCACTAATCGAATAATCACATGAAAAAATAAATAACCACTTTCATAATGTTGGAATGCATAATGCCAGACTATCATAACCACATAGCCAAGGCCTCGTGCCAAGACTACAAATAAGATTTTGTCAAGGCCTTGTGCCAAGACACTAGTTTGTCTCATGAGACCTACCGATGCATCGAGGAGCTATAGCGGGCTCCACCCGTCACTTATTAAGTCCAATGCATTCCCATATGAAAAGGTTTAAACATAACATAAACATTCGTATTAAAACTAGCATACGAAATGTCAATACTTTCACAATAAACTATGAATGGTATAAAAATAGCACATCCACAGTCAAACATATCACAAAACCTTCAATACAATATAGAAGTTTTGTATCATAATAAATCAACTTCAAATAATCTTAAAATCCATCAAAGGATGTTGACATAGATGAAATCAAAATTCTTTTTAAAGAAATATCTCCTTTTATTTTGAAATCATTTAAGATCCATATAAAATAAAACATTTTCTTTGAAAATATTCTTATAAGCTTGTAAGGAAAGCTTTGAAGATTTTATAACGGCGTAAAATAACCGCACCCGCCGTATAAGTTAAAAAAAACATTCTTACCTCAATTCTATCGAAAAGGTTAAAAAGGACCTTGTTTTGAAAACGACGGAATGATTCCTTTATAAACCTCTTATAAAAAGTCAAACAAGGGTATAAATGACTTTAACCCATATTCTTGTAAATAGTAAAAATGTTTTGAAATACATTTCGAAGAAACATGGATGTGGATGATAAAGAGATCCCAGTAGATTATTACGTATAATACAACCTCGGATAATGAAGAGATTGTGAAATAACCCTTACCTTGTACTTTTCCTTGGTTGGGGTAGGTTAACCTCCTGTATAATGGTGAAATAGTTGTTATTAAATTATACAAGAATCATATATATTAATATGATATCATATATGATCTTTTAACATTGATTTGTTAATAATATCTTAGAATTATCGTCGTTTCGGGAGTTAACTTACTCATTTTCTTTTATATGTTTTGTTACATAATCCATGGTTGTTGTATCTTATTCATATCCAGAATGATATACAGTCCTTAAACATCATTTTTAAATCATCAAATGATAATTATACTTGAATGGATACGATGGAGAATGAATCTCATCGCGTTCGTGGAGACGGTAGTCCGTACGTACGCACGAGCGACAATATCATTCTTTTGATATTAAAATAATATATAAATGGATTGTATATCATATATACAGAATCATTAACATGTTATATTTATTATTTACATGAGTTACACATCATTATTATACCCATCCAAATAATATTATATTGAATAACAATTACACCACGACGTGGAGACGGTAAGCCGTACGTACGCACGTATGGTGACATGTTATTCAAAGGGTGGATAGAATACTGAATATGATTGTACCATATTTATAATAACATCACAGTATATGTGAGATACTGGAGTTATTATTTCAGAATGGTAAGAACAAAGGAAGAAGAAGTGGAAGAAGAAATGAACTTAGAAAAGGGTGGTGAAATCATTACCTCTTCTTCGGGTTCTTCCTTTTGATTTGATCAAAAGGGCTCCTTAGGTTGGCTTTATGATCAAACTAAGGCCTCTAGGTTGTATTGAGGGATGTTGGGAGAGTATTTGGGCAGAGTTTGGCCGAACCAAAAGGCTTTGAAGGTGTGAATAAATGAGAAGGAGGAGTGCCCTTTTATAAGAGGGGTGAGGGGTACCTTTGGAAAAGTTAGAAATATTAATTTATAATAAATTCATATTCGGTTTCTAATGGCTCCAAAGCTTATTATTCAAATGTTAAGGTGGGGATAAGTCGAAAACCACTCAACCAATAGAATTTAGACAGGTTTGGGTACTTATATTAACCTTATCTTTAAGTATTAACTCTAAGTTAATTAGTTTCACTTTTACAATGTCTCTTTGTATTTTTATATAATATGGTTAATAAACTTACTATATACATCCAAGCGACCCCCAAGTGGTCCATTAATGATTAACCTATCATAATATAAGTCTCTTGGCCGAACCTTAGATTTTTAGGAATTTAATATCAATTAATAATATAATATTTGTTTTAAGAACTCTTTTATGTCAATTTTGACACTATTCAATAGTTGATTTTTGTGAAACTCATAACAGATTGATTACTTCGAACAAAGTCCATTAAATCAATCCTAATATATCATATTAGCCTAGAAAATTAGTTTAATTCATTAAAAGTTTCATATTATATTTATTTGTGTATTTATAATATCAATTTGTTTAATTTTTCACTATTATATTAATTACTGCATCATCATTGTGTCATAAATAAAATAACTTATTTAATGTCTAAAAATTATAAATAAAATATAATTATGTAGGAAATCTTTTTATCTTTCTAATGAATATTTATAATCAAAAATCCAACATGTATAACCCTATGTAAAAATTGTTGTTCTAAAAGATATATGCTTGTGTCATTTTTGTATTCATTTTGACTTAATTAAAATAAAGTGTCATTATCACTTACAAGTGGATCCATGGGGTCCCAAAATAGACCCAAAGATGCCCATGGTCGACTATGTATCAACCAATAGGGTTAAGACACGTTTTAGGGTAATTTAGTATTATTATAATATTATTTTTTTAACCCTTATTTACCGGATTTACCCTTAACCATGGTAAATAAAATATTTACCGCAGTAATTATTCAAAATGTCTAAAAATAAAAGTTACCTATTTACACAATTTGAACATCCTGATTCCAAATATGGAATCCATTTTTCTAAATTCAAAACACAGAAGTGGCAGAAATTAATTTAAAATTAATTCCCGCTGTCAAAACAAAAAGCGTGTTTTTAAGAGATAATAACTACCAAAAGATTGACACTTGTTTATGTTCGGTTTAATTGTAAAATTATGTCCAATGACCAACATTATATTAAATGGTAAAAATATATTCTAAATATACTTTAAAACCACTCAAATTCATAATTTATCACTATTACTTATTTTGATTAAAAAAGTTGTTTTTAATTAAAATTTAGTAATTTTCACTATTCATCAAAATATAAAAGTTATCCGAAAAGTACCAAAATTTCACCCTAGGATAATTTCGATATTCCGAAACCAAAAATGAAGTCCATTTTGAAATATAAAATATATATGATTTCAAAAAGTAGGTATCACTATTTACAACGGCTAGTTTAATTAGTTGTGGTGTGTGTTAGAACTCGAGGTTGCGTACAACACACGCTATCGCATTATTCGAAGGGAAACGTACCGTAGAAGCTTGGGGTGTTACAATTTAGTTCTACATAGATTATATTAGGACATTTATTATTAATTTATTAAAGAAGGGTTAAAATAGTTAAAATCAATGTTTAATAAGTAAATCATTTTTAATATTGGTTTATACAAGAGATAAATTCGACTATAAATATTCACTAGAAAGATAAATATATTTTCTACATAATTATATTTTAGTTTTAATTTTTATACATTATATAAGTTAATTTATTTATGACACAATGATGATGTAGTAATTATTTTATTAATAAAATATTGACATAATTGATTTTATAAATACCCAAATAAGTGTAATTTGAGACTTTTTATGAATTCCAATAATTTTATATGTTAATGTGACATGTTAGTATTGATTTAATTAACTTTTTGCAAACTAATATATCTGTAATGATTTTCATAAAAATCAATTACCCAATTGTGTTAAAATTGACATAAAATAGTTTTTATAACAAATATTATATTATTAATTGCTATTTTATTCGTAAAAATATAAGGTTCGGCCAAATGACTTAGATAAGGTTATATATATTAATAATAAACAACTTGGGGTTAGTTTGGCTTATTATTGTATGTTTATTAACCTTATAGTGTAAGAGCACAACAAGACACGGTAAAAGTAAAATTATTTAACTTAAAGTTAAATCTAAATGATATGGTTAAAATAGGAACATAAAAATGTCTAAATTATATTGCATGAGAGTATTTCGAACCATACCCACCTTATCTTAGAAATAAATCAATTTGGATCTATTTAAAACCGAATATGACTTTATAATAAAATACTATTTTTAGTTTTTCCAAAGGTGCCCCTCTCCTCCCTTATAAAAGGGAACCTCCTCCCCCTCTTCCTCACACCACATTGAGCCTTAAAGCTCAGAAAAACCATGATTATTTCTCCTCTCCACTTCCCTAGAAACACCCTAGAGGTCCTGGTCTTATTCAAAGACCAATTTTAGTGCCCTAAAAGGAGGTCTCAAAGAGGCGCTTCAAAGAAGGGGTAATGTCTGTTACCGATTCTTTCAACTTTATTTCTTATTCCACTTCTTATTCTTTAGTTGTTTCGTTATGAAGTAATAACATCAGTATCACTAATATACTGATATGTTATTATAAGTATGAAACAACCCTATTTCACCATCTATCCATCCTACGGAAAATGAAATCACCGCGCATGTGTATGTACGGAATACCGTCTCCACGCCGTCGTGTAATCTATTTTCCACCACCACCTTACTTGGATGGGAATAATGGTGTAAATAATAAATCTATATGATTATTGTAAAGTTATATTGATTCTGAAATCGTATACATACACTCCAATACAATTCCACGAGCATGGGAACGATATCATCACTCGTGCGTACGTACGACCTACCGTATCCACGATGTGATGCGACTCGTTCTACATGATCTTCATGGAATAATGATTATATAAATGAATTGAATAAATAAAAATGATATATATTACACTAATACCATTATGTAAATGAGGTATCTATAACCTAAATGAAGAATAAGAATTTATTCGACAAAAAACGCATAAGAACAAAAAGAAATAAACACCCGAATGACAAGTAACAGTGAAATATTACTAATAAGAAGCTAAGAATATGACCATATATGATATCATAACAATGAGTATCATTATGGAATAAGTCAATGACATTATTTAAATCATTATACAGGAGTTTCATACACTTATGAAGAAGATCCGAACTAAGGTAAGGGAAAATCCCGCAATCTCAATTTTTATACGAGATTGTTTATACTTCAGAATTTATTGGGGAATATTTTATCATCCACATCCATGTTTCCTCAATATGTAATATTATTTCCATACACCTACAATTTTTTAAATCCAATTTTACCCTTTGGTGAGTTTTTAGTAAAAGATATGAAAGGAATCTGTTGTCGTTTTTCGTACGAGGCACTTTTTGACTTTTCCGACAAAAGTACGAGAAGAATGATTTTTTAACTTATAAGGCATGAATGTATCATTAAAACATTATTTCCAAGAAGATTCCTTTAAAAGTTTTCATGTTTATTTTTAATAAACTTCTTTTATTTTAGAATTGTATGACATGTTAAGAAAGGACAAGTGTTTTTGAAGTAGAAAGGATATTTTCCTCAAGAATGGAGTTCAAGTGTTTCATCAAAATTATTTTCCATCTAAGATAATAAAGGGTTCTGTTTCTATGCCTATTATTACATTGATTTGATTATGTTGTGATGGAATTATTTTAATCTTATATGAATTGTTTTACGATGTCACGATGTTTAAGAATCCCATTTTTATTACATGGGTTACGCTATGATGTATGGTTTATGATTTTGTGGCACACATAAGAATGGTATCATTATGAGATGGGTGGGACCTATATCTTCCTCCAATGCATTGGGTAATGATTTTATATCTCATGAGATAAACATGGCTAGAACGGCAGGTTAAACCGGTTCAGTGAAACAGGGCTGAAACGAGAAATGAAGTCGGTTCAGAAATGGACTTTGTCCACTAAGATAGTCTTGGAAATGAGTCTTGAATAATAAGAAATGATTCTCTATGATTATATGTGTATTCCACAATGTTTTATGTTTTATGTTATGATTATTAGGATTACATTTCACTACTATGATTTATCCCATGTTATGAAATTATGATCTCTTTTGCAGGTTAAGATTTCCAAAATGTTATGTTCTTATGAATATGATGTGATTGATATTTCTTTTGTTTAGCCTTACTGAGCATTTGAGCTCACCCTTTTGTATGTTTTCTTTCCCCAAGTCAGGAAGATGGTTATTAAGTAAGATATTCCAAAAGGGACTATAGATATGATGAAATATATGGGAGACAGTGTAGACGCTTTATGAACCAGTTGTTTGTGTTTCCAAGTTTCTAAAGACACTATACCTATACGGTCCTTTAATGGTTTTTTTATATGTCGTAGTAAGTGTAGTTCAATTTTGAAGTACTAACATTGTATGTAATGTATGGGTCGTTATAGTTGGTATCAGAGAGAGGTTATAGTCAACCATTGGAAACTAGTATGTGAAAGCCTTAGTAAGAATCATAAGGATAAGTCTAAGCATAGAACACAATCTTAGTGTTTTAGAATTGGCCATGAATAACTTAGTATAAGACCTTAAGTGTGAAATTTTATTCTTGATTATGTGGTTTTCCTATTATAATTAGTATTGCTCACACTATTATTCTTGGTTTTTGTCAATGGCTGGAACCCGAAAGAACCCTGTTAATGTGGAATGCGACGGGAAATGCAATGATTGTCCTCCTGAGCAACCAAACGTTATGGGAGCTAGGATGCAAAATCTTGTAGCCATGCTCACAAAACTTTCACAAGATATTAATCATGCAGGACATCCAAACGAGCAAAAGAAGGAGCAACATTCTGTTGAATCCTTCATGAGGCAGCGTCCACCTTCATTCAGCGGGTCTATTGATCTATTAGTTGCTGAACAATGGATTAGTACCAATGGAAAAGATATTTTCAGTTCTTCAGTGTTCTCAACATGATAAAGTATCCTAGCAGTTTATCGTTTGGAAGGTGATGCTGATCAATGGTGGAATCTTATCAAGAATACGAGGCCACGAGATGAAATTGAGTCCATGGAATGAGAGGAGTTCAAGAACTTATTTTTCAATAAGTACTTCCCTAATATTATTCAAACAAAGATGGAGAAGGGGTTTCTTGAAATAAAGAAAAAGGATGATGAATCTGTTGGTACCTATGAAGAAAATTTTACAAGACTTCCAAGGTACGCTTCTGGTATTATTATCCGACCTGAGAGTAATATCGATCGATTCTTTAGTGGATTAAAACAAAGTCTTCGAAGGGCGTTAGCCATAAGGGACTCCAATAGATACTAGGAAATAGTTCGATGTGCTCTCAAAGTTGAGATGGAGATTGGAGTAAACCATCAGTCATATGGGTTTGATAAGAAGAGGAAAATGGAATTCAAAGGAAAATCTAAAGAGAACACTGAAAAGAAGATGAGTTTTCCCTTATGCTCAAAATGTGGAATGAAACATGGAGGGAGTTGTCTTAAAGGGACAAGTAAATGTTTCAAATGTTAAAAGGAAGGTCATTGAAAATTTGAATGCCGCAATGATTAGAAGAAGATGTCTAGTGATGCGAATAAAGAAAAGACTACATAGAGTGCACCTCCTACACTTCAATGTTACAAGTGCAAGGAAATGGGGCATTATGCCAATCAATGCCCTAATCTAAGGGTTGTTGATGATGATCGACGTCAACAAACTCTTAAGGCTAAAGACAAAGGAAAGTCACATGCAATTTCTATCAGCGATGTGGAGTACGATAATGAAGTGGTAAAAGGTACACTTACCATCCACTCTAAAGTAGCCAATGTTTTATTTGATTCTGGATCCACCCACTCCTTTATTTCTGATTAATTTTCTAAGGGTATCACCGTATTACAACAAAAATTAGATGTTGAGTTATCTATGACAACCCCTAACGGCACAACGGTCGCATCAAAAGTTTATAATTCTACTCCGATTGAAGTTTATGGAAAAGTGCTTCCTGAAAATCTTGTGATCCTTCCTATAGTGGAATTCGTTGTGATTCTTGGCATGTATTGGATTTCTTTATATGGATCTCATATCAATTTCCAAAGAAGGGAAGTCACATTTCATATTCCAGATCAATCTATGATCGTCTATCAATGCAAGGATGAACATAACCTTCCAGTAGAAAATTCTTCCATCTTATGGGTCTTCATTCCACTAAATTATGGTTATTTATCTCAAATGGTTGGTGAGAAACTCACGATTAAAAATATGCCCATTGTACGAGAGTTTGACGATGTCTTTCCGGAAGAATTGTCAGGTCTTCCACCAAATCATGAAGTTGAGTTTTCAATAGAACTTGTACCATGTGCTTTACCGATTTCAAAGACACCATATAGAATGGCCCCAATTGAGTTACAGGAATTGAAGAAGAAACTCCAAGAGAATCTTAATATGGGATTCATACGCCCTAGTGCATCACCTTGGGGAGAACCTGTTCTGTTTATTAAGAAGAAATATGGGTCGATGAGACTCTGCATTGATTATCGAGAACTTAACAAGATCACTATCAAGAAAAAATATCCTCTCCCGCACATTGATGACTTATTTGACCAACTACGCGGATCTCAATACTTTTCCAAGATTGATCTTTGTTCAGGGTATCCTCAATTAAGGGTCAAAAGGGTGGATATACCAAAGACGGCTTTCCATACTCGGTATGAACACTAGGAATATATAGCGATGCCATTTGGTCTTACTAATGCCCTGCTCTCTTCATGGATCTGATGAATAGAGTCTTTAGAGACTATCTTGATCAGTTTTTGGTAGTCTTTATAGACGATATTCTTGTATATTCAAAGAGCAAGGAAGAACAGGAAGATCACTTGAGAATTATATTGAATACCCTGATAAATGAGAAGCATTATTCCAAATTTACCAAGTGTGAATTTTGGCTTCAAAAAGATTCATTTTTGGGTCACATAATCTCAAAAGAGGGGATATCTGTGGATCCAGCAAAAACAGAGGTTATCGAAAGATGGTCGAGACCAACAACAGTAACTGAGATCCGAAGTTTTCTTGGTTTGGATGGATATTATCGACGTTTTGTGAAAGATTTCTCATGATTATCTAATCCACTCACCAAGTTTACTCGGAAAGGAGTTATGTTTGTTTGGACGGAGGAATGTGAAGGGAATTTCAAGGTGTTGAAAAGAAGGTTATCCAGTGCACCTGTACTCACACTTCCTTGTAGTGAAGAATTGTTTGTGATCTACAGTGACGCATCCAAGAAGGGATTGGGGTGTGTTCTCATGCAAAATGATATGGTGATAGCTTATGCCTCACGACAATTGAAAATCCATGACCAAATTACCCAACTCAGGATTTGGAGTTAGCTGCGGTAATCTTTTCATTAAAGATTTGGAGGAATTATCTTTATTGAGAAAGGTGTGACATTTATACTGATCATAAAAGTTTAAAGTATATTTTCACACAAAAATAGCTGAATATGCACCAAAGAAGATGGTTAGAGCTGAATAAGGATTATGACTGCTCAATCCATTACCACCCTGGGAAAGAAAACAAGGTGGCAGATGCATTAAGTTGACAAGACCATGCCAGTTTATCCATGATGATTATCACAAAAGATCCAACATTTAAGGATTTACAAAGGATGAATCTTGGAATTATAATGGAAGGGGAAAAATCTTATCTTTCTCAAATGAATGATCAACCATATATACATGTGAAGATTAAAGAGGCACAGAAATAAGATGTAGAGTTACAAAATAAGCTGATAACTGTTCTTGAATTCAGCCTTTATTGTGATGGGATAATAAAGTTCAGGTAACGGGTTTGTGTTCCTCCCATCCTCGAATTAATGAAGGAGCTGCTGGATGAGGCTCATAGTTCTTCATTCTCTATTCATCCTAGAAGCACGAAGATGTATAGGGACCTGAAAGAGTACTTCTAGTGGGATGGAATGAAAAGAGATGTTGCTGAATATTTCTCTCCATGCTTGATTTGTCAGCAAGTTAAAGCTGAGAGACAGAAGTCTAAGGGGATGTTACAACCATTACCCATACCCGAAGGGAAATGGGAAAACATCACTATGGAATTTTTCACCGGACTTCCTAAAACATCCAAAGGCAATAATGCTATCTGGGTCATAGTTGATTGTCTTACAAAGTCTTCACACTTAATTTCTATTACATAGGATTTATCTCTTGATCAGCTTTCCAGGATATATGTAAAGGAAGTGGTAAGATTGCATGGAGTAAATCTTTCTGTTATATCTGATCGGGATCCGAGGTTTACCTCAAAGTTATGGAGAAGTCATCAGCATACTCTGGATACAGAGTTGAGTTTCAGCACTGCTTATCATCTTCAGACAGACGGTCAGTCTGAGAGGACGATTCAAACTCTATAAGATATGTTGAGAGCCTGCTCTATGGATTTCAAAGGTGGTTGGGATCAACACCTTCCTTTGGGGGAATTTTCTTATAATAATAGCTTTCACTCCAGTATTCATATGGCTCCTTATGAAGATCTCTATGGAAAGAAATACAGGACTCCAACTTGCTGGGATGAAGTTGGGGAAAGAAAGCTATTAGGATCAGATCCTGTTGATGAGATGGCAGAAAAGGTCCGATCTATTCAAAAACACATAAGAGAAGCTCAAAGTCGACAAAAAATTTGTGCCGATAATCGAAGAAAAGACATAGAATTTGAAGTGGGTGATAATGTGTTATTACAGATATCTCCCTGGAAGAGGGTCATGAGATTTGGAAGGAAGGGAATGTTGAGCCCTAGATATATATGTCCTTTTGAAATTCTAGATCATGTTGGAAAGGTAGCTTACCGATTGGAACTTCCACCGAAGCTCTCTCAAGTTCATGATGTGTTCCATTTATCTCTCCTAAGAAAGTACATACCTGATCCTTCACATGTACTCAGCTCAGAAGTTATACCGCTGGAGCAAGATCTTTCTTATGAAGAACAGCCGATAGAGATTCTGGATCGCAGCGAAAAAGTCCTATGGAAAAAGACCACTCGCTTGGTGAAAGTAATACGAAGGATCCGGCAATTAGAATAAGCTACATGGGATATTGAGGATATGATGAGGGAGATGTATCCTCATCTGTTTGTTACGAAGTGACGAATTTCAAGGGAGAAATTCATTTTAAGGAGGGTAGAATGTAACACCCGAGACTTTTATGAGAAATATTTTGTTTTTATGTTATATGAACCATCAAAGGGATCTTTCACTACACACAACACTATCTTGGCTTCCATTACACGCAATCGTGACCTTCCTTTATAGCTTGTGTCGTACACAATAACGAGTTTCACTGAACAACGATATGCTATTAAAATATTATTAAAACTAGAGTTATGAATAGTAATACCAACTTTTTGTAAATTTTTAATTTTTTTTTTCAAAATTGACTTCATTTTTGGATTTCGAATATCGAAATTAGCCTAGGGTGAAATTTTGGTATTTTTCTGAAAACTTTCAATTTTTGATGAATAGTGAAAACACTGGGTTACTATTTAAAAACCGACTTTTTATTTAAATAATTATATATTTTATATAAATTTATTTTAGGTCAAAATTGATACATAATAACTATATAAGTTAAATGTAATTCATTGGAGTAATTTTATAATTATTTTAGATATATAAAAATTTTATTGAACTTTTAACCGTCTTATAGCCACCTCCTAGGAGAATTTTCAAATATACATAAAACTTAATTTTACCGCTTCTATGAGTGGAATGTCAAAAATCTGAGATACACGGTTGATTTAAGTAAGTAAAATGTGGTTCAATGAGATGAAAATAATTTTTGGTGAATAATAACTTTTTACTTTTATTTACCACGGTTAAAAGTAAATAGGGTAATTAAAAGTAAAAATGAAATTATTATTATCCTAACACATGTTATAATTATATTGGATAAGTTTAATTCGACCAAAAACAACCTTAGGAATAAAATATGACCATTTAGGCCCACTTAGATTAGATTCGGACATCTATTACTAATTTATTTAAAGAAGGGTTAAAATAGTTAAAATCAATGTTTAATAAGTAAATTATTTTTACTATAGGGTTATAAATGAGATAAATTTGACTATAAATATTCCTTATAAAGATAATAATATTTCCTACATAATGATATTTTATTTGTAATTTTTAGACATTAAATAAGTTAATTTATTTATGACACAATGATGATGCAGTAATAATTTTATTAATGAAATATTGACATAATTGATGTTATAAATACCTAAATAAATGTAATTTGAGACTTTTTATGAATTAAAATAATTTTATATGTAAATATGACATGTTATTATTGCTTTAATTTAATTTCTTCGAACTAATATTTCTGTTATTATTTTCACAAAAATCAATTACTAAATAGTGTCAAAATTGACATAAAATAGTTTTTAAAACAAATATTATATTATAAATTGCTATTTTATTCCTAAAATCTATGGTTCGGCCAAATTAAATTTATAAGGTTATATATATTAATAATAAACAACTTTGGGTTTGTTTGTCTTGTTACAGTAAGTTTATTAACCTTATAATGTAAGAACACAAAAAGACACGTTAAAAGTAAAATTATTTAACTTAAAGTTAAATCAAAATGATAAGGTTAAAATAGGAACCTAAACTTCTCTAAATTCTATTGGATGAGATTATTTAGACCCATAACCACTTTATCTTCGAAATAAATAAATTTGGAACTATTTAAAACTGAATATGACTTTATAATAAAATAATATTTTTAGTTTTTCCAAAGGTTCCCCTCTCCTCCCTTATAAAAGGGAACCTCCTCCCCCTCTTCCTCACACCACTTTGAGCCTTCATGCTCGGAAAAACCCTGCCAATTTCTCATATCCACTTCCCTAAAAACATCCTAGAGGTCCTGGTCTTCTTCAAAGACCAATTTTAGTGCCCTAAAAGAAGGTCTCAAAGATGCGCTTCAAAGAAGGGGTAATGTCCGTTACCGATTCTTTCAACTTTATTTCTTATTCCACTTCTTCTTATTTAGTTGTTTTGTTTTGAAGTAATAAAATCTGTATCACTCATATACTGATATGTTATTATAAGTATGAAACAACCCTATTTCACCATCTATCCATCCTACGGAAAATGAAATCACTGCGCATGCGTACGTACGGAATACCGTCTCCAGGTCGTGGTGTAATCTATTTTCCACCACCACCATACTTGTATGGGTATAATGGTGTAAATAATAACTATATATGATTATTGTAAATTGATTATGATTCTGAAATAGTATACATACCCTCCAATACAATTCAACGATCATGGGAATGATATCATCGCTCGTGCGTACGTATGGCCTACCGTCTCCACGATGTGATGCGACTCATTCTACATGATCTTCATTGCATAATGATTATATAAAGGAATTTAATGAATAAATATGATATATATTACACTAATACCATTCTGGAAATGAGTTATCTATAACCTAAAAGAAGATTAAGAATTTATTCGACAAAACACGCATAAGAACAAAAAGTAATAAACTCCCGAATAACAAGTAACAATGAAATATTACTAATAAGAAGCTAAGAATATGACCATATATGATATAATAACAATGATTATGATTCTGGAATAAGTCAATGACATTATTTAAATCATTATACAGTAGGTTCATACACTTACGAATAAAATCGGACCTATGGTAAGGGAAAATCTCGCAATCTCAATTTTTATCCGAGATTGTTTATACTTCAGAATTTACTAAGGAATATTTTATTATCCACATCCATGCTTCCTCAATATGTAATATTATTTCCATCCACCTACAATTGTTAAAATCCAATTTTACCCTTCGGAATTTTTTTAGTAAAAGATATGAAAGGAATCTTTTGTCGTTTTTCGTACGAGTTACTTTTTGACTTTTCCGACAAAAGTACGAGAAGAATATTTTTTTAACATATAAGGAATGAATATATTTTTAAAACATTATTTCCAAGAATCTTCCTTTAAAAGTTTTCAAGTTTATTTTTAATCAACTTCTTTTGGATTAGAATTGTATGACATGTTAAGAAAGGAAAAGTGTTTTTGAAGTAGAAAGGATATTTTCCTCAAGAATGGAGTTCAAGTGTTTTATCAAAATTATTTTCCATCTAAGATAATAAAGAGTTCTGTTCCTATCCCTATTATTACATTGATTTGATTATGTTGTGATGGAATTATTTTTATCTTATATGAATTGTTTTATAATGTCCCGATGTTTAAGAATCTCATTTTTATTACATGGGTTATGCTATGATGTATGGTTTATGATTTTGTGGAACACATAAGAATGGTATCATTATGAGATGGGTGGGAACTATATCTCCCTCTAATGCATTGGGTAACGATTTTATATCTCATGAGATAAACATGGCTAGAATGGCAGGTTACACCAGTTCAGTGAAACAGGACTGAAACGAGGAATGAACTCGGTTCAGAAATGGACTTTATCCACTAAGATAGTCTAGGAAAGTAGTCTTGACTAATAAAAAATTATTCTCTATGATTATGTGTGTATGACTCAAAGTTTCATGTTTTATGTAATGATTATTGGGATTATATTTCACTACTATGATTTATCCCATGTTATGAAATTATGATCTCTTCTGCAGGTTAAGATTTCCAAAATGATATGTTCTTATGAATATGATGTGATTGATATTTCTTTTGTTTACCCTTACTGAGCATTTGAGCTCACCCTTTTGTATGTTTTCTTTCCCCAGGTCAGGAAGAAGGTTATTAAGTAAGATATGCCAAAAGGGACTATAGATAATATGAAATAAATGGGAGACAGTGTAAACGCTTTATGAACCAGTTGATAATGTTTCTCAGTTTCTAAAGATATTATACCTATACGGTCCTTTCATGGTTTTGTTATATGTTGTAGTAAGTGTACTTCAATTTTTAAGTATTAACAATGTATGTAATGTATGGGTCATTATAGACCTTTCATTGTCCATAAGGTTTATGCCAATGGTGCATACTCTCTGGTGACCATGGATGGTGAGTGTGTAACTCCTCCCACCAATGCTAGGTTCATCAAATAGTATTTTAACTAAACTTTTTGGTCCGACATCACCCTAAATTTTTGGGTCCTCCATGACCTTAAACTGCACTATGGTCCCGCCTGACCTTAAACTGCACGCTCGTCCTGCATTACGTTAAACTAGAAGTCGGTCAGGCCTCCCTGACTGAGGCCCATCCTCGGGCCCCTGGAACAGGAACTCTCCTATGGGATTGTATGGTGTGTTTTGGGATTATATCCTCATTCACATTGGGTTACTCGCCGTACCATACACATTACCGAATGAAATTCAGTTCATCGTCGTACATTAAATTAAACTATTCTTCTAGAACTATGTATGGCTTGATTCCCATCGTTATGGGATACGTAGGACCGTCTGAACACCATGGTTTTAGGTCTAGCCCCATCTCTTAAGAGGTCCCATGATATATCGATCACCTTGGCCTCTTGGCATGTTCCTCTCCACGAGGGGGATATATAGGTGTGGTTTAGGGTTTCTGGCGCCATTCCCCCTTCTCCTGGGAATCTGACATCTTTTTCCCGCTCTCAAACTGAGCCCTTCGACCCTTTTCAATGGTCCACTAATGTGTTCAGAGTACTTTGGTCAATGACCTGGAGTGTCATATTCAACATGGTCAAGTTCCATCTACTTCTCAGGCTTCGTGCTCCACTTCATTCGAGCCCCCATTATCTTTCACACCCCTGAGGGACCCCCATGGACGGCCTGGATACAATGACTAAGGGAACTCCTACCATTATGGGCCAATGCCCATGAAGTTTTCAGACAAAAAATTGATACAAGTCCCGTGTTGCGAACATGGCCAGCAGTTGACACTCATTTTTTTCTCCCCATTTCAGGCTAACACGACATGATGTTGTGTTGAAAACATGGTTAGCAGTAATCCTCTGTCGTTACACTGACTCCTTCAGGCCCCAAATTTTGGTTGCATGATTCACATTATTTTCCACCCCATCATGTAAAGGTGGAATCTTGACACTCCTTGCACTAACACTCAGTGCACTTCCACATGTCAGGTAGACAAAGCTGCGTTACAGCATCTCTCATGGCTCCTGCGATCCGATCGCTAAGATTATGGGCTTGGGTCTTCTCTAAGAACCATGCACAGCTTGAAACGCATCCCCATGGGACAAGAGGGGTTTCCCAGACATTGCGTTTCGGGCCCAACTCAGCTAGAGGCTAGTGTCTCCTTCCCCTTGATCTTTAAACCATTGTCGGCCACTTGGCCCAAGGCTCCTCTCCCAGAATCACACGTGGTGATGGTATGTGATTATGTACTCATCCACGTCAGCTATGCTTTTTTTTGTCATGCACATTACCCCGGGTCCAAGCTATATGACCTTAAACTGTGCTGGTTGGTCCTACCACATGACTATAAACTATGATGATATCGTCTTGGCCGCACGAAAAAAGACGGCACTTCATTGTGATGACCTCTCCATAGAGGAAATCACGTTGGGTATTTGTCATTTACAATATCATTTGTGAAAGCCCTTATATAGCCTGATTATTGTAGTGATGCCAGGAATTTTCACCCTAGGTCTGTTTCTTCACAAAGAAAAATCCCATTCACCATCAAGGAAAAACAAGATACATCAAATGCCACTTCTTTTGGTGTGAGGTATAGACCCACACGTCCTTTCATCCTTTTCACAGGTACCATACCGTGCTAGTCCACCTTCCAAGAACTACGTGTGGCTTGATTTCCATCCTTATGGGATGCGTAAAAGCGCCCAGGCACTTCCCCATGGGTCCAGCCTAACATTCGTGTTCGGTCCCTTGACCGGAACACTTCCCCTAGGAACACATGGAATGTAGGGCTTATGTTTTCATTCACATCGGGTTTCATAATCACCTTGTCATGTGCTTCCTGCCTTCATTTCAGGTCCCTGGTCTGAGTTCTAAGACCTTAAACTACGATCCTTTCTAGAACTATGTGTGGATTGATTCCCATCCATATGGGATACGTAGGAACACCCGAACATTTTTCCTCGGGTCCAGCCTAGGGAGTGTGATTCCCATCCTTTCCTCACCTGACACTCCGGTGAGTTCCGTAAGTTCAGAATGTGCCCTGAACATGTTCAGGATGCCCTATAATGGCATTGGGAAGCAACAGTTTCCTCGCCAGAGGTCCTATATCATAGTAGGAATGGTCCATGACCAGATTAATGCGCCCACTTAATGTGCTTTTGTTTTGGTGGCGTAGTTTTAAGATTGTTGGATTCTGTTTGAACAAATCACCACTTCCCTTTCAACGCTTTGCGTGCCCATTTATTCAGATCCTCATCCTATTTCACGCTTTATGGAACCCCCTAACGGTATGGATGCTCGACCTATGGTCCGCCATCTATCCTGGGCCAACGTTCAAGAAAGATGATCACATGTGAAGGGACCCCATAACGGTATGGATGCCTGACCTATGGTCCACCTGTTGTCATGGGCCAACGTTTTGGAAAGATGATCACGTTTGAAGGGACCCCCTTAGGGTATGGATGCTCGACCTATGGTCCGCCTGCAGTCCTGGGCCAACATTCTGAAAGACTAATGGATGATATTTGAGTTAGGTCTCGTGTAGTGAACATGGTCAGCGGTCAACCCTCATTTGTCGTCCCCATTTCAGGCTAACACAACATGGGTGCTGTGTTTCGAATATGGTTAGCAGTTATTCCTCATTGCCATGTCTCTCTCACTATGTTCCGAATTTGGGGTAATGTGATTCTCATATTCCATCCCCCTCTATTCGGACACATTTCAATTCCCATGGTATTGCCATACTCGTGCATTAGAGCACATTGAGAAGACGATACATCGATCGGTTTGAGGTCCCCCCCCTTCGATTGGGCCTCCCTCTTCTCCTCAGAAATCCGGGCTCGATTTCAAATTTCAGAAACTTGTTGATGCCCCCCCGGTCGAACAAAATGATTATATGAGCATTCTTTGTTTCTCACATTGGGTACGGCCCACACGAGCTTATGGATTAATTGTTATTTATTTTGGGATTAAGGACGAGAATGTTAAACCAAAGGTATATATAAATGGATTCGTCCATACATTGGAAGAAAAAATTTCATGAGAGGGCCATAACAGGGCCCTTAAGGGTCAGCTTCTTGGAGAGATCTTTCCATCGCCACTACCCTTCGGCTGGTGGCCTCCAAAACTGCTTCTCGCCCCCTGAAGACTCTCTCTTCATCCGCAGCCACCGAGGGAAGTTCGCGAATCCTAGATTGTGCCCGCGCCTGTTCAGTTTAAAGCACGGTCATCTGGTGACTCACCTCCATTAGTTGTTCTTGGGCGTCGGCCAACAGGGCCGTTAGCTGCTTCATGAGATCAGAGCATGTTTCAATGAAGGCCTCCTTCTCTATCTCCTACTCTTCAAGGCGTCAGACATCCTGCTCCACCCTCAGAAACGCTTGGGTGCTCACTGATTCTTCCCGACATAGGGAAACGTCGGTCCGCTGACTACTCTCACATATATTCTGGTCCATGTAATCATGGATCTTTAGATGAATTCATTGAGTGTCAGCCCGTCCGGCACATAGGAAAAGTAGCTAGGTCTAGAGTGATCCCATCTGCCTCATCCAATCCGTCTAATGCTGCCTGAGAAAATGATGGGTGCACATCCACCCTGTGTGTCGTGTCATCTGTCTCTCCTTGGCTGCTTCTGAATCTGAATAATCAATTTCTTCAAGATCAGTGGGCTAATATACAGGGAAGACAGCCAGTAGGTCAGTAGCAAGATCTGCCTCAGCGATGCCTTCCTGAGGAATAGGATCCTCGGCGTCTGGACGACTTTCCTCTCTCGCCCAGACAGCGGCGGTGCCTTCTTCAGCTTCTGACCTCGCTCCATTGTCAGCACAACAGATGTCTGCAGCCCCCTGATCACCAATTTCTGGGACCGACTCAGTTTGGGAAGTATGTTCTAGAGGAGGAGATACCTTCGCCACTAATTCACTCACGGATGGCACGAGCTCAGTAGCCCGACGAGCCTCCAACGTCGAGATCACTGTATAGAGGGTATCCTGATTAGTAGTGTTCTCTGACAATAAGCACCAATAGCAAAGAAAGGTACTTAAAGGAACCCAGGACGTCAGCCTCCAGTGTTCTGGCCACTATAGGTGCAATCGTGGAAGGAGACCCCTCAACGCTTGTCAGTTCGATAATGGTAGTCGGAGCCCCACCCTGTCCCACTGGTGCCTCTTCCCCTTCATCTATTGGGGTGGCAGATCAACGCCTATAGGCTCCTGAGTGAGATAGAGAAATGCATTAGAAATTACAGAGGAGAATGGATAAATAAGGTGGATAAATATTGATAGAGACAGACGTCGAGCATCTCGGTTATGTCTATGCTGGAGCTGAAGATCTCACCACTCTTCTACATGCTCCCTTGGCGGGACTCTCCTTGAGAACCTTCGTTTTCTGCTGTCTCCTCCTCTCCCTACGACTCGTCACAACCGTCATCTTCCTCTAACGACATCTGTTCAGGATCATTCCCCGACTGAGCATCACTTTCACTAAGAGATATGGCTCCATGCGCTGACCCCATTGGGGCACATACATGTCCATAGCCATTAGGTAAGCATTTCGTCGATGAAAGTTTACCCGGTCGGTAACCCGAATGAGCCCAACTTCTGGCAGCTGGATCCCATCTTGCATTATCATCTACGAGAGGGCTTCAGCTCTCATCGACTGCCACATGGTCAGTGAGGCCAACCACAATGCCGAGAAGATTTCATTATGGGAAGTTTGAAGTAGGTATCTTATCTGCTTCCCGGGAATTTCTCTGGCCGCCCTGTGTGACCCTCCTCCGGGCAATGAGGTCGCTGCAACACCATGTGATTTCCCCGCTGCGGAGGTCCCTGCCTGCACAGGCCTCCCTTCCTGGAGTTCCACTGTTCCCCACTATCTATAGGAACCTTTACTTCTCTCTTATTGCTTGGGTTCCACGCGGTTAGTCTCAGGTTTCCAAACTCGCTTGCGCAAAATCCCTTCTGGGTATGCGATGGCCCAGTGTTTGGCATACTTGGTTGATAGGCCAGCATTGGCCCTGGTGGGAGGAAGGGTAATGATGTCACCAGAGACATATGTTTTTAACATTAACCACATTTGGCGAAGGGCACATGGGTTCCTCTCCTCCCAGACATCCTTGAATATCCTCTTCGGCATTCGCTAGAGGCGCCCAGACAGCCTGGCGAATCGGGACGACACGTAAGGCTTGCAGATGATCTTCCCATAAATCCGAGCCATAAGCACCCCGCCTCAGATGCTCTGGATGTATTCTTGCTGCTCCATTGAGCCTTTCCCGTTGTCTACCATTTTTCTGGTCGGGGAGGGGAATGGGATGAAGATGAAGTTGGCATGGTTACGAATTTTGATCCTTACCCCCTCCTCGTTGAGCACCATCAGCTCAACCCCGAAAATGTTCAGTAGAGATTGTCATAGGCCGTTTCCTGGAGGAAGAATGGCATTTGGGAAAGTGTACCCGCTAAGATGAGCTTCCACCTAGCAATGGATGATCTGGAAGGGGCCACATACCCTCCGAGGTGACCCCCCTCTTGAGATTCATCCCAAAATGGCGTACAACATAGCCAGCATGGGGACCCCCAGATTAAACCTTGTGTTGTCCGCCATGGTGCCCGCCATCACCAGGGTTACTGGACAGATGCTCATCCTTGCATCCCGCACCGGTAGGAGCCACCCGCTTATGAAGGTGGTGAGGAACCCAACATATCAAACATTTGGGTCCCGGGCCTCATTATCACGGTATCCCCATGATTGGTATTTCCTCTCCTACATGATCCTTCAGTATGAACTATTCTAGCTCCTTTGAGCTGCGGTTGGGCACCGTTTTCCCCATCCCGGCATCTTGACCGCTGCTTCCTTCTCCAGGAACAGGATGAACCAATCCTTGTAGGTGATGTCCTTTAGGAAGTCCTTGACCTCCAGCCTCTCTTTGGCCACCTCCAGCAGGTGCCATGTCAGCATGGGGGTCTGTGATCTATCATCGCATGTGTTCATTGGGGGAAGGAACACGTCATATTGATATCCCTCCAGTGGGATACCTCCGATGCAGTGGACGTCCTATAGGCTAATGCCAACTTCCCCATGGTGAATATGGAATGTGTTTGTGTCAGGGGACCACTGGGTGAACAACTCTGGCCTGATCTCAGGTTGGCAGTAGAAGTGGAACTGTGACGTCCACACTGCCTCAAACAGACCAATGTTCCGTAACTCGACCCCAAATTGGTCACACGTATGGTGAACCTAGTATGCCTAGTCCCACTCATTGCTGAGTTTTCCTTTGGATTGCAAATCCAAATCTTGCATCGATCCCTTAGTATCATTCGGGATGCTCTGATGGAACGTGCTTGCGTAGAGGGTTGGGGAACTCTCTACAACCGGAACACCCCCAACGATGGTCCTAGTCCTCAGGTTCAGGATGTATAAATCCATGTGCCTGGTCTCTCCGGTAGGACAACCATTGTTGGTGATATTTTATGGGGGAAGGTCATCCTCCTGGGTCACCCATGAAAGCGGTGTATCAACTTCGATGCCCGGTAGCAGGACCTCCTCCAAAATTCCAAAGTTCCATAGAGGAAGGTTGTTGGACCAAGGGTACTCCTTCTGGGCAGGGGTTAAGATATTGAACAGATTATGGTTGTTGGAGACAACCACCCTGGTGCAATAAACCTCATCATTCGCCGCCATTTTAGCTCTATGATTGGCGCCTTCCCCCTCATCTACTTGGTTTGCAGCCATCTTCATCCAGCCATGTGCTTCAAGTGAATTGCGTGGAATCTGGATGTGTTGTGTGAAATTCGGAAGCTGGACACGAAATTGAAGAAGTCGGCGTGGAAAATCCCGGGTTGTGTGTAAATACAGCCAAAACTCGGAGCAATTATGCGCTGCCAATGCGGGTTTTACGTGTAGGCGCAGAGGAAATTTCACACACGATATCTCTGAGCCTATCGCATGAGAAAGTTTCATATGGAGCATGGGACCCGTGGCCCCTTTTATAGGAGAAGCCGGGGTTCCACGCCGCATGGAAAGATGATTCTGCACTAGCCGACGTTTTTCGAGCCGCACCATTTTTTGCGCAGGGGGGGCACGAAACCCAAGACTTTGGCGTTTCAGCGTTTCCCTCAGAATCTGATCGTTGCGACCCCTTGCGATCCAATTTCAAGGGTGAAATTTTTAGACGCCGAAAATTCCATAATTACATAAGGAAGTCTCAAAGTGACGAAGCAAAGTCATATTCGGACCCAGACGCTCGGTGCGGAGGGCTCGGAATTGTTGCGTGGAAAAAAGGGATATGCGCACAAAAAAATATGGCCGTGCAAAAAGCGTCCAGGATTTGCGAAGGGTCCCTGTCGCAGGCGCAAAATATTTTCACGCCCGCACCCAGCGCTGATAACATTCCGCACCACCATCTCTTACACACATGTTTTTCATGCCACCCTGAATTCCGCACCGTCAGATGCCTATATATAGATGGAGAGGCCTTCCGTTTCGAGGATAAGGGATTCAAACCATCTCTCGTGCACGAAATCGGACTTCTGCACACCCAAGATGGCCTTCAGGTACTGATATTTTTCATGCCATTTCACCCAGAGATCCGCCTTTGCACGCAATCCCACTGGCGTAAACAGAATTCCAAACCCTTCAGGGTTAATCCATTGTGCGCAATTTTTCCCATTGCGCACAAAATGGACCAATTCCACGCAATCCCTTTCGTTGTGTGCGGCTTTACCTTTGGGTGTTGCCTTTTCTACTCACGTGCAATTAATATCCCTTGTGCGTGATCCTATTAGTCACGTGCAATCCCTCTGCCCCGATTACGCGCTTTCCTGATGTTTTGCACCCCAACCATTTCTTTGCGCGCAACCCCCAGGACCCCTCACCTTGGGACTCCATGAGTGTCTCTCTACGTAGGCGCCCGATGTCCTCCTTCTGGATACCCCGAGCACACTCACCAGGCATACACACCATGCCCAATTTCCCCGTACGACCTTCCAGTCTCGTATGGAATAACCTCAAGGTCCTTTGGGCTGTTTTTTTGTTGCGTTGCTTTGCCTCAATCTTCTTCGCATAGGCACACTAATGGATATTTCTTCGTCGCATAACCACGCTAATGTGGACCCCTCGATGGATCGTTCTGCGACCCCCATTTACAATGGGATTTCCGGTACCTTCCTTCCCACAAGGAGTAGAGGGTACCGATCTTGTAAGTCCTTGGGGGTGCGGAGTAAACCCACCTCATCTGAGCTGCATGACGTTAAACTTTCAAGCACCTCGTCCTCAACACATGACGTTAAACTGTGATCTGGTCTCGTGCCTCGCACGCAGGGTCCCCCGGCTCAGACATTCATTATGCCGCTCATCTCCACGGTGATGGGATCACCCCCCCACATGGGATGATATCTTCCATCTAGGAGTGGTGTTTGTCCGCGGGGAAGGGAAACCTCCTTGACGTAAACCCCTAGCCCCTCTTGTGGAAGGTAGCACCCATACACCTCCGTACTCCCCCACCGCTAGTGCCAGCGGGGACCATGATGGCTAGTGGGACTCCTCCGTTCTTCGGTCCCAAATCCCTCTCCCTCTGCGCTTTGTCACCCCCGGGCCTCCATCCTGCAGTAAGTCCCGACACCATGGGCCGCCCAATGCATAAGCCCCTCTTCGCTTCCCACGGACGCACCCTTCACGACGTGATCATCAGGACTCTGTCTCCTGTTGTTTCTCACACCGAGCATGACTCACGTGGGCTTAGAGTAAGCAATGACTATGACACCAAACCCCGTCCAACATGACGTTAAACTGTATTCCCCCATCCCTCATGACTTTAAACTACAAATCCAAACTATGTGGACTTTGATTCCATACCATGGGGATACGTAGGAAGCCTCCACGAGGTTCAAGCACACCACCCGGTCTTTCCGAACTCTTCACGCCGGTTCAACAACCATTGTGGGCCTCCTTAGAGAGTAATCCCCATCCATCCACCATTGTGGGCCGCCTCAGAGCATAATACCCATCCATCCAACATTGTGGGATGCCTTAGGGTGTAATCCCCATCCATTCACCATTGTGGGCTGCATCATAGCCTAAGTCTTATCCATCCACCATTGTGGGCCGCCTCAGAGCGTATGCCCCTTCCATCCACCATTGTGGGCCGCCTTATAGCGTAAACCTTATCCATCCACCATTGTGGGCCGTCTCAGAGAGTATGCCCCATCCATCCATCATTGTGGGCCACCTTAGACCGTAAGCCCCATCCATCCATCATTGTGGGCCGTCTTAGAGCGTAATCCCCATCCATCCACCATTGTGGGCCACCTGAGAGTGTAATCCCCATCCATCACGAACTACAGGTACTTTGATCTGTGCTATGGAATGGAACATAGGAAGCTTCCACGAGGTTCAAGCCCCAGCACGATGGGTCATCTCAGAGCGTAAGCCCCATCCATCTAGACCCTAGGTCCCTCTTCACGTCGGTTCGCCGACCCCATATCCTTTAGCATTATTAGAATGTAAGCCCCAAATGCCCCGTCTATAATGACATTAAACTGTATTTCATTGAACTATGTGGACTTTGATTCACGACCATGGGGATATGTAGGAATCCTCCATGAGGATCAAGACCAACACACATGTCTCATCCTAACCTCTCCCTCAAGCCCACACACCTCGAGTATCTCATGCCCTAACCCATAGATTTTACTCCCTCTTGGTCCCATCCATGCGTTCATTCTCATGATTCGCCCTTTCAGGTTTCCCACCATATCATCCTGAACTACAATGACGTTGATCCATGTCAAGGCATGGTACGTAGGATGCCTCCACGAGGTTCAAGCCCCTTCACTTCATCACCCATCTTAATTCTTACCCGGTCTGCCACATCCCTGTGGGATCATTCCACCTCATCCCACTCCATAGCATTCGGGAAGCCACCCACGTGTCGGCCAAAATATCGGTGTTCCCTCTAGGGGGTTCTTCAATCTGATCTGCTCTAGAAAGTTTTCTGATCAGTTTGATCCATCTACATTGGATGTTAAACTCGCGTCATACCCTGTGTTAGACATGCGAAGTTGAGGAAAACCTATGGTACATGCCTATGGAATACAATTCCCCGCATTCGATGTGGGATGACTCGGGCTTCTGCGCCCTCAAGAAGCCCCGTGATATGGGACAAAAGATAGAAATTCCAATTCCCCACCGTCAAGACACACCAATGATGCCTCAGTGTGACCACTCCCCTAACCTAAGGTTGCTTCCCTTACCAGACCCCTTAGAGAATCTTGATGGAAGAAGTGTAATTAACTAGTGTCCATGATGTTATGGCACCGGGAAGAGTTTCACGAACACGTATTAAATCTATGAGGGAGACTCAGACTAGGTAACAAGTTCCGAGGAGGAATCCACAGAAGGAGGAACTGACATCCCATCATACCATTTTCAATTA
The DNA here is from genome assembly GCA_963277665.1 of Viscum album. Taxonomy (NCBI): domain Eukaryota; kingdom Viridiplantae; phylum Streptophyta; class Magnoliopsida; order Santalales; family Viscaceae; genus Viscum; species Viscum album. Next base: position 944,215,188 of record OY728155.1, on the reverse strand, counting down.
AGGAGAAGACGTCCCTGAATAAGGAGCAAATTCCTCCCGCCTTTGGAAAGAAGAAATGTGGGGCAACAAGCCGCACGTCCTCTGCGTGACGGACGCACGCGCACGCGCGCCCTCGCAGAAATCATCGGAAATAGTTAAAAATATAAATATATACCATTTTAATAATTAAAACAATGATATACTAACCAGGTATTTATTTTATGCCAATGGAAGGTGATAGATCCTTGTAACACATTGGTTGTGGGTTTGATTCCCACAGCCCTGTCCGGCGCAACGGGTTGTCGACCGACCTGCAGGTTGTCATTTTTCTCAAACTATATTATTATAACATTCCATAAAAAATCTTAAGATATTTCTTAACCACAAAAAATTAATTTCCAATGTAAAAATTAATTCTTTAAAATCTTAAGTCATTTCCAAAATACTTCTGTAGAAAAAAAAGTCTAAAAATATCACTAAATTTCTAAAATCAATCGTAACATCAGATTCCCCAAACAACGTAACTTTTCTCATATAGTGACATACTGAATATATGATTACCTTCATAATATTAGTATCTTAAAGAAAAAATTACTTTAATGAAATCCTTGTATATATTACTTTAATTTTATAATTAGAATATAATTCATAAATCCAACAACAAAAATATATTAATTTTTATAACTTGACTGTAGTAACAACACAATCTTGACCATTATCAATTTGCTTATTATGAGGCATATTTCATTGATTATTAGGAAAATCATTTTCATAATTTCCCATCTCTATTAAATTATATCATTGTAAATTTATATCTTCATTCTTTCCCTTACAATCACTAGCCTGGTGACTTATTTATTCACACTTGAAACAAACTCACTACCTTTCAGGAAATTACTAGGGTGATTCTTACCACAATTATCACATAATATAAAATCCTTCCAACTCCCTTTACATTTATCCATCTCTTGCTTCACCATTATCGTTATTTCATTCTTCAATTTAATGTTAAAATACTTATAAAATTCCATTATGGCCTCGATAGCACACGAGACTATATATTCATATGATTAGAAATATTGTGAGACTAATTCTGGTTAGAGGAATTGTTTTAACCCATAACAAAATCATCAAATATTACATCTTAAGTTACGTATGTAGTCTGCATCATTCCTTGATATCCTTGTAAAGTTATCCTCATACATTGAAACATTCTCATCCACTTCATTCCTCTGACTGAAAATTTCCTTTCTATGTCAACTTTTTGTTCATGGGGAAAGTATTTTCACGAAAAAGTTATTTAAACTCCACCCTTTCCATATTTTCTTCTTCATCATCATTTATTGTTTTTTGAATTAATGACCACCATTGATTTTCATCTCCTAAGAGACGATAAATATCCATGACAAGGTTTTCCCTTTTGTTACTTCCCAATGCAAGAATTATTTTCTCAAAGAAACTTATCCATTTCTCACCTAAAAATGGATTGGTTGTCCCATTGAATGTTGGATGCTTTTGTCTCATTAATTGGTCTAACATTGATTCTCTATGTTATAGATCAGGTGAATCTATATGGTTATGGTCATTATTCATACCCGGAGTTACCTGTCCCAGTATGATTATAAGCTATTCAACAAAAGTTTTGTCCCAATCTCCACTATCATTATCTTTCAAGGAGGGAAATACCTATATGGATTACATGTATTAATAAGGTATCCATTCCTTTCATTATGAACCATTTCTATACAATGGTATACATTGTATTAGGTTATGCATCATAATGCAAAATTCTAAACATGGAAAACAGTTTACATAAATTGATTTTTTTTCCACATCTAATCCATATTAATAAAAATGGTTTCTTTGAGGACATAGTTAATCACAAATCCTTCTTAATTTTATATAAATAAAAAATTAATTATCCTAATCATATCACCCAAGAGTGTCCAAATAGATTTTCAATAAGGCCCATTATTGTGTACCAGGTTAACCCAAGTCATGCTCAAAATACCGTGTTGGTGTTTTTACCCCTAGGTACATCTCTTCTAGAACTATGTCAACTTGTAATATCCAAATAAGGATGTATTTTCTTGTAATTCCCACATAATATCTACATAAAAAATATTCATGGATGGTCTTCAAATGTTATCCTCAAAGTCTATCTTAGGGTAATGTTCCCTAATCAATGTTTTTCTAAATATACATTAAATGGTTTGTACTAAACATATAATAATTCCAACTATAATACCCTGACCCCAATTACCTAGAGATGGACAATTAGTTTTTTACACTTGCATGATTACAAAGAATAAAATACCTAAGTGTTGACTACTTCAGCAGTTTTGGACAAAAGATTACATACACGATCTGTACATTACCATTTCAAAAATAAAATACAACATATATAATCCTTTAGGAATTCCATTATTCTCCAAGATTAAACCTACGTATCAATAATAAAATATAATGATAATCCTAGGAAAAATGAATCATAAGAATAGGGCGATCTCAGATGCTCAGTAAACCTAAATAATTCAGAAATATCTATCATAAATAAGAATAAATTTATAAGGAAAGATGCATAATAAACACAATATCATTTTAAAAATAAAGATGAAGAAAATAGGGTAAGAATAAATAAAACATTACCATATAAAGATAAAAATGGATATTTTACTAGTCTAATAATTACATATAATAACTACCCTTGTAAATGGGGAATACATAAAATGTGACATCCTAAAAACACCATCTTGGATTCGATCAAGACACCATAGTTAATTGGGTATGAAATTAGCAAAAACAAAAACACAATTGTTTCCGGAGACCTACCGATGCATAGAGGGAGTATATCGGGCCCCACCAACACTTACAATGTTTAATTCATTCCTCTTATAAAAGGGGTGAAATATATCCAACATAAATATTAAAATTTATACTAGCATATGAAATGTCAATACTTAAACTATATGTTAATAATGATTTCAAAATATCCCATCCATAGTCAATCATATCATAAAATATTCAATACAATATGGAAGATTGTATCATAAAATATTATCATTAATTAAGAATGAAATCCAACAATAGAAGTTTATGTGGATGAATTTGATCTAACAAAATCATTAAAACTATTTTGTAAATATCCATTTTCACGGTGAAATCATTTGAAATACTAAATAATTATAAAAGAAAAATTATCATTTGAATATAACCTAGTATTCTTGTAAGGGATGATTAAAAATGATAAGGCATCATAATAATAGAAAATAGCTACTCGCACAATATTAGTTAAAGAAACATTCTTCCTATAATATGTTTAGTAGGTCATATAGTACAATTTTGGGAAATAAAGAGTATGATTCATTTAAAAAAAAATCTAGAAAGACAAACAGGGATATAAATGATTTTCAATTATAGTATATGAATGTAATATTACTTTGAAATACATGTATAAGATTCATGGATATTGATGATAAATATATCCTCGTAGATACATACATATAGAAAATCTAAGATAATAATGGGATTTCAAAATTAACTATTAAATTGTACTTTCCTTTAGCCGAGGGTGCGTTAAAATCTTGTATAATGGATAAATATTGGTAATAAATTATACCAGGGACATATACATATTTATGATATCTTATATGACCCTGTTAGCTCGTTTTGTTAATTATATTTTAGTAATAAACTATAGGAAAACCACCACATATCGGCGGTTTAAACTCCCACAATATACTGATGTAGTGGTTTTCTGAAACCCCCACTAAATTGTTGGTCGGAATACAATACATGGATGTTTCTTTAATTTAGTGGTAGTTTATGGTAATCATCATATTGAACACATCTCAATGTGGTATTCTTTGGTTCTAGCAGTAGTTCTCCTATAGGTAAATAATTTTTTTCACAACCGTTTACACTACAACTAAAATTAATATCATTTTCTCAGGGGCAACAACTGCTAAAACGAAGATAACCACCATGATATTGTAACAGAAGATGAATCCAGTGTATATTTGATTTTAAATTCTTTTAAATTATTTTATGTAGTGGTAGTTTAAAATTACACCGATAATAAAATAAAAAATTATATATTCGGGTTTAACAATTGCAAAATACGATACATTTGATTAGTAGTGGTCTAAACAACTGCTAAAGTTTGATTTACAAAAAAAAACATAGCTGATTTATTAGCCCTAGTATATATGCCCTGAAAAAAACCCATTCCAATTTTTCATTCCCATACATCCTAAATCCCAATGAATATAAGGATACCAACAATATCATAAGAAAAATCAATTTCAAATCCATACACGCTTGTCTGAGTATCACTCATTTAATGATGTAATAATCACGCCAATGATCCCATCCATGTGTTCCCCCTTAGGAAATATTTTTACTCATATAAAGATATGTTACCCAAATAGCGTGATCATCCATGATATTACTTGTGTCACCCCTTATATACAAATTATCAACAACCTATGATCCCATCCATAGTATTCGATAAAGTGGAAAACAAGTGTCTTTCAAGATGTAACTAATACATTGATTTTCATTAAGTTTTAAATACTAATGATGTCATGTATAGAGCCAATCCATATTATAAATCTGGTATATTTGATGAGCTTCGCACTCATAGGACATTTCAATTATAAATCCATAAGGGACATGTAGTAATCAATCCATAACTCATACCATTTCATTTTATCAATGAGGTAGTCCATTCCATAATTAATGGTTTCTGAGAATTGGATAAAAGTAATAGGTCCATGTGGACTACCCATTGCAGTTTAGACAATACATTCAATGGTATGTGGTAGAACATTATCACATGTATTCCATATGAGATCATCTAGTTACCTCAAAAAGTAATATTCCCTAACCACCTAAAAGAGGGTTTGGTCACTAAGGCATATATAGGTGGTTGTCACATACCCCAACAATTCATTTGAACTTAACTTTGATATATTAGAATACAATACACTTATAAGGGTGTTTTATTAGCAAAAAATAATTATATTAATTCATTCATGTATTAAACGCTTATGTGTGGTTCTAATTTGAGTTTCATGATCCATAACATGGACAATCTAATAAATAAGGGATACTAATCCTAATGAATTATGTCCAATAAATTAATCAAAAAATCCACAAGTCTCCACATGGAAGTCCTATCAGAAATCATAGTGACTCAATTTATAAAATTCCAAGACTCTAAGGGAAATGCTATAAACCACCTACCAATTTCCATGGATGACCGACATGACCAATATCAAGGAATGTTTCTATCGATATCAAGGGAAATCATGGAAAAAAATGAATTCCATAATAATATAGTGAATTTATCTGCACCAAAATAATGCATCTAGAGATGAGATAAATGTAGAAAGAAGGAAGGAAAATTCCTAGACTCACTGGTTAATATACAACTCACTTGACAGAGGTTGAATTCATGACCAGATAATGGAGATCAATCCAAACCTTTTTAGAGGAGATGATATGAGTAGAATTATTATATGATTCAAAAATATGAATATACATAAATAAAATATAAGGATCATAAATTCCTAGTGACTTTGGAATAATTGGTTCATAATACATAAAAGGAAACATGAGAAATTGAGAAAATGTTATGTCATGAAAATGTATGGTGGAAACTCTATGCCACACGTGATACATATGAAAACTGAATGTTACCATATTTTTCCAACATATCAACAATAAAACTGATCACATTCCGATGATGAACAAATATCATCACCCTCTCCACCTCCATATCTACATCCTGCTACCACCTATAACAACATTATATTGAAAATTAAATAATGATGTCTATATATTGTTAAAATTAAAACTAATAAATTTTTCCAAATTAAATGATTTTGAATTGTTGTGATTTACCTGCTCACCACCGGTCGATGCAATACCACTCGGGGAAGATCTGGTCATCATTTGATACAAATTAATCAACAACTTCTTCCAATTGGATATCTCCCTCCAATAATAATACAAAATATACAGGAAAACCATCTCCACAACCAGCAGGCCTAAAATCAGGCCAAATAATCTTACAAAGTCATCAGTAGGGACCCCATATGAATCAAATGGGACAACTATCTTATATTCTGTCAGATTACATATAGTATAATGCTTCCTCCTTTGAATTCATGTCATTTAATCAAATATAATTATGATCTGAAATTTTTTTTGAAAATAATTATGCAGAAAAAAAGTAAAAATTATAACAGATGCATAGTAGCAACAAGCAAAATATACAGAACAATGATAATGAATGACCACACAAATGAAATAATTGGATTCAAAATGAATTCGTACATGTACATAAAATTATTTTCCCCTAAAATCATGTATGTTTCCTTCTCCATTACATCATCCACTTCATCAATCCTTACTGGACTAATATTTTCAATATCATGATGGAAAAATATGCCCAGTTATTGTTGTTTATGAGATCCAATTTCAGGGGATAAATCTTCCACATCATCACCCATATAATAAAAATATCCTTGTTTGACGTGAGAAAATACACTCTATCATTCATCAACAATATCATTCACATAATATACATTTTTCACATGAGATGATAATATATATGGATCATCCTGTTCACGATCACCAATATCTATCAAGTGAAAGAAGTTCACATAAGTAAATAGATAATAATATCTTTTAATAACTCTGATAATATTGAACCAATTTAATTTGAATAAAAACTAAAAAATTCTAGCAGTAGTTTAATATAATAGTATTAGTCATCTTTCTATAGTATCACACATCAGAAAATGTAAATATACAACAATTTTGTGTTTCCAAACCATCATCTTGATAGAATATACAAAATCTAAATCTATACATATTGTAAGTGTCTATATTTATAACTCATTTTAGAGGGCCTTGATCCAGAAACATCCAATCTTATGAAAACTGTACTTCAGTATTAGTATTCAAGATCTAAAAAAATATACATTAGTAGATTTAAAGAATATATATGTCAAATTATTATTGGTATTTGTTGCAGTATTTATGAATATACACCTCATACAAATCATTATACAAGCTCTTTATTAAAATCTTTCGTTATATCTTTCACATTTCCTATTTGACCTCTCATTTATCCCATTATTTGTATCCTAAACTCTTTAATAAATGGAGATGCAATTTCACTATTCATCAGCACATTTCTATGTGCCTGTAATAATTCCATTTCTTTCGGTGTAACATTTGAGGTCATCCCAACTGATCGTCCAATTTCATGAAATATTTGTGATTTCCCAAGTATTTTAGATTGATTCTATGTGTTGTTGACACTTACAACTATAATAAATCATATCTCAATATCATCCAAGTATCTAGTACAATTTTTAAGACACTCCTCTTCCAAATAGCCTTAAACAATAGAGCCTTCTCGTTGTGATTTATTTCTCATGTATGATTTCAGATGCCCAAGAGTTCTGTGATATAAAATTAAAAAACATAATAATGAATTTAATTATGTTAAATTTATTGTTTTCTTAACAGAAAAAATATAAATAAATTACCTCTCTATTGGATACAACATTCGATAATGTATGGGGCCTATTAATTTAGCTTACTCAACAAAATTCACAGCAAAATGCATCATGACAGAAACAAAGATGGAGGAAAGATCATATTCATTACAAAAACATTCTATAAAAACCTCTCTTGAAGGTTTTTAAGATTAAATGGATGTAGATATTTCTCACATAGTTGCATGAAAAATGTGTACAATTGGAGTACAACTACATTAACATTTTCAGCTAATAATGTACGCAATGCCAATGGTAGTAACTTCTGTAACGAAATATGTGAATCGTGACATTTCAATCCATGTAACCTATGATTATTTAAGTCAACACACCTCTATATGTTACTAAAATACCCATTAGATACCTTCACATGCTTTAAAATTTGAAGGAATGTATCTTTATCCCTATTTGTCATTGCAAAAATTCTATATTATAGTTTTCATTATCATCTAGACAAATATCACGTTTTATGTTCTTTTCTTGTTAGTCTCTCCGAGCATTGAGATGATCCTTCTACTTTCCAAGCTCATTAAGAAATGTGAGGAAAAAATTTCCACATATATTCTTCACATTATGCATCACATCAAGATTATGCTGTAATAAATAAGATTCCCAATACAAAAGTTTGAATAATATATTTTTCTTCACCTTTATTGTGTTTCAATTTCAATTGACGATGCACTTCGAACTCTTTTCCCACTATCATTAAAATGATGAACCTTCCCAAATTTTGTTTAAACATTTCCAAATTGTTCCGATATTTCAGAACCAGTTAAAAGCATTGAATGTGGTCTAAGATCAATAAAACTGATAAATTTTGATACGTTCAGCCCAAATAAATGTGAAGCATTGAGAAATAATTGATGGCACAAGAATAAAAAATTTATACTGTGTGGTTGTCATTTGGGATCAAAATAAATTTACAAATAGGACAATCCAAACCCGTGTATGTGTTACAACCAAATACATTCACATGTACAGGGATGTGACTAAAGGTCCACATTAAAGAAGCCGACATTTTAAGCATTGTTTTAGAAGAATCATCATATGTCTCAATATCGATTCTCCATAACTCCTATAATTATTTATTTAAAGGCTGCATGTATACATCAATATCATTTCTAGGCATCTGTTTTCCAGTAATAATCATTTAAATGATAAAAGACATTTGATGCATACACATTATAAGGACCCAACCTTTTCTTACATTACTATTACATTATTTTAATGATAAAATAACTATAGTATTAAACATAGAGGATAAAAAGGTTTAGTGTCTTGGGAAAACTAGGATCATACCTAAAAATTACAACATCAGTGATAAATATTTATTTAATTCATTCTTCCCTAGATTTTTATTGGCACTTGGACTCTCCTTAGTACATGTACCTACCTGAGGATATTCACAAAAAGGGGTGATCTAGAAGTCTAGTAAGTGGATTTATAAGAACTATATATCATGGGTTTAGTGTAACCAAAACATAGGCAAAAGTTCATGAACAAGAGAGGAATCGATAATAAAAGACTTGAAATGCGGTAATGCATAACAAATAAAACATCATGTCTTAGTGGTTAAATACCAAACATACTTGTGATCAAAGCTTGAAATCTTGTTCAAACATAATTTCACTTAAACTCATGTTATTAATGAATTTGACCAATGCATTTGAGTGATGTATAATTTCAGGCACACCGGTCACTTTGAAACATTCATATTGTGCTATATAATTCCCGGTGCACCCGTCACATCATATCATTATCATTTATCATGCATGAATCATTGAAAATATATAAAAAATGAAAATAACTACACATGTAAATGAATTTGTTTCATCTCATGAGAAAACATTAATAAACGTTGGATTCCAAAAAAAAGTGGGAATAACACACTTGATATGATAACCATCAACATTTAGTGAAAAGTAAAAGGCGTGTTTTTGAAAACATTGTTCTTTTGGAAAACATTTTTTTAACATAAACATTAGTAGAAAACATGTATATCCCAGAAAATTTAATAGAAAAATGAAATTTCTTTTATGGAGATACCATACAAAAAATGGAGTTATTGAGGGAGAACTCGATAAAATAAAATCAGGTTTTGAGATTTTCCCCTTACCTTGTATCTGAAAGCTTTCATCACTTTAATGTCATGTATGACCACATTATATTTATTAACTAATAATTAAAGAACCCTATTTACATTAATTTAGTTCATTATTGTGTCGTTATGTTACTTTTGGGCCCTTGGATGAGTTATAGTGTTTAAAAATAATGTTCTTGAATGTCTACTTTTATGATTTTCTTGAGCGGTTCACTTGTATTCATAAATGGAAGTTCGTGTAGAATGTGGGTAAAAATAAAAAATTTATATTACATGTAATTAATGATATTCCTATATTTTAAACTATATTATAATTATATATATTATATATCATCTTGATGAATCATTAGATAAGAATAATATGATGATTGCTTGGATTAATTTGAATGTTTTTTTCCACAACAAACTTGTTTTGATTAATCATTTAGTATAATGTTTTCATGTTTATTCTAGAACATGAAATAAGATATAATACATATAATATAATCTTTATCAACAATAAAAATGGTTTCATGACCATATTTGAAAGATTTAAATGAAATTGAAAACATGTCATTCTTGAAGGTGATAATTACACACCTCACGAACAACGTCTTGTTTTATAAAATATAAACAAATAGGGGAAGGGGTTGGATGATATAATATTACATTATTATCATTAAATTACATTATATGTATGATAATTTATTTAAAATATCATGTGTATGAAGAAAAGTGGGTAGATATTAAGAAATGAACATGAAAGTGAAATGAATTTAAAGGAAAATGAGAGAGAGAGAGAGAGAAGAAGAATTACCTCTTGAATTATCCTCTTGAAATCCTCCTTATGGAAGCTAGGATTGGTATTTTGTTGATAAAAGAATCTCTTGGACATGGGGGAAGGGCTGGGAATGATGCTTGGGCAGTTTTTAGTCATTTCCTATATCATGAAAGGTGTGAGGAAATGAGGGTGCGAATGGGGATATTTATAGTGGAGGGGAGGGGGTATTTCTCAATATAAAATTCATTAATTTACTATTTCACTAAAATATAATGAATAGTGAGTCTTTCATGTCCAAGGACAGAAATATTATCATGTGACCCCAAACCAAGTGGGATTACATCATAAGAACATCATGCAACACACTATAATTAGCTTATTTAGCTTATTTTGTAAATTATTGTATTTAACAATTTATTACAAATATTAGTTTTTCAAAAAAATCCCAAAAATTCCCCCCATAAATTTTTTGACATTTAGAATCCATAAATGAATTCCATTTTTCAAAAAAAATCTAATTATGATTAATTTAATTTTTAATTAAATTCATAATTTACTTGATAAATGTAGTATTTAAAATTAAAACTGATTTTATAATACGTTCAAAAATTTCAAAAGTTCTTATTAAAATATATTAAATATATAATAAATAGATTTTTATATTTATGAACACATTTTATGAAAATAAAATTTCTTTTAAATTAATTAATAAATAATAACTATTTGTTTTTGACTTACAAAAATACCAAAACATTCACTCTGATGAAATTGTCAATTATAAATTGACTTAAATTTATTTAATTATTAATTGGTAAAGTTACTATTATTTTTAATGATTTTCTATTTTTAAGGTTCATATTTCTATTTATAAGGATAAGTTACTATTCATAAGGGTAGGTTATTATTGACCAAAAATATATATTTTCTTATCAGACTACAAACATCTTACTGATCACAACCGTGAATGTCAGATTTTCATATTTGAAAACATAGATGTGGAAAAATTATATTTAATGGTCATGTAGTATTTAGTATCATAATATGAAATTGTGCTTCATAATGGGGTTATACAATAAGTAATAATTATAAGAAGGGAATTCTATTGTTAAAAATATGGGTCATTACTTTTTCCCCCTATAAAATTTCTCCAAAAAAAATTAAATTTAAAAAAATAGGTGAGGGTACTTATCCTTCATCACCCCCTCTGGTTCCCAAATAGCTTTTTCATGTTTATAGTCCCTCCACAACACTTTGACCAGTTGGGTTGTCTAGTTGCGTAGAACCTTATATCTCTGATACAGAATATCTACCGGCTGCTCCTCATCGAAGATATCATCTTCCAGGTGTACCACCTATGAGATCAGTACATGTGAAAGATCAGGTATGTACTTCCTCAGGAGTGATACATGAAACACATCATGAACTTTAGCAATATCTAGAAAAATTGAAAACTGATAGGCCACAAATGTTATGCGTTCAAGGATCTCAAAGGGGTTAATGTAACTTGGGATTAGCTTCCCTTTCTTTCAAATCTGAATGACACTCTTCAATGGTGATATTCAATGGAAGACTTTATCTCCAAAGTCAAACTCAAATTCCCTTCAACGGATGTTAGTGTAGCTCTTTTGCTGACTCTGAGCAGCTTTAATGTGTTTTTGGATGAATTGAACCTTCTCTGCCATCTCTTTCACAATATCAAGACCAAGTAGCTTTCTTTCTCCAACTTCATCCAATCATGATGGATTTCTACACCGCTTTCCATACATAGCATCATACATATCCATCTTAATACTCGCGGGGAAGCTATTATTTAATGAGAACTCAACCAATGGGAGACGATGATCCCATTAACCTTTGAATTCTAGAGTGTATGCTCTTAGCATATCTTCAAGCGTCTGAATAGTCCTTTCATATTGGCCATCCATTTGGGGGATATTGGCCATCCATTTGGGGGATATTGGCCCTGACGAAATTTAATTTAGTTCTCAAATAATGTTGAAGACTCCTCCAAAATTTAAATGTGATCCTAGGATCACGATCAGAGGCAATCGAGAGTGAAAATTCATGCAGTCTCACAACTTCCTTCACATATATCATTACATGTTAATCAAGAGAGAGGTCATCCTGAATAGAGATAAATGGGTATTCTTGATGATTCAGTCAACCACTACATATAACACATTACTTCCCTTCGATGTCTTTGGGAGACCCGTGACTATTTCCATAGTGAAATTCTCCCATTTCCATATGGGCATTGGCAATGAATGCATCCTCCCTTAGGACTATTGTTTCTCTACATTAACATGCTGACATACCATGAACCTTGATATATATTAGTCAATCCCCTTCTTCATGTTATCCCACCAGAACTGTTTTTGGAGTTCATGGTACATCTTGGTACCCCTAGGATAGATATAGAATTTTTAGCTATGTGAATTTTCCAATAGATTCTTCTTTATCCCGAGTGATGAAGGCACAAAAAACCACATTCCAAACCAAATCACACCATCATTATCTATGTGGAACTCTTACAGCTTCCCTTCCTCTACAATATTCAACATCCTTTGTAACTCCACAACATCCGTTTGTTCTTCTTTAATCTCCTCTTGGATGGATGGTTGCGCAATAATATCAGCACTATAAGATATATCCCATGCCCTTATGATTTCAAAATCCATCCCTTTCATATACAAAAAGATAGGGTCTTTCTAAATTCGTAACATGGATAGAGTGTTGGTTTTTTTCATCATAGAGCATTAGCTTCCTTGTTATCCTTTCTAGGATGATAGTGAATAGAGTAATCATAACCATTGATTAAATCTAACCATCTCCTTTGATTCATGCTGAGATCCTTTAGTGTGAATATATAAATTAGGTTGTTTTGGTGGGTATATATGTCACACATCTCACCAAAAAGTTAGTGCCACCATATTTTCAAGAAACAAATCATGGCTACAGGCTCTAGATCATGCGTCGAGTAGTTCTGCTCGTGGATATTTAACTGTCGTGAGGCATAGGCTATCACATTATCATTTTTTATAAGTATGCATCCCATTCCTTTCTTTGAAGAAAGACTATATATTACAAAAAATTATCCAATTTTTGGTAGTGTGAGTTTAGTTGCAGTGATCAACCTTCTCTTTAGCACCTTGAAGCTTCCCTCACATTCTTCTGTCCAGACAAACTTTACCCCATCCCATGTAAACATAGTTAGTGGGCATGAAATCCATGAGAAATTCCTCACAATACAACAGTAGTACCTAGCTAATCCATGAAATCTATGGATTTCTATGACACTAGAGGGCATAGACCATTCCACAATAACCTTTGTTTTAGAAAGGTCCATATAAATTCCCCCACTTGTGATCACATGTAACAAGAACATGACTTGCTTCACACAAAAGTCACACTTGCTGAACATGTTGTACAAATTCTCCTTCGTCAATGACTCCAACACAAGTCTTATATGTTCTTAATGATACTATTTCCTAATGGAGTATATGATAATATCATTAGTAAAAAACTACAACATTTTTTTGAGGCATTGTCTAAAGAATATATTCATCAAATCCATGAAAATTTCTGGGGCATTAGTAAGTCTGAAGGGAATCACCAGAAACTCATAGTGCCCATACCTTGTACATAAAGAATCCCTTTTAAAATATTCATTCTTCATCATTAGCGGAGGATATCTAGAACAAAGATACACTTTTGAGAATTATTGATCTCCTCTTAACTGAATGAACAATTCTTCAATCCTTGAAAAATGATACTTGTGCTTTTTGGTGATCTTATTGAGTTCCTGATGATTGACACACAACTGCATTGTTCCATCCTTATTCTTCACAAAGAGCACTAGTGTAGCCCAAGGTGATGCACTAGGGAATATGAACACTTTTTCTAAATACTCTTGAAGTTTCTTCTTTAACTCCTCCACTTTGATAAAATCCATTCTATTGGGACACTTTAAGAAGGGAGTAGCTTCAGGTAAGAGTTATTTTGAGAACTGTACCTCACGATCCGGGGGAACTCCGAGTAACTCTTCTAGAAATACATCAACATATTCGCTCATGATGGGAATTCCTGTATGGTTGGTACTATCCTATCACTCAACCATTTGGGTGAGGTAGGCTTCTTCAAAGGGAATCAACACCCACACCATTGAAGGAAATTTCAATGTTGATTCATGATCTTCCTTACATTTGTAAAGGAGCATGGGATTGTTCAGAATATGAAATGATATTTCCTTTTTCAAACAGTTGATATGTGCTCTATATAACGAGATCCAATCTATTCCCATTATATCATCTAATTACACCAAGCAAAGTATTATAAGATTTTCCAGAAGAATCATTCCACATACGCCCACATGAGAAGAGTCAAACACATGGGTTGCAATTATTTCACCAATTGGTGTTTTTATCGATATCTCTACTTCAAGGTTTCTTGGATTTGATTCTATAGTTCTAGAAAACATGATAGATATAAAAGAATGCGTAGAAACTAAATCAAAATATACTCTTTCCATTCTTGAGTGAATAGTATGTGTACCTTGTACGACTTCATGATCTTGATCCACTTCCACTATAGTGATGGCATACACCTTCCCTAGTTCCTATGGCTTTGGTGGATGCTGACAATGTTTACCCTCGTGAACTCGAGGTTTATTGCACTGTCTTACATAGTGTCGTTTCTCCCTATTATTGTAACATAGAACCATGGGTGGTTCTCTCCTTTCATCCACCACATTCTCCTTCCTTTTCGTGTCTTTTCGACACTCTTGAGCATGGTTTTCTTATTTCCCACACTTGAAGCACTTCCCCACCGCTTTGAGGTAGTTCACATCATGAAACCTCCTAAATTTATGGCATGTGGATCATTGAGTTTTATTCCCACCATTGTCATTAGATCCACTGTCTTGAAACTCCAACTTTTGTTTCGTATCACAATAGCCATGGGACCATTCTCTAAAATCCATCACCACTTTGTGTGTACATTGAATACCTTCTTCATAACTCCCAAATTCGTGAATCTCAAGATCCTTTTGAAGGTATTGTCTTAATCTAATTGAGAATATATCTATTTTTCTATCATTATTGGTAACAAAGCCCAAAGCGTACCTTGAAAGTTATGTGAAATTGGCTTCATAGGTTGTGACACATTATACTTCTTTATTCTAGATCTCTATTAATTATCTCTCCATCTTCATATGAAGAGTTCGTGGAAAATACTTATTATGAAACATGATCTTAATGTCTTCCCAGTCAATTTCCTTAATTTCCTCCCTCGGTTTAGTGTTCTTAATAAAAAACCACCATTGATCAGCCTCTCCAACTAGACATTAAATAGATAGAGTCAACTTCTATATCTCAGAATAGTTGATAAAAAAAGATCTTCTCCATAGAGTTGACACTCTATTACAAAACCAGTGGATCAGAAGATGAACTAAACTTCAGTGGTCATTGCCACATAAAACAAAAAATATCTTGTTGCTCCCTCTTTGGTGAAGGAGGACGTCCTCCATTAATACGGTTTTTGTTCACCACCTAAGATATTTGGCTATGCATCAACAGGATGTTTTTAACTTCACCTCCTAAATCATTTGGGATGTCGTTTGGGAAATAATTTCGTTGGACCTCGAACGAGTTGCTCTCCTGAATTCTCCTGGTTCCCAAAATTTTATAAAATAGAAAAGTAAAGAACAAAACATAAGTCAAATGGTCAATAATAACTTATTCATTTGTATGATTTATACTAAAATCATAACATATGGTATCACTTTGTAAAGATTCTTGTGTGCCTATTGGTACATAGTGTAATTCCATAGGTTTTCTCTATGGTTAACTAATCCTAATTCCCAAATTCACTAAACCATACCTCTAATACCAACTATAGCGACCCAGGATTTTCATACATTAATATTACATCATTTTAATGTTAAACAAAATTAAAGTATTACACATAGAGTATCCAAAGGTTTAGCGTATCTAGAATACTAGGACCATATATAACAATTACAACATCAAGCATAACCATTTATTTAATTCATTCTTCTCTTACTTCTTATTGGCAGTCCACTTATCCTTAGTACATGTATCCAATTGAGGATATACAAAAAAATGGGTGTGATAGAATCCCAGTAAGAGGATACATAAGAAAAATATAGCATGGGGTGACCATAATCATTACATAGGAAAAAGGTCATGAACATGTGTTGAATCAAAAATAAAAGACTTGAAATGTGGCAACGCATAAAAAATAAAACATCATGTCTTAGTGGTTAAATACCACACATACTTGTGAACGATGATAAAATCTTGTCTAAACATCATTTAACATAAACTCATGAGATTCATCACTTTATCCAATACATTGGATCATTGTATAATTCGGTGCGCATAGGTCACAATGAAACATTCCTATTGCGCTATATAATTCAAGGTGCACCCGTCACATCATAACATTATCATTTATCTTGCATGACACATTGAACATATATCAAAAATGAACATAAATAACCCATGTAAAGTAATGGGTTTGATCACATAAGAACACATTCATTGTCTTTGGGTTCCCAAAATAATGTGGGAATAACATACTTGATACGATAACCATCAACCTTGTGTAAGATGTAAAATGTGTGTTTTTTAAAAGAAGAGTTATTTTGGAATGCTTGTGTTTGACATAAACCTAAGTAGAAAACATTTATATCCGAGAAAATATAATGAAATGATGATAAATTATTTTTAAGGAATTATCATATAAAAATGTTGTGAATGGGGCGAGAACCTGAAAAAAGAAATTTTGGTTTGAGATTTTCTCTTTACCTTGTATCCGTACAGTTTCTTCACATTAATATCCTATATAACCGCATCAGATTCATTAATTAACAATTAAATTACCATGTTTACAAGAATTTTTTTAATTATGATTTCATTAAGTTATTTTATGGGATTTTGGATGAGTTATCGAGTTTGAAAACATTGATTGTGAATGTTCGTTTTTATAGTTTTCTTGAGCAGTTCACTTGTATCCATAAATAGAAGTTCGTGTAGAACATAGGTAATAATAAAGAACTGATATTACAATTTATTAATGATATTCCAAATATTAAAATTATCTTATAATGAATAATGTTATATACCATGTGGATGAATCATTAGATAAGAATTATATGACGATTGTTTGGGTTAATTTGGGTGTTTTTTTAACACAACAAACTTGTTTTGTTTAATAATTAAGTATTATATACCTAAGTTAGTTATAGATAATGAAATAGGTTATAATATATATTAAATATCATGTTTCAACCATTAAAATTGTTTCATGACTATATCTGAATTCTTTAAATGAAATTGAAAACATGTCATTATTGAAGGTGATATTTAAACTCCTCACGAACAACATTCTGTTTTATAAAATTGAAAAAAGAGGGGAAGGGGGTTTGATGATATTATATACCATTAATATCATAAAAGTATTGTATATGTATTACTCTTGAGTTACCATACCATGTAGATGAAGATAGAAGGGTAGATATTAAGAAATGAACTTGAAACTGAAAAGAATTTAAAGGAAAGAGAGAGAGAGAGAGAGGAATTTCCCCTAGAATACACCTATTGAGATCCTAGTTAAGGAAGCTAGGCTGAGACTATTGATGAGAAAAAAAGATCATTGACATTTTTGTGGAATAGGGAATATTTTTGGGCAGAGTTTAGTCATTTCATGAAGCTTGAGAGGTGTGAGGAAATGATGGTGTGAATGATGGATTTTATAGTGGAGGGGCGAGGGGGTTTCTCAAAATAAAATTCAATAATTTATTATTTCCCGACAAGACAGGGATTATTGAGTCTTCCATGCCCAATAATAATAATGATATCATTTTAACCCAAACCAATTGGGCTTACATCTACAAAACATCATTCCAGACTCCATAATTAGCTTATTTATATTACTTTGTAAATTAGGGTATTTCAATATTCATAAAAAAGTCATGTATTTCAAAAAAATAAAAAAATTTCAGCAAACCCATTTTCTATGTCTGGAATCAAAAAATAATTTTAATTTTTTAAAAATAATTTTCATAATAATATTAATTTAATTTTTAATTTAATGCATAATTTACTAGAAAAATATAGTTTTTTTTAATAAAACTAATTTTCTAATTTATTGAAAAAATATGAAAGGTCTTATAAAAATATCATAAATCTAGAATATGTAGATTTGTTGAATTATAAAAACATTTTATGTCAATAAATTTTCTATTAAATTATTTATTTATTTATAATTAATTATTTATAACTTATAAAAATACCAATAGTTTCACTATGGTCAAATTGTGACATATAAGATGAAATATTTTTATTTAATTATTTAGGGGTAAGGCTACTCAAATTTTTGACAATTAAATATTCATAATGGTCATATTACTATTCATAATGGTAGGTTTCTATTCATTAGGGTAGGTGACTGTTCACCAAAAATTATGTTTTCCCAATCGGACTCCATATATCTTACGGACCACAACCGTGCAAGTCAGATATTCAAAATTCCAAACATAGAAGTGGAAATATTATGATTAATGATCATATAGTATCTAGTATCATAATATGTCATTATTCTTCCTTATGGTATTATTCAATAAGGAATAATTATAATAAGGGAATTCCATTGATAAAACACCGGATCATTACACACATCCATGGAGGTAGATTGTAAGAGACCCAAATAACTTTCCTAATGCTATAACTGGTACTCAAAGTCCCAAATGGGTTCAATCCATTGGAATTCGATCCCAATAAAACATTCCTAGGATCAGCTGATAAATCTTGATGTAATGAATCAAATTTCTTCTATTATCGTGAATCTCATGGATGCCTAATAAACTCATCATTTTTATTATCTACGGAATGCCAGATCATGTGTTTGGAATTTTTTGATGACATGAATAATCTTTGGAATCGAGGCATTAAAAGAAAGTAACTGAAAAACTTTACTGGTGTGTTCATTTTATTCTTCTTCCTTGTAGTATGTTGATTCAGACATCGATCATCTCCCATTGTCTAACATATAGAATAATAACTTTTTTGCAACCCTTTCTACTTGGATAGTCTCGCTAATGAACCATAAAATAATTGGAACACACATGCATTTTTTTTAAATTTAGACCAAGAATGTAAACATTTTATTTCATATCATAAAAAGACTCGATGATTTTTTGTTCAAGAAATGAATCACTCAACTATTCCAATATCATGTATGTTGCTTATTTATAATTCCATAGTGACATTTGATATGGTAAAACATCAGTAGAAAATAAAGTTATGAATATTTCAAACATCAACTATACAACTCTTGATTTCCATCATCAACTAAACCATGAAACATATTGTCCTCATTGTAGTTTCCTATTACATTAGTCTCCACATAATCAAGAAGAGTATCCAATGATATGTTACAATTTTGGTATGGTTTTCCTATATTATAAAAAACATCACTTGTCACATTGCTATTTTTAGGACCTTTATATGGTTGTTCTGATATGTTTTGATGTTGATGGTGGGGTCTTGCAATTACGAATGCATCATTCATATGGTTTTTCATTTCATTTTCCTTTGTTGATGGTGTTGGGAGCTCATTCTATGGATTGACATCAGTGATCAACATTTCTATAACATTCGAGTATCTATGCCAGATCCAACACAAATATTGACTAGGGAATTACTTAAATATTAAATGTTCATAAACATGATCTCTCCTAAACCATCTTCTTAATTTTCATTTCGGACAATGAAATCATATTCTACCTTTAATAGATCTATTAGAAATTGAAAAATCATAAATCTCCTCAAAACCCTTAGCATAATTAGGAGTGTTCCTTGGTAATGTGACCCTATATTTCTCCATTTATTTCACAGTGTGCCTACACAATATTAAAAAAACATAAAACAAATAAATATTACTAAATAAGGAAAGAGATTCATATATACTTGTTGAAAATATACATAAATATGTTAAATAAGGTTTTCCTATATATATACATTTGGAAAATAATGACCCCACCTACTAGAAAAACAAATCAAGCAAATTAAAAAGATCAATAAAAGAATATAGAGATAATAAAAAACAAACCATGATATAAAAATGAACTATATTCTAAATGTCAGGAAATGAATACATTAGTAGATGATCATATACATCAAAAACCAAAATTCCAAAGGACAAATCTAGGAAAAAGCACGAAGATGGTCCCATGTCCAATCATAGTCCCATACTACCATTATTTTTCCTAGTAATCCAATGATCAAGCCTTGAGACTTGCCCAAACCCAATCCTACAATCCCGTAGCATCAACTTCGATACCATGTTCCATGGTATCCTAAGAAAGGTATGGTTATAATTAAATAGGCCACCCCCAATGATATCCCAAAATACAATCACACTATAATAATGTACATGTAGAAGTGGTACTAATAAAAAATATAAAAATATAATATAAATATAGTAAATAACCACTGATGCTTGGTATCTGAGATGACACTTGAGAAGTTGAGGAAAAAATATCTCCTATGAAAGAAATTGAAATGAATAAATGGATAAAATACATTTGACTAATGATAGTAATATTAAATGCATTATCTATCACACTAATGATTAAATATACATAGAAGAAACCAATGATATTTCTGAAACCGAGAGTATATATGAGAAAAACGAAACTAAAAATAATGACCCCATGGATGACATTAAATGAATTGATATAACCAATTAAATGGATGACATGGATTACATGGTTATGAAAGACAACACTAAAAATGATAATTAGTCGAAGAACAGCAACAATTACAATGATTGTGTTGATGTAATTATAACCTTTGATGATGTAGACTCTAATTAACAGAAGAACCAAGGAAAATGATGTTTATGAAATAACTAATAACCATAATGACACTAAATACATAGATCAAACAAATGAAATTTATTACAAGGACAATACCATTGTAAATTATGATATAAATGATTTCAATGTTGCCAACGAAATTGAATACGCTTAAGAGACACACAACATCAGTGAAACCTATCAGGTGAACTATACCAAAAATAATCTTATGATAAATAAATCATATGAATCCAATGAGTCGATTGAAATTAAGAACAAAGATCACAATGATGACACTTATTACCATGATCACATCAACACAACCAAATAATATAATGAATGTGACAACACTGATGACATAAATTATGTTTATGACTCTAATGAAACCACTAATTCTAGAAAAACTAATGTATCCAATGAGACTAGAGAAAATGATGATATTGATGAGATCGGAAAATCCAATTACATCTCCATCAATTATGAACAAAATAACAATGATGGGATGGATGAAATTTAGGAAACTGAGTACAATGATGATATAGCAGATATTAACCAAGATTAAAAATTTAGTTCTAACAAATGAAATATAATTCATATATGACATTGGTGACACTAACAACCCTAATAAATCGTATAACATCAATGAAACTGATTATGTTAATTAAAAAAATTACACTAACAAGACTAATGAAACTAATGATATAAATGACCAAAACTAATGATATATTTTAGCATGTCGATGGATTCGGGGGGCGTCAATATCACGGTGGATGCCGAGGTCGTATAAACATAGGGCTTTGGGGGGACACGAGGGTCATGATGGGCGATAAGGTGCTATGAGGGGCGACGAGGCCCGATGAGAGAATCAGGGGGGGTAGCCATGTTCGTTAAGGCCGTTGGGGTTTAGGTTTTTGGGGGCTCACTGGGGGTTGGGATGGGAGGCGAGGCGTGGTGAGGTGTGGTGAGGTGTGGTAGTACATTTGGGGGGGGGTAGGTATCTAGGGTCACATGGGTCAATGGGGTCTAGGGTTTCAGGGTGTTTCGTGGGAGTAGGTGGAGTCTGAGGGAGAAGTGTCATTGTTGTAAAAAAAACTATGTTTCGTGGTAGTTTATTAAAAAATGTTGCAAATTTGTTCAAAATAAATTTTAACGGCTATTTACTAAACTGCCACAAAAAACCACCATTAAAAGATAATATTGTTGTAGTGTTACCATTATCTGGGTGTTAACTGATTTGATTTATTATGCAGGTTTTGTTATGTAATTCATGTTCTTATGAAAGTGTTATATTATTATCAAATCCATAATGATATTAATATCATAAATATACTATTTACATATCATATAATGTTTTTAATCATTCTTGAATGGTTAACGTGAACAAT
Source organism: Viscum album (assembly GCA_963277665.1). Classification (NCBI taxonomy): domain Eukaryota; kingdom Viridiplantae; phylum Streptophyta; class Magnoliopsida; order Santalales; family Viscaceae; genus Viscum; species Viscum album. The sequence goes on along the minus strand of OY728155.1, from coordinate 944,192,510 downwards.
GAATCTCATTACGTCATGGAGACGGGAGGTTGTATGTACGCACGAGAAGCGATTCCATTTAATTAACAATTAAATAGTATTGTATTGGATTGAATATGAATTTTTTTTTTAAAAATAATATTAGATTTAATATTTACATTCTTTATAGTCAACGTTATACCCATAAAAATAAACTAATGATGATAAATAGTTAACACTATGACGTGGAGATGGTAATATGTACGTACGCACGCATGATGAAATTATTCTTCATAGGATGGGTAAGAGGAGGAATATGGTTTTCCCATATTCATAAGAAAATTCAACAAATTTAATATTCTAGAGTTATTGATTTAGTATAGAGAGAACCAATAAATTTTATGTTGGAGAAGAAATGAACTTTGGAATATGTGATAAATTTATTATCTCTGCTTTGGGTGTATCCTTTGGATTTGACTAAAAGACTCTTTAAGATGGCTTTCTACCAAATGTACGTCCTCTGGGATTAATTAAGGGATGTTTTTAAGAGATTTGGTAAAGGTTTGGTCGAGCCAGAAGAATTTGGAAGTGTGAATTAAAGATAATGATATGTGCCAATTTATAGGAGAGGTGAGGGGAACTTTAGGAACGTCTTAAAATAGTTATTTATAATAAAAATATTTTCAGGTTTTAATAGCTCCAATGTAATTTATTTCGAACATAAGATATGGATGTGTCTATATCCTATAAATAAATTGGTTTTAGACATATTTTGGTCACTAATTTAAGTGCATCTTTTGTATTTTACCCTTAGCTAAATAAGTTAACTCTTACCATGTCTTCTTGTATTTTTATACAATATGGTTAATATAGTTATTATAAAATTTCAAGTGAAACTCAAGTTGATCATTAATGAACGTTTTTAACTCTATCTATGTTATTTGGATGAATCTATTATTTTTATGATAATTATATCCTTTTAAAAAATATTTTTTGTTTTAAAAACATATTTATGTCAATTTTGACACTATTTAGAAATTAATTTTTGTTAAAGACATAAAAACATGATTACATCCAAGAAAATCATTAACAGATCCCTAAAATGTAAATTTTATCAAAACAATTCGTGTATGGAATCCAAAATCTCATATTTCATTTATTTTATTATTAATAATATAATTTATTTGATTCTTTCATTAATAAGGTAATAACTGCATCATCATTGTGTCATAAATAAAAAAATATATTTAATGAATTAAAATTATAAATAAAATACCATGATGTAGAAAATAAACATATATTTCTAATTACTATTTATAGTCAAATAAATTAGTTAAACATACCTATATTAAAATTGTTCTAGTAAACAAATACTTGTTTTTGTTATATTTCTCTTTACTATAAATTAATTATTATAACATGTCATTCTCACACCCAAGTGGGTCCCAAATTCAAAAAATTCGGCCTGAAGATTATTTTTTGGCACACATTACTCATAAAAAAATATTAGGATGTGTGCAGTGGTATTTTTTATTAAAATATTATTTTTACCTTCATTCACCAAATTTATACTTTAACGAAGGTAAATAAAAATAATTACTGAAGTTATTATTCATAATAAGAAAAAATAAAACATACCTATTTAAATAATCTGAACCATCTAATTCCAAATATTGAATCATTATTTTCCAATTTCAAAACAAAAATGTTGCATAAATTATAATAAAATTAATTTTCATTGTCAAAACCTGAAAGCATGTTTTTAAGATGTAAAAACTCTCAAAAGATTGACAAGTGTTTATGTAAAATTTAAATGTTAAATTACTTCTAATTATCAAAATTGGATATAATGATAAAAAAATAATTAAATTACACTTAAAAACCTATTAAAAATATAATAAAAGTATTTACATAATTTAGATGAAAACACAGTTTTGAATTAAAATGCCTTATTTTTCAGTAATCCTTAAAATATGAAAGTTATCAGAAAATACCAAAAAAAATGTCCAACCTAAATATTTATGTACCAAGTGTAAATAATAATGTTATTTTGTCAAATTTATTATAAAAACGTTTAAAATGTTTTATTTTATAAGTGTTCTCCATTAAGAGGTTGTAAAACTGCATTTTTTAAAAATTAATCTTTTAGATGAAAATTTGAATTTATTCTTATATTATGTCTAAGAAACAAATATTATGATTGGTTAAATGATATGGGACATATAAAATTCATAATTTGATTAATAATATACATTACTACTTTTTATAGGACTAGATTGATAGGTCATGGTGTGTTCGAACTCTGTGTTACGTGTAGCGCAAGCTAAAGCATTATTAAGAAGACGCATATAGTGGAAGATTGGGGTGTTACATTCTCCTCTACTTAAATAAATTGTCTCCTAAAAATTTAATCATGGTATTGAAAACTAGGGGTTTTAAATTTTAAAATTTCTTTGTTGAAATCCTAGATCGACAAATGGATTAATGAGGGCTCTATTTTAAAATAATGAAAGGAAAGTATGACGGTTACAAGAAATAACGCAAACTTGGGTTCCATGTAAGAAAACATGGACATGAATGAATGTTTAACAGTCATGTTCTTCTGTAGAGTAGTAGAAAACATTATTATATGAAATATAACAACTACAAAGCAATAAATCTATGATGATATAAGGGACCATTTGGTTTTCTGCAAATGAATGTACTAGAAAATCATTTCTGGTTTAATGATCCCTTCTATAGTGTTGTTGAATTAATTTAAATCATATTATAAGTACACAAGGATGAATACGTAATTTACATGTATATTTTTAACTTTTAACTAATTCCTACCATAAACTTATCTTTCTCTTTCAAAAATATTAGAACTCAAAAATATTTTATTTATCTTAATCGTATAAGGTTATAAAAATAAACATATACCATTTAAATAAATAAAAAAATGCTATACTCACTAGGGACATTATATATGACAATGGTAGGTAATAAATCTTTTCTGCGTATTGGTTGTGGGTTCGATTTCAGTAGCTTTGTCTAACGCAATGGATTATAGACTGAACTTCGGGTTGTCCTTTTCTCTCAAACTATTTTATTATACCATTACAGAAATAAACTTATGAAAATTTTAAACCTAAAAATAATAATATCTAAGGCACAACATAATCCTTTCCAACATTAATAATTTTCCAAAATATTTCAATCCAAAATAAATTTCTAGAATGATCTCTCAATTTCCAAATTCAATTGAAACATCAGTTTTCCTAGGCAATTTAATGTTTCTCTTATTGTCACATACTGAATATATGATTACCTTAATCATATATAAAAACAAAAAAAATTACTGCAATAGAATTCTAATATATATCACATTCTTCTTATAACTAGAATATAATTCATGAATCAAAAAACACAAATAAGATAACTATTCTACATCAACCATAGTAACATCTTAAGAATTACATTGATCTATTTTCTTATTCGTAGAAATATTTACTTGATTTTTTGGAAAATAAAATTCATAATGTCCCATCTCTTTAAAATTATATCATTATACATTTACATATTCTTTCAATCCCTTATAATCTGGAGCCTTGTGTCTTCTTTATCCAAATTTATGACAAACTAAAATTCCATTCAAATAAGTAACATTGTGTTTCTCCCCACAATTATCACAAAAGGGAAAATATTTATTTTCCCTATTAACATTATCCATATATTTCTTTAGTGTTCTCTTTTTTCATTCATTAGTTTCATGTCATAAGACATAGAGAATTTCATTTCTGTCTTGATATCACATGACACTATATCATTGTATGATTAGAAAGACTGTGAGACTAATGCCCATCAGAGGAATGGATTTAACCCATCAAAGAATAATTCAATATTACTTCTTAGGTTATATATGTAATCTACAGAATGTGATGCTAACCTTGTGAAGTTAACCTTTTACTTTACAACATTCTCATAATCTTTTTTCCTCAGACTCAAAAATATGCTTCCCATTGCACATTTCCATTCACGGGGAATGTATTTTTCTAGGAAATTCTCTATAAACTGACTCCATTACATATTTTTTAATTCTTCATCTTCCTTTTTGTTTTGAATTAATGCCCATGATGGATCTGCATATCCTGTGGGACAATTAATTGCAATGACATCTTTTCCATTTCATTACATCCCATAGAAATATATATTTTCTCTAAAGAACCTATCCATTTCTCAACAAGAAATGGATTTGTAGTTCCATTTAATGAGGGAGGCGGTTGTCTCATGAATCTATTTAACACTGGTCCACTACATTGTGGATTAGGATGATCCATACATGAATGTTTATTAAACATAACCTAATTCAGATATCACTGTATGGTTATAAGATGTTAAACACTCATTCTGTCACCATCTCCACTATCATTATCTTACATAAGATGGAAATACCATCATGAATTAAGTATTTTTGATATGATTTCAATTCCATTTAATAGGCACCATTTCGATAAAATGGCATACATTAGATATGGTTAGGAATCAAAAGGAATAATTATAAACTAGTAAATTACTAAAAAAAATTGAAAACATGATGAATATGTAATATTTAATCATAAACATGGTTTTTTGAGGAAATAGTTAATCATATATCATTCATAATGGTTTGTAAATAAAATCAGAATTATCCTATTCATATATTCTAGGGGTGTCAAACTATGTGCGCAGTAAATACCATTATTTTGTACTAGGTTACCCCAAGTCATGATCATAACACCTTTCTAGAGTATTCACCCTTATGTACATCTATGGCTAAACCACATCCACTTTTAGTATCCATATAGGGATTTATTTTATAGTAATTACAATATAATCTCTAATTTACCAATATTCAATGATGGTCTCCGATACTTATCCTCAAAGACTATCTTAGAGAAATTTTCCCTTATCAATGTTTTTCTAAATCTACATTCTGTGGGTTTTACTAAATATCCTATTATACCAACTATAACTCCATGATCCCTATTACCCAGATCTCGTGCTTTCTTTTAATACATTGGAATGATTACAAGGAATCATATACAAAAGGACTGATCCATTTAACAGTCTTGGAAAATATATTACATACATGAACATTAAATTAAAATTTCTAACATAAAACACTGTATAGATAATATTTGGAGAATAAAATTATTCTCCTAGAATAACCATTTATATTAATCCTAAAACACTTCTTATAATCATGGGAAAAATAAGACATAATAATGAGGTGAGATTAGATGGTTAGTAAGGGTAAATAATTTAGTAGAAGCTATCCTATATAAGCATAAAAGTTTTAGAAAATATGTTGAATAAAAACTGCATCCTTTTAAACATAAACTTGAATATAATATGGTAAGAATAAATGAAAAATGAATATATAAACAAACACATCTATATTATACTAGTTGAATATTCATAGGTCATAACTATCCTTATAAAGAAGGAATATATAATGTGAGACATCTTAAACACACTGACAAGGCTTTGGCCAAGACATTACATAATTGGGAAGATATTATCCATGACTCAAATAAAATTTTCTCTTGAGACCTACCGATGCATCGAGGGGATATAGAGGGCCTCTCCCAACACATACAAAGTCCAATGTATTCCTCTTATGAAATGAGTAAAACAAAACCGTCATAAACATTAATATTAAAAATAGTATATGAAATGTCAATACTTAAAACATTTTCTATTAATGATATTAATATTGCACATCCACAATAAAAAATAACATAAAACCATCATTAAAATATGGAATATTTTATCATAATATATTAACAATAATTAATTATAAAATACAACAAAGGATGTCGATATAAATTAAATTGATCTTATTACATCATTAACACACTTTTAAAATATCCATTTTTTACATTGAAATCATTTGAAAGCCTACATAATTATAAATGAAAAAATTCCCTTTAAAAATAACCTAGTAATCTTGTAATGGAATATAATTTTTTTTTTCATAAAGACATAAAATAGCTACTCCTTCCATATAACCTAGAAAAACAATCTTTCATTATTTTTTCAAAAAGTACATATAGTTCCTCATTTGGAAAATGATAGAATGAGTACTTTCGAAACATTTTATAAAAATTCAAACACTCGTATAAATGAAATTCAACAATATTATAGTAATATAAATATTATTTTGGAATACATTTATAAAAACATGGATTTTGATGATAAATATGTCCTAATATATACTTACATATAAACAATCTGATATCATAATGACATTAAAAAATTAACCCTTACCTCATAATATCCATCTGTCAAGGGTGTGGTAAACTACTATATAATGGTTAATTCTTGTTATTTAATTATACCAGGACCATATAATTATTTATGATATCATATATGATCCTCTTATCTAGTTTTGTTAATAATATATCAGTATTACCATTATTTTGGGTGTAAACTACTTTGTTTTCCTATGTATGTTGTGTTACGTATACTGGGATTCATATGAATCAGTTATATTGAACTCCAATATTTAAGGATATTAATCACATAAATATTATATTTACTTATCATATTATTTTATATTAATTATTTAATGGTTAATGTGTGGAATAAATCTCAACGTTTCATGGAGATAGTAGGTCGTACGAATACAAGAGCGATGATATCATTTAATTATGGATTAAATGATATTAAATTGGATGGATTTTGAATTATAAAGAAACAATTTCTTGTAATATTATTTATTTACAATATTTACATTCAACATTACACTAATCTAAAAAAATTATATATGAAAAACATTTTACACAACAGCGTGATGATAGTAAGTCGAACATACGCATGCATGGTGATATTATTCTTTATAGGTTGGGTGAAAGGTAGAATATGGTTGTACAAAATTAATAACAGCATGTAAGAACATATTATATAATGGAGTTATTAATTTAGTATCGATATATCTTAAGATGTGGAAGTAGAATAAGAAAATAACTTTGGAAGATGTGATAAAATGATTACACATACTAAAAGCATATCCTTTTGATTTGTACTAAAGAATACCTATGATAGATTTATGCTCAATGAATATCCTATATGATGAATTTTATTTGGTTGGGAGGAGATTTTGGTAAGGTTTGGCTTAAGAAAAAGGCATTTTGAGGTGTTAATAAAAGATAAGGAAAAGTTCCCTTTTATATGAATGTGAGGGGCACTTTAGGAATGTCTTGAAATATTTATTTATTATAAATTGATTTTAGGATGAAAATGGATCAAATGTAATTTATATAAAATTTAATTAGAGTAGAGTATAAATCCCCACAATATATTGGTTTTAGACACGTTTAGGTAACAAATTTAACCTTATCTTTTTCCATTAACTCTTAGTTAAATAAGTTAACTCTTACCATGTCTTCTTGTATTTTTATACTATATGGTTATTATAATTAAAACAAATTGACAAAAGAAAATAATTTGGATTATTAATGACATTTGTAACACTATTTATGTTAGTTGGCTGAATCATACACTTTTATTAAAATTATATCATTTAATAAAATAGAGTTGTTAAATCATTTATGTCAATTTTGACACTATTTTTTAATTGATTTTTTTACAGTAAAACATTATTACTTTGAAAAAATGCATTAAATTTATCACTAAAATGTATGGATTATCTAAAAAATTTGTTCATGGAATCAAAAAGCTTAAATTTCATTTATTTTACACTTTATCATATCATTTATTTTAATATTTCATTAATAATGTAATTACTACATCATTATTGTGTCATAGATGAAAATATTTATTTAATATCTAAAAATAATAAATTATCATGATGTAGGAAATATTTTTATCTTTGTAATTAGTATTTATAGTCAATGGTATAATGTAAATAACCCTATATTAAAAAAATTAGTAAAAAGATACATGTTTCTGTTAACTTTCTCTTTATTTTAAAATAATTATTATAAATATCATTATCACAACCAAGTGGTTCCAAAATCCCAAAAATTAGGCCTAAATGTTTTTCTCATCCAATAAGAATAGAAAAAATGTGGGGTAGTTTTATATTATTATAAAATTATTTGTTCTTTTATTCATTGAATTTTCCCTTTAATTGGGGTAAATAAAAATAATTACTGAAGTAACTATTTATAATGCCCAAATATAAAAGATACATATTTAAAAAAATTGAACATTATGATTCCAAATACGGAATTCATTTTTCAAAATTCAAAATAAAAATGTTGCATTAATAAATATAAATTAATTCACGTTGTTAAATACAGAAAAAAGATTTTTTGAAGTAAATATTATGAAATTATTGACATGTGTTTATATCCCATTTAAATGTAAAATTAAATCCAATTATCAAAATTAAATAAAATTATAAAATCATAATATAATTAAACCTTAAAACCTATTAATAAGATAAAATAACTATATAAATAATTTAGATAAAATATTATTTTTGAATTAAAATGCAGCATTTTTCAGAATTCATTAAAATATGAATGTTATCAAAAATACAACAATAGTTTATCTTAACTAAATTTTTATGTTCCACTTCTAAAATATAAGATTATTTTTTAAAATTGGATATATAAAACTTTCAAACATTGTATTTAAAAAGGATACACCAATAAATGGCGGTAAAACTACCTTTTTTGTAAAATACTTCTTTTATCTAAAAAAATGATTTTGTTCTTATATTATGTCCAAGTAACACATAAGATGAATTTTAAAATTATATAGGATTTATAAAAAAATTAATAATGTTCATAACCTCTTTTTAAATGGATAGTTTGATAGAGCATGAGGCACTATAACTCATTGTGGCGTGGAGAGAAATCTTTTGAATTATAATGAAGAAGCATACCATAGATGATTGGGGTGCTACAAGGAAACTGTCTCTTTGATGTGTTCTAAATAAACCTTCACCATATATTGAACTTGTTAGATACCCATAATATCTTCCATTTTCATCATCTACACCTCCTCAGGTATAAAACATCTATCAAAGATGAACATAAAAACAACCCACATCATCCCAACTTGCATCTTTGGTGTGGCAAAGAACTATCACTATTCCAAGGTTTTACCCCCAAGTAGACCCAGAACAACTAATAAACTAATGACTTTGGGAGTTTAAAATACTCTAAATACATTCTCATCTTCATCAAGCCACTTCAATACCATTAACAAGCCTCTATTTCTATAGAAGTTGGGAAGCCACTAAAGAAAAATAGAAACTACACGATACCCAATAGATAATATGGGGACCTTTCTAGGTGGTATATCCTAAATAACAAAAAAATCCTAAAATATGGTTCAGAAATAATTCCTCACAGACCCATATATATATGATAATTCTCATAAATAATAGTTAGGGACACATTTACCAATTTATCACATAACCCAATAACTTACCAAATTTTTAATCAAAAACATTTTAATTTAAAACTCATTTCATTTACTATACGAGAACATTTGATAGAAATAATTTTAATTTAAAAAAAATCATTTTAATTGATTAATCACAACAACCATGACCCAAAAATACATCATTCATGCTAAACCGACGGAATTACGAACTATTTTTCATGCTTAACATACCGAAAAGGTGGTGGGACATTGTTTACATAGTGTATGAGTTCACTATGATTAAAAAATAAATAACACTAAATCCTAATAATATATCAAAAGTACCACAATAAACATAATACATGGCCACTGGGTTCTTGGTTGTGTTATGAGTGTCCCTACATACACTAGCCTATCAACTTGTACCAAGTTTTATTCCATTGGGTAATGAGTTCCCACCAAACTAGGGTACCTCTCTCTCTTCACATATCTCTCATATCAAATACACTAACCCCTCTATTAACTACCCTTCAACACAAAATACACCCCAAATAAAAATAAAATTGAGATATTAAATGAGATTACATGGTTCGATCAGTTGGAGACATTAAAACTTCCACCGCCTGAAACATTTCATACTTAATAAGATTCAACCAGATTCATGAGGGAATAGATTCAACCCTTGGTTTTTCATATGTGTAAGGATAGATGATAAGAAATTTACCATACTTTCCTATGAGTTTTAAATGGTTTGATGTATTTCGAGGTTAATTTAATCTTCCATATAATCCATTAGTAAAACAATCTCATAGAGACATAAGTAAAAACATGATCTTTAAAAATATATTACAAGGGTATCCCTTAATGGTTATTGTAGGGCATTGGTTGAATTTTATTATTTAAAAAATGTTTTTGAATTAACTTCACTTGGTCAATTATTTCATGGACAAGACAACTTCTATTCACATGATAATCTTTTATCTTTATCAAACATAAAGGAGACTAAAAATGTATTAAATTTAATAACCCAAAAGGGTCCATCTGGATTAGTTATTGATAACTGTTTTATAATAGAATTCCACTAAGGACAGTAAATCCTTGAAGGATCCATTGAATTCATGAATTAAGGCTCAAATGATTTCATACAATAGCTATATAGTATGATTATAATGATCATTAGTATGTGGAATAATGAAAGTATAAAATTTCAATCATAACGTCATTTAAATTTAATGTCCTTGCTATAACCAGCATAAAAACATCATATCCCTATCAGATACAACACTAGATGGGACACCTGGTAGCATTATTATAACATTCAAATACAATTAATTGATTTTATCAACTTATAAATCCTCTTCAATATGTAATAAAAAGTTCATATTAGATTGGTGATCCATTACAATCCATAATAGATATTTTTAATTAGTTAAACATGAAAAGTTTGTAAAGTAATCATTTATGATTTCATCCCATTTTCAAATAAGAAAATAACTTATTAATTGAATACTTATTGGGTTTTTCTATTATTCTCTAACCAAATAATAGGTAAAAAAAATTAACGATTTATACTATGATTCATTTCATCATTACAAGACACAAAAAATAGTGAATAATATAATGGTCCATCTTTATTATCCATTCGTGAACCCTGAGGAGTCGTTCCAACAGTGGTGTGGAGATCAGATGTGGGGTTCATCATGGTTAAGAACAACGCAAAATTAAAATACAAAACACAGAACCCAAAAGATCAGACAAAGATAGATAAAACGTTCAAAATAAAATACATTGGATTGTAGCGGCATTTCGTCTGAGGGAATGTAGAGGAGAGATTCTAGCAGTGTTGAGGATATGAGATGTACGGTTGGTCATGGTTTTTAACGGCACAAAATGAAAATAAGAAATGCAGAACCCAAAAGATAAAAAATGATAGAACAAATTTATTAAATAACATACATTTAATTATAGCATTTATTTTTCGAAGGGAATATAGAGGAGGAATTCCAACAGTAGATGAGTTCCACAAGATCTTGAGAATCACAACTAACTAAGTACCAGTTAGGGTACTTTTAAATAGATTAGGAACACTTTTAATAGTTATTTTTGAAAAGCGCTAATAAATATACCTATTATTAGTGTTAAATTGATAAGCACAGATAAAAGGGATATTTATTAGTTCAAATAAAGCACTGAAAAAACGAATTATTTAATGAAATATATTATAATTTTATAAATAATAAATATATATAATAATTTATTTATAATTATATAAAAACATATTGAAAAAATATTAATTACTTACATAATTAAAAATATATTAAATATACATTTATAAATATATTTTCCTACAAATAAAAGTTTACCATTTTTAGTGGATATATAATCTAAAATACATTACATTTAAAAATTATTGAAGTTGAATAAATAAAATTGAGTACACATTAGAAATATTGACAAAATGGATATGTTTTATTAATTAAATATAAATTATTTTAAAAATATTGATATATATATATATATATTTAAGTAAAGGGAATACATATTGAAAATACAAAAAACATAATATATATATATAAGAAAATTATCAAATTTAAAAATGAAATAAAGAATAAAAAATATGAAAATTTATTCCCTATCTGTAGTAGAATTAAAAAGAAATAAATAAAATTGTCTGCTTAAAACCCGAAAACATTATATATATCATGTTATAATGAAATTCTAAAATATATTAATATTTGAATAAATTACATAAATATTCGTTGTATGTCTTTCAATATATTTTGTAAATATATTTCTATATGTGTTTGTATATAAAACTGTATTATATATATATATATATGTATGAGTGTGTGTGTGTGTGTGTGTCTTTGAAATTAATGTGACACATATCATTTGATATATGTTAAACTGAAAAATCCAACTACATTAAAAATTATTAAGACATTAATACATTTTAAATTTAAATTTTATTTATTTTTATATAGTTATATATATTATATATTATCTAGTACTATTCATAATATATATATCTATATTATATAAAATAATTTTTTATTAATAAATATTTCATTAATAAAATTTTAAATAAATTTGAAATTAATTTATTTTTAATTTTCTTGTTTATTTATATATTTATTTATATATCATTAATTAATTAATTATAGTTGAAAATGAATAAAATGAATATACATATATATAAATTTTACTCGTTTTAAATTTTTAATCATTTCATTATTAATTTTTTTACATTTTACAAATATATATATAGTATATACTATTTATTAATTTTTAAAATTTATATATATGTATATTTATTTTATTCATTTTTAACTGTAATTAATTAATTAATGATATTCTAAATATTTTTACATATATTTTTTAATAATATCATTTTATTGTGGACAATTATAAGTGACACTAAAGCAGTGATAATGGTTAGCATTTATAATCGCTTTATTTTTAGCACTCATAAAGGATTCTTTTAATTTTCTTTGAATATAATGCAATCATAAAGGGCGACATTAATTAGCTATAAAATAAATCATTGATAAGGGTAAATTTTATGAGAAAGGATAAAGTGTCCACTTTATCAACACTTTTACTTAGCACTGATAAAGGTAATACTTTATCAGTTTCTATTTTAACATTAATAATAATGAATTTTCTTAATACATTTTTCTGCCACTGATAAATTCTGGCGATGTAAAAGGAACATTTTGTATTAGTGTAATAATGGAAAAATTTCAGAGTCAGGAGATGAGTCAACATTTTTACATTTAGAAGATGAGGAAGCTTCATCTGGACTAACAAACAAGGGGTTTGAGAATCTCTACAGGTAGGATGAGGGATAGATAAAGGGTATTTTTTAAACTCTATTCAAGACACAAAATGAATGTCCCAAGGCTCAAATTCCATTATAGTGTTTCATGTATCAGTCATCATGACTTATATGTTGCATTTTGTAAAATATCCCCCATATTATTGACCCAGGACATCGATCATATTGATGTAAAGTACAAATTATTCTCTAATTTATTTTGAATGATTTAATAGGGTCATTTATACACCTTTCTGGGTAGTGAACCATATAACCCCATCATACCTGGTTCATTTCCATTCCCTCAAGTAGAATTCAAAATTAATTAATTATGATTCATAGGATTCAAAAAGGGATTTATCACCATGAGATATTCTAATTTTCATATTAATTAAATATTTGAGGCATTGGGGGTATGATTAGTAGACGTACACATACTGATTAAATCTATGAATTCCTTACAGAATGTTGAAGTCTCTATCTTACAAAACAATTAGAAACTATGAACCAAATACAATGTCCTTAAAATAATCCATGAGTTATATTCTACTGATTGGATTTTTCTTGATTTGGTCATATATTTATAGAATCTAAGAATAAGTGGAATAGTGGGCATCATTGTAACCCATCTGAAAAGATTTTGGTACTAGAATGAGGATGAAACCTAAGCTATTATGAATGGACACCCTTCTTAAATTAACATGATTTAACCTATTATAAACATAAAAGGGTCTCATATTCCACAATATAAATGATATTTTAAATTTTAATTCTACCTGATCAATATCTTAATGACATATTTCAGAAATTGAAAACATATCTTCCCAATAACGAGGGCTTAGTAAAGCCTCTATGATTTCATCATGGAGTTCATTCAGTAAACCTAGTGCATCCCTTCTTGAAAACCTAGCAAACCCCAGGGAACATTTTTGTATAATTTCGTACTAATGTGATAAATTTATTAACATTGCAATATTATGATTCTTATTCAAATGTTATTTAAGATATAAATTACATTATACAGGTATATTGTAAATTTGAAGAGAAGTTGATATTGCTTCTCTCCTTGATGGGTTTTGTTGAATAGTACTTCCATCATTCCAAGGATGATTGTAGAATTATACCACTTAAATTTAATCTTCCAATATAATAGGTTTATGGAGTCTCCATTAATAGGTGGAGGAATATTTATACTCTAACAAGACCCACTATAGGGATTTCATATGTGTTTAAACAATGTAGACCATTCAGGCACAGGTATGGTCAAAATATTCTGTTCTTCTATAACTACAACTTCATCTATACCATCAGATCTTGTGGCCTATCTATCTCATTACCAAATCAGTTTTTGGTAAATCATGTTCATGTAAATATTCAATTTCGTAGAAGTTATCCATTAAGTTAATGAAATTAATAGAATCAACAATTAATACATCAATTGATGAGGATTTCATATGGCACGTCAACACTTGTGGTACCATTTAGTGGGATAGAGTATGTATTTTCATGAATGAAGCCATGAGGTTTGAGAGATTAAAGTATAAATTCATCCATGTTACAAGTTCATATTACTCTCTTATTAAAACACTTCCAATCATGTCTTTTTTTGGAAGACAAGCCTTTGGAAGGAATCAGTGTTTACAAAGTCAACTGTACCAAAACAAAAGTAATTGGGGGCACTGTTGATTATTTCAACAATTATGGGAGGATAGCATGATCCCATTTTTTTAGAAGTCATCCAATCATTGAAATTATGGGTATTCTTTCTAGGAAAATAATTCCATTCAAAATCTTGTTACAATGTTTCAGAAGAATCACACAATACTATATCTTGTGTTTTCTCAACCCCTCTTTCCCAGAATAAAACAAATTATATAGGATATGTTTGAAATGAAACTAAATTGGATGGTGTTCCCCAATAATCATTGAATGGTTCAATAATTTTGGTGACAATATACTACAACATATTATATTCCTTTAGGTTTTTGAAAGTTTAATAGGTTGATTTTTCAAGGATTCTATGAAGTGTCTTGGAACCAACTCATATCAGAAGTAGTTGACATGATTATTATATTCTCCAAATTGGAATTGTTTTGGATCATGTATTTCATTTTAATGAGGATATTATTGTTGAAATTTTCTTATATGAGGAGTTAACACATGAGTATGTTCATTAATTGGAGTGTGAGTCTTCTTAGAGGCTTGTTTCAATGTAACTGTTACAAATACTATTGTACAATTCATATTCCCTTGGGAATCTAATACATGATAGGAGTTTCCCATGTATTTTGGAGTTTAATCATCTATACTTTGTAATACTATAACAATATCCCGAAATACACTAATATACATTACTAGGATATGTGGTTTTTATATTTTTCCCCCAATCTTCTCAATGAAAATTCCCTGAACTCCTCTTAAGGGCGCCACATGTTTAGGGAATAACTTAATTGTTTCCACTTATAGATGCAATTATACAACCTATTATTTACATATTGTTTAAATTTTCTAAAATCAAGTACTGTATTCTTTGATAATGTAGATATAAATTGTTAGAAGAATTTTTGGTGATGATATTACAATACCTTGGATGATCTAGATGGTAAACAAGTATACCTAATGAATGATTATTTATTTATCATCCATAAAAAACATATAAGATTATCCAGTAGTTACTCTTCTTGAATCGAAATCTGGGGGACACAACTACTCTTGAAGTGAATCTGATTCATTTATGGGTTCTACGAACCATTAACTATTAGGAAATTAGATTCCTAATATATGGTCAGGGATGATTTATATTAACCAATTTAGGGAATGAATCAATATATATTATTACTAGAATACATCATCCATCAACAAATTCTAGTCAATAAACCAACAACTCGATAATGATAATGATCTACCGAGGAATGGCAAACTATGCATGTTCCTAAGAAATGTGGACACCTGGTTTGAATATATGTGTTAGTTATTCTTATATTCATGGTGGGACACCATTCAGGGATATAATATGAGGATGTGTCTAACATAGATATTGTTATGTACCCAATAGGGGAACTCCTCATAACCTTATGTTTTGTTCCCCAAATATATTGGTTGTTTGTACCCAATTTTGTGAGAATGTTATGACTCTATTTAAATTCTTGTGAAGAACCCTCTTGTTTACTGGATACGACTGGTAGATCAAGTCAAGGATCCACTACTATGAAATATATTGTATGATTGTTTCTTTAGAATAGTTCTACATTTAGTTTTCTCTACTCTTTCTTATCTTCATATTGTTTAGAAAACATTTCCCCATGTGTGGGTACTTAAAATTATTCAGGTGGTGAGTGAGGTATGACCACACCATTACCATTGTCTTTAGATGATTCTAAATATGTAATTGAGAGTGGATGGGTCAAAAGAATACACAAATTCATTTTAATTCACTAGTTTAGTGAGAATTATTTATTAAATCATTTTGGTGTGGTCCATATTTTGAGTATAAACCTCCCTCTCTGATCCCTCAATTTCATTATCGTGTTCAATATAATTTTCATAATTTTCTCTAACCATATTCACTAATTCATAATTAATTACATACATTTTATCGTAATCTGAATTGTACGAGTCTTATCTTTCTCAGTGATATCTTTCTAATGAAATTTTATTTCCCAGAGTGGTAACAACCAAAAGAGACAATTTTTTTTGTTCCTTCTCAAGACACATCCATCCCTTAGTTGGACATCTCAGAATAATCAGACAATGTTTGATTTCAAGGTAATCACTATAAATCTTTTCTGTTCATATTCCTAGTGGGTAATTTATGTCACTAGATAGGATGGGCTTCGAAGATCCATTTTTTGGTTCCTCCATAAAATGTAAAAATAATAACCTCCACTAAAGAGGAGGAAAAATAAAAATAACTCCACTATCCATATGCTTTGAGGTTAATCTCATAAAATTTAAAACCTTATTGAACAAGGTTTGATGAACTCAGTGGTTTTTAGAATATCCCCAGTCCGACGGGGTTATGGTTTTTCTTGGATTGTTTTGTCTACTGCTGCTGCCAATCTATTGATTTTATATATCTTTGATAGAACTTGGTCCATGTGAATTGTAATATTTTATCATGAGCCACCCAAATCAGAATATATTCGAAAATCCGGATGATTGGGTTACCAACTCTAGAATATTTCTCAACATTTTTAGATTCATGATGATGATGTCTTTCTATGACTTCCTCACTGGTTTCTCGATGGAATCAAGTATTATTCAGGGATAATATTTTTTGAACATTCCATCTGTTATGTGTAGAGACCATTTCTCAACGACATCGTAAATCTATAAAATTAAATGAAAACTCTTTGGGTATCATTTTCTGATCATTGAGAAAGATGAAATTAAACACCATGTGTTAACCGATATCTTTTTCATTTAATCCCCGGTAAATACATTTTTACCTTAACTGTGTTAAAGGATATTACCATTTCATACATTTCATTTTGGTAAAAAATTATGTTAAACTTATTAAAAAATATAAATTATTATGATTCCAAATTTTTTATCCATTTTACCAAATTCTACTAAAATGTGTGGAAATTTTTATAGAAAATGAAATCTCATAGATGTTATATAAATGATGTTTTTCAAGAAGTGTATTTTTGTAAAAAAAAATATTTAATATTAAATATGTGACTAATAAAAGTCAACATACTAATTAAAATTGTTACATATTGATAAAATATATATATATATATAAAGTAAATAATTCTACATCAATAGCTGTTTTAATTATCTAAAACATTGAAACAATATTCACTTTAAAACAGTTTTATGGAAGTCCCTTTTATTAATGCAAAAAACATTAATACTTAAATTTGATATCAAGAAGACTGAAAGGAAATTACATGGAATATATATTTCTAATAAATTATTTTTTCCCTATAATAATATTGAATTTACAAATGGATTTTAATTACATAATTTATCAAAAAAATGATATTTAATAAAATATCCATTTTTTTCTCTTTAATAAGAAATTATTTTTTACGAAAAATCCCAAATATTCAGTGTAAGTTAATTTTGGTATGCTGATATGAAAAAATATGTTCTTTTTATTAATATTAAATTATATTATTTAAAATTAAAACATTAAAAAAATCTTATATAAATGTATTTTACTTATAATTATTTTCTTATTGATTAAAAATATTACTTAATATTTTTACAATGAATATAACTCTATAATTCATCTTAATGAATAAGAAAATGATTTATCATATAATTATCATTTGTTGATACATTATTCTTGCTTTTGGAAATTATATCCATACTATATTAATTAATTATTAAACATGTTGGTATATCGATCCTTTATAAAATTTTCTAATTCCCTTATTGACTATTAAACCATATGGTTCTTACATAAAACCATAACTTGGTGAATCACCATATTATGAAACAAATTTTCTTTACTATATAGAATATAAATTTATTTTTCCTCCTTATAAATGTTCCCTTCCAACTAAATTTCTTTTGATATCAAAACATGGGATGAATATGGAATATATTTCTATAACATTGAAACCTGAAAGATGTAGTATATCACAAATAAAATCGGATGGAAAATCAATATTTCTCTAGGATTACATATTTTCCATTGAACTATAACGATATATTTTTTAGGTTTTTTAAAGTTAATAATACATTGCAATTAAAATTCGTTAATAAAAACAACATCACTTACCCCAATAGAATTATATGTCTCCCAATTATATGCTTAACATTTCAAATTACATTGATATATCCTCATATACATATAAATGATGTACACATTTTCATATATTTCATCTACTAAATTTGGTAACATAAAAATATTTCTCATACAACATCCCAATAATATAGAACCCAACACAATTTTTTATATAATAAATCAAAATGATCCTACTTAATAATAGAAAGAAAACATTTTTTTAGATATAACTACCAAAGAAAGACATTGATCAAAACATCCCATACTATCCACTCAAAATGAACGGAAAATATCAACAGTAGTCTAAACAATTCTCTAACATTGAGTATTACATTTTTGATAAATACTTACATGGAAATTTAATTCAGTATCGAAATTTAATTTAGTACTGAAATTTATTTCAATTCCCAATGGCTTCGGAAGTCCATTACAAAATAGAGATGTGAATATATAAGCAGGGTGTGATAAAAAGGATAGAGGAAATACATGTTATAGTGATAAATCATTTACATACAGTTGATAAATATGATCTAAATAAAATGTATCTCGAATGGAAATTAAATGTAAAGATTTAGTAAATCAATCTACAATACCCCAAATATCATTATAACGTCATAATTTATTTGGAAATCCCACCATGAAATGCATCCATATATTTTCCAATTTCCAGAATTCAACTTATAGTGACCCTAATGATTCTAACATTATTATTAAATCATTTTAATGGTAAATAATATAATAGTGTTACAAAACTAGGATAAAATGGTTCTGTGTCATTGGAAAAATAGGACCATATATAAATTTTGTATAATAAAGATTAAACATTATATAAATCATTCTTAAATTGATTCATAGTTTGTATCATGTACTCCTTAGTATAGTTAGTCACCTAAGGATATAATCAATGTTTATGGTGAGATAAAACCCCAGTAAGAGGATAGATGATAACATTAATGATTATAACATTGGGTGAGTATAATCATCTTCATAGTAACAAAATTATGGTATCGTTATCATAATCTAGATAGGAATCATTAGATAATAAAATTAAATTTGGAAATGTATAAAAATGAACAATCATATCTTACTGGTCAAATACCACACATAGTTTTGCACAATCCTAGCATCATGTTCACACATAACACGTGTTAATAACCATATTCTCAGCAATTTATTTACAAATATAGAATAGTTTGAATGAATATTTTTCATTATCTCATTAGGCTAATCATATTACCTAACACATTTGAGTACTATATAACTTTGTGCACACGTGTCACATCATAACATTTTAATAATCATGTATTCTACGTACAACATATATCAATCTTTGACATAATATAACCGATGAAATGTAATGGGTTTCATGATAATTTCCTAAATCATACATTCATTAATAAACATTAGGGTTCCAAAAATAAAAAGGTAACAACATACTTGGTATAAAAATCATCAATCCTGAGTGAAGAAGAAACAATCTTAAGGGAAGTAAAATTTGTGTTCTTTAGAATGAAGAGTTCTATCGAAAAAATCATTGAATTTATCATAAAATTAGATTGAATAAATATATATCCTTTAATTTTAAATGTATATTATATTTAAAAAAAAATAATGTAAATATTTATATTTTGGAAGAGTGAATAAAAAAATAATAGGAATTAAGATTAAGAATCCACTTATCTTATATAAAAATTGGTTTTTCATTTTTATATCATTGGTAATAAAGTTAGATTCAATAATTATGTAATCCTACACCACATTAACATTTATTTTATTCATTATAATTTTATTATGTTTTTTACGGCCATTTTTTGAGTTATAGAGGTCAATTTTAATGTTTGGGAAAGTTTGTTTTCTTGGGTTCCATGATCGGTTCACTTATATAAATGTATGAAAAGTAATTTAATATGAGAATAGTTCTTCAAAATTAAAATTATATGTTATTAATGAAATAAATAAATCTAAATGATCTTATATATTTTTATTTTTCTAATTATGAGAATGATTCATTGGATAAAATGTTAATTATAAGAATGTAGATTATTTTGTGCAGTCTTTAGTCAAAATGAACACATTTTGTTTTATTATATAATATAAATCATTTTAAAATATTTTTCGACCATTATAATGCTTTTGTGATAATCCATGAAGGGGATACATTAAAATAGAAATTTTCACCATCGATGGTTATAAACCAAGAACTCACGAATGACATTTTCATTTTCCTAATAAATGTTAGAGAAGAATTGGTTTGATGATTGATTATTCAATTAACATAATAAAATTCTAGTAAATATAAGATATTGGAGTTATCATTCTGCATTCATGGGGTAATGAGAGTATGGAATAATAAAATAAAATAACATGAAAAGAAATTAAAAGAAAAAGAAGGGGATTTCACCTTTTCAAAATCTTCTAATTAAAAATCCACTTAAATAAATTTCATTTGGTTTTTTATAGATACCAATGTTTCTAGACATAGGGGAGAGTATTGGTATATCTATTGGGGAATGTTTTGAAATTATTCAACTATAGTAAGTTTTCAATGATTGTTGGGGTGAGGGTTGTATTTTTTTGTGGAGGAGAGTGGTGATTAGTTGATTATTTTATTCATTAGTTTTTTATTTTTAGTGAAGATATTGAATAGTATTAGTTCTCATGAATAAATATAGTAAATAGAGAAGGATATTCACATATTCTAGAAATACATAATACATACATCATTGATCAATAAAATCATATATTTTATTTGTTAAATACTATACTTTTCCACATTTTAATATTCCAAAAAATTCAACTATTTTAGAAAAATAAAAAAATTTCCCCCTAATTTTTTTTCAAAATATAGATTTTAAAAATGAAATCCATTTTATGAAAAGAAAATTTAAAATATGTTAAAAATAATTTTCATGTAAAATCTTCATTTACTCATTAAAAACCAATTTTAAAAGTATTACTGATTTTATGAGACATTGAAACAATAATGAAGGTCTCATTAAATTATATTATAATAATAAGAAAAGGGCTTTAATTTAAGAATCTATTTTTTTTAAAATTATTATTTTTAATTATAATATTAATCATAAAATTATAAATAAGCATTTACTCTTTATAAGTATAGAAACACTAATTTTATCATTTATAAAATTAATTTTCTACTTATACCAAGATAAAAATAAATCATATTTTCATTTATAATATAACCAAATTTTATTTGATATATAATAAGTTTTTTTAATATGCTATTGGTAGATTTACTATTCTTAATGGTCACATTACTATTCCAAATGTACCATTTATTCCATCACTATAGGTTTCTTAATTACTAGAAAAACCTCTTATTTCATTCATTCTTTTTTACAGTACATGAATTGTGTTCTAAATGTTATTTTATGTGGTTTATACTATATGAAATATTTATAAGAATAGAATATTGATTCATAAAATTTGGGTCATTAGATTATTTCCCCCTTTTGAATATTCTCCCTGAAATTTTATTTTACATTCTATGTCAAAAATAGTTGAGGGAACTTCTCCTTCATTTATTAATTTGGTTACCATGTTTCCTCATCATACATATTGTTCCCCAATTGTAAACTAGCCATGAGATTAGCATTGTTGAGTAGAAATTTATCAATACGGTCCATGATCTTTATTGACCCCTCCTTATTAGATAGATCATTTTCCAATTATACCACCTATGGATTTATTAAATGTGAGGGATCATATATGTAAATCCCAAAGAGGATCACATGAAATTTGTCATATACATGAGATATGGTTAGTCGAAGTTCTAGTTAATAGGCCAAAACAATGACATGATCAAGAATCCTTAAGGGATTGATGTACCTAGGTATTATCTTTCCTTTATTCTAAAATATCATGATCCTATTCCATAGAGATTTCAGGTGGAATACCATGTCTCCAACCTTAATCTTTAGGTCTCATAAATGACAATATTCATATTTCATTTGGTGACATTGGAATACCTTGATGTGATGTTCAATGGTGTTTACCTTTTCTACTATTTCTTTGACCATTTATAGTCCTAAAAACATTCATTTAATGACTTCATCACAACATACATGTGTTCAGTGACTTTTCCTATAATGGACATCAGATTGATCCATTTTAATGCTTGAGTAGAAACTAATGTTGTAATAGAATTTGACGAGATATAT
Source organism: Viscum album (assembly GCA_963277665.1). Lineage (NCBI taxonomy): Eukaryota > Viridiplantae > Streptophyta > Magnoliopsida > Santalales > Viscaceae > Viscum > Viscum album. Next base: position 944,169,451 of record OY728155.1, on the reverse strand, counting down.
ATGTTTCTAAACCCTCCATTAGATATTATTGAATATTATCTTAACATATATTTCTATGTCTCAATATACCGCTCAGAATGTGGAGGTTCATCTTTGTGTTTAGAGCATGTTGGATACTTATCTAGAACGTGAACATAAATATCAGACCATGATCAGTTAAAATATATAGGGGTACTCAATGAATCTTACCAATTCTCTAATCAATATATGTGCACGTTAATCTAGTGATGAGTCCTCTTGAATTGTGATAAATTGAGTTTTCTTTGTAAGATGATGAAAAACAACCCAGAAAACATTTTTTCCATTGGATACCTTTGTAATCATGTAGACATAGTATGTTGAGATGTCTTCCCATTTCTATGTTGGTATGCATAATGGTTTTTTCATCCCTTTAGACTATTTCCATTAATCCATCACATTCTGACATAAAAGGAAATTTGTTATATATTAAATGACCTCCTTATTCATATTTACCCACCAATAGTTCACTTGAATATCAAGATACATCTTCTTACTACCATGGTGAATATAAAATGTTGATCCTTTTGTGTAACTGAAAATCTATTGTTTATTTTTGGATTGGATGTTACAAATAATCGTGAACAAATTCCTACAACTCCTTTCTCATTAATATTTAACTTTAAGGATTTCTCCATTTAGAGATCTTCCACATTCTTCTGAATGTGAACATAATTTATTTGATCTTTTATTATTTTCTATATGAGTGATGGTGGAGAAATAATTTGAGAAAGGATTGAATATAGTCCTTCCTTATGGATTCTCATGTCCATGAATTGAAATCTTATAAAATTGGATCATTCTCATTTCTCATCATTAATCAAGATGTTAGATCTTTTCTAAATTGAGAACCCACCACCTTAATTTATTTTCTAGGATGGTAATGGATTCATAATTCAAAATACCTAATGAAATCTAAACATCTTCACGGGGGTACATTATGATAATTATATTTAGATATATATATGGGGATCTTATGATAAGTATATATCTCACACATCTCCCCATAGAGATAATGCTTCTATATTCTTCTCTTGAATTTTCCATCTTACATGAGGGATAGGATATCATTTTACCATTTTTCATGTGTACGAAACATAATATCTTCTTTTAAGAATCAATGTTTACTAAAAATATTTCCCAAATTTTTGTATGTGAGAGTACTAAAAAGGTGATAATACTCTTTTTTAATTCTTTAAATAACCCATCACATTTATTGGTCCAAGAACAAATTACTCGATTCTAGGTCATCTAGGTTAATGGGTTTGAAAATATTGATATGTTCTTCAAAAAACACAGGCAATACCCAGCTATACCATGGAAACTATGGATCTATATTATTGATATTTTATTGGGTCACCCTTCATTTTCCACTATCCCGGAAGGGTCTATTGGTATTCCTTTTCATGTGATAACATGAACTGATAATTATAATTCATCCATACAAAACCCACATTTATTGTAACTGTAATACATCTTGTCCCTTAATATGCTCTTTATATTAGTATTAAAATGTGTTCCATGTTCTTCCTTTATTTTGGTGTATATCAGAACATCATCAATCAAGACTAACACAAATTTTTTAAGGTAATATATGAGGATTATATTCATTAAAACCATGCATTTTTCTGTTGCATTATTGGGTTTGAAGGAAATCACTATGAACTCATAGAGTACATATCACATTCAAAAGGAATTCTTGGGAATATATACATTCTCCACTATTAATTAGTGATATCCCAACTAAGGGACCACCTTAATGAAATACTTGGCACTATGTAGCTGATCGAACAAATCATCTATAAGTGGAAGGCAATAATTGTTCTTTATCATGATTTTTTGAGTTAATGATAATAAATGTATAGGTGCATTGATACTTCCTATTCCTTGATGAAGATGACTGGTTCTCCCAGTGGTAAAGTACTCGGATGTATAAAAACCTAGTCCATATTTTCTTTCAATTACATCTTCAGTTATACTAAATAAACGATGGCCATTTTATATAGTGTATATAATATATCCACTTATCTAGGAATAAGTTCAATTGATAACTCAACCTCTTGATCAAGAGGAAGATGAAAAAATTCATCAGGAAACATATAAGCGTATTCCAATACAATTGTCAGGTACTCAGTCATGATTTTTTCTCAATAATTTGAACTAAATATTCTTTCTCATAAGGTAATAACATCCACACATGAGATGATAATTCTGAAAGAGATTTATCCCCATCATTACAGTTATAAACAATTGGTCGAGTCCTCAGGTTGCGATGAGTGATATCTCAATCAAAACAGTTGATGTCATATTGGTATAAAGATATTGAATCCATGCCCAATACCACATCTAACACCACAAATGGAAAGAACACATAGAACTAGAATCAAATATTATGATCAATATTCATTAATGAATAACTATCATACCAATCCCCACATCATTATCAAGCTCTACATCATCAATTGTGAAAGAATAATCATTATCCTATAGTTTTGGCTTCGTTGTCCACAGACGCAAATTAACATCAAGGGGTCGATGTGTTGTTCATTAGATTTCATAGTTCCCTTTCTCTCTACAATTGAAATAATGAATCATTGGGGGTTATCTCCATTACTCCACCAATTATCATAATTTTTATTGTCCTTTAAACATTATTGATTTTGGTTCCCTTCTCTCCCACACTTGAATCATTTCCCATCCCCATTGAGGTGATTCCCAGGATACTTTTTTCTACATTTTGAAATATGAAGAGTTGAGTTTTCCATCAACCTTTATTATTATATCCTCAATCATGAAACCCCACATATTGTTTTTTATCTGGATACAAATGATACCACACTTTGAAATACTTCTCCATTTTGTTAGAACACTAAAAAAATTCTTCATAACTAAATAATTCAAGAAATTTTAAGGACTTTGGAATGTGTGGATTTGATCAAATAAATGAAATATATTTTTTATATAAATTTTGAAATCAAAGTGCGAGCCATACAATTCAAGACATACCAAATTTTCTTAGTAATTTTTGAAAGATTAAGCATCCATTTTCTTATGTTTATAAATTCCTTATCCAGCTTTTTCTATAGAGTTCAAGGGTAATAATTATTATGAAATATTTACATTATGTCTTCCCACTCCATCCCTTCAATTTCTTCCTTTGGCCTAGTGTTATTAATCAACACCCACCACTAGTCACCCTCCCATTTTAACACTAAATGTCTAGAGTTGACATCTCTATCTTAGAATAGTGAATAATGTAAAATATTTTCACTATTTAGTTATAGAACTATTCTTGGATTAGTGGAGTAGATGTTACACTAAATGTTGGTGGTCATTTCTGCATAAAATTCTCAATAAAATTTTTCTTCCTTTTAGGGGACAATGGATATTCCACATTTTTCGTGTTATTTTTCATATACAGATATAACAGGGTATGTATCACTAATTTTTTTTTGATTTCCACCTCCAAAAAGCATTTGGGTGTGTCATTTAGGAAATCATATCATTGTCCCTCAGATGGGTTGTGGGCCTAGTTTCTTCTTGTTCCACCATTTTATAATTAGAAAATGATTATAAAATTCATATTCAATAATTATGGAAAAAATAATTTATTCCATTGGGAAATTATATCTAATGGAATATCTTTTGGGATCTCTATATTTTTAAATTTTTAATATAATGATTCTTAGGTGATTACAAATACATAGATTCGTACATAAGGGTTTTCAAAAAAATTCTCTAATCCTAATTCCCAAAATAACTAATATAAGCTCTGATACCAACTATAGTGACCCTTCTGTTTCATGCATTACAATTACATCATTTTAATGATAAAAAATATAATAGTGTTAAAAAGATAGGACCCAAAGGTTTAGTGTTTTGGGATATTTGGGACCATACATAATGTGTACATAATCAAAAATAAAAATTATTTACTCACATATTCTCTACCTTCTTAGTGTCCTTCACGTACTCCTTAGTATACATAGTCACCTCAGGAAATACAACAATGTAAGGGGTGATCTAAATTCCTATAAAAAATATAGACAAGAAAATTAATAAATATAACTTGGGTTCATCATAATAATCATCATTATAAAATAATTGTGAGATCATTATCATAATCATGAGAGAAATAATTAGTTTGTGAAATTGAATGTGGAAATTCATTAAAATTAAACATCATTCTCTAGTGGTCAAATACCACACTTATTTTCGAACTAATATAACATCATGTTTACACATAACACATGTGAATAAACATAAAATCCTCATTTTGAAAATTTATAGAATAATTTTCATGATAATTACACATTATCTCATGAGATACATAACATTACCCAATGAATTGAATTGGTATATAATTCTTGGATCACTCGTAACAACCTTTCATTTACATAATCATACATCCCACTAAGAACTTATTTAAATAATAGATATAAAATTAACAATTGAAAAGAATGAGTTTCATACAAATTACATAAATCATACTTCAATGAATAAACATTATCTTAGAAAAAATAAAAAATAGAATAACCGATTTTTTATAATAATCCTTAATCTTGAGTGATGAAGAAATAATCACAAAATAATTAAAATTTCTATTTTTAGAAAGATGATTTATTTCATAGAAATATTCAAATTTATCATACAAACAAATTTGATTCATGATTATAAGTTAACTAAAAAGGTATATGAATTTTGAAGAATATAATATTATCATTCATACTATGGAAGAGAGAATAACCCAAAGAATGGAATAGGGTTTGATGATCCCCTTACCATATGTCCAAATGATTTATTCAAAATAATCTCATTGATAATAAAACTGGATTCTTTAATTAATAAATCAAGAACCCATTATAAATGTATTTGATTAATTATAATTTTACTAAGATATTTTGTGTTTTTTTGTGGAGTTATAGTGCCTAATTTCATCATTCATGAATTATAGTTTTCTTGGTTTTCATGTTATGATCACTTGTATACTTATATGAAAAAACATGTAAAGTGAGAATAGTCATCTGGAAATGATATTATATGATATTAGGGAACATATATATTTTAAATGGTCTTATAAATATTTTTTTACACACATTATCACTATTAATTTAATAAAATGTTAATGAGAATCGTATATATATATATATATATATTGAATTTTCAATCACGACGAACTCGTTTTGTTTTATTATTTAATATTTTCCTTAAATTATAGTTACAAAACATAATAAACGTTATTAAATATATTATTCAGTATTATTAAACCATTATAATGGTTTTTTGAACATACACGAAGTCGATAAAGGAAAATGAAAACATTTCATCCCCGATGGTGATAAATCAACACCTCACAGATGATGTTTTCATTTTTAGAATTAAATGGTTAGTAGAAAAGTATTGTTGATGGTTTATTACATTAAAATAATAAAATTATAGTATATATAAAAGTGATTAGTTTTCATATTACTTTTATGAAAGGATGTGGTGAGATAATCAGAAAAGAAATGAAATAATGAATAAATTAAAAGAAAATGGAATCGAGTTTTACCTCTTGAACTTATTCTCCTTGGGAACCACCTTAAAATACATTGATTTGGTAATTCAATTAGGAGAAAGGATCATAGATGTGTGGGAGATTCTTATGATGTTTATAGAGTAGAATGATTAAAATATTCAAGGCTTTGGTGGTCTGAGGGTAAATGGTGGTGATTGGTGGTATTTATAGGGGAGGAGAGAGGAGTTTGTATATTATTTTATTTATTAGTGTACTATTTTCTCTCAAAAGTTTGAATAACTTTTATTTGAATTAATAATTATAGTAAATAAAGAATTTTTTTTATATTATGTTCTTACAACATCCATGCATCATCTATGACTCAATAATTCAATTAATAGTTATATATAGTAAATTACTGTATTTTACTATTCACCCAAAATTCTACCATTTTTTAAAAATCCCAATGATTTAACCTAACCATTTTTTAAAATATATATTTACAAAATTAACTCCATTTTTATAAAATAAATTTATAAACATAAGAAATTTTATTTTTAAATAAAATCATTATTTTCTTGAAAAATACCTGTTTTAAAATTATTACCGATTTTATGAAAATTTTTAAAAATATTTACTGTATCATAAAAAATTTTTATAATCATAAGGCAATAAAATATTATTGTATGGATATATTTTTTGAAAATTATTTTTCCTTTAAAATATTATATTAATTATAAACCTATAAACAAACATTTACTCTTTAGAAAAATACAAACACTTAATTTATCATTTCTAAAATATTTATTTACATGTACCAATATATAAATATATCATATTTTCATTTATAATATATCAAAATTTTATTAAAAATACAATCTGTGAGTTTACTATTATGTTGACCCACATAATATTTGTAATAGTCAAAATACTATTTCAATGTCCATGTTACAATTCCATTGGTATAGGATAATTAATTTCTATAAATACCTCTTATTTCATTTATTATTCATTTATAATTATTTAATTATGTTATAAACGTGATTTTATGTGGTTTATACAATATAAAAATAATATAAGAAGTAATTTTTCATTGAAAAATATATGGTCATTACAGAACTAGAAAATGTTGAATCATTCCTTTCTATAATTTTTTTTATTCTTTAAATTTCTAACAAATCAAACCTTTAATAGTAATGTTAAATATATATATTTCCATGTAACCCCAATAGTAAAATTTATGTATGTCCCTATACATCATTCTTCTTCCATGATGAATTAAAAATGCAAACTAGGAGCTTACCTCAACAAATATCACATAAAATGTGAATCACGAGGCACTCATAACCCTATTCCAAATCTTATAACACCTTCATCATTAAAATTAAAATTCATGAAACTTGTAATTCATAAGAGAATATAACTTTTCATCAAAATCATTATCATCCTTATGATACTTATTAATTCTTTCTAATAGACCAATTTCAATGAAACATGAAACTAAAAAAATATTTCCCTATATCAAAAACATATAGTCCATATTTCATTAAAAAATTAACACAGGGGCCAGGTTCCAAATGTAACATGGTGAATATAGAATTATTTTTGGGAATCAAATAATCAAACACTTTTTTTATCTTCCAAGATGTTATGGAATCCTAAATAATAATAATTCAGAAATTCTAGGAATATACTATCTCTCATGTTAAATTATTCTAGATTGAATATATACATTAATATTTTATGGAAAATATAAATTTCACACATTACACTATAAAAATAATCCAACAATATATTTAATGAAAAAAATCAGGAAGCTAATTCTTGACCCTGAAAAGGATAATATAACACATAAGGACTCAACTAACGTGAAGGATAATCTATTAATTGATCATTATACATCATGATAGAACAATTCCCTTCCAATGAAGGATATTTAAAGATGAAAAATATGTTACTTCTAGAGGGGAGTAAAAAGATAATGTCTGCACAAATATTGTTTTTAGTTCAGAAATATCTTACCATACTATTTTCCAAATTATTTAACTCATTTTGGAGTTAACTATATAATTTTTCAAGAAAAACAGGTAATGTCTTCAGAAAACAATTTCTAGTAACTACATTATATATGGAAACAATGAATCTCCTTGATATTTTTGGGGTTGTCCATTCAATAATAACTTTCTAATTAGGGTAAATAGTTATGCATTATTTTGGAAAAATATTTCCACAAGAATAATTCTTTTTCAACTAAAATTCACAGTTTCTTAATATTACTTCTTGTTTCTTTTAATTTATGGATTGAAATAAATCCATAGGTACATTTCGTGTTCTTCATGAAGTTTAGATTATAACAAAATATTAAATCTAAAACAACCTAAAATTTATCTTCAAACTCATGTAGTGATTAATTTAGAAGGTCTATAAATATAGTAGGTGCATTATACAACCTAAAAGGACATAAAAATAATCTCATAATTCCAATATAGATCCCAAAAAAATTTCATCCGAATGTAACCAACCATTTCCTTCAACTAAGTACCTGAACAATAATCCAACCATCAAAAATTTCGTATCTCCCTCGTTTTGATCAAAAAAATAATCGATATAAAGAAATTTATACATATTATTAATTGTGATGTTATTCAAGGATCTATAATGAAGTAAATGTCTCAATGAACCATCATTCGTTTTAACAAATATAAAAGGTGTACACCATAGTGGAGTACAAGGTATGAGGAAACAATTATATAAAAAATAATTTAATTTATTTTAAAATTCTAAAATTTCAATTTGGGACACTCGAAAATGGGACATATAAATAGTATTACCATTTGAAATTATGTCATTAGTAAAGACAACCTCTCGGTCATTAATTGAATAGGGAAATCATCAGGAAATACATCTATAAATTCAATTACTACAAAAACATCATTATTCTAAATAGTTTATTTTTTTTATGAAATATGATCTATGTAACATTCCATATCATTTATAATAAATTTTTCAAATTCTTATTATGTTATCAATGGAATTAAACAATTAAATATTTCATTATTAGCTCTTAAATATATATTATAATGTTAAAATTAAATCATATCAATACCCAAAATGATATCAAACACTATTATGGGTAGTTCATCATTATTTTAAGGAAATACCATTCAACTAATTACCAAATGAATATTCCAAAAAATATTAGTTTCCTTAATAATTCTTCCATGAGATTCCAATAAAAGTTCTATCATATATTCAAGAGTTGATATTTAAATATTTGTTAAAAATTTATCTTGAATGAATGAATGTGAAGATCGATTGTCAATTAGGTCATTTAAATGATTAAAATAAACTAATAACATATCTCCCGCCACATCATTTGACATCACCAACCACAATAGGATAAAAAGAATTTCCCACACCTTAACTCTTTCATCATTTATGATATATATCCAATTTTACAATATTTGGATATGCATTAGCATAATAATCCATCTAAATAAATCAAAATAACCACATCATTTTATTGAAATAAATTCTCTAATTATTTGATTATTCATTAATGGTATCTTTATAGTCAGAAGCACTATGACATAACTAACCACACAAGAAATAGTTTTATGATATTGTTAAACATTCATGAAACATAGTTTATCACAAAAGAAACATTTTAGTGGATTATATATGGAATTATTAGATTGTTGATTCTCTATTTCCAACAACCTTGGTAATTTGTTTCTATTTTTATCCTGGAGAAAATTAATGTTGAAAAACAAAAACTCAAATTCCTCAGCACATAGAACCAATTTCATGAAAATTTTAAATTTTTGTGTCGCGAATGAACATTTTTAAACTTGGTTTCAACCCTAATTAAAAACTATTAATTATAACATTTATTTGATGATCAAAAAATATCCCAATCTTGGAAAATGTTGTGATGTATTATTTATGCAGAGCCATATAATCAACTTTTTTTGACTCAATTACAGAAAATGTTTCTTCATCCCTAGCTACATAACCATTTTGAAATATTTCTCATGAAATAATTCATAATTGTGTCATCTTAATTGGAATCAGTATTATCTTTATCTCTCGAATTTTAAACCAAATACCATAATGAGATTGATTCACCACCAAAATTATAAATGGAAATTGTTACCTTTTTAATTCTAAACATCCCATATCCTCAAAGATCATATTCAGTGCATTGATCCATCCATCATCAAAAAAAGAGTTATGTGATCAACTGAATGATGGTTGGTGTTTTATAATGAAATATTTTACTACTAACAAAGTCCATGGTCATAGATATAGACTATCCCTTCAATTCAAACTATCACCATTTATATTTTTGGACCACTAATCCATTATAATTCTACATTTTCTATTAAAATTACAATCACCTCAAGTTATTAATTTTATGGATTCTTTTTCTATTGATCCATTCCCACTATATCTTCAATATTTTTTATGTGAAAAACCATTATAAAATGAAAAAATATATATAAATAAAAATAGAAATATTCAAATAATATATCATCCACCATAACTATGAATTATAATAGTTAAATTTAATTCTATTAACAATATTCCAACCTCTAATGTTATATAAACCTTACCTTAAATACCAAATATAAGCAACCATCCTTGAAAATTATATAATATTGAGTTTTAAGTAATGAATATATTCTCTAAATTTTATGCCCTTTTCAGGTTTATATTTATTGAGAATTAGGTCTTGACCCATACAATGTATGACCATACAGCAAATAGAAGACACATCTCATCAGTATACATATTCCAACAAATTAAAACATTTATGATAAAAAATGATTCATTTTCATGAAAAATCATTATGAAATTAATCATGAAATATTATATTACCTTGAATATCCTTAACTCATCATAATAAAATTTAAAACCGAGGGTGAGAATAAAATTTCTTAGTTTGGTAATTCAAAAAGAACGAAAATCACAATTCCCATTAATAACATGAAAAACATTTAATTTTTTACCATTATCTCAATTTTATTTGAGATAATTAAATAAAATATTTTACATGAAAAAATAAAGAAATTTTTTTCATGGAAACAATTAAAAAACATAGAAATAAAATCAAAACCACTTTTTTTGGAAATGTAGAGAATCACATTCATAACTTATTTTAAAAAAAAATTAAAATATAACATGATCCTAGTTAGAAACATATGAGAAACCCTCTTACAACACCCTATTTTTTATGACAAGGAAAAATAAATAATTCCTTAGAGTTATATCATAGTTCACCCTTTATATCAGTTATAATGTTTCACTTTGTCCAATCTGGGCTCACCCACTATATTTGTTTTTAGGCTAACCCAACACTATATATTAAGACCCATATAATAATCTATATCATGTTGAATAAGACCTATCTAGGTGCTCCCATCATATAAGACTTATTGGGATCACCAATTTCACATATAAGTTATATATAAATATTTAATCATCTTATTATTTCATTTTTTCATCATAAAACATTTGAAAAACTCTTGTAAACTAATATTCAAATTAATTTTGGATATCAGAATACACTTTTTGTACAAAAAAGTTCATCACAGATGTACTATTTCAAAACACAATCTCTATACAAAAAAAAAACAAATTAAATGGTAAAGTTTTTATTATGTTGATGAAAACATGGAATATTTTAAACCAATACAGGCATCAAATAATTAATGTGATGACAAAAAATGTGGTTATCACCACATATGTTAAAATAGAACATTTCAGTTTTCATTAATAAATAATGTCAAACATTCCTAAAAAGATTCTTTTTTCTAGAAAAACTGAATGAATTAAAGAAAATATCCTTTATAAGAAAATTATAAAACTACTATAAAATATATAAAATAACTTTAATAACAAGGAAAAAGAAGAAAAATATAGTTTTAAGGTATATTTTAAAAGATGAGTTTTCTAGAGAAAGGTATATTACCATGTGAGAAACAATTTAATCATAGTTCTCATGAAATACTAACCTAATAAGGAATTAAATATCATGATAATAGGGAAATTAAAGATATAACATATCAAAAGTGTTTTACATACACCTTATATTGGAATATAAGTTCATGGAATCAAATTTTCCTCAATAAAATAAAATTTGGATAAATTCTATTACCTTACGTCCAACTCATCACAAATGTTATTTGTATTCTAGATTTATAAAAATTGGATAAATTTTTTACTTGAAAAAAATCCATTTTAATTTATCTTATTCTATTTATTTCAATTATCACCCTATTATATATAATTATAAACTAAATTCTATTCATGTCAGATGTTTTGACGGTATTCGACTTGTGTATAAAAAAATTGGTAGGTTAACTATGGTCAATTTTGTCCGTTCTAAACATCTCTATAATATAACTAGATCATAATTAAAAAATTTATACATATATAATAATTTTTAAATGAATAATTAATCATCCTCATGATAAGTGAACAACATCACAATCACAGAGATGATGGTTCATACATACGCATGAGTAATGTTTCCAATTTTCAATGATCATTATGGAGAAAAACATAAGTAATATTTTATCCCAATATAATTATAATAATATAATAAATTCTATATTATATAATTTCATATACATATTTATTTCATGAATGTGTTTCAGGGTTAAAAAAGAGTCGCATCGCTTCATGGAGGTGGTATTCCACACGTACGAATCTAGGGCGTTATCAATTTTCAGTTTAAGACATTTAATTATATTTTTTATTTTTATAATTATTAGAATTTCATTTATATAATAATTATTTCATTTATATTATATATATTAATTACATTATACTTATTACCTTCCATGTAAAGCGTTATTGAAAATTTAATCACATAACTTCACGTTGTGCTAGTCTGTGGTACATATAAGAAACATTCTCCTATAACCTAAAAATGGAAAATATGATGTTATTCGAAATATATTTACTCAAAAATTATGTATGTGTTACAAATATCATAATTATATTTTAAATCTGTCATTATAATAATTTACAAGATGCGATGATGTTGAAAGATGTCATCGATTTTTGTGGTGGTAGTCCGTCGTACACAAAAATGATTATTTCATATCCTATTTGAGATAAGTTCACATGGAATGAGGTTATTCAGTTAACATAAAAAGATAAAATTATATGTTTCATACATTTTTTATTGTATAAAAATAATTATTCAATATTTTATAGAGGTTCAAGAATAAATAAAATAAAAAATTTGTTTTTAATGATACCTCTTCATCAGACAACCTTCTTAGGTTAGAAAAAAAGCCTTCATATGATGGATTTATGATAAAAATGAAACATCTATTATATGGGGATGGAATTTATGATGTTATTTTTGTAGGTATTCTCTTATATATTGAACTTTTAATGTGTTAATATGAGATGAGTATGTGTGGTCTTATATTAGTTAGGTGAGTGGAAAAGTTGTAATTTTGTAAAATAAAATTTTGTACACATGTTTTTCAAATGAAATATGGATCCAATATAAGCTATTCTCTAGATTTTTACCTAATAAGTTCATAATATTTATGGAAAAAATAATTTAAAACTATTTTTAGGTCATTTTAACAATAATAATTCTAGCTTGATCACTTGGCCGATCAAATTTTTACCATAACCACATCAAAATATTTTTATTGTTATCAATGTTGATTATGGTAAAAAAATAATCAGAAATTATAAGATAATATATTTATGTAGATTAAAAACATGGATTAAATATTATCATAATAAATTAAAATAATTATAAAATCAATATTTAATGTTAAATACACTGACGCAACGAAGTAGCAAATTTCCAAGAAGGCAATTTTTAAAGAAAATGATAATTTTATATTAACTATATGAATAGTAAGGATAATTTTAAGAATTTTATTTAAGAATTTTTGAAATATAAAAAATTAATTTCATTTAAATAATTCATCATTTGAATTTTTTTTAATTAATTAAAAATGATAAAAGTTATTTACTTTGATTTTTTTTAATAAAACTTCATTTTTAAACCCAAAAATAAACTTATACTAAAATACAATTCAAAAATGATTCAAAATTAAGGATAGGGAAGAATAGTAACCAAATAATTATTATGTTACCTAAAGTTATATTCCAAAAAAAATATTTTAAATTACTTATTTATTTGAAAATAAATTACATTTTTACAAAAAATCATTATTTTTCACTATTCACAAAAAAATCAATATTTTGAGAAAATTTCCAAAATATTACCCAATGATAATTTTTATATAATTTTTTCAAAAATAATATTAATTTTATAAAATTAAAATTATATAATTTAAAATATAATACTTTTAAAATATATATATTATATGAACATATTATAATTAAAACTATTTTATTTTTGATTTAATAAATTACATCATATTTTTATAAGTTATATAACTATCCAATTCGTATTAATAAATATGATAAAGATTTATTATATCACTAAATAGGTATTTTCAATTAAACCTCAGAGTGTTTTATACCTTAATGACATGTTCTTCAATATTTCCCCCCCCCCAAAACAAATCATTTTCCTAAAATCCATCTTTTAGGTTATTGATACAATTTAATATGTATTTCTAAACCATTAATGAAAAGATACCAAATAAAAACCATTAGATACATCAAATAATCCTCATAAATATCAGGTTATAAAAATATTCAATTAATAATTAAAATATATTTGATTATGATTATTTAATTGTAATTAAAATATAAAACTCACTACCTCAGATAAGAGAATTAAACTCACTTATTTATCATTTCATAATTATAACAATAATATGAACCATTTAATTATTCTTATTTATTTTTTTATAAGATATAATAGTTATAAATAGGAACCTATTCTAGATTACTCTATATTATCTTATTTAATCGAATTACTAAAAACATGATGATAATAATAGTATCCTATAAAATCACATTATATGATCATAGTAATATGGAATTATAAACCCAATATATCTTATCCAATTAAACATCCACCTAAACCTAGGATACTTTCATATAAACTATTTCACACTTGGTAAATCCAATAACTCGATTGGTAGTGTGCACATTACTCTATTTTGAATTATTTCATACATTACAACCTAAATCATTGAATTAATTAGAAAATAAATAAATTATAATCATTCATAAAGTAAATTTTAAGAACAAAATAATATACTATTATAGTTTCCAGACAAATGTGTAGTCTTAAGCCCCTTTACCATTCACCATCATGTATATTGAGTCAAATCTCAATAATCATTTCTTGGTTTGATTAATCAAAGGTTCATATATTCCATATCGGAATCCCCATACGAGTATCCAAATTTGAATATATTTTGAAGGAAAAACACACAATCCCTACTTCATAAAATGTATTTGATATTCCTAAATTCATAGGATCATCTATTGGGTTATCAATAATTTCCTCCCATCCCAATCTAAAAAATACTCAATATTACCTCAAATAACATTAATTCCTCTCCATAAAATATAAATTACGATAAATCTTATCTAATCAAAGTTGGATATAAATTTTAACGTCTAATTTATACTCTACCTACATCAACCTATTTTCTAAATTTATTTAGACACTTCCCTAATAAAAACTGTAATAGCCTACAAAAATAAACATCCCAATTACATGAATTAATGAAAAATATTAATTAAAATATATACCAAAGAAATTTTAGGATTATAGTTTTATATAATGCAGAAAAAAATTAACAAACAAAAGTAATTCCATTTTAACTAATTGACATTTCCTTGAATCTATGTGATAAAAATCGTAATCCATGATGAGTTTTAAAAATCACCAAAACCCCATAATCCTAGGAAACAATACTAGATTTTATAGAAATTTCTTATTATCTTATACAGGGGAAGGAAAAATAATAAATTGGTGATCCTAGATTTTTAGTAAGAATAAAATTTGATGTTAAAAACCATATATTATAATTGTATAAAGAATAACAATTGGATTTAATTTGGAAACATAATATATTTATACCCATAAAATAATGGATCATAAATTATTCTTTATTTCGTGTAATATTATATTAGTTGAATTAACATAGTGTAGAATCATGACTAAATAAACATGATCCATGAGAGAATAATCTTTGGTCTTGGACATATAACATTAACATGAAACCTTAATATACAATTATCATTAAAACAAACATAATCATATGGAAATTATAACATTATGAATATAGTTTTCATGATTCATGTTTTGAAATAAAAACATCCCAATACTTATGTTTTGATTAAAAAATACCCATGATTCACTTTGGGAAAAAATCCCAATGCTTCCAGTTTTCAAAAAACATATTGTTCATGATTATTATTGTGAACAAAATATTTCCCACTTTATATTTTTTATCAAATTCATTTTACAATATAAAACCCAGGTCATATGATATTTAAATACAAATTTTTTTTAGTTCCATATATATTACCCCTCTTTTAATTGGTCTATATATATGTTGACCACTTTTAAAAAAACTTCTTTCATATCATAAATAACCTTAGAAAAAATAGCGGGGTTTGAAACTGTACAAGGAAATAACATAACATAAACATAAAAAATCATAAGATATTCAAACGCATATTTTATAAAAGTAATCGTGTCATAATTATACAATGATGGCCAGTGAATCATAATTTTATTAATGATAATCATTTAATGATAAATATATATGACATAACATGTTTATTTTCACAAAAACTCATGTAGTTTATGAAAAACATTTGATTCTGAATGGATTTAATACATTTTAAATACTATTAATTGTCTCTCATGAAAACCAAAATCATAAAATAAGTAGTAAATAATTCATTTAAATTCAATATAAGCGAAATATTCAATAAATATATGATTATATCAATATTTTCATTTCAAAATAATAAGTGATTTTTTTTGTAACAATGAAAACAGATATCCCACCATAACCATTTTTAATGTAGATGATTTTTAAATTTATAAAAATTATGATTTTATTTGAATCAAATTTATCAATAAAGAATATTTGTGACAAAAAAGAATTCTTACTGAAATATCAGTGTAAACAATTTATGAAATATGTAATATATGGATTTAACAAACATGGTATAATGAATATCCATCATTATCATTTTCTCTCAAGAAAAATAAATTTAATTTAACAATTTACCCAAAATAAGTTATAACTCATGATGAATTATATGTTTAAGAAGCTGTTATTAGGTAAAAATGTAAATATAGATAAAATATTAAAATTAATAAATAATAAAATGAAATGTAATAACACCCCTTACTTATATGATATATGTTGAAGAAGAACAATCATAACAAAATAAATGATAATTGAGTTTCTGAAAAAACAATTATGGTAATGGTAACATAATAATAAGATGGTTACCATTAAATATAAATTAATTTATCTCGGAATGAGAGATAGAAATTATAATTAATGGAAATAGGGAAGTGTATACACCATATAAATGAAATTATAGTGGGAAATATCAAACGTGACTCGTTGATTAGAAAATGAGACAAACAATACCTAAAATCCATTTCCATCTTTGTTAATCACACTATAAGATAATGTATTGAACTAATAAACATATTAATAACATATTTTATAAAAAAAATTATACAATTTTTTTAATATAAATCTACAATTATTACCAACATGTATTATAGTTGGTTATTTACTATTTTCAGCATCATTGGTGAGTAATATTGACCGTTGAAACTAGTTTCGTAATAGTGATGTTGTTTTACATTTATATCCCAGTCATTATTATTTGTAGACAATACATTGAATTTGGTTTTATATTCTCTAATATTTTATAATGTTATACATAAATTATATGATTGTTTCAGTTATGAGCATCAATTTAAAATTGGATTATAAGCTTGTTTTGTTGACTCTCTGTGAACAAGGGGTATTTTCCGAAATAATGAGTCAAATTTTTTATGTTACTATTATTAAAAAAACTCATTATTTACTTATTTAAATCATATGTGTTTTATATATTAAATTATCATAGTCATCCATGATATAAATATTATCATTTTCAAATAGGTCGTTAAAACCTCCCAACCAGGAACATACCATAATTAATGGATGATTATGAAGTCATTTTTTATAATATCAATATAATATATTCAATTTTATAATTATTTAGTGTTTAATATGGTGACATATTTTAATAGGAATGAGGATATAAATATAATTTCCAATATGAAGTTATATTACAGTACAATGTTCTCATTTTTCACTCATATAACTATTTTTAGATGACAAAATTTATCGTAAATGTTTTTTTATAAATTTATTTATAGGTTTTCAAATTTTTCATTCCACAACCATAAAAATTTATAAAAAATTAAAATTCATCCGTTAAAATATTTATATATATGATCCATATAATGTGGCATGGGAAAAAAATTAAATAGGTTGTTTGATGAATGTGGTAGTTCATACATACACACAAATGATAACAACACATTCCATTTAGAATGGAAAATGAAAAATATATTTTATCATTTAATAATACAAAATATATCATAAATATAATATTTATATGTGAATTTTTTATAATTATAATTCATATAAATATATTATGTAAAGAATTATTTTTCATTATGTAGGTGATAGTTCACGTAACCGTAGTTCAACCGTTTTCTTTTATTAATAGAAATAAGGGATTGGTGGTCAATGCTTGATCCATCATATTTAATAACATAAAATTATACAAATTAAACATATTTTAAAATTTATTTTTTTATATGAATAAAGAGGCTTCCCTCACCTTTTAATATAAAAAAAATAGAAATGAGAAACTAGTGGTTAGAAATATATACGTTTTTATATGAATTTTCTCATTTTCAAAATTGATTAATCATTTTAGGGGTATAAATTTGAGAAAACTATAAAATATTAAAGATGGATTAGAATTTTTTTGAGAGGGTTAGGTGGTTTCTTGGCCAAAATAAGTAGTTTTTTATTTGGTTGTTAATAAATAGAATATTTAACCTTCCATACATGAAAATGGATGACATTTTTGTAAATATATGAAACATTTCAACAATGGAAAGTAACCATCAAAGAATGTGGCTCTAAAATAGATAAAATAATGAAATTGATAGTTGATATGGTCGAGAAAAACCTCAAAAAAACATTCCAACACATTTTATATACATTTTTATGGTTCTTTATTTTTATATTTTTACATCTACCATTTTCAATTTTATCATGGCAACTAATTTTTTCCAAAGTTAATTTTTCCATTATACTAAAAATTAAAGTTAACCTTATTACATAAATGGGACATATTAATTCAAAATTTAAAATAAAATTTTTATTAGTCAGTATGTAAAAGTGATAAAATCAATTTGACTATCAAATTTAATATAAAGTCATAGTAATCTTTTGATCCTTTTTACTTAAACAACTTGGTTATTCCTCCCTTCTATGAAAATAAATTTAAAATAATTTCCGCTGATTATGTGATTATAAATTGAAAAATAGTTTCTATATTTGGAATAATAATAATTTAAAATATATAATATGTTTGGATTATTTTTAGGCCCATAATTTTAGTGAAATTGGTTAAAATAAGTTACTTCAATTAGGAAAATGTAGGTTAACAGGATAAACCTTAAACATTAGGCCAAAAAAGACATAAAATATTATCCAAAATTCATTGGGATAAAATCTTTACACCCTGTACTACCTTGGATATTTTTCCCATTAATTTTTCCAACTTACATATGTAAAACATGGGTTTAATTTCCTTTCCAAAAATTTACAAGAAATCTACTCCTCCTCCACTATAAAAATGAACTCAACCACCCACTTATTCACACCACTAAAGTCACATTGTCTCAAACAAAATCAAAAAAATATATAGCATCAAAATCCATACACTCATCCTAGAATCCTCGCATAGTGATTAAATCATATAAGGAATCCCCTTGGTGGGATAAAAAATGGGTTACCCGATTAAGAGATAACTTGTTGCAACAATTAATTTTCATTCATTTACTTCTCCAATGATTCAAGTATTTTTTGTAGAATTATCATATAATGTCATCAGTATCTTCATTATACTGAAATTTTTTTACTCTATGGTTCCATCCAACACAAACACATATTTCTATATAATGGGTAAAAAATTAAATATTTATCAATATGGTGAACCACCGCCTCACGAAATATTGTCGTTAATTTTCTATTACTACTTTTAATGTTTGGGAATGATGATGGAAATATTTTTTCAATATGATATTAATTTTATTTAATATTTACTTATTATTATAGGACATATATATAATAAATACCTAATTTTTTTTATCTTTTGGGAATATGATACCATCATTTGTGGAAGTGTTATCTAAAACCTCCTCAAAGCGATGTGATTCATTCACGCTATACAGGGAATGTATTAATATATGGTCTTAAAACCATATATGGAACATATGAAATAAATATTATAATGTAATTTTAATATACATATATATAAGTTACTTTTCATTCTTTTATACCAATAATGATATTAAAGTACTTGTTATGAGTATGTACATTATATCGTCACAATTAACAGTGAATCTCATTTCGTATCTTGAAATACTATCGATTGTTTATAATACATATATAAAGAATTAAAATTATTATTAAATAATATTTTTACATTGTTAAGATGATCAAATAATGGTCAATGTAATATGAACAACAAGTAATAATTCAAAATTTACACAAAATACTTGGAAATTAACACCTGAGATAGTGAAATTAACGAATTACTGTTAAGAAATGGGTAATGATATATTATAATAAGATAATATAATATATCATAAATATAATTAATTTTATTTGATATTATATTTACATTTTTATTATCATTAAAAAATACGTTAAATGATGTTCACTTGAAAGGAAATGCACAATAAGGGATTCTTGTCTTACATTTCATTCAGTGAGGCATACAACATTTTCACTAATTATTATTTTCGTGGGGGAATATAATAGAACTATTGTATCTAATATAATTAATAAATAATTACTGATGTTATTTTTAATTTCAATTTGAATTATATATTCTAATGGTATTTTAATTAAGTGTTACCAAGTGGAAAAAAATTTCATAACCCAAATTATTTCTTTGGGTTATCTTAATTCCTCTTCATCATTAATACTCTAATATAATGTGTGTAATAATTTTTTTTATATCTATTGTTGAACATATAAATTTTTTATGTGGATCAAAATTTGACACCACCAATCTATTCAATGATTGATTCTCACTTCCACGTTATGGTATATTCAAGGGTTTCCTTCCCAATCTCATTTTTTTGAGATTATTAACACTGGAATTTTCATTAAATGAATTTATTTGATCACTATCAAATAAACACTTTCTTTTTATTCCTATTTAGATATTCATGATGATTTTCCAATAGTAGTTTCTTTTTTTGACAATTTTTAACTGAAAATATTTTTGAATTTTTTTTGAAAACCTGAAGTGATTTATCTATTTAGTTAGAGAACCTATTTTCATCTAAAAAAGTTTTATTAAAATGTTTTAAATAACTTTTTTGACCATTCAAAAATTATTTTGATAGATAATTTTACCCCATATTGTATTTTCATTTTTTTTCAATGAAATATTTTTTCTTCTTTCCTAACATGAAATTATTATATCCTTTTCACTATGAAAAAAGGAATTTTTTTTAACCTTGTATAACATCTACATATTTACCTATCATCATTTATATGATGTTTCCTTTTTATGTTTAAAAGGATATATTTTTAAAAAATTAAAAATTAATTTCCAGTGAATATTATTTCCAAAAAAATCAAAACGAAAAGGATATTTTCTCTATAATGTTTTGAAAATATATTTTTATTGTATTTATATTAATCAACGAAACACCACCATTATTTTTACTCCACCAGGGATATGTTATATTGATATCATCATTTTTTTACTCTCGATGGTTTTTATTTCATTCACCAATGATAATATTGAAATTCACTACCTTGAATCCCGTGTTAATTCCCCTTAAATATTTAATTTCCATATGATCAATGAATAATGTATTTCCCCTAATTATCAATTTCATTTAGGAAGGATATTTTTACATTCAAAAATGAATACCAATTTTATATACGGTGTTTATTATAAAATTTAATTGATTGTATAGATAAATGTGGGTAAATAACTATTCGTTTTTCAATCAGGATATTTGATAAGGAATATAATTTATTTCGATTATCCTATATGAGGATTTCTTTAGACTGGATATGATGTGTGGGGCCAAGAGATTATATAGCACCTCAATACGTAGACATGTTCTCATGATAAAAATAAGTTACACAATTCTCATAGGTCTCTACCTATATTTTTAAACCATTTAAGGAAAAAAAATTGATATAGTATTTCATGTTCCACATATTTAAAATCTAATAATTAAAAAGATACTTAATTTTGATTCATTATTTTTTTGATGTTTTTTTTTCACAATTAAAAAGGGTTCACATTAGTTTTGTATGACAACAATATATTTTGATTTTTTTCTCAATTAATTTAATATATTTAACATTATTACTTCATGTAAGACTTAATATTAATTACCATTATTATATATGATAACTAGGTATTATGAAATAGAGAAGGAAGCTTGCACTATATGCAACAACATCTTGGCTTACTTTACACGCAACATTGATTTTCTATGAAACAACACATTACAATTATGAATATTTAAATAAGAAAGTTAAAACCCATTGAATAAAATTGTAATATAAATAGTATAACTACTTTTTATGTTCTAGTTAATCTGGTTTTGATATTAAAAATATCATTTTTGTTAATGTATTTATATGTTTAAATCAAATATTTTCTCAAATGAACTTATATTCATAAAAATTATAAAAATAATTTATAAAATCATAAAAATTGATTTTGTTAAAATAATAATTATTTTTGAATTCGTAATATCAAAATAATCATAGGGTTAATTTTTTAGTATTTATTTCGAAAAGCATCCATTTTTGGAGAATTATAAAAAATACTACATTGTTGTTTAAAAGTGACTTTATAATTTAAATATTTAATTTAATATAAATTAATTTTAAAGTCAAAATATATAAATAATACATATGTTAATCAAATTCAGTTGATTGGAATCATTTTTATAATATAAATAGGTATAAAAAAATATTGAACTTTTGAGCATTTGTTTTACACACATTTAACAACATTTCGCCACATTTGCTGGATTAGCATTAAATGTTATATTAATCTTCTATTAATATAATTTTAAAAAAAGGATATACATGGTTATAATTAGTATGAAAATTTTGTTCTTATATAAATTTTTTTTGAATAATTACTTCTGAATTTTACTTACCACATTTAAAGGTAAATAGTGTAGATAATGGTTAAAATAAGATTATAATAAGGTCAAACTCCCATAATACTTGTCTTAATTTCATTGGATAAGTGTTTTTAGTTTCAAATCAACCTTAGATAAAAAATAAGAACATATTTAATCCACATGTGTAAGATTAATACATTTGTTATATTTTATATAAGGAATTGTTAAAATTGTCAAACACGACTTTTAATAACTAAATTATTTTTAATATAGGAATATACATGAGAAAAATTCAACTATAAATATTTATTAGAAATATATAAAATTTATCTACATAATTATAACTTATTTATAATTTTTTTAATTAACTTGTTAAATTTAATAGTGACACAATGATGATCTAGGAATAGATTTATTAATGGAAAAAATCAAATATATGATATTAATAATATTAAAATAAATAAAATTTTAGGTATTTTATTCCAGATATGAATTTATTGGATATTAATGACATTTTATGGATTATTTAATGTATTTTTTATGGAATAAATGTTTTGTATTTTATAAAAACCATTGTAATAAATGTTTCAAAATTGAAATGATTGAATGTTTAAAATAAATAACATTTTATTAAATGATAAAAAATTCATAAAAATATATATTTATACCAAATAAATAAGATAATGTAAACTATGTCATAAATGATCTAATTGGGGACCTTTTGGTATTTTATTTTGACTATATAAATCATATAGTGTAAAATGGAATGTTGTCACAATAAGAGTTAAATTCATTAACTAAGTATTAAATCCAAAATGTATGGTTGATTTTGTGAGATAAACTTGTATAAAATTCATTGGTTGAGGTCATATCTACCCATAATCATTGTAAATTTTAAATAAGTCACTTTATATTTATTTTATATTGAATATAAATTTATAGTAAATTAATAGTTTTGGAGTTCCCAAAAGTGCCCCTCCCCAGTCTTATAAGAGGGCACATGTCCTTCTCTTTTATTCACACCTTTAAAGCCTTTTGGTTTGTTCGAAATATTTTAATTTATTCTACCAACTTCTCTCCCTTCCACATATATTAATTCCCTTGGAAATAAGAAAACTCAAGGAATCATTTTTCCACAAACCGAAAAAAGTTACCCAATTAAGAGGCAATGAATTCTCTCATGCTCCTTTCATAATTTTCCTTCTACACCACACACACAGTACTTATTAAATTATTGTATTAATATTCCATTATAAATAATAAAATATGATGTGTTTATGCTATTTTATATACTTATATTTACTCACACCTCCATCTAATTGATATCGAACACACAGTTTCTGTGTACAATAAACTACTACCTCACAAAAAGATGATTGTTCATTTTTTCTTTACCACCACTCATGGTGGACATTATGATGGAAAATATATTTATATATGGTATACACAATATTTATTATGTCATTATTCTTATTTATTATTTTTTACCACACATAAATTTTTACTTTCCATTTGGTTTTAATATGATAATCTCGTTTGATGAAGTGTGAACTATCTCCCCTCAAAGCGATGTGATTCATTCACAAACCACATCCAATGTATTAGTGATGGGTTTAGTGAATTTATATTAGATATATAATATTATAATTCTAATATAATAATATATATATACATATATAAATATATATATATATATATGTCATTTTCATACTTTCTTTCAATACGACGGTTAAAACGGAAACAATGTTCATGCGTACATATAGATTATCATGTACATTAACATCGTATACCTTTACATAATTATTTATGATATGGATACATTAATTAAAATATACTACATATACATGATATTTATATTATTATTTACATTTTGGAATCATTGTATAAGTATAACAAGAAATGAAATATCATGTTTAGACACAACCAAAGAACTAAGAGACTATTAGACGAAGTGAAACCTTATCATAAGATGGATTACAAGTGGGTAATATAAGGTCATAAAAAACCATATAAAATATTATATATAATAATAAGCTTCTATAAAATTGGAATAATAATCTTATACTTATTATATAGGATGCATGTTTGAGTATGAAGGGAGTCAAGACACTAGGTAAGGGGATTTATGTATCACCTTTATTTCTTTAATATATATGTCTTATACAGTACTAGTTTATTCTAAGAGGTGTATATACTACCCAAAAATGTTTTTTATGATTCTTATATATACTATTTTTATATTTCTATTTTCTTATAATTTTAATTCTCACATGGGTCATATGATTCTATTGATTACAACATGAGGAGTATTGGTTTCACAATCTCTTCCATATTTTGGATTGTTGTGTTTAAAGTCTCTATTAGGGAATATTTATCATCCATGTACATTTTTTCTAAAATTACTTATATAAAAAAATTACTATTATCATATGGATGTATAAAGTCATTTTACACATTTTTTATTTTTACTCGACGGTTTTAAAGGAATCTTTTTTTTGTTTTCCAAACGATGTACTTTTAAGTTTTCCAGAAAAAGTAAGATCAGAATATTTTTAAAACCATATATGGAATGAATTAATTTTTATTCTTTTATGATGTAGTATTACTTTGATTCTTCCACTACAATATAACAAAGTTATTTCAAAAAATATATTTTCTTTTAAAAATCTGTGACATTTAAAAAAATAAAACTATTTCAGCAAAGAAATAATATTTTCCTCGAGAAAATTATTAAATGATTTTCATGATTCCTTTATATGTTTTAAATATTGTATGAGAAAAGGGTTTTTAAAATTTATTATGTTATAAAAAGTTATTTTTAATGAATTTTATTTCTAAGTGATCTATTAAAATCATTACCCACCTATAAAGACATACTTTGTTATAGTTCTAGAATACCACTGATATTACGTCCATGAATTGCATATGTTTTGATGGAATTAGGTTTATTAATCCCACTTTATAACATGTGTTATGCTTTTGATGATCTGATTAAGAATATTTTATCATTTTCATAGCTTATGGAATGATTTTATGTTTTTATTCCAATTTTATTTCAGGGGTTATGACATTATCACTTATGATATTGTGGAGAATGTATGTATGATTTCATTATGAGATGGATGTAACCTATATCATCATCCAATGAATTGTTTATAGATTTAAATATCATGAGATAATCTAAAATGGCCTTGGGAGGGAACCCTAAATAATAATATGGTACGTTGAGGGAACTCATTATACTAAGACTACAATGGGAGTGAACCATGAATACTAAGATGACCATGGGAGTGAGCCATGACTACTAAGATGGAATATAGAGTGAACCAATACGAATTATATGGTTGTGGTAGTGATTCCTTGGATACTATTGAAATCGGTATATGCTTACGTGTTTCCCAGACATCCATGTTTTATTCCAATGTTTTTCTTTCATATCTTATGTTATAAGTTTCATTATAATTCATGTCTTTTGAACAACTAATCATTATGTCATGATTATTAATATAATCATTGATATGAATGGTATGATATTATATTTTCATAATCCTGTTCTAATACCCATATCCTCATCATTATTCTTACATGTCTCTTTTGTTTAGCCATACTGAGCATCTGAGAACACCCTTTTTTTACTTTACCCAAGGTTATGAAGAATTGTTTTTGGTATAAGTTCTAAAGGTAGAGATCATTATGGTAGATGTTGAAGATTTTTTTCCATGATAGATTATTTTTTTTCCATGTTTCCAAAGACCTTAAACTATTACAGTCCTTGGGCTTTTATTATAATAATTTACTTAATATTCATCTAAAATGACATAATATCGATGTATGTCAATCCTGGGTTGATATAGGTGGTTTCAAAAGACTTGTTTTGTCATCCGTTGGAATCTATTATGAGAAAATATTACTGATATCCCTAGGTATATTTATAAGGATATGTTTAGAGATGTTTATAATAACATGTATAAGGATGATTCAATGTTTTGGAAAATTGTCTTTGAATTTTGGAAAAGTTTAGAGTGAGTGTTATCCTATAAATACATCACTTTATAGATACTACAAGTGGATGTGGCTCTAGCCCAGATGTACCTAGGAGTAAAAAATATGAAATGATGTTCCATCCCTGACTCATGTTAATATAGTGTATGAAAATTGGCCTAGCGACACACATGGATTGACAATCCTTGGGGATATTATTTGGAAATTGACAAACTCTTCAAAATCGAATAGGAAAGATTTAAATAATATTTAGTTACTAATAACCTATGATAAAACTAAGGAGTCATATTTTAAGAAATATTTTATAACTTGTATATCATATAAGTGGGTTTTATGATTACATGATACATCTATATGATAATCATTTCTTATTCAAATATTATTGGTTTCAAACAACGGATAGATACAAAATGAATTGGGTTAGCATTGAAACTAATGGAAAAATTGGTGACTATAATCAATGAAATTGGGTAGTGACTCGAGAGAATGATATTGTGATTATTTCAAATCAGTTATCATGATATATAATTAATAACGTACATATTAGAGTCCTTCCTAAGTAATAAAAAAATGTAAGAAGGAATCATATGCTCAAATGGAGAGGAACGTAGATGAAATAATATTAATGTTCCAACATGTCAAGAATATGGGAACACGAAGCTTGAAGAATACCTCAAATGGAGGGGAAGATGTTATGTGTGTGGGAAAAAGTATCATAGAGTGAAGAACTTGCCTAGAGTCCAATTTATTATTTGTTTAGAACATGGTCATTACCCAACTCAATGACCTAACCTAGGAATTTTCATATAAATAAAATAATAAACAATTCCATTCCAATAAATTAAGAGGATGTATTGAAGTGTTTATGAATTTGGATTCAAGAATAATGAAATATATAAGGATTGTTTAGTAAATATTTGTTTCATTGATAATTGAAATGAATATATTTAATTGTTCTTATGAAATAGATATGTGATGGATAAATTTTTATTAATGGATAGATAACTCTTAATCTGTTCCTTATTTTTAGATAATGATGATGGGATAATGATATGATTGATATGAATAAGTAAAATTGATGGTACTAATTTCCTTGAAACTAATTTAGGATTTTTTTTGAAATGTGGGTTATGCAATTATAGATTAATTTTACAACATTTTGGACTTAAGAATAATGAAAAATGCATGTTTTCATTAGGGAATTATGGTAAAACATGGTATTACCCAATTTCAAGTGAACAATTGATTACGTTATTCACATATTTGGATTGTGAAAATCAAGAGCTACATTAAGATATATGGTTGATAAATGTTAAAATGAGATTAGTGATCCTCTTTCAGATGTTATGGATATTCATTTTTCAGAAATTATATAAGGTTATCATGTTTTAGAAAGATTACGGTAAACTTGTAATTTTGTTTGTTTGAATAAAGTATTATCTCACCATAGGTGGAATTATGCATAATTGGTAACTTTTGATAACTTTTTAGTTATTTTAAAGACATATGTAAAGAACTATAATTATATTTACTAATATCATGATGTATTAATGCTTTTGGAATTAAAAATTTTACTTTATTTCTCAAAATTATGATAAGGGGTGAAAATTGATCTAGTATCCCAAGGGGGAATTTATGTTGAAATCCGGTAAGTATATATTCCCTTGAAAATTCTTCAACATTAGGAAAAATAATCATGATGTAAAATGGTTTCCAACTACCATTATTTTTTATGATATCAATGACCTATTTCATGCTTCCTTAGATTATGGATTTCTGATTGATGACATAATTTGGATCACCTAGTTTTTTATGAACAATGATCTATATAAATCTCTATGATTATTACGGTTTTCCCACCATGTCTAAATCTTCACCTATGTTATCCTATTTGGAATCCAAGTTATGAGTTACCTTGGTTAACTATTATTTTCCCACTAATAATTTTTAAAATAATGCTTTAGAATTAGTTATTATGATGTTGGTTTCATTGAAAGAAACTATCGAGTATTAAACCTTTGATATCCCAAAGGAATTTGGAGAGAGAAATTCATTTTACAGTTGGTAGAATGTATCACCCTAATATTTTATAAATTCATTTTTTAAAATTAATTCCCCATTTTGGAAAATTTGACATCATGTAATACTGAATATATATTTCTATAATTATATATGTGAACTATATATTATACAACACCAAAGGAATCATTCACTACAAGAAACACTAACTTGACTTGCATTACAGGAAGCGCGAAGTTTCTGCAAAATGACAATTAACTTTTATAATTATTTCAAAAATACATTTATAACCTATATGTGAAAAATGTTATATGAATAGTAATAACTACATTTTAAATGCTAGTTATAATGATTTTGATAGTGAAAACCCAATTTTTTTGTAATGTCTTTAAAGTTTTAAAACTATTATTTTCTCAAATGAACAGATTTTCATGAAAAATGATAAAATTAATTTTTGACACTCATAGAAATTGATTTATTTAAAATAAAAATCAATTTTGAATTTTTAATATCAAAATTAACATAGGGTGATTAATTCTCTTAAAAGATTGAATTTTATATGAATAGTACAAAATACTTTACTGTATTTAAAAACCGACTATAACCTTTGAAATATTATTTTAAATTAAATTTATTTTAATGAAATAATTGATCCATAATAAATTTATTAATCCAATTTAGTTCATTAGAATCAATTTTTATAATAGAATTATATATAAATAAATTATTGATGTTTTGAACGTCTCATTTACTCGCCTTCTAGCCACATTTTCTAGATTAGCATTTAATATTACTTTACCACTAATGCAAATTGAATTTATAAAAATTAAAATACATTGTTGTATTAATAATGAAAAATGTTGTATAATATGATCAATATAATTTTTGTTGAATTAAAACTTTTGAATTTTATTTTTCAATGTTAAAGTTAAATATGGTAATTAGAGGTGAAAAAGAAAATTATAATAATATAAAATAACCCAAACACTTGTCTTATTATTTTGGTAATATTTCATCAATGAAAATCATCTTTAGGCTTAAAATTTTATCCTTTTGAAGAAACTAGTGTTAGATTAGAGAATCTATTAAACTTTACATAAATAAGAGATAAAATGTCATATTGAAATTTTAATAAATAAAAAAAAATTATATAAGGTAATATATAAGAAAACATCGACTATATATATTAATAGAAAATATAAATAATTTATCTACATCATGATAATTTTTTTTATAATTTTTAGTTATTAAATATTTCTATTTAATTTTGACATAATGATGATGAAGTAATATATTTATTAAAGTAATAATCTGATCACTTATATTGATAATATTAAAAAATTTATCATTTCAACTATTTTATTACATCCATGAATTTTTTGATTTATATGAAATTTTAGGTATGCGTTAATGTAGGTTGTTTTTAGTAATCATGTGGTTATGATTTAAAATTAATTAAAGTAATAAATAGTTTCAAAATTGACATAAATGATATTTTAAGATAAATAACATTTTATTATATGATAAAATTTTATAGCAATATATATCTACAGAAAATAAATATGAAAATTTAAAGGATTCATAAATTATTGAACTGGGGTTAATTTTTAATTTTATAGTAAATATATTTATTATATTTTGTAAAAAGACATTTTTTCACTATATGAGATAAATTGCTTAACTAAGTGATAAATTCAAAAGATGTGATTAATTTTGTGCCTTAAAATGTTCAAAATTCCTAGTTTGAGGGCATTTTAACCCCGTATCAAGTTATATTCGAAATAAATAACTTTTTATCTATTGGAAATCTAAAATAAATTTATTATATATTAATATTTTTGGAGTTTACTAATGTTCCCCTCCAACTCTTATAAAAGGGAACCTCTCTTTCTCATTTATTCGCATCTCAAAGGCCTTTTGACTCACCCAAAACCTATCCATTTCTAATCCCATATTAACTGCCTTAATCCTTGAATCATTTATTTTGGAATAATTAAAATTAATGAATCCTTTTCGAACAAACCAAAGAGAGTTACTTGATTTTGAGGTAACATCTTCCCTCGTTCTCCTTTCATAAATTTCCTTCTCCACCCCTAAAGTCTCTTTATTACACTATTTTATGACTAAATAAGTATCTTCAATATAGTAGTATGTTTTTATTAAAATATTTGTCCCTACACTTACTCACACATTCATATAATGGAAATCTAACATACTATTTCTGTTTACGGTGAACTACTGCCTCAAAAACAACAACTGTTCATTTTTCCATTTCCACCTATCCTGGTTTCCATGAAGATGGAAAATATATCTATATATTTAATATATAATATATATTATGTATTTTTTATTCATTATTCCTTTTTCAAAATTCATACCCTTTTACTTACCTTTTGGAGTTAATCTGATAATATTGTTTGAGGAAGTGTGGACTATCTTCCCTCAAGGTAATGTGATTTATTCACTCACCATATAAATTGTGTTAAGGATGGGATTAGTTAACATATAGGATATATATTATTTAATAATGGATCTATAATAATGTTATATGTATATACTTATTGATATATACATATAAAATTTACATACATTCTTTCAATACGATAGTTAAAATGAAAACAATGTTTTTACGTACATACGGCTTACCATCTCCATAAATGGTGTATTCCATTTAATAATTCATTAAGATATTGATTGTTTTAATATAATTATACTTAAAATAAATGATATATATGTCATGATTTAAATTCTGGAATACTAATATATGAATAAGTACAGTCAATATAACATGTTAAGACAAATTCCAAGAACAAAAGGGTATATTAATCAATGTGAAATTGTATCATTGGATCATTAAAAAAAGGTAATATAAGGTCATAAAAAAACCATATGTGTTATTATATATAAGAATATTATTCTATAAATGATTCATAATAAACATATATTTATTATACAAGATTCTTTTTCAAGTTGGAAGAGGGTCACAACACAATGTAAGGTATTTATGTATCACATTTATTTTTTTGTGACACATGTCATATAAACTACTTGTTTCTTCTAATTGGTGTATATAATACATATAATGGTATTTTATGAGCCTTATCCCAAATATTATGATATTTCTGTATTCTTATAATTTTCATTCATACATGGGGAATACTATTCTATTGAATATAAAGTAATGAGTATTGATTTCACAATCTCTTGCATATTTAGAATTCCTTCATTTTAAGTATTTATTGGGTAATATTTATCATTCATGTCCATGTTTTCTAAAAAAAATTCCAAAATGTATTATTATTCTCATACATATTTTTAAAGTCATTTTTACACATTTTTTAATTTTTGAGTTAATGGTTTTAATAGAATATTTCTTCTGTTTTCCAAATGAGGTGCTTTTTACATTTTCGAAAATAGTACAAGAAGAATGTTTTTTAAAACATATAATGAATCAATGTATTTTCACACTTTTATGATGACATATTACCTTGAATCTTCCCATACAATCTTACAAGGTAATTTTGAAATAAAATATTTTCATTTAAAATTGTGTGGCATTTTAAGAAAAGAAAAATATTTCAGTGAAGAAATTATATTTTCCTCAATAACTTTTTAAAATGAAATGAATTTCGTTTTTATATGATTTCAATGTGGTTTAGAAAAGGGTTTTGGAAATGTATAATGTTTTAAAAGGTGATTTTTAACTAAAATTCAAGTTTCAAGTGATCATTTAAAATTCTTCCCGACCTATTATGACATGCTCTCTTATAGTTCAATACTACCATTCATAATATTCTCTTAATGGTTTATGATTTAATGACATGATGATTAAAAACCTCACTTATATTCACAGGTTTATTCATTTGATGAAATTATAATGAAACCCATATTCTTTTGATAGATTATGATATTATTACACATTTATGATTCCCATTTTATGTCATGGGTTACTATATTATTGTTTATGATCTTGGGGAAAATATATATATGATTTCATTATGAGATGGGTGGGACCTATGTCTCCCTCTAATGAATTGGGTAATAATTTATATCCAAGGAGATGAACTAAAATGATCTTGGGAGTTATCTTTTTCAACTAAGATGGTCATGAAAGTGAACAATGAATACTAATAATATACGAGGAGTGAACTCATGCTAGTAAGATGGCCATGGGAGTGAAACATGACTACTAATGTAGGATGGGGAGTGAACCCACACTATTAAGATGGTTGTGTTTGAGATTATTTGGATACTATGGAAATATTATATTCTTATGTGTTTTACACACATCCATGTGTTATTACTATGTTATTCTTTCATGGATTAAACTATTTATTTCACTATGAATCATTATTTGGAGAAGAAAGTCGTTATGCTAGGATTCATGTTATGATATTTGCTAAGTAAGGTATTATATTATTTTTTCATGATCATGTTCTCATACCCTATTCTCTTATTTATGCTTACATATCTCCCTTATTTACCCTTAATAAGCTTCTTTTCTCACCCTTTTGTTTCCTTTCCCTCAGGTTAAAAATAATGGTTTTAGGTATAAGTACTAATTTTGTAGAACATTATGGGAGATGTTGAATATATTTCACCAGGATAGAAGATTTTGATTCCATGATTCTAAAGACACTAATCTATTTTGGTCCCTAGTCCAATATTATTGTAATATACAGAATATTCATCTAATATGAAGTAATATCCTTATATGTTAAAACTGAATTTCTATAGTTAGTATTAAAGTAATGTTTTAGTCAACCATTGGAAACTATAATGAGAAAAATTTTATGAGATCCCTAGGTATATTTCTTAGGATATATCAATATATGTCTCTAAAGATATGTATATGGATGATTCAATGTTTATGAAAATATCCCTAAATTTGGGTGATGGATAGACAATATGGTTTCCTCAAAATAAATCCCCTTCTTTATACTACAAGTGTATGTGGCTCTATTCTAGATGTACCTAGGAGTGACAACTCCAAAAAGACGTTCTGAGCCTAACTCTGTGTAATCCGGTATACAATAATGGGCCTTACTACACACCGTGTTCGACACTCCAAAGGGATATTCATTGGAAATTCACAATATTTTCACAAAACATCATGAAGGAAATAAATATGATTTGGTTAATAATTACATAGGATAACAATGTGGAGTCATGTTTTAAGAATGGTGACATAATGTTGATATCATATAAGTTGTTCATGTGGTAATTTGATTCCTTGTTATGATAATCATTTCTTAATGAATTCTTTTTTGTTTTAGACAATAGAGGGAACCAAATGGAATTGGGATTGCACTAAATTTAGTGGAAAAATTTGAGACTATGAGTAATGAAATTGGGTAATGGCTATAGAGATAGATATTGTGATTATACCGAATTTTTTATCAGGATATATGATTAACAAGGTGGATATTAGTGGTATTATTAAGCCCTATAAATTGGGAATAATGACTCTTATGCATGTCCGCATGGTGAGAAACAAAGTGGAAAGGGGATTCAGTGTCCTATATGTTAAGTAGAATTGAAGAAAAATCATGAGGAATACCTCAAATGGTGGGGTAGATGTTAACTATATGGAAAAAAGGGTTAAAGAGTGATGAAATATCATGTTTTTTAGTGTATTATCTTTAGAGATCATGGGAATTACCCAAATCAATTCCTTGAACTAAGAATTTACATCTATATCAAAGAAGGACTAATTCAGATCCAATCATTTGAGAGGACATATTGAAGTGCTAATGTATTTGGATTCAAAAATTATGAAATAAATAAGAATCGTTCAATTTATTTGATTTCTACTAAGGATTAACATGAATACATTGAATTGTTCTTATGGAAAAGATAATTGATGATGAAATTATTATTAAGGAAATCATAACCCTTAATATGTTCTTATGCTTAGATAATGATTTATGGATAATTATATTATAGATATGAATAATTATATTGGATAATGTTGATGTACTTGCAAATAAGTAAGGATTTACTGATATGTGGGGTATGCTTTCATGGACGACATTTAAAAATCATTGTAATTATGAATAATGAAACATGAAATTTTTCAATAAGGATTTATGGTAAATCACGATATTACCATGGTTCACGAGAATATATGATTAAGGTATACACATATTTTAAATATGTGAAACGGGAATAGACTAATGATATACGGTGGATAAATGATATGATGATATTAGTTCCCACATTCAAATGTTTTGGATTTACAATTTTTAAAAGGATTGTAAGGATTTAAATTTATATAAGTTTTATGTTAAACTTGTGATTATGTTTGTGAAATTAAATATTATCTAACCATTGGTAGAATTATAAAAATTTGATAACATTTGGTAATGCTTCATGAATGAAAAATTCATCTTCAATTCTTAAAATATCATTATAATTATAAATTGATCTACCAAAAAAGGGGATGTTATTCTGAAATCATGTAAGTATATGTTGTCTTAAAATTTCTTCCACATTTGGAAAATAATCATGATGTAAAAGGGTGTCATATTATCATCATTTTTGATGACATCAATTACCACATTGATATTTCTGTAGACTATGGTTTTCTGATTTTTAACATTCCCTAGATCACCCGATTTCTTGAGATTAGTGATCATTATCAAACTCTATGATTATTTATAATTTTCATCCATGCCAAAATCTTCACATGTGTTCTCTTATGTGGAAACCTAGTTATCAGTGAGTTTGGGTTACAATTATTTCACATCTATTAATTTTTAAAAAGTAAGTTTTATAATTCATTATTATGATGCGATTTTCATTGAAATATACTATCATGTATTAAACCTTTGATAACAGAGGCAAATTTAGAGGGAAGAATTCACTTTTAGAGGGATATAATGTAACACACTGATATTCATTTAAAATTATTTTTTCGAGTTATTTTAACCATTTTGTTATTTTCATTTTATGTAATACTAAATATATAATTTAATTATTATATATAACCACTAAGAATTATGCAACACTAAAAAGAAGCTTTCACTACACACATAACCATCTTGGCTTTTGTTACACACAATACTGAGTTTTTTAAAAACAACACTCTACTACTATTATTATTATTTAAATAAGATAGTTATAACCTAGCCATTAAACTTCTAATATGAATTATGATAATGACATTTTAAATGCTAGTTTTAATAATTTTTATAATTAAGAATATAATTTCTGATAATGCCTTTATGTGTTTAGAACTATTGTTTTCTTAAATGAGGTATTTTTCTTCAAAATTTATAAAATTAATATTAGACAGTCATGAATATTTATATTTTTCAAAAATCATTTTGGAATTCAGAATATCAAAATTCAGTTGTGGCGAATTTTTGGTATTTTCTTGAAAAGATAAAAAAATTTATGAATAGAAAAATTACTAAATTGTAATTAATAACAAACATCTTAATTTAAATAATTATTTTACTTCAATTCCATTTTATATTCACAATTAAAAAATGATACATAAATTATTCCAATTTAGTTTATTGGAATAGATTTTATAATAGAAATAGAAGTAAAAAAGCTATTGAACATTTGAATGTCTCTTTTACCCGCCTTCTAGTCATGTTTGGGTGATTTTCATTATATATAATTTTACCTCTTCTATGAATTGAATTTCTAGAAACAAACATACAGGGTTGTAATTATTATGAAAATGTTGTTCTAATAGGATCAAAATAATTTTTTTAAAATATAAAGATTTTAATATTATTTAAGACAGTTAAATCTAAATAGGGTAATTAAAGGTAAAAATAATATTATAATAATAAAAAATTACCCGAACAGTTTCCCTAATTTCATTGGAAATTTTTTTTCGACTCAAGTCATCCTTAGGTCTAAAATTTGAAAATTTTTATGCCACTTGTGTCAGATTATGACATTTGTTATATTTAATGTAAATAAGAGATAAAAATGACATATTAAGATTTAAATAACTAAATGATTTTTAATATAGCATTATACATAAGAAAACATTAAATATAAATATTCCTTAGAAGGATAATAAATTTTTCTACGTCATGATAAATATTTATAAAATTTAGACATTTAAAAATTAAATTAAATTTTGATACAGTGATAATGTAATAATAGATTTATTAATGGACGAATTATATAAATGATATTAATAATATTAAACAAAATATCATTCGAGATATTTCAAGTTTTCCATGAATTTTTTGGATGGATATGACTTGTTAGGGATGATTTAATGTAGTTATTTTGTAAAGAAATCAATTTTTAGGATTTTTGTTGTTGTTTATATTTCATTGGTTGAGGGGATTGAAACCAATTCTAATCTTAACATTGAAATAACTCACTTTGTAGAAATATGAAATCAAAAATCAATTTAAAATAAGTTTATATTGTTGTAGTTTCTTAAAGTGCACCCCCCCCTCTTATAAAAGGTCACATATCATTATCTTTTATTCAAACAACTTATGCATTTTTCATATCCAAATCCTATATATTTCCCCTCCAAAATTTCCCCCGTTCTCCTGAGAAGCATTACCAGATATAAAAGATAACTCAATAAAGTCTTTTTCACAAACCAAAAGGTCTTACCTAATTAAGAGATAACATCTAATCTCATGAACCTTTTATAATTTTCTATTCCACCCCATACACTCTCTTTATTCCATTATTTTTATGAAAACACCAGTATCCTCAATGTAATAGGATTTTGTTATTATAATGTTTCTAACTACACTTACACACAAATCCATTTAATGGATGTCAAACATATTGTTTCTCTGTATAATGAACTATTGGCTCACTAAATGATGACTATTCTTTCTTCCATTACCACCAAACATGGTGCCCATTCTGATGGAAACCCTATCTATGTATGTTATATACAATATTTATTATTTCATTAAGATTATTTATTTATATTTTATAAAAAATTCATTTTTTTACTTTAAATTTGTTGTTAATACGATAATATTATTTGAGGAGGTGTGGACTACTTCACCCTCGAAGGGATGAGATTTTTTCACAAAACACATAGAATATATTAAGGATGGGCTTAGAGAAATTATATGATATTTATGATATAATCATTCTACTGTACTAATTATATTTATACATATATATATACATATGTCATTTAAATACTTCCTTTCAATATGACAATTAAAACAGAAACAATGTTCATGTGTTCATACGGCTTGCAGTCTCCATGAATGGTGTATTCCATTTGATACTTCCTTATGATATAGATTAGTGTAATATACATATAATGGATATAAATTATATATACATAATTATTTGCCTTCCTGAATCACGTTATAAGTACAAGGACCCACGATATAATAATTTAAGACACAGTTGTGTAGAACAATGAAAATATTACCCAATGAAAAACATTAACTAATTATCAATAACAAGTTGGTAATATAATGAAATAATCAAACCATATGTTGTATTATATACAGTAAAATATTTATAACAAAATTATATTTATTATACAAGATTCTTTTTCATGTACGAATAGATTCAAGACACAAGGTAAGGGGATTTATGGCATACCATTATTTCATTTTGACACATGTCTTGTAATGTACGTTTTTCTTATATTATTTTCATATATTTACCATAGATGTATTTTGTGAGTATAATCTGAAACTTATTATATTTAAATATTCTTATAATATTCATTTCTACATGGGGAATACGATTATATTGATTATAACGTGATGAGAACAGATTTCACAATCTCTTCCATATTTCAGATTGTTTCATAATAAGTCTCCATTAAGGAATATTTATCATCCATGGCAATGTTTTATAAATGTGTTTTCATAAAATGTTTTAGTTTTATCTTATAGATGTTTAATGACATTTTTACACATCTTTTACTTTTTGATTTCATGGTTTTAAAAAAACCGTTCATTAATTTTCTATACGAGGTACTTTTTACTTTTCCAAAATAAGTACAAGATGAATGTATTTAAAAACATATTTGGCATGAACTTATTATTATGATTTTATGATTCCATAATATATTAAAGCATTATCTGCAATCATACATGTTTATTTTAAAATAAAATATTTTCCTTTAAAATTTCCCGACATTTTATGAAAAGGAAACAATTTTATGAAAGAAAATATATTTTCCTCAAGAACTAATTTAAATGAATTTCATGATTCTTTTCTTTGTCTTCAACGTGGTTAAAAATGGGCTTTAAAAATGTTTTTTGTTTTAAAATGAAATTTTTATGAAAAATTCATTTTCTTAGTGATCTTTTAAAATCCTTCCACAACTATGATTACATACATTGTTATAGTTCAAGAATACTGTTAATATTATTTCACTAAATGGATTTATATTTTAATGGCATGATTTTTATGAAACAAAATTACTTTTAGGGGTTATGGTTTTGATTAAATTATTATGGAACTTGTATCTTTTCAACAATTTATGATATAAATACACAGTTATGATTCACATTTTATTTCATGGGTTATGATATTATGCCACATATATAGGATTTAATTATGAAATGAGTGGGACCTATAACTCTCTAAAATGAATGAGGTAAAGATCTATATATCATGAGATTAACTAAGATGTCTTTAAATGTTAATCTTGACTACTAAGATGGTCATGGTAGTGAACCATGATGATTGGGTTGGTACATGGAGTGAACTCATGCTAATAAGATAGTCATGGGAGTGAACCATGATTATGTAGATGGTATGGGGAGTGAAAACATAATACTAACATGGTCTTGGTAGTGATGTCCTTATAAGGACCCGGCCATAAAACAATACATAATATTGAATTAAATGAAAAATTCACATTGAGGATATTTTCAGGTGTAGAGTTGTAGAGGATTAGGCCATAACTTTACATAACAACCTGAATAATACATATAGACACTACTTCTCAGCATCCATTTTTTTCATAAAATAAAAACTCTTAAAAAGAAACATGTCTACTTCCATGTTTTAAATAGAATGACTTTTCCTTGATCCCATCCTCGACATTTTTCTTCTTTAAGTATTGTGGAAAACCATTCCAAAACATGGGATGAGAATTAAAAGCTTAGTAAGGGTTATAAAATAAGGAAGGAAAACATTATCCCATCAATAAATACAAACCATACTTTTAAATCATAACATACCTTACGAAATCATAATATTTAAGAATAACATAAAAAATCAGAAATCATAAAGGTTACTTATGGAATCCATATCAAACTTACATTGTAACTATCACATCTACGTAGGGAGTTACACTTGGAATATCCATAATAGTATTTTCTCTATATCTTTTAGGAGAAACATCATGTTTACCTTCGTCACATTACCCAATGCATTGGAGAGCTCTCTCGAGCTCACCGGCGCTAGGTATATCACGAAACCACTCGTAAATGTAACCAATGCCCAATAACTGTAACATATTAATCGCATATAACACAAGCATAAAGGAAATTTAACATTTCCACATTCCAATCACAATATATCAAATCAATATATTGATGTAAACAATTCTTTATCAAACCATTTTCAGAAACCATTTAAAACATTTAATAAAGGGATTTTTTAATCCAATTATCCCATACCACTTTAAAACTATTAAAGGAATTATCATTTTAATAAATTAATATTCATGTAATTAAATCCTTACAACATTTTTAAAACATGGACATTAATGAGAAATATTTAGAGGAATAAATATTTAAAACATTTAAACCGATATTCTAGTTAAAGAACTTTTAACAAAATTAGGTAAGCTTGAATACAAATAATTGAGGAATAGCATCTAATCAAAAATTTATAATATCATGATAATAAAGGTATTCATGATATAATATGTCAAATGGAATTATATACACCATATAGGAGTGAATTGGTGCATAACAACAATGATGCCTCTGTGGAAATGAAAATTGAGATGAAATCTCTTATAAAGATGGAATCCATAAATTAAGGATAAGTAAATCACATAATTTTGTGTGAAAAATATAGATAAACCCAATATAAGTGGATATTATGAGTAAAATTATCAGAGGTCATTCACAAATATTCATATGATGACATATTCAAGATGTACAAGTTGTCCCAAATAAATTGAAATTGGGTTAAGAAGTTCCCTTATAAAAATTTTCCATCCTAATGACATCACTTTAAAATTCAATAAATTAGTTGATGAGATAAAAAGGGTATCTCATCACATGGAAATAATTTTTAAATCAATATTGATATAGAAGAGAAGATCCCAACATAATAAGATGTAAATTAAAATACATTACAAAAGGAAGTCTTTTAAGAAGAGGAGGGTGAAAGGTTCCCTTACCGATTTGTTAACTTACAAAACATACTCCACATGAAAGAAGGATCATACAATGAAGATATAAATACTCATAAATGAAATTATATTACACAAATAGTACAATTATGTGCAGTACATGCACCACACAAAAATAAATAGTGGAAAATATAGCATAAATCTCAAGGGAATAAAAAGTGAGATGAAACCCTTAACCATGTTGTAATCAACTAAGTCGTATGACCAAAACATAATAAACACCTGATGAATCACAAAATAACATGAATAAAAAAATAACCATGATAATATATATCAAGGGCAGTATACATTACACCACATGCAATAAATAAGTGGTGAACAATGGAATTCTCACGGAATTAAAAGTGAGATAAGATATCTCTTACCTCGTGTCCAACTTGACTTGTTTGTTCCTTGTTCTTCCGAAATAATAAACAAAAGCTAATTTAAACTTATTTAATAACCTTTTTAAATTTTATTATCTCTTTTGTACCACTTATTACTAGGTTATAAACATTATGCAATCATTTATGTTAATAATGGTCATTTGGTCGATATTTGGTACTTGAGTAAAAAATGAACACCTTATAATTACAGGTTGTCCATGTGGTCAATAGTACATTATCCCCAGACTGATATTCATTATTTAGGTATCATATATATCACATATATACAGTATATATTTGTATTTATAATAGTACATAACATTTGGAGATAAGAAATGAAATGAACCATTCATGGAGACGGTAAGACGTAAGTACGCATGAACTTAACTTTCATTTCTATTTCATATTTTAATGGAATTAAAAAAAATATTTTTGCATAGGCATATTATAATTCTAGTATAATATCATTTATAATTTCAATAACATTATCCTTTATAAGTTTCATGTATGGTATGAACGATTCATATCACTTTGAGGGGGCAGAAGTCCGCACATCCTCAAATGAATTTATAGCATTTATCTATAATGGAAACGATAATGGCGTGCTATAAATGGAAAATACCGAATAATACAGAAAAGATAAACATAATATATATCATATATAAATATAGTTCCATCATAATGGCCTCCATGAGAGGCGGTATGAGTTAATTGAACAATCATCGTTTCGTGAGGCGTTAGTTTTCCATC
The DNA here is from genome assembly GCA_963277665.1 of Viscum album. Classification (NCBI taxonomy): domain Eukaryota; kingdom Viridiplantae; phylum Streptophyta; class Magnoliopsida; order Santalales; family Viscaceae; genus Viscum; species Viscum album. The sequence goes on along the minus strand of OY728155.1, from coordinate 944,127,038 downwards.
AACAGAAACACTGTGTTCTTCACCCATTAGATGGAGGTGTGTGCGTGTGTAGTTATAATAATTCTCATAACAACATCATAGTATATTTTTAATACAGGTTTTGTTATAAAATGATGGAAAAAAATATTTTAGGTGTTGGAGAAGTAAAATAATATAAAGGAAGATAAGAGAAACTGTTACCTTTAATTTGGGTAACTTCCTTTGGTTTTAGCAAAAATGACTTCTTGAAGTGCCTTATGGCCATGGTAAGGCCTATAGGAGGAGGATAGGGATGTAGGATGATTAACTGGGTAGATTTTGGATGATCCTAAAGGCTTGAGATGTGTGATTAATTGGTTAGAAATGGTCTCCTTTTATAAGGGGGAGGAGGGGATCTTTTGGAAAGTGTTAACATATTATTTTATTATAAACTTTTATTCTGTTTAAAAAGGTCCAAAAATTATTTGATTTGAAGCTAAGATGAATCATGGCCGAAATGAAATCAACTAATTAGAATTGGACATGTTTTGTATGTTATTGTAATATTTATAATCTTATTTATTTAAATGATTTATTAATGATGTAAACATTGTATCATTATTGTGTAATAAATAATTTACATTATTCAATATCTAAAAATTATAAAACAAGTAAAATGATGTATGAAATCATTTTATCTTTCCAATTAATATTTATATTAAAAAATATTACTTATATAACACCATATAAAAATTAATTTACTAAAATATTTTTGTTTATGTCATTTTTCCTTTACATTAAATTAGTTAATCTAAAGCGTCATTAGCATTCAGAAGTGGCTCCATGTGGTCCCAAAATCGACCCAACGATGCCTGTGGTAGGCGATTACTCATCCAATAAGGGTATTACAAGTGTTAAGGTAATTTGTAATTATTATAATATTATTTTTACCTTGAATTACCCTATTTACATTTAACCGTGGTAAATAAAAGTAAAAAGTTACTATTCAACAAAATTTATTTTCATCTTATTGAACAAAATTTTACATTTCAAAAATAACCATGTATGTCAGATTTTTGAAATTCAATTCACAGCAGTGGTAAAATTTCATTTAAATGAAATAGTTAGTTTTTTTACTATGACTTCGTGCTTTCACTATTAATCAAAAATTAAGGTTTTTCAGATAATACCAAAATTTCAGCCTGAGCTATATTTGATATTACGAATTGCAAAATGTGGTCTATTTTACCAAATTCTAAAAATATAATTTTTAATAATTAATTTAAAATTAATTCCCTTTATCAAAAAAATAGCGTGTTTTTAAGAAATAATTACTATCAAAAGATTGATACTTTTTTATGTCCAATTTCAAAGTGAAATTAATTCCAACGGCCAAAATTGGATTAAATAGTAAAAATATATTCTAATTACACTTTAAAACCAATTATAAAGATAATATATCCATATAAATAAATTAGATTGAAGGGAAGTTTTGAATTAAAATACAATATTTTTAACTATTCATTTATAATTCATCTGTATCGAAAAAATTACAAAAATATACACAAAGTATGTTTTGATGTCCCCATTATAAATAAAGATTTTATTTGGTAAAATAGAATTAGTTAAATTTACCAAAACTAAATTTAAATAGGTTTCTCCGTTAAAAGGCGGTAAATTGACATTTTAATGTAAATTATTCTTAAAATTAGATTCATTCAAATTTTAAGCCTATAACATTTATTGGATAAATATAAATATATTTAAAAAACATTGATAATCATATTGTAGTTACTTTTGTTCATTCCTACCAATAAAAAGGCGAGGAGTTAACTACCATTTTAAATTATAATATTATATTATTATAGTGCAACGTAAGATTTCAACGAAACCTATTGTTGCGTATCGAGTAAGCTATTGAACATAGCATCCCCTTTATAGTAAATTTAATAACTAATCTAAAAATATTAATAAGTATGAAAATTTCATATTCTTTGTTTACCTGGGATGTTACATCCTTCCCCCCTTTTGATAATTTTATCCTCGCAATTTTAAATTGGGTTTGGAAACTTCATTGAAAGTCCCACATCAGAAAAGAGTTAGTAAAAACATTACTTTAAAAGAGAGAAATAAAAGTACAATGGTCACCCGAGATAACCCGAACATAGATTCCATGTAGGAGAACTTGGATATGGAAGGGAGAATAAATGGTCACGTTCTGATGGAGAGTGATAGAAAACATGATTAGGAGAATGTTAACCACTATAAAATCACAAACTTATGATGTATTAAAGGGTCATTGATTACCCAATAGGAAACGTAAACATACAGTTTTTTTTAAATTCCTTTTCATAATTTGAAGTTATTCATTTACTACATAGAATATGAATATAATGATATATACTTACCTTCAATTAGAGTTTCATCCTTTAATAAGTTTCTACCAGAAACTAATCTTTTCTCCAAATAAATAGCATTCTAAAAGACATGGTCACATCAAATGTAAATGAATCATCCTCTTGAGAATCACATAATCCACAAAAATAGAAATATATATTTCCCTTGTCCTTAGACATCAACTAAAACCAAAATGGTTACTATGAGATCATATAATCCCCCAAAAGGATAATCTTTTATAAAAATGAATACTACTATTATTATCCAAAATTCTACAAAATGTACCCAAAGTTCAGGAAAGACCATTCAATACAAAATTATCCTTAAAATTCATCAAAATAATTAAAACAAATATTGAATCCCAAAACTCATAAGGATTTAAATCATGTAGTCTTCCATAGTAAATCTGAATATTTATCCCCAAAAACATCGACTACTCTTAAAGTCTCATACTGAAGTGTAATTAACTTAATCACATATTCTCTATGATAGGTTAATCATTTCCATAAAAAACCCAAATCACCTTATGTCCACAATTAAAACATATATTCTTCCAAAATATTATTTCAACTATTACTCCACAATTTAAGTCCCAAGGTATTTTATTTCCCCCAAAGCACATGGTGTTCCCAAAAGAGAGAATGTATTCCAAAATAACCTTTACCACTTAATCAATAAATAATTTTTATATAGTAAATATTTCTATTTGATAACACATATAATCCCAAATAAACTTATTCTTGCACAATAGAATCATTTAACTAAAAATAATTAGTCATACTAACCACGGACATCACGTAGTCCAGTGGTAGGCGATAAATCCCAATCGTACTTTGGTTGTGGGTTCGATTCCTACAGCTTTGTCCAACGCGATGGGTTGTCACATGATCTACGTGTTTTCTTTTTTCAAAAACTATAAAATTTCATAACATTCCAAAAAAGAAGACAAATTCATCAAATATAACCATAACATAATTTATCCTCAAAGGTTATCTAATACCTTTCATTTTGAACCCCAAAATTTAATAACCATTTAACACTTCTAGAATAAATATGACTCTTTTTTTATGTTAACCATTATGGTTATGTCACTTATGATTAAATTACACCCAAACCTCTAATTTTATCTAAACCGACCGGTGATACCAACTATAAGGACCCAGCCTTAAAACAATACATAATATTAAACTAAACGTATAATTCACATATAGGATCATTTTAGTTTTAAATTTTTATAGAATTAGGCCATGAGTATTACATAACAACTTGAATAATACATGTAGACACTACTACTCGGTATCCATTTTTTCATAATGCAAGAACTCTTAAAAAGACACATGTCTAGTTCCATGTTTTAGACTACTTGACTTCTCCTTGAACCCATCCATGACCCTTTTCATCTTTATGTCTCGTGGAAAACATTTCAAAAATGTGGGATGTGCCTAAAAATCTCAGTAAGGGTTATAAAATAAGGAATGGAATCATCATCCCATCAATAAATAGAAACCATACTTTTAAATGATAAAATACCTTACGAAATCATAAGATTTAAGAATAACACACACAAATCATAAATCATAAAGGTTACTTATGGCATCCATATAAAACTTACGTTGTAGTTGTCACAGCTACGTATGGAGTTGCACTTGGAATACACGTCACAGTATATTCCCTAAATATATTAAGAGAAACATCATGTTTACCTCTGTCACATTAGCCAATGCATTGGAGGGTTGTCTCGGGCTCACCTTCCCTAGGTTTATCACGAAACCACCCATAAAGATAATCAATACCAAATAATCATAACATATTCATAAAATATAACACAAGAATAAGGAAAGATAACATTTCCACATTCAAATCACAATATGTCAAATCAATATAATGAAGTAAACAATGCTTTATCAAACCATTTTCAAAAACCATTCAAAACATTTAATAAAGAGATTTTTGAATCAAATTGTCCCATACCACTTTGAATATTTTTAGGGAATTATCATTTGAATAAATTAATATCCATATAATTAAATCCTTAAAACCATTTTCAAAACATGGACGTTAATGAGAAATATTTAGAGGAATAATTCTTTAAAACATTTAAAATGGTATTCTAGTTTAAGAGTTTTTAACAAAATGAGAGACGCTGGAATACAAATAATAGAGGAATAACATTTAATGAAAACATTATAATATCCTTATAATAAAGGGATTCATGATATAATATGTCAATGTAAAGTATATGAAATATATAAGTATAAATTGGGGCATAACAACAATGAAGTCTCAATGGAAATGTAAATTGAGATGAAATCCCTTATAAAGTTGGTATCCTTAAATTAAGGATAAGTCAATCACATAATTATTTGTGACAAATATAGATACACCCAATATAAATGGATATAAAATGTAAAAAAATCAGAGGTTATTCACACATATTCATAGGATGACATATTCAAGAAGTACAAGTTGGCCCCAAAAAACTGAAATTGGGTTAAGGATATCCCTTGTAAAAATTCTACAACCTAACAGCGTCACATTAAAATTGAGAAAATGAGTTGATGAGATAAAATGGGTATCTCATAACTTGGAAATAATGTATACATCAATAGGGATGTAAAATAACAGATCCCAACATAATAATATGTAAATTAAAAGACATAACAAAAGGAATTCTTTTAAAAAGAGGTGGGTGAAAGGTTCACTTACCGATTTGGTAACATACAAAACAAACGCAACATGAAAGAAGGATCAAACAATGACGATGTAAATACTCATAAATTAATGTATATTACACAAATAGTACAATGATGGTCTTTACATGCCCCACAAAAAAGGAAATAGTGGAAAATATAGCACGAATCTCATGGGAATAAAAAGTGATGTGAAACCCTTTACGACGTTGTAATCAACTGAGTCGTATGAAAAAAATATAATAACAACAAAATGAATCAAATAATACCATGAATATGAAAATATTAATGTTAATATATATCAATGGAAGTATAAATTACACCACATGCAATAAATAAGTGGCGAACAATTGAAATCTCACAGAATTAAAAGTGAGATAAGAAATCCCTTACCTCGTGTCCGAATCGACTTGTTTGTTCCTTTTTATTCATGAATAATAAACTAAAGTTAGTTTCTACATTATTAAGAAACTTTTTATAGTTTATTATATTTTTTATATCACTTATTACCAGGTTATAATCAGTATGCAGTCATTTATGTTAATAATGGTCATTTGGTCGATATTTGGTACTTGAGTCAAAAATGAACACCTTATAATTACAAGTTGTCAATGTGGTCAATATTCCATGACCTCCAAAAATGATATTCATGATTTATATAACATATATATCATATATATCAAGTATATATAAGTATTTATAATAGTGCATAACCTTTGGAGATAAGAAATGAAATGCACCGTTCATGGAGACGTAAGTCGTACGTATGCATGAACACAACTTTCATTTCTATTTCTTTTTATAATTGAATTAAAAAAATAATGAAACATTGGAATATTATAATTCAAGTATAATATCATATATAATTTCAATAACTTCATCATTTATATGTCCCACGTTTGGTATGAACGAGTCATATCACTTTGAGGGGGCGGTAGTCCGAACTTCCTCAAATGAATTTATCGCGTGTACCCATTATAGAAACCATAAAAACATGATATAAATGGAAAATACAGAAGAAAAAAATAAAACATAAACCTAATATATATCATATATAAATATAGTGCCATGATAGTGGCCACCATGAGAGACGGTATAAGGTAATTGAACAATCATCGTTTCGCGATGCATTAGTTTTCCATCCCCAGAAACATTATATTCTTCACATATTAGATGGAGGTGTGTGTATGTGTAGTTATAATGATTCTCATAAAAAATCCTAGTATATTGAGGATACTTTTTTTGTTATAAATTAAAGAAATAAAAAATATTTTAGGGGTTGTAGAAGTAAAATAATAGAAAATAAGTTAAGAGAAACTGTTACCTTTATTTTCGGTAACTTCCATTGGTTTGAACCAAAAATAATTCTTGAACTACCTTCATCCTAACATAGGGATTCTAGGAGGATTATAGGGATGTGGAAAGGATAATTAGTCAGAGTTTGGACGAGCCTAAAGGCTTAGGAGGTGTGAGGAATTGGCTAGAAATGGAATCCTTTTATAAGGGGGAGGAGAGGCTCTTTTGGAAAGTGTGAAAATATTATTTTATTATAAACTTATATTCAGTTTCAAAAGGTCCAAATATCATTATAGTAGAATATAAGATGACTCATCATAGAAATAAAATCAAAAAACAATAATTGGACAAGTTTTGACTGTTATTTTAATATTTATAATCTTTTTTATTTAAATGATTTATTAATGAGGTAAACACTACATCATTATTGTGTCATAAATAATTTAATTTATTCAATATCTAAAAATTATAAAAAAAATACCATGATGTATGAAATCGTTTTATCTTTCCAATTATTATTTATAGTAAAAAATATTACTTATATAACACAATATAAAAATTAATTTACAAAAATATATTTGTTTATTCCATTTTGCCTTTACATTAAATTAATTAATCTAAAGTGTCATTATCATTCATAAGTGGATCCATGGGGTCCCAAAATCGACCCAAGGATGCCCATGGTCGACCATTACTCATAAAATAAGGGTATGATAAGTGTTAATGTAATTTTGAATTATTATAATATTATTTTTACCTTGAATTACGCTATTTACCTTTAACAGCGGTAAATAAAAGTAAAAAGTTACTATTCATCAAAAACTATTTTCATCTTTTTGAAAAACATTTTACTTATTAAATACAACCATGTATGTAGGATTTTTGAAATTCAATACACATAAAGGGTAATATTTAATTTAAATTAAAAAGGCAGTTTGTTTACTACGACATAGTGGTTTCACTATTCATCAAAAATTGATGTTTTTCAGAAAAATATCAAAATTCCAGCCTAAGATATATTTGATTTTAAAAATTCGAAAATGAGGTCTATTTTACCAAATTCAAAACATATATTTTTCATTAATTAATTTAAAATTAATTCTCGTTATCAAAATAAATAGCGTGTTTTTAAGAAACAATAACTATCAAAAGATTGATACTTGTTTATGTCCAATTTCAATGCGAAATTAATTCCAATGACCAAAATTGGATTAAATTATAAAAATATATTCTAATTACTCATTAAAAAAAATAAAAATATAATCTAATAATATAAATATATTAGATTAAAAGGCAGTTTTGAATTAAAATACAATATTTTTCACTATTCATTAAAAATGAACATTATCGGAAAAATTATAAAAATTTAAAGAAAGTAAATTTGGATGTCACAATTCTTAAGAAGGATTTTATTTGGTCAAAGAGAATATATTAAAGTGACCAAAACTATATTTAAAGATGGTTTTCCATTAAACGATGGTAAATTGACCTTTTAATGTCAATTATGCTTAAAATTATATTTATTCACATTTTAATCCTATAAATTTTATTGAATGAATGTAAATACCTTTAACAAACAAGTATAATCATATTGTGGTTTGTTTTGTTCATTACATCCAATACAACGACTAGGATTTGACTACCAATTAAATTAATAATATTATATTATTATTATGCAACGTAAGATTTCAAAGAAAACTATTGTTACATATTAGGTAAGCCATCAAACATAGCGCCCCCTTTAAAGTAAATTTCATAATTAATCTACAAATATTAATAAATATAAAAATGTCATATTCTTAATTTACCTGGGATGTTACAGTCATGTCCACTGTAGAAATTTGTATATGTTGATGTGTTTTCCACACTTCCATGTTTTATTCGAATACTATGATTCAATTCCTGAATTGACCGAAGGCATTCATTTTTATTGATTTTTTATAACCCCCCTTTCAAGGAATAGGGGTAACCCTTACAAGGCCCATAGGCTTAGAGATACATGGATAGTATTCTTAGGAGATTACATGAACCGAATGTCTTAGGGAATTCAACCGGACTATCTATAAGGAACTGCCCCTCCCAAACATCTGCATCCTAATAGTAGCTCTCCACCTTTGCATGATCGTCTGTCTAGGATTCCCATGCAAGCACAGGATAATACCAATGGCTTAGCCATACTCTCTCATTCTGAAAATCCATTTGGCTCTGCTATGGTGAGTGCACCTTCTCTGAATCCTCTTCTAGGGCTTCTCATTTTTTGTAGTGTGTCTGGGTCCTGCATTCATGTGGCGCGAAAGCCTTGGGGTGGCCCTGAGGACATAAGGTGGCCCGATGGCCTTGAGAATCAACTAGCCCGAAGGGCTTGGGTGGCTTGAAAACCGTGCAGGACCCGAGGACCAAACCGGTGGACCGAAGGCCCAGATGGATGAATAGATCTGGCTGCTACAGTACCGAACAATGTCTGCTACAGTACAACTATAATTCCTGCTAAAGAGTATGCTACATAACTTCTACAATACAGCTACAGTAACCAAGAAATATGCCTCCAACCAGATATGATCTCGAGTCTCTTGGATGCACCTAACGAGTCCTCACCAACTAGGCTAAGGCTCTTGTGCTTACTCTATTTATTTAAATATGATTAATGAATTATGAAATGCCACTCCTTATTCCATGATTCATATTATGATATTTGATATGTATGGTATGATCTTATCTCTCCATGATCACATTATCATACTCATCTTCTCATGTTTATGATTACACATCTCCCTTGTTTACCATTAATGAGAGTATGGGCTCATCGCTGTTTTGTTTCTTTTACCCAATGTTTTGTTGAATGGTCTTAGGTAGAGGTACTAAAGGATGATATCTTAATGGGAGATGTTGATGATATTTTTCATGGATGTAGTATTTTGTTCCCATTTTCCAAAGATACTAAACAAATATGTTCCTCAAGAAAATATTGTTGTAATGTATAGAATATTGATCTAAAATGATTTAATATCCATGTATGTTTAGCCTATGTCACTATATTTGGTATTAATGGAATGATATAGTCAACCATTAAAAACTATGATGAGAAAACATTAGTGATATCCCTTTCTACATTTCTAAGGATATTTATATGGATAAGTATAAGGATGATTCAATGTTTACAAAAATGTCTTGGAATTTTAGTAAAGGGAAGAGTGAGTGGTTTTCTAGAAATACAACCCTCTCAGGATAATGAAGTTGGATGTGGCTTTGGCTTAGATGTAACTAGGAGTAGAAACTCTGAAATGATGTTCCAGGCCTAACTCGAGGTAATCCGGTATATGAAAATGGTCTTGTTGCACACCTGGTTTTTCACTCCCAAGGTATATTAATTGTAAATTCACAAACTATTCATAAAAAATCATGTAATATTACCATAGGATTTGGTTACGAATAACCGAGGATAAACCGATGAAGTCAAATTTTATGAAAGTTGTAAAAACATATACATCATATATGTTGTTTTTATGATTAAGTGATTCCACGCAATGATAATAATTTATTACTCAAGTCTTATTGTTTTTAGAAAATGGAGGGAACCTGAAGGAATTCATTTAGCAATGAATCTGATAGGCAAATTGGTGACTATAAGAAATGAAATTGGGCAATGGATGGAGAAAATGATATTGTGATTATGCCAAATCATTAATTTCTATATATGATTATCTTGGTGAACATTAATGGTTTTTATAAGTCATAAAATAAGAGGAATAAGGAATCTTATTCATGTTCACAGTCCGAGGAACATATAATAAAGACGATTCACCTTTATACATGTAACTAAGAAGGGAAGAATAACCTTGTAGAATACTTCACACATGGGAGAAGTTGTAATATATGTGGGAAAATGGTTATATTATAATGAAATATCATAGGGTCCCATGACTTATCTGGGGAGAAAATTAGAATTACACAACTCAATACCATGGACTAGTAAGCTAAAGTGTTTATGTATTTGGATACAAGAATTATAAAAAATATATTGATTTTTCAGTTTATATTTTTTTCATTTAGGATTTAAATGAATATGATTAATTTTCCTTATGTACTAGATATGAAATGATGAAATTATGATTAAGGGAAATATATCCCTTAATATGTTCCTTATATTTAGATAATGATGTTTGGATAAGGATAGGATTGATATTAATAAGTAAATTGGATGGTACAAGTTTCCATGGAACTAATTAAGGAAATAATGAAATGTGGGTTATGATACCATTGGTGAAGTGTACCACTTATAGAGTTAAGAACATGGAAACATGCAAGTTTTTATTAAGAATTTATTGTAAATCGATATATAACCATTTTTAAGAGAATAATTGAATAAGGAATTCAGATGATTGAAATGTGACAACTGAGGACCGCTTCCCGATATATGGTTGATAAATGTTATGATGAGATTAGAGGGCCCCTTTTAATGTTTTGGATTTTCATTTTTCAGAATGACTGTAAAGTTATAAATTTATAGAATGTTTATGTTAAACATGTGATGTAGTTTTTTAGAATAATCTATTATCTCATCATATGTGGACTTATTAATATTTGATAAAATGTGCTAAAAATTTTGTTGTTGTGAAGATATATGGAATGAAGTATCATTATATTTATTGAGATCATGATCTTCTATTTCTTATGGAATGGTAGATTCAACATCATTTCTTAAAATATGACAAGAATTATAAATTGATCTAGGAACACCAAATTGTAATGTTATGATGAAATAAGGTAATTATATATTCTCATGAAAATTATTTAACATTTGGAAAAAAATCCAGATGTAAAGTATTCCATGAAATCATCATTCTTGATTATATAAATAAACACTTTCATGCTTCATTATATTATGGTTTTCATATTGTTAATGTTCTCTAGATCACCCCTTTCTGGTGATAAATGATCTTTATCATTCTCTATGATTACTTATGTTTTTCATCCATTACCAAACATTCACATATGTTCTCTTATGTGGAAACATAGTTATGAGTTACTTTTGGTAACAATTATTTTCAAACTCTTCTTATTTAAAAGAAATTTTACGAATTCATTATTATTATGTGGGTTTCATTGAATGAAGCTATCATATATTAATCCTTGGATAACCCAAACAAATTTTATGGGAGAAATTAATTTTAAGGGTTGTAGAATATAACATGCTAAGATATTGTGAGTTCAATTTTTCGAATTAATTTAATCTTTTGGAAATTTTTACTTAATGTAATACTGAATAGAGATTTCTATTAATATATATAAGAACTATTTATTACACAACACTAATGGAATCTTTCCCTACACACAATAACAACATGGAGTGCATTACACTCAACACTATGTTATTGTTAAATAACATTTTACTGTTATAATTATTTAAATAAGATATTTATAACCTGGTGATGAATATTTTTATTTTAATAGTAATAAATAATTTTTAAAATATAGTTATATTGGTTATGAAAATGAAAAATATAATGTTTGGTAAAGTCTTTATATATTTTAAAAAGTTATTTTCTCAAATGAACTACTTTTCTTGAAGAATGATAAAATTATTTTTACAATATCTATGAAATTAATTTTGATAAAATAAATATAATTTTTTAATTTAGAATATGATAATTAACTTATGGTGAAAGTTTTTATTTTTCTAAAAAGATTCAATTTTTTATTAATAATAAAAATATTTCATTGTAGTTAATACAAAAAATTTTCATTTAAATAATTATGTTATTTTAATTTTTTTTAAAAGTCAAAATAGATAAATCATATATATATTGATCCAATTTTGGTAATAGGAATCATTAAGATAATATAATTTGATATAAAAAATTATGGAACTTTTGAAAGTCTTTTTATCTCGACTTCTTGCAACATTTGCAAGATCAACATTAAACAAAATTTTTCTGCATCTGTGAATAGAATTTCGATAAACAAACATACATTATTGTATCAATATAAAAAATTTGGTCTTATAGGAACAAAACAATTTTTGGTGAATGGTAACTTCTAATTTTTATTTACCACTGATAATGTTAAATAGGGTATTTAAAGTTAAAAATAGTATTATAAAAATATAAAAGTAAAGTAATAGTTGTCTTAATTTCATTGGATAAGTGTTTTCAACCCAAATAATCCTTAAATAAAAATTTTATATTTTTAATAAAGGTGGGTTTGATTTGGAAATTTATTATATTTTACATAAAGATGATTTAAAAATGTCAAACTCAAATTTCAATAACTAAATAATTTATAATAAATACGACTTTAAATATTTATTATAAATGCATTAAATTTATCTTCATCATGATTAATTAATTATCAATTTTGTAAACTATATATTTACATATATGTGTGACTCAATGATGATTGAGTAATATATTTATTAAAGGAAGATTAAAATAAATGATATTAGTAATGTTAGAGAGACTTGGGGTTCATCGGATTTCATTGTAAGTCCTTTGATGTGCATTTCCACGATAAGAATGAAAATGATCAGTCCTAGGGAATAGAACCATGCATGGTTCAGATCGATGGATTCTAAAATTGAGGGGCTGTAATGCTCCCTGCATAGCATTCAGGTAGAGTCCAGTAGATCAACTTTTTAAGGGGACATATAGATTGGGGAAGAGATATATCTAAAGTTGAATTAACTTCTAAAGGTTAGGTACAATATTAAAAAGGATGTCTTCAAAGAAACGTGTCTTCAAGAAGGGGATCAAAATACAATGTTTTCCAATGGCCTCCAAATGGTCCAAATAGTGAATATACATATTTCCCTTATAAATGATAGTGAAAAAATTAGAGAGGGAAATTGGTGCTTTCTGATCATATTTTATATTTCTATAAAATCATCTTCAATTAGATGGCTCGAACTGAGCCATTGAGAGACAAAATCATTCTTAATCTAATCAATGAGAAGGACAGTCAAAATCTTACATCGATTTGGATGGACTTTTAGATTTAGGAGTCAGTGTTTCTGTTTAAAAAGATAGCTCTCCTGGCCCTGAGGGTTTCACTAACTTTTTCTTCCAATTCTATTGGGATGTCATTTAAAATGATGTGTGCTTTCTTATGAAACACTTTTTCAAGGATGCGAGGTTAACATCAGGGTTCAATTCCTAGTTCATTTCTCTGATACCTAAATTATATAATGCAAGTGAAATTGATCAATTCCAACCAGTGGCCTAGGTGAACACTATCCATAAATCATTACAATGATTTTGGACAACAGGATTGCATGGGTGACTCAAACAATTATTCCATGGAACGAGTTTAGTTTTTTCAAATGTAGGAATATACAAGATTGTCTTCTCACTACCTCGGAATGCTTTAATCTTCTTAGGAAGAAAACCCGGGGAGGAAATGTTTCTTTGATGCTTGATATCAGAAATGATTTTGACACAATGGATTGAGGATTCATTATACAGATTCTCCTCATATTTGGATTTAGTAAGGTATTTTTTCAATGGATTACAAAGTGGATGGAATCTGCTCATATTTCAATATGAGTCAATGGGCCTCCGGAGGGCTATTTCACATTTTCAAGGTGCGCGAGGCAAGGAGATCCACTCTCTGTAATTATTTATGAAATTGTAGAGAACTACTTGAGTATAATTCATATTGAAATAGTGGACAATGGGAATCTTGACACCATAAAAGTGACTAGTGGTCTCTCTTACCCTTCTCACTTATTTTTCACAGACGATATTTTCATTTTCACACAGGGTGAGATAAATCACATTGGTCATCTGATAGAATCACTTCGGCATCATGAGAACTTGTCAGGTAAATATTTAAACTGGAGAAAATCATTTATTTACTTTGGAAATAACTTCCCAGTTTGGAGGATGACCCATCTAAGAAATTAAAATGGTTTTGGGGAGGGATCGTTACTATTTATCTACCTTGGTGTTCCATTGTTTTAGGTAAATCCTAGGGTATACTACTTTTCATAGGCCCTTTCCCAGATAAAAAAAGTTCGAGCCTCTTAGTAGGGAAATTCTCTCTCAATGGCTGGATGAGTATGTCTTGTCAAACATATGGTTATCTCATTACTTTTTTATTCTTTAATGGTATACATGTGCCTTCCTCTATTTATGAAAAAAAATAAATTCAATATTGGTGAATTTTTTATGGATTGGGAACGTGATGGAATGATAACTGGTCACTACTAAGTGGAGGAAATGATGCATGACCATCATGCATGGAGGACTATGCATTAAGAATTGAAATTTTTTCAATTAGGAATTTCAGGCTAAATTTATTTTGAATCTTATACACAACAAATACACCTCTCTTTATTTCTTGAGGAGAATAGTCCTTTTAGGGATTCCTTCTTGGAAGCATGGGCACATGGAATCATCAATCTAGCATGGCATGCGTTCTGTGTTTAACACTATGATGTGGCAATCATGGTGGGTGGTCAATGCGGATTCATGTCTTCAATTATAGAAAGTTAACTAGACTCACTAGACTCTTATTAATAGATTAAATAGTGCCGAATAGAATATAGATAGTAGTGTCACTATTAATGAACAACAGCATCACATAGATGCCATTCCAGATGAAATTTTTTCTATCATTGATAACTATGAATTTATCAAGTAGGATGACATGATGCTATGAGAAGGGTCTGCAACTGGATAGCTGGACTCTAAAAGTATATAAATTCTTATGATGATGGGAGACTTATGTCGTATTGGTTAATTAAAAAATGGTTTATTTCCTATATATTTACACATATTTGGAGAATATTCCATAACAAAATACCAGTGAATGATAACTTTCAAAGGGCTGGGATTTTCTTATGCCTATGATGTTCCTTTTCCTATCAACATCGTGAAGATGTTACCATTTGTTACTATCATGAAACACTGCTTATTACTTGTGGAAAATGGTTCTCAGATACTTTGAGTAGGATCCTCCCAACACTGTCTTGGTTCTTTAGTTTATATATCATATGTTCAGAATTCAATAATCCTGGCAGTTTCATGCACTGCTTCAAGTGGCATTCATTGATGTATTACAGGCTGTATGGATGAGCCAAACCATATTTGTGCAGTGCAAGGTAAAATTATATGAATCCACTATAGAGAAAGTTGTTCTTGTGGAAATTCAAAATTCCAAATGTATGGTTAATGACCATTGCAACACCTCGCTAAGTTAATTAATGATCCTTAAGATATTAAAGGTTAAAATTAACTATGCCAAATCAAGGGGAACTATAGATTTTCTATGGTATGTCCCCTCCAATGGCTAGTTAATGTGCCACATGGAGGGGTCATCCAAGGGAAATCATGGTCTATCAGGAATTATTGTAATATTTAGGGATCTACATGGGGAGGTGGTGGAGTGCAATTATGGTCCTTACAAGCATGCTTCACCTTTGGAAGCATAAATGAGGACACTTGTCCTCATTGTGGACACTACTTGTCAATAACCCTAGAACAATGTATCATTTGAGTGTGACTATCCAATGGTGGTTCATTCAATAATGGTGGGTTAGACTTGACTGTCATGGAAACTGATTGGTAAAAGGATAAATTTCCTTGATAAAACTTCTTCTCTAAACAACCTTATCATGCACATCTTTTCAGAAACGAATTACACTACAGATGAACTTTCCAAAAAAGGTTCCATGAAAGAAATGATAAACTAGACTATCACGGTGCCTAATGACGTGACCCATCTTCTCACTCAAGAAAAAAGTAAAATATCTTCATTCTGTCTTGTGTAATGTTTTACTCTTCCCAATATTAGAGCTTGTTCTCATTTTTCTCAAAAAATAAATAAATGATATTTTCAATATTAAAATAAGTATTATTTGAGCTGTTTAATACCATCTATGATTTTTTTTCATTCCTATGACTTTCTAGGGATGATTTAATGTTAATTTTTGAAGGAATCAATTTTTAATGTATTTTATAAAATGTAAATTAATAAAATGTGCCAAAATGTACATAAATGATATTTAAAAATAAATAATATATTTTAAATTGATAAAAAATCCCAAAAAATTTTTTTCGACAAATAAAAAAATTATGTTATAGATTTCAAAATTTATCGAATTGAGGTTCTTTTTTCATTTTAAAATAACTATATTAATCTTATATTTTAAAAGAGACAAATTTTCACGCTAAGAGTAAAATTGTTTAACTATGTGTAAATGGCCAAAGATATGGGTAATGTTGTAAACTAAATAGGGATACTAATAACTAGTAGAGGGGATTTAAAGCCATCCTCGTCTTAACAATAAAATAACAAACTTTGGATCTTTTTGAAATTGGATATCAATTTATAATAATTTAATAGTTTTGGAGTTTCCTAAATTTTCCCTCCAACCTCTTATAAAAGGGAACCTCTCCATCTTTGTTATTCAGATCATTAAATACTTTTGGATCAGAAAAACCCTACCCATTTCTCCTTCCTTCTTCCCTACCATCCTCCTAGAATAATTCCCTTCAGTATAAGGAAAAAAATGGAATCATTTTGTCACAATCCAAAAAGAGTTAGTATATTATGAGGTAATGTCTTATCTCAAGATCTTTTCTTTATTTTTTTTCTCCACCCCATATATTGTCTTTATTATATTATTTTATGGAAACACCAGAATCCTAAATATAAATGGTTTTTGTAATTATATTGGTAATACATAAAGTTAAACAAACATCCATCTAATGGATATTAAAAATATGGTTTTTATGTATGATGATCTACTGCCTCACGAAACAATGATTATTCATTTTTCCATTACCAATAATCATAGTGTCCAATATAATGTAAAATATATCTATACATTGTTGAGAAAAGTATTGTTTCCAACAATACATAAAAATGTTATTTCAAGGGGGAGATTATTGAATATAATAATCTGTCTTTTTATGATAATTTTGATTCTCACAAATACCCTTAATTATTTTCTAATGTTTTCTTTTAGTATTTTGCAGGAATTTATTAATTTATTTGACTCTTGAAATAATTATAATTAATTACTTATGCACGAAATCTACTTTAGCGCGTTCTGGAATCATTGTTCATACCTTACATGGATAAATATAGCGCGGAATCTGCTTTAGCGTGTTCTGGAATCACTGTTCATACCCTACGTGGATAAACGTAGTGTAAGGATGAAAAGCATGTATACTTTTTGAGATAAGAGAAAACTATGGTTAAATAACCATACGTTATCAACAATGTATGGAAGGAGAATTGTACTTAAGTATTAAACATTACATTTGTTTCTCAAAAATATGGTTCATAAACCTTGCTTTTGTGAACAACCATACGTTCTTGGAAAAGTATGGATCTTTTACCGTACGTTTGAGAGTTGAAAAAAAGTATGGATGATCAAACATACATTTATGATCAACCTTAAATTTGGAGAATATAGCATCAACCCTACGTTTATGTTCACCCTTACATTGTCAACCCTAAGTTTGGAGGCCACGTCATCAACCTTACGTTTGGCATCAGAAATTTTGATAGACGATATTTTTATGCAGCGGTCAACAAGCTGATTATTGGGCGGATTTCAAGCCAGATTTACAGTCGTTTTTAAAATATGACTTTGACTTATTCAAAGACGTTTTATCAATGGATTAAGATCTAATTAAAAGGATCTTTTTATGCCGAGTCATAAGGAAAGTTACTACTACTCTGTAAAATTCAAATTTTTGAATATCGCAAATAAAAAGACGACTTTTATGGATCTAAATGTGAAGGAGATATGCTCAGCTTTATTATATATGTTTCTCTGAAACACCAGGTACAAGCATGTATGGTAATCAATCTATTATCAAAAGGTGTAAAATAGAGACTGTAAAAAGCACCATGTTCTATTGATTCAACAGGAGCATCAAAGCACTGTTTTTTTAAGAAAAAAGAAATCGATAGAAGATTCACCTATTCTACATCAAATATCTACTGTGGATCTGCTACTGCTGATGTTGTGAACTATATCTCTATATCTATTGCAACCAGATCAACTCATAAATGTTTCGACTTGAAAATCAATATTTCTAGTGACTACGATTCATCTACTGTAAATTGCTTTCTGTTGCAATTGTGATGATCAACTAGAATTTTTTTGTTAAAAATTATTTTTATCTTGAGTAACCAGCTTCTTGTACTAAGTTGTGTAGGTTTTTTTTTGAAGCAGAAGCCATTGTTATCCTGAATATTATAATGGTGTCAACTGCTTGTACTCAGTTGTGAACCGGTCTGAGGAAGTATGGACTACCTTCCCCTCAAAGAGATTTGATTTTTTCACACACCACATGTAATGTATTAAGTATGAGTTTAGTGAAAAATTATAATATATATTATATAATAATTCTGATGGAATATACATATATACACATATATATAAATTTTTAATTTACATACTTTCATTCAATACATCTACTAAAACGAAATCAACTTTCATTGGTACATACTTCTTACCATATCCAGTAATAGAGTTTTACATTTAATAATTCGTTATGATATATATTATTTAAAAATAAATATAGTAGATATAAAGGAAATTTATATCCTGATTTACATTCTTGAATCATGATATAAGTATAACGACCAATGATATAACATGTTTTGACACCCATGATGAACAAAAAGAATATTATCCAAAGTGAATCCTTAAGATAATATCATTAACATGTGGTTAGTAAAAGATCATAATCAAAAGATATGTGGAATTATATATAAGAATATTCTTCTGAAAAATATTTATAATAAACATATATTTATTATAAAATATTTTAGTTTGATTACGAATATATTCAAGACACAATGTAAGGGGATTTATGCCTCTCATTTATTTATGTGTGAAACAAGTCTTATAAATTGATTGTTTCTTCTATTTGGTCTATATACATCCCATAAATGTACATTAGGTGTATTATAAAAAAATATTATGATATATCCAAATTCTTTAATTTTTTTCCTACATGGGTAATATGATTCTATTTATTATAATGTAATGAGTTCAGATTTCAAAATCTCTTCAATATGTGGGATTATTTTATTTTATGTCTCTATTCGGGAATAATTATCATTCCTGTATTTGTTTTCTAAAAAATCAAAAAATGTTTTAATATTATCCTATGAATTATTAAAGTCATTTTTACACATTTTTTTATTTTTACTTCACAGGTTTAAACAATTTTTTTTCATTTTCCAAATGAGGTACATTTTACTTTTCCATAAAAAGTATGGGAATATTGTTTTTTAAGATTTATAAAAAAATAATTGATTTTTATGCTTTTAGTATGCCTTATTACCTTGAAGATTACCCCACAATAATGTAATGTTATTTTAAAATAAAATATTTTCTTTTAAAATTGTGTGGCATTTTATGAAAATAAAACTATTTCAGTGACGAAAGGATATTTTCCTCAACAATTGTTTTAATTTTTTTTCATGATACCATTACATGTTTTCATTGTGGTTAAAAAAAGGTTTTTCAATTTATTTTTAATTAATGATTTTAAAGGAAAATTAATGTTCCAAGTGATCTTCTAAAATCATTCCCCACTAATGATGATATATTTTGTTATATTTCTAGAATATCATTTATATTATTGCTCTGAATGATTAATTTTTTGAGGGAATGATTTTTACAAAACCCACTTCTAATCAAGTGTTGTGATTTTTATGAAATGATTATGAATCCATCATATTTTCCCCAGGTTATGATATTATTTCAAGATTATGATTCTCATTTTATATCATGGGTTATGAAAAGTTTATTTATGATCTTTTGGAACAGATATGTATAATTTCATTATGAGATGGGTTAAACCAATATCTCTATCCATTGCATTGGGTAAAGATTTATATCCCATGAGATAAATTAAGATGGCTTTGGGAGTTAACCTTAAGTACTAATATGGTCATGGGAGTGAACAATGAATAATAATAAGCTATGAGGACTTAACTCATGCTACTAAAATTTCAATGAGATTGAACCCTGACATCTATGATTGTATGGGGAGTGAACCCAAACTACTAAGAGGGTCTTGGAAGATATGAATTTGATACTATGGAATTTGGTATATGATTATGTGTTGGACACACTTCCATGTTTTATTCCTAATCTATTGTTTCCTGGAATATGGTTATCATTTCATTATGTTTCATATCTTATGAACTGTAGATATTTATTCTATGATTCATGTTGCGATCTTTGATATTATGGGTATAATCTTTTATTTCCATAAACAAATTCACATACCTCAATGCTAATGTTTAGGATTACGTTTCTTCTTTGATAACCATTACAAATCATCTAATCTCACCCCTTTTACGTTTCCTTTCCCCCAACTTATAAAGAATTTTTTAGTTCGAAGTACTAAAGGTGGAGATCTTTATGGAATATATTATGGATTTTTCAGCAGGATAAAATATTTCATTTGTAAATTTCAAAATATACTTATCTGTTATATTCCCGAGGCATGTGTTATTATAATGTATTGAATATTCATCTAAAATGATGTAATATCCAGGTATGTTTTGTCTGGGTCATTATACTATTCATTAAAAGTTAATTGATTAAGTTTAATGTGTTTCCAATTTTATACCATTCTGTATTGATTTTTCATTTTCTATTTATTTTAATGGAATTCGGTTCTAGTTATTTAACTTTTCATATTTCTTAAGCTCTTCCTTCTCATTTTTTTACTACATGGGATTTGTTTTCAATTATTTCTATTTTTCATTGACTATTCTGATTAATTTAGTTTTGCATCTTCTATACCTAACCCCTGCTGAGGATTTCAGATCATCCTTACTATGTTTCATTTCCCCAATAATACATAAATTATACTAATAAAGAAAATTAATTACACAGTAGTTTAATAATGTTTTTATCCTTAAAAGAAAAATATTATGTTGCAATTCATGTATTTATTTTTAACAAAGAAATCATATGTACATATAGTTTTACAAGAATACAAACTCTTTAATCCTTTTAGATATTATTTCTTTTTCTCATTCCAACTTAATGGTAGTAGACACCATATCTGGGCTTCTAAGGCTGGGTTGTTACATGAAACATTTAGCATCACATGGAAAACATTAATTGTTATGTTAATCAAAAAAATATACCACATTCAGGTAACACATAAAACTGAGGTATTTTATTTTAGGCTTATAATATTATGGTAAATGTGATTATTTTCTTTATCTTAAGAATATTATGGTTAATAAAAGGTTTTATGTAAAAAATGTAATAATAAAAGGTATTATGAATATTCCACCCTCACACTAAAATGTGAACAACAGATATTATAAATTTAGAACATTATGGGTGAGATAAATTTTTTTAATTCAAATATAATTCTTAGAAAATATGTATACATTGAATTCTTTTTCAATTTGGGGGATAATAATCTCATTGAATTTAAAGATAATATTGTATTGAAAACAAATAAAAATGGTAGATTGATGTTCCTATTAGATGACAGTGTTGATATATTTTATATTCTATCAATAGTTTTTTATAAAGTCAATTACGAGTTAGAATATAATGGTTCCATAGGTTAAATTTCATAGAAAACCTTTTCAAGATAGTGATAATAATCAATACATGATCATGTTGTAGGATAAATTTTTTTTCTTTACAATTTTGGGTAAAACAATTTAGTGCTTATAGATAAGTATACTGAATAATTTTAGTACCAAACGTTATCCAAATGGTAAAACAACATATCTATAAAGGGATATATATTTTTATAGACTACTTCCTTATAGAATATAATGATGTTTCCTTATGTATTAGTATTGAATTTTTGGAAACATTCCTAGTGATTTGTTGAAGAAAGAAAATAAATTCTATTTTCTATGAAAAATGATTCATTGTTGTTCTACAAGATCCTAACATCATGAGGATCATCATAATTCAAGAATTGGTCCAATGGGGAAGTACAATGTAACTAAACTGATGGTTATTTATTGAGGCTGTCGAATTATAATCACCTGATATATGAGATAGGATGAAGGTGAGTCAGATTTCAACGGATGGAGTTACATAATGTTATCAGATGAAACATGAATGATTATACCATATGACATTTTGATGGAAGCAGTTATTATAGAGTAAAGAGTTTTTATGAGTACTCACTATGTACATAATCCAACACTTGAGATTTAGATAAACATTCACGACTACACCAAATAAATTTCAATACATAGTAATAATACATATAGTGATATGAAAACATGATTATTTGGTAACAACACAATTAATCCAAATATAAAGTTCGTATAATGATAAGGTGGGAAATATTATGTTATAAAATTTATGAATTTTGATGTCATGAATTCAAGGAGTACATTAATATTTGGGACTACAAGATTATGTATATTTGATTTAGATCCACCTTAATGAGTTCCTTGTAACATAGATGTTTCCCCCAAGTGAAATGTGAGTCCATACATATTTTTATGATGATCATCAGATGATATGTGAAATGATAAAATATTGGTGTATAATTGTTTCTAAGGAGATTGGTACATGGTTATATAATATATATATTAATGTTATCAACTGATTTGGGTGATCTCATAAGAAATTTGATATGATCATATGGTGTTCCATATAGATTCATTAAAAAGTTATTAAGATTAGGGGAGTAATATGTACATTGGTTTTAGACAACTAATAATCAAATAATCAGACTACTGAGATTTTGGAATAAATTTTTATTCTATGAAAATTAATCTAAAAGATAAAGATTGGAAAATGTATCATAATGTCATCATATGGATAACTTAATGATCGATGAACCAAGTAATATATGATGATTAAGTTTCATAAGGTTGAAATAGGTGTATATATTCCTAATCATGGTATAGACAATAGCTAATTAAAAAATGTGTGTCCATTAGTCAATGAAATTTTTCTAATAGAACAAATCAAATAAGAGCTATGTTTTTTAGACTGAAATAATCATTCAAGAACATAGTGGAGAGGTGAATGAAAATATGAAGAAATATTAGATATACATGTCATAAAAATAACCTATAGATGGAGGAGTTCTTAATTAAAATATTCATATCGTCATTTATCAGAAAAAATAACTATCATGATTAGTAATAACATTGTAAATCTTTTTAATAGTGACAATGTCAAGATGGTATTTTGAATTGTTTTATCTATCATGGAAAACAGTGGTGGAAGATTTTATTTAACCCTAAGTAAAAGGACGATCAAATAAGGTTTCAGATGAAGAAAAAATCATGAGGATTTAATAATATTCATGAAGATTTGAGATCATTCCAACAAATCTGAAATGATCAGGAGATTTTATATTTGATTTTATGTGGAGTGGGGAAAAATATTTCAGTTCCCAACCCTTTCCCTTGAGGCATTATTATATAATATGGTGTATATAATGAACATACTAGCACTATTAATTGCAATGATTTAAAAAAATTGATGAATCGTTTAGAAAAATGTTATTTTCCTGCAAAAGAAAAACATGGTTTAAGAAGAGGTAATTAATAGAGGTAATGTCCATATGCATTCCGTCTAGTGTTTTTTATCAGAGTCATCAAGAATATATTTTTGGTCATAGGTACAACAGTTATAGTTTTATTAGAAAATTGTTTCTTTTAAAAAATAGTTAACTAAAGGCACATTTGACAGAGGAATGTCAGATAATGGATGAGGTACACTATAAGGGTAAACACTAGATAATCTTATCAAACATATATTTTCTGCATGTTTTTTATCTTGTTACATGCTTATTACATGATGAATCAATAGATAAAAAGTTTTTGTAACTTATCGTAGTCTATA
Organism: Viscum album; assembly: GCA_963277665.1. Classification (NCBI taxonomy): domain Eukaryota; kingdom Viridiplantae; phylum Streptophyta; class Magnoliopsida; order Santalales; family Viscaceae; genus Viscum; species Viscum album. The sequence continues at coordinate 944,102,870 of OY728155.1, read as the reverse complement.
TAATTTTAAATTATGAGACATGAATAAATTTTTAGGAGATAACAATAAATTTGTGTTCAAACATAAATACCACTAACATTTAATGGATGAAAAAAATAATTAGAAGAAGAATCCATGGATTCACTATAGTATATGTGTCATATATGTATGTTCTCACACTCATCCCAAACTCTATAAGACAAAATATTTTATATTTTAATTATATCATATATATAAAAAAGGGGTAAATAATGATGGAATATTTTTTTTAATATACATTAATTTTAAATTATAATCGAGGTTTGATCAAGTTAATTTTAGAAAGATGTTATGTTGAATAGAATGGACATAAGTTTGTTACCACTGATTCACACCATATCAGAGTAACTTCATGATCCACCTACGGATGTAGAATATTTATTATAATCTTCTAAAATATGATTTTTCATGTTAAAATTATCCAAAAAATATCATATATATTCATAATAATTATAATATTTCAAACGAAATGACGACCATACTTATAATCATTGATCAATTATGGGATGTTTACATTTGGGTCTGGGTAATAACATAATAGTACAATTCTATAAAATAATACCAAGGATGAATATTAGGTCTTAATTAATTATAATAAATTAAAAAAATAGAAAATTGAATATTTTATTTTGTTAATGGAAATGAAACATTAATATTAAATTCATTATTTAGGATAAGACCATTCATTTGTTATAAATCAAAAAAATAAACAAATCACTAATTTCATCTACATGTACTATAAATACAATTATATGGAATGAAATTATAGATTAATAAATAAATATAAAAAATAAAATGTTGTAAAATTTATTATCTATTAATTATGAAATTTTATACAATAATTAATTCGAACAAATATATTATGAAACAAGTTTAAAACAATCAAGATTTCCCACACTACAAATTAAAATATAACTATCTCTTATATATTGTATAGAGTCCCTTTTTGAGGACTTAATTTTTTTTCTTCTTTTGAAAGTGAATGATAATTCCTTGATTTATAATGTGTATAGAGGATAAGTCGTACATAAAAGTACTATCACACAATCTTGTTAGTTGTGATATAAAAAGAAGGCCATCCTTGGATAGCCAGGAATGCTGGATCGATCTATCCTATATGGGAGAAGATTCAATAGTTTTAGGGAAAGTGCATGATATATATCCATGATGTAACTCGGAAGGTAGGTGAGCATGATCACATGTTTCATCATGCATAATGATTAGTGGTCAACATTAAATGGGAATATAGTAACCCTAGTCCTTATTACACATTATACATTATTTAACAAATAAACATTCACTAAATACAACCTTGAGGTTTGAGAGGTCTAGTTTCATGGGAAATTTGGAATAGTATATAACAAATTGAAATAAGATACACAACTTATTTATTGAAATATTCTATTACAAGACCACAAAATTCCTTCGTACTAAACACTACATCAGATAACCTAGGGATATACCCAAGAAATGGGTAAGATATAAAGCCTAGAAAGGGAGTAAACAAGGCATGCCAAGAATAAATCATTACATTTTAGGAATTAGGAATTTTAGTGAAGCATAAGAGAAACATGAACATAAGGAATCATATTTCATGATTATCATATCATGTAATTGGGGGAACAAAATACAACATGACATTAGCATGAGTAGAGATAAATTACACATGGATTAGTATGAGTAACCCATATTTTAAATGAATTATCATGATTAAACCCTCATTTCACATTGTTTATCGTGATAATAAACATTACCGTATGCATTATAGCGCTATCAGGGTGTACCCTTCAAAAACAATTCATTTCATGCATAAGTGTACAATTAGATCATGAAAAATGGAATCGTTCAACATCATAAGTTATTCCAATATCAAGGAATTTGAAATACATATATGTAATCCCCAATAAATATGTATATTTGAATAAATGTGATTACCCTTGATAGATAAATGGGTATGGTTTTCACTATATGATGATTTCGGAATATAGAATCACTATGTAATTAATGAAGATTAATGGCGTCATATGGAAATTCATAAAATGGGGTGATGATAGAGATATTTGTATCTCATCTTATAGGCATGAAATGGGAATTATAAGATATATATACATATATAAAAATATCCCCACATATTAAATGTAATTTTGATTCATAAAATAAATGAAATGATTGGATGGAAATGAAGAAATAGAAATCCCTTACGTAATTTTTACATGGTAACGTGTATACATGGGATGTATTAATGAGAGTGAAAGGGGTATATCACCATTAAAACATAATAATTAAAGTATGTGGGAGGTGGGGAAACATACCCTATAATTTTTAATTGAATAATTAAAGGTTGTAATACTACAACAAAACATGGAGAAGAATGAGATTGAAATGAAACCCTTATAGAATATCAGCATAGTAATGGGTGTGTTTAAAGTATCATAGGGGTACATAATAGGATATAAAAGAAGATATTTCCTTTATAAATTAAATTTATAGTAGGTATGTGATTACAAAATAATTAAAATAAAACCAACTGATGTTAAAAATTAAAATTTAAAACAAGTTTATTGAATTGAATGGAATAGAGGAAGGTGAGAGTCCATTACATGGATGTGTGTGAACCCAATTTCTTGGGAGAGGCTTATTTGGAGATTGGTGGAACCATGGAATGACTCTAGAGATTATGTATCCCAAGTTTGTCGATCTTTAAATGGTTTGAGAGAAGATTAATTTGAGTTTGGGTGGGTACAAATAAAAATGGTGGGGGAATTCTTTATTAATTTGGTTTTGGACCATATACCCTAAAATATTGAAAACCACATACCATACCAAGGGTTTTCCCATGGTTTCTGGAAAAGGGGAGTGATATAAATTATTTTAAAATTCTATGTTATGAAGATATTATACTATTTCCCTTTCATATATGACAGTGAGTAACCCTTTTAAGTAAATGATTTTAAAATCATAAAATATTTTAGATGTCTTGTATGATTCAATATGGATTTATAAAATAAATAAAATAAATATAAAAGACCATTATTTTATTATAAAAACATATATTGGTCCTATAATACCCACTATATTATTTCATGCATCGTTTTTGGGTCACTATGATGTCATAAAATACATATTTCATTTATACGGCATTTAATTTTTTTCGCAAATATTTGACTTTCTCCGAAAATTAAGAAAAATTCACCATTAGATAATTTCAACTACCTGATTAGAAAAATTATATTAATTTTATTTAAATAATTTTCTAAAAATGTGAATTTTATTCTTTTAAAATGAGAACCGATATTTATTAAAAAATGACTGGTTTTGACAAATTCAATTTGTAAGCCTTAATAAAAATTAAAATTGACATCATAAAAATTATATGATCATTTAAATATAATTAAATTAATTTAATAATACAATATTATAAAAATATTACATAATTTAAAAACTTTTTAATTCATCAATATAGATTTTCTAATTGACTTTGAATATTAACCCAAAAATACTATTTGTGTATTAAAAAAAATGAAAAGTAATAAAAATAAAATGAAAGCATATTCATTAGTCTATACAAAAATAATTCAGATAATCATAATGATAGGACATTGTTACATATCCATTTATTACACTAGCATATGCCCAAAGAGTATTGTGGGGGATGGTGGGTCTTTCTTGGGGTCGTTCGGTGAACGTGGTTTGGGTCGTCATGTCTATGAGCTTGAACTTCTCTGGTAAATGGTTTTGGTCATGCTTAAGTTGTTGGATCTCACCTTGGTCTTCGTAAATGGAAAATCCCATTAATTATATCTCTCTCTAAATATTTGATAAATGGGTTTCAAATGGAATGATCCTACTGGTTGAAACTATCAATCCATTTTTTGTGTCATGATGATTTGTTAATGACCTATATTTATACTTGTCTTATGATCACTTTTCAATGACTATATTATCATCATAAATGCTACATAACTGTTATTTAAACCCTATAATAATAATAAAATAGTTCATGTGTTTTCTATATCCATTATACATTAATAGAATGGTAATCTTATTCATAAATGATCGGGTGATTACAACCATCCCTCTTTCTGATATTTATCCCAAAAATTTAGTTTTCCCAAACTAAAACAGATGAGGGTAACTCTTCATCATTACTTCCTCCTGTTATCTTGTTTCTTCCTCATATATGTGGGTTCTCCACAACACTTTTATGAGGGGAATCATCTTATTTCATATAATTGTTTCTTTATGATCTAATATCTTCACCAAATTTTTTTCATAGGATAGTTCATTATCCATTGGTACCACCTCTAGATTGAGTACATGATATGGGTTAGGTATATACTTCCTCATGAGTGATGCACGGAATATATTATTTACTTGAGGTAGGTTTGGTGGGAGTGCAAGTAGGTAGGACACTTCTCTAACTCAAATCAAGGATCTTAAAAGGGATAATGTACCTTGGAATAAGCATTCCCTTATTCCAAAATATCATTACTCTCATACATGGAGATTTGATGAGGAATACAATGTCTCCTACATCAAACTCTATAACTCATAGAATTTTGTCAGCATAACACTTTTATTGACTCTGAGCAATTTTTAATGTACTGTTGGATGGTCTTAAACTTCTCTAAATTTATTCAAACATTTTCAAAACTATAATTTTTTTCTCCCCAACTATATCCCCACATACAAGTGTTATGAAACTATTCCCATAAAGGTCTTAAAAATTATCCATTTGGATACATGATTGGAAACTGTTGTTTTAAGGGAACTCAACCAGAGGTTGATGTTGATCCCACCTTCTATTGAAGTCCATTGATCAGGCTCTCAACATTTTCTTAATTGTTTGGATTGACTTCTTATATTGTCCATTAATATAGGGTTGATAAGTCATAATAAATTTTCACTCAGTATTCAAGGAATTTTATAGACTGTTAAAGAACATATTTGTGAATCTTGGATCTCGATCATATAAAATCAATAGTGGTACACCATTAAGTCTTACCACTTCTCTATTGTATATCTGTACCAGTTGACCCATTGATAAATCCTCTAGAATTGTTAGGAGGAGTCCAGTCAACATATGATGATCCACCAAAACCCATATAACATTATTTCATTTGGATGTCTTCAGATGTCCGGTGACAAAGTCCATGGTGATGTTCTACCATTTCCATGTTTTAATGGGTGACAGTTGGATCATCCCCATAGACATCTACCTATTATCCTTCATTTACTGCCATACCATGCACATTGAATTTTACTCAATGATATCCCTCTTCATGTTATCTAACCACTAATGATCTTGTAGATCTCGATTCATCTTTTTGTTTCTTGAGGGAATAGATAAATTCAAACAATGTTAATCATCCAAAATTTCATTCTTTAACTTGGGACTCTATAGAACACAAAGTATTGATTAAAATCTCACACCACCTTCTTTATTGGCATTTAAATCTGAGGATTTCCTTTTTTAATAGTTTCCACTATCTTCTAAATCCCCCCATCATATTTTTATTATATTTTAAACTTTCCAAAAGATATGGTTGAGAAATCATTTGTGAAATAATTGATGATGTTCCCTTTATTATGATTCACATTTCCATCTTCATAAAATATAAAAATATTGGATCCATTTTAATTCTCATCAATTATAGTATCACTGGGTCCAATCAACATAGATCATTCACCACCTTGATCGCTTTCCAAGTACAGAAATAGATTAAGTAGTCATTTCCTTTGATCAGCTTTAACACTCATTGTTGGTGCATATTCAACTCTTATTTTTGAATATATACTTGCAAATTTAATATATCTCTCACTTATACCCAAATAGAAATGCTTATATATTTTCAATGTAAAGATCACAATTGGTAACTCTAGATAAATGCATGAGATACTGTTTCTCATGAACATTCAACTTCCTTGAGACATAGGCATTGAGTTTTCCATTTTATCTCCAATTACACTAAATGGTGATTTACAATATTTCCAAGATGAAAATTCCAAAAAAAATTATCATGTTCTACAACACTTATATATTTTTTCCCAAATGATTTGGCATAATTTATGGTGGGGACTCAATGTTAATAGAAAACATAAAAGATATACTAATAGAACATGAATTGAAATAAATTATGGAATACACTACTTTTAAGTAGTAGTTACTTTAATTCATTCATCATTGTCCATATTAGCATAATAATTTTCCCCCTTGATCATGAACATTATTGATTCCCATCGTGCTTCTCAGCCCTTAAAATATATAATTTTCTGGGATATTTCATGAATTCTTCACATTTATTAAATAGAACTGTGTATGATGCCTTGGATGGAACTTTGTTTCAATCCAATCCATTATCCTTTGTTCATGGTAATTGGATAATTTGTGCCCTTCCTTTCCACAATTAAAACATCTCATATTCCCACTGTGTTGTTTCCCTTGGGGACACTATCCACACTTGTTGCACAAAGGAAATTTGGACTTCTTTACCATATCACGTTTATTCGATGGTCTTTTATGGGATTCCATATTCATATTCTTTGATGTCCTTGAGAATAAAAAAAATTCTAATTTTTAGGATCTATTTTTGATAAATAGTTTTGTATAATCACGATATGTCCTACTTGAGCTCCCATTTGTTTGGGACTCTCGTTGGGACATTCATCACATTTTTTATGGAGGTTATTATCCCAATTCCTCAAATTACATTCCATTGGCTAAAATAATAGGAAAATTATGGATGATTATCTCAAAAATTTTAACACATAAATGATAATCCAATTATATTTAAGGGATAAATTATTAAATAAATTTATCTCCAACACTTAAGAATTTAAAGGATTCAAACTGTGTTATCCAATATCTATCTCATAAAAATATTATTAGGGTATTTTTTTATTCCCTTAATATTGGTTTTACTAAGATAATGAATATACCAATGAATATATCTTGGGAGTGTCAAATCAAGAGTGTATCAAGGCTCGTTATCATGCACTAGTACCCTTTCGAGTCTAGCTCAAAGCAGTGTTTTTGGGTTTTACCGCTAGATACATATGTGCCATAGCCACCTCTACTTGTTTGTATCTAGATAGAGATGTATTTTTAGGATAACCCACTTACTATTTGTTAACCAAAATATTGTAATGTTGTTCATTTACTTAGTATTATCCCTAAGGCTTTAACTAGGGTTTTCTAATCCAAATCCCAAAAATAACTAAACCAATCCATTGATATAAACTATAAAACCGCATATTCTATATTAAAAATTTAAACATGATTTATTACATAAAAATAAAAATAATACAACTCTTAGGATCATGAGGCCTTATGTCTTGAGATATTAGGAATATTACATAACAACATTAAACATGAAATTCAATATCTGTATTGAAAACTTATTTTACATGACCACAACATTAATTCGTACTTAACACTGAATAGGATAATAGGAGGATGTTTACAAGAAAGGGGTGAGATATAAATCCAAATTAGGGAGAAAACAAGGCATTAAATTAATATTAAAATATATTTTAAAAAATATAAATATTAATGTATAATAAGAAAAAATGAACCTAAAGGCAAGATATAGCGTGATTTTAATGACTTGGAAATTAGCAACAACATTCAACATAATATTAGCATGAGCCAGGGATTATTGCACAAGGATTAGAATGAGTAAAGCCTCATTTCAAATGAATTATCATGAGTGAAACCCCATTTTATATGGTGTATCATGATACTAAATATTACCCAATTCATTGTAGTGCTATTAGGATGTGTCTTTCATAAACATTTCATTTTATGAATAAGTGTGCCACATAGATCCTATAACATGGAATCATTCAGCATGACAAGTTAATCTATAATTAATGAATCATGAATACATAAATTTCAGTCACTAATCAATTATTACATTTGAATTATTTTTAGTACCCTTTATAGATAAATTTTTTTGGTATTCACTACACATTGATTTTGGAATCTAAAATTGTGGTGTAATTTTGGCATCATTATAGCGTCATATGGAAATTCATAAAAAGGGATGTAGAGAGAGAAAGAGGTATCTCATCAGAAATCCATGAAATTGGTAGTATAATTGATATTTAATAATGTATACCAACATTTGTAATTAAATTTAGATGAATAATATAAATGAAATGATTGATTGGAAATAAGGAAAGATAAACCCCTTACGAAATTTCAGCATGGTAACGAGTGTACGTGGGAGGGATAAATGAGAATGAAAGGGGTATATAATCTTTGAAACATAATAAGGGAAGTATGGGAGAGGTGATAAAACATATCCCATCATTTTTAATTGATAAATAAAATAGTGAAACAATATAATGAAACATGGAAAAAATGAGAGTGGAAGCAAACACATAGGGAATATCAGTATAGTAATCGGCAAGCTTAAAGAATCATAGGGAGGATTAATGATAGTGAATGGGATATATCATCATTTATTAATAAAATTTATAGATGGAATTTTATTTCAAATTATTTACAATACAACCAACTAAAATTAAAATGGACAATTTCAAATAAGGTACGTGAATTAAAAGGAAGAGAGGAAGGTTAGTATCCCTTAAATGGATGTGTGTGATCCAACAGTCTTGGGATAGGATTCATGGGACATTAAGGGGTCCTTGGTAGGAATATAAAGAGTATGGGTTAGAGTTTTTTCGAGATCCAAATGGTTTGAGTCGAGAGTAATGGGATATTGGGTGGGTTTATATATGAAAGGTGAGAGAATTCTTTATTATTTTAGTTTTGGACCCTACACACTAAAATATTCAAAAAAACCATCCCATGTACTATTATGAAGGGTAATGAAAAAGGAAATTGGTATAAATATTTTCTAAAAGGATAAGGGATAATTATATTAAAATAATTCCCATGCTTATATGGAAGTGAGTCACCCGTTCAAGGAAATGATTTCAAAATATTAAAATATTTTATATGACATGGAGGATTCACTAAGGATATATAAAATAAATTGAATTAATATAAATTGAATTATTTTAATTAAGAAACATATATTGGGCCTAGTATAACAATTATAGTATTTATTACTTCATTGTTTTGTCATCATGATGACTAATATCACATATTTGTTTTATATGGTATTTAATTTTTACCAAAAAAATGACTATCTAAAAAATTATGAAGTATTTACCATTTGACAATTTAGACATCATGATTCCAAAAAGAATATTCATATTATCTATATAATTTTATAAATATGTGATTTTTTTCTTTTATATGTAGAACATTCATTTATAGAAAATTGACTCGTTTTGACAAAAATAGTTTTTAAACCTTAATTAAAATTACAATGGACCTCGTAAAAATTATACGATCATTTATATTTAATAAAATTAATATAGTAATATTATTTTATAAAAATAATTCTTAATTAAAAAATCCATTAATTCATCAAAATGTATTTCTTAATTCAATTTGAATATTAACAAAAAAATACTATTTGTGCTTTAAAAACATTTACAGGGTAAAAATAATAAAATGAATGTATATTCATTATTCTATAAAAAATAATGAACATAATTATAATTATAGGGACTTGTAACATATTCCATTAGTACATCCGTATACACTCTAAGAGTAAGGAATGTGATGGTGGGAATTTCATGGGGTTGTTTGGTGAGCATGGTTTGGGATGTGATGTCGATGAGCTTGAACATCTCCATTAAACAATTTCACTCATTCTTATGTTGTAGGATATCAGCTTGGTATTGGTATAGGGAAAATCTGAGAAATGATATCATCCTATAAATTTCATATAAATTTGATTCAGAGGGAACGATCCTACTAGTTGAAGCCATTACTTCCCTTGTTAATGTCAAAAAGATTTATTTAAACACCATATTTATACTAGTTTTGTGATCATTGTTCAATTGCTTTAGTATCCAAAATAATGATACATAAAAGTAATTTAAACCAAATAATAATAATAAAATAGTGAATGTGTTTTCAATACCTATAAGTCATTAAAATAATGGTAATTTTATTCATAAATGATTGGGTTGTTATAGGGGAATAATATCACCCAGATATTTTTTTGAATTATTATTTTTTAAAATAATTTGATATTTTGTTATTTTCATTTCACGCACACTAAGTGTGTAATTATTTATAAGAAATATTTAAGTTTTTCTTGAGTTATACATATCCCAATTTCAATCTTTCACAACACAAAAAACATATACTCACATGTCGGACATGTAAGACTATGTTTGGATTGTATTACAAAAAATATGGATCCCCTTTGATAGCTTGTGTTACATGCAAGGATTCGTTTTACTAAACTAGAATATATTATTAATATGATCATTAAATCTACCGCCAAGACATTGGAATGAAAGTTATGAATAATTATAAAAAATATTTTAAAATATTTGTTACACATGTATATAAAATGAATAATTTTGTTATCAATTAGTATAATTGAATATAACAACTAATTGAAAATAATGAAAATATTTTTCTAAGAAAGCTATTTTTTTATATTGAAACACAATACTATAAACTTTTATTAAAAAAATTTGGATTTATTTTTTAAAAACAATATTTAGATATTATATTTTCAATCATTATTTTTTATACTCACCCAATAGATCATATATGTATAAGATAAAATTAAATATAATTTTTTTAATTAAAAGATATATTTTTAAGGGTAATTCTACAACCTTTTAAAAAAGAACCCATATTAAATTTTATTTCTAAAACATTTATAATTATTTTTTAAAAAAATAAAACTCATTTATGGAAATTTAAAATCAAATTTACATTGGGAGATTTTTTGTATTTTTATGAGAAGTTCCATTTTAGGAAAAACAGTGAAAAAATTAATTTCAATTCAATTTTTCTTTTTCTGTTAATTATTTATATAGTTAACTTATATTCTAGAATTTTTTAATGATTATTTAGATAAATTTTGCGCAAATTAATCCTATATTGGTAATTTTAATCATTTTCACATTAAAATAGGTTATAAATATATTTATAACCTTTGAACACATTTCATTAAAAACGAATTTTATCATGTCGTCTGTGGGTTTAAAAATAAATTAATTTCCAACTCATATTTGATTATAATTTTCAATAATAGATTATATAATTCGAATAATAATAATTTATAATGTCTAATGTGGTTAACATTATTTTCGGCAAATTTATTAGTGATGGTGGTTATAATTAATTACTGTGATTAATAGAAAAAATATCTTAACAATGAACTAAACCATAATCATAAGGCTCAAAATTAACTAAAAACATTTAAAAATACATTGTCTATTTATGCTTCAACATTATAATCAATCGTATTGTATTTTAAATATTATTGGATCCACATGACATTGGAAAACATGGGTGGAATCCCCTTTTAAAAAATTTACAAGAACACCACACATCCTCTATAATAAAAAATGCACTCACCCTCCCATGTAATCACACATCTACAATGATCTCTCTCGAAAAAACTCTAATAAAATGAGAAACAAATTCCTACCTTAATACTTTAATTATCTCCATTGACATAAATCCAACCAATTTATCCTATGGTGCAAACAAATTGGAGTTACCAAAATAATAGGTAACGTATTTTCTGTAACAAATTTGTTTTATTTTCATTCTCCACCCCCTAAAATATTCAAATTATAGACTTATATAATAACAAAATTATAATAAAGAAACTCATATGTTTTTATTCTAGGGTTTTGAACTACAATTGTACATATTTCAATCTAATTTTTAATGAACATACCATTCTTGTTTACGGTGAACTACCGCCTCATGAAATGTAGTGGTTTGTTTTTTCATTACCATTGATGATGGTTGGGAATTATAATGGAAACAAGGTTTTTAAAATATATATATGATATTTATTAAATATATATTCTTCTATTTTTATTATATAAAACATACATTTATGCTTTATATTTTTCAAATACGATAACTTCATTTGTGGAAGTGTGGACAACCGCCTACTCAAATATATGTGATTTGTTCACACTCTATATGGATTATATTAAGTATGTTTTCATTAAAATAATATTATATATTGTATATAATATTTTTTTTGGAATTATAATATATATATGTATGTATGTATGTATATTTCAGTAACATTATTTCCCTAAATATGACAATAAAACAGAAAGGATATTCATGCAAACGTACAAATTTCCATCTCAATAAATATTGTATTCTATTTCATATTTATATAATTTATATATTATTATAAATAAATACATATTCAATATATATGAATACAAATTCATTTTTTAAATTCTTGAAATAATTAAATCATTTAATTTTTAAGATGATCAAGATTATGATGTCAGAACACATACGATAAATAAAGTGCTTATTAGCCGATGCTTTTATTTTACATTGAATAGTTAATAAAGTGGTAATATAAATTAATACGTGAATAATATATTATATTATATATAGTAATATAGTTATTTGGAAAATTTATAATAATACTAAATTTATTATATAGGATGTTTAGACATGTACGAAAAACGTCTAGATTAAATGTAAGGGAATTTCATCTCACTTTTTATTTCCACGAGATACTTGTCTTATTTTCCACTTGTTTATTTTTTAAAGTATATTTAATACCCTATGAAATTATATATAATTATATTTCTTAATTTAATTATAAAATTAGTTTTTTAATGTAATTTTATCATTGGGATAATGATTCTAATGTTACTCAATTAGTAAGGGTTTTGTCGTCTCACTTTTATTTCTATGAGATTTGTGCCTTATTGACCACTCATTTCTCCCATTTGGTGTATAAAATTAACATGAATTTTATATATGACCCTTACCCTTAATTTAATGGTTAGTTAATGATCTATATTATGATTTCGATTTGAGGGGGATTTGTGTTCCAAAAGTTACAAAATCAGTATGGTAGTTATGTCTCAATTTGCCATCTTGGCAAGAACGTGTTTTCTTATCCAACTATAATATTTAATTAGGTTTATATACATCCATTTGAAATGTAATATCATTAATATGATGATTTTCATGATATTTTAAGCTTCATGTAATTTCGTTTTCTTATAGGGATTATGATTCAACGTTACCAAGTGCTAAGAGTTTATGGTAACAAAGTCATTGATCATCTAGATTGTTTCTAATTATGATTCCATTCATAAAATCCTATGATCCATCTCTCAAGAACACTAATATATTTTATATTATATATGGTAATAAATGATATATTTATGTATAATTTCATTTACCCACTCATTTTTTACTCAATATAATTAAGAAATTGTTTTTATTAAAATCCAACATTATATCTCCTTTCTGTCAGAAATATGTGTTCTATGAAACCCATGTAATAAAAAAAATGTTTTCATTAATGTTTTAAAATATTCCTATATTGTTAAAAGGAAAATTATACTCATAATATACCATTTTAAAAAATATATTTAAAATGTAATATTATTTTTGTCTTCAGATCGAGGTACTTTTCTAAACAATTACGACATAAAAGGAATGATCAGCATATACCTATTTATCCGTGTCATTGATCATCCTTAATTTGATGTTTCCATTTCAAGTATAAATTATTTTTCTAAAAAAAATATTTTTATAATATTCTTTACATTCATTTTTTTCGTTTTGTTTTCCAAGAAAAATAATTTTAAAAATTATATATGATTTAATAAGTATTTTAAATGGTTTTCAAAGATTAATTTAAATTCTTTCAAATACATTTTTAAATTAAAAATTTTAAAAATATTATATTAATTTAAATGGATTATTTTTTGTTTTCAAGATTCCATTATAATATCTCATGAAAAAATTACTTCAAAATGAATCTAGCTTCCTTTATAAGTTTTCATGTTCATTTTTAAAGGAATTTGTTTTCAAAAGGTTATTTTTTCTAAAATATTTTTTTTCATGAAAAATAATATTTTTTTCAGAAAATAATAATATGAAATGGTAAATATTTATTTATAAGGAAAAGTTTTCTTAGTGGTTTTATAAACATTATCTTTAAATAAAGGAGATTTATCATATGAAATGTTGCATGTGATCCTTAAAAGTCCTTCTCCCTCGAAGATGACATACTTTGTTATAGTTTATTATTTTATAGGGATTTTTCCAAGAATAGCTTTAAAATTTCTTTTTCAATGGTTTATGTTTGGATTGAATTATGTTTATGACACATGTTTTTCTTCAAAGTGTTATATGCTTTTGAAACCTGTTTCTTTTCATGGTTATTATTCAATGATATGACTATAAAACCTTTCTATTTTCCATAGGTAATGACATAATGAAAATTTAAAATATCCATAGAATAAATGGATAATTATACGATGCTTATGAATCAGAAATCTTATTATGGGCCATGATACGATTCACATTAAATTATATTGTGTCCCATGTATGTCTAGTTTTTATATGTGATGGGTGAGACCTATATCATTTTCCAATGAATTGGGTAAATATATATCTCATTAGATAATGATGGAAGACAAGTTGAAGGTCTTAATAAAAAATGGGAAATAGGTGCATCCAAATAAAAATTTGGAAATAGCTGATCCACTATGGGAATTTGGGAAAACCTGATCCCTTATATGAAATGGATTGCAACTTGGGATGGTTCTAGGTCTTCTCTAGTAGTTTTAGTCCCCATTAAGTGCCCTAATATGTTTTTGGAAAAAATCTACGACATATAAGGAATACTTGTACATGTTTACGTGTCTACAAAAAACATCTTATGTATCATTCCTGGATATACTCACCTGGTCCAAGATCATGATTATCTTTGATTTATTTTCTTATGAACATCCAATATTTATTACATGTGTTGGAATTATGATCTTTTAATGTAGGGTATTATGTTAAAATGTTATGCTCATGTTCATATACACATATTTTCATGTTATTCTTTCTTATTTCAATTATTTACCCTTACTGAGCTTTCTAGCTCACCCAATTATCTTTTTTCCTTTCCTCGTGTTATGATGAATTTCTTTAGATAGAAGTGATAAAGTGGGATATATTTAAAGTACATGTTAAGGATCCTTCACCATACTATAAGAATGTGTTTGTTTATTCTGAATTAACTAAATGTTTACAATCCCCATGAATGAATTTTTGGAAATATTATCAATATTCATCTAATATGATTTAATATCCATTTATGTTAGTTTTGGGTTGCTATAGTTTTTATAGAATGAAATATTCAATCATACATTCTAAACTCAGATGGGAAAAAATTAGAGGTATTCATAAGGATATTTCATATGATGTGTCTACGGATGTATCTAACGATAATTCTAAGGATGAGTAAATGTTTAGGAAAATGTCTTGGAATTTTGTTAAATGATAAAGAGAATAGTTTTCAAAAAACATTTCTATCTAGATACTACTAGTGGAAGTGTGTTTAACGTAGATGTACAATGGGGTAACAATCCCAAGAACATCATATTTATATATACTCAATTGTGAACAAATTACAAACAATGGGCCTTACTGCACACCTTGTTCGACACTACAAAATGATATCATTTTAAAATTCACAAACTATTATTGATCCATCATGGTGTATTTAAATAAAATAACACTATGAATAACCTAGGTTAACCTAAGGTTTTATAGATTAATGAAGTAGGTATCATGAATTATATATACTATTAGTAGTTTTTCATGATATTGGGGTTTTATGATATGATATATTTTTCTCCCACTATGATTTATGGTTTTAGTCAACTAAGGTATCCAAAAGAAACTAGGATAATATTGAACATGATGTAAAATTTCCGGATGAGTAGTCAAGTGGGATGATTAATGGATAAAACAACATTTAGATCATTCCTAATAATTTTTCATTGAACATGATTAACAACATGTACCTTAATCAAATCACATACGCACCAAGGATGATAAAGAAATATTTTCTAAGAATTCTTGTAATATAGACCTAGAAGGAAAGAATATATGGTTTTTTACATGTTAGGAATGTGGTAAGAAACACCCTACTGAATGTCTCAAAGAAATAAGAAAATATTTTGACTATGGAAGGAGAGGACACAAAGATACTATCTGCAAAGGGAAAATTAAAATTTCCGTTCATGCAATGGATAGAAATATTAGTCTCCCTATGGTATTATCAATATTTAAATACATTAAATATTAAATGTTTACCCAATATGAGAATTGAAGTCCTAAGTGCAAAGATCGTGAAGGTAATTAGTAGGATTGTACAAGTAATGGTTGTATGGATAATGACGATGAAATAATAATTTAAATGTAAATGGAATGTGGGAAAAATTAATTGCATGAGGTATCCTTGTTATTGTATTAAGGATGGAGTAAAATAATTAATGTTTTTATATATTTGGATTCATGAATTATGATTTCTGATATATATAATAGTTGTTCAGTATTAGTTCTCTTATGTGGATTTAAAATAATATGTTAAACAGTTCTGATGGACTACAAATTTGATTTACTAGTAAGGTGACATTTTGACAAAGGAAATATAACCTGTATTACATTCATAAAGTTAAGATAATGATGTTTGGGTAAAGAGATGTGGGATATGAATAAGTAAATTGGAATATATAGATGACCACAAAACTAATATTTTATTTCTTGAATAATTGATTTATATTATCATGGATTAGGTTTACAACTTCATGGATTTGAAGAAAATATATAGTAATCCTTATAATAATGAAGAATTCATGTTTTCCAATTGGGTTTATGGTATTTTAGGTTATTACCAAGTTTCAATTCAATATACAATAAAGGTATTCACATGATGGGAATTTTTTAACAATGTACACCATTATGTTATATGGGGATGGTTTTTAAACTAGATTTGTTTAAAACATTCTATAGATTTATAATTTCAACTTTTTAATGGGTTAGAAGGTTAACCATTTATGGGATGTTATATTCTAAACAACAAATCATGTTTTAGAGTTTAAAGTATAATCTCACCATTTGAGGGTGTATGCCTATTTTATATCATGATCTAACCATTTCATTTGTGGTTTTTAATAAATATAGATGGAATGAAATATCATTAGATTTATAGATCTCATGGTTTGGCAATGCTTCATAAATGACAAATTCACATTCATTTTCGGGAATAAATGACTTGGTGTAATTTTATCAAGACACAAAAAGGGTCTGGGTGTCCTAAAATCATGTATGTATATCTTCCCATGATAATTATTCAACATTATACAAATGGATCATGAACTAAACGTTTTTCTTATTATCATCATTTTTATGTTATAAATGCCTTTTTCAAGCCTCTTTGGGCTAAGTATTTGGGATTATTAACTTTCACCTAACCATGTTCACCGTCACTCTCCATTATAACATAATAGTTATATGTATCTTCTATTTACACATATGAACTTCCCTTCTATGCTTTCCAATGTGTATACTTAGTAATGAGTTTCTTTTGGTTATCAGCATGTTTCCAACATTCCCTTTTTAAAGGAATATTTAGTATTCATTTTTATGATATGGGGTTCTATGAAACAGACATTCATGTATAAAACAATAAATAACCAAGGTAAACTTGGAGTGATAAATTCTTGTTAGAGGGGGTGTATAATGTGTAACTCTCTGATATTTTTTAAATCATTATTTTTTCAATTAATTTCATCTTTTTATGCTTTATATTTCTCCCAAAACAAAATATATTTTTTGTTATATGGAAGCACTAAGTGTGGATTCTGTTAGATGAAATACCATGTAATTATTGGGATATATTCATGAAATATATTATCTTGCGATACATATAACAGTATTTTTGTCTTGTATTACACCTAATACAAAGTCCCTTCAACAGCTCGTGTTAAATGAAATTTCATGGTTTTCCAAACTATATGATAATATTAATATTAATTTTAAAGTAACCTCATAGATCATAGAATTCATGTTATGAATAAGTTTAACTAAATTTAAAAAATAATATTTAATATTTTAAAAATAATAATTCCTTAGTAAACAATTAATATAATTTATGGTAATAAATGTCTGAAAATAAAGATTTTTTTTTTCTATGAAAACTATTTTTCTATACAAGAACATAATATTATCTAAATAAATTAAACCAATGGCATTGGATTAATGTTTTCAATGATATTTATATATTATATATTAAATAAATTTTTTATTCTCAAATATTATATTTCCCATAACTTGGATAACAGTAAATCCAATCTTATAAATAAATTAGAAGTATTTTTCTTAAATGTAATTTTATCACCAATTAATGGATCATCCATTTTAAAGATTATGTTTATAGATTAATAATTTTAAATTTAAAAAATAAACTTCATTTTTATAAAATTAATATCAAAATATAATTTGAGATAATTTTTAATGTTTTTATGAGAAGTTTCTTTTTTAGATGAATAACGAGAAACACTGAATTTTAAATCAAAACTATTTAATTGTATCATTTAATTATATATTAAAATTTTATTTTATTTTCTATTATAAATTTAATTAGATCAAATTTACATAATTTTATACAATTTAGGTAATTTTAATCAATTTCACATTGAAATTGCATATAAAAAAATTAAAACATTTGAACATTTTTATTTCAATTTTTTTTATCATCTAGTTTTTGGGATTAAATTTGAATTATGTTTTTCTATTTTTGTGGTATTAATTTATAAAAATAGATTCCATAATTTGAATCATCCTAATTAATCTATTCTATTATGGTAATTGTTTTTGTCCATAAATATTAGTGATGTTTGGATGGTATGACACTGAGTATGATATGCTCTGTGATACCAAACATAGGATCGAAATAAGGATGAGATTCTCAGATACAAGAGGGGGTGAATTGTACCATTTAAAAATTTCTTTAATCAATAAAAGATTTAAGTTTAACAAAGTTAAACTAAAAAATTCACAACACCTCTTTGAGTACTAAAGACTTGCTGGATTTCGGAATAGTGATTCCAAAAATGGAACTTAACAAAAGTTACAATGATTAAGATTCTACCTTAAAGTGTATAGAATCTAACTATATCAGAGTACATGTATTTATGTATAAGAATGTTATACTTTACATAACAATACAGAATGCAGCTGAAAAAAACAAGTAGTAAAACTACAAATAACAATCAATAACTCTTATACCCCAAAGAGAAGGTTATCTAACAACCTTGGATAAAGGTCCCTTGATTTATACATTCATGAAAGTCTGTCTCACCCACACCAGGATAAGTCCTCGATACAAAGATCAGAGTTTGTCTTGCTATCCCTGAATTCCCTCAACTATCTGGTAGTCATCACCTCTGTCTTCCTGAGCAAGGAAGCCCTCAACTACAAGGTGTTGGAACCTCTGTCTTCCTATCCCCGGAAGCCATTGATTGTAATCAGCAATAATTGGAGTCACACGAAGGATGTCTACACAAAGAAAAGTCTGAACAAGCTATTCAAAATTTCTGGACAAATCTTTGGGAGTTGATAATAGCCTCTCTCTCTCTAGAAATCACTTCAACAGAATGTAAGCACAGATGTCAAGAGATGTGTCAAAGTGTTTTTCGACATTCAAATGAGCTCCTATTTATAGGCAAAGCTCCAACGGTCGGCTCCCTATTCCAATGGTCATATTTATCCTTGAATTTTGTAGGGACCTGTACATGTTTCATCAACCAATGGTTAGTCTATAACAGAAACCATGACATAATTTTGTAATGAAACAAATGTAAGCATAAGTAAAACTGATGTTCTGAATGTAGTTAAACAAAGGTTCAGAGTCTAACCAAAAAATGGAATTCGGAGTCTATAATAAAGGGATATTCGAATTCTATTTTTTAGGAATTCGGAACATGAATTATATAGAAATTCGGGGTCTGAATATCTAAGGAAATTCATAGTCTGGTTTCAATAGAATTCAGAATCTCAACTTATAGTGTTCGGAGTCAAACTAGTAGAAGTTCAGAGTCTAACTCATAGAATTTTGGGGTCGAACTAGTAGTATTTCGGAGTCTAACAAGTATAAGTTTGGAGTCGAACTCATAGAAGATTGGAGTCGAACTAGTATAAGTTCAGAGTCGAACTAGTAGAAGTTCAGAGTCCACAATTCAGTGTGGAACCTTATGAGAGTTTGTATCTAGAATTAGGAGTGGAACTTCATTAGAGTTCGTATCCAAAATTTAGAGTGGAACTATATGTGAGTTCGTATCCAGAATTCGGAGTGGAACTTCATCAGAGTTCTTATCCAGAATTCCGAATGGAAGTTCATCAGAGTTCTTATCCAGAATTCAAAATGGAACTTCATTAGAGTTCGTATCCAGAATTCGGATCCTAAAACAGAAGGCATCATATCTATGTATTATATGATTCATAAGTTTTAGGTATGAATCCGATTTTTATACTTACGAAAAACATTGATATGTATAAGTAAATTTAGGTAAGGGTAAATTTCTTTTTGGAAGGGAATTTTCCTTAGAGAAGTAAAATATATATTTTCTTAAGTATAAGGTAAAATATAGATTTTCTTAAGTATAAGGTGTTTGTAATTTTCAAAACTAGAATGAAAGGAAAAGTCATAAGGAAAAATTTATTGACTCAATAATATCCCCCTTTTTGGAAAGCACAAATAACCCTTTGAAAAATAATATAAGGACTTCGAAAAATTTCTTTAGACTTCAAAATAAAAACATATCTCCCTTTGTTCATAGATGATAGTGAATACAACTAACTCCAACTTAGGCTTTGGAACTCTAAGGATTGTATTCTGAATTTCTGGAATGGGGTTTTCATGATCATAGGAATGAAAAACATTGTAATGAGAAACTCCCCCTTAATTAAGGATAGTTCTTCACTTAGAAATTTTCCTTCTCCATTTTAAATTTTTCCTTCTCCCATTTTGAGTTGTTTTTTTCTTCTACCCCTTTTTGATTTTAAAAAATAATTTAAGGGAATGGAAAAGAAATGAAGTACCTATAACATTAGTACACAACAACAGAAGAGACAACTAACCAAAAAATTCATTATTGTTGAAAGAATTTTTACAAAGAAAGACCAATACAAAAAATGACCAGATTTAGTCTATTTATCTTTCTTTCCCGGTGGGATTAGCTTCTTTAACAAGGTTTTTAGCTTCTTGAAGTCTTTTTGATCCTCCTCAGCTTGCTTCTCCAAAGCATTGATACTTTCTTATTGAGCTTTGAGGACTTCTTCCTGAGTCTTCATGGCCTCTTCCTGCATATTCAGAAACACATCTTTCTTTTTCAACTTTTCTTGGAAATCAATCCAGATATCGTTTTCCCCTTTCAAGTTCTGATCAACAGAGTTATGCTTCCCATTCAAATCTCTAACTTTTTGATTCCGAGAATTTTTCTCAATGGTCAGCTTTTCCTGAAGATTCTATATATTTCCATCCTCTATTTCAAAATCATTTTTCACATCATTCTGAAAACAATCAAA
Organism: Viscum album; assembly: GCA_963277665.1. Lineage (NCBI taxonomy): Eukaryota > Viridiplantae > Streptophyta > Magnoliopsida > Santalales > Viscaceae > Viscum > Viscum album. The sequence goes on along the minus strand of OY728155.1, from coordinate 944,081,371 downwards.
CTTAACCAAATCATCATCACCTTTTTTTGAACACATAGTGAATTTTCTAGATGATTTCATGTGCACGTCATAATTAATAAGGAAATTTGTATGGTCAGCCTCAATCTTCACACACTTATCCATCACCATAGATAAGGATTTTTATTTCTGATTCATGCTATGTTGAAGCATCTGGCATCTAGAGTCTATGGTTGGAATGATCAGAATGGTGTCAATCAATTTTTCAAAGACTCGACAACAAAGTCATGACCCAGTGCTGATGATTCCAAATCAGACACATTGCTTGGGGATTATTCTTTATCAATTTTCACAAACTTCTTTCTAGAAGAAACACCAACCTTCTTATTTCTTATAAATTCATTTGTTGGGGTGTCCATAAGCACTTGTTCCCCTTATCAACTTTCGTAATTGCTTCATCAAGATATTTTTCTTCACTTTCAGATAGTTGAACAATCTTATCTTCATCTGGTGTCTCCTTCTCTACTCCTTCAAGAAAATTAGTTTCAAATATTTCTTCCTCAGGAAACTCATTCTCTTCCTCTTCTTCCTCAAAATCATCTCTTTTACCATCATTGTCGTCTCCCTTTCCCGGAGTGACTAGATTTGAGGATTTGGCTTTTTCTTGATAATCCTCAACTTGTTTAATCAAGTCATTCATATCATCACTTTCTTCTTCTATTTCATCTTCTTCTTTAATTTCTTCAACAACCACTTCCTCTACATTTTCACCAGCTTGTTTCTCTACTTATTCAACAACTTGTTTCCCTTTAGACTTTTCCAAAGTGGAGTAATTCTTCCTAGGGGTCTCCGGTAATGGTTGGACATCAAAAGATTCCGGAATGGGGATCTTCTCAGAGGCTACATCTGTATCTCTCAACAGAGATTATACAACATCAGCTTCAGACGTCTTTTTCTTCATCTTCTTATCTTTTTCTACCTTCTCAAGGTATTCAGTCGTTTTCTCCCTTGAGGATTTTGCATCAGCAGGATCTATTCCGAATTGGGGATCCCCTTCCTTCCTTTTCTCCTTATTTTCCCTCCACTTAGCAACCACTTCATCTAGATATGCTTTCTGTTTTTTCAGTTTGGGAGGTGTGGACTGGGTTTCCTTAGCTTTGTGAGTCTTGTCTTCAGCAACCACTTCTTTCAATTTCCTATTGATAGAAACCTTCTTCACTGGCTCAACCTTCTCTACATTTTCCTGAGCGACTTCTGCCTCCTCTTCTGGCATATCATAGAACTCACGTGATTCTTTTGATAAACCAGCTTTCATCCATTTTAAGGGGTCATAACTTATCATCATCCCCTTACAAATTCTCGTCTTGGAGGTGAAAGAATCCTTGAATGAATCAAGACAACGAATAATCAACTTTGAGATAAGAGCAGGATACATAATGATTTGAGCCTTCAAAGTTCAATTCTTGATATTCTGAAATTTAATAAGAATGTGCCTCATCAAATTGATCTTTCATAGATTTTACAAGAAATCCAAGATATAGATATCACTCTTCTTTAGGTTATCCTTATCTCCTCTTCTCGGAAATAAAAACCCTTGAACCCACAACTAGAGAATCTAATTGTCAGTTAAGAGATGAGGAATATTTGTTTTTTTATCAACTTTGAGTTGAACGCATATTATTGCCTTAACCTTGCTAAAAATTCCTTGCACATCCAGTAGCTTATGTGAACAAAATTTTGCTACACCATCATATGATAAGCCTACCAAGTTTGCAGCCTTGGTGTAAGAAAGAAAGTAACTCTTCCCAGAAGACTTGAAAGAAAAACATTCCCTGCCATTATCTTCATAGAAGGAAATAGACTCATAAAATTCAACAATCAAATCTGTATAGAAAACATCCTGGCCCCTGGTTTCGATACGCAAAAATCTTCTCAACCATTGAGTTTGATATTCTTTGAAATTAGAGAATCATATTCACTGAAGAAATCCAGATGGACTATCAATTCCATGTAGACTAACCATTTTGAGGTTGGATTCATAGAAGACATATCTTGGGAAGTTGCTTCTACAGACATTCATAATGGAAGATCACTGAAAGATTTGGAACAGTCTTCAAGAGAAAAGGCAGGCCTTCGACACGTGAGAGAATAAAATCGATGTGGGATAGAAAAAGGAGTTTCCCTTTATATAGGCGATGCAGGTGACCTTTCACCTTCCAAAAGCAATCTAATGGTTGATAATTTCTCTGATCTGATCTGACAGTTGAAATCATACCCATAAGAAAAACTTGAATCTGATCTTTTGAGGTTTTAACAAAAACATTTGGATTTAAGTAGAAATGAATCTGTGAAATTTTTAAAGAAAAGAAACTACCAGCAACTAAAAACGATTATGAAAACTTGAGTAAGGAAAACATACCTTTCATATTTTCTAGGAAAATTATTCATAATTGGTAATATTCTTCTTGAAGGAAATTTGACTATGAAAAACTCACTATGAAAACATCATTAAGAAAAAACCAGTACGAGAACTTCATTTAGAAAATTCTTAGTATAAAAATTTCATTACGAAAATTATCATTATGAAAATTTCATTACGAAAATTCTCAGTAAGAAAATATCACGAAGAAAATTCTCAGTATGAAAATTTCATTATGAAAATTCTCAGTATGAAAATTTCATTATGAAAATTCTCAGTACGATAATTTCATTATAAAAATTATCAGTACGAAAATTTCATTACAAAAATTCTCAGTACGAAAATTTCATTACGAAAATTCTCAATACGATAATTTCATTACTAAAATTCTCAGTACGAATATTTTATTACCAAAATTCATAGGAAGAATATTTCATTACGAAAATTATCAATACGAAAATTTCATTACGAAAAATATCAGTACAAAAATTTTAAAAATCTCATTACATATTTTTTTGGAAAAACATTATTAAAGTTTTTTGAAAAACTAACTGAAAAATGTACTCCCCCTATGAAAAGGAGTTTATTACTGTAAGGAGACTGTTTCAACAAGATGATAATGAAGAAGAATTACCTTATGGTTATCATTCCTAACTTCTTTTTAATGTATGAAAATCTATCGGAAGTTAAATATTTTGTGAAAATATCAGCAAGTTGATCTTGTGTTCCCATAAACTGAAGAATGATATCTCCTTTTAGTGTATGATCCCTAAGAAAGTGATGCCTAATATCTATGTGCTTTTCATAGGATTGGTATACATGGTTTTTACTAAGGGCAATGGAACTAGTGTTATCACACAAAATTAGAGTCTTATTAGAACTCAAACCATAATCTGTAAGTGTGTGTTGCATCCACAACACTTGATCACAACAACTTCTAGCTGCTATATATTCAGCTTCAGTAGTGGAGAGAGCTACAAAGTGTTTCTTCTTGCATGACCAAGAAACTAATGAATCTCATAAGAAATGACAAGTTCTGGATGAACTATTTCTATCCATTCTAAATCCACCAATGTCAGCATCTGAAAAGATTTTTAGAACAAAATCATTTCTGAAAGTGTAAAAGAGTCCTTAATCCATGGTTCCCTTTAAGTAACGAAAAGTCATTTTCACTGACTTTAAATGAGATTCCTTAGGATTGGATTGATATCTTGCACATAAGCATACTGAAAACATCATGTCTGGATGAATAGATGTTATGTATAGTAGGCTTCCTATCATACCTCTAAATGAAGTTTGATCTTATGGTTTCCCAGATTCATCAAGAGCAACTGTGTTTGAGGTACCAATGGGAGTACTAATATTTTTTGTTTTTTCATATACATACATTTTAAGTAGATATTTAATATAATTATGTTGGGATATATATATTCCTTCAGGTTTTTGAGAAATTTGAAAACCAAGGAAGAATGTTAACTCACCCATCATACTCATTTCAGACTCAGATTTCATTAGATCCACAAAGGAATCCATTAAATATTTCTGAGTTGAACCAAATATAATGTCATCAATATAAATTTGAACAATGAAAACATTTTTCTTATCTTTCTTTATAAAAAGGGTTGGATCTGCATTTCCCTTACCATAGTTATTTCGAAGCAAAAATCTTATAAGTCTGTCATACCAAGCTCGTGGGGATTGTTTAAGGCCATACAAAGCTTCGGTAGGTCTAAAAACATGATCAGGATGTTTTGTATCTTCAAATCCAGAAGGATGTTCAACAAAAACTTCCTCTTGAAGATAACCAATAAAGAAAGAACCTTTCACCTCCATTTGAAAAAGTTTGAAATTGAAGAATTCTGCAAAGGAAAGTAAAATGTGAATAGATTCAAGTCTTGCTACTAGAGAATAGGTTTCTTAGTATATTCCCTCTTGTTGATTATAGTCTTTAGAAACTAATCTGGCTTTATTTATAACTATGACTCCATTTTCATCACACATATTTCTGAATAACGATTTTACTCCAATTACAGATGTGTCCTTATGTATTTCAACCAAGGTCCAGACTTTATTCGTTTCAAATTCATTTAGTTCATCTTCCATGGCTTTTAGCCAATCATCATCACCTAAAGCATCATCAGTGCTTTTTGGTTCTAATTGGGAAAGAAATGCTAGATATTATACTTCATTCCTCAAGGAACTTCTAGTCCTCACAGGTTGATTTACATCACCAATGATACTATCACTGGGATGATTCTTAAGAAACACCTGACTTGGGTTTTGTAAAACCAGTTCATCAATATAGGGTAGAATGTCTTCTGGAGTAACTACTTCAGAAATATTTTCTTGAACTTTTTATTTATCAGAAGGATCTTCTAACAAAGGTTGATAATCAGTTTTTGAAAACACATCTGAGGATGTAGGTTTGGATGGTTTAAAAACAAAAGGATCAGACTCATCAAATTTTACATGTACTGTTTCCTCAACAGTAGAATTGATTTTATTGAAAACTCTATAAGTCTTAGAAGTTGTGGAGTAGCCTAAGAAAATTCCTTCATCAAATTTTGGTGTGAATTTGTGTATATTATCTTTAGTATTCGTGATGAATACATTGCAAAAAAAACCATGAAGTAGGAAAGTCTAGGTTTTCTACCATTCCATACCTCATAAAGAGTTTTATTAAGAAATGGTCTAATCAAAACTCGATTTATAGTATAACAAGCAGTACATACGGATTTAGACCAGAAATGTCTAGCTATAAAATATTGACTCAATAGGGTTCTAGTTATCTCTTGAAGAATTCAATTTCTTCTTTCAACTAAAACATTTTTTTGAGGAGTTCTAGGTGCTGAAAAGTTGTGAGTAATACCTTTTCTACTACAAAAATTTTTAAAATCATAATTTTGACATTTTCTTCCATTATCAATATGAATAGTTTTCAATGGAAGGGTTTTCACATTTTTATCTTGGGCTCTAAAACTTTTGAAATAAGAAAAAGCTTCATATTTCTTTGTTATAAAATAGACCCATGTAAATCTAGTGTAATCATCAAATAGAACAATCACATAGTATTTGCGTCTGATGCTTCTAGTTTGTGTTGGACCAAAAAGATCCATGTGCTCCAACTGTAACGCATCAGTTGTCAGGACTTCACCGATTGATTTAAAACTAGATTTATATTTCCTTCCATATTGACAAGGATCAAAAACATTAGAAGAATTAAATCCATGCTCCGGTAAATCCTTAACTAGTTTCTTCTTAGAGATTTTACATAAGTTTCTAAAGTTACAGTGACCTTGTCTTCTAGGAAATAACTAAGAATGATCTCCCATTGCACTAAATCAAGGTAGTTCTTAGCTCCTAAGGTCTTATAAGTTTAGTGTGTAAGCATTCTCTTGCCTATGGCCAGAAAGAATAAATTCTTCCTTAGAATTGTGTACTAAGAACTTATCATTCCTAAAATTTATAAGGTATCCTTCGTCACATAATTGAATTATACTGATGAGGTTGTGCTTAATACCTTTAACAAACAAAACATTTGATATTAAAGTTTTTTCATGAAGAACAATATTACCTATAGCAATAATTTCTCCCTGAGCATTATATCCGAAAGTTACTTTTCCTTATTTCGTCTTGATAATCTTTTCGAAATAGATTTTATTACCAGTCATATGCTGAGAACATCAAACTTGTTTGGATCCGAGATTTTTAGATAACCAAATTTTGGGTACCCACATATTTTTAGAAAAACAAGCCTTATTAAAACCTAAAGATTGGGTTTTGTTTAAAGAACAGTTCTTTACCCAGTGACCACTACATTGGCATTTGGTGAAAAATGGGGCACTTGGTGGGACAAAATAATTGTTACTAAAAGTTTTTTTTGCATGAGTATAACGAAATCCGGATTTGTTTCTTAAAGGTCATATTTGTGAATACATCTTATCAAATTTTTCATTACCTAATGTAATTTTTGACAAACACTTATTTAAAGAAAACATTTCGGACTTGAGTTTTATAACCATGTTTTTATCTTCAAAGTCATTAGATTTGGAAGTAGAGCTGGGCTCGAAAACACTTTTCTTATAAATTACTTTTTCTTGATATTTAGAAAGATTATTATTCATCAGAATTTAAATCCTCATGACTTTTTGAAATACTTATAAAATCAGAATTTTTCTTATCAAGATCTTTAGAAAGATCTGATATATCCTTAGTAAGAATAGTATTCCTTGGATTTTATTTATCAAGATTTTTCATGAGTTTTGAGTTCTCAATATCATGAAGTTCATAAAACCTAGAAACTTCTTCATAGGTAGGTATAGTATTTTCTTGATCAGAAGAGGATTCATCATCTGAAGAGTTATAATATTTACTATCATCAGAATTTAAAGAGATGTTGGTGAAGGATTCAACATTGTGTACCTTATCTATAAAGAAATGATTGTTAATAGGTATCCTGGCTATAAGACCAAGATTCTTCTATCCAATAGATTCATTATCAGTAGATTCATCTAAAGAGTCAACAATACTGGCAGTCCAGGTGTCATTATCTTTTAGAACATTCTATGCTTTGGACTTGTAATATTTCTTTATATTCCTTTCTAAATTCCTTTCTTTTCTTTCTTTCTGTTTGAGCGTAGGGAAATCAGGTATTATGTGTCCATCTCTCTTACATTCATAGCATGTGACCTATAAATCTTTCTTGTCTTTCCTTTTCTTCTTCTTATAATTGGATTGGAAATTTCTATGTCCAGCTATCTTTTTCATCCTTTGAGAAAGATTAGCTAACTCTTTTTCTGAGAATTCACTCTCACTTGATTCAGATTGAATAATAACCTTCTTAGATTTAGATCTAGTAACTCTTTCGGGAGTCTTAGCTTTCATATTATTTGAAGTTGTAGTAAAAGAAACACTATTATTCCCATTCTTCCTATTTTTGTTGTTATCATCTCTCTTCATTCTTGTCTCATTTTGAAGAAGAGTTCCAAATAGTTCATCAAGATAAATTTGAGTAACCTTTCTGTTTTCATCAATAGCAGTTCTCTTTGATTCCCACTCATTGGGCATGATATCTATGATCTTGTCAACAAGTGCTTCATCATCTTGAAATTTCTCTTCCATAGATTGTAAGCTATTAATGATGTTGATGAATCTCTATTGCACCTTACAAATTGGTTCTCCATAAGGAAAATTAAAAACATGATAATCAGCTCTCAACATAGCTCTTCTTGTATTTATGACTTTGGATGTACCAAAATGTGTAACTTCAAGTTTCTTCCATATATAGTTAGCTGTTTCACAAGAAGAAATTTGGCTATATATGTTCCTAGCCATTGAACACAGTAATGTATTGCGTACCTTATAGTTGAGTTGGTATTCATTCTTTTCTTGATTAGTAAAAGCACTAGCTTCCTTGTCAGGAATTTTATATCCACCAGTGACCATGACAAATTTATCTACCCCAGTATTGATAACAAAAGTCTTCATATGATCTCTCCAATATTCATAATCATTACCATAAAAAATTGGTGGTTTGCAAGGATTTATGATGTCGATAGAACCAACATTTTATCCTTCTATCCTTAAGAAAAACGTTGGCACACAAACTTATTAGTAGTATAAGTCTGTAAACAAAAAAACAAAGAAGGAAAATTTGTATCTCTAAGAAAAAGTGAATCCAAACAATGATTCTGAATAATAGATTCCAAAACAAAATGAATTCAGAAGTATGAATCCGGAAATGTGAATCAGAAAAAGCAAATCCGAGAATTCTCTTCTGAATCTAATCGTGAGATTAATTAAGATTGAACCAAATGCTCTAATACCAATTGATTGGATGATATGACTCTGTGTATGATATACTCTTTAATACCAAATTTAGGATCTAAATAATAATGATATTCTTAGATAAAAGAGGGGGGTGAATTGTACCTTTTAAAAATTTTCTTAATCAAGGAAAGATATATGTTTAACAAAGTTAAACTAAGCAAATTCACAAGACCTCTTTGAGTACTATAGACTTGCTGGATTTCAGAATAGTGATTCTGAAAATGGAACTTAACAAAAGTTACAAAGATTAAGATTCTACCTAAAAGCGTATAGAATCTAACTATATCATAATACATGTAATGAAGTATAAGAAAGTTATACTTTCCTTAACAATACAAAATGCAGCGAAAAAAAACAAGTAGTAAAACTACAAGTAACAATCAATAACTCCTTTAACCCAAAGAGAAAGGTATCAAAAAACCTTGGATAAATGTCCCCTGATTTATACTTTCAGGAAAGTATGTCTTACCCACACAAGGGTAAGCCCTCGATATGAATATCAAAGTCTGTCTTGCTATCCCTGCAAGCCCTAAACTATCAGGTAGTCGGCACCTCTAACTTCCTCAACAAGGAAGCCATCAACTACAAGGTGTTTCAACCTCTGTCTTCCTATCCCTGGAAGCCCTTGATTATAATCAGAAACAATTGGAGTCGCATGAAGTACTTCTACACGAAGCAAAGTTTGAACAAGCTATTCAAACATTCTGCACGATGCTTTGAGAGTGGATAAGAGCCTATCTCTCTAGAAATCACTTCAACAGCATGTATGCACAGATGTCAAGAGATGTGTCAAAGTGTTTTTCTACTTTCAAATGAGCTCCTATTTATAAGCAAAGCTCCAAAGGTCAGCTCCCTCCTCCAACGGCCATATTTTTCCTTGAATTTCGGAGGGACCTGTACACGTGTCACTCAACCAACGGTTAGTATATAACTGAAAGCACAACATCATTTTGTAATGAAACAAATGTAAGAATTAATAAAACTGATGTTCGGAATGTAGGCAATCAAAAGTTTGGAGACTAACCAAAAATGGAATTATCAGTCTATAATATAGATATATTCGGATACTATTTTGTAGGAATTCGGAACCAGAATTCTGTATAAATCCGGAGTCTAAATTTCTAAAAACATTCGGAGTCTGGTTTCACTAGAATTCAGAATCTGAACATATAGATTTCATAGTGGAACTAGTAGAAGTTCTTAGTCGAACTCATAGAAGTTCGGAGTCGAACTCGTAGAAGTTCGGATTCGAAATACTAGAATTTCGGAGTCGAACTCATAGAAGTTTGTAGTCGAACTAGTAGAAGTTCAGAGTTGAACTAGTAGAAGTTCAGAGACCATAATTCAGTGTGGAACCTTATGAGAGTTCGTATCCGGAATTCGAAGTGGAACTTCATTAGAGTTTGTATCCAGAATTTGGATTGGAACTATATGAGAGTCCGTATCTAGAATTTGGAGTTGAACTTCATCAGAGTTCTTATCTATAATTCAGAATGGAAATTCATTAGAGTTCTTATCAAGAATTTGAAATGGTAATTCATTAGAGTTTGTATCTAGAATTCTAATCCTAAAACAGAATGCTTCATATCTAAGCATTTTATGATTCCAAGGTTAGGTATGAATCCTATTTTTATACTTAACAAAAATATTGATATGTATAAGGAAATTTAGGTAAGGGTAAATTTTCTTAAGGAATGAAATTTTTCTTAGAGAAGTAAAATATATATTTGCTTATGTATAAGGTAAAATATATATTTGCTTAAGTATAAGGAGTTTTTGATTTTCAAAACAAGAATGAATGGATAACTTATATGGAAACCCATATTGACTCAGCTAGTGAATGTGATTAAAATTTATTAGAGTGATTAAGATAACAATTACTTTTATAGGGGGGTAAATATTAAACATAACACTCAAAATGACCAATAAAATTATTAAAAATACATTCTATGTTAATATTTATACACTATACTCCATTTTCATGGATTGGGACCATTATTGGATCCACATTACACGTGAAAATTTGGGTTGAATTCCCTTTTAATAAAATTCCAAGAATTCCACTCATCCACCACTATAAAAAGAAACTCATCCCTTAAATTATTAACACCTATGGGGACCTTTATATCTCATAAATTATGCTCCAAGAAAATCTAAATATCTGTAAATATATCATATAATCCCCATTTTGTGATGAAATCTAACCAAGGAATTCCTTTGGTGAAAACCAATCGGAGTTACCCAACGAAGTGGAAACATACTTCCCCATTCTCTATTGTTTTAATTTCATTGTCTAGACATTGAATCCTTATTTTACATTACCATATAAAAATAATAATTAACCTAAATATACTTATATTTTTTATTCAAATTCATTAACATACAGATACACCAGCTTCAATCTATTGGGAAACAAAGTTACTATTCTTGTGTACGATGAACTACCACCTCACGAAATGATTTAGTTAGTTTTTTCCCTTACTACCTCTCAGGGTCTGCTATTATATTAGAAAATAAGTTTTTATATTATATATATTATATTTATGATTTATTTATTATTATATAATTTATATATAAAACATACATTTATTCTTTTCATTTTGTGTAAATATGATAATTTCATTTGTGGAAATGTGGACCGCCACCTCCTCAAAGTGATATGATTAATTGAAAAACTAAATTGAATGTATTAAGGATTGGTTTAGTGGTATTATATGATATATATCACATATTAACTATAAATTAAGGATATTATTTATATGTTAAAATATATTTCATTTTATTTCATTCTTTCAATATTGCAACAAAATGTAAAAAATATTCATGCATTAATACAACCTATCATCTCCCTACACGGTGTATTTCATTTATTATTACAAATTTTTAAAATTATAATTAATAAATATATGATTTATATATATGATTATATTTTTTTACATTCCAGAGATATGTAAATCATGATCTAATTAAATGGATCATGAATAACAAGCCAAAACACTTACGATAAACAATGCAGTTATTACCCAAAAGATTTGATTAGGATGGAATTGGTAATAAACGTGAAAAATAAATTCATTAGTGAATAATATATGTTATGATATATTGTAATATGGTTATTTTGTTGATTTTTAATAAAATTATTTTTATTATACATGAGGATTGAATGTGTACAAAGAATGTCAGGAGTTAATGTAAGGGAATTTCATCTCACTTTTTATTTTTGTGAGACACATTCATTATTCACCAGTTATTTATCTTATGCCATTTATAGTGTTAACTATAAAATTTTATATCATAAATTTACTTTATTTAACTATATTAATGCATTGTAATTACATTTTCCCTTTATGGGGATCACAATTCTAATATTACCAAAGTAGTAAGGGTTTTCTCGTCTCACTTTTATTTCTATGAGATTTATGGATTATTAACCACTCATTTATTTTGTGTGGTGTATATAAAATACATGAATATATTATATCTATATTATAGATAAATGTATGTTTATTTAAATATCAATTTTATTTTCACTATTTCATGGATTTTTACATTTTAAAAGTTACCAAATCTGTAAGGTATTTTTGTCTTAATATTCGTTCTATGAGGGACAAGTGTTGTTATGAACCTAGAACATTTTTTGATGTGTATATAGAGGAATTAAACTTTTTATATCATGAATATACTTAATTTAATGATGTTTTATTATTCTTGAAATTTCATTTTTACATGGTTTCAAGATTCATAATTACATGGTGGTGGGTGGTTACTGCAATAATCTGATTGTTTATCTGAATTGTTAATGATTATGATTACATTTATGTAATTGTTTGATCCAAATATCAATAAAACTCATGAATTTTATTATTCTATAGTAATACATAATATATTCATGTATTTGTACAATTTCACCCATCTTTAGCACTTAATATAAATAAGATAATGTTTTTTTTCTCAAAATACGAATTTATTTCTCTATTTGATTAGAAATATATGATCTTTCGTTACAATTTTTGATAAAAATTATTTCAAAATTGATTTACTATTATCCTATGATATTTAAATTACATTCGTACCCATGTTTTACTTTTTTCCAAAATAGTTTTAAAAATTATTCTTCTTTTAATTTTCTAAGAGTGGAACTTTTTAATACTTTTATATCACAAAAAACGCTTGGCATGTATAATTTTATATAACATCTTGAAAATGCTTCCTTTGAAGCCTGATTTGAAATCATACACAAATTGTTTTATAAGAAATATTTTCCATATTATTATGGACATTAATTGATTTTGTTGTGGTTTTTAAATAAAAGGGGTTTTTAATATTTATAATGATTCAAAAAGTATTTGAAATGATTTTCAAAGAATTCAATAAATTATTTAAAATATATTTTCAGATAAAATGGTTCTAAAATATATTTTTAATTTAAAAATAGATTTAATTGTTTTTAATATTCCTTTATATATTTTTTTAATGAAAATGGGTTTTTGAAGTAAAAATATTTACAGTGAAAAATGTTTTCAAAATTTTTTCAAGCTTCCTTTATAGGCTTTCATGTTTATTTTCAAAGAAAAAGTTTTCAAAAATGTTATATCTTTTAAAAAAAATTTATGAAGATTTTATTTTCCTCAAGAAATTTTTTCAATGAAATGGTCAATATTTCATTATAAGAATGTGATTTTTTAAATGGTTTTACGATAAATACTTTTAAAGAAATGCAATTTCACTTAAGAAATGTTCCATGGAATCATTCAACAAAATTCTCTATATAAGATGAAAAAATATGTTAAAAATTATGGTTTACAGGGAATATGACCCCTGAATACCATTCATATTATTTATTGAATGCTTTATGTTTTGATATAATGAGGTATATGAATCCCATTTTTATTCCATGGGTTATGTGCCCTTGAAAACCATTTCTTTTAACAAGTAATGATATGATGAAACAATTTTGAAACCATTCAGTTTTCAATAGGTAATGTTATGATGAAATGTTTATGATGCCCATTTAATTAGATGAGTTATCATACGGGGTTTACACAAAACCCATATCTTTTTATGGGTCATGATATGATGCATGTTTTTTTATATTTTTGAATATGTTAGCAGGATTTTATTATTTGAAGGGTGGGACCTGTATCTACCTCCAATGCATTAGGTAATGATACTTATCTCATGAGAAAATGATGGGAAACATGTCGATGGGGTTTATCCAAAATGGGAAATAGGTTCATCCTAATCCAAAATGGGAAACAGGTGTGTTCTGATCCACTATGGGAAGATGAGGAAACCTGATCTGCTATTGAAATAAAGGGAAACCTAATCCCCTATATATAATGGACTACAACAGGGGATGGTTCTGTGCCCCACCAAGAATGTGTTATTCCCATGAAGACCTGTGATATTTTATTGAAAATGTGACATAACTTATATGGAATCATGTGACATGTTTATGTCTCTGCCAAAATTTTATGTCTTATTCATTTATATTCTCAAATAGTTCAATTTCATCATTATTAATTATTTTTTATGAACTAATAATCTGTATTAAATACCTCGTGATTATTATCATTTTTATTTAGGGTATGATCATAAAAGGTTTTTCTCATGTTTTTATACCCTTGTGTTTTAATTACTCTTATGTATTTCCTTTATATTACCTTACAAAACATTATATCTTACCCCTTTATTATGTTTTATTTCCCGAGGATGTGGTGAATAGTTATAAGTAGGCCTACTGAAGTGTAAAATATTTATTTGAGATGTTAATGATCTTTCACATAAATAAAATATTATGTTCCATGTTCCCAATTAAACTAAACTATTATGGTCCCTATGTAAGGATGTTTTGTAATATCGAGAATATTTTTTTAAACTTATTTAACATTAATGTATGTTATTCATAGTTCACTATATAAAAAGTGTTGAGGATGTGATCCAAATTATGGGAGAAAGCATTGATGATTTTTTGAGAATTTCTTACGACTCACTTCTAATTGGTCATTATTACATCTTAACATCTATGATACGATATTTATAGAGTTGTTTATGATGTGGGATAAGGGTCTCATAGTTTACAATTTAAACATAAAGAACACAAAATAGTGTATATTTTACGATATTTCTATACCTCTACAATTTTAGTGGTGTCCATGTAGTAGTATATGTGACTACACCACTTGACATATTATCTAGAGATATAACATTTTTTTATCAAGAAATAATGTAGTACATTACATAGATAATGGTACATTAGATTAATTTCCATTTTTATTTTTTTGTTGTCTTTAATAAAACATTATTGACCACAACACAACTCACACCTAGTTTTAAGAATCAGTGCCACAATGGAACTGCAGTTATGTGGGGTGAGTTATGAGGAATTATTTCTATGGAAAAGTTGATTTGGTCAACCATAGGACTCCATGCCACTGTGTTGTTGACCATTAAAAAAGTTGAATGGAGGTTCTCATGAAAACACAATAAAATGAAGGTCACACTATATAAAGTGAAAAATTATTGTGTTATTTTATATGGCATTATACCATACAACTACTATGATATTTTCATAATGATAACAATTTTAATAAATTTGGAGTTATATATTGAAATTCCCAATGATTAGTTTTATTTTTATTTTTCAAACTGAACCCAATTATCATGGGGTACGCTTAGAATAATACTTTACCTATAATAATTAACCCCAACCATTGGGTTAATATTAAAAGAGTGTACTTTTATTTTGATATTACAACAAAAAATTACATAGAAATACAGGGTAGAGAAAAGGAGTTTTCTAGACTGTATTTCTAGTGTATAATTCTATAAATAATCTAAAAGGATAAATAAAGAACAAGGTTCCATTCTTGGAGTCACTCTTCTACTAGAAATAAACATTGTATATTAAATGTAAACACCTTGATTCTTGTACACATCATCCTTATATATGTAGAAGGATGATTCAAATGATATAGAATTGAGATTTTTTGAAGGAAAGAAGTGAGTTAGTGAAAAATTCATGCTAGTGAACTAAGGTAATAAATGATAAAACATTACATTTTAAACTGTAATGTAATGAGAATTTAGTGAATTTAGCATATAAATGAATTATCATGAATAATCATTAAACATAACCCAGTAATGGTGATCTAAGAAACATATATTGTGTTTTTTACATCATTCATCACTCATTGATATGAAATGTTAACAGATTTAAAAATGTAACACAAGTTGATAAAAAAGACAATAATCTACGAAATAATTTTTTTACAATGAATCACCCCTTGATCTCAGGGTGTTATAGTCTATATGATTCTAAAATTTGTCTAAAATTGATGTTTATTCATCTTCCCTACTAGAATAAAAGGAATCGTTTTGATGAATAAAGTAATTACCATCATTGAATAATGAAATTTCATATTTTTTTGAAAGATGGATGAACCATTATTTCATATCCTTGTGCTTGGATTTTTACAATTCATCCCACTATTTTATCAATGAAAAGTTGAATGTGGAGCCTTGATGTAATGAGATCAAGGAGAATGGTATGTGGATTCCACAGCCATTAATTATTTATACTGTGCTATTGGAAATAATACTTTTCATTAAAATAATTTCTTATTAATCCTCATATTTAATGTTTAAAAATATCATTAATACTTCTAAAGGGGATTCCATTATTTTGGAGGCCATGATATGGGTTTTATAGAAGAATTATGAATATTAAAAAATGATTTCAAATGAATCCATTGATACTTTTTTCAAACATCAAAATGATTATGATGAATATATGTGAGGTATTAGAAGGTATTTGAACGATTAAAATATCATGATGGGAATCATGAGATCACTCTATACATATTTCAAAGAATAGTTTTTTTATCTAGAATGTTAAAATCCAAAATAGATCTATATTTTTATCCTAAATAAAACTCGGGTGATGTATTTAAAGATAAATAAACACAATGAGCCAATAATTAGTTAACAAACTATGGAATCAAAATTTAATTCCATAAAAATTCACTCTGATATAGAAAACTATGAATTTGAAAAATTTAATCAAGTGATTTCATTTTTGAGCTCTGATCATAAGATATAAATATTTAGGGGTTCAGTTATGATTCCTATTACATTCTTCATGTGGGTAATGTTGGGTCATCTTGAATAGAAATGTCCCAAATTCTATAATAAAAAAAGGTAAAGAAAAATATCTCAAGAAGTAGTCAAAATAATGTTAAATTAATTCTTAATGGATTTTCTTCAAAAGAATAAATATTTTTTATCAAATAAAAGATAATTCTTGTGAAGGAGAGAGTGATGAAGTTGGAAATTGTAATGATGATGTGGTTTAAATGGATATTTAAAATAGTCCAAGAAATGATGATATTGATGATGACAATATAATAATTTGATGAAGGGTTGTTCTATAGGAATAACATGAAGAAACCATTGAATAACATTCCTTATGGTGATAAAAGTAAATTAATTTCAATGATGTGTGGCGTGATTTTATGCTCCAGAAATATTAAAAAGAAGTGGGAAACATAGAAATTAAGTCTAAAATAGTTGAACTCGAATCGAGAAGGTCATGAAATCGAGGGAAGGAAGTTGAAAAATATTTTAAAATTATTGAATTAATCATAATCATTAATAGTTTGGGTTAATTGATAAATGACAAAGAATAGATATTTGAATGGATAATATAAAAAGTTATGAGTTTTCATTGGATAATTTAATATTAATAAATAATAATGACTCCGTGAATGATGATCATAATTACAAAATAACCATCATCTTGTAAATTAAATAAAATTATTATAGATTAAAACATGAATACTGCTCAATGTTAATAGTTAAAAAATTGATATCAATAAATTATTGTCTCATTGCACTAATATCGACCTCCATGAAAAAAGGATGATGATTTCATCACTGATAAAATAAACTAACCCTATGAATATGATGAATTCCAATGTGAAAAGAGTTATACATTTTTGGATATTTGGGGCACACTTATTATATGAACATTATCTCATACAGGTCATTTTGGGAGAAACATCAATCAAAAATAGAAAAAATAAATTATAATTACAATTTTCCATTTATTGGATAAATTCTTTATTAGGAAGGATATATAAATAAGGTTTTTTATTTTGGATAAGTAATTCAATAATGTTTCATCTTTTATTTTTATAACCCAAAGATAATAGGGGTTGAAATATTCCTCAAATTATATAGACTCTTTGATTTTTTTTATTTCAAGTAGAAGAAGAAACCATGGAGGAAAATATAGAGCAGGTATACATATCAACATCTTGGTTGATGAAAGGGAGCTCAAAGAAGGATAATTATTCTGAAATTTCATTGAGATAAATTGGAGATTAATGATTGTGTACAATGGATGAACATCTCATATGACAGGAAATAAAGGCTTCATTGTAAAAATCCTATAAAACATTGATATAATTATTCATTTTTTGAACAATGAGGGAATTAACATAATTGACTATAAATGATCCACAATTACTGGAAAATAATTCAGGGGGACCAACATTCTCCTTGAGGATTTGCTAAGTAATAATCATATTAGTGTTAGACAATTGTGTGACCATAGACGTGCATTTGAGTTCACTCAAAAGGCTTGAACCATCAATGATTAAGATGGATCTATTATTTTCTAGGGAAAAAGAACCAAGGTAAATATATAAGTTCTCAAAAAACATTTTTTTCCCATCCAAATAAGAGGATAATTGGTTATGGGATAGATTTCTTTTCCATTTAAATAAAAATTCTATTGAATGTATAGTAAAGTGAAATAGATATTCTGATATCAGCTATCTCACATATGACCACACTCACATTTGTGGTTACCATAAAAACAGAAAAAATTTCATGTTTATGACAATACAATAATGAAGAAGTCTTGATGGTTTCCTGATCTCATACACATGAATTCTTGTGGTCTCATTTCACACTAATAAATGGATTGAAGAATGTATTACGTGATGTTTATATATCAATTTAACAATGTGTAATGGATTATTCCTATCACACCCAAGACCATATTATTCATATATATCAATAAATATTGTAGTAGAGAATAAAATATGATTATTTTGAAGTTATTGAAGTCTTGAACTATTAATGTAACCAAAATTCAAAAATCATAAATTTCCAGAATATCCAAAAAGGCATGGAATTCAACCACATTTATCAGATATCAAAACACCCCATCATAATTATTTCGTCAAAAAACAAATCATATAATCAACAATATGGCTCAAAAAATGTTTTTGTAGTGTCTCATATATAATGAAATTGGAATGAAGTGGTTCTCAATTGGTTTTACATCTCAAATAAAGATTTGATAGGTAAAGATGAAGAGAGAACTACATATGAAATATGGTATGCAATGAGCCCAATGCTAAAATACTGTTGATATTTTGGATGTAATTGTAATATTTTCATTTAATAAAAGAGCATATAATTTTTTATTTGGGGAGATTAATGTAAATTTCATTGATACACCTAAAATATAAAATATTACAGTTGTTAAAACAAATTGATTGTAATGTTTAATGAGATAAATGATTCCTTTGAGGTCGAATAATGAAAAATTATTGTAGGAAATGAGAATATTTAACATGGAAATAAATAAATTTTAGAATTTTAATGGGATGAAGAAGTACATGGAATAGTTATAATTATAAATCATGATGATAAAAATAACAAAATATAAATATTTTATGAAATCATATAAATTTCTACAGGTTTATTAAGAAAACTAATCAAGGATAAAATCACTAAAAGAAACATTAGTATAAATAAAACAACCCCATTCGAACCAGAATAATATTTTCTTGATAGTAAGTGTCATTTTTATATTTGGGGGAACCAAAATCATTTCTTGATTTTGTAAATTATGAAAGTTGCATTAAGGATTTTAACAATGAGCGTGAACTTATACACATATATAACACATGGGAATTCATTCCATGGTCAGGTGAAAATAATTTAATTAGAACCAAGTGTTTATATCAAATCAAATTAAATGAAGATAAAACAATGATTCATAGTTTTTTATAAAAATAGTATTCCCAAATTAAGGAATTAATGTAGAGGAGACATACACCCCTATTGCACAAATTGAAACTATTTGATTATTTTTAGCTACTGAAATCCAGAAAGAATTTAAAATATATTAAATGGGTGTAAAATCATGTTTATTGAATGGTATCCTTAAACGTGAAGTTTATATTGAGAAAAAGGATGAGTTCATTGTTAATGATGATACAAATATAGAATTCCAACAAAAATGTCCTTATAAACCACAATCGACAACTTGTGGGATGGTATTAAATTAATGAAATATTCAAATGTAGTACAATATTCATTGATTATGTGTTTATAAAACGTTCTACATCAACCATGAAGATGAATATTTGTCTATGATGTTAAAAAATATTTATGACATAATATTTTTATGGTCAGATGACAACCAATGCATATAGAATTCATAACTAATGATGTTTGAATTTGAGATGTCTCGAACTAGTGAAACGTCATTTATACATGGTTTACAGGTCACTCAATGAATTTATGAAATATTTGTGTCAGAATAAAATCTGATAAGTATTGTGTATGATAATTTATAATGGGAGAATCAGGTCCCATGGTTAGTCCAATAGAGAAAAGAGTGAAATTATCAAAAAATAAACATAGATTATGTAAAAGTGACCATGTATTGGAAAAATATTATTACTCTACTCATTTTAAAATACATATTGAATGAACAATTATTTTCTAATTACTAAGAAGCTCATTTTTAGTGTTATCTTAAGGAGTGACACATGAAAAATTATAATATAATACATATATAAATTTTTCGCGAGATAGACATTGGGTTGTTCTACAAAAAAATCATCGTATAATTTAGTTGGATACACTAATTTGGATTGGGATGGTTCTTTATATGATCAAAATTTTAATTCAGATAGTGATTGTTTATTATTGGAGTTCATGTATTTCATGGGAAGTCAATAAAAAGATAATATTTCATAGATAATTTTTTAGGATGACTAAATTTTTTCCACAAAACTATTTAACCAATTTATATATATGAAACAATTACTTAATGTGGTGGAAATTTCATTATGTTCTCATATTCAAATGTTGTGTGACAACTTGTGTGGGATCTTCATTAGAAAAATAATATCCAACATTCATGTATCATCAACATTGGGATAATGTTTTATTTCATAAATAATAATGTGGAATAAAGAGATTCATTTTTAAAAGAATTCAAGAACATAAGATCATGTTTCAAATATCTTAACAAATAAACTACCCATTGTTGTCTTTTCAAAGAATTGATTTTCTCTTGGAGTTCATTCATCTTTGTCAACATAATTAGTTCTAGGATTAACCACCACTCCATATAGTTGATTCAGTAAGAATTTTCTGTGTTGGGATGTATATTTTTTTTGTTTTTTTACAACCAACATCAGAAATCATTATATTAGTATAAAATTTGCTCTTGTTTACAAAGGGGAAAAATTCAAGTGTGTTTGATAGTGTGAGGAGAAGGTAGAGTTTTATAGTGAAAATGATTCACTATTAATTTTTATGGTGTTTTTATGTGGTTGAATTAATTCAAATGTGATCATGAAATTTATTTTTTTCATTTATTTTTTCTCAGAGTAAGCATTTGACTAATGGGATTAAAATTGATGACTGATGGCTCATTCATACACATTCTAAATTTTGTTTTCATATTTGATGTATAGTCAATAAACCAAATTGGGGATACTATTGGAAATAATAAATGTTACAGTTTTTTTGTATTATGTTTATTGTAATGGGATCTACTTTCTTAGAATTTTATTCATTATAGTGGCCACATAGTATCCAATAAGAATATTACGCAACCTTATTTGATTTTACAAAAGGAATTTCCTATCATTGATATCTAAAAAATATGGATTGACCCTCCTTGTATGGGATTAGTGTAAACCATAAATGGGAACTAGCATGACTAGCTTGTTGTGTCTAAAATATTGAGGTCAATGAGGATGAACACATGGGTTAGAATTAATAAGAAATCACAGTCTACACTACTCAGAAAAAATAAATTTGTCTATGGAGCATGGAGGAACCAGGGAAAAGACTGGGAGTTTAAGTCATTACTAGCATCTACTATGTCCTTAAGAAGAGTAATTTCATATTATATGAGATATTGGAAGCCATTTACAATGTTTGTAAATTATATTTTAAGTTATGTTGTTTCCAAAGGAACCACAATGTAGTGTTCATTTTTGGTGATTTTGTTGCCTATATAATTTTTTCAATTTCTAGCCGATAATAGATGTGACTATTCTACAAGAAGAAATATCTAGATATATGAGGGATTTCTAAAGGAAAAATAGGTGGTCTATTATGTAGAAAATGTTTCTATAGTTTATTTTCCATGGGAATTTTCATGGTTTCTATTCCACATCAATGTGAAAAACACAATATCTCACACTAAATAATAATTTTGCACACTACAAAGTTATGAATGTTTATAAGAGGAGTAAATATGAGTTATTTTTATAGGATAAGTGAATATATTATGCCATATATCTAAAAAACTATGTCACTTTTTACCATAATATAGAGTTATTTTCAGGAATCCGGAAATCTTCTTATTAATGGTGGACACACCATAAAAGGTGAAAACTTCATGGTTCTACACCATTGGTACTTATAAAACACCTTTAATATTCTATATTAGACTGATTACTATTCTAAATCGGGATGAGTATTGCGATAATGATCATAAGGATTAATTTTATTTTAATTATTTATAATTACACCAATTATCAAAGGGAACCATATACATAATCCTAGAGAAAGAAGAATCTATCATAATCAATGGATTGATATAAAAATTTGAAGAACTTTTTTTGATATTAAAAAATAGTAAAATGTATAAAAACTGTGTAAGTGAAAAGTTGTTACTATATATAGGATTTACAAAGACATTATTTTTGATCAAATATATAAAGTTTGAAGGTTGATAAATATTCCCTTGGATTTTTCTAATTATCACTGGAATTTAATATTTTCCTGATTAAGAGAAACACCAATGTTAATTATTATCCATATCATCCATTTATATTATTATGGAAAAATAAAATGATAGAGTATGTATATATTTATTGAAGGAGACTAGTGGGATCTCTAATAGTTTGTGATAGTGAATTATAATGTTTAGTGAGACATTTCGAATTTTGTAACTCTAATGTATTGAATGTTTAGTGACTTTGGGGTGTATATTCATTATTAAAAATTATTATTGGATGTTTCCCAATTTATGTGAACCATATAAAATATTTTTTGTTTTTTTTATTTTTTTCATCATTTATTTAGAGAAAATATGGATAGAAATAAAATTTTTCCTTAAATAGAGATAATAATATCATCGTTTAAGAACAAATTTTTGTTACCCGGATTCACTCATTCTCAAGGTGTAATCATATATATCTTTCTGAAAATATACATGTGGAAAGTAATTATAAATGATGTTTATAAAACCTTATGGATATGAATTAGCTTCTAAAAATAGATTATTAATATATTTTTCATTAAATAATTTCTATTTCAGATAGTAATTAATGTAAGAGTTTTGTTTCTCAAATTTTCACCATAGTGAGATAGTTCTTATTACACATCATGTATTATTTTTAAAGTCACATATATGACAACTTCAATAATTATTATCACAGTATTATAATTATTCATGATATTTAATGATTCGTCTAAAATTATATCTTTCAATTGGTTTTATCTTGATTGTTTTTATTGTTTTAAGGTGTTCTTATTGAGAAATTTAATTTATGAAGCCATATTTTTCATTTTTACAACAATACATTGAATATAGTGTGTTTACTACCTGGTGATTTCATTTTAATATGTTAATTGTGGATTTAAAGATAAATATCATTTTATATTTTAAATGGAAATATGAAAATTCTTCAGATTTTGTGAAATATATATATTTTCAAATGAATTTATATTCTACGATATATTACATTTCATGGAAAATCTTGTTTTGAATAATCATGATATACAACTAATATTATCTTTTAAACACAAAATTTATAACCCACCCATTAAACATGGTGGTTTAAATACAAATAACCAATTATTAAATATTGTGTTTAACAATTTTATACAAGTAAAACATATCTTTATAAATGTCCCTAATTTTTGGTAATGTATGTATATTCTTTGAAAATAACTTTTTCTCAGAAAAAATTATTTTTATTGATTTTTTTGAAAAAAAATAAAAATATAGGATTCTCGATTCCGGAGTCTTATTTGAAAAAAGAAACATAATTTTTGAATTATATATTTCAAAATTTATGTAGGTAGTATTTTTGGGAGTCTTCTAAAAATATTAATGTTTCGATGAATATTGAAATATATTGATTTTTATTTAAAGCATTCTATTCATTTAAAAAAATTATGGTTTAATTTATTTCTATTTTTTTATAATTTGAAAAATATATTAATTATATTATAAATAATCCAATATATGTCATTGGAATGATTTTTATATTGAATTTTGACATAAAATCATTTTAAACTTTTGAAATGTTTCTCTTAGAAAACCAATTTTTCATCGCTTCTATGGGTTTAATTTTAAATTATATTTTTGCACTTATATGAATATAATTTACAAAAGTTGACACCAAATTTGAAATAATAAGAAAAAAAATTTATAATAATTTTAGAACTTTTTTGGTCAAAATTACTAGTAATAATAATAAAAAAATTACCACAATTGAGTTTGAAACAAGTTTATTGGGGTTAAACAAAAAATAATAATATTAAAATGGAATATAAAGTGGGAAAAACCCATTTATGGATATATATTTAATTTAGCACCTACAAGATTTAATATTTAACCATTTTTATGCCTTTTGAAAAGATAAAATGGTTTTTTAAAATTTATTCTTTTGAAACATTTTGACTGTTTCCTATCCTCAACTTATTAAAGGCCACTCCCTATCCTCTAATCATCACACATCATAATACAAATTTCCTCCGAATCATATAGAAATAACATAAATAATTTCCTACCCACATCATAGTAGAACTATTTTGAATATGAGACACTCATAAGACGACTTTTCAGAATAATCCTCTAGAGGTTTTTTTTAATAAGTGGGGAAATGCAAAACTTTGCTTTCTGTTATATTTATTCCTACAAATAAATAAAATACTATCAAACCATGATGATGTAATAAAAATATATATATAATATACATATATATAATTATGTTAATGTAATTACCTATATCTATATCCTCTTCGATCCTGTTGGAATCCAAACTGTCAATCGTGTGTCTGGCAGTCTAGTGCCTCAAGAAATAATATTTTTCATTTTTCATCACCACCACTCACAGATGGGTATAATGATGCATTTAATATTTATATATAATATTTTTATTATTATTATACTAGTTGATCTATAATATAATATATACCTTCTTATATTCAATTCATTGGGAATATGATAAGGTTGTGTGTGTGTGTGTGTGGTAGATTATCACCGTGTTAAAGGATGTGATTCGTTTTTCATATACGATTTACATGGAATTAAAAAATGAAAAATTTAACAAATATATGTGATATATATGACATACAAATGACTCTTTATCAGTTTTATATTATTTATCTTCATTTTATTCCATTCATTGAGAAAAATATAACAATATGCATGCCTACAAACGGTCTACAACCCCAAAAATGGTGTATTTAATTTTCTTCATATTAATTTTATGGGATACAATGAAAACATATATACGAAATATATATTAAATTAATATAATGGTTAAAATTATTGATATTATTTAACCATGATCAAAGTTATAGGGCGGAAAGGTTTTCACAAAATAAATTAGAAAAGCAAAGTAGTAAAGACATGAAATATGATTTTAACATGGAAATATTTAAAATCGGAAATAAATGGAAATTAAAAAATAATATATGTTGTGATATATATAATTATGGTTATGTAGTTGATTTATAATAAAACAATATTTATTATAAATTATTTTTTAACTTCTACTAAATAATTCAATACATAATGTAAGAGATTTGTTTCTCAATTTTACATCATTGGGATATATGTATTGTTATAAACCAATATTTGTTTATTTGTATATATACTTACCATATTACATGTAATATCCTGAATAAAATTCTATTAATTGTATTTAATTTTTCATTTTATTTTATTCATTAATGTGTCTTAGGATTCAAAAGACACCGAAGTGGTAAGGGTTTGAGGTTACAATCTATTTGTTTATCAGGTTTGTTTACGATCATTCATTCAATCATGAAATCATATGATCTGATTCATAATAAAATGATGAATTTTATTACCCTATATTTATTTCATTGGAATAAATTTTTACCAACATTTTAAAATATTTATGTACTATATATGAAAAACTATTTTTTAATGAAAACCAATTTTATTTCTCTCTTTGGTAGAAATCTTT
Organism: Viscum album; assembly: GCA_963277665.1. Taxonomy (NCBI): domain Eukaryota; kingdom Viridiplantae; phylum Streptophyta; class Magnoliopsida; order Santalales; family Viscaceae; genus Viscum; species Viscum album. Next base: position 944,055,610 of record OY728155.1, on the reverse strand, counting down.
TTTTCACCATTTTTATGATTCCAGAATATATTTTCAAGAATATTTAAATATAGAAAAATTAATGTTTTAAAATATTTCTATCCCTGTTTTATTTTTAGTAAATTTTTTAAATGGAATCGTAATTTCATTTTACAATCAAATCCAATTTGTATTTAACAAAAAAATGTGAAATAAGTCATTATTTTTAAAAGTTTTATATCAAGAAAATTTCCCTTCATCATGAAAACTCAATTATTTAAAAATATATTTTGTAATATTAAAAAGTTATTTTCAATGAAAATAAAACTAATAATGTTTTTTGAATATTCATTTTAAAAACAATCACAATGAAATGGTTATTTTCCTCAAAAAAATGTTCAATGTGAGCTCTCAGAATAATTTCTTATCTATGATTACATTGTGTGAGGGTACAAAATCGATACTATGTATATAATCCTTTAATAACATCATTAATATTTCTAATTTTTGTTTATAAATATTGTGATATTGTTTCCATGAAACTCATTCCATTTCACTTGGTTATAATATGATAAAATTTTGAAATGTTTATGAAACCAATTTATATTCATTGATTCCGAAATTTTAAATGTTTTAGGACAAATTGTCACATTGTATGGTTTCATTATGTAAAAGAGGTTTTGTTATAACCAATGAATATAGTTGTGTTATAATGTTGAATGATCATAAACATATATGAAATTATGGGTGGGAATTATATCTCCATCCAATGCATTGGGTAAATATTGAAATATCATGAGATAAATTGGACTAAAATGTGGAGTGATGCTAGTTCCGTGGGGGACCTTATCCACTATAATATTAATGTGAGTAAATCATGTCTATTATGATGGATTCGGTAGTGATCCCAATCCAGAATGATAGTTTGGGAGTGATCCTGGAATACATTTATGTAATGTGGAGTGAACCCAATCCACTATGAGAGTCCTTTCAATGAGACCTCAATACTAAGGATATAATTTTCAAGGATTATGTGTATGATAAAATTCTAGGGATTATTACCAATAATATGATCTCATGGAATATTATCTTTGATTTTATTTTGATTCATGTCATGTTAATATCCATGATTTAGGACGTGGGTATGGTTTGTGGTATACCATATATAGGGCAAGATTTTCAATTGTTATTCTCATGTTCTCATGCCCATATGCACATGTTACTCATTTTTAATAATTCTTACCCCCCTTGTTTACCCTAATTATTCATCTAATATCACCCTTTATTATTTTTTCACCCCTATGTCATGAAAAATATTAAGTATAAAAAGAGTAAGAATGGTTAAATATATGAATAAATTAGTCAAAGAAGATATAGTTAACCTATAAACCATATGCTTATGATTCTATGTTTTCCATGGTGCTAGAACTAAATTAGTTTATCCTTGATAATTATGTAATGTATTTGATAATCATTTATTTATATTTAAGATTTATTCAAGAGAAGAATGTTTCATTACAATATAGATTAAAATGATACAACAGTTTAATTGATTTTTGATTATATATTTATCAACCCATAAGGATTTCAGTGATATTTTCTTCAAATAATGATTATTTTTGAATGAAAATAAATATATGTTATTTTTTTTCTCAAATAAATATTAATTTACTCTTTATAATAATAGGTTTTTACAAGTACCATCAAAATCTCATTTCCCCAATAATCATATTTTACCAAAATCGATTCCTATAAATGAAACAGACCTTATATCTTTATCTTAGTCGAGAACCTGAATTTTATCATGACCATATTAATTTTATGATATTTTTACTACCCTCTTCAATAGGTTATAATTTACTATTTTAATTTTATATAAGTTGAACATCTCTAAAATTAATAAAATTTTTTCCATTTTTGGTATTGTTAATATTCAAATTTTTTGAAAAGAATATATTTTTAACATTTTAATTGTGAACACAATATTCTGTTTAAATTTTCATTTAATTCGAATATTTCTCTAAACATTTTAATTATTACTAAAGCGAATTAATATTCTCCTTGATTTATAATATTTTTCTTTGAAAATTATTTCAATATTTTAAGGATATTTTTTCCCCAAATTGATTTATTCTAAAAATCATAAAAAAATATTTTATCAATGTAATTATTTTATAAATATGTATATTTGACTCAGGAATATCTTAATTTTATATTATAAAAATTATTTATATAGATGGATTATTTAATTTCATTCTCATTTAGAGGAATTGTCAATCATAGCCTTTTATTATATAACAATCCACTATGTATAAATACAAACTAACTCCTAATGTTTTTCCTCTTTGAATACATAACATTTCTTCTATATGTATGATGGGTGTTCGCCAGGATTTCATACATTGAATAATTGCATAAATTATTTACTTAACCACATACCCTTTATATAAACAGAGAAAATACAATATGATTTATTATCCTAATTGGATTTTATTTATATGTAATGTTTCTTAATATAAATGTATATGATTATATTTTTGATGGTTTTATATTGTCATGATTATAAATTATTTGTTAATGATATTTCATTTAAAAATCATATGAAACACATTTACATTTCATGGGTTCTTTCTACTGTAAATTGTGAATTATTTTTATATGAATGTTTTATGAAATAAATATTATTTTCATGTGTTTTATTAGGTGATAGGGGAATAATTTTCATATGGAACATGTATGTATGGATTATGAGAGGTGGGGTCTTATATCATCCCCCATTTCATTGTTTTAAACATTATTTCTCATGGGATAAGTATTCGTGTGTGTATTTGTTTTCTCGTATTTGTAGAAAATAGCGCGGATCATGAATATATTGGTTACATAATCTAATGTTTATTTAATATATAAAAATGTATTTGTTTTATGATTATTTTTTTCATATTTCATTCTATCAAGGCCCATGTTTATAGATTATTTTTTCCACACAATTTGTTTTTATGTATTATGTTCTTCCAAGTCTTATTCCATGATGTATGATCAATTATTTTTTGAGTATTAGTTTCTTATGTATCATTATTATACCCATATTGTTTTACTATTATCACATATAATATTCCATTTTTATTAGTTATTTTTTCCCATGTTGATCAGATGAAATCATCCCATTTTTATGTTTCCATTTCATTTATATATAATAATTAGTAGTACTTATCAAAATTACAGAAGAAGCCTAATGTGAAAAAATTATGGATAAATGATAATAAGTATTGTCAAATAAATTTCATATATATCAAATCCCCATATACACTAATACATTAATTCAATATCTTGTGAGATCATATATTTTGATGTATAGCTTAAATGTTGGAATTAATGTAAAATAAAAAAATATTTTTCTTTAGTCATTTTGATGATATCATATAATGAATTATTTTTTGGGATATTTTTACTTCTTTTTTTAAATTTGGATTGTAGATCTTTTTTGAAAACCCTAAGGATGAGTCTAGGTGCATGATAACATCAATATGTTTTATTAAAGTATGCACTATGATGTTTTACTATAAATTACATCTCTTTATTTATAATAGAATTTGTCTGTTGTTGGGTAAATTATCTTCCTATGGAAAATCTCCCTGAATATGGTTGACTGAGTATAAAATCAGTCATTACTCTATTACATGATGAGTATGCCTAAGGCTAAACACCTATCTAGAAACCCCATTGGTGATTGTAGGGTCCTCAAAAATCCTTATATGTGAAACAAACATTCCAACAAATTTGTTAAAAAGAAATATATACATGTGGGGAAGAAAATTTGAGGAGAATATTTGATGAAATATAATTTCAAAAGGGGCCCAAACTGGTCTTCGTACTATTTTCCGGGAAAGGATTGTTGGAGGTGATGACCACAAACTATGTGGCATGTGGATAGCCTATGAAATGATGGTCTGTCAATAATTATCCAGCAACACCAAGGCATTCGTGGATGATATTAAAATAGAGAACTAATATTCCACAAACCATGTTGTTGGTGAAAAATCATTGCAGAAGTAAGCATTCACATTTCACCCCTACTGACTGAGCTATTTGTGGAGGAAGCAGAGCTGACTGTATCCTATGAACCTCATAGTTCACAGTTTTGATGATGGGATATATTCCACCATGAACCATAGCCCCAAAATCTCAGCTGACTGAGTCATCCATGGTCCGAAAAATTTCATCATGGGATTCCAAAAAAGGTGTAATATGCTCATAGAATCATCTTCCCCAACACATCATAAATTGGACCACCAGGGGAACTGATAAGAGTATGATTTTTTTAGATCTTTGTGTTTACAAAAAGAATACTTTGAAGTTAAATGATCGATGAAGTATGGAACTGTGAATGGTTTAAAAAATGTTTAAACCCTCCATAGACCATATAGATAAGGAAACTAAATAATAATCTACTTTATGTGAACCTAATGGTTGAATGATAATCCCTAGGACCTTCGCAGATGATCTTTACGTGAACTGCATGCATGGGTACCCTTTTTCTATCTTATGAACATCATGGAGCATCACTACATGAACAGGACCATGAACCACATAGAACTACACAATGTAGATAGAACCTATGATTTCATAACACTATTATACACAGCGGCACGCATCCAGGGCAGTGTAGCACTTTAGTAAATCGGAATTCCCTTCACCCACATAGTTATATGATATGTGTTGAAGCCCCCATCCCAGACGAGAAAATGGAATCTAGAATAGGGTTATTCAGATTTTCCACTTTCCAATTCAATTCTTGTCCTTCAATTCCAATCACGGCCTCCATGAACCCTCCACTAAGAATTCTACCAGTATCATGTCAAAGCCTCTTCCAAAGCAACCAGTCATGTATGCACATACCATCAGGTGAATCTACAAGCCTTTATGAGTCTAAATTCTCTAGGTAAGAAGATGCATAAGGGATGTTCCCACAATGGTTTATACCCCCTTGACATCGTCAACTCTACATTCTTGAGGTAACCTAGAGTCCATCATCGGGATGCTTATGTGAACCCCCACATTCTAGGGATCGAGGGTAGTCACTAGAATTTCACTTCTATGAGATCTTATGAATAATAAGGATCTCATGCTTTATTTCCCCTTTGACAAGGGATGATTCTCTACCTCTCTCCTAGAACCCGTTTTAGGGCACTCCTCCTCAGGTAATTCCAAAGACATTTTATTGTAGGTATCACTTTATAACCTCTCCGACCCTATTTGGAATGTTTACTAACAGCTCAAAAAATGTGTCTATCGATGATATTGACATGGTTGGGGGGATGAAACATTCAAATACACTTTCCCTCTCCCATTGGGATCATAGATTTTCCCTCATCCACCATCTCCCTCGTCCTTTTCCATCAACGTAGAAAGAAAAATATTTCGTTATTGAATCATTCACATCCACATATTTCTCAAATTGATCATGACTATCTTGTTCGTAGGGGTCTTCGATGATATGAAATTATCACAACCCTCAATAAACTATTAGAACTCCGATTCCTACTCAGACTAGTATATCCCCGATGCCTTTCCTGAAAGCCTAATCTCATGGGGGATCATTTTTAGAGGACAAGCCCAAATAATGCCTCCATAAATAGCTCCTATGGTATGGTATAAGTCCAAACATAAATAAAACTATCATGGATTTGATTCCTAACTAATTGGGATATATAGGAAGCCTCCCTGAGGTCAAAAACAACTCCAAAATCACCATAGTGTTCACTATGCCATATCCTGGAAAGTTACATATCTACCTAGGATACCATTCCACTCCTAAGATTCCTAGGCCACATTGATGTATGCACCAAAAAAATTCATGACTAGAAATCCTCTGCCTAGACATCCTTGTCTCATGATGATTAACTACATGGAGGTTCCTTATTACACGACCTTAAAACATGATGCATCCAGTTGAGTGGAAAAACAATTCTTGGGTTTTGATTCTTCTCATGAGGATACATGTGAAGAAAATATTATGGTTTTTATCATGATATTAAAGAAACCTAAATCCTCTCTATATGAAGATAAAATACAGAATTCCTTCTAATTTCTCTTAAAAAAGTGTTGTCTTTGTAATTATAGAAACATGCATATATATGGTTAATTTTTTAGTACATGGGTAATATGTTTTCACATACTTGGAAAAGAACCAAGGATTCACAAAAAAATGAACATTTATTAAATCTATAAGAGTTTGATAATGTATGCAATAATTTCTACCAAAATTGTGTGTATAGCTCGACCTCCCATTCTCTCGACCAATGGAGTCCTTAAGTTTTGTTGTCCAAATCACTACCCAACGAGAACCTTTCTTGGGAAAGAATGTTCGTGAATAATGGATGCAAGGGTCACTGGGTGTTTCTTTCCCCATAAACAAACCCCTTAGAGACTATATTATTACATTGTACAAGATGTGAAACCCTTCATAATAAAGTAAAATAGGTCACTATCCATTTGACAATTTCATTGGCCCCCTGTACGATGAGAATCTGGCTGAAACAAATATGTTGAACCTGATGTGAATCCTTAACAAAGGAGGCTGGTCAGCCACCTCAAGCCTCTATCACATTCAAAAGGAAGAGGGATTAGAAACAATACCAGTCATGGATGTGATCATGATATGATATATTGATGGGGTATCTTTTTCTATTCTAGTTGCATATATTCCATGATTCACATACCTCTCATTGATCCAAAGTGCATCTCCATAAATTGCTCGGACACACGTGTTAGTGTCTGAAAATTTGACCGGATCCACAATAAATAAGAACTTATCACCTACCAAGTGTCATCAATGTTGGGATTCAATCTTTCTGATCCAAGAGTACCAAAAACAATACTATCCATATCGTGGAGGCTTCATAGTAGGCCCTCCATTCAGTGAAAGGTCATCACCAGACTCTTTAAATTCGGATGACATCCCAGCATAGGATGGCCATGTGAGAAATCTCCAACAACATCCAGATCCTATCCCTAGAGAATGAAAATGTGTAACTCCCTTATCCTAAAGAGAAATATGATTTTGATGATGATTCCTTCAATCTTGATACAAAATAACCCCACTGAAGGGATCACACTGGAGACCATCACAACTTGTGATGTACAACCCAATATCCACACTCCAAATTTGATCTCATTCTGAGGTAGCCTACTAAATTCCAATGGACATGAGCCCCTCGAGAAGCCTTACAAGGGTCAAAAAAATGTATGAGGGGAAGGTTATCATCTATGTTCTTGAGGATGAGGTATTACACAAAAATGTGGCGGCATATAATGGGAATCCATACAATTCTTCCCCACTTACTGTATCCTTCCATTGAAATACAGAAGTATTCTATGATTATATGAATACCCCTAGTCACTCCTACGAAACCCATCATAGAAATATGGTGTAACAATATAAATAAATTCATATTCCGACCAGTGCCCATCGGTCCTACGGTATAGACAGAGTGACAAATTATAGGTCGTTGAAAATATCTTCCAAAACATAAATAGCCCTTCATCCATATATGATGGAAACTATCTAAAAGCAAGAGATAATTCTAGGTAATGCATCGAATTCTCGTGATCTAAACGTGTAGGAAAATTATGGGATGTCATAGAACACATCCTATTCATATGAATCCCACCATCCAAATATAGTGGAATGAAAATATGAGTAGAGTCAAATTCCAATTAATTCAAATCAAGATAGTGACAAAAATATAACGAAATATGAGAAAAAAATTCCTACTCTCATATATAATTCCTTCCAACCAAATATTGTGGTAAACAGAGAAAACAGATGCCTTATCCCATATTGTCAGCCGCTAACCCGTTCCACTACCCCAGCATAGGAGAACCACTAGTACAAATTGACAACTCATAGAGGACCGGAGCAGGCACAAATTCCTACTTTGACATAAGAATGGAAATTCATACCCATTCAATCCAAATATGTTTCAGATAACATCTTGGTGATGATGGTGGATCAAAATTCAATTTTAGACAATATCATCATGACCTTCCAAGACACCCTTATGTTTGTAGAAAACGAGAGGGGTCGGTCCCATGGACAGATCTCCCCAGGCGGGGTGATTCCTCCACGAAATTAGATAATCACTTTAGATTAGACCATCATCCATGCTCTAATCTAGTTTATAAGACATCCATATTCTTTGATACAAGGAAAATTGAATCAAGAAAAAAACATGTTCTAACTAGGGGACACTGGTATAACGTGGTGGTCACTCCAGGGCTAGAATATATTCATACTAGTACTCAAGATGTTTGTCAGCATATCCCGGTGATATCATGGGAAAAATTATATAGGTACTCATATATAAAAGTCGTTACCAATAGCTGGATGCCTCATTTTCCAACAAGAGGGTGAAAAAAATGAAGCATGCCAAAAGAAACTATAAAAAGAAGATCACACACATGATTCTTCTTTGTTGGAAGCTGGTGTTCTTGAAACCATCAAATATCTATCAATATATTCTCATGATCCTATCGATCCATTACCAAATTATTTATGTGATAGTAGAAGCTGCGAAATTCCTCCTGGAAATGTTGATACATGTACCTTTAATGGTCCTCCCCAAAGCACCCACATGGGCTTACTTTAAGCACCAAAAACTCTCAGTCATGAGATCTTATTCCTTGATGCATGTTAAGGTATCCTTCCCTTTGACCAAAAGATCATACAGCAAGACGGAAACCCATATATTGTACCCCCCTAACGGAACACCCTATGGTATACATTGTAGATAATTTTATCCCTTTTGTTGGACATCATGTCATGATGGAAGTCCTCTCCATCACGAACCTTGCTATGAAGGCCCTCCATATGGTGACATCAATCAACAATAAAGCCTTCCTTTTATTTTATAACATCATGAAGGACCTCCCCAGAATGTACATTATAGATATTCTCCATGTATCTCGATTTGTGATGGTATTACTTTCCAGGATACTAGTCATTGTAAAGTCACTCCCCTCAATGACGATGCACATCTAGTTGGTCATACCCTTGATGTGGTCAACCATGAAGGTCCTTTCCAAGGAATACACTATATAATTCCAATCTACAATTCTAACTTAATTCATGTTGTTATTCTTTTCTATCCTGGCACCAACTGTGAAGGACCTCGCCATAGTCAAAATTTCTATTTGTAAAAAGGTCTTCCCCTTGTCTGGTGAAATGTAAGAACATCCTCATATGTCATGGTCCTTGAAAAAATGGAGTATGATGTGTGGGATACTCTCTCCATTACAAGATATATCATTTCTAAACTAGATCGCATCCCAGTTCCATGCTCATCTTCTAAGGCACCCTCATACCATTCACATGCCAAAAAAACTCCCGGTAACCCCGCATCTTAGAATGAAATCATTAGGACCAGTCAAACTGGGTGGATCAAGTAAAAGAGTCCATGGTTGAACAAAATCCAAATATTTTTTTTGTGATAAGAAATCATGTTTAGTACGATATAACAATGATATATTGGCCCATTTCCACTTCACAGTTAGAAATACCAAGAATTTTTTCAGAATAATTTATGCATAACATTCTCCTCAATATCCGGATGACTTCTTCCAACTAAAGGAAAACATTCTTCCCTATAAATGGTAAGAAGACCACTATAATATCCTAAGAGAGCTTCGCTGTTAGATCAACCTATAATCCCTTACATTTTAATATTGGACACTGTCATACAGGTAAAAGAAAGACCTTTGGCTGGCCTACCTCCATGCCCTACACATATTGTGATGCCTTATCCGCAACACCCCATTTGGTGTTAAGATCCGAAGATGGGGAGAACATAGAGATTTAATATAATGACCCACACTTTCATTAATGGAAATTTATATTAATATAATTAAATATATTTTTATGGTTATATAAAATGTATACTTCATTTGTTTTATGTTTCTGTATTTTAAAATACTGTTATGAATTATGATAGTTGCTAATATAGAGGATGAACAGTGATCACATGATTAGTATAAATATAAGGCTTTAACAAATCCAATTTACTCAGAAAAAGGAAGTGATGGCCACGTCCAGTTGACTTGCCTCGTACGAAGTCTATTTATCGAAGCTCGGAAAGAAGGTGGCGTCATTGGGATTCGCTCTTGACCAAGCCCAATGCATGCTTGAACACTTAAGTTTGAGCGGAACCAACTATGGGAGAACTGGAATTTAATAGAGATTACCACCCGAGCGAGGTTATCTGATCCACCCCAAGAGTCTGTCACCATCGCACACCTAATCCATTAGACTTATGCAGGTGTTATAAAGGGTAATGATACAAGACCCTAGCACTATGACTATGTGTGTTAATTTTGTATAAAGAATGTGTAATCATTTTATTATTGTTACTTGGTAAATAGTTTTTAAAACACATATTTTATTTTTAGTTAATATTCTGCTAAGAAATATATTTGTTTGAATTAATGGATTTTTATTTAAATATTATTGTAATGAAAAATTATTATAATTAAATTAATTTTTATTAAATATAAATCATTTTATTTTATGAATGCTGCTGTAATTTTTATTAAGGTTTAAAAGCTGTTTTTGTCAAACCCCTTGAATTTTCATTTAATGTATTTTTTTATTTTAAAAGTAAAAATTGAAATATTTATAAAATTATTTAGATAAAATGAAAATTAATATTGGAATTAGGATGTAAAATTATCCATCGGTGAATTTTTCATTTATTTTTGAGACCGTCATATTTTTGGGTAAAAATAAAATACCCTTTAAATATATAATGTGTTTTATGACATCATAATGACCCTATAGTGAAGTACTAAAATAATATAAACATTATTATTGGACAATATATTTTTTAATGTTAATATAATGTGATTTCATGTTTTTTTTAATTTATTTTACATAGCTTCAGTGGACCCTTCAAGGCTTATAAAACATTTGGACTTTTTATATTGTTTTCCTAGAAAGTGTGACTCCCCTCCAAAATTGAAACCAAATTATTTTAATAATTTCTGCCATTGGCCTTATAAAATATTGTTTTCCACTCCCCATTTGAAAAAACCATGGGAAAAAACATGGTTTGGTTATTTTTATTAATTTAATGTGAAGTGTCCCAAACAAAAATAATAAATAATTCCCTCTCCTTTCCTATATAATCCCACCCAAGCTCCCACTTCCTCTTCACTAAAAGAATTTAGAGTTTGACCAAAACCTACCATATTCTCCTTAGAATCCTCCCAAGGTGCCCCAACTTCTCAAGAATCCTCTCTCAAACCTCTCCCAAGCTGTTGAGATCAAACTTCCAAGTAATGGATTTCTTCCTTTCTCATTTTTGTCCATTTTTCATTGAGTTGTTATGACATTTTGATTTCAATTACAATTGTTGGGGTATGATTTTTCACCTCCCCCATACTTCCCTATATATGTTTGGATGAATGGATACCCCTTTCTCTATCATTAATACCTCCCATGTACACCTATTACCAAGCTGAAATTCCTTAAGTGAATTATCTCTTCTCATTTTCATCCAAGTAATTATTTTGTATTATGAATCTAAATTACATTACGTTTTTAGGACATGTATCTATATGACCCATTTACCTTACATTTTATGTACATATGATGAGAAACCATTTTCTCTTTCATCAGCCATTTCCATGAATCTTTATGTCACACCATTATGCTGCCGAAATTGCACTGCGTTTTTTCATGCCAAGATCTGTGTGTAGTGAATACCATACCCATGTCTCTATCAAGGGTATTCACATTTTTGCACATATAAATATAGAATGGTACATTCATGTTTTTATTCCACATTACATAATCATGTAACAACATATGATTTTGATTGATTCCATGTAATGTGATTCATGTGGCACATTTATTCATGAAATGAAATGTTTAATAAGGGTGCACCCTGATAGCACTCCAATGCATTGGGTAAAGTATAGTATCATGATATTTCATGTGAAATTAATGTTGATTCATGATAATTCAAGTGAAATGAGTGTTTTACTCATGCTTCCTATGATGTTTGGTTTTACTCATGATCCATGTGCAATGAGCCTTGGATAATGCTAAATTCCATGATAAGTGTTGTTTCCATATTTCCATGTTATGATTATCATGATTTATCATGCCTTTATGTTCATGTTACTCTTGTGCTCCATTGATATATATATTTTCTAACATGTATTGTATTTGTCATGTTATTCCATGCTTATTCCCTTACTGGACTTTATAGCTCACCCTTTTCTTATGTATGTCCTCAGGTTATCCCATGAAATACTAAGTACGAGGGAATGTAGTGGTCATGTAAAGGAATATTTCAATAAAAATGTTTCATTTTATGTTTTAAATTATTTTGTAATGATCCTAATCCCCAAAGACACTAGTCCTACTGATCGTCAATTTTGTATAAATTGAATAGTTTATGTAATAAATCATGTTTATGTTTATTATAAAAGAAGGGTTGTTATATTTACACTTCACCCACTTCTCGTCCAATGAAACCCAATAGATGTGACATACTTAATTTGATCATCCCTATATGTAATTTAAATGAATTCCATATTTAGTAAAAGTGTAATTCTTGATAAGAATAATCCTTTTGTAAGTCTAAGAAACATCTGGCCTGGCCAGAGAAATCCATAAAGAAGATCCTCAATTAGGCCATCGCGAATGTACAACAGTCTTCCAGTATAACAGATGCCAATGAATGAGTATTGATCATGTCATCAGATGCAGGTAATTCATGTGAAGTCCCATTACAAAATTTGTCTCAAATCTGAAAAAAAAAATATGTGATATCGAGATGGTTTTAATTGCAGTAGCATCCACTGCAATATGAGACCAGCTCTAGAATGTACGTATGGTGGCATTTTTAACAAAAAATTCTCCCATAATACCAACCAATCTGATATGAGTCATGTCAAAACAATAATTGGAGAAACCCCATCCTACCAAACTGGGGGAATTTTTAACTCGAATTCCAACCCAATGGACATTGGTCTTATCCCGACTAGGGGGAATAATTAATGTCACGACCCGTCCTTAGGCTCGTGCCGTGACTACCCCAAGCCTGCCTTCCATAGGCCAGGGGCTGGCGACTAGCACCAAGGCGTAAATCCCGGTAAAGGGAAGACATTGCCTTTGTAAAGTAAACAGCAAACACCACAGTGTAAGCGGAAGTAAAACACTAAGTAAAAACTGAAACAAGCTGTGCTGAAAGTAAAGGGGGCTGGAAATACAAGATCCACTGTAAAGTACAACTGAATGGGGAAAAACAGCAACTGAACGGAAAAGTCGCCGCGTCGAGCCGTCCTCTGGAAGTCCCACCTGAAGGGTGAGAACAGATAGCCTCCACAGCTCCTCGGTCCAGCCGTCCGCTCTGAGTACACCCCGCCTAATGGTCCACCTCTAGGTATCATCCTGCTCCGCAAGCCTCCACCACGATAAGCGCTGTCCGTCGTCTGCAACCAATACAACATAGTGCGGTCATAGCCCATGCAGGGGTGAGTATAAGCTACTCAGTAGGGACCTCGAGACCCCCAAAGGTCTCCAAGAATCCACAAAGGATAACCATGAAGGAAATATACAATCACGAAGTAACATCCGACACTGATTAGGTATATTCCCATACATATACCTAAGTCATCAATTCTCGCTCGGCTCCAACATCCTAGCTCAAGCACATCCCATTCCACACAGGAAAGCAAAATGTAAATCCACACAGGATAGCACAACATGATCCACAAAGGAAAGAAAAACGTAATCCACATAGGATAGCACAACACAATCCACAGAGGAATGAAAAATGTAATCCACATAGGATAGCACAACACAATCCACAGAGGAGAGTAAACGTAAATCCACACAGGATAGCACAACACAATCCACACAGGAAGGTAAAACAGGATTCAGGTCACACAAGATATACTTCTTCGTAAGACGATAGAGATGATCATATGTAGCCACTGATTCATCTAAGTCGTCGGACCCATAAAGGATCGGTAGGTACTAACCCCCGCAATGACCCACATAGGATCGATCATGAAGTTGAAACCATAGCTATTGGGAAACTCCTTCTCTATCAAGTACAGTGGTTATCCCGCTACAACCAAGCGCTTCCATCTAACCTTGGACTGCTGTAGTACTCCACCTATCTAGTACTGTGGGCCTGCTGCTACAACCAAGCGCTCCCCCTTGCCGCTACAACCAAGCGCTCCTTCGTCGTGGGTCTGCCGCAACAACCAAGCGCTCCCCTGTGCCTCTACAACCAAGCGCACCTCTGTCGTGGGTCTTCCGCTACAACCAATCACTCCCCTATGCCGCTACAACCAAGCGCATCTCTGTCGTGGGTCTGCCGCTACAACCAAGCGCTTCCCCTCATAGCCTCCAGAGGTACTCCTTCTGTTGAATACTGTGGGTCTGCCGCTACAACCAAGCGCTCCTCCTCCATGGGTCTGCCACTGCAACCAAGCGCTCCCCACTGGGCTATCCGTAACACACCGAGTCGTTTGATCAGCAGTCGTCAAGTCTCAACCGGCTCTAGGGTTTCCGCACACAGCATGCTCGTTCCGGGAGGGTCCACTCCACGAGCTAAGAGGTCAATGCATCAACTGACATGTAGTCCGGAGTTGATGTATCCCAAGATGTACCATAGTGGTCACTGCCGAAAACACGGAGGATTCTCATATTGTTTTCATCATCGTCGCAGTCGAATCCACTGAGGATCTCTGTACAGTCGTCGTCGTCACAGCAGCAGTTGCAACCAGCTCTAGGGTTCCCACAGCAAACTCGTTTGAGAGGGTCCGCTCCACGAGCCAAGAGGCTGATATATCAACTGACACATAGTCTAGAGTTGATGTATCCAAAAGTTCTGTATCGCCAACAGGAACTCAACATCGCAGACGGCGCTTCAATCGGACACCCGGACTGCGAGTTATTGGCTTTTTCGTCCCAGGGCCCCGGTTGGTTTCTAAGGCAAAACCAACCCGACCTTACTCCACCTGCTTCCAATCCTTTGGCGGAGTAAGCCAAAAGATCCGTCTCACTTAGAAGAATTCAACAAAGTCGACGACACGTCAATCGGACGTCCGAAGCTCAAGATATTAGCACTTCCGCTCCGAGGGCCCGGTTGGTTTTTGTACAAACCAACTCGGCCGAACCCAAAATACTCCGAAACCTTAAGTGTGATATATCTAAACGACCGTCTCGATCCAAGGATCACATCACCGCTAACGGTGCGTCGTCCAGAGGCCCGTAACTCAAGATACAGGCAGAAGACCGAAAACGGTCCGAAGACGGGGGGTCTGGGCCCGGACCGACCTGTCCCGACCCCCCTGGGTCGGCCCGACCCGGGTCGACCCGAACCGGGTCCGCCCTGCCTGGCTCGGCTCGGCCGAGCGGCCGAGCGAGGGGAAGCCGCGGGGCGCTGCCCCCGCGGGATGAAACGCCGCGGCCCCGGGTGGGGCCACCTCACCAGCGGACGCGGCGGCCTGGCCGCGTCCCCCCACCCGGTTCCGCGTGGCCGCGGAACCGGCTCACCGTCGCGGCTTCCACCGCGGCGGGATTTTCCGGTGGCACTTCGGTCGCCACCGGACGCGCTCCGGTGGTCTGTTTTGCGTGCGGTCTTCGCCAGTGGTTCTCCCGGGGCTCGATCTTCACTGCCAGGCCCTCGAAACGCCACTGCGGCCCCGTTTGTCATCGTTCGCCATTTCTCGCACCAAGAACGAAAAGGTGTGGTGGGTTCGGACTGGTTCGTTAGTCAGCACCCACTGCGTTAGCGGTCTTAAAGATATTCACCCAACAATATTCAAACGACTTGGAATTTAATCACAATGATTTAAAGAATGAAACCCCTACCTCGTCGCACGAGTGTTCTTCGCAGAATTGATCGTCGCGGAAGATCGTCGTTGTCGCACGGTACTTGGCGTCGCATCGACGAACTCCGAGAATCAAAAACATACAGATTTAATTAATAATAATTAAATCTATACTGTTGTTATAATCCCCAAATAATTCAAAAAGGAGTGCAACCCCCTACATTGTTGTTGTCGATCGAAGGTTGTCGTGGGGTTGGATCCTCGCAGAAGAAGCGTCGCGAAGGGAGATTCGTCGGCGTCGCGGTACACGGCTTCGCGTCGTCGATCTCCGTGGGTTCGGCGTCCTTCGTCTCATTTCGTCAAAGGCCGTCGTTCTTCGCGTTCTTCGTGTTCTTCGCGTTCTTCGCGTTCTTCGCGAAGGAGGTTGAAGGACTTAAAGTTATGTCAAATCCTCTCAACGAACAACACACAAGGAGAAGAGTATTGGTCTTATTTTATTAACATGCCAACAAACAAAAAAGATAATTTAATTAACAACCCATTAATTCATAGAATTAATTCAACGAATAAACCGCCCAATTTAATAGGAGTGTTTTATTGATTAAGGAAAGGCCCCAGTTGACTTTCATTTAATAGGGGGTTTTGCGGGTGCGTTACTTAGTGGAAAAGAAATGGTGGGGCTCGTGCGGGCCCCACCTCACAAATATCCTACCAAGGGGGTATGATATTTTTGGATAGCACCCTATCCGCATCAACTCATCTTAAGCAGCTTTAAGTGGCTTTCAAGTGGCTTTAATTGAAATACAAATAAAGTTGTCGCACACTTCATTTTATTTCTTAACTTATCTCCAAAATTTTTAAAAAACCACACTCGAGATAACGCAACTCTGGAAGAGGCGTTTCTAAGAAAATATCAGCATTACGATTCCATCGGTGCCCTCAAAATTCAATTCCGAGCACCAGTTCAAAAGTTAGAAAAACCCGCTCATTCGTTCACTGAACGTACCCGAGCCAAACTTCGGAAATTGATTCCGGGCACACCGGGCCACAGAATCAGGTTCCGTCTAAAACTGCGTTCTTGTAAAATTCCAAAGAAAATTAAGAAAAAAAATTTCTTGAAATTTATGGGTCTTTACATTACTCCCACCACAGGGCCTTACGTCCCCGTAAAGCTTCACCACAAACTAAGGGATACAAAGGCGGTACTGAGCACACATCTGAGCCTCCCGTTCCCATGTTCTCTCCTGAAGGTTCCCGTACTGCCACCTGATGCGCACAAGAGGAAAAGATCATCCACATAGGACCCGCTCATGTCGATCCTCGATCTCTACCGGGACCCCCACAAAGGTCTCCCCATCATCAATGTCCAGCTCCCCATGGTCAATGATGTGCGTTGGGTCGTGCACATATCTCCTCAACTGAGATACGTGGAAGACGTCGTGAACCTGGTGCAACTGAGGTTGTAGAGCCAGACGATAAGCCACCTCACCAATCCTGCTGAGGACCTGGAATGGTCTGATGAAGCGTGGAGACAACTTGAGGCCTCGGCCAAATCTCTGTAATCCACGTCGAGGTGAGACATGCCAGAAGACATGGTCGCCATCCTCAAACTCTAGTGGCCTCCGCCTTCTGTCAGCACAAGACTTTTGTCGGCTCTGAGCTGTCCTCATCCGCTCATGGATGACTTGGACCCTTCTGGTCCTACGAGAGCTGCTGAAATTTCTTCTTTGTCGATAAGAGAAATCTGGTCTCATCCCCTGGATGAACCATGTTCTTCGCCTAATATAGTCAATCCCGACATGGATGATACTAATCCATACCAAGGATGACGTCGTAAGGCCTCGACGCTACTACCAAGAGATTCAACCATTACTCTCGCCTCCAAGGGTTGAGTCACATTTTCAGCATCAATGTGTGGTAATTGGGTCCCCTCCAGTAGATATCTCACAATTGAGGGTCAATTCAACAGTCTAAACTGGAACCTCTTACTAACAACACAAAAGAGGACAGGAAAGAAAACATCACAAAGGTATGCGTCTTTTATTATCGCAGCTCATAATACAAAGACACTACACAACAGAAACAAGGAACTAGAAGTACAAAAGACGTATCCACTAGTTCCGCTCCTGTACATATTCTCCCGGAGCTCCATGATCGTAGGCCTCAGCTTCCTGAAGCTGAGCTCTCCCATGTCCTCCTGTACCCTTCGGTCGGGGTGGACCTCCTGGTGGTGGTGGTGGCAACACCCCGAAGCGTCGTCCACCTCCAGCTGCACGGCCAGCTCCCCTGCTATGGCCGCCTGCTTCTTGCTGCCCACCCTGATCGAACCTTTGCCTCTGCATGGGGGGTCCTTCGTTCACCTTCTGGTCATCCGTATGGCGGGTCGGACAGTCACGAGCCATGTGACCAACCCTGCCGCAGGAGTAACACTGTCTGCTCATGGTAAGTCGTTGTCCACCCCGGGTGCCTCACACAATCGACCATATGTCACGCAGTCGACCACCGATAGGTCTAGTCCTCTTGGACCCCTGTGTCATCTGTCTACTGCCTGCTGCAGAAGACTCTGCCGCATGCCGGCTAGTGGTGGGTCCTACTGCTCGAGACTGCTCAGCAAGGAAACTCTCCACTAAGAGGGCTTGCTCCAACACTCCTGTATGTGTCAGAATGCTGCCAGAAACAACTGAAGATTTGATCTCCCGCATGAGCCGCTGCTCGAAGGTTCGGGCCCTGAACAATGGGTCTTGCACCATGTATGTGGAATAGCGCGAGAGATCGGTAAACCTCACCGCGTACTGGGCTACTGTCATGCTGCCCTGCCGCAGCTGTAGTTGCTCCTGGATGTGCACCGCTCGGAGGGTGGATGGGACGAACTCTGAGTGAAAAAGGCTCTCAAAGTCCGTCCAAAGGAGTGATGCCACGTCGTGCACCTGGAGCATCAAGCTCCACCATCTGCCTGATGCCGCATGCAGGAGGCTCGCTGCAAGGACCACCATAAGGTCTGCTAGTGTCCTCACTAACCGGAAAAATTGTACAACCGCATCCATCCAGTCCTCAGCTTCCTGGGGGTCTGTCTCCCTGCAGATCCTGGGCGGTCGCTGGCACTGGAACTCATGTAGTGCACTAAGGCGACGTGCATCATCAATGGCTGGTGCTGGAAGCATCGGTGGCTCGGCGGGTAGAGGTATCGCCGGTGCCTATGCTGTCAAAGGGACCTGTAGCGAAGCCTCGTCGCTCGGTGGGTTGTCGTCACGTACAACCCTCGGAACCCTAGCTGGATTCCGTCATGGGGCCATCCTGAAAAGAAACAGGTGTGCCACGGTCAGAACAGTATACCTGGTGAGCTGACATAAAGTAATCACAAAGAAAACTTGAAACACACATGTAATCAATGTTTTCGTGCATTAAGTCGGAAATCAGAAGTCAGGGTCCTGGTGTACGGATTCGTCGGCCGCCGCACCAACACTGGACTCCCTGGACTGATAACCACACCCAATACGCTAAACACTATTTCTTCACATAGAAAAGATCAGAGTCCGCGGTAGAACCGAATTCTTCTGATACCAATTTGTCACGACCTGCCCTCAGGCCCGTGTCGTGACTACCCCAAGCCCGCCTTCCATAGTCTAGGGGATGGCGACTAGCACCAAGGCGTAAATCCCGGTAAAGGGAAGGCATTGCCTTTGTAATGTAAACAACAAACACCACAGAGTAAGAGGAAGTAAAACACTAAGTAAAAACTGAAACAAGCTATGCTGAAAGTAAAGGGGGCCGGAAATACAAGCCCAACTGTAAAGTACAACCGAAAGGGGAAAAACAGCAACTGAAAGGAAAAGTCTCCGCGTCGAGCCGTCCTATGGAAGTCCCACCTGAAGGGTGAGTACAGATAGCCTCCACAGCTCCTCGGTCCAGCCATCCGCTCCGAGTACACCCCGCCCAGTGGTCCACCTCCAGGTACCGTCCTGCTCTGCAAGCCTCCACCACGATCAGCGATGTCCGTCGTCTGCAACCAACACAACGTAGTGCGGGCATAGCCCATGAAGGGGTGAGTATAAGCTACTCAGTAGGGACCCTGAGACCCACAAAGGTCTCCAAGAATCCACAAAGGATAACCACAATGTAAAGATACAATCACAAAGTAACATCCGACACTGCTTAGGTATATGCCCATACATATACCTAAGTCATCAATTCTCGCTCGGCTCCAACATCCTAGCTCAAGCACATCCCAGTCCACACAAGAAAGCAAAACGTAAATCCACACAGGATAGCACAACATGATCCACAAAAGAAAGAAAAACGTAATCCACATAGGATAGCACAACACAACCCACAAAGGAAAGAAAAACGTAATCCACATAGGATAGAACAACACAATCCACAGAGGAAAGAAAAATGTAATCCACATAGGATAGAACAACACAATCCATAAAGGAGAGTAAACGTAAATCCACACAGGATAGCACAACACAATCCACCAAGGATGGTAAAACAGGATTCAACTCACACAGGATATACTTCTTCGTAAGACGATAGATATGATCAGATGTATCCACTGATTCATCTAAGTCGTCGGACCCACAAAGGATCGGTAGGTACTAACCCATGCAATGACCCACATAGGATCGATCATGAAGTTGAAACCATAGCTATTGGGAAACTCCTTCTCTATCAAGTATAGTGGTTATGCCGCTACAACCAAGAGCTTCCCTCTAACCTTGAACTGCTGTAGTACTCCACCTATTGGGTATTGTGGTCCTGCTGCTACAAACAAGCGCTCCCCCGTGCCGCTACAACCAAGAGATCCTCCGTCGTGGGTCTGCCGCTACAACCAAGCGCTCCTCTGTGCCGCTACAACCAAGCGCACCTCTGTCGTGGGTCTGCCGCTACAACCAAGCGCTCCCCAGTGCCGCTACAACCAAGGGCACCTCTGTCGTGGGTCTGCCGCTACAACCAAGCGCTCTCCCTCATATCCTCCAGAGGTACTCCTTCTGTTGAGTACCGTGGGTCTGCCACTACAACCAAGCGATCCTCCATTGTGGGTCTGCCGCTGCAACCAAGCGCTCCCCACTAGGCTATCCGTAACACACCGATTCGTTCGATCAGCAGTCATCAAGTCTCAACCGGCTCTAGGGTTTCCGCACACAGCATGCTCGTTCCGGGAGGGTCCACTCCACGAGCTAAGAGGTCGATGCATCAACTGACATGTAGTCCGGAGTTGATGTATCCCAAGACGTACCGTAGTGGTCACTATCGAAAATGCGGAGGATTCCCGTACAGTTTTCATCATCGTCGCAGTCGAATCCACTGAGGATCTCTGTATAGTCGTCGTCGTCACAACAACAGTTGCAACCAGCTCTAGGGTTCCCACAGCAAAATCGTTCGGGAGGGTCCGCTCCACGAGCCGAGAGGCTGATACATCAACTGACACATAGTCCGGAGTTGATGTATCCAAAAGTTCTGTATCGCCAACAGGAACTCAACCTCGCAGACGGCGCGTCAATCAGACGCCCGGTCTGCGAGTTATTGGCTTTTTCGTCCCAGGGGCCTGGTTGGTTTCTAAGGAAAAACCAACCCGACTGTACTCCACCAGCGTCCAAACCTCGGGCGGAGTAAGCCAAAATATCCGTCTCACTTAGACAAATTCAAAAAAGTCGATGGAACGTCAATCGGATGTCTGAAGCTCAAGATATGAGCGTTTCCGCTCCGAGGGCCCGGTTGGTTTCGTGTACGAACCAACCCGGCCGAACCCAAAGTATTTAGAAACCTTGAGTGTGATATACCTAAACTAACGTCTCGATACAAGGATCGCATTGCTTCTGACGGCGTGTCGTTCGGAGGCCCGTAGCTCAAAATACGGTCAAAAGACTAAAAACGGTCCGAAGACGGGGGGTCTGGGCCTGGACCGACCCGGCCCGACCCCCCCTGGGTCGGCCCGAACCGGGTCGACCCATCCCGGGTCCGCCCGGGCCGACCTGGCCTGGGCACGACCCAGACCGGCGGGTCGGCCTGGCTCGGCTCCGCCGAGCGGCCGAGCGAGGGGAAGCCGCGGGGCGCTGCCCCCGCGGGATGAAATGCTGCGGCCCCGGGTGGGGCCGCCTCGCCAGCGGACATGGCTGCCTGGCCGCGTCCCTCTTCCAGGTTCCGCGCGGCCACGAAACTGGCTCGTAGCCGCGGCGGGTTTTGCCGGCGGCGCGCCGGGCGCCGCCGCCGCCGGCGGAAGCTACCGCTGGACACCCGACGCGCTCCGGTGGTCCGTTTTCCGTGCAGTCTTCTCCAGTGGTTCTCCCGGGGCTCGACCTTCACTGCAAGGCCCTCGAAACGCCACTGCGGCCCCGTTTGTCATCATCCGCCATTTCGCGCACCAAGAACGAAAAGGTGTGGTGGGTTCAGACTTGTTCGTTAGTCCGCACTCACCGCGTTAGCGGTCTTAAATATATTCACCCAACAATATTCAAACAACCGGGAATTTAATCACAAAGATTTAAAGAATCAAACCCCTACCTCATCGCACGAGCTTTCTTCATGGAATTGATCGTCGCAGAAGAAAAGAATCGTCGCGTCGCGGAAGAGCGTCGCTGTCACGCGGTACTTGGCATCGCGTCGACGAACTCCGAGGATAAAAAACATATAGATTTAATTAATAATAATTAAATCTATGTTTTTGTTATAATTCACAAAGAATTCAAAAAGAAGCGCAACCCCCTACCTTGTCGTTGTTGATCGAAGGTTGTCGCGCGGTTGGATTGTCGCGGAAGAAGCGTCGCGAAGGGAGATTCGTCGGCATCGCGGTACATGGCTTCGCGTTGTCGATCTCCGCGGGTTCGGCATCCTTCGTCGCCTTTTGTTGAAGGCCGGCGTTCTTCGCGTTCTTCGCGTTCTTCGCGTTCTTCGCGAAGGAGGTTGAAGGACTTAAGGTTCTGTCAAATCCTCTCAACGAACAACACACAAGGAGATGAGTATTGTTCTTATTTTATTAACATGCCAACAAACGAAAAAGATAAGTTAAGTAATGACCCATTAATTCATAGAATTAATTCAACGAAAAAACCGCGCAATTTAATAGGTGCGTTTAATTATTTAAGGAAACGCCCCAGTTTACTTTCATTTAATAGGGGTTTTTGTGGGTGCCTTACTTAGCGGAAAAGAAACGGTGGGGCTCGTGCGGGCCCCACCTCACAAATATCCTACCAAGGGGGTATGATATTTTTGGATAGGACCCTATCCACATCAACTCAGCATAAGCAGCATTAAGTGGCATTCAAGTGGCTTTAAGTGAAATAAAAATAAAGGTGTCGCACACTTTATTTTATTTCTTAACTTAACCCCAAAAGATTAAAAAAACCACATCTGAGCCAACACAACTTTGGAAGAGGCATTTCTAAGAAAATACCGACGCTTCAATTCCATGAGTTCCCTCAGAATTCGATTCCGAGCACCGGTTCAAAAGTTAGAAAAACCCGCTCGTTCGTTCACTGAACGTACCCGAGCCAAACTTCGGAAATTGATTTCGGGCACACCGGGCCTCAGAATCAGGTGCCGTCTGTAACTGCATTCTTGTAAAATTCCAAAGGAAATTAAGAAAAAAAATTCCTTGAAATTTACAGGTCTTTACAATTAATATAGGGTCACTCATTCCATCCCATCTCGGGAATCACATCCCTCCGAATAGAGTCATATTGCAAGTTCATATCAGGTATCCCTTTGAGTCACTCTTCTTAATGAAACTCGAATAGTATCACCAAATAGCCAGTGAAGATCAAATAAAGGACATAAGAATATCTCCTACCATTCATCACCTGGTATGCCACCCCAAATGCAATATGCATTGGTGAATGTCATGGACATAGGCTCCACAGAACTCAATAAAAATTATAAATAATATGGAAACCAATAAAGAGGGTTCCCTATTAGAGATAGTCCACACCGAAGCTGGAGGAGTGCACACACAAAAAACTAGAGACATTCTATAAATTTGGGTTCCCCATAAGGCATTACATCCCCAACTCTTGTACAAATTCCCAACAATGAGAATAATAAGAACATTATATTTGAACCACTACCTCCTCCAAATGAAATCAATTCCCCCACTCTTGATGATAGATTATCTTGACATGAGGATGAAATGAAAGAGGTAAAGAAAATCAAAGATGATCTACTAATAGAAATTTGTCATACTTGGTATGTTCCTCAGGTAGATTATCAAATCACACGTCGATCAGATGTACCTCTGCCTCATAGGCTCATCCCGACAAATGAAACAATTATGGAAAACTCATCCAATCTTGTGTCGGGACCAACCGTATATCTGAACCCAATCCCTATAAGATATCAATATTTCACTCCATTAGGTATGAAACCAGAACAAATTCAAGAAAAACCAATGAAGATCCCCTTGTTGGGTATCTGCCTCAAGTTATAGTGGCATCAGCACATCCAGTTTTCCCCTTCTATGCCCTCTTTTAACACCCCAATATTTCATTGTACATTATCTCTTAAAAGTAATTCAATAACTTACGCTACACGCAACACCGAGTACGTGTGCACCACAACTTACCAAACTATCCATTAAAAAATTAGTTATGAATATTTATTTACTGAATTTTGAATTTATATACTCTATATAATTTTAGAATCCATATTATGTTATATTAAAAATAATACAATAACAAATTAATTTTTTCAGATAAAATAATTATTTATAAGAAATAAAATTTTACCACCTTTTAATGGAGAACATTTTTTTAATCCAATATTTGACACATTCATATATTGAATTTAATAAAACTAAATTAATCTTTATAAGTTAGACAAAAAAAATTTGTTAGGACAAATTTTTGGTACATTTTTGATGACATTCAAATTTTTAGGAATAGTGAAAAATTCTAAATCTTAATTGAAAACAAATTTTTTAATTGAAATAATTTCTAGTGTTAAAGAAATAATTTAAATGGTTTGGAAGTATTGTAAGATTATATTTTTATAATTTAACAAAATTTAGGTCATTATAAGAAATTTCACATTTAAATTTTACATAAACACATGTCTATCTTTTAATAGTTTTTACTTTTTAAAAACATGCATTTTGGTTTTGATAACATGAATTAATTTTAAATTAATTAATGAAAATTCTCGGTTTTTAATTTTATAAAATAAAAATAATTTTTGGATTTTAAATATCAATATTTTATTAGGGTGAAATTTTGGTATTTTTCTGAAAACATTCAAATTTTGATGAATAGTGAAAAACACTGCGTTATTGTTTAAAACTGACTTTTTATTTTAATAATTATTTATTTTACTAAAATTTATTTTCAGTCAAAATAGATATATAATACCAATATTACTTCAATTTAATTTATTTAAGTCATTTTATAATAAAATTATATGTTTAAAATTTTATTGAACTGTTTGAGGTCATTTACCCACCTTCTATAAGCATTTGCATATTTTCATAAATCATAATCATATAGTATTAGTGAGTTGAATTTCAAAAATCTGAGAGACATGGTTAGTATTAGTATGTAAAATGTGGTGGAAGAAGATAAAAATAATTTTTGATGAATAGTAACTTTTGACTTTTATTTACAATGGTTAAAATTAAATAGAGTAATTAAAGGTAAAAATGATATTGTAATGACCCTAACACATGTATTAAATATATTGGATATGTGTAATTTGACCAAAAACAACCTTAGGAATAAAATATGATCCTTTTGATCCACTTCGATTAGATTAGGATATTTATTATTATTTTACTTAATGAATCATCAAAAGTGTTATATTTGATGTTTAATTACTAAACCAATATTAATATAGGGTTACTCATAAGTTAAATTCGTATATAAATATTAATTAGTAATCTAAAACGATTTCCTACATCATGGTATTTTATTTATAAATTTTAGACATTTTATTATTTAATTTAATTATGACACAATGACGATACCGTAATTACCTTATTAATGAACGAATGAAATAAATAGGATTATAAATATAAAAATAAATATAATTTCATGTTTTTTGACATCCAAGAAATTTATAGGTGAATTTTACATGCTAGTATTGATTCAATGTATCTTGATAGAAATAATCATGTTTTGATGAATTTCAAAAAAAACTCAATTACTAAATAGCATCAAAATTAACATAAATGCATTTTTAAAACAAACATTATATTATTAAATTATATAATATTCCTAAAAATATACGGTTTGGCCAAAGGGCTTGAATAATTTTATATATGTCATTAATGTACAACATGATGTTCTCTTGAATGTTTATAATAAGTTTATTAACCATATACTGTAAAAATACAAGAAGACATGGTAAAAGATAAACTAATTAACCTAGAGTTAAATCTAAAAGATGAATTTAATATGGTGACCTAAACCTGTCTAAAACGTATTGTTTGAGTGGTTTTAGACCCATCCCCAAATTATCTTTGAAATAAATCAATTTTGATACATTAGAAACCGAAAATGATTTTATAATAAAATAATATGTTAAACATTTCTTAAAGTGACCCTCACCTCTCTTTTTAAAGTGTACGTCCCCTTCTATCAAAATCACACCTCAAAGACATTTTCCTCAGTCAAACCCTGCCCAAATATCCTCCCAGCTTACCTAAAATATACCTAGAGTCCTTACATTGATCAGTAATCCTACTTATGGAGCCCTTTTAATCAAATCAAAAGGAAACACCCGAGGAAGAGGTAATAATTTTACAACCATCTTTCAAGTTATTTTCATCTTCCACTTCCTATTTCTTTGGTGTTTCCATACCAAAATAATGACTCCAGTACCTCCTAAATAAAGTGATGTTATTATAAATATTGTACAACAATATTCATTATTCTGTCCATCATATAAATGACAAAGTCAACATACATGAATACGTACCGGTTACCGTCTCCACATCATGGTGTTGTTTGTTATTAATACACAACATTTTTTGGATGGGTATAATAATGAGTATAACATATGTAAATAATTAATATAACATGTTAATGATTCTTTATATATTATATACCATCCAATTACAAATGATTTCACCATCGATAAAATGATATTGTCGTTGTGCGTACATATGGATTACACTCTCCACGACGCGATGAGATTCATTCCCACATTCACCAATCATCGATGATTATTAAAATATATATTATCAATCAATATGTAAAATATTAAATAATAATTCTACAAGATATATATATATATATGTATGTATATACTTACATAAATATTATTCACATACTCCCTTTCAATACGATACGAAAACAGAAACAGAGTTTATGCGTACGTACGGCCTACCGTCTACATAAACGGTGACTTCTATATCAAATTTATATATATTATAAAAATTTATATTATAAATATATATGATATATAAATCAGGTTTTATATTCTAGAATTAATTTAATCATGATCAAAATTATACGATCAAGTTTAATAAGTTAAAACACGTACAATAAAATAAGTGATTAGTGTCCAAAATGTTAATTTAAAATGGAAATAATTATTTAATGGGAAGTATAAATTCCTAAATAAATCATTAATGATATAATAAATATGAATATGGTTCTCGTATAATTTAATAACAAACATTAGTCATTATACAAGAGGATAAACATACCCTCGACCAAAGGAAAGTTCAAGATAATGGTTAATTTCACAATATCTTTATTATCTGAGGTTGTTTTTACATGATTATCTACTGGGAAATATTTATTATCCATGTCAATGTTTCATAAAATAGTTATCAAAGGGATTAATTTAAGTTACTATTTAACTAAAACATTATTTTAAATGGTTTAGGTATTTATTTTTATCAATCATTCTCGCTAATTTCTGTTTGATTAAAATGGTTGTAAAGATTTTTTTATATGGAGATGAATGTTTTAAAATATTAATTCCATTAAAAAGTTAGAAAGTGGTATGAGACACTTGGATTAAATACTATCTTTAAAATTTCATCCTTTTCAAATTATGTTTCATTTAAAAGATTTCATGAAAAATTGATATTTCTCACAAATATTTGTACTGATCATTTTCACCAATGTTAACATACTTTATAGGATATTATTCTTAATTGGGGATGATGTGTTATTATATAAATCTTAAATATTGTATTTAAGGTTTTGTTATTTTTTTGAATGTGGATGTATTATTTTTATACCATTCATGGTTTATGGTTAATGATTTGACTTTTCGAATACTCATTTTAATATGAATGTTTATGTTATGTTTCTTTCTTTTCATATGAGGAATGTATTGGAATTTGTAAGTGACAGGTGGAGCCAGCTATAGCTCTTGGAGGCATCGGTAGGTATCATGAGACAATTATATGTAGAATTGGATGAGGCCTTTCCCAATTTGAAATATAGTTTTGTCCAAGGGCTTAATCATATTTAGACATCTTGGCCGAGGCCTTGAAAAGATGTTTCAAAATGTCCTGCATCATACAATCCCTCATTATGAAAATATTATTGATGGTTCAGGTTGTTATTTGACTAGTAGAACACCCATGAATATGTTTTTATTATTGCATTATTTACTCAGTTCATATTCCTGCCATAAATTGTTCATGTTTATTATTTTTTAAAGGCATGTGTTTTCAAAAATTCATCATGCCTAATGTTTATGTTATATTTCACTAGATTGAATACCCTTAATGAGCATTTGATCTCACCCCTTTCTATTTTTTCCCCAAGATGTGAATATGTATATTATGACTAACCTGAAGGGATAGTCTAAGGGATATAAATGTGGTCAATAGAGACAATGTTGTTGTAGTTCTATTTCTTTTTATTATGTAACACTCATTTATGTAATCTATTTTCCAGAACTTATAAACTGATCGGTTCTTCGGGACTTGTTTTCTTGTAATCATACCAATTTATTAAAATAATGCACTGACTCTGGGTAACTGGGGTCAGGGAGTTACAGTTGGTATCAGATATTGTTTATCAACAACCATGGAAATAGATTTAGATAAACTCTGATTATAAAACATTACACTAAGATATACTTTGAGGATTAGTATAGAAGAATTTTTCAGAATTTAGTTAATATAGAGATTTTATGTTTCTTCCAAGAAATACATCCCTGTCTGGATACGAGCAGGTAGATGCGGCTTTAGAATATATGTAACTAGGAGTGAAAACTCCGGAAAAGAGTTTCGGGCTTGACTTGGGGTATCATGGTACATGACAACGGGCCTTGTTTCGCTTTTGGTTACGACACACCCATGGGATATGCTTAGGATAAATCAAATTTTCATTACAATCTATTATGAAGTATTTAGGTGTAAATACATTCTCAATGAAAACATTTTATGATTATAGGTAATATACATATTCTTTTCAATTTACGTTATGTATTTTACAAGTTTTCTATTTTTCATTGCGATTCCTAAACTAACCTAGTTTATGTCATTGTTTAAAAATGACATCAAGTAGAAGGAATGAGAATTATAACACTACGTTTGATCGAAAGATTAAGAAGGATCATATCATTCATGGTACTATGCCAACATTTAAAGGGGAAATTGTATACCACGTATTCTCATCATATGAAGAAATAGTATCATGTGTTAATAAGATAAGTAAATAATTCTCGGAGTCCTATGTCTTTGAAGGGAAAAAAGAGAAGAAATGGTTGGTAGAGGGAAAGATGAATAAAGGGATGCGGGGAATGAAAGATTTTCCCATATGTGATAACTGTGGAAACAATCACCTTGGTAAATGTATGAAGGGAATGTGAGTTTTTTATAAGTATGGAGAAAAAGGACACCATGTATGTGATTTCAAGGGTAACAAAAATGTTTCAAATGTACAATGCTTCATCTGCAAGGAGTTGGGACACTATGAAAATCAAGGTCCAAATCACTAGAGTATACCCCAAATACTACTATTGGATAATAATCATGTTATGATAATACCAAAGATAAAGAGGAATGATTAGTATTCTTCTGTTGTTGTTAAAGTATTGTGTCATTTGTCACTTATGGGTTATAGAAGAATTATATCTAAGGGTACTTGATGATGCTCGTTGCACATTTAGTTTGTCCATGAGAGCCTCGCACTCATGGAGTTCCTCCATCTAAAAAATCACTTAGTCATGAGAACAAGCTTCCTCATCCACCATATGATGAAACTGAATAGTAATATCTCGAAATTTTTGAGCATGGTGGTGAGAAGCGTTGAAACAAGCGAGGTGGCCATCACAAGAAGTGTGATCCTCCCGATCTATAACATTTGATGAAATAATGGGTGCCTAAGACCCAACTATTCCATGATTTTGATTACCATATTGTGTATACATTTAGCTATACATGATGTCTCCTTACAATTATAGTGTATAATTTTCTACATCCACTATTGAAATGGTAATGTAAAATAATTAATTGTCATATCATGAGGTTATAACAGTCCCCATGATACAATGAGAACCTTGAGATAATATGAAATTAATCATAAATATATGTTCTATGGTCTAGATACATCTTACTGATTGGACACAAAATATTTCTGACTATTTGGTGTCGGTGTGTCATAATCATTAAGACATATTCTCATTATGTTCTCACTTGGTGATCTCTAGTAGTGAGATTATGAGGACTGACCAGCCAATAAAAACACCACATGTTTCTGGTGTCATTGGATATTTTCATCTATGATCATGTGTAATTGTCTTGAATTGAGATAATTACACATGTATTTCATTTGATTATGTACTTTGATACAAGATGGAAAAAATGGAAATGAAGTAGTGGCGAGGTATTTTTTGTAAGGTGTGTCGTTGGTGGCATAACATGGTTGAATGGTCAAGAAAGGATTTTTTTGACATCTTGGCTGAGGCCTTGACAATATATTCTTGAGATACGTGGCACACGTGTGGATCACTGCTAGAGGAATACTACACTTAGATTCTACGACGCAATGACGGATCACAAGATCGTGACCGAGGACATCAACGAAGAAATAATTCCACCAAGGTAATTCTTGTGAATTAATTAAATTAATTATAACCAACAAATGATGATCCTATCTCTATGGTTCCGGGACTCCCTCTTTTTTTGTTCTTAATTCTATTCCGAAGATCCGGTGTTTTATATCATAAAAGTTCTTGGTTTGAACACTGTTTAATGCTAAAATCAAAGATGGGAAATCCCTAAAATGCGCTTCTGTTGTGCCCGAAACCTACAAGTGGTATCAAAGGGGTCATATCAATGATTATAATTATTTAATTTTTCATTGGTGATTTACGCATTTAATAATTTAGTTGTTTCAATTCAAGTTAATTGTAGTTTAAATCTGAATCTCGAGATCTGTTCATCCTCTATCATTTCTCATTCACCATACAGAAACAACCTTTTCTTTTAATTATATATAAAATAAAATAAAGGATCTCATCCGGAGGAGAACAATGTTCCAGGATGTACAACACGAGAATACATGACGTCTATTCGGAAGTACATGCAGTGTAGTCTAGGTTCATTCATCGGACTAATCTGCCAAATCGGGCCATATATTGATCCTATCTAAGCCATTTATTACACCGTGTGTTGATCAGGAATAGGTGGCACACGGTTTCCGGATTACATGCCGTGTGGTCCAACAGAACATGGTGTGTAGTCCCTTCGGGTTAGGGTTGGACCGTGTACCCCGTACACGGCTTGCCCGGCTTAAAACCATGTAATGCGGAAACTACACGGTGTGTGTCCCACTGAACACGCCAGTACTCTGTAAATTTCAGAATTACATTAACACTCCATGTCCCCAGGCGTGTAATTTGGATGGATGGTGAAGAAAAGTACACGTCGTGTAGTCAGAACTACACGTCGTGTACTCACCCAAATTACGTAGATTTATTAAAATTTATTATTATATTATACAAACTCTTGAGACGTGTACCATGGTGCATGCTTAAAGCAGAGGTACAACACGTGATAGTTGTTAAATATATATCTGTTTGATTTAACATCTTTGTAATGAACGAGAATTCACCCGGTTTCCTCCAAGGTACAAGTTACGTACAAATATAATATTAAATAAATTTATTTGTTTAAAATTATGATAGATGAGAATGTGAAGAAAATTCAGAAAAGGATTTAAGATAAAAGGATTGATTAATTAAATATAATTAATTGATTCGAGCATGATTTATCTTAAATAAGAACGATTAAAGAATGGAATGCTAGTTTTATTTATGCGTAAATATCATTGCATGTATGGATGATCATGAGTTAGACCATAACCTTTGTATGTGAACGATTTTCTTTAGTTTATTTATTTAAATTAAATTTTTTGGCCTTCGAGCCTTCTCCTCATTAATATATAGGGCATGTGTTCCCATGGATTATTTTATGTAAAAACCCCCTTTTAACCCTCACCTGCGTGTGATATAAATGCATATGTAATGGATGGAGCTCCCAAGCTAGTAGAGGCGGCTCAAGTCAGGAGACATTGCGAATCCAATCCAAGGAGATACAAAGGTGGATAGGTGGAAATCTATAAACATGGACCTGAAAGGTTCAAGGTGTTTCTTCCCTAGGTCTTGGGTTAGTTTATCCACCCCGAGATAAACTAACAAATAGAACAAAGCTCATGATCATGCATTTTTTTATTTTTGTGAGTGTCATGGTTTGTTGTGGGTGTGTTGTCACGATCACACAATTAAGGAATTAAACAAGCATGCAAAATGGAACTAAAATAAAACCGTCTTATACATAAATATTATCTTAGATATGGTTAATCACTTATGTATATCCCACTTAATATTAACAAGCAAGTAATAAAAGATAATAAATTGGAAATTTACGTATAATGATAAAAGCCCTCAAAGAAATGTTAATTCGGTATAGCCTTCCATAATCTTGGTTTGAATCGAACCATAGTTCAAAGTGCTTGACCAACCCTAGTTGGGGTTCTTTCAAATATCGATAAATTATAATTCAAGGTTTTGGGTTGACCTGACTTGGTTTGCATCAAGGGCTAACTGCCATAACATGACATTGTTTGACCAAGAGGTAAAGGTTGAGGATATCCAAAATAAAAGGATTTCAGGATTGGGGAGTCCACTCAGCGGATCATTGTGTTGCGAGCTATTGCAGTTGGTATTTGGAATTCCTACCTAAAACCCTTCAAGTTTCTTGACTAACCCTAGTTGAGGTAATGCGAAGGGAAATATGGATCCTTGCCACTAGAATATTTAGGTAACAGAATATTCTGAAGCCAATGGTGAGGGATATTGGATTTTGATAAAATAGTGGCAGACTAATAAGTATTAATTTATTTATTTGTCTCATTTTCTTAATAATGTACTAAACCTTTTATCATCTAAATTTGTAGAAACTTCAAGAAAAATGACATCAAACATATCATTGCGAACCATACTCGATAAGGAAAACCTTCTCACCGACACCAATTTCCAAGAGTGGTAGAGGTGTTTACGCGTCATCCTTCACCATGAAAGGAAATTGCATGTACTGGAATAGCCTATTCTAATTATGCCGGTAAAGGAGGCCAGTGATGAGGAACTATCTCTCTACATGAAACACATGGATTATTCCATAGATGTCAAGTGTTTCATGCTATCTTTCATGTCTAATGAGATCTTGAAGCAATATGAAAACATGGAGGCGTATATCATAATGTATCACCTTAAGGATCTCTACCAAGAGAAGGAGAGACATGAGAGATATGGGATCTCCAATAATAATTTTACAACTAAACATGGAGAGTCTGTGCCAGCTATGCCTCATGTATTCATGCTCATTGGTTATATTGAACGCCTGGACATCTTAGTGATTAAGTTCCCGGATGAGTTTCATATAGATCTCATCTTATTATCACTGCCCAAGGCCTATTCATGATTTGTTATCAACTACAACATGAAAAATAATGATATGTGTCTATCGAAACATCTGACCTTAATTTTCCAGGCCGATAAGGATATGGGGTGTGACAAACCCACAGTTCTTATGGTGAATAGGAAAAGGAAGGACAAGGCAAAGGGGGAAAAGTCTTATAAACGGTCTGAAGGCCACGAGCACCGTCCATCCAAAAAGGGGAGGATCCGGAGGCAGGTCAAGGAACGAGAGACATCATATTTTTCATGTGGAAAGCAAGGAAACTAGAAGAGGAACTGAACCCAGAAGCGAGGGGATGCTAAAGGTGTGTGCGTTTTTTATTGTAATCTTCCTATTTCTACACATTCGGTATTAGATATAGCTTGTGGGGATCACATCTATATTCAAATTCAAGAACCAATTAGATTTAGAAAGGTTTCCAGAGGAGAGGTGGATCTTTGAGCTGCCAATGACACAAAGCTGGCTGCATTGGCTATTGGTGATTACCACCTCTCGTTGCCGACTGCGATGATTTTGGTCTTTCATAACTGTTATTAGGTTCCTAGTGTTACCACGAACATAATTTCTATTTCTTGTTTGGATATGGATGGATTTATTTTCATGTTAGAAAATAAGGGTTGTATTTTTATAAGAACAATGTATGTTATGGTATGCTCATTTAAATAATGGTTTGTATGTATTAAATTACGAAAACCCAGTATTGGAAATAGATAATGAAACAAACTCACATGACTCATACATCACCCGAATGTGGCATCACTCCCTCAGTCATGTAAACGAGAAGCTCTTGAAAAAACTCTACTAAGATGGCTATGTAGACTTTACTGAGCTAAAACCACTTAATAGATGTCATGCTTGTTTACAAGGTAAAATGACCAAACTTAATTTTAGTAGACATGGTGAAAGGGCCACATAGCTTCTAGGATTGGTTCACATGAATGTATGTGGACCATTTCCAGTAGAAGCTGGATGTGGATATTCTTACTTAATTACTTATACTGATGATTTAAGTTGATATGGCTATGTCTAATTAATGAGGTATAAGTCAGAGTCCTTAGAGAAATTTATGGAATTCATGAATCAAGTGGAGAATCAAATTGGTAAGAAGATAAAGAAACTTTGATCGGGTCGAGGTGGAGAATATCTGAACCAAGAGTTCATCGATCATCTACTGGAGTCTGGGATTCTATATCAGCTCACTCCTCCTTATACACCACAGTAGAATGGTGTTAGTGAAAGGAGAAACCACACCTGGTTGGACATGGTGAGGTTGAAGATGAGAATGTAGATCTTCCATTATCCTTTTAGGGATATTCATTACAAACTGCATCATACACATTAAACGGAGTACCAACTAAGGCGGAAAATTGAATTCCATCCGAGTTATGAAATGGAAAGAAACCCATTTTGTCGCACACATTTGTATGGGGATGAGAGGTATTTGTTAAGGCCTTATCAGGCAACAAACTATCACCCCAGGGCACAAAGTGTATCTTTACTGGATATCCCAAGGAAATGAAAGGATGTTACCTATATAACCCTTCATAAAAGATAGTGACTGTCACAATACAAGCTTTCTTTATCGATAGGAATCACATCCTCAAAAAAGATATTTCGAGAATGATTGACTTCGAAGAAGTTGATGCTCATGATACACATGAGTTGGTACAGGAACAAGTTCCACATGTCCTTGTGGAAGAGGTTCCAGAAACACAAGTACTGCGTAGGTTCTCAAGAGATATAAGGGAAACAGATATATTTGGTTTCCTTGTCATTGAGGAAAGTGAATCATTATTGATGGAAAATAATGAACCTCTCTCCTACAAGGAAGCAGTAGAAAGCTCAGATGTTACAAGATGGCTAGAAGTAATGAATTATAAGATGGATTACATGTATTAGAACCAAGTATGGGTTCTGGTCGATGATCCAGTTGATGTAAATCCTATTGGATGCAAATGGGTATTCAAGAGAGAACTATACATGGAACGTCAAGTTAGCACCTATAAAGTAAGGCTTGTAGCTAAAGGATTCAGACAGCGTCAAGGAATTGACTATGATGAAACCTTCTCACTAGTTTCCATGTTTAAATCCATAAGAATAATACTTTCCATAGCAGCTTACCATGACTACGAGATTTGAAAAATGGATGTCAAAACAACATTTCATAACGGGAACCTTCAGGATGATTTCTATATGGCACAACCAGAAGGGTTTGTAACACCATGTGAAGCCAAACAGGTTTGCAAGTTGCAGAAATCCATTTATGGATTAAACCAAGCATCCAGGTCATGGAACATTCGGTTTGATGATGCCATAAAGGAATTTTGGATCATTAAGAATGAATGTGAGCCATGTGTTTATAAGCGGTTTAATGGGAATGCGGTCTTTATCCTAGTATTATTTTTTTACGACATATTGCTTATTGGAAATGATGTACCAGTCATACAGTCAATTACGGACTGGTTGAACAAATTTTTCTCCATGAAGGACTTGGGTAAAGCATCCAACATTCTAGAGAGCAAGATCATTCATGATAGATCCAAGAGGATTCTTGTACTAAGTCAGGGTACATATATTGACCCGATACTAAAGAGATTTATTATGGAATAATCCAAGAGGGGATTGGTTCCAGTGTCACATGGAATACATCTTTCTACGAAATTTTGTCCCCAGACACAATAGGAGAAAGATAGAATGAGTAAGATCACATACGCTTCAGCTATAGGATCCATCATGTATTCCATGTTATTTACTAGTCTTAATGTTGCCTATGCACCGAGAATGGTAGGAAGATATCAAGCAGATCTAGGATAACATCATTGGACTGCTGTTAAGACTATCCTTAAGTATCTAAGAAGAACTAAGGATATGTTCCTAGTGTATGGAGGAGATGGGGAGCTTTCCCTCAAAGGGTATGTTGATGCTAGTTTTTGAACAGATAGAAAACGATATGAAGTCGCAATCTGGATATGTTTTATATCTCAATGGAGGAGTTGTGAACTGGAAGAGTTCAAAGCATCCAGTTGTCACCGATTCCACAGCGGAGTCCGAATATATAGTGGCTTCTGATGCAGCCACGGAAGACATCTAGAATCGGAACTTTGTCCAAGAGCATGATGTGGTTCTTATCATTAAAGATCCTATCACTTTGTGTTGTGATAATACTGTAGTGGTGTCTCTTGAAAAATAAGCAAGGTCACATCAACGGAAAAAGAACATACTCCACAAGTATCACCTCTTGAGGGATTTCTATCAGACAGGTGAAGTTGTAGTGAGAAAAGTGTCCATGGAAGAGAACGTGGCAGAACCCATGACTAAAGGACTATCTCAGCAGAAGCATCAATATCATGTGAGAGCTACCGGGTTAAAGGTTGTTAGCAGTTGGCTCTAGTACAAGTGGGAGTCTATTGGAGTTGGTGGCCTAGAACCAACTAAATTGTACATTATTCATTAATAAATACCTTATCACATCTTGATTGTTCTTCTGCGTGACAATGCATGTGATAATTTCATAAGGACAGCTGTTGCATTAAATGGTCATAGTGGATCCCTACTATGATGAGAACCTGGAAGTGCCATAACACTATTCTTGAATATATATTCTATGCTCGGATGATGTTATTTGACGGACACAAATAATACAGGCCATTATGGATGAGGACTCATAAAACATAGAGGCACATTCTCATGGTGTGCGCCCTTGGTAATATCCAGGAGGATATTATGAGAACGAGACCTGCCAGTAAGAAATCTACATTTCATAGTGTCTTTGGATTTTCCTATATTTGGACTTTTGTATCGGTCCTTAGATTTTAAGATTATTATAAATGGGTATTACAACTCTTTCCCTTAGATGTATTGAAGAAAATAGTGATGACAAAATTTTCACAACGAGGTAGGAAACGTTGGGTGTGTCTTGAGTAAGACTGCATTAATAGATAATGCGAGAAAGGATTTGTCCCTTCTGTTCCATAACAGAAGTAGATATCTCAGGACCTTTGATGGAATTGATATAGCCTAAATAAATTCATGTCCATGGTATGGTATGGGTGAGATCAATTACAAAAGTCATAAAAAGAATAATCGAGCACATGGGTTGATGGCACTAGCATGAAACCTCTTTGATTCGAGATATCGTGACAAATGGATTATATTACACAGTAAACGTTCATAGGAGGTGACACGTTATTTTGGTGTGAACTTCTTTCTCTATGGGTGACTTGGCATGTTTCTAGAAGTTATCCTTGGAATTTTGGTAGGGTCTACCTAATGCCACTGAGAAAGGGACCTATAGGGTCACACACTTAGTGTGTCTATGTATGTGAGTTAAATATTAATTTAACAAGTTAAATAATTATTATTACTGACTATGGATTAATAATTATTTAAGGATATCTAATTGTATTTATTTTGACACTAGTTATTCAAGAGAATATATTGTGGAAAAAATAATATATATTTATTAGCGAGTAATGCAGTTACATTTATTTAAGAAATAAATAGCCATTACGAAAGGTCTAATAAATTTGGTGGAGTAAATAAAGTAAAATGGAAAATAAAAGTACACGCCATGTATATTAAATATACATTCCATGTATTAATGATTACATGTAGTGTAGTTTTTCTAGTCGGGATTTTTAGGATGTAATATTGTCTTATTAAATGATATTTATTATAATCAGCGTGGGCACATGTCAAGGAATTAATAATTCAACATGGGGGTTTTCAATAAGTTAATGAAATAAATAAAATTCATAATGCATTTATTTATTTTCATAATTCTATAACCTCAAACCCAATTATAAATATCCTCCCAACCGGAACACTTTTCCCCAATCATTTTTCAAAAAAATTCTGGAGAATTCTTTCTAGGCAGAAAGAACTACTTCCTCCCAGAACGCTCTCAAGAACGAGAGAGATACAACACCACTGGATCAAGGTGATCGAAGGCGGACATCACAAGAGAAGGTTCTTCAGCGCTAGCACCCGGAGATCCCTCCGGCGGCATCTAGAGATACATGGCACATGTGTGGACCACCGCTAGAGGAATCCTGCAGTTGGATTCTTCGATGCAATGATGGATCACAAGATCGTGACTGATGAAATCAACGTAGAAAGAATTCCACCAATGTAAGTCTTGTGAATTAATTAAATTAATTATAACCAACATATGATGATGTTATCTCTATGGTTCCGGGACTCCCTCTTTTGTTTTTCGTTCATCGTTCTATTCCGAAGATCCGTCGTTTTATATCGTGATGGATCTGGGTTGGAACGTTGTTTAACGCTAAAATCAATGTTCGAAAATCCCTCCAACGAGCTTCTACTGTGCCTGGAACCTACAAATATCACTGTATGAAAATGGACACCATGAAATTTTATTTTTTTGTTACACCAGGGAAATTGCTAGGCTTCATCATGCACCAACATGTCCTCGATGTAGACCCTGAGAAGAAAATTTTCATCCATGTAATGTCATCACATCGCAACCTCACATAGTTTAGATGACTCCAAGGACACCTAGATTGCATTTGGTTCTTCATATCCAACATTGCATGCAAAAGTTTTCCCTTCACTAGGTTGATGAAGAATAGGCTGAATATAAATGGACTGATGATTCTCATGAATCATTTTAAAAAACCAAGAAACATCTTTTGAGTCCACTGGTATTAATGAAGAATGCTGAAGGAATACTACTAATTCTGTATGTAACTGCCTTATAGTTATCCCTATGAACCTTGCTCAAACAAAAGAATGAGGTTAGGAAAATAATAGTCACTATTATCTTAGCTGAACCATTATTGATATTGAGACTCGATATTCAAATATTGAGAAGATTTTCATCGACATAATATTTGATTATCAAAAGATGAGCATTATTTGTAGAACCACAATATCCACTTGGTATCTCTTAGAAACCTCATCATGTACATTATAATCCATACAATGATGAATGGAAATCTATCATGGAAGGAATTAATCCTGGAGTAGTTCGATATATATTTCAGATGGTAGAAAGAAATCAAAGTCCATGCTTTAACAGATTTCTTGGCAGTTCATCCCTCAACAAATGTGGCTCTATTATTTGCTAAGCTACCAGAGAAGTTTTCCCTATTCAATAGAATTCCCAGATACGAGAAATTCATTTTGATGGTACGTCTAGAATCACGATAAAGAAATTAATGGACGCCCTTATACTAAACAAAGTGGGGATGGGATTCATAATTGTATTCCTAGAAAAGGCAGTCTTTCCTTATTCTTTCATACTCTTAGTGAGGTGCACAAAAAATGAACCAGAATAATAGGCCTTTATCACAGGCATGGTACAAGTAATCTAAGTACAAGCAAGAAACTAGTAGATAAAATGTGATTCAGAACTATTTATCAAGAAATTCAATGGTTACTATAACATTAAAAAAGAGGATCTGATCCATTTGATGAACCATGTTAGAGAACTATTGGAATAATTCCTATCAGATCCGACACTAGAATATGTCCCTCTTTTGCAGAATGTGCAAGATGATGCATTAGAAAATGCAGCGTCATCTCTTGCTGATCCGGATTGGAATGAAATGGTCATAAGAACATCCCACCATCAGATGGTTTTACAATTTTTCAGGTCAAGATAGATGAAATCAATGAGATTGGTCCCATAACTAAGCTACATGGTCCGACCCCCAAATTATTGACTCTCATTGTGGAATATCTTATAATGTTAAAACTCCCAAATTATAGGTCTAGAAGGAAACATATCTAAAAAGTGTAGTTAATTTCATGATGTATGAATGGAAAAAATAGATAAATGTCCATTATATGTTGCGCCTTGATGGAGTCCTTCTCATGTGCATTAATGGAGAAGAGGATACTATCATCATGAAAGAAGTGAATGCTAGAACATGTGGGAACACCAATATTCAGCAAAACACTCTAATAAAATTTGATGACATGGGTACTAGGGGACTAACATTATGCCATATTGTTACAGTTTCACCAAAAATTATCATCCCTGCCATGTCAATTCCAATTTCATCCATTAACCCTTAGAGTTTCTTCACACATCTATTTACTCCATTCCATTCTCCATATGGGGAATAGACGTCATGGGACCATATCCTCTCACCCCGGCTAGACAATTGAAGTATAATCTAATAGAAAGTGAATTTGTTTCCAATTGTGCATAAGTTGAACCTCTTAATGTAGTCATAGAAAAAAAATTATATTTTTAAAAGACAATATCATCACCAGGATTGGTGTTCCTCACAAAATACTGACAAAAAACGACACCAATTTCTACTCTATTGAAAAAAAAACATACCAAAAGTATGGTATAAAATCTAACTATTTTTTCTGATACCATAAAGCATCAAAATGATATATATAATCCTTAACAAAGACCGTACCCAACATACATAAAATAATGGTAGTCATGGATAATAAATAATGGACTGAAAAGTTCATCCATTCTCTTAGAGAGTACCCGAACACAACCCACACCACCACTAAAGCAACTTTGTATTCATTAGTATATAGGTTGGAGGAGGTTATACCCATTGAAATACAAATTCCATCACTCCACTTCGTTGCCTGTGACCACTTATCTACAGATGGTAAATATCATAAACGGTTTGATGAGATAAAAGGGATAGATTGGAAAATATTACACACTTTACACGATTTGGATGTCTAGAAAAATTGGATTTCCATACCCTTCAATATAAAAGATCACCTTCAGTCTTTCCATAAGTGACAAATGGTTTTGGATCAAATAACCCCAATGATACATGGGACGATGCCTCCAATGTTGGAGCCAAATTGGAAAATAGTATATGTGATACAAAACTTTGACCTTAATTTGTAATATGTATTGATTTAAATGGAGGTACAACTCACCATAGCTCCCACCACTGGTAGGTTCCTAAAGAAATATTTCATGTTTGCATGGAACAACGTCAAGGTCCTTCTCACATTATATTAAACTGTATATAAAACATACTTCCCACGCGAAATTAATCTGTACATACAATGTAATTCCAAAAGGATGTTATGATGTATAGAAAATGTCGTTCCCGAATGATGATAAACTATATGAAAGAATTGTTTTCCATAAAACATTAAACTATACAGAAATTATCCTTCCTATGTGAGGTTAAATAGTAAGGAAGACATCCTTCCAAGTTACCATTAAACTGTTCAAAAAACATTTTTCCCACATGAGGTTAAACTTTAGGAAAGATTTCCCTCCCACATTATGCTAAACTATAAGGAAAACATCCTTTCCACGTGACGTTAAACTATACAGAAAATGTTCTTCCCTAATGACGTTAAACTACAAAAAAAATTTCCTTCCCACATGATGTTAAATGTTATTGAAAATGTTCATCCCACATGATGATAAACTATATAGAAAACATACTTTCATCATGACATTAAACTATACAGATGATGTCCTTCCCAGATATTATTAAACTATATAGAAAATGACATTCCCACATGATGTTAAACTATACAGAAAACATCCAACCCATAGTATGTTAAACAATATGGAAAATTTCCTTCCCATAAGAGTTTAAATTGTATGGAAAACATCCATCAGATAGGATGTTAATGTATATATAAAAAATCATTCCAAACATTAAAATTTATAGAAAAAAGACAGTCACACAAGATTTTAAACTATATTGATAACATCTTTCTCACATAACATTCAATTGTTTAAAAATTCCATCCCACGCGATGTTAAACTGAATGAAATATGTCCTTCCCTTGTGACATTAAACTATACAGAAAATTTCCTTTCCTCAAAATGGTAAAATGTATAGAAGACCTCCTAATCACATGACAATAAACTGCATTATGAATTCATCCATACAGCATAATGTTAAACTGCTTAACATCATCTTAATAGTAAGACATTAAACTACATGGTGATCACTGTTTCTTGAACAATTATTTCTTATTAATGAATCATATCTTTTCAAGGGAATGTTAAATAAATGTTCATCTTGCATATGTCGAGTCTATGAAGGGAGTTCCTTTTAGATAACTATATATAGCTTTATTTAAATCGATCATTGGGATATGTAAGGACAGATTTACAGAATGTCTTGTTCCATCCATCATATAAATGGAATGCCTTAATTATATAATTTGTATCCCATTTAGTACAAGGTAACTCCTCATCGCTCCTTGTTTTTTACTCCAAGTATAACTGACATGAGATTTTGAATAGTGGTGAGGACTTACCACACATAGAAAAATAAAATCGGTGTATAATAATCACATTATCTTGAATGTATGGTATAAAATTCCCCCCTCTTCATGCATAGGTCAAACTAACATGAGGAGTTCTTAGAAAAATGAATGGAAAGATCCCTACCCTCACATGATAATTAATGATGCATGTATTATACATATTGGTCCAAACAGCAATAAAAATCAATAATACCCCACTCCATGTGTATAGGTCTACGTCATATAGAGAAATTCATAGTCATAACCATATGATGTTCAACTGCATTGCCTGAAAAATGATCTCACCTGAGGGGACAATGCCTCTTGCATCAGTCACCTACCATGCCGCTAGATAGATCATTGTTAGTCTTGATTCCTAGTATTGAGGGATATGTAGTGACAAATAGATCATTTATCCTCGTCCAACTGCTGTCAAAAAAATGACCCCACTTTCATGTGCCCGGGTCAGACTAGTACATTGAATGTATTTACTTTGAAATACATATGGAATGATCCCTATCTTCCAAATGGACATGTATTGACTACAAGATTATTTTTCCTAGTCCAAATTCCACACAAAAAAAAGTATTCCTCTTATTCCTACACAAATGATAGACCCATGAGCAGTGTTTCTCCGTAAGAGCCCCAAATGGGTTCATTCCTTCCCTTGAAAAACACATAAGTTGCACCTGGATCATCAAACATAGTACTGGATGTAGCAATGAATTTGATGAAAATTACACATTCCATATTCATAATACCCATGTGTGTTAGATTAATCACTTTTTGGACCATGATTCTAACATTGAGTACTACACACATGTGATTAGTAGTCTCATTAGAGGACTCCCCACTGGAATACCGGTCAAAACTATTCAAATTTCATATTGAAATACTAATAATATAGGGTACCCTCTGAACTATGTGTGGAATTATTCATACCCTCACATGATTTGTGGTGATGCCCAGATTCTTTGACCTACTCCAGCCACCACTTAAAGGAAACAAATTCCATCTTCCCTGTGTATGGATTAGATAAAGGCAAAGAATTTTATTCAAGAACAATGTGTGTCTTGATTCTAAACATGGAATGACATGAAGTGACACCTAGGTTTTCCCAGGTCCAGTCATAGAAACAAACGGGGGAC
This sequence comes from Viscum album, assembly GCA_963277665.1. Taxonomy (NCBI): domain Eukaryota; kingdom Viridiplantae; phylum Streptophyta; class Magnoliopsida; order Santalales; family Viscaceae; genus Viscum; species Viscum album. Next base: position 944,011,552 of record OY728155.1, on the reverse strand, counting down.
CCCAATTCCATGAATGTGAAATGGAAATAGATACATGGGATTTTAAATATAGACTATTACATTCATAAGGTGTCCAAAGATCAAGCTTCCCATTACATGTGAATCAGATCTATGTAGGGGAAATATTACATTAGAACTAATCATGATCTAGATATTTTCATCACATAGAAAGACATCCCATTCTCAATATTTAAACTCCATGCCCCAGAAAATCTCAGGTCACCATAATCAAACACGTCTATGGGAAATGGATGACTAGTGTCCCGTGGACAACTTTGTTTCACAATTCACATTATGACCTTGTGGCTCTCCATACATTTCTAAAAAATGGCATTTCAACCAAAAGAAAATTCATCCCTTAGAGAGACCATTCCTATATTTGTATTCCCATTAGCTCATAATCCTCGCATCATCCCTCCAGACTTGGGGTCTCCCAGAATCACGGTTTACATCTTCTTCCCCTACTCATGACTAGGGTGTATCAAATATTTCTCGGCCTAATTATATCATATTTATGCATAATATATTTAATATTTCATCCCTAAAACATGAAGATTAAACTATGATGTCAAAATCATTTCTGCAGGACTTAATACTGCATTCACCCCCAACAACTTTCTCATTCACATCAAGACACCAAACATCATCACTGTATGTCCTTAAACTACATGGCCTGGTATTGAAATTTCCTTTGATCCTACCATTCATTGGTGGTTGAGTGAACCCATTTCTACCCCTGTTTTCTCACACTGAGCATAGATCATATGGGATTAGGAAATTCTACATGGGACTCTCAATAACACCACAATATTTCACAGTACATTATTTTTCAAAGAAATTCAATAACTGGTGCTACAAGCAACACCGCGTTCGAGCGCAACACGGATTACCAAACTAGCCATTCAAAAAGAGATTATGAATAGTATTAACTAAATTTTGAATTTTATATACTCCATATAATTTTAGAATCCATATTAGAAGTTTCATAGACATAATATTAGAACAAATTCATGTTTTCATATAAAAGAATTATTTTAGAAAAAATGGAATTTAACCACCTTTTGGAGAAACTTTTTTAAAAACCAAATAGTTCATTCTTTTGTATATTAAATTTAAGGAAATTAAATTATTATTTTGAATCAGGGAATAAAAATTTAGTTTGGATAAATATTTATTACATTTCTGATAACATTCATATTTTGATGAATAGTGAAAAATACTAAATTTTAATTGAAATCAACTTTTTTAATCAAAAAAACACATTTTGTTAAATTATATATTTGAGTGGTTTTAATGTATCATAAGATAATATTTTTGTCATTTAATATAATTTAGTTTACTAGGTGTCATTTCACATTTAAAATGGACGTAAACAAGTGTCAATCTATTGAAAATTATTATTTCTTAAAAAACGCTTTTTGTTTTGACAACATAATTAATTTTAAATTAATTTATGCCACTTCCATGTTTTGAATTTGGAAAAATGAATTCCATATTTTGAATCTGGATGTCCAAAATTTTTTAATAGATAACTTTTGTTGTTATACATTATGAATAATTACATCAGTAAATATTTTATTTACCATGGTTAAAGAGTAAATGTGGTAAACATGGGAAACAAATATTATAATAATAATATTAAATTACCCTAAAATGGGTTATATTTCTATTGGTTAATACCTATCCGACCATTGTCATCCTTTCATCTATTTTGGACCACCTAGAGGGACTTTAGAGTGATAATGACACTTTATATTTATTAATTTCAAGTAATGAAAAAAATAACATAAACATATATATTTTAGTAAAACAATATTTACAAGGGGATATATAACATATCATTTCGACTATAAATATTCATTTGAAAGGTAAAAATATTTTCTAAATCATGGTATTTTTTTAAATTTTTATACATAAAATAAATAAATTTATTTATGACGCAATATTGACGCAGTGATTACCTAATTAATGGATTATTTAAATTAATGAGATTATAAAAATTAAAACAATATCCAAAACTTATCCAATTCTTATTTAATGATTTTATTTAGAACAGGAGTCATCTTCTGTTCTACATTTAAGAGTTTGGGTCCTTTATAAACAAGAAATAATTATCTATTAAATTAATATTTTCAAACAATCCTGAAAAGGACCTCCTCCCCCTTATAAAAATACCTCAACTCTATCTCATTTCTCTAACCTCTCAATCATTTTGGCTCACCCATACTCTAACTAATTATGTTCCATACATCCTTATCTTCCTCCTTGAAACCTTACCTTATGATGAAGGCACTTCAAGGATGCCTTTTGGTTCAAACCAAATAGAGATACCCGATTTAAAGGTAACATCTCCTCTTAAGTTATTTTCTATTACCAACCCCTAAACTCTATTTATTAATTTCTTTTATAACAACAACAGTATCCTCAATATACTAGGTTGTTTTTATGAGAAATATTTTAACTACACATACACACACCTACATCTAATTGGTATAGAACACAACGTTTCTACAGATGGAAACTACTGCATCATGAAACGATGATTGTTCAATCTTCTACTATCACCTCATATGATGGCCATTATGATGGAACTAGAATTATATATGATATTTATGAAAACATTTTATATATAATATTTTTTAATTCTATTTTATTTCATAACATTATTCATTTCAAGTTGTGTATATATGATAATTTCATTTGAGGAAGTGCGGAATACCACCCCCTAAAAGTTATATGACTCATTCATACCATGCATGGATTGTATAAAAGATGGTGTTAATGAACTTACATAATATAAATAAAATATTATATTTCACAAGAATAATAATATACCTATGTTTCAATTGATTTTTTTATTGAAAATAAAAATGGAAGTAGCGTTTGTGTGGACGTACGGATTACCGTCTCCCTGAACGTAATGTGATTCATTCCCCCATCATAACCATTCATGAAAAATTTTATATTAATTATTAAAAATAATATTTAAGAACATAATATAATTCTGTATATAAATCAAATTGATACCATCCATAAAAACATAACCCTCATAACAAAACATATAAATGAAAATGAATCTGTTAACACTTGAAACAATGATACTACTAAAATATTACTGATAAAAAAATATAATAAGATCATATTTTATATCATATTTATGTATATAGTTCTTGAATAATTTAATAAGAATTATTTAACAATTATATATGAGTTTATCATTCCCTCAACCAAGGAAAAGCACAATGTAAGGGTTAATTTCACAATCTCTTTATTATATGAGGATGTTTTTATGTTTGTATCTACTGGGAACTCATTATCATCCACATCCATTTTTCACAAAAAAAATATTTTTAACATTTTTAAAATTTACTAGACCATGGGTTAATGTTATTTATACCATTTTATGAATTTTTATAACATGTTTTGAATGTACTCTTTCCATCATTTTCCAAACAAGGTACATTGTGACCTTTTTGACAATTTAAGGTAAGAATGTTTTTTAACTTATACGATGGGTGTAGCTGTTCTATGTCGTTATAACACCTTTGAAACATCCCTTAAAAGATTATAAGACTATTTTCAAAATCAATGTTTTCTTTTATAATTACATGCCTTTTAAATAATTTTAAAATAGAAAGAGATATTTCTCTCAAATAGTTTTTATTTTATCTATGAAAACATCGTTTGATAAATTTTACAGTTGAGGAAGTTGATTAATTATGATAGAAATCATTCATATTGTATTAAATTCTTTGTGATATGTTTGACTACGGATGGGATATTTTTATACCATTCATGGTTTATGGTTAAAATATGGACATTTCGAAAACTAGTTTTAATATAAATGTTTGTATTATGTTTCAACCTTTTCATATGAGAAATATATTGGACTTAGTAAGTGACGAGTGGAGCCCGCTATTTCTCCTCAATGCCTCGGTTTTTCTAAAGAGAAAATTAGTCATGGAATTGGTCCATGACTTTCCCAATTTGATATATGGTTTTGGTTGAGGCCATAATCATTTTTAGACGACTTGGACGAGGCCTTGACAATATGTTTCTAAATGTCCCGCAATTTACACTCCCTCATTATGAAAATAATATGGATGTTTCATGTGGTTATTATACTGTTAGAATTCACATGTCTATGTTTTATTATGGAATTATTTACTCATCTCATATTCCAGCCATAAATTGTTCATGTTTATTATTTATAAAGGCATGTGTTTTCAATTATTCATCGTGTGTAATGTTTATGTTATCTTCTACTATATTTATTACTCTTAATGAGAATCCGATCTCACCCCTTTCTTATGTTTTATTTTCACAGGATTCCAAGAAGTGTATAATTATTTATATGCGTCGTTAAACTTGGGGATTAATGGAGTTATCGAAATATCATTTATGACGTGTTTTATTTTTGAATTTGTAATGTTACATTCTTATATGTAATAAATTTTTCATTACTTCTAATCTGATCGGTCTTTTGGGATTTGATTCCTTGTAATTCTTCCAATTTATTAAAATAATTCACTGACTACATGATTCTGTGGTTGGGGCATTACAATTGGTATCCAAAGAAGTTTAGTAATAACCTTGGAAACTAGATTTAGATAAACTATAATTAGGAAACATTAACCTAAAAGAGGCTTTGAGGATTAGTATAGATGAAATTCCTAGAATTTTGGTAATGTAGAGATTTTGTGTATTTTCCTTGAAATACCTCCCAGTATGGATTAGAGTGGGTATATGAGACTATGCCACAGATGTACATAAAACTGAACAATCTGAAAAGGAGTTTCGGGCCGGATTCAGGGTTTTCTGGTACATGAAAACGGGCCTTGCTACACTCTTGGTTACGACACTATCAAGGTATATGCTTAGGATAATTCACATTTTCTTTATAAGACATTATGAAGGATTTAGGAGTAAATTCTTCCTTAAAGAAAACATTTCTTTATGATTATTGTTTTTATGAATAATCTTTCTATTTACCTTAGGTATTTTATAAGTTTGGAATTATGCATTGTGATTCATAAACTAACCTAGTGTATGCCATTATTTAGAAATGTCTCCCAGTAAAACGAATGAGAATTCTAGCTATGTACATGATCCAAAGAGTAAGATGGATAATATTTTTCTAGGTATCAAACCAAAATTTAGATAAGAAATAGTCTCCCATGTATTGTAATCATATGAAGAAATAGTTACAAGTGTAAATAAGATAACAATTTTTTTGACTCTTATGGCTTTGAAGGGAATCTAGGGAAGAAAAATATGGTTGTGAAATAGATGGATAAATGGAATAAGGGAAAAAAGGATTTTCCCAAATGTGATAATTATGGAAAAAATATCCTTGGTAAATTCTTGAATGGATTGAGAGTTTGTTATAAGTGGGGAGAAAATGACACCAAATACGTGATTTCATGGGTAAGAAAAAGGTTTCAATTTTACAATGCTTCATCTGCAAGGAGTTGGAACACTACATGAATCAATGTACAAATCATCAAAGTATTCCCCAAATGATGTTATTGGATAATAACCCAATTAGGATACTACCATAGATTAAGAGGAATGACTAGTTTTCTTATGTTGATATTAAAGAATTATGTCATTTGTGTATTGTATCAACAATGTACTGTTTATAATTATTATCGAGTATATAAGCTTAGTATTGTAGTACTATTTCATTAAGGATTTGAGACTGTGAGGTACCAAGAAAAGTGACTTAATAGCAAGTTACGCATTTTGGAAAATACATGGTTGATGGAAAGATAAACTTTAATATGGTCCTAATACCGTGGTATTGATTTTGGAATTGCGATGATTGATTTGGATAAATTATATTTAATATAACTAACTACCATGGAAATAATTAATGATTTTTTCATTAAATCATTGTTGGTGATTATAAAATTTCTGGATTTGAGGAGTATATCCAGTATTCTATGATTTATAGAATGAATAAGGAAGTTCATACAATTTCAAATATAGTTTTTTTGGAAATTCAATTTCATACCACAATTTAAGAGAATACATGACGAAGTTATTCACATGTATATTATATGTCCTTCCTTATAAATTTTGGACTGTGTGGTTGGACAGAAGTATTGTGGATACGTTTAATGGTTGTAATAGATTAAGTTTTACATTGGATGCTATAGTTATGGTTAAATAATTTCATCAGATTATTTTTGGATTGTCATAAAAAGGGCAACCCGGAGGTTGGGTGACAACCCATCACATCCGGCAAGGCCCCAAAACATGAACCATCAAATGAAGGGAGACAAGGTTACATCCCATACAACTAGTCTACGTGATGTCCTAGTTTGTATAATGTAGTTTTTTTTAAATAGTTTGGAAAATGAATTATAAATTCACTATTTTTGGAACCCTATATGATTAAGATAAATAAAATATTTTTGAATTCTATTATCTTTTGGAGTGAAAGATGAGTTTTTGGTAAGAATTATTTGAAGGATGAAACACTACACGTCAATAATATTTTCTTCCCCTTCTTTTATGAATAAATTAATTCTTAAACTTTAAGTAAGTGATTTTAAAACCAAAAAATTGTTATCTTAATATCTTTTGTTTTGTTGAACTACTGATATTTTAATTCATCATTGATTAATGCCTTTGAGGCCCCCAATTTTACACTAGTTTGTGATTGAGGAATTCAATCAATCCATATAAATATTCATGTTTTTTACTACAGTTGTGTATCTCTAATTTCCACCAATGTTCTCCTAATATTGATCATAAATTTGTGGTGACTTTTTCATTTCCCTTTTCCTCTTATAAAGATTAAATTTCATTAACCAAATTTCTGATGTGGGTTTTCCACAATGGTATTTTTCTATTTTTTATCTTTTATTTTCAATGAAAAATTTCAAATAGAGAGGACTAAATTTATTTAAGGTAGGGAGAATGTAACACCCAAATATTTCGTAGTATGTTATCTCTTCATAGAAATTCAATAACTTGCGCTACACGCAACACTGAGTTCGAGCGCACCACGAGTTAACAAACTAGTGGTTCAAAAAGCCGTTATGAATAGTATTTACTAAATTTTGGATTTTATATAATACATATATTTTTAGAACCCATATAATGTTTTTCTTAGAGATAATTTAAAAACAAATTCATTTTTATTAGATAAAATAAATATTTTTCAAAAAATGCAATTTTAACGCCTTTTAATTGAGAACTTTTTTTAAAAAACAAATATTTGACACTTTTATATATTGATTATAATTAAATTTAATTATTTTTTAGAATCAGGACATAAATATTTAGTTTGTTTAAATGTTTGGTACTTTTAGGATAACATTCAGATTTTGATGAATAGTTAAAAATACAAAATTTTATTTGAAAACAACTTTTTCAATCGAAATAATTTATAGTGTCAAATTATACATTTGAGTGATTTTATTGTACTATTAGATTATATTATTATCATCTAACATAATTCAGGTCATTGAATGTAATTTCACATATAAACTGAACATAAAAAAGTGTCAATCTTTTGATAGTTAATGTTTCTAAAAAACATGCTTTTTCTTTTGGCAACGAGAATTAATTTTAAATTATTTTCTTCTACATCTTTGTTTTGAATTTGGAAAAATGGATTCCATATTTGGAATCAAGAGTTCAAATTTTTTTAAATATGTAACTTTTATTTTTGTACATTATGAATATTTATTTCAGTAAATATTTTATTTACTATGGTTAAAGGTTAAATATGGTAAATAAGTGTAAACAAATATTATAATAATATTATTAAATTAATCGAAAATACCTCATATTTTTATTGTTTGACATATGTCCATCTATGGGAATCCTCAGGTCGATTTTTGGACTACATGTAGCCACTTGAGAGTGATAATGCCAATATATATTAATTAATTTGATGTAAATACAAAAATGACATAAACATATATCTTTTAGTAAAATATATTATTACAAGGTGTTATATAAGTTATCCTTTAGAATATAAATATTAATTTGAAATATAAAACGATTTCCCACATCATGGAATTTTTGTTATAATTTTAATAAATCAAATAAATGAAATTACTAATGACACAATAATGATGCATTGTTTACCTCATTAATGATTGATATAAATAAATGAGATTATTAAACTTAAAAAAAATATCCAAAACCTATCCAATTATTATTGGATGATTTTATTTAGAATATGAGTCATCTTATCGTCAACATTAATTAGTTTTGGACCTTTATAAACCGAAAATCATTATATAATAAAATAATAATTTCAGACATTTCAAAAAGTTCCCTCCTCCCCCATATAAAAATCATTCATCTATAACCCACTTCTCACACCTCTCAAGCCACTTGAATCAGCCAACCACTATCCAATGAAGCTCCCAAAATCATTTTCTTCCTTCTATAAGCCTTTCCTTATGCATAATGCACTTCAAATAAGCCTTTTGGTTCCATCTAAAGGGAGTTACACAATTTAAAGGTAACATCTCTTCTTATGCTATTTTCTTTTCTTTTACTTCTCCAACCACATAAACTCTCTTTATTCATTCACTTTATAAACACACTAGTATCCTAAATATTCTAGGTTTTTTTTATGAGATTTATTTGAACTAAATATACACACACCTTCATCTAATAGGTGTAGAACGTAATGTTTTTCGGATGGCATACTACTGCCTCACGAAATGATGATTATTCAATCTTCTACTACCACCTATTATGGTGGCCATTATGATGGAACTATAATTATATATGATATTTATTTTATTTATTTAGTATATAATATTCTGTAATTCTCTTTTATAGCATAACTTTATTCATTTCATGTTGTATATATACGATAATTTCATTTGATGTAGTGCGGTCTACCGCCCTCTCAAAGGGATATGACTCGTTCATACCATACATATAACGTATAAAGGATGGTTTTGATGAAATAATGTAACATATATAAAATTTTATATTATTATGGAATAATAATATACCTATTTATAATTTGTTTATCTTTCCTTTCAAAAAATTGGATGTAGCCTTCGTGCATACATACAGATTACCATCTCCACTAAGGCGATGATATTCATTCCCCATCGTAACCTTTCAAGAATAATTTTCATTTTATTATTAAAAATAAGATTTAAGAACATTATATAATTTCATATATGAATCAAATATATCCTATCCATAACGAACATGACTTACATAACAAAACATATAATGGAAAACAAATTAGTTAACCCCCGAAACAATGATACTACTAAAATATTATTATTAAAGCAATATTATAAGATCGTATATGATATAATATTTATGTATTTAGTTTTTGAATTATTTAATAAAAAATATTAAACAATTATTCAGGATATTAAATCACCCTTGACCAAGTAAAAGTACAAGGTAAGGGTTAATTTTACAATATATTTTTTATATGAGGTTGTTTTTACGTGAGTATCTGCTGAACCTCTTTATCATTCACATCTGTGTTTCTTAAAAATGTAATTCAAAACATTTTTCATTTTTACTAGAGTAGTGGTTAATTTCATTTATACCATTGTTTGAATTTTTATAAATTTTTTTGAATGGAATCTTTCCATATTTTTCCAAATAAGGTACTTCGTGACCTTATCGACAAATTATGGTAAGAATGTGTTTTAACATATATGGAGGGTGAAGCTATTGTCCACCATTATAACACCATTGAAACTGTAAAGACCCATAAAAATTCAAGGGAAATTTTTTTTCTAAATGTTCTTTGGGATTTTACAAGAACGCAGTTTCTTGACGACGTCTGATTCCGAGGCCCGGTGTGCCCGGAATTAATTTCTGAAGTTAGGCTTGGGTACGTTCAGTGAACGAACGAGCGGGTTTTTCTAACTTTTGAACTGGTGCTCGGAATCGAATCCTGAGGTCACCGATGGAACCGCAGCGCCGGTAATTGCATAGGAACACCTTTTCCGGAGTTGCGTTTTCTCAGGTGTGGTTTTTAATTTTTGGGGTTAAGTTAAGAAATAAAATAAAGGTGTTACGACAATTTATTTTATTTTGCTTAAAGAGGCTTAAACCTAAGTTAAGAGGATAAGATGGGACCCACAATATCCTACCCACTTGGTAGGATATTTGTGAGGTGGGGCCCGCACGAGCCCCACCGTTTCTTTCCTTCTAAGAAATGCACCTGCACCCCCCTTTTTAATGAAGTCAACCGTGCGTTTATTCTGGTTAAGAAACACCTCATTAAATTGGGCGGTTAAATCATTACAATTAATTCATTGAATTAATTGTTCATTTCATTTCTTTTGAATTCAAACGTGTCATGTGCGTTAATAAAATAAGACAACTCTTATTTTATTTATGTTGGAACTTGTGGCGTGGAGGGGATTTGGAGGAAAGTGTTCTTCTTCGACGAAGAACGCGAAGAACTCAAAGAATATGAAGAACGCACCGATCTCCGACGAAGAACGCCAAATCCTCAGAAATCAACGACACTCCTTTCGCGACGTTTCTTCCACGACGATCCTTCTCTTCCGCGACAATCCTCTTCTTCCATGACGGTTAATTCCACGAAGAACTCTCGTTCAACGACAACGTTGAGGTAGGGAATTATGTTTGAGAATAATTTTATTCCCTTGATTATTTCTTTCTAAAGAAAACAAATAACACAGATCAACTTATTACCAAGTTGATCTGTGAACGTTTTCCTTGCAGGTTGGGAATATTATGTTGTGGAAAGTTGTGGGGGTTTATTTTATTGTTGATCATGATCTCATCTGTCGCCTTTATTGGTTTAATTTTTGGGCTGCCTGTTATCATACTAACGGGAGGAGGTTGGACCGCACGAACACATCCGACCCTCCCCCCCCCCCATTTTTTTGTTTGAATTTGTTGTGGCACGTGAAAGGCAGCGAGGTGTCATTGCACCACGTGGAAACGAGAAAGAATGCGGCGCCATCGTGCCGCTCCATTGAGGCTGAACGAAACATCAGGCGGAGTCGGGGTCGCGGAGGCGATTCGAAGACCCCGTAGTTTGTTGTCGAAGTGTGGATCGACGGACGATGGTGAGCGGATTGACGGGCGACGACAAAGCAGGACACACAGGTGATGTGAGGTCCTTGCAATAAAGGACGGGTCCCGGGAGGGCCTTTGACGAAGACGACATGCATTTTCGACCACCAGAACTCGTCAGGGGGTCCGCGGAGCGGCATGCCGGTGCGCCTCACCGGCACGGTGGTGCCGGCGGCAGGCGGCGGCGGCACACGGTGCGCCGCCGCGGCTCAAGACACGGCGGTAGGCCGCGGTCCTATGACCGCACAGGACAAGAGGGAGCGGGACACGACAACCGGCCGCGTCTACCAGCAAGGGCAGCCCCACGCGGGGCCGCGGTCTCTCCACGTGGGGGCAGCGCTCCCCCCGCTTCGCTGGGCCGTAACGGCCAAACCGACCCGCTGGCCACCCAGCCAGTGCCAGCCGGGTCATGCCCAGGTCGGGCCGGGCCGCGTCAGCCAGGCCGGGTCAGACCCGGACACGGGTCGGGTCGCCCGGTTCGGGCCAACCCAGGGGGTTGGGTCGGGTCGGTCCGGGCCCAGACACCCCGTTTTCGGACCTCTTTCGGTCTTTTTCCCATATCTTGGGCTACAGACCTCCGATTGATGCACCGTCAGTGGAGATGTGATCCTTGGATCGAGACGGTCATTTTGAATATTACACTCTAGATTTTGGATTAATTTGGGTTCATCTGGGTTGGTTCAGATACGAAACCAACCGGGGCCTCGGAGAGGAAACACTTATATCTTGAGTTCCGGACGTCCGATTGACGTGCCGTCGACTTTGTTGGTTTCCTCTTGATTAGACAGAACTTTTGGCTTACTCCACTCGAGGTTTGGACGCCTTCGGAGTGCGGTCGGGTTGGTTCTCTCACGGAACCAACTGGGCCCCTAGAACGAAAAAGCCAATAACTCACAGACCGGGTGTCCGATTGACGTGCCGTCTGTCTCGTTGAATTCCTCATGATGAGACAGAACTTTTGGAAAACTTTTCCGAAGTGTTGGATGAAGTTGGAGTATGGCTGGGTTGGATTGTACCCGAAATCCAACTGGGCCCCTAGGACGAAAAGTCTAATAACTCACAAACCGGGCGTCTGGTTGACGCGCCGTCTATTGCGTTGAGAACCCTTGACGAGGCGGTCCGTTGAGATACTTCTTCATGGGACATGTGATACTTGGAGTATCGACCTGTAGCTCGTGGAGAGGACCCTCCCGGAGATGAGCATACAGAGTACGGAGACCGTGTAGCTGGCTGTGACCGATGACTGCTTGTCCGATTCGATTCGGAGTGACTAGCATAGCCCAGTGGGGAGAACTACTTTGTGAGGTGGCAGACCCATGGTGGAGGATCACTACTGTGTGAGGTGGCAGACCCGCGGTACTCGATAGGAGGAGTACCTCTGTAGGCTATTAGGGGGAGCACTACTGTGTGAGGTGGCAGACCCAAGGCGAAGGTGCACTACTGTGTGAGGTGGAAGACCCGAGGTACTCGACATGAGGAGTACCTCATCAGTCTTAGGTTAGTGAGCAGTACCTCAGAGTCATGACAGAACCAATGTACACTCCAGAGACGGGGCTCTACAGTAGTTACGGTTTCGATAATGAAAATCCTGGTTTGAGCTCAGTCTATTACCTATGTGTTTACCTCTTGATTGAGATGGGTCACATCATAACATAGGTATATGTATGGGAATATACCTGGGTAGTGGTTATCTGATGATTTCATAATCTTGTGTTTCCTCATGATTGAGATGGGTTACTTAATAACTTAGGTATATGTATGGGCATATACCTAAGTAGAGGTTATCTGTTGATATCTTCTTTGTGGTTATCATTGTTGGTTTTAGTGATACCTTTAGGGTCTCGGGGTCCCTACTGAGTATCTTTATTCTCACCCCTGCACGGGCTATGCCCGCACCTCGTTGTGTTGGTTGCAGACGACGACAGCGCTGACCGAGGTTGAGTATTCGATGACTGGACAGTACTAGGAGGTGGACCACACGACGAGTCAGTATCCGGAGGTGGACATCACGGCGAGACGACACTGAGAGGAGGTTGACGGGCGAGAGCATTGTGGAGGTTATCTATACCAACCCTTCTGGTAGGATCCATGGTGGACGATCCAGGAGCTGCTCTATCTGTACCTACCCTTCAGGTAGGATTCATGGTGGACGATCCAGGAGCTGCGCTATCTGTACCTACCCCTCAGGTAGGATCTAAGGAGGACGACCCAGGAGATTCTTCCTTTCTTCCAGTTGTTTGTCTTTTTCTGTTGTACTTTCATTCAGTTGTAGCTGTACCTTCAGTTCGGTTTGTATTCTCGCCAATATACTTTTCAGCACTTTTTTTGTACTTAGTGTTTTACTTCTTCTTGTACTCTGTGGTGTTTTGTTACTTTTATAAAGGCAATACCTTCCTAGTTATCGGGATTTACTCCTTTGGTGCTAATCGCAATCCCCTGGCCTATGGATGACGGGCTTGGGGTAGTCACGACACGGGCCCTGAGGATGGGTCGTGACAAATTGGTATTAGAGAAGTCGGTTCTACCGCAGAACTTATAACTTTGATATTTTCTTTATGTGAAGAAATAGTGTTAAGGGTACCGAGTGAGGTATTCAGTTCCGGGAGTCTAGTGTTGGTGCGGGCGGCCGACGTATCCATACACCAGGACCCTGACAAGTGATTTCTGACTTTGTGCACAAAAACACTGATTGTGTGTGTGTTTCCAGATGTTTTTAAATGTCAGCTCAAACCAGGTCAGTGCACTAGGTATAATCGTTTGACTGTATCACGTTGTTTCTTTCTGGATTATTTTTCACGGACGACCAGCTAGATCCCAGAGGGATGTCCGTAATGACAGCCTGCCGAGCGATGAGGCTTCAGTACAGGGCCCTCTTGCAGTTGAGGCACTAGCAGCACTACCATAAGTTGGGAAACCGATGCCACCAAACCCAGCAGTAGGCTATGCACTCCACTTGATCGCACTGCATGAGTTCCAGAACCAGAGGCCACCAAGGTTCCGGGGAGAGACGGACCCACAGGCGGCTGAGGATTTGCTGGAGGCAGTGGTAAGAGTTTTCAGGCTAGTGGGGACGCCTGCAGACTTCATGGTGATCTTTGCTACCAGCCTTCTGCAGGCAACAGCAGGTAGGTGGTGGAGCAACTTGTTCCAGTTTTTTGATGGGATGACCTTCACATGGGAAGACTTCGAGACCTTCTTCAGGGTGGAGTTTGTGCCAGTAGCTCTACACCCCGAGCGTGTATAGGAACTTCTGCCTTTGCTGCAGGGTTTTCGATCAGTAGCCGAGTCATATGTGGGCAGTAGACAGATGATGCAAAGTTCCAAGAGGACCAGATCTAGCCGTACGAGGATCAGGAAGTGTTATGAATGCAGCAGGAAGGGTCACATGGCATGTGACTATCCGACTTCTCATACAGTTGATCCGCAGGCTTTGGAGGAGCCACCGAGGCAGAAGCCGCGGAGGGTGCTTGAGAAATAGCCGAGCAGTGGATAAGGCAGTAGAGATCCGGGGGTAGGTGGATAGGAGCAGAACTAGTGGCTACGTCCCTGGTACTTCTAGTTCCATGTTGCTGTTGTATTCATGTCTTTGTACTATGAGCTGCAATAATAAAAAGACACTTATCTTTGTGATGTTTGCTTTCCTGTCCTTTTGTTTTGTTGATACTGAGTGGTCCCGGTTAAGACTGATGACTTGACCCTCACTATCGATATTTCTACTGGAGGAGACCTAGAGACCTCACACTGATGTCGACAGTGTGACTCGACCCTTGGAGGCAAGAGTGACAGTTGGATCTCTTGGTAGTAACGTCGAGGACTTACGACGTCTTCCATGGCATGAATACATCATTCATGTCCGGATTGACTGTATTAGGAAAATAATGTGGTTCATCCAGGGGATTAGACCGAGTTTCTCTTCTCGGCAAAGGAGAAATTTTAGAATCTCTTTCAGATCATAGGAAATGAAGGTGAAGATCATCCAGGAGCAGATGTAGACTGCACAGTGCAGTATGAAACAGGAAACTGGCACCAGTCTTAGAGACTCGGGCATGTTAAATGTTTCAATAAGGGGAAGCTTTAATGAGAGATGAGTCTGCGAAGCAGCAGACGTGGAGGCAGAGCTAGGGGAGCAGCATGATGTGGTGTACGTTTTAACATGCTACAACCACCCACCTTAGTTGTCCCCGCCAGGCTTAGGGAGCTGGAGGGCAAGGGAAGAGGGTAGCTGCGTGCGGTCAGGGACAATGACCCGACAGCTCTAAGAATGATTCGAGGGACAGTCTGTGTCCACTACTAGCTGCCGTAGTAACAGACGTTGATACAAATCATTCCTTCCTTCCACGAATCTTATCCCAGACCTAGAGTTTCCGGTAAGCCGTAGACTTGACCCTCACGTCTGGAGATACCTTGGGAGAAGACTCGATAATCACACTTACGCCGACAGTGTGATCAGTCCCTCAAGGTGAGATTTTCAGTTGGGATCTCTTGGTGGCAGCGTCGAGGCCTTACGACGTTGGTTTGAGTATGGACTGGGAAAACACAGCTCATACACAAATTTACAGTATTAGGCAAGAAGGTTGTGGTTTAACTACGATGTCGGGATGGGATTTCCTTGGTTGGCGAAAAGGAAACCCCAGGAATCACAGGAGGGTGTGACCGATCACCCTTGAGTCGGTCAACCTTACCCTCGACGCAGTAGTCATTTTGAGTTACAGTTCTAACAGGAATTGGAGGCCTCTGGAGTTTGAGGATGACAATCACGCCCTTATACGGGTCCCACCTCGTCGAGGTTTACAGAGATGTGGCCAAGGCGTCAAGTTATCTCCAAGGTTCAGCGGACCTTCTTAGTTCCTCAGCTCGGCAGTCGAAGTGGTTTACCGCTTGACCCATCCACCTCAGTTACACCAGGTGCACAACGACTTCCACGTATCTCAAATGAGAATATACGTGTGTGATCCTTCACATATCATCGACCATGGGGAGCTGGACGATGGCGATGGGGAGTCTTTCACGGAGGTTCCAGTGGGGATCGAGGATCGACAGGAGCGGATCCTACGAGGACAATCGATTTCTCGGGTGCACTTTCTTTGGTTGTACAAGAACCTCCAGGTAAGCACATGGGAGCGAAAGGCTCATATGCGTGCTCAGTACTGCTTTTGTAACCCTAGTTTGTGTTAAAGATTTACGAGGACATAAATCCCTGAGGTGGGAGTAATGTAATGACCCGTAAAAATTCAAGGTATTTTTTTTTCTAAATTTTCTTTGGGATTTTACAATAACTCAGTTTCTGACGGCATCTGATTCTGAGGCCCGGTGTTCCCGTAATTAATTTCCGAAGTTAGGCTCGGGTACGTTCAGTGAACGAACGAGTGAGTTTTTCTAACTTTTGAACCGGTGGTCGGAATCGAATTCTGAGGGCACCGATGGAATCGCAACGCCGATAATTGCTTAGGAACACCTTTTCCGGAGTTGCGTTTGCTCGGGTGTGGTTTTTAAATTTTGGGGTTATGTTAAGAAATAAAATAAAGGTGTTACGACAATTTATTTTATTTTGCTTAAAGCGTCTTAAACCTAAGTTAAGAGGATAAGATGAGACCCACAATATCCTACCCACTTGGTAGTATATTTGTGAGGTGAGGCCCGCACGAGCCCCACCATTTCATTCCTTCTATGTAACGCACCTGCACCCCCCTTTTTAATGAAGTCAACAGTGCGTTTATTCCGGTTAAAAATGTCTCATTAAATTGGGCGGTTAAATCGTTACAATTAATTCATTGAATTAATTGTTCGTTTCATTTCTTTTGAATTCAAACGTGTCATGTGCATTAATAAAATAACACAACTCTTATTTTATTTTTTTTGGAACTTGTGGCATGGAGGCGATTTGGAGGAAAGCGTTCTTCTTCGACGAAGAACGTGAAGAACGCGAAGAACGCGAAGAACGCACCGATCTCCGATGAAGAACACCAAATCCTCAAAAATCAACGACGCTCCTTCCATGACGTTTCTTCCGCGACGATCCTTCTCTTCCGTGACGATCCTCTTCTTCCGCGATAGTTAATTCCGCGACGAACTCTCGTTCGACGACAACGTTGAGGTAGAGAATTATGTTTGAGAATAATTTTATTCCCTTGATTCTTTCTTTCTAATGAAAACAAAGAACACGGATCAACTTATTACCTAGTTGATCTGCGAACGTTTTCCTTGCGGGTTGGGAATATTATGTTTTGGAATGTTGTGGGGGTTTATTTTATTGTTGATCATGATCTCATCTATCGCCTTTATTGGTTTCATTTTTGGGCCGCCTATTATCATACTAACAGGAGGAGGTTGGACCGCACGAACACCGCCGACCATCCTCCCCCCCCCCCATTTTTTTGTTTGGATTTGTTGCGGCACGTGAAAGGCAGCGCGGTGCCGTTGCACCACGCGGAAACGATAAAGAACGCGACGCAGAAGCGCGGCGCCATCACGCCACGCCGTTGAGGCCAAACGAAACCGCGGGCAGAGTCGGGGTCGCGAAGGCGATTCGAAGACCCCGCAGTTTGTTTTCGAAGTGCGGATCGACTGACGATGGTGAGTGGATTGGCGGGCGACGACAAAACAGGCCGCACGGGCGATGTGAGGTCCTCGCAGTGAAGGACGGTCCCCAGGAGGGCCTTTAGCGAAGATAACACGCATTTCCGACCATCGGAACTCGTCCGGTGGTCTGCGGAGCGGCCCACCGGTGCGCCTCACCGGCACGGCGGCGCCGGCGGTAGGGGGCGGCGGCGCCCGGCGCGCCGCCAAAAGGAGCCGCCGCGGTCCCTTCACTGCGCAGGACCAGAGGGAGCGGGACGCGGAAACCGGCCACGTCCGCCATCAAGGGCGGCCCCATGCGGGGCCACGGTCTCTCAACGCAGGGGCAGCGCGCCCCCGCTTCGCTTGGCCGTAACGGCCTAGCCGACCCGCTGGCCACCTGGCCATCGCCAGTCGGGTCGCGCCCAGGCCGGGCCAGGCCGCCCCATCCGGGCCGGGTCGCGCCATCTGGGTCGAACCCGGACCCGGGTCGGGTAGACCCAGTTTGGGCCGACCTAGTGGGGGGTAGGACGGGTCGGTCCGGGCCCAGACCCCCCGTTTTCGGACCTCTTTCGGTCTATTGACCATATCTTGGGCTACGAACCTCCGATCGACGCACCATCAGCGGCGATGTGATCATTAGATCGAGATGGTCGTTTCGACATATTACACTCAAGGTTTCAGATTATTTTGTGTTTGGCCGGGTTGGTTCGGAAATGAAACCAACCGAGCCCTTGGAGCGGAAACACTTATATCTTGAGTTCCGGACGTCCGATTGATGTGACGTCGACTTTGTTAGTTTCCTCTTGATGAGACAAATCTTTTGGCTTACTCCACTCAAGGTTTGGATGCCTTTGGAGTGCGGTCGGGTTGGTTCGCTAATGAAACCAACCGGGCCCCTGGAATGAAAAGGCCAATAACTCACAGACCGGGCGTCCGATTGACACGCCGTCTGTCTCGTTGAATTTCTCTTGATGAGACGGAACTTTTGGCATACTTAGCCTGAGTTTTGGATGTAGTTGGAGTATGACCGGGTTGGATTGTACCCGAAATCCAACCGGGTCCCTGGGACGAAAAGGCTAATAACTCACAGACCGGGCATCCGGTTGGCGCGCCGTCTGTTGCGTTGAGACCCCTATGATGAGGCGGTCCATTGAGATACTTATTCGTGGGACTTGTGATTCTTGGAGTATCAACCTTTAGATCGTGGAAGGGACCCTCCTGGAGATGAGCATACAGAGTACGAAGACCGTGTAGCTGGGTGTGACCGATGACTGCTTGTCCGATTCGATTCGGAGTGACTAGCATAGCCCAGTGGGGAGCACTAATTTGTGAGGTGGCAGACCCATGGAGGAGGAGCACTACTGTGTGAGGTGGCAGACCCATGGTACTCGACAGGAGGAGTGCCTCTGTAGGCTATGAGGGGGAGCACTACTGTGTGAGGTGGCAGACCCATGGCGAAGGAGCACTACTGTTTGAGGTGGCAGAACCGCGATACTCGATAGTAGTAGTACCTCAGTAGTCTTAGGTTAGTGAGTAGTACCTCAGAGTCGTGACAGGACCACTGTACACTCCAGAGATGGGGCTCTTCAGCAGTTATGGTTTCGATAATGAAAATCATGATTTGAGCTGAGTCTATGACCTTTGTGTTTACCTCTTGATTGAGATGGGTCACTTGATAACTTAGGTATATGTATGGGAATATACCTGGGTAGTGGTTATCTGATGATTTCATAATCTTGTGTTTCCTCATGATTGAGATGTGTTACTTGATAACTTAGGTATATGTATGGGCATATACCTAAGTAGAGGTTATCTGTTGAGATCTTCTTTGTGGTTATCATTGTTGGTTTTAGTGAGACCTTGAGGGTATCGGGGTCCCTAATGATTATCTTTATACTCACCCCTGCATGGGCTATGCCCACACCTCGTTGTGTTGGTTGCATACAACGGAAGAGCTGACAGAGGCAGAGTATTGGAGGACTGGACGGTACCCAGAGGTGGACCACACGACGAGTCAGTATCCGGAGGTGGACTTCACGGCGAGAAGACACTCAGAGGAGTTTGACGGGCGAGAGCGTTGTGGAGGCTATCTGTACCTACCCTTCAGGTAGGATCTGTGGTGGACGATCCAGGAGCTGCGCTATCATTACCTACCCTTCAGGTAGGATCCGTGGTGGACGATCCAGGATCCGCGCTATCTGTACCTACCCCTCAGGTAGGATATGAGGAGGACGACCCAAGAGCTGCTTCCTTTCTTCTAGTTGTTTGTCTTTTTCTGTTGTACTTTCGTTCAGTTGTATCTGTACTTTCAGTTGGGTTTGTATTCTGGCTCATTTACTTTTCAGCACTTTTTTTGTACTTAGTGTTTTACTTCGGCTTGTACTCTATGGTGTATTGTTTCTTTTATAAAGGCAATTCCTTCCCAGTTATCGGGATTTACGCCTTTGGTGCTAGTCGCCAACCCGTGGCCTATGGAAGGCGGGCTTGGGGTAGTCACAGCACGGGCCCCGAGGATGGGTCGTGACAGAAACTCCCTTTACACGCTTATTGAAATGTTTTAAAAATAAATGTTTTCTTTTATAATTACATGACTTTTAAATAATTTCAAAATAGAATGAGATATTTCTCTCAAATAGTTTTGATTACATCTATGTCAACATCCTTCGATAAAATTTACACTTGTTTGATGTTGATTTATTATGATAGAAATCTTCCATATTGTGTTTACTGTTTTTTGATAAGTTTGACAGTGGATTTGTTGTTTTTATACCATTCATGGTTTATGGTTAAAGTACTGAAATTTCATAAGCTAGTTTTAATACCGAATGTTTATGTAATTTTTTAACCTTTTCATATGAGGAATGTATTAGACATAGTAAGTGACAAGTGGAGCCCACTGTAGCTCCTAGATGAATCAGTAGGTCTAATGAGACAATTAGACATGGAATTGGTTGAGGTATTTCCCAATTTTATATGTGGTTTTGGTCGAGCCCTTAATCATTTTTAGACATCTTGGTCGATGCTTTGACAAATTGTTTCAGAATGTACAACATTATACATTCCCTCATTATGAAAATAATATTGATGGTTCATGTGGTTATTCAACCAGTAGAATACCGATGACTATGATTTATTATGGAATTATTTACTCAACTCATATTCCTACCATAAAGTTTTCATTTTTATTATTTTTAAAGGAACGTGTTTTCAATTATTCACCATGCCTAATGTTTGTGTTTTCTTCTACTATATTTCTTACTCTTACTGAGCATCTGAGCTCCCCCTATTCTTATGTTTTATTTTCCTAGGATTCTAGGAAGTGTATTATGATTGATATGAAGGTTTGTACTGTGGGAGTAATGGGGTTCTCAAAGGATCATTTATGTTGTGTTTTATTTTTGAATGTGTAATGTAATGTTCATGTAAATAATATATTTTCTAAGACAGCTAAACTGATCTGTCTTTCGGGACATCATTCTTTGTAATCGTTCCAATGTATTAAAATAACTCAATAACCCCGGGATTATAGGGACAGGGCATTAAAATCTCCATAGGGTTATGGTGAATCAATCTATAATGAGTAAGCCTATTGACATAGATTGAAAATGGAATATTTTTATTTTCCCCTTTATATTGAGAATCTAAAAATCTTATCAATTTGACATTAAACTGCATGGCACCCCAAATATAATCAAATTTTTCCTCCACCTGCCTTTGAATCTGACCTAGGCAGGGTGTCCAATATTTTGGTGTTAGGATCTCTGTTCCTGGGCCCAACCTTAAAATGGGAAAAAAATGCATCACCTCATGTATGTGTAAAATATACGTGTGGGAGTTCCCAAAACATAGGGTAAATCATGACCCGAATTCTTATAATATATCCAGGCACAATATCACTATGTGTCAAACTCTATTATTTTATTTTTCTTGGATCATCATAATCCTTCATGGTCATCAGGAATGTACAGTTAGTGTCATGTGGACATCTTTTCTTAACTATGCATACAATGCCCCCGTTGCTCTGCATTTGTTTCCCAAAACAATTGCATGTCAACTAAGGGAAAATTCATCCATAGTAGAGGATTTTTTAATTTTTATACGCCTAACAGATTTAGACATATGTCATCCCTCTCGATCCCAGAACCCTCAAAACCATGGTTTTGGATTTCTTTCATACTCACATCTTGTAAATGTTAGAACAACCTATATTGATTACACTATTGTTACTCAGGGCATCTATATCAACATCCTAATCACATGACATTTAAACTGCATGATAATAAATACCCAGTATTCACCCTTACGCCTGGTCACATCAAAGGGTATTTCCTATCATGACCCTGCACAAGAAATGAATCTGCATAGGAATGTTAGACACACACCCCGCCTCATTAGTGAATCCATATATAAAAAAATTTCCTCATCCATATGTATGACTAAGATCTAGATAGGAATGAGCCTTAAGATAACTAATTAGAGCTAGATTCACGTCATCACATGATATGTAGTAACAACCGAATATCTTATATTGGATCCATCAATGAAACAAAAGTGTCACATCCCAGCCTACGTAAGGGTTAGATATGAATAAGGAAACATCTCATATAAATTAGATAAAAGTGTCTAAAATTATTATTGGTATTCCCGGTAAAGTTCATCCTAAAATGACCCATTTTCATGATCATCAACCCGTCATCACACACCATAATATATGTCCACAATATTAAAAATCCCCAAAAAATTCCATATCCATCAGAAATGGATGACCAGTGTCTTGCAAAAACCTTTCATTGAATAGTCACACAATGCCTCGGTGGCTCTAAATATGTTCCCAAAAAAAATGGCATATCAACCAACGAAAATTTTGTCCCGAAGAAAGGATGTCCCTATCATTTTAAGGCTCTATGATGTTTATGTATCACCACATTCCATGGTTTTAGAAACCCCCAGATTTTAGTTTACAACATTACTCCCTATGATCTGAAAGAGATAGAACATTGCGAGCCGAATTGACATCGACACTGTCCTAGATATACAATGTTAAACTACACCATGTGTTATCCCTCCTTTTCAAATTTTAAATTTATGTGGTAATGGTTTCTAAACAAGAACCCATATAAATTCCCCCATACATTGATATATTTTTTTTCATTAACAGACCATACACTATAGTCCTCAATAGAAAAAAATCTGATTTTCTATAAATACCTCATGGCCATCAAAAATGGAAGGCATGTGTCCTGCATACACCTTTGTATAACTATGCACATTATCCCCATTGGCTCGGAATTCATTGACTTAAAATGGCCTATCAACCAAGGTAATATTCACTCTCTAGATTTTCATTTTCTTACATGCATACACCCCTTGGCTTCCATACCCCTTATCATGTCCCATATCCAGAAATCAAAAGTTAGGGTATAGAAAAATCCCTTATCCATGTCTAAATGTTTATGGTAAATTCTCAGTTAATAAGTCCTAAATGGTGGCCTTTTAACCTCATGTCAAGGTCAATATTGTTTGAAATAAATTTTTTTACTGATATTCCAATTGGTAAGACTCTAAAATTACAATTCAAAAGACACAACACTTGCCAGGGTGAAAACCCACAAAGGGAACCCTTGACAAAGGTCATGTGTCAGATCGCTAAACATATGCTATATACAGTTTATGAAATACATCAAGCAATCAGAAAAAATAACCAAGAGGCAAATATCTTGTTAGGTCAAAAAACAAAAGTGGGTGGCATGTGAAAAAGTCATGTTATAGCGGATAAACCCACAACATAACAGGCTGTGGAAAAAATTATTGTGATAATGAAGGAAATAAATTTTTTTGGGTTTTCCATGAGACCATAGCAGGATTAAAATTTTTCTCACAGATCCCCTTGGTTAATAGAAAAAATTATAGCATAACATGGTTATTCCATTATCCCGGATTGTGACTCAAATTGATATCTGGTTGAGATTATGGTTCCCATTTCAATTGATCATAAATGATTAATATTGAAAAAAAATTATATGAGGAATATTAGAAATCCTAATGTTTCAGTTTTATGAAAATAAGTGAGTGGCAGGGGGGGTACATCCACATCGAAGTCTCTCCCTGATGTCAAAATGAAGTTGGTGCAGGGCAGCTTAACCGATTATGACGAAGCTCAACTCTCCCATTCTAGATGGTCGAGAACTACCCAAAGAGGGTCGTCAATAGCTTGTTCTAAAGCATCACACTATTCATATTCTTCTTTAACCATTGGTAAAAATCAATTCATAACTATCTGATGTTATTTCCCTTTATTTTTTTTAGCATCATAATTAGCACTTGATGATGCCCATTGCACATTTAGTTTGCCCATGAGAGCCTCGCACTCATGGAGTTCCTCCATCTAAAAAATCACTTAGTCATTAGAACTAGCTTCCTCGGCCACCATAGGATGCAAGTCAATAGTAATATCTCGGAATGTTTGAGCTTGGTGGTGAGAAGCATTGAACCAAGCGAGGTCGCCATCACAAGAAGAGTGATCCTCACGATCTATAACATTTAATGAAATAATGCGTTCCCGAGACCCAACTAATCAGTGAGATTGATTACCATATCATGTATACAGTTAGATATACATGATGTCTCCTTATCATTATAGTTTATACTTTTCTACGTCCACTATTGAAATGGTAATGTCGAATGATTAATTGTCGTATCAAGAGGTTATAACAGTTCCCAGGCTACAGTGAGAACCTTGAGATACTATGACATTAATCTTAAATATATGTTCTATGGTCTAGATACATCTTACTGATTGGACAGAAATTTTTTCTGACTATCAGGTGCAGGTGGCTCATAAGTATTAACACATATTCTCATGATGTTCTCACTTGGTGATATCTTTGAGTGAGATTAAGAGGAATAACAAGCCAATGGAAACCCCACATGTTTCTGGTGTCATTGGATGTGTTTCATCTATGATCAGGTGTAATGGTCTTGAATTTAGATCATTACACATGTATTTTATTTTATTAAGTACTTTATACAAGATGAAAATAATGGAAATGAAGTAGTGGTGAGGTAGTTTGTGTTGGGTGCGTTGTTGGTGTCATAACATTGGTGGAATAGTCAAGAAATGATTCGTCGCTTATGGATTATGGAAGAATTATATCTAAGGGAATGTTGATATGGATGTCAGTATCATTATAAGACCATGGCCATGAAAGTCAAGTGTAAATCTATCCAGTTATATCAACAAACAATAAATTATCAAAAGGGAGATGGCATGTTATTGTGTCATACATTATGAGATATTACTGAAAGAGAGATTATATTACAGAGTGTCTATTCGTAGGTTAGTTGTCACTACTGTTACAATCCTTATCTCTTCAGGGGCCATGATAGATTTCTAGATCCAACTTTTGGTCTATAACTACTATTCAATTTTGTCGAGATAAGGGCCTAAAGGGTCACACACAATAGAATATACAAGAATCGTCCATATTCAGTTGAATATGAGTTTTTGACATAGTGGGCCCTGCCATTGGGGTTCAGGATTTGTCCAAAGTTAAATGATCACCAATGAAATAAATAAATTCATATTATTTGAGTTTAGAATAATGATTATAGAATTAATTTATTAAATGTATTTATGAGTTTTAGTAAATACATGATAAAGCTTAATTAAAGAATATTAAATTCTTCAAGGATCAATTAATATTTAGGGGAGTGACGAGTCAAGATAATGGAAAAATTAATATCGATTCATATATTTTACTATATTACAAGTAAATAATAATAATATTTATGACTCTGTTTATTAGTCATAAAATGTCGTTGATAGTGCGTCAAGTATTTGGGGTCGGCGAGACGATAACGGGTATTTTAATTAACCACTATAAATAGAAGAGGATTGTATTTTACCCTGGACTGTAAATGGAGCTTCTCTCTCTTCTAATCTCTCTGAAAATCTATAGAGAGATTCTCTAGATCCAAGAAGAATGGGTCAAGCACTCTCTCAGGCATTGCAAGTTGAAGCGATGTGGTGATCAATGGAGCGACGAAGGTGTCAACCGTATTCTGTGCTAGAACCTAGATTACGAAAAATGGTGCTCCCGCAGATTGCATGAAGCATGTGTGAATGACTGAGAGAAATTTGACTTGGTATACTTCGATCAGCAATCTCTGATGGTGAGATGAAACCATGAGTGACTTTAGAATTAAACCAGGTAAATTACTGTTTTTTTGTTCTTAAAATATTTCATGTGTGGTCCTCATCTAAGACCAGGCTACTGTAGACCTACGTCGACAAGTTTATGTCGATCATTAGTGGATATTTTTTTAATACTCACCTATTTGGGGCTTCTGCTGCATGTCTGGTTCCAACACCAATTTGGTTCATAATGTTTTGTGAGAGCCAATAATAAAAGCCACCCGAACTGATATCAATAAATAGTCAGTGAAAGATATCATGCATGTTGGAAAAATATGTAAAGGGAGTTTCTGCATGATAAATAATGATTTTATGCCATGACTATTTTTTGAGAGGTCGATGCCTCATAATAGCATCAAAATCTTGGTCATGCTCCACTACAATAGGTTCGTAGTGAGGAAGCATCATTGCATAAGATAGAAGCACCCTGAGATGCGTCACCCAATAAGAAAGGAATTCCATCCCAATCGATGGTTCAGCCTCTAGGAATAAATTATCGGGGCTGACAGCAACATCTGAAACATCAGGGGATGTCCCACTCAGTCCATATTTGATGGGTCCATATACCACATTAGCCAAAGATGCGTGATCTGAGTCACTTCCTATTGAGACGGGTTGTGTGGGTGAATCCCCTTTCAAATGCATGTGACGTTGGGTATAACTCCTTATCACCAAAGGAAGGTGGACAGATAGCACAACATGCAAGGTTGGGATAGGATCAGAAAAAGACAATACACTCTAAACCCGTCAAACTTTCCTTCCCAATGCCAAATTTCAGAAGCAAACTACCCACGATTGGTTGTAATCTAATGAAAGATAATTTGTGGATACTGTAGGGGAATGAAGAATTCAAAACTACCATCCTCCCCCATGATGGGAAGACACTTTTATTGAATAATCATTGGATGGGACACCCTCTTAAACACGGTAGCATGGAGGGGTGTGTCCTATTGAAGGTATCCGAATTTCCTGAAAATCCAATAATGGGCGTACAGTTCCAGACTGTTACCCTATTTATATGTGCATATAAAACTTGATCCCAGAGCATAATGATATATGAACTCTCTTATGAAGAGCCCCTTATGTAATCCATCACAGATCCATGGTGTACCACATAAGGTGAAAAAGAAAACTGAGAAACATCACTCAACTGTTTGGTTTCCGCATCAATACATAATGATTTTTGAAGAGTAAAGGAAATGTTGAGATGAGCTAGGAGAAGGTCATAATGAGGTAATATTGAAAAATTCCAATACTTTAGGAAAGGAAAATTATATGTTATTCATCCATACAAAAATTGATGTGGCTCGCTAAGACGATGTGGGGGTTCCCTTCTTTTATCTAGCCAAACTGTTCATAGATTCAGGTGTGGGTAGGAACGACCATGTTAAACGGATGTCCATCTACCAATGTTGTTTCCATAATCACAGTGTAGGTCCTAAAACCGGTATTAACATCGTGGGAGGGGAAGAGCCACCCACTGAAAAACATTGAAAAAAAAATGCAGACCATAGCTCAGGGGGTATGTCTGACTAGATTCCATACCCCTAGGTGTTTTATCGACCTACAATAAGGGTAGAACAATATGAAACATATATTTGCAGAGATTTTTGAGTTTTCTGAGTCCATTTAAGATGAACCCTCAGCCTAAAACCATTACCTTCCATGAATAGTCTGATTGAATATTTATATGAAATAAAAGAATGAGCATGGAGAGGTTGATTGAGTAATCCCTCTACCATGATTAATAATTTTTTTTCTAGAAAATATACTTGTTCGAAATTCTCCCAGGAGTTCACCACTGATATACTCTCATCATACTTTTTTCCTCTAATGTGAAGTCCACTGAGTTGATGGATGCCCCATAAACTAATCCCCTCATCATCGTGTAATTGATGGAAGGTATTTGTGCTTAAACAACAATGGATATGTAGTCGAGAAATATCTCACCCAGTAAATAAATTGAAAATTTGGAAACCCATGCCTCTTGATACATGATTACTGCTTCCAACTAAACAGGAGACTCCAATCAAATAGGATGCACACAAAATGATCATTCCCACTCATTAGAGAAGAATAATTTGGATCACAAGTCATATTTGGTGCTCCACCCTCCTTTGGTATTCTATCAAGAAATATTGAAAATGGATGGGTAGTCCTTGAAGACCGACCTCAAATAGTTGTTACGATGACGATGATTACACTGAGTTAATGTAGAGCCTGTTAATGTGAGAACATTACCTTGAGTAAAAGTAGTTACGAGTTAACCCATTGGGGAAATATTAGTTGGATCATTATCTAGGTATTCCTTTATGAGAATAACAAGATTACTATGATTAACTAATGGAATGGTAATATCATCTTGGATGCTAATGTTATGAAGCGGTAACTGGACAGATTGGGGAAAGGTAGTGAGTTCTAGAAAAATAATATCCCTAAGAATACCCAGTTAAGGAATGATGTTGGAATGAAGGTTGCCCTTACAATTAAAAAAATATCTACCCTCCTCATGATCACTTCTATTGGGATATGTGGTAGATCCATTTCATCCTGTAAAATAAAAAAAGGCCAGGTAAAAGGGTCATTCCAATTAAAATTATTGGAAAAAATGGAAAAATGGCAGTGGAAAAATGAAGTCCACCATATAAAAGGCTCCACATACGAAAACCAAGGAATTGTTGGTGGAATGATTTACTGGTGAACCGATAGTATGCAAAATACCCCACAAGATTCGAGCTCTTAAAGTGTTGGACAATGTGTCAATCAGTTCATGTAATGGGAATTCCACGTACAGAGCTGCACTATGCAGATATACCATGATTATAGATCGAATATTTAATGTTTGATTTTGAAATTTCATGTTTTTTAGTCGTAATGAAGTTAATTATACCAAAATGAAAGCCATGTAGAGTCTTACTATGTGGAAATTCAATATTATGTTCTAAAATTACACAGTTGGTTTAGCGGAGTAAATGGTCTGTTCACAGCTAAGGAAATGGTGAAGAATAAGAAGGTCGTGGAATGCAATATGTGGGTTAAAGATGATGAATTTTTTGAAGGAGCTTGTGTGTGGAAGTTATGAAAACCAAGAGTGCATTGTGGAAATATTTTTTACTGGTAAACTATGTTAAAGTCAAATGAAATGGGCCCCCTATATGTAGGTTTAGTCCCCCCAATGGGTCCACCATTAAACCAAAAACCAATTCACTTCAATATTGTTTTCTATATTGAAATAGCCTCATATTTTCTTCTAATAGACCCCATTCCAATGGGGAGAATTTTTAGTTTCCCAAAAAATCAACAAAAGGGAATGAAATATTCCATCAAATTTGAATAGGAAGGAGTTGCTTGTGGGGTTGAAATTTTGGGGGCAAAATTGAAGAAATCCCATTTGACAAAAGGACCCAAATCGGTCTGCATATTGCTTATCATGAAAGGTCCGTGTAAGGCCGAGAAAACAAACCAAGATGTACATAGAAAACTTACAAAATTATGGAACATGAAGAATTTTCCAACAAACCAATCCATTCACAGATGAGATGAAAATAGAAAACCAATTCACCATGACCAATACCTTTGGTGAAAGCGTGATGGAGATGTAATTCCCAATATACCATCCCGACAGATTGAGCAGCTTACAAAAAAGGAGGATCTCGAAGCTTATCATGAACCACGTTGTTCGTGGGATTGAGGGGGGTGATTTTTGCTGTCATGAACCAAAACCCCACTAACCTCATCCTTGAGAAAATCAAGATGAATGATTTGTCCATGAGCCGGAAAATTTCGTCATGGGCTTCCATAAAAGGTCTCATTTTCATATAGATATAGCTTCCCCAACTCTCTATAAATTATTCCACTAGGGGAATAACAAAGATGAGTATTTTTTAGGAGCTTTGATTTTATGAATGCAAGACTTCAATGGAAAACGATCGACGATGTAATGAAATGATAATGTTTTCTAGTACGTATAAACCTTCCGTGAACCATAAAATGTAGGGAACCTAATAATTATAAACTAGTTGTGAAAATTATTGGAAAAATGTGAATCATAGGCCCTCTGTAGATAGACGTTCCGTGAACCGTAGGCTTAATGCCCCCCATCAACCACATTTTAATATGCCTTTCTGGGATGTCTCCATCTCACATGATAAAATGGTAGGATGAATGGGTTGTCATCTGGTTTTCCACCTTCCAGTTCAAATATTGTCCATCCATTCCCATCACACCCTCCATAGACCCTTCGTTAACTAGTCCACTAGCATCAGGCCAAGGCCTCTTCCAAAGCCACCAGGATCATATAACCAAACCATCAGGTGCATCTGCGTGATTTTATGAGTCTACATACCTAATATAACTGGATGTGAAAAAGAAGCTCCCACAAATGTTTAGACACTCCGATACGTCCTTAAGTCTAAATTCCAATGGTAACTCAGATTCCATCCTCGGAACATTGATGTGATACTCCCCATTATAGGGATTGAGAGTAGCCACTAGCCTTTCCCTTACATGATCCCTAGTGAAAAATAAGGATCTCATGATTTAATTCACCATTTATATGGTATGATGATCCTCCCCTCTCCTAGAACATGTTTCAGGGAACAACCCCTGAGGTAATCCCCTTGCCTTTTTGCAGGATCTGATGTTTTCTCCCAACTCTGACCAGGTATGGGATGTGTCCAGATGGCTCAGCTGATTCGACTATCCTGGATATCAACATGGTGGAGGGATGGCTAATTAAATCACATTTTATTATCTTGTTGGGCTCATAGAGATGCCCTTATCTATCATCACCCTCCTACTTTAACTTAGTAGAGAAGAGAATGTTCAGCTTTGTTGAATCATTCACATCCTCTTATTCTCAAACCGAAAATGAATCACATGAGATTATAGTCCTATTATGATACGACATTTGCAGAACTGCCAATTAACAATAGGAGCTCTGATTCCGGCTCTGACCAGGACTCATAGGATTCCTATATGAAGTCCTGCGATAAAGGGATATCCTTTTCAAATGATAATCCACAATCATTCCTCTGCATATAGGGCCTCATTTATGGTGTAAGACCCAACATTAACTGAATAATGTAGGCATTGATTCCTAACTAAATGGGATATGTAAGAAAGCCTCCTTGTGGCCCAATACCAATACCAAAATCATCATAGTGTGCACTAGAACATATCCTACGTATGCCCATATCAACCAAAGAGACCATTCCTCTCGTTAGCGTCTTGGGATGCATCAGTGTATGTCCCACATTAACTAATGTGTAGGAATACTCCACCGAGACGTACTTTCCATATGACACTAAAATGCATGGTTCGGTCCCCGTCACATGACCTTATTTGTTGATGTGTCTAGTTGAGTGGCACTGAACTATGTGGGTTCTGATTCCTCTCACCAAGATACATAGGAACCCCGTCATATAGGTTCAATCCCGATATCGACGAAACATTCAACCTCCCTGGATGACGATAACCTTCAGAGTAACTCATCATTGGACTCAAACAAGAAGTGTCTTAGTAATTCCTGACCCATGTATATATATGGTTAATATTGCTTACCGAGGGGTAATCTGCGGAAACATTATTGGGAAAGAAACATGGATTCATGAACATATTAACATTTCATAAATCTATAATAGAGTCATAGAGAGGGAAAAAATTCCCCCCAAAAGGGTGTGATGAGCCTGACCAACCATCCTATCAGCCAATGAAGTCCTTAAGATTCGTTGGCCAAATCGTCATCCAATGAGGACATGCCTTTGAAATGTAGGCTCACAAATCATGTATACAAGGTTTGTTGCGTGTTTCTGGATCCTTGAATAAATCTATCGGAGACCATCTGAGGACATCCTTCTAGATGTGAAACCCTTCTTAATAATGGACAATGGTTCACTATCTGTCAAGTTGTTTCATCGACCTATGGTATGATGAGAATCAGGTATAAACAGTGACATTATTTTTTAATCAATTTCTCATTGCAAGAAATCATGAAGGATTAATTTTGTTATTCTAAAATGTTTATAAATATGATAAATCATAACATAGGTAATCTAAGATTGAACTAAGGTTAATTTAGGTTAAACTAAAATCTTAGTAATAATTTCAATGATTAAAGAAACTTTGATGTTGAGTATTTCATATAACCATC
Organism: Viscum album; assembly: GCA_963277665.1. NCBI lineage: Eukaryota > Viridiplantae > Streptophyta > Magnoliopsida > Santalales > Viscaceae > Viscum > Viscum album. The sequence continues at coordinate 943,979,585 of OY728155.1, read as the reverse complement.
CTATAATAATCTTCCTTTGGTGTTGATCAGTTACAATTTCCCCCTTTTAGATTGTTAATGGTTTAATCCCAATGGAATCAAGTAACCATTGGATAGAGATGACAATGTTTAGATTATCCCCTTGATAAATCTTGGGGATAACAAGTGGAGTGAGAAATCTTGTTATTATGCCCAAAAATATATCAATATTTATTATTAATAATTTACATTCAGTTGGGTTTCCAAACTCATGAAGTAGAGAATTCTGGAGTAACCAGTATGTTTTGGTGGAAATGATGATGAAGTAAATACTGATCAATTTTAATTATGTTGAAATTGTGGAAATAATAACCCATGGGACTATCTTAATTAAACCTTTATATGTTTTATGAGTGGACAAGAAATGTATATGGAATAAAATTACCAATTAATAATTAATAGGAAGAAGAGTTTTTCAAAATATCAATTAAATATTATAATTTCACAGTTGTGGTGAACATGGGAAATACGTAAATAATTTACATATTCGTAATGCTAAAAAGGATTACATGCATCATAAATTTCCAAGATTGAGGGTACAAAAGAAATCCTATGGAACTAAAACTAATTAATTCTGGCTGGAAAATCTTATATAGTGAATGAAATCAATAATTTACTAAAGTAAAATATGTTTTGTATTTGTGTATTTCTCAACCTAATCTTTTGTTCCTAGTATGTTTCTTATGAAATAAATCATTCCCTAGATTACTAGATGTTAAAGATAAATAGAAAACCTTTATTAGTATGATTATTGTATCCCTTGATCATGTTGACAAGAAAATTAATTTTAAAAAAAAAATTATAATATATATGTACTTGATGTGGTCGTGTAAATGAATTAGTTATTTCCAAATAGACTATATTGTTGCAAAATTGAGAGATAATATTTCATATTTGAATTAGAAATTATAATCAATTATAACTATAAGGATAATTATGAAATCCCTTGGAAAATTGATTCCCGTATGTAGGAAAAAAACAAATCATGGGGGGAATTTCAAATAAATGGTTAGGAAGAAACCCAGTATTAAGATAAGTCAATTATTACGGACTAATGTAAATTCGTAGTTAAACCCATGTAACAATGGTCGATAAATATTTTATAAAAAAATCCCAATCCATTTTTACCATTAGGACATCCTCAAAAATTTCTATAACAATTAATTAAGAATACAAGGACAATATTTATTTAACGTGGGGAATGTAACACTCTATGTATTTAGAAACAATATAATTTCCATAATTTATATATTTATAATTATTAATTTTTTTTCACTGATTTGGTCAATTGTATTCAAATATATTATGTAACAAGTCATAAAATATTAGAATTAATATCTAGAAACATTATTCATTAATTATAAAATGATTATAATAGAAATAAATTGGGTTTAATTATTAATCCCCATCGATTATTAAATCCTTTAAAAGTATGTAAATTAAAATGTGATAATAAATAGAAAATAATATAAAAACATTAACACTAATAGATCATCTGGATAATCTTACTACATGAGGATCACCAATTTCCAAAAGAAACTATAATGAGGAAGAACATAATAAAAGGATAAATCGCGATCTAAGATAAAAAAATGTAGACTATTGAAATGAGATGTGTGGATTAAGAAGTGATAATTGAATTCATTATTCTATAATTCTTATATATTTGAATGAAATATTGGTGTTAGAAATGTGGCAATCAGAGATATGGTCATTGCGATTCTGGTAATTAGATAATCATATATCAAATTCTTATACAAGAGTTTCATATTTTTCGTAGTATGTTTAGAATAATGTAACTTATAATGAAATAGAAATATAATATTAGAATATTATAAATCTAAATATTTACTAATTTCATGTTAATTTTATTTTTAATTAATTTATAATATGATAATTTTTATCAATAAAATGTAATAAAATATTTAAATATCCTCGGATTAATAAAATTATATTTTATAAGATAAGAAATTAATTTTAATGGTATTATATTAAATAGGATGTATTTTAAAATTCATATTTATATTTTAAATAATTTTTTTAGTAAGTGTACTATGTTTTATCCCCAAAAAAACGAATACACGAAATTTTTATTATATATATGTACTAGTATATTAATAATATTAAAATTATAAATTAATATGAAATAGTATTTAGAACATGTATGGTTTTAAAAAATAATTTTGTAACAAAATTATTATTATTTTTTATATTTTATAACATCAATTAAAATATAAAATGATAAAATTATGAATTTAAATAAAAAATAATATAATTAAATTCTTCTACTTTGAAAAAATTATTATATTTGGATAATTTTTTAGGATTTTTAAAATATATATGAATATTTAAGATCATTAAAGAATAACAATAAACCAAACATTAAATATCAGAAGACTATATTAATTAATGATATAACATGTCAATGGGTTTTTACATACACCTTATAGAATAATAAAGGAACATAGCATCCTGATATTCCTAACTGAAAAGTGATTGAGACGAAGTCCCTTACATTGATCGTATTATTAGATTAAGGATAAATCAAAGACATAATTATGTGTGACAAATGTATATACATCAATTATAAGTTGATATACAATGTTAAAATATCAGAGGTCATTAAATCATATTGTTGGAAATAAAAAAACCAATGACATTGATATTTTACTCACAGAATGGTGATTGAGTTATGATTTCCCTCACAAAGAGTGTATAAATGATGTAATAATTTTTCAATGGGGTGATTATGTGTTGAAATAGTTTATCCACACAGAGGTTAATAGTAATTTTCATAAATAAATTATAATTTTAAATTTATCAACCATTTAATAATTATTTATGTAATAAAAAATAATAATTTTAAATTAATAGTATGAGATTAAAAATCCTTTGAATAATATTATGAAGGACATAAATAATATCTCCAATATATTTTTTTAATAAATATTAGTTTGATAAAATTTAATACTATATTGAATTTAAATACACATAATTGTTTTTTCTGTTGTAAACCATTTTATATCATGAAATTCAAATACATTCATAATTTTATCTTGCACATTAATTTTGTGCTTAACAAATATGATTTTATCTAATAATAGGAATATATAAATTATGTGTGATAGTTTTAAAATTTATTATTCCTAAACTAATACTTTATTTGATAATGTTTATTTGTTATTTATAATTAGTAGTTTATAATTATCGAATAAAGAATTGTTTTTATAAAAAAAACTCATTTTAATTGGGTAAAAACTAGTTTCCATGGTAATTCCAAAAATTGTAAATGTTAAAATTCATTTTGTAACAGACACAAAAAATATATTTGAAATGTGATAAAATTATTATTTTTTGTAATAATTATTCAAAACTCCTCACCAATAAATTATTAACCATTTTTAAGCATTTTCTATATGCTAAACATGTTCCCCATTTATATTATGTTGATATATTTTGACGAATACAATCCCAGCACTTAACAAATGGTCCTCACACCACCCCTTAAAAAACACTCAAGGAATTATGTTTATATATAATAATTATACCATTATATTTATATTTTAACAATATTTTGGAAACTTTATCTAATTTTTCAATGATATTGAATTAACACCCCCATTTCCTGAAGTCTTCTAAGAAAAAGTCATTGTCTTCCATGTGAGTAATTTATCCCTAACTTCTTATAGTTTTTTTGTTACCTTCCCAAAAATAATTTTATAATACCTATTTATATACATTATATTACATATATATTTTGATAAATTTTTAGAAATTTTTTACTATTAACTCGATTTTGTTTTTTATATTAATAAAAAAACTATCATACGTTCATTATGCAGACTACTGCATCCATGAAGCGATGAATTCAGTTTTCCACCACCGAAATTCATTCAAGTTTATATTGGTGAAGTTAAAGAATAAATTTTATGTACATAATTTCATTATGATTATGGAAAAATAATTTATAATCCACCTTAAGTCCCTCTTATTATTTGAGAACTAAAAACATTAACTATTTATTGTGTGGATTACTGCCTCCACAAAGATACATTTACTGACTTTTATATAGTATCATTCTTATTTATTAAAATATATAAAAATCTGTTTCTAAAACTTAAAGGTATCATAAAAATATCATAATTCCACATTAATAATTATATAATTAAAAATATACCACCTTTATAATCATTATATTTTATTAATTATAGTATGTCCATGTTTTGGTCGATTTAACCACATACATGAACAACTGTATCAAATAATATAAGTATGACTATTAGAAACTAATTAATGATAATATATTATATAAATAATCAAAAAAATATTTCATTTTTGGTTTTTATTTTTTAAATCAATATTAATCTCATTAATTAGTTATCGACGATTCATTTGTAAAAAAATAACAAAAAATAGTTATTGCTTATTTATTCAACAAGAAACATAATAAAATTCATTAAAATAAACATTAAAAATTAAAAATAATAAAAAAAAACCAATTAAATCAGTGAATATTGTCTTCAAATGGTTATCATATAGAGTTGATTTAAGAATAACAATATTTTTACAAGAGTAGTTCAGAAAGAAAAAGATTACACACACACATGATAATGAATGTATATAACAACTAACTAATATACCAATTTAAATTAATTATAAATGATATTTTTTGAGTATATATATATATTAAAAAGGTTATAAAATGGATTAATAATATATTTATTATTGGAATATACTGGATTTAGGTGATTTAATGGAATTTATAAATTAATGTAAGGGTTTCGTGTATCAAATTCACACCCTTGAGAGAAACATATTATTATCGGACTTGTTTTCATTGAAATGTAATATCTAATACTCATTTCATATTTTATATCATTATTATATATTTATTAATGGTATTTAATGTTTCATGTGACATCAAAATCCTTTACAAGGTTTTGAGTGGAAAATCAGAATGGTTGTATCGAGTACTTTTGTCTCAAATTGATTTTTGTGATCCATATACCTTATTAGGAACCATGATGAATTCAATATGGTATTATTTATTCCTAATGAATTTTTTACAATATCCATTTACCATTAATGATTTATATCATTAGCTTTGTTAATTTTATTTTTATCCAAAAGATCACAAATTTAATTGGGGGTTTTATTAAAATGCTACTCAAACCATAAGGGTTTAATTATGAGACTTATTTTCAAATTTAAATATTTTTTAAGAATAATAAATCTAGAAAAAATATATTCATTATAAATCACGTTATAATTTCCATTTTTTATTCAATGGGTTTTAAATTTCCATTGAAATTTTATTTCTTATTAACTCATTATTTAACATATGGTTTTCTCATAACTGAAATATAACAACTATAGTATTTATTGTACATTAATACATGTTTTATTTCCTAAAGGTACACTTAATACATCCAAAATTATTGATAATTCTAGTACCGCTGAGAATTAAGTACATTACACAACAACTAATAACATGGGATGAAAAACATTATGGATCAATTTTTTAACATTATCATAATATTCAGAGGAACCTAAAATTGCATGGAATAACCTGGGGACAAACGTATGAAATGGGAGATATATAAATCCCAACAAGTGTATAACCATGGTAAAACCTGAATAGGATTATACATGTTTGACAATAGGAATATCAATGGGGAATAAAATGATTTGGAATCAAAAACAAAAATAACAAGACGTGATATAACACGATAATCATAAAGACAACATGGGAAATTTGGAAAACAACATAAAACATTAACAAATAAACTAATGTTAAGGCTAAATATGAAAATATATCATGGTAGAAAAAGTACCATAATGGAATCAAGATCACTCCCTTTACCAACAATATGTATCATGAGACTATACATTACCCAATGCATATTTTGGGACACCCATCATATACATTTCATTCTCTTGTATATGTGTTCCACATATATCATAAAATGTTGTTTCATTCATCAATATAATTTATTATATGATTACGAAGTGTGGAATAAAAAAACCATATCAACATTTACTATGTATATCTCTATAAATATGAGTACCCATGATATAAAAATGGGTATGGTATTCCCTACACAATTATTTAGGCATAAAATGTCATGGTGATATTTTTACATCATAACAGTGTTACATGAAATTAATTTAAGGGTTTACGATAGATAAAGGAGTATCTTATAAATTAAACATAAATTGGGAAGTAATATGGACATGTAAGGACTTTTAAAAACCTTAGGAAATGGAAATAAAAATAATAACTTCATAAAAATCTTGAATAAAGAAGACAAGGTAAGGATCCCTTATGGAATATCAGCATAATAACAGCTTAGGTAGTGGTCCAAATTGGGAAGATAAATGATAAATACTTCGAAATAAAATGGCATATATTGTAATGATTATAATTTAATAAAAATATAACCATATTAAATTACTAGAACTAATTTCAAGGGGGTTTCTTGAATATTTATGGAGTAGGGGAAGGTCCGTTATAAAATTTTGGCATGGTAATAGGTGTACATAAAAGATAATAGTAAGACTAAATGATATTGAAATGGGATATAATAATGTATACATAAAATGGAATCTAATGGGATTATGTAAGAACCTATCCAAATATATTCTAATTGAAATTAAAAGACATAACAGAAAAGGAGTTCTTGATAAAAGGTTAGGGTGGAAGATCCCTTAATTGAATGTGTGACATAAAAGGAATCATAATGACTTCTTGGAATATTGGTGACCCCTAAGGAGTAATCTATAGTGTGTAAAAAAATAGTATAGTCATGATACAAAGAGTTTTAGTTAACTGAAATAGGATCACATGTGGGTTTAGATAGAAAAATTGGGGGATTTCATTATTATTTAGGTTTTGGACTGTACACAGTAAAATATAAATTACCAAAAACCATCCAATGGTTAATTCCCAATGTTATGAAAAATTATACTGTTGTAAATAATTTAAAATGTTCATGGGATGAACATATTAAAATATTATCATTGGTGGCATGGAGATGAGTCACAGTCTTAAAGATATGTTTTTAGAACCTCAAAATTTTTCATAAGTTTTTCCAGTTAAATTTTTTTTTATAAAATAACAAAACATAGATATAAAATAACATTATTTTAAAGGAAATTATATATTTTTCTATGTATACCATTTACATTACTTATTAAATTACATTTGGATCAATATGGTGAAATTAAACATGATGTATATTTATAGATTATTTAATTATTACATAAAAATTTAATTGTCTCAAACAATGTGGAAACAAATTCACCATAGAATAATTTCGAAATTATAATTCCCAAATCAATATTCAATTTATCTATCTAATTTTATAAATATGTGAATTTTAATTTTTAATATAACGTTAGACATTTATTGAAAATGAAGGGTTTTTGACAATAACAGTATTTTAACCCCTATAAAAAACATTTGACTTCATAAAACATTATATGATCATTTATATTGGATAACAATAATAATATTTTTTTAAAATAGAATTTATTTTTAAAATCCATTAATTCATAAATTCCTTAATTGAGCATGAATATTACAAAATAAATACAATTTTTACTTCATTCTATCAAAATAAAAATCATTAACAAAGTAACAATTTTTGGATTAAAATATATTCGATATTCTATAAAAAGTATCGTACATAATAATATTTCTAGGGTATTGATAAATATCCCTATAATAAACTGAAAAAACCCTAAGAGTATGGTGTGGCATGGTTGGAATGTTGTGTAGTGCTTTGAAGAACATGGTTTGAGATGTGATCTCAATGAGATTGAACTTCTACCATAAAATATTTCACTCATTCCTCAGTAATTGGATATAGTCTTGGGATTTTTCAAGGAAAAATAAAATGAATTTTATCTCCCTCTAATGCTCTGATAAATGGGCTCCATAGGGAATAATGTAACTGGTTGAGGCCATTAATTCCTTTTTCTATGTTGATTGGATTTTTAAAACCCTATATTTATACGAATTATGTGGTCACTATTCAACGACTATATTATCAATTGTAATGATACATAATGGTAATTTACATTCTATATGATATAATAAAACAAATGAAGTTAATGTGATTTCTAAAACTACATTATATTATGCGATATTTAAATAAATTAAAAATGTGTTATTTTATTTATAACAATTCAGTTTGTTATAATATTTGGCCCTTAAGAAATTTCACTATAGAATCTTTCATTTCAAATAATAAAATAGACGAGGTTAACATTGCTTCATCGCAATGTTTGGTTCCAATGTTTCTTCCTCTAATTTTAGGTTTCCCTAGAACACTTTATCAGGGTGAGTTGTATTATTTCATTGAACTTTTTTTCTAAGATCAAATATCTTCACCAGATACTCCATATAAGAATGGTCATTCTCTAAAGGTACAACCTATGGATTGAGTGAATGAGTGGTGTCTTGTATGTACTTATAGTAGAAGGATTTGTGGAATACATCAGTCACATGACATATGTTTGGCTGTAGTGTTATGTGATATGCCACCACTCTGATGTAGTCAAGGATATCAAAGGTTCCAATATATAATGGACCAATCGTTCCCTTCTTCCTAAATCTCATCACTTTCTTCCATAGGGATATAAAGAGGAATATCATGTCTCTAAAACAAACTATATATCTTGTCGATGATTGCCTGCATTACTCCTCTATCAACTCTGAGTTTCATTGACGTGCTATTGAATAGTCTTAACCTTATCTACAATTTCATTGACCATTTCAAGACATAGATGTTTTCATTCCTTAGATTCATCTTAGTATGCTTGGGTTCCATATCTCATACCATAATGGGATTTATAGGGGTAAATTTGTATTCTCAAGTATAATTTATTATTTTATAGAACTCGACCAAAGGAAGATGTTTCTCACATAATCCTCTACAGTCTATTGAAAATACTGGCAACAAGTCTTCAAGTGTCTCAATAGTCTTCTCAGATTGTCTCTCGATCTGAGGATGATTGGCTGTATTGATGTTAAACATTGGGTTTAGATTAGGCTGAAGACCTTTCTAGAACATTGATGTGAATCTTCTATCTCGATCGGAGATAATTGATAGTGGTACACCATGAAATCTGACCTCTTCTCTCATTTATATCCATGAAAATTGACCTAATGATAATTCATCTTGAATTTCAATAAAGTAAAATATCTCTCTAAAACAATCCGAAACAACCCATGTAGTATTGTTTCTCATTTATGTATTCAAAATTTTGATGACAGTGTCAATGGTGATGTTTTCCAATTATCATGTTTGTATGGGTAATGGTTGCATCATCCTCTTATTCTTCTTCCTTTCAGCCTCTAGTTGCAGACATACCTGGAAATTTTGGGTATATTCCGCAACATCCTTCTCCATATTTCCCCACCAATAGAGATCATGAATATTTTGATACATCATTGTGATTCGTAGGTGAATAGATAAAGTCAAAAAATGTTCATCATCCAACAATTCCTTCTTGAACTCTATATTTGATGTAACACATAGTCTTGTCCCAAATTTTACAATTCCTTATCCAGAAACATTGAACTATAAGGATTTCTCTTTCCTTATTTTTTCAACTTTATTTTAAATTCCTACATCATTACATTGTGTATAATTCACATTTTCCAAAATATATGGTTGATAAATAATTTATGAAAAGATTGATGATATTTCTTCCATTATGATTCAAATTTCCATCCTTTTCAAATCGATGATGATTAGATAGTTCTCAATTGTCATAATTGAAAATGATTCATGATACTTTCTACTCAAAGCCTCTAAAAATTTAATTTATATACCAGGAGCGTAGTGTGGTTAGTAGTAGTAAACCTTGATGATCACTAACCATCTTCACTGGCACATATTAATCTCTTTCTATGTGAATATATATATGAGGCACTCATGATTAGTATATAACTCACGCTTCTACCCATATAGATAATGTTACTACATTTTCAATGCAATTATCATATCTTCCAACTCTATATCATACATTGGATAGTTTTTCTCATGAATGTTAAACTTCCATTAGGTGTAGGAAATGTCTATTTCATTATATATTTACACATAACCCAATCCCATTGTCAAAGAATCACTTAATACATGGAAGATTTTTCTAGATGTGGGATTTGATAGTATAGGGGAAGTGATATGTCACATTTTTTTATCCATGAATATATCTTTACCCTCTTCATTCCAATAAATGTTGACTTCCTTATGATTCATTATAGTAAGAGGGTTGTATAATCACGATAAATTTCTCACAAATCACAAAATATTACCTAAATAGACCTAGAAAGCTATGGATATCTATCAAAGAGGATGTCCATGTCAATCCTTAAATTGATTCCCTTTATTGAAGGGTCTTCAAATATCCCATACCTTAAGATGATGTTTCCAACAAAAGTGACTTCCTTCAAACATAAATCATATTTGTTTTACTTGCCATAATACTTCTCCTAACGTAAGGTATTTAGAACAGTGGCCAAATTCTCATTTTGATCTGCATTGCATTTGGTGTATACTATAATATAATATATAAATACAAAAAAACAATTTTCTAGGTAATCTCTAAAGACTCCATTCATCATTTTCATGATGAGTTTTGGAGAATTAGTTATCACGATTACATCCCTATGAACCATGAGTGCATATACCATATATGAAAAGATCTCTATGGTATATCTTCCTTCTTGAACCTTTCATGATAACATCCTGAACAAATATACATCTTGGAGAAATGTTTTTACACACCTATCTGATCAAACAAGGAATTAATGAGTGGAAATGAAAATTTTTCTTTGTTGTGGTCTTGTAAAGATCACAATAATCAATGAAAATTAACAATGACCTGTCGTTATCTTTGAAGGCGAGGATTGGTACACCCCAAGGTGAAGCACTTGGGCATATAAAACAATTATCCATATTCTCTAAAATTGGTTAAATTATCTTCTCTAGTTCTAGAATTATATTCTATATAGATTTTTGGATAATGGGAACTCCCAAGGTATAAGCTCAAATGAATATTCAATCTCTTGGCTAGGAGGAATACCAGGAAAATCATAAAGAAACCCACCCATTTTCCCCTCAAAATAGACATGTCTTAAAGGATGGTTCTTTACTTAAACTCAATCATTTCATCTAGAAAAACTTTCATATCCGGAAATAATTTCCATGATTAATATGATGGTGCTAAAGAAGATTCATCATCCTCATTCCACTTGTACGTAATTTGGGGTTGATTAAAAATAAGGGCATTGATTCCTTTCATTTGATAATTTTACTTTTATCTATATAGAGAAAGAAAATCTATCCCTAGAATTGAAAACAATTCCACCAATGGGAATATGACATAGTTCACCTATAGGTTCATACCACAAACATTGACAGTGGAGGAGTTATATACTTGGGATGTAATAACATCCCCATTTTCCATTTTCACCAACATATCTACATTAATGATTAGTGGTGGTATTTTGATCGATATACTAATATTTTTTGATATTATAGAATTTATATAATCATAAACAAAAAGTATTTTTAATATTTTTGAATGAATAACTAGCGTACCAGTCACCGCTTCATTGTTGGGATTCACTTCAGCAGTAGTGATGGAAGAAGTTCTCCCTTTATACCATATCAATTTAGATTGTCTCTGAAAACCCTTGTATTATGTAATTCATTTTAAAATTACCCTAGTTCATTTATATTGAAGAAATGTAAAATTTATAAAGGGTTTACCCGATCATTATTTCCCTCTATTGCATTTATGATTTTCTATATTAATAAACTGCTAGCTAGGTGTCCTTTCATCCCTAACATAAATAATTTCATTGTTCCCATTTGTCAATTTATAGGGTTCTTTTTCTGAAACCATTGACAACATGGATGTTGAAATTTCAATGTACCATTAGATCTATACATCATACCCCAATAATTAAAATGCACATTCTAATTCTATTCCCCCGATAACCTTGAGATTCATCGATCTCCATTTTGACTTTGAGGGAATATAGAACAATTTCTTCATAGCATTCAATGTCATGGGTCACTCTGTATTTTATCATAATAAGGTTTATCCCATAAAATAAATGTTGAAACATGCATTCGTGGGTATTGTAAAAGACATAGGAACATCATTCGCATCTTGTGAAGTCTTTATTATACACCCAGATGGAGTCATAATATTTTTTCATCATAGAAAGGATATACCTTTACATTTTATGTTGGAGGGTGCGAGGAAAATATTTATCATTTTTTACCAATTTCCTTATACTACATCGCTTCGATCACTTACTAATGATTTTATTTTTTATCAACGTGCACCACTAGTCAGTTTCTTTCTCCATACAATAAACATTTACTAGAAACCAATCTTGGTCAGAACACTGAAAGATGGAGATGATCTTCTCAATGACTCTGATCCATTGTTCCACAATTAAGTTATCAGATGACCCATTAAATGTTGGATGCCTTTGTAACATTAACCTCTTGAATATGGATTGCCCTATAATAGGGGGGTTTCTGAACTCCACCTGATTGAGGTTTCTATTTAAAACACAAGTTAGCTAAAGGAGTATTGTGAAAAAATTTGTGATTCCTGCTCAATCAGGTTGAGAATCTCATTGGGGAAGTCATCACATTTCATGTCGCCTTGGTAGTTAAGTTGAATCCTCCTGTATCAGACCATTTTTTAGAACAAGATTAAAAATCACGATTACTAACATAGACTATTAAAAACATATTGTGGATTCCGACAACATTAAATGGATAACCTATAGATTACTTTTTTATGAATTTATTGTCTTCAATTTGTGTTATCCATTATCTATATCCTAACATATATTTTTATAATAATTTATCTTTCCCTTAACTAATTTTTTTAATGTTCTTCTGAATTTATCTATGAATACCTCCTAGGAGTTTCCAAATAGGTGTGAAGTAAGGCCCATTGTCTTGTACCTGGATACCCTGAGTTTGGGCTGGAACAATATGATAGAGTTGTTACTCCATGGTACATATGTTATATAACCACTTCCACTTCTAGTATCCTGATAGGGATTCATTTCCTTGATAAACCAATTAATCGTTACTAATCAATATTAAGGGATGTTTTCTTATACATAGCCTTCTCTCTAGGGATTTTTTTGGTGTTTCCTAATCCTAATCCAAAAAATACCTAAACCATTCCTCTAATACCAATTAGAACAAACCTTCTATTTATTTCAAAATAATACATGTATTATTTTATAAAAGTACACTTAATAAAACCAAAAATATTGATATTTCATGTGTATTTGGGAATTTGGTACATTAAAATACAAATTATAAAATGGGATAAAAATCATTATTGAACAATTTTGTAACACCCCCTGATTCCACAACACAATTCTTTTTAATTAATACAATAGTGTGTGATGTACGCAACACCGAGTTCAAGCACACCATGACCTATCAAACAAGCCATTTAGAAAATAGTTATGAATAGTAATAACCACATTTTGAATTTGATATATATCCCACATAATTTAAAAATTCATATTTTCAGTTTCATAGACATAATATAAGGACACATTCAATTTTATAGATAAAATAAGTATTTTTCAGAAAATGAAATTTTGACGCATTTTAATGGAGAACCCATTCTAAATCAATTATTTGACACTTTTATATATTAAATTTGACAGAATAAACTACTTATTAAGAATATGGACATAAAAATTTAGTTTCGATATATTTTATTATAGTTTTTTGATAAATTTCATATTGGGGTGAATAATGAATAATACTAAATTTTAACTAAAAACAACTTTTTAAATCAAAATAAATTATATTGTTAAATAAAACATTTGAATGTTTTTAAAGTATAATAGGATTATATTTTAATCATTTTATACAATTTTAATCATTATATGTAATTTCACATTAAAATTAGACATAAACACATGTCAATCTTTTGATAGTTTTTAATTTTTAAAAAACCCACTTTTTGGTTTTGAAAATGATAATTAAATTTAAATTAATAAATGAAACTTCTATGTTTTGAATTTTATAAAACAGACATCATTTTTGGATTCAGAATATCAAAATTATCTTAGTGTGAAATTTTGATATTTTTTTTGAAAACATTCAATTCTTTATGAATAGTAAAAAACCATGCCTTATTGTTTAAAAAATGAGTTTTTCATTAAATAATAAATTATTTTATTTAAATTAATATTAAGTAAAAATATATACATAATACCTATAGTAGTTAAATGTAATTTATTGGAGTAATTTTATAATAAAATTTGATGTATAAAAGATTATTAATTTTTTTAACATTTTCACTCAACTTCTAGGAGCATTTGCAAATTTGTATAAAAAATTATTTTACCGCATCTGTGAATTGAATTTAAAAATTCAGAGATACATGGTTGATATTAGTAATTAAAATTTAATTCAAGAACATGAAAATAATTTTTGTTGAATAGTACCTTTTGACTTTTATTTACCACGGTTAAAAGTAAATAGGGGAATTAGGTGTAAAAATCATATTATAATTACCCTAACATATTTTCTAATTCTATTGGATAATTATAATTCAAAAAAATTAGGAATAAAATATGACCCCATTTGTTCCTCTTGGACACGATTATGACATTTATTATTATTTTATTGAAAGAAGAGTTAACAGAGTTAAATTCAAATTTTAATAACTAAACCATTTTGAATATAGGGTTATACATAAGATAAGTTCTACTATAAATATTAATTATAAAGATATAAATATTTAATATATAATGGAATTTTATTTTTAATATTTAGACATTATATAATATAATTTATTTATGACACAATGATGATGAAATAATTACCTTATTAATGAAATATTGAAATAATTAATATTATAAATATCCAAATAAATGTAATTTGTGTCTGTTGATGAATTAAAATAATTTTCATGGTTAATATGGAATTTTAGTCTTGATTAAATATTATTTTCTGAATTAATCATGCTATTATGATTTTCACAAAAATCAAATACTAAATAGTGTCAAAATTGACATAATTTTGTTTTTAAAAACAATACTATATTATTTATTGATATAATATTCCAAGAAATACATGGATCAGTAAAATGACTTAGATAAGGTTATATATATTTATAATGAACAAAATCGGGTTCTATTGAATTGTTATAGTATGTTTATTAACCATACAATATAAAAATACAAAGAGACATGGTAAATGTCATACTATTTTAGTAAGAGTAAAATCTAAAGGAAATGGTAAATATGATGAACTAAACCTATCTAAAACCTATTGGTTTAGGTTTTTTATACCCATAACCATATTAATATCTTAATAATTTATTTTGGAGTCATTATAAACCGAAAATGATTTTATTATAGAATAATATTTCAATATTTTCTTAAAGTGAACCTCACCCCTCTTATAAAAGGGAACATCCACTTATCTTAATTTTACACCTCCAAAGCCTTTTGGATCGGCCAAACCATTCCCAAATAACCTCCCAACTTTATTCCCTTCATCCTTGAGGCCTTAATTTGTTCAGAAATCCATCCTAAGGAGTCGTTTTGATCAAATCAAAAGGAAGAACCCGAAGAAGAGGTAAATATTTCATCACCTTTTTCAAGTTCTTTTATTCTTTCACTTCCTATTTCTTTGTTGTTTCCAATATGAAATAAAATATCTAGTATATAATATATACTTTGATGTAATTATAAAAATGGTACAACCATATTTATTATTCTATCTATAAAATGAAGTACAAAGTCCCCATACGTGTGTACGTACGACTTACCGTCTCCACGTCGTGGTGTAGTTTGTTATTCAAACACATCATTTTTAGATGTGTATAATAATTTTTATAACTGATGTAAATAATAAATATAAAATTTTAATTATTATTTATATATTATATACCATCCAATTACATATTATTTAATCATCAATATAATAATATTGTCACTCGTGCTTACGTGTGGATTACCGTCTCCACGAACGCGATGCGATTCATAAACCATTGTAATCATTCAAGAAAAATTTCCTTTTTATGATTAAAAATAATTTTTATGAACTTAATATCATTATAGATGTGAATAAAATACATCTTATGCATAAAAAACATTTCTTACGTAACCGAGCATATAATCGGAAACAGATTAGTTAACACCGAAAATGATGATACTACTGAAATATTATTAACAAAGCTTTATTAGAGGATCATATATGATATCATATTTATGGTTATAGTTCTTTATAATTTTATAATAATTATTTAACTATTATACAAGACTTTTACATACCCTTGACCATGGAAAAGTACAAGGTATGGGGTTTTCATCTCACTTCATATTCTCCTGAGCTTCATGCTATATTGCACTATTTCCTTCGGTGTGGTGTATGTACTACCCATAATTGTATTATTTTTGTAACATAATTAAATTTTTGTGTATTTACATGTAAATTGTATGAAACTTATTTCATGGGGTGTATGTTTCGTATGTTACCAAATCGGTATGGGAATTTCAATTTCCAATTTTCACTCATTCGTTTTTATGGAAACTTCATTGATTTCTTTACTACAAGATTATGTGTGAAATAACTATTTATTTACATATGTGTTAATTTAAACTCCCTTTTGTGTGAATACAATTCTGATACACTTAATCAATTCATTGATAAATTCTCAAGTCATTAATATAAACTCGATATGAGTAATTTTAAATCAACTTCTATTCACTAAGTTAAACATCCAAGTCATTGGTGTTGTTTTTACAACAATATGTGTGAATGTACTCTGATTTATTTACACTAAATATCTAATCATATTTAGTGTACTTATATTTTTCACACATAATTCTGTCATTGATTTATCCTTAACCTAAAGATATAGTCATTATAATGGAATTCATATCAACGTACATTCCATTGAGACTTCTTTGTTGTTATGCATTAATTCACATCAATTTGGTGTATATACTATACTTTGAAATAGAATATAATGAATACCTTTATTCTCATGATATAATAATGTTTTGATTAATTTTATTCCTCAATTAATTGTATTCTAATGACTCTTATTTGGTTATAAACTCTTTAACTTAAATATTATTTTAAATGTTTCAAAAATTTATTCTTCTAAATCGTTCTAATTAATGTCCATGTTTTAAAAATTATTTTAGGTATTTATTTATATGGACATAATGGTTTTCAAATTAAAATAACTTTTAAATGTTTCAAAGGGGTATGTGACACTTGGGTTCAAAAATTTCTTTTAAATGTCATCTTTGATAAATAGTCTGACATTTTAAATTTTTCATGAAAAGGGGATATTTCTCTAAAATAGTTTTAATGAATATTTTCATCTATTTCAATATCATTCAGTGTATTTTATTCATTATTGAGGATGAATTATCATAATAAAATCAACAATATTGTATTTAATGAGTTATGTTTGACTGTGGATGTGCTATTTTTAGGCCATTCATGGTTTGTGGTTATAATCTTGACATTTTATATAATAGTTTGTTTACTATTTTTTAAATTATGTTTGAACCATTCATATGAGGAATCCATTGGACTTAGTAAGTGAGGGGTAGAGCCCTATATAGCTCCTTGATGCATCCGTAGGTCTCATGAGACTAACTAGTGTCCTGGCAGAAGGCCTTGACAAAATCTTATTTGTAGTCTTGGAACAAGGACATGAATGTGTGGTTATGAAGTCTAGCATTATGAATTCCATCATTATAAAATTTGATATTGATATTACATGTGATTATTCGACTAGTAGAATATCCTTGAGAATAAGTAATGGAAGTATTTGATTTATCTTTTCCATATTATTCTACCGTTTAAGTATAAAAGGTTTGTGTTCTAGTCTTGTACATTTCCTTAAATGTTTATTCCTATTTATCACGGTTTCTGCTATATTTTTGTCCTTGCTGAGCATTTGAGATCACCCATTTCTTATGTTTTATTTTTTCTAGGATGCAAAGAAGTATATTATGATTAACCTACAAGAATCGGCTAAGGGATTTAAGAGTGTTCAAAGTGTACACAATGTTGTTTTTATATTACATGTTTTAATGTAAAACTTATGTATGTATCTAGTAAATCGAGGGATATTGAACTAATCCAACTTTCGGTACATGATTCTTGTACCATGAAATTGTTATATACTAATTCACCGATTCTGGGAAACTGGGGTCGGGGTGTTACAGTTGGTATCATGGGATGTTTAGTACAAACCTTGGTAGCTAGATTTAGAAAAAAACTCTTATTAAGAAACACTATCTTAAGATAGACATTGAGGATTATTTTAGAAGAAAATCAAAAAAATTTGGTAATGTAAATATTATGTGGGTTTTGCAAGCAATACATCCTTGTCTAGATACAAACAGGTAGAGCTGGCTCTGGCACAGATGTACTTAGGAGTGAAAACTATGACAAGGAGTTTCGAGCATAACCCACAATATCATGGTACACGACAGCGTGCCTTGATGTACTGTTGGTTACGACACTCATGAGGGATATGCTTAGGATAATTCACATTTTCTTTAAAAATGATATGAAGGATTTTAATATAAGATGAGAATAAATAACATTGTTTAATCCTAATGTGTTTTAGATTGAAAATAAGGTGTTATGGTATTATCTAAATGATTTTATGACTCACACTATTCTTTCTTGTATTAGTCAATTGATGGATTCCAAGGAAATCATAGTAACATTGAACATGATGTAAAAGGTGGGAACGATGGTGGAAATGAGGAAAAAAAATCGAGTGTTGATAGGTGTAAAAGAAATTGTGGTAATGCTAAATCAGTTTTCCCAAAATATGATCAACAACATATATATTAACCAATCATTGGACTCAACAAAGAAGTGAAATGTAGTGAATGATAAGTGCTCTAGTAGTGGAGACCATGGAAAAAAGAAAGATCAATTTCCATAATATAGGAAATGTGGAAGAAGAAACCCAGGAAAGTGTCTCAATGGAACAAAGAAATGAATTATGTGTGGGTAAGAGGGACATATAGTAAATAATTGGCGTGAAAAAATGCAGAGTACTATGGAAAAAAATAAAAATGATCCTAAGAATCTATATACAGTCATTTTCTGTAAATATAGGGGACCTGCCCATTACCCAAGGGAATGCCCTATTATATAGGATAACCTCTTGGTCAAGGAAGAACCTATATAAAAATAAATGGATGGTAAAATGTCTAAAAGTATTAGTGTTATTTGTTCATGGGATTACTTTGAATTCTTTTCTCTTATATGTGTAACCTTGTAGTTTGTTATGTGAAAATTCTATTTGAGGAAGAATTATCTTTTCTATTGTGGATATTGTCATAAATAAAAATTTGGGTTTATATGATCCTTGAATTTGATGAAATTACAGGTTATTAGATGTTGGGATGAAAATGTGAGGTATAGGATAAAATTTTATGATAAAATTATGTTATGGTTATTTTGAGGAATTTTTCATTTTGGGAATTTTATAAAATATTTTTTTTAAAAAAAGACAACACGTAGACCATGTGACAACCCATCACGTCGGACAACGATTCTAGAATCGAACCCACAACCAAAGATTGGTCGGGATTTATCGCCTACCACTGGACTACGAGAAGTCTCTGATTAGTGTCACTAATTCTTTTTAGTTAAATTACCTTATTGATCTATAATAATTTGATTTGGGATCTTATGTTTATCAAAAGGATATCTTTAGTATAGGAAAATGATTTGGTGATTAAGTGATAAATTTTATTTTGGATGATGTTTGCTCTGTTGGGAACACTATATTCCTAAGGAAAATAGAATACTATGGGATTTCATTTGAGTAATAATGATGGATTTTATTATAGTGATTTAGGTCATTTATGGACATTATTAACCTATCATATAGAATATGTGATTAGGTTAACTAATTTAATGTATGTGACTTTAATAGTAGTCGATGTTATTTGGAGATACAATTTAATGTGGAAGACTAATTCTATGTCTTGGGTTTCAATATTATTTTATATTTTATTGATGTATTTTAAGGACAATTGATAATTGAATGTTATTTATTGAACTTTGGGTATTGCAGGTTTAATTTTAGAAATAAATATTAGAATTTCATTCTTTAAAGGATTATCCTTTTTGGGGATCATATGATCTTGTACTAACCATTATGGTTTTAGTTAATCTCTAAAGACAACAGATATATTTAGTTTATCCTTTGTGGATCATGTGATTCGGTAGCAGTAGTTTGTAGTGCTTAAGGTGTGAGCAATTCATCTTCAATGCTCATCATTTATAAAAAGATGATTTAGTTGTAGAAATTTAATAAATGATGAAACTATACTTAAAAATTAAGTATATCTCTTTATGTTCTAAGTCAATGTCATAAATAAAATTCTCATCTTTATAAAATTATAGTTAAAACAAAAAACATTATTTTTTTAATTTTCCTACTGGGAAACTAATGACCATTTCACCTAATAAAAATTTTGTGGTTTTCTTGTTGTTAAAATTATCCTGATCATGTTTTCTATCACTCTCCATCAGAACATGACACTTATTTTATCTTCCACATCCATGTTTTCGTACATGGTATCCTAGTATGGGTTATCTTAGGTTACCTTTGTACTTCTCTTTCTTTATTTTAAAGTGATAGTTTTATTGACACAGTTTTATTTGTGGGACATTCCATGACGTTCCTAATCCCAATTTTAAAATTATGAGGGCACAATTTTCAAAATGGGGGAATAATGTAACACTCCATTATTCCATGGTACACTTCACTTTAAGTAATAAAGTAGTGTGTGATGTACGCAACACCGAGTTCAAGCACCCACAGAGCTGTCAGACTAGGCATTTAGAAACTGGTTATGAATATTTATAACCAAATTTTAAATTATATATGTATCCCACATAATTTTAACATTCATATTTTGAGTTTCTTAGACATAATATAATGACAAATTCAATTTTTCAGATAAAAGAAATATATTTATGAAAATAAAATTTTACCGCCTTTTAATGGAGAACCCTTTTTCAATCAAATTTTCACACTTTATTATATTCTATTTGACAAAATAAACTTCTTCTTTATAATCGGGACATAAAAATTTAGTTTCGATAAATTTTTGGTGGTTTTCTGATAACTTTCATATTTGGGTGAATAGTGAATAATACTAAATTTTAACTGAAAACAACTTTGTTTTTCAAAACAATTTATAGTGTTAAATTATACATTTTAATGGTTTTTAAGTATAATTAGATTATATTTTTATCATTTAATAAAATGGGGGTCATTATAACAAATTTCTCATTTAAATTAGACATAAAAACTAGTCAATCATTTGATAGTTTTAAATTTTTTTTAAAACCGGCTTTTTCATTTTTACAATGGGAATTAATTTAAATTTAATAAATTAAAATTAAATGTTTTTAATTTGGTAATATAGAAATCATTTTTTGATTTGGAATAACAAATTTATATTAGGGTTAAATTTTGATATTATTCTTAAAACATTCAATTTTTTTATGAATAGTGAAAAACCCTGCGTTATTGTATAAAAAAACTTTTTTAAATAATTATTTATTTTATTTAAATTAAATTTATGTCAAAATAGATAATTAATACATATATTAGTTCAATGTAATTTATTGGAGTCATTTTATAAAAAAGTATACGTATAAAAGTTTATTGAAATATTTTAATGTTTTTACCCACCTTCTAGGAGCATTTGCAAATTTTCATAAAACATTATTTTACTGCTTCATTGAATTGAATTTCAAATATCTAATAGACATGGTAGATATTAGTAAATAAATCTGTTTCAATATGTTTAAAATATTTTTTATTGAACAGTTACTTTTGACTTTTATTTACCACAGTTAAAAGTAAATAGGGTAATTAAGGGTAAAATGATATTATAATTGCCCTAAAACATGTCCTAATTCTATTGGATAAGTATAATTTGACCAAAAAAACATTGGGAATAAAATAGTTCCCCCTTTTATCCACTTGGATAAGATTATGAAATTTATTATTATTTTATTTACAGAAGAGTTAAAAGAGTTAAATTCAATGTTTAATAACAATGCCATTTTTAATATAGAGATATAAATAAGATAAATTAGACTATAAATATTCATTAGAAATCTAAATAGATTTACTACATAATGGAATTTTATTTATAATTTTTGTACATTAAATCATTTAATTTATTAATGACACAATGATGATGCAGTAATTACCTTATTAATGAAATATTAAAATAATTGATATTATAAATATCCAAAAAAATGTATATTGAGACTTTTTATGAATTACACTAAGTTTATATGTTAATATAAAATTTTTGGGTTGATTAAGTAATTTTATTTGATGTCATCATGCTGTTATGATTTTCACAAAAATCAAATACTAAATAATGTCAAAATTTACATAACTATGTTTTTAAAACCAATACTATATTATTAATTGAAATAATTTTCCTAAAAATCATATGATCGGCCAAAGGAATTCGATAATATTATAAATATTAATAGTGAAACACAAGGGGTTCTCTTGGATATTTATAGTATGTTTATTAATGTATATTTTAAAAATACAAAGAGACATGGTAAATGTCAAACTGTTAAATACGAGTTAAATCTAAACGATAAGTTTAATGAGATTAGCTAAACCTCTCTAAAACCTATTGGTTGAAAGGTTTCCGACCCATACCCACCTTATCCTCAAAATAATTCATTTTGGAGACAATAGATATCAAAAATAATTTTATTATAAAATAACATTTCAAGCATTTCCTAAAGTTACCCTCACCTCTCTTATAAAAGGGCACTTCACCTTATCTTAAATTTACACATCCAAAGCCTTTGGGCTCATCCAAACCCGGACCAAATATCCTCCTAAATTTCATCCCTTCATCCCAAAGGCCTTATTTTTGTCGGAAATCCAACCTAAGGAGACCTTTTGATCAAATCAATTGGAAGAAACCGAAGAAGATGTAAATATTTCCTCACCTCTTTCATGTTATTTTCTTCTTCCACTTCCTCTGTCTTTGTTGTTTCCATTCTAAAATAAAAACTCCAGTATATTATATATACTTTTATGTTATTATAAAAATGGAACTAACATATTTATTATTCTATCAATCATATGAATGAAAAAGTCACTATACGTTTGTACGTACTACTTACCGTCTCCACATCGTGGTGTAGTTTGTTATTCAAACACACTTTTTCTGGATGGGTATAATAAGGAGTATAACTGAGGTAAATAATAAATATAACATGTTAATTATTATGTATATATGATATACCATCCAATTACATATGATTTCACCATCAATATAATGATATTGTCGCTTGTGTGTACGTACAGATTACCTTCTCCACGAACGCGATGAGATCTATTCCCCATCATAATCATTCAAGAAGAATTTACATTTTATGATTGAAAATATTGTTTCAGAACATAATATCATTCTGGATATGAATAAAATACATCTTATCCACAACAAACAGGTCTTACGTAACCGAGCATATAATGTAAAAGGGATCAATTAACACCCAAAACGATGATACTATTAAAATATTATTAACAAAGAAATATTGGAGGATCATATAATAAATAATATTTATGTATATAGTTCATGTATAATTTTATATCAATTATTTAACTATTATAAAGGAGGTTAACATACCATTGACCAAGGAAAAGTACAAGGTAAGGGGTTTTCATCTAACTTCTTATTCTCGTGAGATTCATGCTATATTGCCACTATTTTTTTTGAGATGTATGTACTATACATGATTGTATTCTTTGTGTAATATAAATTAATTTATGGGTATTTACATCTTCATTGTATGATAATTATTTTATAGGGTGTATGTTTCATAGGTTACAAAATCGGTATGGGAATTTCAAATTTAAATTCCCACTCATTCGGTTTTACGAAAACTTCATTGATTACTATTGTCCAATATTATGTGTGAAATAACTATTTATTTACTAATTTCGTAATTTACACTCCCCTTTGTGTGGATATAATTTTGACACACATAATCAGTCCCTTTATAAAATCTAAATTCATCTATATAATCACGATAAGAGTAATTTTAACTCAATTTCTATTCATTGAGTTAAACATCCAAGTCCTTGGTGTTGTTTTTACATGAATATGTGTGAATGTACTCTGATTGATTTACACTGAATATCTAATCATATTGAGTGTATTTATATTTTTCCCACATAATTATGTCATTGATTTATCCTTAACCTACATATATTGTCTTTGTAATGGAATTCATCTCAACTTACATTTCATTGAGACATCTTCGTGGTTATGCACCAATTCACTTTCTTTTGTGTGTATATAATATACTTTGACATATTATATCATGAATACTTTAATTCTCATGATATTATAATGTATTGATTAATGTTATTCCAAAATTAATTGTATTCGATCATCTCTTATTTGGTTAGGAAATCCTTAACTAAAATATAGTTTTAAATATTTTAATGATTTAATCTACTAAATCATTCTAGTTAATGTCTTTATTTTAAAAATAGTTTTAATTATTTATTTATATGAACATAAATGTTTCGAAATTAAAAATCTTTTTAAAAGTTTCAATGTGGTATGGGACACATTGATTTAATACTCCATTTTAAAAGACTTCTTTGATAAATAGTGCGACATTTAAATGTTTTCATGAAAAATGGGATATAAATATCAAATTGTTTTAATTACTATTTTCATCAATGATAATATAATTCAGTGTATTTTATTCTTGATTGAGGTTGATTTATCATAATACAATCATCAATATTATATTGAATGAGTTATGTTTGACTGTGGATGTTCTTTTTTTAGGCCATTCAAGTTATGTTGTTAAAATATTGACATTTTGCATGCTAGTTGTAATACAAATGTTTAGATTTTTTTCACCATTTCATATGAGGAATGAATTGGACATAATAAGTTATTGGAGGAGCCCAATGTATCTCCAATATGCATTGGTAGGTATCATGAGACAAACTAGTGTCTTGGCACAAGGCCTTGACAAATAAAAAATTTGTAGTCTTCGCACAAGGCCTTGAATATGTCATTATGAAGTTCAGAATTATGCGTTATATAATTATGAAATTGGATATTTATATTACATGTAATTATTAGACAAGTATAATATCCATGTGAATAAGTAAATGGAATTATTTTATTTTCCTTTTCCATATTATGATGTATTTTACATTTATAAGGCTTGTGTTCTAGTCTTATACATTTCCTTAAATGTTTATTATTATTTATGATAGTTTCTTCTATATAGTTATCCTTACAATGAATTTGAGTTCACCCCTTTCTTATGTTTTAATTTTTCTAGGATGCAAATAAGCATGTTAATATTAACTAGTAGGAATAGGCTAAGGGATATAATAGTGTTCCAAGGGGACACAATATTGTTTCTTTATTAATTGATGTAATGTAAAACTTATTTATGTATGTAGTACTTCTAAGCATACAAAACTAATCTGTATTTAAGGACATGATTCATATTATCATGACAACGTTATGTAATAATGCACCAATTCTATGTAACTGTGGTTGTGGCATTACAAATTTCATCACATGATCATTGTTTTCCAAAAAAACATAAAACTACATGGGATAACATGGGGAGAATCATAAGAAATGGGTGAGATATAAAGCCCAATAAGGTAATAAATAAGTAATAAAATGAAGAAAATGACACAATATATACAATAGGAATACAAATTGTGTATAAAAAGTTAGTTATTAAAAACAAGAAAAATGAAACATGATATTGCATGGTAATCATAAATCCAACATGAGAAATATGAAAACAACAAAACATTACATCATAAACTTATGTCAAGGATAAATCTTCCAAGACCCCATTGTGTAAAAACTAAAATAAAGAAATCAGTATCACTCCATACCCCATGATAATGTATAATGATATTGAAAATTACATAATGCAATTGATATCTATCTGGGATAACCCATTAAATTCATTTCATTCTCATGCATAAGTGTGACACATAGATCATAAAACATGTGTTCATTCATCATCATAATTTCTTACAATATTTATAGAGTGTTAAATACATATCATTTTCCCAAATAAATAAGTATATGTGTATAATATAGAGTACAAATGATTTTAAAATAGGTATGGTATTCACCACAAAATTGTTTTGTCATGGAAAATCACGGTGATATTTTTTTAGCATAATGGCGTTACATAAAAATAAATAATAATGGATGATGATGGAGAAAGAGGTCTCTTATAATCTAAACATAAAATGGTATGTAACATAGATAGGTAAGTACATGTCCTAATATTAGGAAATGGAAATATAATGCATATGTTAATTAATAAACATGAATAATGAAGAGAATGTGAGGATACCTTATGGAATTTCAGCATTGTAACAGTTAAGGTAATGTACCAAATAGGGAGTATAAATGCTCACACATTCAAACAATGTAAAATATAATTTAATGGAATGATTATAAATGAGTAAAAATATATCCATTTTAAATTAAAATAATTAAATTCAATGATGTTTCTTGAATTTGAAGGTTGAATAGAAAGGCCCCTTAAAAAATTTCCATAGTAATAGCTGTACATAATGGTTCATAGTTTGGATAAATGAAAATGAAAGTGGATATAATAATTTATACATCTTTTTGAAATTATTAGGGATATTGAAGAATATAACCCAATATATGAGAAATAAAATTAAAAAAACATTACATAAAAGGAGTTATTGATAAAAGTGGAGAGTGGATGATCCCTTACATTGATTTTGTGACTCCAAAGGATTAAGATGGACTTCTTAAGATCTTGGGGCTCCTTTGGAGGACTGTATAGAGTGGATGGAATATAATATACATCTTATATGGTGTTTTAGTGAATAAAAATGGGATATTTGTTGTCTTTATGTAGGAAATGTGGGGGATTTTCTTTATTATTTAGATTTTGGAAATTACATAATTTTATATCCAAAACCATAAACAATCTCATGGTTTTTCCTATGGTGTCTTTATAATTATATTATTTTTTTAATTTAAGAATAGAAAGGTTCAAATATGGTAAAATATCACCATTGGTGGTGTGGAGGTGATTCACACTCTTAATGAAATGATTTTTTAAACCGCAAAATATATCATATATTTTGGGGGATTATTCAAGGCTTTATAAAATGAATAAAATAAACATAAAATTAAAATTAATTTAAATTAAAAATATATATTCAATAATTTATCCCATTATATTACTTATTACATAACATTTGGGTGATTATATTGTCCTAAAACACGAAGTATATTTATATAATATTTATTTTTTACACTAACATTCTACTAGCTTAGAATATTATTGAAAAATCCATCATTGAATAATTTTGATTTCATGATTACAAAAATATAAATAATGCTATATATATAATTTTATAAATATTTTACTTTAATTTTTAAAATAATGAATGACATATATGAAAAAGGATGGGTTTTTTTCAATTATAGATTTTTAACACTAATAAAAATTACATTTGAATTCATAAAAAATTATTAGATCATTTATATTTGGTAATAATAATAATATTTTATTAAAATAGTTTTTTATTTTTACAATACACGAATTCATTAATTCATTAATTGATTTCAAATGTTAAATAAATTAAAAATAATTCTTTATTTAATAAATTTTTAAAAAATTAACAATGTAATAACTATAAGATAAAAATATATTCATTATTGCAAACAAAATAATGTACGTACTCCTATTAATAGAGTTGTATGAACACATATCATAATTTCTCATATGGATCTTTATTTCAAGTTGTTTTTGAAGAAAAAGGAAGAAATGTGAATTTTCTATCTACACACCATGTACTTATGAGTAAAAGTCGTGTACTTGGGTACCACGTAAAACCACATACTGGCTGTGTAACGGCCGAGTACATGGTCTTGTGGTGACCAGGAAGACCGCCAAATGAGGGGGACAGTTATGGCTATTATATGGCCTAAAATGAAAATAATATTCCACCTAATTTTTATTTTGTTGATAAATCTATGTGGGGTTACGTCTAATGTTAAGAAAATATTTATTCACTATTCGGTTCATATAGGAGAGTGATGAAACAACAACAAACATCAGTCCCACACTAGTTCTCCATCCGAGCTTCGATTGAGATGTTGTTGGGTGTGTTGGAATCCCACTGGTGAGTTATCATTTCTAATAAGGCCATTCTTCCAAATTCTTCCTCCCTCATGAGTTATTTAGGGGTCATCATTCTTACCCTTTTGTAGATCTATATCGTTCATAGATGATTTAAGGGATGTTTTTCTAGAATATCAATCGTGATACATCAAGGTAGGTGGTTTCTGACTTTCATTGATCATATTTGGATATATATGCTAAAGTGGCATATAACCACCTTTAGAGAATTTCTTTATTGGGAATTTAACCCTATTATTACCTGTTATGGATTCATTGATTTAAAAGGGTTTGTTTTATATGTGTTTGTTTAGATGCCTTGTTTGTTGGAGACCCCGTGGATGTGTTTCCCAAGTTTGACTGTTTATGGCAGTTTGGCCAAGGTTACCTAGGAGTCCTATCTAGTTTCGAATCCTTGAATTATTTAGTATGGAGTTTTTTTTATTATATGAATTGAATAAGTTATTGTTTTAGTTATTAGCCATTTAGTAGTAATAGATTACATGTGATGCCTTTTTAAGATATGTGTTCTGTTTTTATAAAATACTATGAGAGTCTTGGACCTAAAAAAAGGTGGGGGTTTCACGGTTTATTTATACAAGACCAAGAGAGCATTTTTTTAGACTTTAACACAATGGTATTGACTGTGAGTGAAACCCATTAGGTAATTTATGATTTATTTATACTATATTGACCCATGGGGTATTGACCGTGAGAGCCACCAAGAGGTTGTTTAATGATTATTGAAGCTATGTAGACCTAGGGGTATTAACCATGAGTGCTACCCAGGAGGTTGTTCTCATTACTCTATGAAATGTTTAACCAAAATGGGTTAGACTATGAGAGCATTCAAATATGGTTGTTTCATTGATTGAATCATCGTGATGAGTCATCCAATACAAATCACAAGCTTGGACTTAGTTTTACTTGGTTTTTTAGATGGTATATTGATATGTATGATTTTGTACTACTATAGGAGGGGATATAGATCTTTGGATCGATCCCTAGATTCCATGATTCAAATGATAAATAATAAATATAAATTAATGGGATTAAAAACATTAGGATTGTTTTCATTCGAGTAATTCCTAGTTTATTTCTTCATTTCTGCACATCACCTGCTATATATATTCACTGAAAGGTAGGCACATATATTTTTTTGGTTCCCTACATGGATTTCTTTCACAAACTATTTAGATCATTATTTTGGAGCTAAAAAATTTGATATGTTTGCGGCTATGGTTAAGGGAAAGTGTCCTTCTTCATCAGGTAATTGATTGATGTTGGAGTTTGAGATCATGGGACCATGTTGAGGCTAGCTTTGCTATTGGAGTTTAATGATTTTTGTAATATAGTTTTTGTAGCGTATTTATAGCATTGTGACTTTATTTTCTACATTCCTAGAAACATGTGACAATAATCATTTATATATGATCCAGTTTTTATATTACTTGTAGTCTTTTGCAGTTTATTGTTGTTGTAGGGTATTAATGCTTCCACTACTAGTTACAATAGGTTATTATGCAATGCATACTCAAACAAAAAGGACACAGTTTCCCCATTATCATACATTGGTTATCACTGCTAGTTAGTAGCCTTTGGCATTTGGAGAAATGATCTTGTGGTCATGTGACCAATCGTGTACGGGGCACCCTTGGGCAGTACCCGAACTATTATATTACAAAGTGGTATTAGAGGAGGTTATTATCTTTTTTTCATTACTATTTGGATCCAATAGACTAGGATAAGTAATAATAGTTAGTTGGTAATAATTTTTGCTCAAGAGTTGCTATCCCATGTATAGGGAAAACATGTTACCTTGAATATTGAAATATTTTGTGTTTTACATTGGTTACAGTTCATTTGATGTCAGGATTTGGTGATTCACAAGTTTTGGGACGTTATTATTGATAAAATTATGGTTTTATTTCTATTAAAACCCAATGAGATGGGGGTATTCCATATTAGGAACATATAAGAACTTTCCAGAGATCACATGTCATGTATTCTTGTCATACCATTTAGGGTGAATTACTGATTTCATGTTGTCGGGACAGATATAGTTCAATATTTTCATGTTGTTGTGATAGATTACATGATAAAGATACCGACTATTTTGATAGGGTATTGATATATGTATTGTTCTATTTGTATGAATGCCATGATTTTTCCCCTAGGGTGTTATAGGCCCTCTTGGATAAGGATTTGGTGGATCATGTTTGAACTTTAATTGAATTCTATTAATATTATTTGATTAAGGATGCCATACTTTGATAAGTGGGGAGTATGGGCTCTCATGGATAGGAACCTGGCATTCCATGGGAAACTTTTATGTTTCTAACGGTTTTTGAGATATTTCAGAGGATTACGGTCAGGAAACTCAAAAAAAATGGCATGTGATGTTAGGAACACAAGCCATGTGTTCTTCTATTCAGGATAAAATGGATTTTATTAAGTACAAGTGGTGTACCATATGTACACACCCTGTAGTTGTTGAAAGTTTGACTAAATATAGGAGTAGAGAAAATAGGTTTATGAACATCTTGTAAAACACATCGTGTTGTGGGAGTACACACCAGGTCATAATGACATGTATCCGGCCATGTGACTAATGACATGTGTGGATGAATCATAGGATGTATATGTCATGTCTCTCTTATACAAACCATGATGTGATCGAACGTGTATCAGGACTTGTGACTAATGAAAAGGGAGGATGGAACCATCGTATTACACATAGTTTCTACAGGTTCCTCGCTAGGTTGTGTTACACTAGAAAAACCATGTATTTCTATCCATGTTAGAGTTCATGGGCATGAGGGCTATTCAACTACACAGTGAGTCTCAAGAGGAACACACCGTGTGTATGGTGTATTAGAAGAATATGTTGGTGGGATTACATGCCCATGTTAAGGAATAAGAGAATACGCCACATAATGGTTCTACATGATGTGTAACCCTATTTTGAAAAACATAGATTATTTCTTTACCTATTTAATACATGCACTTCTATGATTTTTTCATTGAAAATATTGATCTGAGGTGTGAGCTAGACCTTCTAGAGTCATGACACTGAGTCGTCATCTTCTTGTATGCCAAGTACAAGGTGATGATCAGACACCGGAAATGGTAGATTAGGGACTCCCGAAAGATCCTCACATCATACCCATCTTAGCAAGAACTGTTATACCATACACATGTGCTAATGCACAGTTCCCTGAAGGATTTATCAGGATGTTTAAAATATTCAAGGGAACATGACATCTAGCCCTCTCTATAGAAGAGATGACATGGGTGTTTCACCAGCATCATCCTCCAACTTTTTCTAGGTATGGAGCACCATAGGCTGTAGAATCATTGCTAGAGGCCATTCTTTCTATCATCGAGCATCTGTAGATGCCTCCTGAGAGAAGGGTGAACTCTCTTGTTACATGCTACATGATTCCAACAAGAGGGGTTGGGATGCTATATTACAGTATGGACATAATCAATATGTGGGTTGTGAAGAGTTTTAGAGGACCTTCAATGATTACTTCTACCCCAAGATGTTGATGGCCGACCCATCCAGGGTGTTCATCCTTTTAGAATAGGGAATTTCTGTTCTATACAAAGGTGAATGGGATGTTTTGGTTAGAGGAGCGGGACTCAGGAATCATGGGATGTGATGAATTAATGCCTAGATTAGATGTTTATATTTTAATGACTTGGGGACTTCACATATGAACATTACTCGAATGGTGTAATATTTCAGATATGTCTTCCCAGATGACATTTCAGGATTATCACCATAGTGAGAGGTATATTTTCCTATAATGCTTGTGCCAAGAGTCTCACTACTATCTATTTCTCCATATAGGATGGATAAACCTTAGTTACAAGATATCAAGAAGTAAATAGAGGAGTTCCAGTTAAATGGTTTCATCTGAACCAGTACTTCTACTTGGGGATTTCCTATACTATTTAAAAAGAATGGAGAAGGTACCCTAAGACTTTGTGTGGATTATCGGAAGCCAAACCAGTTAACGGTCAAGAACTGATATCCCATTACATGAATTTATGATCTCTTTGATTATCTTCAAGAATCCCAAGTGTTCTCAAATAATGACATGAGATCTAGTCATCATTAGTTGTGGGTTAGATCATCAGATATTCCACCAACTTCTGTTCGTAGTTTGTACGATCTATATGAGTGCTTGGTAATTCCGTTCAGTCTCCCAAACTCCCCGACAATTTTCATTGTACAGATGAACCGATTGTTCAATCCTTACATGGATTTAATTTTGTTATTCTTTGTGGATGATATATTGGTGTACTCTCACACTCAACACAACAATGCCACCCATCTTGAGATTGTATTGAGTACACTAAGGTAGCATTATCTAAATTCTATGCTCATAAAATTCCACATTCGGATGGAAATAATTCATTCTATGGTCTTGTTATCTAAGAGACATGAGTATTAGTATAACCAAATAAATTTAGATAAATAGTTTCATGGGATAATCCAAAAATATATTTGAGTTATGGTGTTTTCTAGGGCTGGCTGGTTACAATAGGATCTTTATACAAGACTTTTCAAACTTAGTAGCACCACTAACAGGAATGTATTAGAAGGGTGTGAAGAATTTGTGGACAAATTCTGGCAATTCGGCCTTTCAAAAGATGAAAGGGATATTGTCTACAACACCAATACTGATTTCGTAGAATCTGGGGAAGAGTTTCACAATTTACTGTGATGCATGATGTATCAGGCTGGAAGGAATGCTTATACACGAGGGATGAGTCATTGTGTATGTGTCTCAGCATTTGAGGCCACATGGGATGAATTAACCAACATGCGATCTAGAGTTATCAAGAGTTGTGTATGCTTTGCGCTTTTGGAGTCATTATCTATTGGGAGAGGATTTTGTGGTATACACTAACTACAAAAGTATCATATATATCATTACTCAACGAGATCTGAATTTGAGATATTAAAGGTGGGTTTAGTACTTTTAGTCCTTCAACATTGAAATTGCCTATACTCCTGGGAAATGCAATGCATTGGCTAATGCCTTGAGAAAGAGACTTAGATATAGACAGTCCATGAGGCCAGTCATGAGTGGAAGCTTATGGCTCTGTTCTCTAAGATGAATTTGGATGTTGATGACAATTAGGGGTAGATGTTTATTTTTTTATCTGTTACCTCTACTCTACAGGATCAATTTTTAATGAGTTATCTATCATATTATGATGGCCCGATTCTTAGCATATTGTGTCAGGTGAGGACCCTACTCTTGGATGGACCATAGGTTAGGATGAAGTTTTATTTTTTCAGGGGCGCGTATGGGTGTCTATTGAAATAATAGAAGAGATGTTATGATATATTCATGCCTCAACATGGGAATATCATCCTTGTGTCACCAAGATGTATCGAGATCTACACTGCCAGTATTGGTGTTTAGACATGAAGTGGGATGTAGCTGGTTTTTTCATGAGTTGTTCCACCCGCCAGCAGATAATGGTGGAGAATCAGTGACCAGTAGAGATATTATAGTAGTATCCCATTCTCAAGTGGAAGTGGAATGATGTCACGATAGATTCTGTGGTGGGTTTACCCATATATCTCAGAGGAAATGTCGTTTTTTGGGTTTTTTATAGACTCGTGAAGGTCTCACATTTCTAGCTGATCAATAAAACCTTAAATGTTAATGAGCTTGGAATATTTTATATCCAAGAAATTTTTTGTTTACATGGGGTCCCAAAGTCTATAATTTCAGTAAGGGACGCCTAGTTTACTTCTTGTGTTTGGTATGGAATAAAGGGGGCTTTGGGTACACAAGAACATCTGAGTAAAACTTTCCATCCCATGAAAGATGGTCAGTCTGAGCGTACGATTCTGGTTTTGAAGGACATTCCCTGAGAATGTGTCTAGGATTTTGGGGTGTCTTGGGAGAGACACATACCCATAGTTGATTTTTCTTACAATAATAGTTTTTAGGAAAGGATTCAAATGGACCCTAATGAGGATTTGTATGGTAGGCCATGCCGATCACCCCTATATTGACCGGAGGCTGGAGTGGTGTCTATTCTGGGACCTCGTCTTGTCCAGGAGACCAATAAGAAGGTTGAGTTGATACAAAATAGAATGGATACTACATAGTCTCGTCAGAAATATTATGCTAATCTAAAGATATTACCACTTGAGTCTGAGGTCATTGATCAAGATTTTCTACAGGTCACACAAGTTTTAAAGAACATAAGGATTAGGACAAAGGGGAAACATTCATCGAGATAAGTCAGGCCATTTGGGGTTTGAGTAGAGTCTATCTTGTTGAATATTGATTTTTTACCTCATAGTTACCAGGATATGCATGATTTCATTCATGATTCTCAGCTATAAATTTATTTCTCAGTCTCTTCTCTTGTTTTACAACTCGAGGAGTTTGAGTTAGCGATGCATGAATCCTTCGAAGAGAACTCTATTTGGATTGTGGATCACATCCTCTAGGTTCATCATGGATGGTCTATTCCTCTGGTATGGGTGTTATGGAAGCAGGATCGAGAACTAGATGAGACTAGTGAGCAGTAGGCCGAAGTATAATCACACTGGATAGTTTTGTTTGAATTTTCTTCTTCACTACCCTTGGATGTGCGATTCAGGGACGAATTTATTTAAGTGGAAAAGTTTATAAGAACCCAAATAATCATTTTAGGTATTGATATTTATTTTGGGTTGTTTTTAATAAAAATCATGAAATAGTAATTTCCTATGTACATGTTTTGTAGATATGAGTACACGTTGTGTACTTCGGTACCGCGTACAGCCACATACTGGCCGTGTAACGGTCAACTACCTGGCATGTACATAAAATAAAAATGTCTTGTATCTATATTTATATATGATAAATAAGAGCAGGCTCGCGTCTAATGTCTTGACCATTTTTACTCTCCCCTAGGTTCGTACTGGAGAGCGACAGAATGACCATGAACTTTGGGCCCCTCCAAGCTCCCCATCCGAGCTTTGATTGAGACGTCGTCAGGTGCGTTGGAATCCCACCAGTGTGTTTCAAATTACCCTAGGACCATTATTCCTGATTCTTCATCTCTCATGAGTTATTGAGGGATGATCATTTTAAACCTTCTTAGTGATCTACATCTTTATATGTCAATTCAAGGGCTGGCATTCAAGAATATCGATCATGATACATTCAGGC
This sequence comes from Viscum album, assembly GCA_963277665.1. Classification (NCBI taxonomy): domain Eukaryota; kingdom Viridiplantae; phylum Streptophyta; class Magnoliopsida; order Santalales; family Viscaceae; genus Viscum; species Viscum album. The sequence continues at coordinate 943,944,064 of OY728155.1, read as the reverse complement.
AGGTGATTTATGCCTTTCATTGTTCTTCTTTGGATTATATTTTCAAAAAGTTATGCATACCAATGTTTGGTGTATTTCATTATTGGGATTTAAACCCTATTATTAACCATTATGGTTTAATTATTTTAAAAGTTATTTTTGCATATTTTTAAGTTTAGATTCCTAGTTTACATGACACCACATTTGTGTGTTTCCCTAGTTTGATTGTTTATGGCAGTTTGGCCTAGGTTGCCTATGAGTAGAAGCTTGTTTCCAGGAAATAAATTGTTTAGGATGGAGTTTATTTGATAATATGATTTTCATGTGTTATTCTTGTGGATGTTTTCCATGTAGTAGTTATATGTTACATGATCTACCATGTTATGATATAAGTGTTGTTTTCGAATGGACTGTGAGAGCCATGGACCAGGAAAACTATGGGCATTTCCATGTATATTTACACAATACCATGAGACCCTTTGTGTAGAATTTGATCCAGCGTTATTGACCCTGATAACTACTCTAGTGGTCGTTTATGATTTATTTATGCTATGTTTTCCCAGGGGTATTTACCTAGAGATCTACTCGGAGGTTTTTTATAAATTATTGATGATATATAGACCAAGGGTTATTGACCATGAGTGGTACCAAAGAGATCATTATAATTACCCTATGATATGTTGAGCCAAAGGTTTTAGACGGTGAGAAATTTTCTAGAGGTTTTTCTAATGATTGGTTCACTGCGATGAGTCTGCCAAGCCAAAGTAAAAGCTTAGACTCAGTATTACATGGGTGTTTAGATGGCCTTCTGAGACATTTGTTTTTGTATTATTAAATAGGGGGATATATATCTTAAGATATATCATGTGAATACATTATTCAAATGATGAATAATAAATATAAATAAATGAAATTGAAAACTAAAATATTGTTTACTTAAAGTACTTCCTAGTTTATTGATTCATTTCTACATATTTCCTGATATATATATTCACTGATAGTTAGGAAGAGATCTTTTGGTGGTTTCCTACTATGATTCATCTCACACCCTTTTTGGGTCATGATTTGGGAACTAAATTGATTATATGGTTTGATGAATAGATAAGGTAATGCACCCTTCTTCATCAGGTACTTGATTATAGTTAGAGGTGGAGAGCATGTGACCAAGATGAGGACTGTGATGCTGTTGGAGTTTTCTTCTTTTCAATACATTGGTTTCAGTATTGTATTTACAGCATAGTGACATGTTTTTCTTCATTCTTAGACATAGGTGACATGCATCATTAATATATTCTCTCGTTGTTATATTACAAGTAGTCTTCTACTGTTTACTATTGATGTATGGTATTACAGCTTCTTCTATGGGTTACTATTTGTTATTCTACTGTGAATACTCTGCCAATGAGGTCATAGTCTCTCCATTATCTAAACATGCCCCCCACAGCTAGTCGAAATCCTCTTGCATTTGGGGAAATAAGCTTGATGTCTTGTGACAAATAAGTTACAGGTCAACCTTGGGTTGCTCCCAAAACCAGGATGTTATAAGAGTCTTGATACATATCCCTTTAATACACCATCATACACCATAAGTGTAAGGTTCATGATGGTGGTACTTTCATGGGGAGGTTTGATTAATATGGTTTGGTCTATTATCTCGATGAGCTTCAATTTCACTAGTATATGGTTTTCTCATTCTTAAGTTGTTGGATATTATCAAGGATTAGTGAAGGGAAAAGACTATAAATTCAATCTCCCCCAAAATCTATGATAAATGGGATTCAGAGGGAATGTTCTTATATGTTGAGTCCATCACTTCTGTTGTCTCTATCAGATGGTTTTTTAAAGATTTATATTTATACTAACCCTGGAGACATTGTTAAATGATTATATTTTCAATGATAACAATATAAATAAGTCATTTAAATCCCATTGTATATAATAAAACAATATAATTTCATGTATTTTATATATTCATATTAAATGATAAAACATTGAAATAAATAAAAAATTGAAATTTTATTTATAACAGTTCAGCTAGTTACATGAAATCTTTCGAGTCTCTTATATACAGACCAGAACCACCATTTTTTCAATTATATATTCCTTAAATGAAATTGTTAATTTCATTATCATAGAATATATAATTGATAACGTATATTTTATAATGCATGATGTACTTTATTTTTTTTAGATAATGTTTAAATGTAATATATATTGGTATTTTTCCTAAATGAGTGAAAATAATTTTTTTAAATGCTTTACATGCCAAAACATAGTTTCAAAACCTTTGAAAATTTATATTATTTTTTGCCTCTATGTTTTCATGTTTTCAAAAAAAATATATAATTTTTTCCAATGTTTTAAAAATATTTTTTTAAAATTATTATGAGAGATAAAGTATATTTTTAACTTCTAAAGTGTATTTTTAAACTCCAAAGAATTATTTTTTATCTAATTCATTGTTCTTTAACATATATTATACTTGATGTAGTAAATTATTCAAAATATACCATCATTCTTATTTCTCTAGATGAATTCTTCAATGTCAATATATTTTGGAGTAATGATATATCATAGCCTCGGTATTTCTTAAAAATTAACTAGTTATAAATATAAGCTATATTCCAATGTTTCTCGTCTATGAGAACTCTTAATTTATTTCCTTGGAAGGATGTTTTTTCACTTATCTGAAATACATTTATTGATTTGGAAAGTTATTGAGTTAAAAATTTCAACATTTATATATATGGCATGTATAACATATATATTATTTTCTTGATTGAATGTCATTTATCTAGAATGATTCTTAATATATTTGGATATCCTTATATCTTCAATGGGTGTATCTTTTGATTATTTTGAATGATTGTTTTATGTGATTCGACAAGGAAACGATATGAAACTCAATTTATTTTCATGTGTTTTTATGATATAAAAAGGGAATAAATTTTAATTTAATGATTAAAGAATCCTATTTTATTTCTATGGGTTCATTTTAATTTGATAATTGAGATATTTTCAATATGAAATAGTATGTTTGGATAACGATACTGTGGGGTACTATATAAACACCTAATTTATTAGTTTTAAGATTATATATCATGAGAAAAGTATCTATGAGTACATTATTGTTTCTCATAACCATTTTCATTTATTGTGTGGCTCATAAAAGTAATGTTTTCCAATACTAAGGACTGTAAAAAATTTCAATGATGTCCAAGATTTAATGTAATTGTCATTATCATGATATGTTTTTAGAGATTATGTATATTGACTAATGTGTCCAAACTCTTTTGAATGACTCGTTGTGTTATGCTAATACTTATTACATGATTTATGACCAAGCTTTTTTTGGTAAAAATGTTGTTATACATATTCGATATATCTATATGATCTTATTCTGTCCTCTATAGATATTTGATTATTATCCCATATGTTTACATTTATGGAAAATTAATGATAACCCCTTTCTTAGGATACCATTTTCCATGGATACAAATTGAGTATAACTTATAATTATTATAGGAGTCAATTATGACTCAATTAAGTTAAAATGCATTCAATTATGGTCAAATAAATATATTATATACTTAGTCATCAAAGACATTTAACCTTCCATTCAAAGTATTGTGATATTATATTGTTATTTTTAATGTCCAAATGATTTAAATAATCCAAATAGAAATATATTTATCTATATTCCATTATTGTAATTGAGTCTAATCATCTAGATTGTGGTACGAAATAAGAATGTTCAATAACTCAACCCCTACCAATCAACTTGGTCAAGACCTATAACTATTCATTAGTTAACCTATTGATGAATCATAACACTAAATACCCATCTCACAACCTGCTTATTGACACCCAATAGCATTCCCTATATATTATCGAACATCCCTTCATACACCTATAATTTAATTCTAACCTGTCAACCAATAATTTGTTTCACAATTTAATCATGTATAATTTATCAATATCCTAATCTCACCTATAATGGAATCCACTATATTTCATAGCTGTAATCAAATTTTTATGTATCTAAATCATCATAGACTCACCACTGCATTGAGACACAATAACCATTTTTTCCTTAACTAATTGATTACACAAGAGGTGGGTCTAATTCCCCTTCCAATCCATTCATCAGAATCCATTTCTTCAGACCAATTTTCTTACAAACCAAATACTAACTAAACCACATTGAAACCCAATTCTATGTTATGAAGTCAAAATTTGTAACCCTAATTTGGTAGCTATGTCACATATATCTTATTAGACTCTCAAGCCCATAATATCTATGATTCCATCCAAATCACCACACAAATGTCCCCGAATTACATTTCCTACTCAGAGATCACATCTATAATTTAATCCAACCTCAAAAGAGTATATGTAAACAATAATGAGATATGCGTCCATATCACCCATTATCCTCTGGAGAAAGCCCCAACTACTATAACATTATCCCAATGAGGTAAAAATATTGCTACCAATAACTCGTTTCATCCATAATACATACCCTAAGCCTCTAAAAACACATATATCTTATTTGACCCCTTTGAGACATAATCAATTGGTTAATACATACTAATAAAATATAAATGAGCATTTTACATAGCTCTAAAAGGTTCAATGGAACCCAATTTCACAACATAGAGTTCTATAGATTCCAATCTATTTTATATTAAATTAAGTAATTAAATAATCCTGAAAATGAATTCATTAATAAAATTATGGTTAAGTATTATATGAATCAACTAACTCTGTAATAGATTTATATACATAAGAAACATTTAAAACATAATAGGGATACCAACTCTAAGACACACTAAAATATTATAAATCCAATATCATGCCACAACATACATTAAAATTAATTATGAAAGACATATATTTAATTTTTCTTATAATTATAACAATTATATTTAATAAAATAATTTAATCCAATGTAGAATCACAGTTAGAAACACATTTAGACACCCACTACACTTGAGCCATGTCCAATAATTTGTGTATAATCCATTTTTTCACACACTACAATAAAAATAATCATCAACTAACATCTAACTAATTGTTAATCTATACTGAATTAGAAAAAACATTGAAATATAATCGAACAATGATTATTCACATAGAGAAATAGTTATGAAATTCATTTATCCATATAGTTTATCCTCAACCCAAAACCAAAATACATCTTTAATTATGTGTAATTATAGAATACTATATCAAAGTATTTATTGAATCCCTAACCCAGCATTTCAAAAAATAATACTCTATGTAGAATATGATGTGTGAAAGATGATTAGGGAGACCATATATATGAATAAATGTATGAAATTTCAATGGACAAACCATCATCAATGGGGGAAATGAGATTGTAATTTTGAAGATAAAATATAGTTAACATTTACTCCCTAAAACTTCTATATAAAATAAAATATAAAGGGTTCTGGCCAAAGAATTAGTGAGATGAACCAAGTTAATTGACATGTCCATGATTGTAATGCTCTGGATTTTAGATTATATTTATGTTTGATAGATAAATGAATTCATTCACATTGGTAGTACGAAACTATAAAAATTTATATATTTATTATAAATTATAAAATAAATAACTTGATATGGAATTCAAATGATATAATATTTTTATAAATAATTTCTAATTTGCAAAAAAAAATCTTTTTATCATAAGGGGCTATTTAGAAAAATTTTATTTATGTGAATTTGTTTTCTCATATTTTATTAGATAAAATTAATTCAGATTATTAAACATATGAGACAACATTTTTACTCATTTATAAAATTAATTTATTAGACATAATTTTTTTTAAATTAATATAAATATTTTTCAATGTAAAAATATATGTTTTTTCTAGAAATCATCTTTTAAGAAAGAAATGTGATTTCATATTAATAAATAAAATTTACAACTATAAATGGCTGATTTAAATAAAATATTTTGATAATATATTTCATAAAAATATTTCAACATTCGTATAAATGTTTTTATTAGTAAGAATATTCAATAAAAATCAATTTTTTTGATTAAAATAAAAATACACTAAGAAAAGTTTCCACTATTCCCATAAAGATTATTTTAAAATGAATTTCCATCAATTATATGATTTAAATTTATAAAATGGTCTCCGTATTTGGAATAATATTTTACTGCATTGGAAAATATTCCAATTTCATTTTTTTCATTATGAATAATAAATTAGGTAAATCATTGTTTCCATAGTAAAGGTTAGAATGATTCACATGGGGGGTGGACAGAGATATAAGGTCTTAAATATTTCTAAAATATGGATAAAATAAATTAGTTAAATTAAATTATACCAAAATTTATCATATTTCTTATTTATATTTTCCTAGGTTCCACTTTCACATTAATATTAATTTAATATATTTTTATCTACATGTATTCACAAGAGTGCCACCCAAATCACTTATAAAAGGGAACCCGTTTCTTTCCTTATTTCCCAAAAATGAAAATTTTATTTCATAAAATAAAATTTTAAATATATTATTAACATACCATCCCAATACTAGAACTTATGCTCATCCCTGTGGAGAAAACATTGAATTCTTAAAGTGTAATCCAAATTAGGTTTCCCAAAAAGATGTATAACTTTTCTAGATATGTCTTTAGAAAAATTCTTCATAGTCCTCCAATAAATATTATATCAAATATTTAAATAAAAATATAGTAATTAATAAAATATAATTTTTTTTATGTTAATGTTATTACCATTTTCAACTATCTTTTCCATCCTTTTAGTAATGATAGTTTTGATCATGAATCTGTTGGGAGAACCCCCTCCATGAAGCGACGTGATTTCTTTCATTAATCTATTAAATGGATTGTAATATGGATTTATTAACATAATAGATATAATATTTAGGATATTATTATGATTTTTAATGATATAAAATTACTGACTATTCATTCTTTATGTTTGTTATAAAATGAAAAAATTAATTATGTGTAGGTGTAAACTATCATCTCCATGATGTGATGCAATTCATTTTTCATAGCCAAATTTTATGAATGATTCACAATGAATATATAATGTATAATTATGATAATTCTAAAATGATTATGAATTTTTATAATAGGAAAACCTGAAGGTTCCATGGAATGGAATAGTGAAACCAAAACATGCATGTGAAAAACAACTTAAAACACAAAATGTTGATTTTACTAAAGAATTGTTTATAATTGGGGAATTGAATTTTTTTAGTACTTTAATATTGTAATATAATAAAGAATATGGTTCATTTATATATGGATAATAAATTTAAATTTTTTATATATTTTCTTATAAAGGATTATGAGGAATGTGAGGACCTGTGGTAAGGGGTTAGGTTGAAATCTAGATTTTATACAGGGTTATTTATACAAGAATCCCCTATGGTGGAATTATATTCTATTTATATCTTAAACTCCAAACACATTATAGTAAAATGGTTATTTCTAGTTTTATATTTTTTCTTTTCATTATCCTCTCTATAGAATATAAAACAATCATGGATGTTCCTTATGAAATGTTGACATTACTTCGTTCGTTGTTAGTGAAACTTTTATACTATGTTGACGTTCTTTAATATATTTTCAACAATTATAATTTATATTATCCAATTATTATTTAATTTTTTTTCCAAAATATATTAAATTATTTTAAAAGCATATAAAAGGAATTTTTATAATAGTTTTTTCTGAAAATATTTTTTTAGTTTTTGAAAAAAATTGACAAAACATATTTATATTTACATTTACCACCTGAAATAATTTTCATGTCAACATGAAAAATATTTTCATTGGTTGTAATTTTAAAAATTCCAATGTTTATTTTAAAAGATAATAATTTTTTCAATATTGTTGTTCTTTTTATTTAAATTGTTATGGAAATAAAAAAGATATTTTTCACTTGTTTTCAAATAAATGTTAAAATTATTTATTCATGGTATTTATCACCCTTTTCTTCATCTTATGATTATTCATATAATTAAATGTAGAGATGATATGTTCATAAAAACCATATTCTCTATCTTTATGAATTTTTATTATGTGATTCTATACTCATTATGAAAATTATTTTTTAAAGGGTTATTATATGAGAAATTGTTGAATGATCTTATAATATTATGGAACACATATATATAGTTTTCATTATTTGATGGGTGGGTTCATTAAATAAATAAAATGAATTGGATAATGATTGATATCAAATAATATTATTTGATGTTGGTAGGGAGTGAACCCAATCCCTAGATTAATAGAGGATATTGGTTTCACCCTATCAATTATGTGACTTTATCAACTATATGATGATATTCATATTAGTGAACCAAGGAAAATTATGTTATATATGGTTCTTGTTATTATGAAATGATTACTATGATATGTTCTGATACTAATGATATCAATTATTGATTATAATTTATTAATGATGATTCCTCACTCCTATGACTAATGTATTATGAAATGCTAATGCTTTATACCATTACTCATGATTAATGATCTATAACCTACTAAGGATGAACTTATTAATATATTAAAATTATATCATAACATAAATATAATCATATGCATAAAAAATATCATTTATTATCATCTCCCATTGTTATAATTAAGGATAACCCGATATCCCCATTTCATATGTATAATTTTTCCCTAGGTAATGAAGATTATTTTTATGTATGATATGTCTAATAAGGGTACAATGGGGGTGAATGTTTTTTGATATGTTGAAAATATTTCCTCAAATAATTTGAGTATTTATCAGTATCTTAATATCCTAAACCATTTTGGTTATGGGGAAATAAGTAATATGAATTATATTTATTTTTCGTTTAATATGATTTAATATTTTGTACATTATTCACTAGTCACCTCATGTACTGACTAGATATCCAGTATTACTTTATTGGGTACCCTACATTCTACTAGAAACTCGGTACACCACCAATTGGTGTCTAGTGGTGGCCCAAGAGGATCTCCCCTTATAAAGTTAACTATGTACCCAATGCCACTATACGAGTTAACTAATGTCCCCATTGTGTAATTTCAATAGTGAGGCCACCTTGGTATTTCTCTAAAGATCATCCTACAACTATAAGTACGAATTAATCCTTCAATAAAAACAAGAATCACATTATATAGACGCTAAAATAATATTATTTAAAATTAAAATTAAAATTATTTAATAGATCATTTAAAATGGATAAAAAATTATAACTTCCTTAGAAATCTTGCTTGTAAAACCATGGGTTACGAAAATTCTTCATTTTATGATTTTTTCAACAAACCCTTATAAGTTATTGTATCCTTAATCATACATAGTTAACTGAACTAGGTAAAATACGTCCATTTTACCTATATAGCTCTACTAACATTGATAAAATATTGCAATCCAAGGATTTTTTATTTATATATTAATTATTCAAGACACTATGTTAAGGAACAACATTATCCAATGTCAATTACATAGTTAAAGACCTTATATTTTTCTAAATTGGATCCTATAACTGTGATGGATCCACTTCATCAATGGAATTACCCTCATAGGAAAGGTTCACCTGACCATTTTCCACTCAATAAAAATATTTCCATGACTCTGACATTATCCATATTTAGATATGGTATATAATCATGAACCCCTTTGATAAATGGAATATTTCATCATGTTGAGGGTCACATACATGGAAATATTAACTATTGTATGGATTCTCAAAGAATGTTAAATCATATGTAATTTTGAAAATAGATATCCCACATCTCTAGGAACGGGTGGAAAATATCCCAATCTAAATATACATTATTTATAACGACCCATAATATACATACATTTTTAATACTTAAAACTTTAAGCACGCTTATTACAACATATAACAAAACCATGAAAGGACCTTATAGGTATAGTGTGTTCAGAAACTAGGAAACATAAACAGTTGGTTCATAAAGCGTCTACATTGTCTCCCATTTATTTCATCATATCTAGAGTCCCTCTTGGCATATCCTACTTAATAACCTTCTTCCTGACCTGGGGGAAAGAAAACATTCAAAAGGGTGAGCTCAAATGCTCAGTAAGGGTAAAGAAAAGAAATATCAATCACATCATATTGATAAGAACATAACATTTTGGAAATCTTTACCTGCAAAAGAGATCATAATTTCATGACATGGGATAAATCATAGTAGTGAAATGTCATCCCAATAATCATAACATAAAACATCAAACTTTGTGTCATACACACATAATCATAGAGAATCATTTCTTATTAGTCAAGACTCATTGCCAAGACTATATTAGTGGACAAAGTCCATTGATGAACCGAGTTCATTCCTCATTTCAGTCCTGTTTCACTGAACCGGTTTAACCTGCCGTTCCACCCATGTTTATCTCATGAGATATAAAATCATTACCCAATGGATTGTAGGGAGATATAGGTCACACCCATCTCATAATGATACCATTATTATGTGTGCCACAAAATCAAAAATCATACATCATTGCAAAACCCATGTAATAAAAATGGGAATCTTAAACATCATGCCATCATAACATAATCCACATAAGATAAAAGAAAATCATAAAAATAATTCCATCATAACATAATCAAATCAATGTAAAAATAGGGATAGAAACAGAACCCTCTATTATCTTAGATGGAAAATAATTTTGCTAATACACTTGAACTCCATTCTTGAAGAAAATATACTTTCTACTTCATAAACATTTTTCCTTTCATAACATGTCATACAATTTTAAACTAAAATAAGTTGATTACAAATAAAAATGAAAAAATATAAAGGAATATTTTTGGAAATAATGTATTAAAAAATCCATTCATGTTGTATAAGTTAAAAAAACATTCTTCTCATACTTCTGCCAGAAAAGTCAAAAAGTACCTCGTACAAAAAAAAACAAAAGATTCCTTTCATATATTTTACTAAAAACTCACCAAAGGGTAAAATTGGATATAAACTATTGTATAAGGATATAAATATTACATATTGAGGAAACATGGATTTGAATGATAAATATTCCCCTGTAAATTTTGAAGTATAAACAATCTCGGATAAAAATTGAGATTGCGAGATTTTCCCTTACCTTAGGTCTGATTTGCTTCGTAAGTGACCGAACCTACTGTATAATGATTTAAATAATGTCATTGACTTATTTCAGAATCATACTCATTTTTATGATATCATATATGGTCATATTCTTAGATTCTTATTAGTAATATTTCATTGTTACTTGTTATTCGTGTGTTTATTGCTTTTTGTTCTTATGCATGTTTTGTCGAATAAATTATTATTCTAATTTTTCGATTATAGATACCTCATTTCCAGAATATTATTAGTGTAATATATATCATATTAATTCATTCAATTCATTTATATAATCATTATGCAATGATGATCATGTAGAACGAGTCGCATCACATCGGGGAGACGGTATTCCGTACGTAGGAACAAGCAATGATATCTTTCCCATGATCGTGAAATTGTAATGGAGTGTATGTATAATATTTCATAATAGATATCACTTTAAAATAATAATATATATTAATTATTTAAACCATTATACCCATCCAAGTAAGGTGGTGGTGGAAAATAGATTACACCACGGCATGGAGACGGTATTCCGTACGTACGCACGCGCGGTGATTTCATTTTTCGTAGGATCAATAGATGGTGAAATAGGGTTTTTTCATACTTATAATAACATATAAGTATATGAGTGATACTGATTTTATTACTTCATAATGAAAGAACTAAATAAGAAGAAGTGGAAGAAGAAATAAATTTGAAAGAATCGGTAGCAGACATTTCCTCTTCTTTGAAGCGCCTCTTTGAGACCTCCTTTTAGGGCTCTAAAATTGGTCTTTGAGGAAGACCAGGACCTCTAGGATTTTTCTAGGTAAGTGGAGAGGATAAATTGGCAGGGTTTGGACGAGCCTTAAGGCTCAAAGTGGTGTGAGGAAGAGAGGGAGGAGGTGCCCTTTTATAAGGGAGGAGAGGGGCACCTTTGGAAAAACTAAAAATATTATTTTATTATACAGTCATATTCGGTTTTAAATAGCTCAAAATTGATTTATTTCTAAGATAAGGCGGGGATGGGTCGAAATAATCTCATACAATAGAATTTAGACAAGTTTAGGTTCCTATTTTATCATTATCATTTATATTTAACTTTAAGTTAAATAATTTTACTATTACCGTGTCTTTTTGTGTTATTACACTATAAGGTTAATTAACTTAATATAACAAGCAAAACTAACCCCAAGTTGTTTATTATTAATATATATAACCTTATATAAGTCCTTTGGCAGAACCATATATTTTTAGGAATAAAATATCAATTAATAATATAATATTCATTTTAAAAACTATTTTATGTCAATTTTGACACTATTTAGTAATTGATTTTTTTGAAACTAATAATAGTCATAATAGTTAGCAAAAATTAAAATAAATCCACAATAACATGTCATATTAACCTATAAAATTATTGTAATTCATAAAAAGTCTAAAATTACAATTATTTGGGTATTTATAACATCAATTATGTCAATATTTCATTAATGAAGTAATTTATCCATCATCATTGTGTCATAAATAAATTACATTATTTAATGTCTAAAAATTACAAATAAATTATTATTATGTAGAAAATCTTTTTATATTTCTAATGAATATTTATAGTCGAATTGATCTCATGTATAACCCTATATAAAAAATTATTTACTTATTAAACTATGATTTTAACTATTTTAACCCTTCTTTAAATAAATTAATAATAAATGTCCTAATCTAATCCCAGTGGGCCTAAATGGTCATATTTTATTCCTAAGGTTGTTTTTGGTCGAATTAAACTTATCCAATAGAATTAGGACATGTGTTAGGGTAATAATCATATCATTTTTACTCGTAATTACCCTATTTACTTTTAACCATGGTAAATACAAGTAAAAAGTAATTATTCACCAAAAATTATTTTCATCTCATTGAACCACATTTTACATAATGACATCAAACGAGTCTCTCGGAATTTTAAATTCCACTCACAAAAGCGGTAAAATTATGTTTTATGTAAATTTGCAAATTCTCCTAGGAGGTGGGTAAAAGACGGTCAAAAGTTCAATAAACTTTTTATATATCTAAAATTATTATAAAATGACTCCAATGAATTTCATTTAACTTATATAGGTATTATGTATTAATTTTGACCTAAAATAAATTTAAATAAAATAAATAATTATTTAAATAAAAATTCGGTTTGTAAAGAGTAACCCAGTGTTTTCACTATTCATCAAAAATTGAAAGTTTTCAGAAAAATACCAAAATTTCACCCTAGGCTAATTTCGATATTCCGAATCCATAAATGAAGCCTATTTTGAAAAATAAAATTTATAAAATTTCAAAAAGTGGGTATTACTATTCATAACGGCTAGTTTTAATAATATTTTAATAGCATATCGTTGTTCAGTGAAACTCGGTATTGCGTACGACCCAAGCTATCAAGGAAGGTCACGGTTGCGTGTAAAGAAAGAAAAGATAGTGTTGTATGTAGTGAAATATCCCTTTTAAGATTTATATAACATACAAAAAATATTTCTCATAAAAGTCTCGGGTGTTACATTCTACCCCCCTTAAAATGAATTTCTCCCTCGAAAGTCGTCATTTGTAACAAACAGATGAGGATACCACTCCCTCATCATATCCTCAATCTCCCATGTAGCTTCTTCTAATTGGTGGTTCCTCTATAAAACTCTCACCAAGCGAGTGGTCTTGTTCTGTAGGACTTTTTCACTACCATCTAGAATCTCTATCGGTTGTTCTTCATGAGAAAGATCTTGCTCCAGCGTTACAACTTCTGAGATGAGGACATGTGAAGGATTAGGTATGTACTTTGTCAGGAGAGATACATGGAACACATTGTGAACTTGAGAGAGATTCGGTGGAAGCTCCAATCGGTAAGCTACCTTCCAAACACGATCCGGAATTTGAAAAGGACCGATATATCTAGGGCTCAACTTTCCCTTCTTTCCAAATCTCATTACCCTCTTCCAGGGAGATATTCGTAAGAACACTTTATCACCCACTTCCAACTCTAGATCTTTTCTTCGATTGTCGGCATAACTTTTTTTTCAACTCTGAGCTGATCTTATGTGTTGTGGAATAGATCAGACCTTTTCTGCTATCTCATCAACAAGATCCGGTCCTAATAGCTTTCTTTCCCCAACTTCATCCCAGCAAGTTGGAGTCCTGCATTTCGTTCCATAGAGAGCTTCATAAGGAGACATTTGAATACTATTGTGAAATCTATTATTATAAGAAAATTCCACCAAAGGTAGGTGTTTATCCCAACCACCTTTGAAATCCATAGAGCAAGCTCTTAACATATCTTCTAGAGTTTGAATCGTCCTCTCAGACTGACCGTCTGTATGGGGATGATAAGTAGTGCTGAAACTCAACTCTGTATCCAGAGTATTCTGAAGACTTCGCCAGAACTTTGAAGTAAACCTCAGATCCCGATAAGATATAATAGAAAGTGGTACCCCATGAAATCTTACCACTTCCTTTACATATATCCTGGAAATCTGATCCAGAGTGAAATCCTCTCTAATAGCTATGAAGTGTGCAGACTTTGTAAGACGATCAACTATGAACCAGATAACATTATTGCCTTTGGATGTTTTAGGAAGTCTGGTGACAAAGTCTGTAGTGATGTTTTCCCATTTCCATTCGGGTATGGGTAATGATTGTAACATTCCCTTAGACTTCTGTCTCCTAGATTTAACTTGTTGACAAACCAAGCATCGAGAGACATATTCAGCAACATCTCTTTTCATGCCATCCCACTAGAAGTACTCTTTCTGGTCCCTATACATCTTCGTACTTCCAGGATGAATAGAGAATGAAGAACTATGAGCCTCATCTAGCAGCTCCTTCTTTAATTTGAGGATGGTAGGAACACAAACCCGATTCCTGAACATTATTATCCCATCACAATCAAGGTTGAATTCAGGAACATTTATCACCTTCTTTTGTAACTCTAAATCTTCTTTCTGTGCCTCTTTAATCATCACATGTATAGATGGTTGAACATTAATTTGAGAAATATAAAATTTTTGTCCCTTTACATTATAATTCCAAGATCCATCCTTTGTAAATCCATAAATATTGGATCTTTTGTGATCCTCATCATGGATAAACTGGCATGGTCTTGTCAACTTAATGTGTCTTCCACCTTGTTTTCTTTCCCAGGGTGGTAGTGGATTGAGCAGTCGTAATCCTTAATCAGCTCCAACCATCTTCTTTGGCGCATATTAAGCTCCTTTTGTGTGAAAATATACTTTAAACTTTTATGATCAGTATAAATGTCACAACTTTTTCCATAATTATAATGCCTCCAAATCTTTAATGCAAAGATTACCGCAGCTAACTCCAAATCATGAGTTGGGTAATTTTGCTCATGGATTTTCAACTATAGTGAGGCATAAGCTATCACCATATCATTCTGCATGAGAACAAACCCCAATCCCTTCTTGGATGCATCACTGTAGATCACAAACCTTTCTCCACTACAAGGAAGTGTGAATACAGCTACACTGGATAACCTTATTTTCAACTCCTTGAAATTCACATCACATTCCTTCGTCCAAACATACTTAACTCCTTTACGAGTCAACTTGGTGAGTGGATAAGATAATCATGAAATATCATTCAAAAAACGTCGATAATATCCAGCCAAACCAAGAAAACTTCGGATCTCAGTTACTGTTGTTGGTCTTGACCATCTTTCAATAACCTCTGTTTTTGCTGGATCCACAGATATCCCCTCTTTTGAGATTTTGTGACCCAAAAATGAATCCTTTTGAAGCCAAAATTCACACTTGGTAAATTTGGCATAAAGCTTCTCATTTCTCAGTGTCTTCAATATAAATCTCAATTGATCTTCATGTTCTTCCTTCCTCTTTGAATATACAAGAATATCATCTATAAAGACTACCACAAACTGATCAAGATAGTCTCTAAAGACTCTATTCATCAGATCCATGAAGATAGCAGGGGAATTAGTAAGACCAAATGGCATCACTATAAATTCATAGTGTCCATACCTTGTACAGAAATCCATCTTTGGTATATCCTCCCTTTTGACCCTTAATTGATGATACCCTGAACGAAGATCAATCTTGGAAAAGTATTGAGCTCCACGTAGTTGGTCAAATAAGTCATCAATGTGCGAGAGAGGATATTTGTTCTTGATAGTGATCTTATTAAGTTCTCGATAATCAATGCAGAGTCTCATTGATCCATATTTCTTCTTAACAAACATAACAGGTGCTCACCAAGGTGACGCACTAGGTCGAATGAACCCCTTATCAAGATTCTCTTGGAGTTTCTTCTTCAATTCCTACAACTCAATTGGGGCCATTCTATAAGGTGTCATTAAAATAGGTAAAGCACCTGGTACAAGTTCTATTGAAAACTCTACTTCACGATTTGGTGGAAGACCCGACATTTCCTCCGGAAAGACATCGTCAAACTCCTGTACACTGGGCATACTCTTAATAGTGAGTTTTTCACCAACCATTTGAGATAAATAACCTTCTTTTAGTAGAATCAATACCCATAAGATGGAAGAAATTTCCACAGGAAGGTTATATTTATCCTTTCATTGATAGACAATCATAGATTGATATGGAATATGAAATGTGACTTCCCTTATTTGGAAATTGATATGAGGTCCACATAAAGAAAGCCAATCCATGCCATGAATCACATCAAATTCCACTATAGGAAGGATCAAAAAATTTACAGGAAGCACTTTCCCACAAACTTCAATTGGAGTAGAATTATAAACTTTTGATGCGACTGTTGTGCCATTAGGGGTTGTCACAGCTAACTCAACATCTAATTGTTGAGGTAATATGGTGATACCCATAGAAAATTCTTCATAAATAAAGGAGTGGGTGGATCCAGAATCAAATAAAACATTTTGTACTTTAGAATGGATGGTAAGTGTACCTTTTACCACTTCGTTATCATACTCCACATCGTTGATAGAAATTTCATGTGACATTCCTTTGCCTTTAGCCTTAAGAGATTGTTGACGTTGACCATCATCATCAACCCTTGGATTTGGGCATTGATTGGAATAATTCCCCATCTCCTTGCACTTGTAACATTGAAGTGTAGGAGGTGCACTCTGTTTAGCCTTTTCTTTGTTCACATCACTAGACATCTTCTTCCCATCATTGCGGCATTCAAATGCCTGATGACCTTCCTTTCCACATTTGAATCATTTACTTGTCCCTTTAAGACAACTCCCTCCGTGTTTCTTTCCACACATTTAGCATAAGGGAAAACTCATCTTCTTTTCAGTGTGCTATTTAGATTCTCCTTTGAATTCCATTTTCCTCTTCTTATCAAACCCACATGACTGATGGGTTACTTCAATCTTCATCTCAACTTTTAGAGCACATCGAATGATTTCCTCGTAGCTATTGAAGTCCCTTATGGCTAATGCCCTTCTAAGACTTGGTTTTAAGCCACTAAAGAATTGATCGATCTTACTCTAAGGTTGGATAATAATACCAGAAGCGTACCTTGCAAGTCTTGTAATATTTTATTCATAGGTACCGAAAGATTCATAATCCTTTTTCTTTAGTTCAAGAAACTCCTTCTCCATCTTTGTTCGAGGAATAAGAGGGAAGTACTTATTAAAAAATAAGTTCTTGAACTAGTCCCATTCCACAGAATCAATTTCATCTCTTTGCCTCGTATTCTTGATAAGATTCCACCATCGATTAGTATCACCTTCCAAACGATAAACTGCTAGGATGACTTTATCATGTTCAGAACATTGAAGAACTGAAAATATCTTTTCAATACTACTAATCCATTGTTCAGTAACTAATGGATCAGTAGACCCGCTAAATGAATGTGGACACTACCTCATGAAGGATTCAACAGAATGTTGCTCCTTCATTTGCTTTTATTGAAGTCCTCCATGATTCATAGCTTGAGAATGTTGTGTGAGCATGGCTAAAAGATTTTGTATTCCAGCTCCCATAACGTTTGGTTTCTTAGGAGGACAATCATTTCATTGCCCATCGCATTCTTCAATAACATGATTCCTTCGGGTTCCATCCATTGACTAAAACGAAGAAGAATAGTGTGAGAAACACTAATTATAATAGGAAAGCCACATAATCAAGAATAAAATTTCACACTTAAGGTCTTATCATAGGTTGTTCATAGAAATTTTTAAAACACTAAGATCGTGTTCTATGCTTAGACTTATCCTTAGGATTCTTACTAAGGCTTTCACAACCTAGTTTCCAAAGTATGACTATACACTTCCTCTGATACCAACTATAATGACCCATAATTTACATAGATTGATAATACTTCAAAATTGAATCACACTTATTACAACATATAACAAAACCATGAAAGGACCGTATAGGTATAGTTTCTTTAGAAACTAGGAAACATAAACATTTGGTTCATAATGAGTCTACATTGTCTCCCATTTATTTCATCATATCTAGAGTCTCTTTTGGCATATCCTAATTATTAACCTTATTCCTGACCTAGGGAAAAGAAAACATACAAAAGGGTGAGCTCAAATTCTTAGTAAGGGTAAAGAAAAGAAATATCAATCACATCATATTCATAAGAACATAACATTTTGGAAATCTTAACCTGAAAAAGAGATCATAATTTCATAACATGGGATAAAACATAGAAGTGAAATATAATCCCAATAATCATAACTTAAAACATGAAACTTTTTGGCATACACACATAATCATAGAGAATCATTTCTTATTAGTCAAGACTCATTTCCAAGACTATCTTAGTGGACAAAGTCCATTTCTGAACTGAGTTCATTCCTTGTTTCAGTCGTGTTTCACTGAACCGGTTTAACCTTCCGTTCCAACCATGTTTATCTCATGAGATATAAACTCTTTACCCAATGCATTGGAGGTAGATATAGGTTCCACCCATCTCATAATGATACCATTCTTATGTGTGCCACAACATCAAAAATCATACATCATTGCATAACCCATTTAATAAAAATGGGAATCTTAAACATCATGCCATCATAACATAATCCATATAAGATAAAAGGACATCATAAAAATAATTCCATCATAACATAATCAAATCAATGTAAAAATAGGGATATAAACAAAACCCTATATTATCTTAGATGGAAAGTAATTTTGATAAGACACTTTAACTCCATTCTTGAGGAAAACATCCTTTCTACTTCAAAAACATATTTCATTTCTTAACATGTCATACAAATTTAAAATAAAATAAGTTGATTAAAAATAAACATGAAAAAATATAAAGGAAACTTCTTGGAAATAATGTTTAAAAAAAATACATTCATGCCATATAAGTTAAAAAAACATTCTTCTCGTACTTTTGCTGGAAAAGTAAAAAAGTACCTCGTACGAAAAAGGACAAAAGTTTCCTTTCATATCTTTTACTAAAAACTCACCGAAGGGTAAAATTGGATATAAACTATTGTATAAGGATATAAATATTACATATTAAGGAAACATGGATGTGGATGATAAATATTCCCCAGTAAATTCTGAGGTATAAACAATCCCAGATAAAAATTGAGATTGCAAGATTTTCCCTTACCTTAGGTCCGATTTGCTTCGTAAGTGTCCAAACCTCCTGTATAATGATTTAAATAATGTAATTGACATATTCCAGAATCATACTCATTGCTATGATATCATATATTCTCATATTCCTAGCTTCTTATTAGTAATATTTCATTGTTACTTGTTATTCGGGTGTTTATTGATTTTTGTTCTTATGCGTGTTTTGTCGAATAAATTCTTATTCTTCTTTTTGGGATATAGATACCTCATTTCCAGAATGGTATTAGTGTAATATATATCATATTTATTCATTCAATTCATTTATATAATCATTATGCAATGAAGATCATGTAGAACGAGTCACATCACATCGTGGAGACGGTATTCCGTACGTACGCACGAGCGATGATATCGTTCCCATGATCATGAAATTGTAATAGAGTGTATGTATAATATTTCAGAATCAATATAACTATAAATTAATCATATATAGTTCTTATTTACACCATTATACCCACCCAAGTAAGGTGGTGGTGGAAAATAGATTACACCATGGCGGGGAGACGGTATTCCGTACATACGCACGCGCGGTGATTTCGTTTTCTGTAGGATGGATAGATGGTGAAATAGGGTTGTATAATAATTATAATAAAATATCAGTATATTATTGATACTGATTTTATTACTTCATAATGAAACAACTAAATAAGAATAAGTGGGAGAATAAAATAATGTTGAAATAATCGGTAACGGACATTACCTCTTCTTTGAAGCGCCTCCTAGAGACCTCCTTTTAGGGCAATAAAATTGGTATTTGAAGAGGACCAGGACCTCTAGGATGTTTCTAGGGAAGTGTATAAGAGAAATTTTCAGGGGTTGGCCGAGAATGAAGGCTCAAAGTGGTGTGAGGAAAAGAGGGAGGAGGTTCCCTTTTATGAGGGAGGAGAGGGGCACCTTTGGAAAAACTAAAAATATTATTTTATTATAAAGACATATTCGGTTTTAAATAGCTTCAAATAGATTTATTTCGAATATAAGGTGGGGATGGGTCGAAATACTCTCATCCAATATAATATAGACAAGTTTAGGTTCCTATATTAACCTTATCATTTAGATTTATCTTTATGTTAAATAATTTTACTTTTACCGTGTTTTTTTGTGTTCTTACACTATAAGGTTAATAAACTTACTATAACAAGCCAAACGAACCCGAAGTTTTTTATTATTAATATATATAACCTTATCTAAGTCATTTGGTCGAACCTTATATTTTTAGGAATAAAATATCAATTAATAATATAATATTTGTTTTAAAAACTATTTTATGTCAATTTTGACACTATTTAGTAAATGATTTTTGTGAAAATAATAACAGAAATATTAGTTCAAAAAAAGTAACTTAAGTCAATACTAACATGTCATATAAACATATAAAACTATTGGAATTCATAAAAGGTCTCAAATTACATTTATTTGGGTATTTATAACATAAATTATGTCAATATTTTATTAACAAAATAATTACAACATTATCATTGTGTCATAAATAAATTAAATTATTTAATGTCTAAAAATTAAAAATTAAATATAATTATGTAGGAAATCTTTTTATATTTATAATAAATATTTATAGTCTAATTTATCTCATGTATAACTCTATATTGAAAATTAATTACTTATTAAATGTTGATTTTAACTATTTTAACCCTTCTTTAAATAAATTAATAATAAATGTCCTAATCTAATCCAAGTGGGCCTAAATGGTCATATTTTATTCATAAGGTTGTTTTCTGTCGAATTACACTTATCCAACAGAATTAGGACATGTTTTAGGGTAATAATAATATAATTTTTACTCTTAATTACTCTATTTACTTTTAACCGTGGTAAATAAAAGTAAAAAGTTACTATTCAAAAAAAATTATTTTCATCTCATTGAACCAAATTTTACTTACTAACATAAACCATGTCTCTTGGATTTTTGAAATTCCACTCATAGAAGCAGTAAATTTATGTTTTATGTAAATTTGCAAATTCTCCTAGGAGGTGGGTAAAAGACGGTCAAAAGTTCAGTCAAATGTTTATATATCTAAAATTATTATAAAATGACTCCAATGAATTTCATTGAACTTATATAGGTATTATGTATCTATTTTGACCTAAAATAATTTTAAATAAAATAAATAATTATTTAAATAAAAATTCGGTTTTTAAATAGTAACCTAGTGTTTTCACTATTCTTCAAAAATTGAAAGATTTCATAAAAATACCAAAATTTCACCCTAGGATAATTTCGATATTCCAAATCCAAAAATGAAGTCCATTTTGAAAAATAAAATTTATAAAATTTCAAAAATTGGGTATTACTATTCAGAATGGCTAGTTTAAATAATATTTTAATAGCATATCGTTGTTTAGTGAAACTCAGTATTACTTACGACACACGCTATCAAGGAAGGTCACGATTGTGTGTAAAACTAGCCTAGCTAGTGTTGTGTGTAGTGAAAGATCCCTTTGATGATTTATATAACATAAAAACCAAATATTTGTCATAAAAGTCTCGGGTGTTACATTATGGATATACAGATATATATTCATTCTCTCAAGATTCGTTTTATTGGTAATCCCCACACCTTCACATGGGATATCATCTAATGAAAAAAGAATCTTCTCATATATAAAACTAATACTTTACTCATTTCTAGTAATATATCACTAAATATTCCATGTTATATGAACATAAACTTCTAAAAACAACAATACATTTTTATATTTTGTAAAAAAGTAAATATTGGTGCTTTTTACAAGAAGTTAAAATTCATAACATTTCCCATTATTGTATAATATTTAATAGCAAGTTATTTTTTTAAAAATAGATTAATAAAGAAGAAACTGTTTACCTAGGTGAAATTCCTTTTCATATGTGTTAAATAAATGATGTTGAACTAAATTTGATTTATTTCCTTAATTAGGATACTGTAATGACACAATATTAATGTAAATAGATATTACATCACTTTTTGGAACACATAAAACATTATACAAATAGACTTCTAAAGACAATACTACTTCAGTGCCTTTAGAATCATAAAAACATACACACTAAAATTTTAGAAATCTACAATATCTTCCACTAGGTTCTTCATGACTATCACCCTTTTTAGACACATGAAATATAATACTTATCTTTCTAACTTGGAGAAGGATAAATTAAAGGGGTGAGCATAGATGTTATGTATGGGTAAACCAGGTAGATATGTAAGCATACAAATGAGTATAGGGGTTTGATATCAAAATGATAATGTTATAAGATCAGTCCCATCATATGAAAGATCATAAACATTCTTAATGAAATAGATCTTGCTATTCATAAAACATGAATCAAATAGAAATAAAGAACATAAGTTGTGAAATCATTACTTATGAATAACACTTTGATGTTTGGCATGTATAAACATGTGTATCATTTTGTATAACATGATATGAATTTATAGAACATATCTTGGAACATTACATACTAGGTAGGACACATCACCATCCCCAGTATTTGTTGTTTACATGTAAGGGGTCGGGTTTCCCCATATTCTTATAGAAGATTGGGGTGTCCTATCTTCCCAAATTGGATTTGATTTCTCCATCTTCTCATAGTGGATTGATTTCCCCTATCTTTCCTACTAGATCTAGTATCCCCATCTTCCATCATTAGGGTGAATACAACATCCTGGTGAGACACACCACCATCCCTAGTCGTAGACCTTTCCTTTTAAGTGATTAGGTTTCCCCATCTTCTCATAGTGGATCAAGCTTGTTGACTTGATTCCTTTAATTATCTCATGATATTTAAATATATACCCAATGAATTGGATGGATATATATATCCCACTCACCATATATTAACATCATTAATACATATTCCACAATATTATAATACATTCATCATATCCTGACCCGTAAAATGAGATTAGTTTTTTAAACATCCTATCAGAACCCATTAAATGAAATGTGTATCATTTAAATTACATCACATCATAAACTATGTAATATAGATAGGTTTTATAGTTATTTCAGGAAATAAAAACCCATTAAAATAATAGGTTTTCAAAATCATATAACCCATGAAAAATAAACGGTTGTCATAAGAATCGTTTTATCAAAACATAATCTATTCAAGAAATAATATGAATGGAGGATTTAGATCATTTCCTAGAAGGGATTCAGTAACATAATTGGATTTTATATTAGATGGAAAATAACATGGATAGATATTTGGACAACCTTTATTAATGAATATATCCAAACTTCTATTAATTTTTTTAAATATAAAACCATTAAAAATCATGTTTTTTAAATTGTGTTGAAAACTTATAGAGTAAGCTTGACATCATTTTGAAAATATTTTCCTGTGAATAATTATTATAGAATATTGAAAACATTTTAAATCTGTTTACATTAAAAAACATATAAAATAATCCAGCAAAAATTAAACCACCTTCTTTATAACATATGGAAAACATATAAAAAACTAGAAAACGTTTTGAAATCCATTTCCCATGAAAATTGGAAAAGAAGATGGAAAAAGTTTTAAAAACAATTTCATTGAAAATACATTGAATACATATAATGAATCATTGAATCCTTTTTAAATCCTTTTTGATTTGAATTACATTGATAATCAATGAATTGTACCTAAATTGTTTTTAGAAAATATTTTTATGAAAGGAAACAGATTTACGACCCAAGAGGGGGTTATATTTGGATTTCATATAAATAATTTCATAACTATATTATTTACCAGATGGTGTAAAAAATGTACAAATATATTAATATATCATGAATTACTATAATATAATAAATTTAATCAGATTTCTTGAAATACGTGTCATAATATTTTACAAATTGTATCATAATCATAAACAATCACGATAAACTAAGATATTATTTCAATAAGCACCTTATTACTTGGTAACACTGAATCACAGTCCCCATTTAATAAATTAACATTACATGAATATAAAAAATTTAAATTAATTATATTCATGATATAACATATCAAATTTTTTATATACAACTCATGGAAAAATATATGAGCATAACATTGCATGGGTCACAATGAAGGGAAATTGAGACCAAATTATTTTATGAATTTGGGTAACATTAGAAACATATACCCCATGAAAGAAAGGAACCAAAAATGGATATTTAGGTAAAATTAAAATTATATGAATAATATAATACATTCATTTCCCTTATACATACCACACAAAATAAATGGGTGGAGAATGAAGAATGTATCTCACAGAAATAATAAGTTAGAAAAAATTCCATTACCTTGTGTTTTGACATTCCTAGTACACATTCCAAAATCCTATATAATGAATAAAAGTTTATTATAATAAATTTAACAATCCATATTCTTATATCTAATAACACTTATTTTTTATTATGACATTATATTACATTCTTGTTAACAATTTCATGTTAGGGTTACGCTTCAGGTAAAATTTGATTAGTTTTTCACTTGTGTCAATATTTGTTATATAGTTGGTCCCTATAGTTATATCTTGATATCAAGAATGTAAAACATAATATAAATATCATATATATTCATTATATGTATATTATAATAATATATTGAATATATAGGTGTGAAATGGAATACACCATTCATGGAGATGGGAGGTCGTACATACGGATGAGCAGTACTTCTGTTTTATTGATGTGTTGAATGAAAGAATTAAATGAAATATATATATTTGAATATAATAATATAATATCATTAAATTATCATTACTATTTTATATATATATATATCATATATGTTCACTAAAAATATCCTTAATACAATTCATACAGGGTGTGAATGAATCACATCGCATTGAGGGGGTGGTAGTCCACACATCCTCAAACGAAATTGTCATACTTACACAAGATGGAAAGAATAAGGGTATGTTGTAAATAGAAATTAAATAATCCAAAAGTAATTATAAATTAAAAACATATCATATATAAATATATTTTCCATCATAATTTCTACTATGATAGGTGATAATGGAAAAATGAACAAACATCATTTTGTTAGGCGGTTGTTCGCCATACACGTAAAAAGAATTTTTGTTACCCATTAGATGGACGAGTGTGTAAGTGTAAGTGTAACTCATAGAATAAAAAAACTATTCTATTTGGATATTTATTTTGTTATAAAATAATTTGATAATAAGACTTTGGGGGTGGATAAAGGAACTAAATGAAAGGATCTTGAGGGAGGGTGTCACCTCTCCATCCAACATTATGATTTTTATTAAGGGAGGAATAGAAAAACAATACAAACAAATGACCCTACCTAAGGAGGACGAATGTATTGTAGCCCAAGGGAATCACCCCGTATAAGGATCACCCCCTCTGGTTTAAACTTAGAAACATTAGAAAGGCAAAAAACTAGGAAACCTAGAGATGCAAGAGAGGCTAGATAGTCTGGCACTTTGTTACCCTCCCTCCATGTTTGTGTGACTCTCACGTAGTTGTTGAGTAGAAGCATCCAATTCTTCATGGTAATGGAGATGGACCAGTGAATGGTTCCTTTACCTTTTAAGACATCATGGATAATCTTGGAGTCAGTTTCCACCTCATTAATTATAATATCCCTCTCCTTGCAAATGGTGAGGCCAGAGAGAACCGCATTAGCCTTCGTCCGAATTAGAGTGCCACTCCCATAATAAACCGAGAAAGCCATCTCCACTCTCCCCCGACAATCCCAAATGACCCCTCATCCGCACATCACACCCATACCACAAGAGCCTCTTGTGTTGAGTTTGAGGCCATCCCTAAGAGGTATCCACCGGATCCATCTCCCCATTAGATTAGCAGCATTCTGTGCACCAGCACTCCTTGAACCGTAGAGCGCACAAAGGGACGGTGCCTCCTTCCTGATGCTTTCCAGACTGACCAAATCATACAAGAGACACCTGTTTTTTTTGCCACAACCGACCTACCTGAGAATGTAATCCCCTCGAACCGATCACGATTCCTTGCCTGCCATAAAACCAAGCATCCCACAATGAAAATGACATGCCTCACCGCCATGTCTGTTCATGCGCCAATGGCCCCCTGGACCCAATGCTCCATGAAGAGCTCGTTGTTAACACCTGGATTTCCATACTCCATGATAATTTCGAAATATCTCCAAATATGACGAGCCCATTCACCCGTGAAGAAGATGCGACTTAGTCTATCTTCATTTTTGAACACGCAGCATTGGAAACGGAAAACCATGCTGATTCCCAACCGTTTAATGTTATCATCAGATATAAGGGCATTAATACGAAGCCTCCAGGAAAGGAAACTACTTTTATTGGGTACTCCATTACCCCATACCAGATCACTCCATCCATCGTGTTGCCCCAAGGAGGAGTTCAATCTCCATAACTTCTTCGGACTGAAAAAACGCGAGGATGAAGGAGCGTAAATGCACCTATCCTGCTCAGAGCTCTTGAAAATCGAGTCGTAAACCACATTTTGGTTTGTGTCCAACAATGATATGATGAAGTGAGGGTATAAGCTCGCCTACCTGAATGAGATGGTAGGGGCCGGGCATCCTGGGTACCTCAACACCGAGCCCGACTAATTAATATGCCAGAAGGAAATAAGGCCCTCCCCGATGATCCATTGGGAGAACGAGAGAAGCGTTGGTATGATATTACTCAACGAAGTCCATAATGGTGACCCATTAGCTGAGGAACATGAACCACCAACCTTGTATTGCTGCAAAATGAGCATCCCCCAGAGGGTACAATCCTCAATGTTTTCCCATGCAAGCTTCGCCCGCATGGAGTGAATCGTTCCTTCCAGACTCCGGACGTTAATCCCTCCTTCGCTACTGGGCCACGCCATTCTGCGCCATGACACCCATTGCCTCATCCTTTCAGCCACTGCATCCCATATGAATCACACAAAAACTCTATCAATGGACCTGATCACTCCCTTTGGAACAATTACAGAGGCCATGGCCTGCACTAGAATTGCTGATAGAACGCTATTTACCATCGTAATCCACCCCCCAAAGGATAGGAAGCAATTTTCCAGTTTAGAATTTGATCCGTGATTCTCCCGACCACTCTGTCGAAGTCCCCGGTTCGCAATGTTCCTAGAAAAATAGGTGTACCGAGGTATTCCATAGGAAAAGAGCCCCGTCCCATACCCAGAATGCTGCCCATCCTGTCCACCCTACTCAAACTACACGAACTTGGTACAAAGAAGTTACTCTTAACTTTTTTCACCATTTTCCCACCCCAGTTCCTATACTCCTCAAGAATCCTGTTGAGCTCATTAAGAGATATCTCTCCCGCATTCATGAATATCACTGTTTCATTCGCATACATAAGGTGTGATACCGTTGGGAGGCTATACTTCCTCCGATATGGCACAATTTCCCCATCGGATACGCCCATGTTGATCAGCTTTCTCAGGGCATCTTTCACGAGGATAAAGATACTCGGAGATAATGTATCCCCATGACGCAGTCCTCGCACAGACTTGAAGAATCCCTGAGACCTCCCCATGAACGATAAATCCATCCAAGTTGAATAATCACACCTGAAAATCATATCGCAGACCCATTTTGATAACCCCATTGTGGCCAACACCCTATTGATAAAGCCCCACTCCATCATTTCATAAGCCTTATTCATATCCAACATAATAACCAGGTTAGAGCCCTGAGATTTAGTATTCAAATCTCTCAGAAACTCTTGCTTCAAATCCACCACTCCCTGGATCGACTTTCCCTTAACAAACCCATGTTGCTCCGCGAATACCCACCTAGGTAGAAGGCAAGACAACCGTCTATTTATAATACCTTCCAGGATCTTTTATGGTACGTTGCACATACTCAAGGTCCAATAGTGTGAAAGGGAAGTGGGATCTTTGATCTTCGGTATAAGCACCAGCTTAGATGCTGCTGCGATCCGAGGGATGACACCCCCGCAGAAGAAGTCCTGGACAGTCAGAACAATATCATGCTTAACAACATCCCATGATCCCCTGTAGAAGGATCCTGGGAAACCATCCGGACCTGCTGCACTATCGGGGTTCAGCTTCCACATGGCCTCCTACACCTCCTCTTCCTCTGGAACCCTTTCAAGAAGCCCATTCTCCTAGTCGGTGACAATATTTGGAATCCCCTCCCAATGTACCGCTTCCCCCGAGGGATACCCCCTATCCATGTTCTCATTCTTACCAGCAAGGAGGTTTTTGAAGAACGACAAGGCCATACCCCTGACCACCTCTCTATCCTTTGAAAACTAACCATCCTCCATGGCCAGATTAGGTTTAATTTCCCACCTCCTCTCCCTCATGCATGCGTGAAAATAAGAGGTATTTTGATCCCCCTCCTTAAGCCATTTAACTTTCGATATTTCCCTCGACTTGCGTTCTTGCGAGAGCACCAATACCACCAAGGCTTTCCTCTTCTCATCCAGCTCCACAAAGGACTCATCATCCCACCTTCCCTCTAAACTATCCTCCAGGCCCTCAACATCCTATTTGAGCAATGCCAATTCCAGATCACGAGAAGGGATATTTCTCGCCCACACCAGAGTGCATGCTTCAGAAACCTTAGTTTGGAGTGGATAACCACCCATGAATAACCTCGAGAAGGTTCCATCCAAATCTTCGAGACCACATGGTGGTAGTCTGGCATGCCCACCCACTGACTATAGAAAATGAAATGGTCCTGGTTGACCTCCTCCCTGCACAGAGACACCAATAACGGCGAGTGATCAGAGATGCATCACATCAAGTGGGTAACCTTCGCACTATGGAACATTGATATGGCGTGGACATTCACAATGCATCTGTCCAGTCTGCTCCAACACCGGCTTTCACCCTTCCAATTGTTACTCCAAGTGAAGGGGTCACCATAGAAACCCATGTCCTACATCAGGTAATTTCTTTTTTTTGCACCAAAGGGATTATGAGGAAGTAATTCTACAAAAATAGATGCTTCAAGAAAGATATTATGGTTTATTATAAATGTATTGGTAATATATAGGCCTATAAATAGTGGTTTTATAGGTGTGAGGAATTGGGAGAGGTGTGGGCCCTTTCTAGGGAAGGGAAAGGGCACACATGTCATTTTTGAAAATGAGTTTGGTGTACAAACGTTTTTCCAAATAAATATAATATGAAAAAATCATAAATCAATAATGGAAGTTTTATAGGGGATATATGTCTTCCTAAATGGTTTTAGACAAGTGGATTGGTCATTAGGCCCCTCAATTGTAATTTATATTTCTCTGATAATATTAATTTTACACTAATCACTATAATTAATTTTAACTACATTCACTAATATTTTTTGTAAACAATATTTTGAGCATATATGAAAATATAAATTATATTGATTAAAAATATGGAATACATTTTAACAAATTCAAATCTCAAAATTGGTAGGAATTTATTTTAATTTAATCTCAAAGATGGAAAGACCATGCATGTTTTTAATGTAAAAAAGTTCAAATGTTTTCTATATTTTTATATTCAATTTAAAAGTCAAATTGATCACAAGGAAAACTATTTGGATTTATTTATATAAATTGTTCAAATTAAATTTTTTTAAAAAATATAATATAATTTAACCATATAAATAAATAATTTGAAAAATAAATTTTTAGTTAAAATTCATAATTTTTTTATATTTATCAAAAAATGAAACATCACAGAGTAGCACTAGAAATTTACAATAACAATATATTTATGTTTATATTTAAAATATGATGTTTATTTTGGAATATTATATTTATTAATGTTCAAAATTTATAATTAATATAGGTTCACCATTAAATCTCATTAAAACTACTTTAATAAAAATATATGTTTTTAAATGTAACATTAGGTATGCTATCATATTATACATATAAAATTAATTGGATGATAAACAAAATTTGAATTTTTAATATATAAATTTAATTAATAGCATTCACAAGCATTAATTAATTTAAATTTTCAAGAAAAATCATCTTTTTCATATAAACATTGTTTTTTATAAAATCATTCCCATTATATTCATTTGGTTTATATATTCTTTTCTAATAAATAGGTAACCGATAATTAAACTGTATATTTTTTATGTTTTATTATCCCATTATATATAATATAAAAACTATTTCATATCTTACTAAACAATAATATCTTGATGATGAATAATTTTTTTTAATTCACTCTCAAGCATGATAAAAACTTCATTGAGGAAAGTAATTCATGCAAATAAAAGTATCTATCATTGGTGTTCTTTAAAGTCAAATTTATAATTTATATAATGTGTAGTGTTTATTTGCTTGTTTCTTTCATATAAAGAAATGCATGAATTGTGATTTAATATAAATAAATAATTTTCAGTGATGTGTGAAATGAAAAATATCACAAAGGTGAAATTAATTAGAAAATAATAAAACAAAAAATATCTGGGTATTACATTCTACCCGCCTTAAAATGAATTTGACATTATAAATCCATATGGATTATAAAAGGTCTAATACTTGACATTTTATTTTATAGAAACCCATATTATAAAACAGAATCCCAAAAAAACCCTTAAATAGGTAATGTGAGAAATATAACACTTACACAATGTAACATATAAATAGGGTTCCACATATGAGAGCAAAGCTGGTATGTGAAAACATTGACTTGGATGAAAATTACAAATAATCTTAAAGAGTGACTGAGGTTATCAATCACAAAAAAAAATTCATGGATTTAATTTCATAAATCTGTGATTTTTTAAAAGGTAATTCATTAAAAAATTATTTATTTAATAGAAAAATAATTTATAATTCTTATCCTCTATCTGAGTACTTCATTAATTGGACACGAATGTTAGGAAATATATATAAATGATAAGTTTCTATAAAAAATTCATTCTATATTTGTTCGTTTAATTATTTTAAATTCATCCATCACTTCATGTAATGGTTGTCCATAAATTAAGGCTAAAGCCCGAATGAATAAAATACACTTTTAAGAGATCTTAATGCCCACACTAGAATGAAAAAATAAATATTTGTCTTTAACATTCCATAAAAATCGGTATGGTAAATACATTAATATCTAAACACATAAATAACACAAAAATTTCATCATAAATATTTGTTCAAAAATAATAATTATACATTAACCATTACATCACATGGTCCAGTGGAAGACATAAAAGACATATCGTCATTTGATTTTGGGTTCAAGACCCATGGCCTTGTTGGACGTGATTGGTTGTCACCTAATATAAAAAATGTCCTTTTATAAAACCACACTAATATAATTTCCAAAATATGATAGACATCATTGAAATATGACTAATCACTAAATAGCATTTTATTAATGGGTTTCAATACTATCTCAAAACATGAATAATTATTCATTATTATAACATTAAACTTTCATGACTATTTAACCTTATAACACATATGAAATATGAAAATCCAATGTAGTTGAAAGAAGGTCATGAAATCGGATTAACATTGATCCCCCATATATCACAAAGTAGCTACTGGTTTTCATATTCCCAACATGTGAATATAATCATAGTTTATTATCATGAAAAATCATAATGACCTAAATTACCTAAATCCTTATTGAACAAAATAAATTTTCCATATTCCCAAGAATATTGGATATATTTCATAAATCCAAGAAATTGTATTCTCTAATTAGAATAGTATAAACCACCTATCAAAAACACATAATCAATTCTAATGTGATCAATATCATACAATTTACTTAATTATATCCAACATATTTTTAAAAAAAAATAATTATCTCAATATAAGGATAATATGAAGGGTTACATTCCATTAATCAAATTATAACCTTTCCATGAACCAACTTTTCTACCTTACAAGCTCCATTAAACATATCCTTTCAAATTATAAAAGATCATTTCTAAACATAAATATATATTTCATGATGTGTATATAATAATATTTGAATTCTATAACATATACACATTAATAATACAACATCATTACTAAGGATTTACGAATTCTTTATCAATATATTCTTTAATTGATATTTCCTTCAATATGAAATAAAAATAATTTCTTAACATTTATCAAACAGAATTTAATCATTATTTATCAATAATTATATAAAAACAACACAAAACATTCATATGTCATTTGAGGTCTCTTCACCAGTAGTATAAAATAGTACTTATTCCACCATGTTGATGCACATCATATTCCATCCATATAAAACATTTATTTTCATAATGACCATAGTTTCCATATTTAAATCAATCCCTAACTGATAATACCTTGGGGAGAATAATTTTATCATCTGTTGTGATAACTGAGCTCTTCAATTTCCCTTTATAGTTACATGTGTCCTTATTATCCACACACAAAACACATTTCAGTTTTTCTATGATATTCAGTTATGTGATTCATTTCACATTATTGACACAATGGAAATGAAATATTCTTTCATCCATGGTCTATATTACCTGAAATCTCAGTGAACTCTTTCCTTCCCTTCATTGGTGAGTTATATAGTTTATAACTACCGAACCCCAGTTTCCCAGAGTCAGTGCATTATTTTAATACATTGGCATGATTACAAGGAATCACGCCCCGAAGGACCGATCAGTTTAGTATTCTTGGAAACACTAAATACATTCATAAAGTTTACATTACATCATAAAATGAAAATTTCAATAACATAGTCTCCATAGTCCACAGACATACTATCCCTATAGGTCAATCATAAATTACTTCTTCACATCCTGGTAAGAATAAAACATAGAAAGGAGTGAGGTCAGATGCTTAGTAAGTATAACAATAAAGAGGAAACTTTCATAAATAAGAATATAAATTTAATGCAACGTATAACTAAAAATCTTTTTAAACTTGAAATTCATCATAATATGGATGGAATAAAATGATATAATTCCATTTACTTATTCACATGGATATTCTACTAGTCGAATAATCACATACAATATCAATAACCACTTTCATAATGATGGGATTCATAATGCAAGACTATCAGAACCGCGTAGCCAAAGCCTCGTACCAAGACTACAAATAAGATTTTGTCAAGTCCTCGTGCCAAGACACTAGTTTGTCTCATTAGACCAACCTGTGCATCGAGGAGATATAGCGGGCTCCACCCGTCACTTACTAAGTTCAATGCATTCCACATATGAACATGTTTAAACATAGCATAAACATTCATATTAAAACTAGAATACAAAATGTCAATAGTTTATCCATAAACCATGAATGGTATAAAAATAACACATCCATAGTTAAACATATCACAAAACCTTCAATACAATATGGATGTTTTGTATCATAATAAATTAACTTCAAATAAACTTAAAATCCATCAAATGATGTTGACATGGATGAAATCAAAAATATTTGAGAGAAATATCTCTTTTTTTGAAATCATTTAAAAGTAAAAAATTTATTAAGGAAGTAATTTAAAAGATATTTTTGAATCAAATTGTCCCATACCACTTTGAAAATTTTGAAAAGAAATATCATTTCAAAACATTCATGTCTATATAATTAAATCCTTAAAATAATTTTGAAAACATGACATTAATTAAAAATATTTAGAAAGATAAATATTTAAAACATTTGAAATGATGTTTTTGTAAAAAAAGTCCCTTAAAAGACTCAATTTGAAAACTCTTTCATAAAACATTGACATGGATGATAAAAATGTCCCAGTAGATACTTACACATAAACAATCTTGGATAAATAATGAGATTGAGGAATTAACCCTTACCAATTTGGTAACTTATGAAACATACACCCCATGAAAGAGGTATCATACAATGAATATGTATATACACATAAATTAAAGTGTATTACATAAATAATACAATTATGGGCAGTACATACACCACACAAAAGGTAATAGTGGCAATATGGCATGAATCTCGCGGGAATAAGGAGTGAGATGAAAACCCCTTACCTTGTACTTTTCCTTGGTCGAGGGTAGGTTAACATCATGTATAATTGTTAAATAATTGTTATAAAATTATACAAGAATAAAATAAATAAATATGATATCATATATAATCTTTTAATATTTCTTTGTTAATAATATTTTAGTATTATCATCGTTTCCGGTGTTAACTGATTCGTTTTCCTTTATATGCTTCATTACGTAAGCCATTTTTGTTATAGATTGGTTGTATCTTATTCATATCTAGAATGATATCAAGTCCTTAAACATTACTTTTAACCATCAAACAATAATTATTATTTAATGTATATGATGGCAAAGTGAATCTCATCGCATTCGTGGAGACAGTATTCTGTACGTACGCACGAACGCTACTTCCATTTCATTTTTCATTTTAAAAGGAATAAAAACCAAATGATACATAGGTATATAATTATTCCAGTATAATATAATATCTTATATGTGTTACTTAATTTCATTAACACTATCCATTATTTTTTCCATGTACGGTATGAACGAGTCATATCATTTTGAGGGGGCGGTAGTCTGCACTTCCTCAAATGAAATTATCGTATATATATACAACATGAAACAAATAATGGTATGATATAAAATGGAATTACATAATATTATATATAAAATAAAATCATTAATATTATATTTAATTATAGTGACATCATAATGGACACCATGAGAGGTGGTATGATATAATTGAACAATCATCGCTTCGTGAGACGTTTGGTTGCCATCCACAGAAACATTATGTTCTTCACCAATTAGATGGATTTCTGTGTAAGTGTAGTTCTAATACTTATAATAAAAATATCCTAGTATATTTATGATACTTTTTTTGTTACAAAAGAAAATAATAAGAAGAGTTTAGGGGTTGTAGAAGTAAAATAAAAGAAAAGAAGCTAAGAGAAATCGTTGACTTTAATTTGGGTAACTCCCTTTGGTTGGAACCAAAAAAGGACCCTTGAAGTTCCTTTTGCCTAAGTTAAGGCTCCTAATAGGAGGATAGGGATGTAGGTAGATTAATTTGGCAGAGTTTTGAAGAGAAAAAAGGCTTGAGAGGTGTGTGTAATTGGTTAGAAGTGGTGTCCTTTTATAAGGGGGAGGATGGGCTCTTTAGAAAAATCTAGAAATATTATTTTATAATAAATTCATATTCGGTTTCTAATGGCTCCAAAGTGGATTATTTAAATTTTAAGGTGGGATGGGTCTAAAACCACTCAACCAATATAATTTATAAATGGTTGGGACATTATATTAACCTTATCTTTTAGTTTTAACTCTTAGTTAATTAGTTTGACACTTACCACGTAACTTTGTATTTTTATATTATTTAGTTAATAAACATACTATATACCTCAAAGATTCCAACAAGGGGTCCATTAATTGTAAAAATATCATGATATAAGTCTATTGGTCAAAACTTAGATTTTTAGGAATAGAGTATAAATTCATAATATAATATTTGTTTTAAAAACTCATTTATGTCAATTTTAACACTACTCATTAATTGATTTTTGTTAAAGTCTTAAAAACTTTATTAATTCGAACCAAATTTTTTTAAGAAGTACTAACATGTAATATTAACCAATAAAATTAGTGTATGTCATCAGAACATTCAAATTATAGTTATTTTAACAATTATAATATCAATTATTGGATTCATTCCTTAATAAGGAAAATACTGCATCATTATTGTTTCATATATAATATTTCTTTTTAAATGTCTAAAAATTATAAATAAAACAACATTATGTAGTAAATACTTTTATATTTCTAATTAATATTCATAATCTAAAATATAACATTTATAAACCTATGGAAAGTTTTTTTTTCTAAAAGATATAAGCTTGTGTCATTTTTGTATTCACTTTAACTTAATTTATATAAAGTGTCCCTATCACCTACAAGTGGCTCCATGGGGTCCCAAAATCGACCCAAATATTCCAATGGTTGGAAATGTATCCACCAATATGGATAGGACACGTTTTAGGGTAATTTCTTATTATTATAGTATTATTTTTTAACCCCTATTTACCAGATTTACCCTTTAACCATGGTAAATAAAATATTTACTGAAGTAATTATTCAAACTTTCTAAAAATAAAAGTTACCTATTTACAAAATTTGGACATCGTGATTCCAAATATTGAATCCATTTTTACAAATTCAAAACACAGAAGTGGATGAAATTAATTTAAAATTAATTCCCGCTGTCAAAACAAAAAAGTGTGTTTTTAAGATATAATAACTATCAAAATATTGACACTTGTTTATGTCCGGTTTAATAGTGAAATTATTTCTAATGAAAAACATTGTATTAAATGGTAAAAATATATTCTAAATATAATTTAAAACCACTATAATTCATAATTTATCACTATTAATTATTTTATTAAAATAGTTTCTTTTAATTAAAATTTAGTAATTTTCACAATTCATCAAAATATAAATGTTATTCAAAAAGTACCAATATTTCACCCTTGGATAATTTTGATATTCTGAATCCAAAAATGAAGTCCATTTTGATAGATTAAATTTCAAAAAGTGGGTATTACTATTCATAATGGCTACTTTGATTGGTTGTGGTGTGTGTTAGAACTCGAAGTTGCGTACAACACACGCTACTGTATTTTTCAAAGAGAAGTGTACCATAGAAGCTTGGGGTGTTACATTCTTCCCTCATTCAATAAATTTCATCCTCGCAATTTGAATTTTTTTTAAAAAAATAAAAGGCTGAAAATAGAATCTACCTTTGGTAAAACCCACATCAGAAATTAGGTTAATAAAATTTAGTCTTAATATGAGGAAAAGGTAAATGAAAGGGTCACCACCAAATTATGATCTCGATTAGGAGAACATTGGTGGAAATTATATACATATAATTGGAGGGAAAATGTAAATATTTATATGTAGTGATTGAGGTCATCAATCACAAACAAGTGTAAAATTTAGGGCCTTAAATTCATCAATCTATGATGATTTAAAATACCATCGGTTTGACAAAACATATGGTATTAGGATAACAAATTTACTGTTTTGAGATCCCTTCACTAAAGTATAATAATTAATTTCTTCATTTAATAAGAGAAGAAGAAAAATATATACTTGACAAGTAGAATCCCATCCTTTAACTAAATTCTACCAAAAACTCATCATTCACTCTAAAAGATAATAGAACATAAAAATAATATTCTATTTATCCTATTTGTATAGGGTTTTAAAAAATGAATTTATAATTCATCTAGAAGATTTTTTTCCAAAAAGACTACATTATTCAATCCATTACATCATGTGGGCCAGTGGTTGGTGATACACCCTTGTCTCCCTTCAGTTGCGGGTTCAAGTGTCACGGCCTTGCCGATGCGACGAGTTGCCTCCCAACCTTCAGGTTGTCCTTTTTATGGAAATCCAAAAATAATCTCAAATTGGACTTATCCACAATACTTCTTCCCAAACTCATTGTCCAAAAATTTATAATGTAGGTAAACACAATGAAGATCCCTTTTTTCACGTAATAGCATGTGAACACTTTCATCATGTATTCTTTTAAAATATGGTAACACCCTGAATTACAATAAAACATTATTGATTACATTAATGATCCCTTATTCCTTATAGAATAATAGATATATTCTTTATATCCAAAAAATTTGAATATTCCAACAGTGATGAAATAAACAAACCTTTAATCAGTGCCAAGGTAGTCAAGAATATCCAATATAATTAATCCAAATCAACCATCTCTTATACAAAAATTACTACCTTAGTGTCAAGACCATATTAAGGATTACCTTTCCTTCAACCATGTATTTTCAAAAAAAAAGTTTAACTTACTGTTGAGTCACTTTTCATAGTACCATAATATCTCAAATCCTCCATGAAATAGTACTACAGTACAATCCTTATTTATCTCCATAATTCATATAACTAGTACATTATTGATAGAACACTCAAATGAAATAAATCTTTAATAACAACATAAGAACACTAGTCATTCCTCTTCATCTGTGGTAGTATAATAACTTTATTATTATCCAATTGAATCATTTGGTGCATACTATGATGTTTTGGACATTTGTTTGCGTAGTGTCCTAACTCCTTGCAGATGAAGCATTGTACATTTGAAAACCTTTTATTTACCCTTGCAATTCCGTACCTGGTGTCCTTTTTCTCCACACATATAAATACTCCCCTTCCCTTAAATAATTTACCAAGGTGATTCATTCCACATTTATCACATATTGGAAAACCCTTCTTTCCCTTATTCCCTTTATCCATATTGCTTTCTACCATCCTTTTCTTCTCTGGATTCCCTTCAAAACCATAGAATTCAGAGAGTTATTTATCGATAATTTGATACTATTTATTCATATGATGATAATACATGGGAGACTATTTACTTTATACATTTTGTCTTAATTACATGAATGATATGACCCTACTTACTCTTTGGATCATATATAATTCTGGAGTTCTCATTCCTTCTACTAGGCTCCATTTCTAAACAATGGCATAAAGTAAGATAGTTTATGAATCACAATTGATAATTCCAAATATGTAAAATACCTAAAATAAATTGAATAGTTTACAGATATAATCCATATTCACAAAAATGTTTTCTTTGAGGAGGTATATACTAATAAACTCTTCATAGCAGTTTTTAAAGATAATGATAATAATTCTAAGCATATCCCCCGAGAGTGTCCTAACCAAGAGTGCAGCAAGGCCCATTTTCATGCACCAATTCTTGTTAGAGTCTATCTCAAAGCGGTGTTTTGGGGTTTTACCCCTAGGTAAATCTGTGCCAGAGCCACCTCTATCTGCGCGTATCCAGACAAGGATGTATTTCTCGGAAAACTCAAAAAATATCTACAATACCAAAATTCTAGGAAGTTCTTCTATAATAATCCTCAAAGTATATCTTAGGGTAATGTGCTATAATCAGAGTTTATCTAAATACATTTTCCAAGGTTATTCCTAATCCTCTCTCTGATACCAACTGTAATGCCCTGACCCCAGTTGCCCAGAGTTGGTGCATTATTTTAATACATTAGCATGATTACAAGGAATCACATCCCGAAGGACCGATCAGTTTAGTAGTCTTGGAAACACTAGATACATTCATAAAGTTTACATTACATCATAAAATTAAAACATCAACAACATAGTCTCCATAGTCCACACTCATACTATCCTTGCAGGTCATTCATAAATTACTTCTTTACATCCTCGGAAAAATAGAACATTGAAAGGGGTGAGCTCAGATGCTCAGTAAGGATAACAAAAAAGAGGAAACTTTCATTAATAAGCATAAACATTT
Organism: Viscum album; assembly: GCA_963277665.1. Taxonomy (NCBI): domain Eukaryota; kingdom Viridiplantae; phylum Streptophyta; class Magnoliopsida; order Santalales; family Viscaceae; genus Viscum; species Viscum album. Next base: position 943,904,123 of record OY728155.1, on the reverse strand, counting down.
AAGGAAATTTATAACGAAAAATCAGTTTAAACTTGAACATCAGCATAATATGGAAGAAATAAAATGAAATAATTCCATTTAATTATTCACATGGATATTCTACTAGTCGATTAATCACAAGAAATATCAATAACCACTTTCATAATGATGGAATGCATAATGCCAGACAATCATAACCATGTATCCAAGGTCTCGTGCCAAGACTACAAATAATATTTTGTCAAGGCCTAATGCCAAGACACTAGTTTGTCTCATGAGACCTACCGATGCATTGCGGAGCTATAGCGGGCTCCACTTGTCACTTACTAAGTCCAATGCATTCCTCATATGAATAGGTTTAAACATAACATAAACATTTGTATTAAAACTAGCATATGAAATGTCAGTACTTTCTCTATAAACCATGAATTGTATAAAAATAACACATCCACAGTCAAAAATATTAAAAAACCTTCAATATAATATGGATGTTTTGTATCATAATAAATGAACTTCAAATAAACTTAAAATCCATCAAAGGATGTTGACATATATGAAATCAAAACTATTTGAGAGAAATATATATTTTTTTGAAATCATTTAAAAGCCACAAATTTATTAAGGAATTAATTTAAAATAGATTTTTTAATCAAAGTGTCCCATACCACTTTTAAACCTTTAAAAAGAAATAACATTTCATAACATTCATGTCCATATAATTAAATCCTTAAAAACATTTTGAAAACATGGATATTAATTAAAAAGATTTAGAAAGAAAAATATTTAAAACATTTGAAATGATGTTTTAGTAAAAAAAAGTCACTTAAAAGAATCCCTTTGAATACTCTATCATAAAACATGGACATGGATGATAAAAATGTCCCAGTAGATACTTACACATAAACAATCTCGGATAATAATGAGATTGAAGAATTAACCCATACCAATTTGGTAACATACGAAACATACACCCCATGAAAGAGGTATCATACAATGAATATGTAGATACACATAAATTAAAGTTTATTACATAAATAATACAATTATTGTTAGTACATACACCACACAAAATGTAATAGTGGAAATATGGCATGAATCTCACGAGAAGAAGGGCTGAGATGAAAACCCCTTACCTTGTACTTTTCCTTGGTCGAGGGTAGGTTAACATCCTTTATGATAGTTAAATCATTGTTATTAAATTATACAAGAATAATATACATAAATATGATATCATATATGATCTTTTAATACTTCTTTGTTAATAATATTTTAGTATTATCGTTGTTTTGGGTGTTCACTGATTCGTTTTCCTTTATATGATTTGTTACATAAGTCATGTTTGTTATGGATAGGTTGTATCTTATCAATATCAAGAATGATATTAAGTCCTTAAAAATTACTTTTAATAATCAAATTATAATTATTCTTTAATGAATATGATGGGGAAATGAATCGCATCGTGTTTGTGGAGACGGTAATCCGTATGTACACACGAACACTAATTCCATTTCATTTTTCAATTTAAAAGGAATCAAAACCAAATGATTAAACGGTATATAATTATTCCAGTATAATATAATATCTTATATGTGTTACTTATGTTCCTTAACACCATCTTTTATATGTTCAATGTATGGTATGAACGAGTCATATCACTTTGAGGGGGCCATAGTCCGCACTTCCTCAAATGAAATTATCTTATATATATATAACATTAAATGAATAATTGTATGATATAAAATGGAATTAAATAAACTTATATATACAATAAATATCATTACTATCATATTTAATTATAGTTCCATTATAATGGCCACCATGATAGGTGGTAGGAGATAATTGAACAATCATCGCTTCGTGAGGCGTTTGGTTGCCATCCACAGAAACATTATGTTCTTCAACCATTAGATGGATGTGTGTGTAAGTTTAGTTATTATACTTCTAATAAAAATATCCTAGTATATTTATAATACTGTTTTTGTTACAAAATAAAATAATAAGAATAGTTTAGGGTTTGGAGAAGTGAAATAAAAGAAAAGAAGCTAAGAGAAATTGTTACCTTTAATTTGGGTAACTCCGTTTGGTTTGAACCAAAAAAGACTCTCGAAGTGCCTTATTCCTAAGGTAAGGTCCCTAAGAGGAGGAGAGGTATGTAGGGAGATTAATTGGAAAGAGGTTGGACGAGCCAAAAGGCTTGAGAGGTGTGTGGAATTGGTTATAAGTTGTGTACTTTTATAAGGGGGAGGAGGGGCTCTTTACGAAAATATAGATATATTATTTTATAATAAATTCATATTCGATTTATAATGGCTCTGAAGTGGATTATTTAAAGGATAAGGTGGGGATGGGTATAAAACCACTCAACCAATATAATTTAGACAGGTTTGGGTCATTATATTAACCTTATCTTTTAGTTTTAACTGTTAGTTAATTAGTTTGACACTTACCATGTCACTTTGTATTTTTATGTTATATAGTAAATAAACATACTATATACCTCCTGCAACCCCCAAGTGGTCCATTAATGAAACACCTATCATTATATAAGTCTCTTGGAAGATCCTTAGATTTTTAATAATAGAATATAAATTAATAATATAATATTTGTTTTAAAAACTCATTTATGTCAATTTTAACACTACTCAATAATTGATTTTTTTAAAGCCTTACCAACATTATTAATTCTAAAAAAATTCATTTAAGCAATCCTATCATGTCATATTAACCAATAAAATTCGTTTATTTTATCAAAACTTTAAAATTATATTTATTTTAACATTTCTAATATCAACTGTTTGATTCTTTCATTAATAAAGAAAATACTGCATCATTATTGGGTCATATATATTTTTTCTTTAATGTCTAAAAATTCTAAATAAAATACCATTATTTAGGATTTTTTCTATATTTCTAATCAATATTTATAATCGAAAATATAACGTATATAACCCTATGTAAATTTTTTTTTTCTAAATGATATAAGCCTATGAAATTTTTTTATTCACTTTATCTTAATTAATATAAACTGTCCCTATCACCTACAAGTGGCTCCATGGGGTCCCAAAATCGACCCAAAGAATCCCATGGTCAGACATGTATCCAACAATAAGGTTAGTCCAAGTTTTACGGTAATTTATTATTATTATAATATTCTTTTTTAACCATTATTTACCGAATTTACCCTTTAACCATTGTAAATAAAATATTTACCGAAGTAATTATTCAAAATGCCTAAAAATAAAAGTTACTTATTTACACAATTTGGAAATCCTAATTCCAAATACGGAATCTATTTTCCCAAATTCAAAACACAAAAGTTGCAGAAATTAATTTAAAATTAATTACCGCTGTCAAAACAAGAAGCGTGTTTTTAAGATATAATAACTATCAAAATATTGACACGTGTTTTTGTCCGGTTTAATTGTGAAATTATGTCCAATGACCAACATTGTATAAAATGGTAAAAATATATTCTAAATATACTTTAAAACCACTCACATCCATAATTTATCACTATTAAGTATTTTGATTAAAAAAGTTTTTTTAATTAAAATTTAGTAATTTTCACTATTCATCAAAATATGAAAGTTGTCCGAAAAGTACCAAAATTTCACCCTTGGACAATTACGATATTCCAAATGAAAAAATGAATTCCATTTTTAGAGATAGAATTTAAAAAAGTGGGTATTTCTATTGATAACGAATACTTTGATTGGTCATGGTTTGTGTTAGAACTCGAAGTTGCGTACAACACACGCTACTGTATTATTCAAAGAGAAGCGTACCGTAGAAGTTTGGGGTGTTACATAGTTTGTTAAGGTACATGATGTTAATAATTTTCGATGAGTATTGATTAGGAATGATCGCGAAAGTTTTCACTCCAATGGTCATTCCATTTGACTTATCATTATCAGATTATTAATCACATTCATTAATAACATTGTTAATTCTGATTCCCTCTAATGGAAAAAATCAGAAAGAATTGAATAAGAAATTATTCTCATATTGAGGAACAACATAATCATGGGAAGTCACTAATAGTATGTATACGTTATGAAAACTTCTTTAATCTATGGATCCTTTGTATTATAGTAGGTTATTTAAAAATATATTATTTTCAAATCCCCTATAATTGTTAATGGAGACTTTGTAAATTTCCAAAGAATATCCCTGGGAGTTTCAAACCAATTTGTCATCAAAGACCATTGTCGTGTACCAAATTACCTAGTGTAAGACTCAGGATTTCATTCTAGAGTTATTACCACTACGTACATCTATGCCAAAGCCACATCCACATACTGAATCCTAATAGGGATTTATTTCTAGGGAACCACTCGCTATATCAATTACGAAATATCTAGAACATTCTCCTAAAAATTAGCTCATTCATAGACTTATCTATAGATTCATACATAGATACATCCATGGAAATATCCATTGGAATCTCACTGAAGATTTATTAAACTAGTTTCCAACGGTTAACCAATCCTTTTCTATGATACCAACTATAATGAAAAATTCCTAACATAAATATACAATAAATCACTTTTACATAATACATAAAACATTAAACCAAAAATACCCCCGAAGTCCATATTAGTTTAGTGCCTTTGGAAACATAGAATCATACAGACTGGTAAATTAGCAAGCTATATTATCACCCCCTAGGTTCTTCATGACTAACACCCTTACTAGACATATCACATTTAATACATATCTTTATATCATGGGGAATGAAACATAAAAGGGGTGAACATATATTCATAGTAATAGTAAACCATGTATACATGTGAGCATAAACATGATCATTAGGGTAAGAGATCCTAATAATAATAATAATAGAAGATAATATCTTATATGTAAGAGATCATCAACATGAATGATGGAATTGATACTTATAGTTCATCATAGATGAATGACTTGGAAATAAAGAACATAATCCCTGAAATCATAACTTACGAAGAAGAAATAGAATTATATCATTAATAAACATGTGATATCATTCCCTATAATCCAAGATTGATCTCTAGAACATATCATGGATCATCATGGGAACATTGTCAAATAGGAGGGACACACCACCATCCCCAGTCATAGTCAGTTCATTATAAAGGATAAAATTTTCTGAAATTACTGGGGTGGATCATGTTTCCCCATCGTCCAATGGTGGATCAGGTTTCCCCATCTTCCAATGGTGGATCAATATTCCCCATGTTTTTATTAGTAATGAATTTATGAAATTATTATGTAACCTATATCTTTTCCATATATAATGATCTGATGAAATGTTAATGACAATCATTTAATTTCATGGGTTATGATTGGATGTTTTATAATAAATATCTTTTTAAGGGTCCTGATATGATTATAATATTTTTTATATAAATTTCAATGTAAATGTATGAGTAATGCTAGAAAAAATTTAGATAACATTGTTTTGAAAGATCACAAATTTCCGACCGATTGTAGGGTAAAGTCGGTCTTTCTTAAGAAAAATCACTTAACTATCTTATGTACCAAATAGTTGAAAATGGTACCAATACATTAATATATCATGAATAAAATGAGGATAAGAAACTTCTTGAGTGTAATTAAAATATGGATCATAATATTTCATAAATGGAAATAGAATAAAAAAGAATCTTAATAAACGATGAGATTGATTTAATAAACATATTATCACAAAGTAACATTAAATCAGACTCCTCATGTAATAAAATGAAATTACATGTATCGTAAAATAAAATCATTGGAATCCGAATCATTAATAACATGTAAAAGGTATAATATACTCATCGTGGGAAAATATATTTGTATAATATGGCACGTATCTCAAAGATAGAAAATTGAGAGAAATTCACTTTTCAAATCTGGTAACATTAGAAACATAATCCCCATGAAATAATTATCATAAAATGGATATGTAAACACCCATAAATATATTTATAATAATAATATGAAAATTTCATGGGTAGTATACACACCAAAAAAAATAATGGGTGGTGAATAAACCATGTATCCAACAAAAATAAAATTTGAGATGAAATTCTCTTACTTTGTGTCTTAACACCTATCATGCTCATTCAAAACTCCTATATAATAAATTAAATTTTATTGTAGATATTTTAAAGAATCATATTATTATCAAAAATACCATATATTATTCTATTATGACTTTATGTTACTTGATTCTTAAAAGTCTCAATTTAAGATTGCGCTTTGAGTAATATTTACTTGGTGTTTTACTTATGTAATAATTTTTTATATCGTTAGAAATTATAATTATATAATAAAGATATTATATATATAATATATATATCATATATAAATTGGATTTCCATAAAAATTTCCACTATGAGTGGTGGTACAATAAAAATGAACAATCATTGTTTCATGAGGTTGTAGTTCGTTGTACACATATAAAATATGTTTGTTACCAATTAGATGGAAGTGTGTGTATGTATAGATCGAAATATTAGAAAAAAAACATCCTATCATATTTATTTAATTATTTTTTTTATACAATAATGAAGTTATACAATTTATTGCGTGGATAATGGAGATAAATAAAGGATATTGAGGGAGGGTGTTACCTCTTAACCGGGTAACTCATTTGTTTCACCAAAGTTATTCCTTGGAAGACTTTATGAAATATTTATGGATTCATGTTTGAGGGGATGGATTATACGAATTGTATTGGGAATATCATGGATGACCCTAATTAGTTGGAGATTTGTATGTAAGTGAAAGAATTGGCATCCTTTTATTGGGAAGGGAAAGACCAAACTTGGAATTTTTGAAAACTAGTTAGGTCTACCCATGATTATACCTAAAAGAGTCGTACCAAACCAAACACAAATTAATAATGGAAGGTTAATTGATGATATATGTCCAGAAAATGGGTTTTGGATAAGTGGATAGGTAATTTAGGCTCTTAATAGTAAGGATTATTTCTAGGTTAAGCTTAATTCTACTTTAATTAGTGTAATTAATTTTGAATACATTCACTAAATGCTTTCGTCAAAAATTTTGTTGAAATTAATTGAAATTTTAAATTAATATGAATCCAAATATTGAGTTAATATTTAAAAATTCCAGTCATTGATTTTCCTGAAATTACATTAAAATTATTACCACATACAAGATTGTAATGTTGGGTTTGAAAGTAAAAACGTTCCAATGTTTGATTTGTTTTAATATTATATTTCAATTTAAAGTTGATCACAATGACCGAAATCGATTTATTCATAAATTTTTTATCTAATTAATATTTTTAACTTATTGAAAATATAATATGTTCTAATAAATAAATCATATTAAAAATCATTTTTGAATTAATATTTAGTATCAATTACGATTAATCAAAAAATTAAACATTATTGAAATGTAATTTTTTTTACATAACCTATAATTTATGTTTCCATTTGAATTAAGATTTTTATTTTGAAATATTAAATTTATTTACGTTTAAAAATTTACATTTATAATTGTTTAACCATTAAATTTTTCTCAAACTACTTTCCTAAAAATATGTGTTTTAATGGGAAATATATATTTGGTTCTTATTTTAAACATATAAATATATTAGATGATTATAAAAATATTTTTTTAAATATATAACATATAAATTTAATTATTATCATTCACAAGTACAAAATAATTTAACTTGATAAGATAAATCATCTTTTCCAAAAAAAAATTTCCTTTACCAAATCATTCCCTTTATACTCATTTGGTTTCTATATTCTTTTCTAATTAATAGGTAACCAATGAATTAATGTATATATATTCATAATTTTAGTAATCCTATAATATTCTATGTAATGGATATTTTATATCCAATTAAATACTTATATAATAAAGAGTTATTGTTTAGTAACACTCGGTCTTTTGAGTTACAAAATCTAGTGGGGAAAGTAAGTTTCATGAGTAATGTAAGATAAACTTGGTATTCTATTTCGATAAATCTCAAATTTATGTTACATGTAGTGTATTATTAACTTGTTGTTGCATATAATACATCAGTTCATCCATATTAAAACATGAAATGTGGATAATTTAATCATGGTTTTTAATCATTCTAGGATATAAGAAAGAGTGTCAATTTCATAAAATCAATTGAAGAGGGTTGCATAATTGAACTTCTATGTAGAGAAAAAAAATTCATAAACATCATACAATGGGGAATCCCAAAGAGTTAGTTTGAGACTACATCCATATTATTTTTCCTATGATAATATTCGGTGAAATATAATTTTCTAATAATTATAATTAAAATATTCTCTTTATAAGTATATAGACAAGGTCCGGATGAAGATGTAGAATACATATATATGTGTGAAAATGGTTCTAGATTTTCTCAATAATATTTAAATGAATAAAAAATTAATATTTTGTTCAGTTGACATGGTATTTATCATGACTAAAAGAAACTTAAATGTATATAATCAGAGTTTCAAGACTCTACACTACATGAAAGACGGTCCATGATGCATAAGATCAAATCTTTGGTAGTAGTCCACTCCACACACCCCCAAACATGTTTTATAATTACTTTTCTACGAAATTAAGATATATGACATATGATCCTTTTAAAAATAACCTAATATTATATATGATACATTCCATCCTATATAAACATAATCTTCATAGAGGGTTATATCATGCAAGACACTACGAGCTTAGATTGTTCCTCCCCATATGACCCCAAAATACTTACAGTGGTCTATCCCTCATGACCCAAAATCATATATCCCATTCAATTAATAGATTTATATATATATATATATGATTCCTCCTTTGTGGGTGATTTCATAGGTAGGATGGTATTAGCCTACTCTATCATTAGTGTAATCTTTCACATATAATCATTATTATTTATTTATTTATTGAAAAAAGAGAAACGAGGTAACACATTGAGGAAAATACCTAAGAAGTTCAGATGTAGGGAAACCCGAGGGTATCCAATTTAACTAGATTAACACAATAAGTATTCAAGAGATTCATGTTATTGGAACATGACACACCTGAAACTAGAACTGCATGAGAATCCAATTGATCAACCACCTTGTTTCCCTCATGCCACGTTTGCCTCAAACGAGTGCTATTGCAAAGGATTCTGCAAAACTTCTTGATAGTGTAAATAATGGACAAAGGGGTGAGACCAAGACCATGCAATGAGTTGAGGAGCACCAGAGAATTAGTTTCAGCCTCACAAATTTCAATACCCCATTGCTGATAGAGATTATGGACTGAATGAAAGGTAAGGGCCTCTGCCTGAAGGGAGGTGCCACTACCAATGTAAGTTGTGAATGCCAAAATAACGCCCCTTGGAGTCATGGACGACCCCTCCACCACGCATGATCCCCTCTATGAAGGATCCATACATATTAAGCTTACTCCCCAAGGACGGGGGATTCCAATAGACCCACTAGGGCCTCACAATGTGAGTAGGATAAGTGCCTGCTATTTACATCATATGAAGGGATGGGGCCTCCCTCCCTCAATTACATTTATCTCATGACATGTATTGATTCCCAGATCTTTTATCATGGACAAAAGTTTAAATGTATCTTACATTATATATCCCATTTTTTCATAGTGTTTAAGTTAGTATAAATCCATTCCCAAATTAGGCTCTTAAAATAATACCAATTTAGCTGTTTCATACACTGAATTTTTTCACATCACATACTATCATTTTCATACAATAGTCATCCATGTTTTTACTCATTAAGAAAACATATACTAATAGAACTATGATAATAAAGATTCATGTAATAGGATTATTCAGTGTTTCCAAGATCCTCTGTCATAGAATTGAGTAAAATTATTCCACCACGAAACTAGACATCCTATATTGGCACTAGGGTACCTATCACTTAATTTAGGCACATGATTTCCTTCCATTTGTGACCATATATATATATATATATATATATATATTATAGTGACAATTTCTATTGAAATTTTATTTCATATCATAATATATTTCCCAAATATATTACCCAATATGAAAATTGATAACAAAAAATTACTCTATTCAATTATTTTATATTTTATTCTAAATATAAATCATGAAATGTATAGATATATTAGATCATGATAAATCTTCCTTATATATTAGTAAAGGGTATATTGACACATAAAAATAGACTATCTCTATACATGTAAAACGAAAAGGGCCAACAAAATAATATTTATCCACCTTGGGAATTTCCATATGGCTGGAAGAGAGTATTGATAATTTCTTATTGCAGTTCTTAATGATGTAATAATGGTTTTTCCATTACCAATACCATCCTTTTCCCATAAATTCTTCATTATATTATATAAAATTTAGATATTTCATATATTTATTTACTTCTTCTATCTTTCCAATATCCAAATAGATTTGAAATATCTTGAAAATATTTACATGTTTCTACTGTACCTGATATTGATACACATAAATTTAATTATGACACACCCCTTTTCTCTGTTTTGAATTCACGCATTCCATATTTTTCCCACATATAAATTTCATTTATTTTAAATCTTTGATAACCCATCATTCACATTCAGTCAACATTGATTAGATATTGGGATATACGCAACTTATTATGGAATAATGATACTAGTATCTTGAAAAAAAATTATTGATGACTTGGAATATGTTGTACAGACTTACCTATAATTTTTTTCTCCCTTTATTTGAAAACACGGTCTGTTGCATCAATCATTCCTCCCTCATCAACATATAGTTAATCCCACCTTGTCTAGATAAGGGAATTCCATTATTTTAAAATATTTATTATTTTAATAATAATGAATAATTATCCCAAACATAAATTATTTACATACTGAACTTGTGTTTGATCCTCAAATTAGACAGGTTATATCATTTTGATTCTAGGAACACAATAATACAAAATTAATATTATCATCATGATGTAAAACTAATAAAATATTCAACCATCGATTTTCAATTCCCTTTTTTGGTTAATCAATGAGGTTGGCCCAATTTTTCATTATCTTTGATATTTGAGAACTCCTTGGGGTCCAAAATGAATGGCCACAAATTATGTGACATTAATCAACCTGTTCCTAAATAGGAATATAATAACTAGTTATACACGTTCTAAATACCATAATAAAATATTTATAAGGCTTAAATAAAATGAATAACTCACCCCAAAATAAATAATCATATGAATTCTCCTAATGTTTTTTGATTTCCCGCTCATTGAAAATTAGAGATCGTAGATAGATATTTTAGAATCTGGTGAAATGGAAATTATAGCCACCTATAAGGATTCAATTATGTAATTCTTCAATTATAGAAGAAAATATTGAAAATGATATATTATCTTTAAATATTCCACATAATTTGTGTCTATTAATTAAAAATTTATAGTAAACCCATATATCGAGGGTCATATTTTGTTTCAAAATATATGTTTATTTAACTTGTGGATTCAAAAATGATACGCAGATCAAAATGTATGTAGGATTCTTTCTATAAATTTATTTTGAAATAAATTATATAGAAAAATCCTAAAAATAATTTAATAAAACAAAAATTATAGAAAAAATGCTATATGTAAATCTTTCTCCTTAAAGATAAATCACTTCTATATAGTGAACATATATAAACCAGCATCCACACACCGATTTCAAAAAATTCATTATTTTGATGACACTACCATCCGTTAAACACATGGGGAATATATCTCATTACCAAAAATAATCCATTTTACCATGTCCTTTTTTACATTTCAATTTACATATAATATTTTCCATGTAACCACTTATAGAAATTCTACGCTTTGCTAAAGTCCCATTCCATGAATGTAATTTAATTTTTGGGCCAATATTTCATCATAATAATTTTTTCATACTATATTCTTTAAGATTGTAACTTTTCTCAGTAAACAACTAAATAAACCATTATTTTTAGTTTTTCCCTTTTGGGTAATGGATTATTTATTATAGTTTGTAAAATAATTCAATTACTAATTACATATTTTGTTTGGGTACTTACATGTGAACACTTCCTCATTTTATATTATAATCAATCAAATTTGGGTTAGAACATATCTGAACCAGTTAGATTGAATCAATAAAATAAAATATATATCTATTTGATGATTATTTATTCTAAAAAATGATTATTTATTCATATTATAATATACCTTATTGGAAATGTGACCAAAACCCATTTAAGTACAATGTAATTTACTTATGCTTAATAAACCTAAAGGAACATTAACTACACTTGATCTTAAACCACTCAGATTGAATTTTATTTAATGAATATAACTTCCATGTAAAATTATTAATTCTATTATTTTGATTTAAAAATCATCCATCATCTATATTGACTGTGTTTCCAATTGTTGAACCTATATATATACCATTTGTTATAATTCCTTATTTATGTATAATATAGAAGAAATTATACAATATTTTGAATCTATGGATCCAAACATTCACATAGTCATACATTCCTATTTAGAAAAAAAATGTCAAACCACTATACAATGGAGCCTATAATGTTTATTTATATTTCTCTTTAAAAAAGGGATATCATACAATTTAGGGAATCCATACCTTCTTTTGACATTACTTATGCACTAAGCTGAATTTTAGATTTCAATCTTGGAGACCACCTACCATTCCTTGAGTTCATTAATGGTCCCCAAAATCAAATATATGTTTTCTGTTTTAGGGCTATTTGTATTATGTGCTACTCTGTATTTTTTAGTTACCATCCTTTGAAATTTCATTGAGTATATATTACTCAAATGGAATGTTTCAGACTATAAAAGTTTCAAGTGAAAAAATTCACTTGTAAATTCATTCATATGTATTAATATATATATATATATATATAAGAAACATTCACATATTAGTCAAATACATGATCTTTAAAATACTAAAAAATGATCCTAGTCTGATGAACATACACACGAGGACACAATTTTCATATGAAAATGTCCTCAAAATAAATATCATTGGACATAAATAAATGATCATAATATGTAATATAATAATCCATGGAATATTACATTAATATATACAAAAATATTTATTAAATAGATTAGACATACTTGGGTATTTTATTATCCAAACATGACTTATAAAAACCACCTTTAGGGGTCCCAATCCAAACATCACCATACATTTCTCTATTTTTAACTATGATGACTACCTTGATAGAACAAAACATAAATGTATTCTATTATGAATTCAAATACTTTAAAAATATCCACCATATCCTTTCACGTTTTTTGAAGTCCACAAACATCAACATTCCTTTAATAATTATTAGAAGTTACAAAGCTATAACATAAAATTTAGGCCATAATAGAATATATTATATTTATTTTTCAATTTTATGATAAATTGAGATTCTATAAACCCCAATGTAACCCTTAATACAATTCAAATGGAATTAAACTCCATAATAACTACTTATATGGATTAATTAAATTGATTAACTCACAAAAAACAATCTCATGAATGTTTATAATATAACTTGGGACTCAAGGACTTGATGTTTTAAATTTTATTTAGTTAAGTTCTAAATTAAATAACGTCACATAATCATTTTCAACTCAGGTTTTCATACCACTATGGATGTGTGAGATGTAAATATATTAGAAGATTCCATGGGATGGATTTTAGAATTGAATTATTAAATAGACATATATAAAAAGGATCCATCATTGATAGTGTATACAACCTTCCATCTAATAATCGAAAAAAGGATCAATCATTACGTCCCTAGATTATTGTAAGGCCACTCTCCAATCAAAATAAGGAATGTTCTTGTATTGGAATTCTCCCTCTAACATGTTGGATGAAAAAACTCATAAATATGATCATAGATATAATCTATATCCATATTTTAATTATATAAATAACTATTTTTCCAACACCATTTATTTATCATCCCATTTTCCGTTGGGTTCTCTGTGCTTATATTGGTCAAGATACTACATTTTGGTCTCAACTCATTGACCATAAACTACGATCCACAACATGATCAATGAAATGTGACCTTAAACATCAAAAATCATATTCTATGTCCAATTTATAAAATTTGAAACTACTAATGAAATATTCATTAAAAAGTTTCCATAGAAAAAATATATATTGTGTCTTGAGTAATTTTTAAAAAAAAAACTCGATATGGATTAACCTACTATTGATTTGAAATAAATTGCACAGTAAATAGAAAATATTTAGGTAGATTTTTTTTTGAAAATAGATAATTGATAGCCTAATAAAAATTAGGTCATCACTAACTATTCCTAAACCAAAAAATGATTAAGGATATTTTTTATCCAAAAGTAATATAAATAAACATAAAATTTGAAATTATGAGACTCTATAAAAAGATGTCTAAAAAATGATAAGTTCTCACCCATTTATCTAAAATATCTCACATATAAATTAGAAATTTAATTATAAAAGTATATAAAAACAAATCGATATTTGATAGTCAGAAATCCACAGAGGGTCCCCAGAGAAAATATAATGTATTGAAATATTGAGCTTAACCATTTCAAGGTATCAAAAATAAACTCGAGTGATAATAAATTAACTTAAATCTAATTAGGAATGTTAGTTGTCCCATATAATGGTTTATCCACAATTTTAATATATATAAATATAGGAAAATGATATAGAAAAATTATGTTAATAGTTAATATTCCCTTTTATAATTCACCTAAATGTTATTTCCCAATCACATTAGGATGATTTTTTGGATGTTGTGTGAACTACCACATCATGGGAATTATTAATTTACCTAGGAAGGATCTATGTAACATAAAAATGAACTATGGGACAATACATTCAAATCTCTGATACCATATAAATGAGTTAGAAAAAATAGTTAATTCACTATGAAATTAAACAAAATAAACCGATATTGGTTTCAATGTTATGGTCTTATAGTACTTGTACTGTAATGTACCATAATATTTGGTCCATTATGTTGTGATAAATTTGGTGTTTGAGATATCTAGGGGTAATCTGAGGTGTTTTGGTAAATCTATTCATTCCTAAAATGATTCATTATTTGAGTTTTAAAATTTACCATTTTTATAATGGTATCTCATTTTGGTGGAAGATCGTTCTAGAAGTAGCCCATTCTGGTAGTAGCTCATCCTAGCAGTGAATTGCTAACAGTGACTCATCTATATGTAACTCACGTGCAGTGTATCCACTTCCAGTGACTCATATTGAGATGAATATTTAATAGTAACTATATTGTAGTGACTTATTTGGTGATTACTGATATGGTGGCCACTCATCCGGTAGTGGTAGTGACTCTTTTCATAAGTCTTCCAAATTTCAAAATTCTCCAGCTATTCTCATTTTTAAAATTTTTACATATATTTTGATGATAAACCAGTTAAACGACGTAAGTAATGGTTCGTAAAATCTATTAGAAAGGATATAATCAAATATTAAATATCTCCAATGTCCATAGGATTTTTAATGTTCAAACTTTGTGTATTAATATGATATGATTTGATGAAAATTCAAAACCGTTTCTAATCTCAAAAAAATGGCACCCAGTATTTCTAAAGGGAAATCCATTCTAATACTCATTTTGATGAAACATACAAAATAATTAATCCTATAGGAGTCTTGAAATGAGGTGTTGCAGCTGGTTTTAGTCTCCCCATAAATTTTTTTCCTCCTGTACGCCCTTCCAGTTTTGGTGAAAAAATTACACAAAAATAATTTTTTCTATCAATTTCGGTTTTCCATCATTTATCATTATGTTTATCATGAGTTATAGTTTATTATTTTTTATTCATGATAACATGGTATCAAACATATAAATAAATATTAGAAATAAATTTATATTGAATTTAATGGGGCGGGTGAATGTGAAGTATGATTTTACATCATATATTGATCTTATTTCATCTGTTTTTATTCCATATTCTTATAGATGTACTTCCATGATAAAAATATTCTCTATGTGTGACTGGATAAAACTATATCAAATTATTTTTTTAATCCCCTATTTTTTTGTTCAATGGAATCCTCATAAATAAAAAAAATGATTAGTCATCTATTATTGGTAAATTAAATGGACTCCCTTGAATAATAGAAACGTTTTTTATAAAATCATTAACTAATGAAGTGAAATTTAAAAAGATCCCATTTTTATAAACCTAAATATGTTGTGTTGGGATATATGATGTGATTTGTGGAATTGATGTGGTTTTTGTGTGTGGAACTAATGTAATGTGTATTAGCTGTATTATTATGTGGGTTGTGGATCTGGATGAAATGTGGTTGTAGAATGAGGCTGTGATGGGGGGTTGTATGGTTAAGTAGAAAGGCTTGAAATTGGATGTGGTTTTAAAGTGATGTGGATGTGGATGTTTGGATATGGTGTTGAACTGATGATGTGTGGTTGGTTTGGTTATATCTACCCACGTATTAATGGAATTAATATTACATGATAATAATTTAATATGGGCATGTTTAATGAGGAAATTTACTATGAGTTGTATTGGTTAACAAGTTAACATTTATATATAACCTAATGAGTTTTAAATATGAAATATGTTGGATTTCTATGTGAAATTGGTTTTCTATGGAATGTTCGTGATAGAAGTCAATATGGAAGATAAAGTGTAATTTATTGATAAAGTTGAGACTCTAGAAAATGGATTAGAGACTAAAATTTGAATTGTGGATTGTGTTTTATTTTTGTGTTTTTATGAATTTTTAAGTGGCATTGATTTGATGGATTCTATATGATGGATATTTATTACTGTAAATCTATAGTATAGACTTGTTTAATTTGATTCTATATGTATATAAACTATTATTTCCTTTTGATTTCTATAAGAAACACGACCACATTGAGCACAATGTTCAAAACACCTGCATGGTCATACGGGAGGGGGTCCCAAACATCCTAGCGGGAGGATGGATGGCTAGTCACCCACTCTTCTATGTTCCCTTTACCTGGAGGAGAAGGTATTTCACATTTTGTGATGGAGGAAGGTCTGTTAGTGAAGTATATGTTGGATGTGATGTAGAATCCCAGTTGTCTTTGGCTTGAGTTGTGATGGAATGTCCCATGTGTCTTTAGGATGGGTTGTGATTTTATATCCTAGATATCTTTAATGCGTGTTGTGATGTGATGCACCATGTGTCATTGGGATGATATGTGATGTGTTTTGTGGCCTAGGTGTGTGTGTGAGAGGGGTGTGTTGTGAGGTCTAAGTGTGTTTGGGTGGGATGTGATGTGGTATATTCGGAAGAGGTGAGATCACATGGACTTTTGTCATTTGGGGAAAGATAACATAATTAGTGGGAATGTGGTGAAGTGTACCCAGTAATCAATGTGATTTATAATATATTATATTATATTGAAGAATTATTCAGTGAGTGAGCCTTAGTTGGGTTGGGGTTTTTGTTAGTCTACCAGTATATGTGCTATTTTGTTCTAGTATATTCACACGGGTGCATTAATATGCCCTTTTCAGATGTTCACAACAAACATTGGATTTCATAATGAGTATATAAAAATTATTGAGTATTCTAGGAGGTCATTGTGGACCATTATATATATTTTTAGTTTGCGCCTTTGGAGTATTTTCTTCGTGGTTTCTTTAGCATTATCATTTTGGGCCTTCAAATGGAGATTTTATATGTATGAGTTTTTATTTATACATTCGTTATGCGATAGTTTCAATTAATTTAATATAATTTATGGATTTTTTAGTATATTCATCATATATTGCAATCTTTTTTTTCAAATAAAGAGTAATTACTCCCATTTGGTCAGAGTTTTACACCCTTGGTGCTAGTCACCAACACGGGGCCTACTGGAGGCGGGACCCAGGGGGTCATTATCTCTCTTTCTTCAATACTAGCACAAGAGGGGTAACTATATAGGGAGGGGTAATGACATGTATATCCCCCCTAAATTATTTCTGTATCAGAATTTTACATCATTAATTTTAGGTTTTCTTTTACATTTATTACATTTTTTGAAATCTCACATGGGATTGATCCCCACGAATTAAATCTCTTGGTGAATCTTTGTTCAAAGGGGAATGAACTTAAACATATGAACTGATTATATTTAATAAAAAATTACAATACTCTTGTTAATAGAATAATAAAATATAAAAATACGTAGAACACTAAAATAAATTGACTCATGAACTTCATTAGTATAAAAATCATAATGTGAAGGCTAAGAACAATATAACACTTTTCACATTAACCTTGGTAAATTTTGTGGATTATAAAAAATACACATCATAATTAACAAATAAAAATATAATTGATTTATGGGTTATGATTGAATAAGACATATTCACTTAGAAAAAAACATATTACACCATAACCCAAAATCATCCACGATTATAAAATAAAACCATGCATTATATTAAATGAAAAATATCTCATTCACTACAGAAAGAAATACCTACAATCTTCAATCACACATATAATGAATAGTTATTTTATGAGTTAAAAAGACTCCACCCACTATTTAATCCATAGGTACATGTATCATCTAATACTAGTCAATCTTGGTGGGTTGTACGGGTAGGTCTTATGGGGGTATCTTAGAATGTAGGTTTCTCACACTACCTAGAATACTGTGAGATTGAAAACAATACAAGTTCATCTTCTTTATCAAAATGGGTGACTTGAATCCTTTCTTAGAATATTTTTTACGAATTTTTATGTACATTCCTTTTAAAATTTTAATCTTTTTTATAATTGGGTTTTTAACGACCCCCCCCTCAAGATTGGATCTAATTGAAAGAAGTGTGATTTATCCTAATTTAGAGTGATGAAGTTGTTGATGAAATATTCACCAATTAGTATTCATGTTATTGATTATCAACATGATAGAATTTATAGAGAATTTATATTCTCTTTCAACAAAAGTGAAGGGGGAAGATAGAGTTCTCACACTAAGAACATAGTTAATCCAAATAGGTCCCTCATATAGAATGGCTGCACAGGTCGACCTTGTGTGTCCAACATGTGTGTCAACCATGTATATGGATAGGGACACCCATTCCCTCTGCATTCACCTTGGTTTTTTCTCAACATCTATCATTATTCTATTAATCTTCACTTCTCTCCTATGATACTGACTATAAGAATGAAGTTAGTTCCTGGTTGGGTGGCCAACATAAGGGAACATGGGAGAGTGATATGTGTGAGATCACTTAGGGAGTAACCTATTTAAGGATTAATTGGTGAGTGTTATTTCAGTGTTATATCCTTCTCTATATTTTATTTTTCTTTCAAGTTTAAGAACTAATAATAAATTAAATACTTGATATTTCAATATAGTTCTCCCATATGGCAACTCACATTGTTAAAATTTTTGATTCACTAGTTCTTAGATGTATCACAGAGATACTGAACGTCTTTTCACATGTATATCAAATATTATATGACCCCAAAATTCATTTCCTTTAAAATAAATAAATAAATTACCATCAGGAAAACCCTGTGAATGAATATATGTGGATTTCTAGATGTAGAATTTCAAGATATGTACCCTTACAAAAGATCATAAAAATCATTTCATACTCAATCATTAAGAAATCTAAAGACAGTATCAATGAAAATCTTACTGTGGCTGGATTATGCATCAATTAATGGAATATCCTATGTTGTATGTGATGAAATATTATTTTAACATTGCATTCATGAAACTTAACTCTCCCAAATTGAAAGAGCTTTATTACACATAAATTTTTCATAAATCAGTGATAGACCAAAAAAATGGATAGTCATAAGGATGGGAATTATTTGTTGGATTAGGGTTTAATACATAACGGTTTTGAGATTAATGGGTTCAAAAAATCATTTATGAATTATAGATTAATATGAAAAACATGGAAAATTTTGATGTTTTTGTGTAGCGTAGATGTATATATAGATGATGGATGATATAGTTCCAGATATGCTTAGTCATTATTTCTTGATGACTAGTACATTCTACCTAATTCTCAGAAAATTATGTATTTATTTTTGGGATTTTTACAAAATATTATGAATGCCTATTCTCAATGAAATTTATGATAAATTCAACCCACAGAAGGAGACAAGTTATAGATATTGAATTAATTCCTAAAATAGCTCATGAGTTGTTGAAAGAAGTTAAAGAGATCAAAAAACAAGACCCTTATCCAAGGGTTTATTTCATCCTGATGAATGGGTGAATGATATCATAAAGCCTCAGGGGAGGTAACTACATGAAATAATCCCATGGTATTTATGAAAATTGATAAGTAATGAATCCTAGGAAGATACTAGATCATACTAGAGAAGGTTGAATACACAATTTAGGGCTATTCCATCAGTTCTTCAATTTCTATTAAGATTAGATTTTTCTTGATTTATAATTATGTGTTAATGAATCCACATCTTATTAGTCAGTGAATCTAATGGAAGCATGTGTCTAAAGACATTCTTATGTTATCCAAGCTGGTAGAAGGAGAGCCTCTATAGATGGAATCCCCTACATTGGTTAATATTCCTTTCTGATTACTAAAAATGTACTTCGTCAAGCCCTGCTTCAAAATTTTTGTGTCTTTTTATGTACTATGAGAGTGCATTAAAACACATTTATTTTTCTCGATGTTGTTGAGTGGGGTCAATATCCAGGTGTCCCGCTTTCCACCCTTTTTTCAAGAAGCATCTATTAGTATCCATGTGTCTATGATGAATAAGGTAACCTAAAAGACTCTAAGAATGTTAAATTACTTCAATCTAATCTTGTACATTGATCCTCTTATAGGAACAGTCACTAGTAATGGAATAAATACTTATTATCACAAATCATATAGGATGTCCTTCAAATATTTTGTATTCTCATCAATAGTTGATGGAGATATTATCTGTTAATATTAAAATCCCAATAAATTTTCATTCCATTTATATTTATTACAACAACCCATCCATCACTACTTATATAGATGATTGATTGGAGTGTAATTCATTTTTTTTTCAGGTTACATTGTGGGAAATTATATCAATATGAATCTTAGGTGGTCATCAAGATTCATTCCTCTAATGCACATATCCATCTAACATATAAATATAAGAACTCATATATCTCTTCATACCATAATTCTGTGTATGTGAAAGATATTTTTTGAATTAATAATTCTCTATATGCTTCGAAAAATGTCCTCAAAGGTAGACAGATTCATTCCAAAAGTGATAGTTATGTCTTTCCACCAAGAAACCAATCCTAGGGTATAGTAAAACAAAATATTTAATTGTTTACTCTTATAGATCTTATCCAAGGGGATTTTAACATTATAATTGGGTGGGGATTCAGGCTTCAAAAACATACCACATCATTGTAGATGAGGGATCAAAGAAGCATTCAATGTCAAAAGACGCCTGTCCCTCTTCGTAGCTAGCCACACCTAAAATGAATTATGTGCAGCCCGCGGTTTCCAATTCATGGAATGGTATATCCTCCAATATCATATAGTATATATTCATTATATATCCTGATGTAAAGATCCCACAAGATGGGGATATTTGAACACCTCTTTATATTCCCTTAAACACAAATTATTCCATGGTGATCCCCAATGTATGTAAGTATGATATGATGATAAATGCCGTTGAAAATTTAATCACATCCATAAAAAATGGAGGATATTACAATCATATGTGAAACAAAAGGGGAGGATGATACTAAAACAAATTAATGGGATAACAACATTTAAAATAGTGATTTATCTATCGATTATTAGTTAAACATTCCCTCCCTCATCCACCACTATTTATTTTGAGGGAATTTAATTTTTAGTCAGGAAGAGAATAATATGTACCATGGATGCCCCCTAATTAATAGAAATATGGGTCTACAGGCACCCCCATAGTTTTGTGGGTGATATCCTTGAGTCCTCATTGCATTCATTCATGAAGATGATGATTGAGAAGGCGATGGTGGGATGGTCTTCTCAACTAAAACATCTAGTTCCTATAATGGAGAAGTCCTTTATAGACCCTCATATTCCTAAGGGAAGAAAAAAAGAGGGAAAATATGTTGGTGTGAATTATTCCACATGTAATGTATTTTCATTATCATTTAAAGCTATGAGTCACTTGACATACCCATTTTACCATGCATGAATTTTTAGGATCTATTTCAATTGACTTTGTCAATAAGTATAACACTGATCCTTCAGGGATTGAGAGGTAAATTGCAGATTTGGAAAATACTCATGTTGGGGAGTCCATTCCATTAGAGTTATATATTCCAAGATAAGAGCCCACGTCTATTCCTATTACTATAGTGGGGGAGGAGGATCTTGTTAATTTCAGATGTGTTTCCTAAGCTCTCATGTAATGATCAATGAATTATGTGACTTATGTTATTTAGAAATATTTCATTCATCGATGGGCCCTATGTATGAAACCCCTAGTCATATTAATTTCCCCAAATGGGAAAATAGAGACCCTTGATCACCCGATGAAGGTACTACAGATAATCCAATTTTAGTCGGGTTGTAATGGTATATGACTCTTTGAATTTGGCCAAAGGGGCTGTTGGTTGATACAATTTTTGTTCTTTAAAAAATTCATCACATATTCATACTGGTGATTATTATTTGATAAATGAAACATAAAATAATGAGGAAAATAAATATATTATCATTTATAGATTTTTTATCTTAATTCATCCTTTAATGAGTATGTTAATTTTAGTAAGGAATTGGGTAGACATGTGTTATCTTTTATATTCCAAAACATATATGACCTCCAAATATTTGATGTCTAAAATTTAGGATCATAATTTCTATATCTCATCATGTATAAATAATTTCATAGGTGATTCATGATCAAGTAGAAAAAATCCATGATTATCCTATTTTTTGAGGGAATAATTGATCAGGGACTTGTGGTGGGACATTCTCAATATCCTTCAATCAAAATTTCTATGAAAACCCAAGAGGATGTTTTTCATCAGGAGATACTTACTCAATATTTTGTGATTCGGGTGTATAAGGGGGGAGTAAATCCTAACAACTAAGATATTAGTTGGGAAGTATTATTAATTACTATGTTGTCTCCCTACTATTTATATCTATCATTCACTGGTGATAACATTGGGTCTTATTTTTTATCCAATTTACTTTACTTAAAAAACATATATTGATAGATAATTCATCCTTCCTAATAATTCACCCTCAAAAGTCCGATATTATATTTCTTTGGATAGAGTTAACAAGTTTATTTATTGAGTGAATTAGCCCTATAGAATGTAGACCTATCTAAAAGAAGTTATGTGTAATATTTAGAGGCATTGTATTACATTCATTCCAAACTACATTTCATTAGGGGAGACATCTGTATGTTAATATTGGAGAAGTGTCTCACTAATATATTATTTCATCTTCATAGATTACCAACCATATTTTTAATTATGATGTATGGAATATTTGATTACAATTTTATCCATCATTCTATGAAGTCAATAATTTAGAAATGGGATGATTAGAAAAGATCACAACAAGAAGAGGCACAACTAGTGGGAATGCTTAAAGATATTAGTTCCATTTTGTCCAAAATGGAACTTAGACATATCAATGATGTAGTATAGAATCATCATCATATATATGAGAAGTATTTCCTTATTTTTGGCCTTAATGAATCATGATTTGACCTGAAGGAAGATAATGAAAAAATAAACAAATAATTGAAATGGTTCCTAGAACATGGAATAGATTTGGTTTCTATATAGAGGAGAATCATCATCAGGTTGAGGAATCCATCTCCACAAAACAATATATGCTTCAAAACACTGTAGATAATCCTAGATCAATAGTCTTAAATATCAATCCCTATATTGAGGTACACATATAAATTTTTTCAGAGAGACTCTAACATGTGGAAGGTTATTGAAATATTTAATTATCCTTAAAAAGTATATCATTCATAATCATCTGTTTCTATGTTCTTATCAACATTTTAAATATAACAGAACACTGAAACCGATTATTTTTATTGAATGTAATTGTGTCAATGTTTTGTAATTAAAAATATATGAATGGGAGTGTGTCCAAATTTTTTACTATTTAATTAGACTTAGTGAGAATAGTTATAATGTTGGTAGAATTAGAAAAAAATTTCCTATGATATTTTTTTTATTTTTATTCGGCACCCTGATTTTTTCCTTAGTCAAAGGTCATGACAAATTAGTGAGTGAACCAGAATTTTTATTTTCCTTCCCTTTTTGGGTTTTCATCCTAAAAAGTTTTAGTCCTCTTCCATTTTTTCTCATTTTTTACTAAGCCATTTAGAGTTCACATATAGTGAAATAAAAATGGCATCTTTTCCAGGATTCAAATTTGGGTGGTTTCAACCTCTGAGTACTACATACCTTTCCATTTTATGTTCAGATCATTTCAACCATGACTAATGTGACTAGTGTTTTAGGTTAAATATCATTCAATTTATGTTATGGTAGTAATAACTAAAATGTGTGCTACTGGATGATAACGTTTCAACACTATTCAATTAAAATAATATAGGATTTATGTCACCATTTTGTATTTTTATGGATCTAAAATATGATATGGTTCATATATGCTGGGAATGACATTGTGGCATGTTTAAAATTGGTTTCTATAAATACTTTTTGTAGTATTATAGTGAAAGAAGAGGTTTCCTCTATGGAAAAATGTTCATTTAGTTGATAGGCCTTTTAAGGGAGGCTAATTCAAATATATACTAGAGATTATCAATGTTCAGAAAAAAGGATTCATATGTAATCCAAAATTATATTATAAATGGTCATGGAGCTTATGAGGATCAAGATATCCTAATACCGTGAAGGGTGTTTTGTGAAATTAGGGTGTGTAAGATTAGATTAATCATATGTATTTTTCTATAGAAATGAATATGAAACATATATTACACAAATAGGATTTAAATTTTAAGGGTTTGGAATTATAATTTGACTACGATCTTGTAAATTTGGGATCCTAGGATAAATACAAAACATCCCTCCTATATTTGGGTTTTATCCCAAAATGGAGTAAGTCAAATATTTCAGCTGATTTAGAAGAAAAACCTTTAATAGTGGAACTATGAATCACTATGTGTACTTATGGAAGGAGTATCAAGTCATATGAAGATCATCTGAGTGATGTGGTTGATGATTGTTACCCAGAGAAAAGACACTTTTTCAGTAAGGGTTAAATAATCACACCGAGTAATTAAATGATTGCATGTTATGGAAAGTGTGTCTTAATGTATTATGGAAATAATGTTAAGGGATAAAATTAAATGTTCATTTGTCGTTAACTAAAATATAACAGATTTTACACCTCATTGTGATCTTACTAAGAATGTTTTATCATTTTTAGGTGTTATAAGGAAATGTTTTAAGCCTCAACCTGGGTGATTCAAGATCATAAAAGTTATATGGGATAAGTATGTAAGGATTGACTATATTTTATGATTTAAAATAATATTAAAACAGGATTTTGTTGAAGATTAGAAAAAAAAATTGGTTTCTACTGAGGAAAAATGTTCCTTTAGTTGACATGCCTCTTAAGGAAGACTTCTACATAGACATATTGGGGTGTATCAATGTATAGTATAAATAATGGTTTCCTTTAGAATTATAAATGCTATTAATATTAGATAGAAGTTTTTTATGGAGATAAACATTACTTACACATAGATTTTTATTTTGGTAATGCAGTTTCCTATGTGTGGGAGAATAATTTGATGTTGAAATCACCCATGAATAGGAATACATTTTTTCGAAATATTTTTTACCCATATGTAGGGATGGAAAAATAATTATTTGTTTTGAGAAAATGTCATAGGATATAGTCATTTATACATATCTCTTCAATGAAAGATTCATTCCACGCACACATTTAGTTCTTTTCTTAGGACGATTATTTTATCATTAAATAAAATTTCACAATAAGGGTGTGAACCAATAATGGACCCTCCTATATAGATTTGGTTTGTATGGAAGATAATGGGAACAATTTTTTATTTCTATTTGAATTGGATTTAGGGTCTAAAATCACCATGTATATAATTAGAATGATAATTAATCCACACATTGTTCTTTCGATGGTGGTTTGGTGGGATACCAACACCCTGGATAGTAGTCCTCTCTAGAGAGGGCAATAACAATGCACAATTTTACTTCATGGAAGAGACATGATCCATGTTTTTAGCATCATGCGGTAATGACTCTTCATGTTCTTCTAATTTTCTTATATAAAGGACCATGTAAACTTTCACATGAACTGATACACTTTGACTATATAGGGAAGCCATAACCAAATTTCCTAATCACCAATTAGCTATGAAAGGTGTGGAAAACATGTAATGGTAATTTTTTATTCACAATATGGATGAAATTAAAATAATTTATAGAGGAATTTAGAATCATGTATTGAATAATCCAAGATGTAAAATCTGAGCATTCATACATTTGTCAAAAGGGTAAGGTTCATGCCATTCGTAGTTGAGGGGGAATCATAATGAAAAATGATATGGATGATAACCATGTAGTTTTATATCATGTGGTAATGATAAATGGTTCATGTAGTTTTATATTATACAACTAGGATCATGATTCTTGGAAAAATGAGGACTATAAGGCTTATTAGTCAATGGATATTACATCAAAATATGGATGTAATTATGGAAATTGTAAACAATGGTCTTGGGGGTTCTCAGATTAGGAGATGTGGTATGTGAAAAGTATGTAAGGAGTTACTGTGTACAATGACTGAAAAGAGGATTCTAGTATGATGCTATCTAAGATTATGATAATAGATGAGACTTCTTCTGAGGATTGAAGGTTCCTCGGGTTGGATAGCCATTTGAGGGAGATTTATGAAAATCTAGATTGGGGTGTATAAATGTGTAGTTAAAACAAATTATTCCTCTGGAATCAATCATTCTATCACTTATGTCTCGAGCATGTTTGTGGATATTTTCATTTTCCATGGACAATGAGTATGTTGTTTAGGAGGGGTATTCAAGAGAAAAAAGGAAGAATCTAGGTAGGAAATGGTCTTGAAGTATGAACATCCCTATATAAATCTGTATAATATGTAGGTAGTGGGATAACATTTTCCGTGATAGGATCCTGAATGAGGTAACTAAAATTAAGATCTCTTGAATGGATTGGAGTAGTATACAGTTGGAATGGAACAAGTTCCATCATTCTTTGAGCTATAGAAGATCCTAGGTTAAAGAACTTGAGAATTAAAAATTATACACTCGATATTGTAATCATGATACACATTGTTCTAGATCTTAATGATTGCCATCCAAGTGAAAATACCCATTTTGTAGTCTCCTACATTGATAGTTGTATACAAGTGACGGGGAATTTTAATAAAATAATGTATTGTTCTAGGAAATATCGTAGAGAACTCAATAATTATCTTATTTATATGAGAATCATTCTACATTTATATCTGGAATGGAGATGTTGTGGTTGACTGACACCAAAGAGCATGATCAACTGATGAATGGACCGAAATGTTATACAATTTTACATCATTAATAAAAGGATGTAAACAATGTATTTTTACATTATGTGGAAAGGTCATTTTCATATAGTTTATTGTATTGTGATTAGGACATGTTTAGAGTCTTGTAGATCAAGAAATGGTGTCTATTAGTTGTAGTTCGTATGAATAAGTCCATATGAGATGACATTTTTGGTAATACGATGAAGGCCATTTGGTGATACTTTTAAGGTCACACTTCTAGGAAATTTCTTTATGATTAGGAAATGTATTTCTGGTGAAACCATTCATTGGAAGGGGCTCCAAAAAGATCTCCCTCAATCAAATCATAAAAATACTTCTATTGTAGTGTACATTGTGTATGAAAAATGTCTGTCACACTTTATCTCCGATGACAGAGATCTATTCCCTTGTATCATTGGGATCATGTGGAAAAGTACTAGTTTTCATTGGATAAATGAAAGGGGGAAATTTTTTTTGCTAACTTTCAATTCTATATGATTTTGGTGAAATTCCATGTTATATAATGTGTGTTTCATTATATTATCAATTTAATTCAATTCTTCCATCCATTTTTTGGAATTCTTATCTATGGATAGATGATTACATATAAAAACATTATGAATGGGAAATTTGACATCAAGAAAAAGGGAAACTTATCTCTAATTTACCAGGGAATAAGGGGTCACTTATAAGGCCACTACCATTAACATTACTTATTCTTGAGATAATTAAATAATTTGATGTCAATTCCCATTAATAATTTTTATAGGTTTATATATTTATATGATTTGGACATAATGAAGAAATAAAATCATGAATATTATAAGTTTACACTTATAATATCCAATTTTTTCACAAAAACATTCTTTAAAATAAAACATGACATCGTTTCATTATTAAACAAATAATTTTTCCTTGATACAATCTTTTACTATATTCCTATTTATGTCCTATGAAAAATATTTCATAACATGGGATGAGAATAAAAATATCAGTAAGGGATACATAATGAAATATAATTTCTTGTCTTGGGATAACATGAAAACCATGAATACATTATCATAATGTAATAAATTTCACCATTAAGAAGTAAAAAAAATAATTCATTGAATATAAGCTCATTTCTTACCCTTTTTGAAACCAAAATATTACCATAAATTCAATAGAAGAAACATAAAGAAAATAAAGGTAACTTAGGACATAAAAATTATTAAATGGAATAACTATACAGATGTCTTTAACACATATAATGTGTCAAAAATATTTTATATACATCATATAGGATAATAATGACTCATAACATTATGATATGCCTCAATAGAAAGAGATTTAGACGATGTCCCATACCATGATCGTATCCTTATATTAAGGACAAATCAATAACATAATTATATGTGAAAAAAATTAATACTCCCAATACTAGTAGATATTAAGGGTAAAACAATCATAGGTAATTGACACATATTATAGATAAAACAAAACAAATGAAATGGATATTCGACTCAATGAATGGGGATAGAGTTATGATTCCCCTTACAATGATTGTATAAATGATGTATGCTTTCATCAATGGGGTTATTTTGAGTATAAATAGTATATCAACATAAATAGAATTTGAAATTAAATCATAAATATATAAATAGTGGTTCCACACATTATATTTGAATTATATAATCAGTGAAGTATGCGTAAAACCCAATGAGTGGAAATTATGATAAGAAGTTCTCTTATCTTGTGTCTGATTCATCATGTATGTTCCTTTTTCTTATTGAATAATAGACATAAGTTAATATATACATTCTTAATAAAGTTTTTCAAGTTGAATATTCCATTTCTATAATTTATTAACCCATTATAAAAATTACAAAATTCTTTTTGTTAATAACTGTTATTTTGCCAATATTTGGTTATCGAGTAGGAAATGATCTTATTATAGTTACAAATTGTCCATGTGGTCAAAAGTAAATTATATACAAAATAGTATTCATGATTTAAATATCATATATTTCCAATATATATGTATAAATAATAAAACCTAACATTTGGAGATAAGAAATGAAATGCACCATTTATGGAGACGGTACATCGTACGTGTGCATTAATGCTACTTTCATTTATTTGTCATATTAATGAAATGAAAAATAAATGATACTTAGGTATATTATAATTCCATTGTAATATGATATGATATATATTTTACATAATTTTATTAAGTTTATACTTTATATATTCCAATTATGGAATGAAGGATTCATATAACTTTCAGGGGGCGGTAGTCTGCAATTCATCAAAGGAAATTATCATATTTACACATGATGAGAATCATAAAGTTATTTTTTTTAATAAAAATTAATATAAAATAGATAAAATATAAATATAATGTATATCATATATAAATATATTGTCATCATAATATCCACCATGAGATATAGTAGAGGAAAATCAAATAGTCATGGATTTGTGATGCAGCAGTTTTCCGTATACAGAAACAATATGTTTGTATCAATTACATGGATATGTGTGTAAGTGTAGTTCAAATAAATCTCATAAAAACATCATAGTATTTCAAGGATACCATTTTTGTTATGTAATAATATCATATGAATATAATAGGTAGTGGATAATAAAAAAACAGAATGGAACATCAGAGAAGACGTTACCTCTAAATCAAGTAACATTTTATGATTTCAGACCAAAAAAAATTCTTGAATTGACTTATTCACAAGGTAAGGCTTCTACGAGGAATATAATAATTTTGGGAGCTTATTTTAAATGATTTTTTAAGAGAAAAGGGGATTGAGAGGTTTGAGTAAATTGGTAGAGATGACACCCTTTTATAAGAAGGAGGAGGGGCACTTTAGGAAGGTATTGAAATATTTTTTCATTATATAATAAATATCAGTTTACAATGGTCTCAAAGTCATTAATTTCAAATTTAAGATGATTTCGGGTCTAAAATACTCTAATAAAACATGACTTATACATGTCTAGGTCACACATTTAACCATATCCTTTAGATTTATTCCTTAGTTAACTAATTTGACTCTTACTATACGTTCTTGTATATTCATACTATATTGTTAATATTTTTACTATAAAATGCCAATCAAACCTAATGTGGTTCATTAGATAACTTTAAACATTATCTACCTCGTTTGAAAAAATATTAGATTTATAGGACTATTAAATAATTTAATAAAATATTATTTGATTCAAAACTGATTAATGCTAATTTATAAAATATTCATGTAATGACTTTTGAAAAACCCATAATATTATTATTTAGAAAAAAAATTCATTATTTCAAATATAACAAGTCATATTCAGAGATTAATATTTTAATGGCACAAAAAGTTACAAAATAAATTTATTTTAATATTTATAATCTCATTTTTTGACATCATTCATTAATAAGGTAATCACTACATCATCATTATGTTATAAGTAATTTTATTTATATGAAGAATAAAAAATATAAATAAAAAAACATGATGTATAAATTTTTTTATCTTTATAATTACAATTTATAGTCGAAAATATCACTTATATAGCCCCATATAAAAATTATTTTACTAAAAGATACTTGTTTATGTTAAATTTTTCATTACTTCTAATTTGTTCTTATAAAATGTCTTTTCAACATCCAAGTGGCTCATGGGGTCCTAAAGTATACTCAAGGATGACCATGGTCGAAAATATTTCATAAAATATTAGTTGATAAAATGTTAGGCTACTTTAATAATACTAAAATATTATTTTTTACTCTTATTTACCATATTTACCCTTTAACAATGGTAAATAAAATAATTACTGAAGTTACTATTCATAATGTATAAAAATAAAACTACCAATTTACAGAAATTAAAAATCGTGATTCCAAATTTGGTATCCATTTTTCAAAATTCAAGTCACATAATGGGCCTAAATTAATTTTAAATTAATTACCATAATTAAAAAAAGTGGGTTTTAAGAAGTAATAACTATCGAAAGATTGACATGTGTTTATATCTAATTTAAAAGTGAAATTACATCCAATGAACATAATTGGATTAAATGATTAACATAAAATTCAATTAATATTTAAAACCAATTAAATTAATAATCTATCTACATAAAAAAAATTAGATGAAAAGGTAGTTTTGAATTTAAATGTAGTAATTCTGACTATTCATAAAAATATGAATTTTATCATAAAATACCAAAAATATATCCAAAGTAAATTTCAATTATATGATTCTAATTAAAAAGTATATTTTCTAAAATTAACATAGAGAATTCAAAAAAAAAACAAAACTTTAAAAGGTTCTCATTGAAAGGCGGCAAAACTACATTTTTATAAAATACTTCTTTTATCGAAAAAATAGAATTTGTTCATATATCAGATCTATAAAACATATAAGATGAAGTTAAAACATTAAATTTAATATTTATCATATATTTTCCATTAAATAAAAATTCATAAAGTGTTATATTATTTTATAAACAGAATTATTATCTTTTAAAGAGGTTTTCATAAAAATGCATCTTTTTTATTCAATTGGGTTTTATTTCCATTTATAAAAAAAATTGGTAACAAATGAATCATTATTTAAACATATTTAAAAATTTAGTTGATATTATCAATTACCTCTATTCAAATGGTTATGCATTGACCACCATTGAATATAATAATATCATTATTATATTATATTCAGTATATCTCAAAGTTGTGTGCAACGTAATATTTCAGAGAAACCCGTTGTTGTGTGTCGAGTACACTATTAGAAGAAGAATCCACATTAATGTAAAATTAATATCTTATTTATACATATTAATAGAAATAAAAAACATTTCCATAAATACCTGGTTTTTTACATCTTCCCTCATATTGGAAATTTCATTATCATAATTTTAAATTTGGGCTCAAAATCATCATTGAATGTCCAATGTTGAAAAAAGTGTAAATAAAGCAATAATTTTAAATGAAATAAAGATATGTATATTGGTCACCTTAGATTAAATATAATTGGATTACATGAAAACATGAATATGGAAGATAAAACTAACCATCATGTTCTGATGGAGGGTGATAGAAAAAAATAGTAGGATAAAGTTACCAGCATGAAAACAAAAATGTTGTGATATGTTAAATAGTCTTTGATTTCCAAGAAGAAAAACTAAATAAATAATGTCTTTGTTTTATGTTCTTTTTGATATAGTTAATGAATTTATTTATGATATTGACTAAGAACATAAGGAAATATACTTACTTTTCTTGTAGAGATTCAACCATTAATAAAATTCTACAACAAACTCATCTTTTATCAAAACCATGAGTATTCATAATGGCTTGGTCACACTTGAAGATCTAGAATCAATATCTAAAGAATAACATAATCTAAAAAAGATGAACTATATATTTACCTTATCAGTAGACATTATACAAAACCAAAATGGTTAGTACAAGCTAAGATAATTCCCAAAAGGATAATCTATTATAAAATGACATACTACTCTTAATCTCAAAAATTAATCAAAAAAACCAAAGTTCAACAAATACCATTAAATACACAAAATTACTTTAAATTCCTTGAAAAAATGACACTAATATTGAAACCCATAACTCAGAAGGATTTTATCACACTACCATCCATGGTAAATCATAACATTTATCTCTAAATAACACACACTACTCTTAAAGTATCATACTTTAATGTAATTAACATAATCCAATGTTCTACATGATAGGTTAATCATTTCCACCCAAAAATCATAAATCTCTCTTTGATCACAATAAAAACCTATATTCTTCAAAAATGAAATTCAACCTTTACTCCTCAAATAAAATCCCATATTATCACTTTTTTCATAGGCATATAGTGTTCCTAAAAGAGTGAACATGTTCCAAAATAATGTTTATCACTTATTCACAAATTCATATTCCTATACTAAGGATATCCATTTGATAATACATAAGTACCAAATATTAGATTATTCTTAATCCATAAAATCATTTCACTAAAAAGAATAAGTCATACTAACCAATAACTTCATATAGGACAATGGTAGGTGATAAATCCTAGTCGTACATTGGTTGAGGGTTCGATTCCTACAGCTTTGTCTGATGTGATGGGTCGTCAGACGGACTCCATTATGTCATTTTTAAAAAAACTATGTAACTCTTAAAACATTCCCAAAAAATGAGTCAGATTCCTCAAAAATAACCATATCAAATTTCAACCTCAAATTCAATCTTATACCTCTCAATTTTCATCCCAAAAATTAATAACCCATAATTTCCCACAAATTAAAGGATCATAAAACCCTAATGGATATTTATAAAAATATACAAAACAGAAAAGATAATTCTTGCTCAATTAACATTGTTTATAACAACTTAATGGTAAAAAATACTAAAAATCATCCAAAGTAATCACATCATTAATAAATTTAAACATTTCATCCCCCATAGATCCAACATAACTCTTTAATTCCTAAAATGTAGACATCGTAATTGTTAAACATTACTTAATTATCCATTGTCCATGTTTCCATATCATTCTTTTATTATTCCATAGTACAATGAAAATCATGAATAATGTCTTAAAACTTAATAATGTAAAAACATCAGTGATGAAATACTACATACATTTTATAGGTTATTTTCAGTTTCCTAATCCTCCATTGGAATAGAATTAGGTATTTGTAAATATATATTGGTATGGTATTGAAGATACTATTCTTGAACCTTATTATTGGTAATTCTATTTTCATAATGACCATACACACCTTATTTTAAACATTCAGTTGATCCCTAGTAAATAACATCCTTCCCTTTCCTGGAGGAACTTGAATGCTTCCTTTTTCTATGGAAGTTTATTTCTTTATGACCTACATTACCACATCTATAAACATATTCCCACCCCATTGATTCATTTTCTTTGGTGTTCCTTCTACTTCATTGACAAATAGGTTTTTTAATATACAAAAATTAATGATTATTACTAGAACCTTCATACGGATTATTCTCATTCATATATGATGCCTTTGAAAAATCACTAATTTTCGAGTGTTAAATCATGACTCTAACGATTTGTCTACGAATTACCAGAAGAGTTATTATTGAATCTCCCATTTCATTTGGTTTCATATTTTGAAAACCACCATAGTTTTATTCATTATCTATTGTTAGTTTGGTTCCTTCTAGATTAAACTATTTAATGAAACAAAAATTTCTGTGTGAGTATATGAGAAAAATCATCACATACTATCTTTTGAGGAGGGTAAACACTAAGATATATTGATTCCTGTAATTGTAAACTCATTAAAAATATGGTGAATATTTATATTATGATAATTTCTATTGTTATATAAAACATGTAACTTATTCATAAATAACATCCTAACCTCTAAATTTATCTACACTAGCATCTTATTCCAACTATAAGTCCCCAGTACAAAATATTACTAATTCTTGAGATATGTCAATTATTTGACATTAATTCACATTGAGGATCTTTTCATGTATAGATAATTAAAAAATTATGTCATAACTTATACATAACATCTTGAATATTACATGAATTCAAATTTACTATACATTTTTTGACAAATAAAAGCATTTTAAAATTAAACATGGCATCGTTTCATGTTTTTACAATATAACTTTTCCTTGATCCCATCCTTGACTCTATTCATCTTTATGTACTGTAAAAAAACATTTCACAACATGGGAATAGCCTAAAAAGGTCATTAAGGGATACATAAATATTGAAAAATGTTAGTCTTTGGATAAAATGAAAACCATGAATACTTTATCATAAAGAAATTATTTTCACCTTCAAGAAGTAAAAAAACATCAATGAATATATGCTCACTACTTACCCATTTTAGAACTAGAAGATTACCATAAATCCTTTAGAATAAACATAAATCATATAAATTTAACTAGGGAAATTAACATACGTAAATGTGTTGTCCACTTACACACATATAACTAAATGGAATATCCATTAGGCTGACATCTATACCCAATACATTAGAGGTTATAACGAAACCACTCATCCCTGGTTTATCACAGAACCATCCTTCATTTTGTTTATCATGTAACCGCCATTCATGGATTATCACATAACCACAATTAAAATTTCTATGTACCAATAATTAATCATAAAAAAATAAAACAATAATAAAGGGAAAACAAAATTTCCACAATGTAACCTCAAGAGATTGTTTTTAGATATAGAAATATTCAACCCATTTCCAAAAACATTTACGAAATTAAATAAAGAATATTTTGAATCAATGTGTCCCATTAAACATCAAATAATATTAAGTATTTTTTTCATTTTAATACATTAGTTTACATATAAATAAATTTATAGAAATAATTTTAAAAACCTGGACATGGAATAGAAGGTTATAGAAGAATAAATCTGTAAAACACTAAAAACTAAGTTTTTGTTAAAGAGTGTCTTACCACATGAGAAACAGTTGAATAAAATTCATTAAAAAATAACATTAAAAAAACATTAAATATAAATAGAATATACATATTCATGATATAAAATGTCAAATGAATTTTATATACTCCATATAGGATAATAAAGGTTCATAAAATCAAGATATGCTTCAACGAAAGCAGATTGAGATGAAGACCCTTATAAATATCACATGCTTAGATTAAAGACAAATAAATTACATTATTATGCACGAAAAATATAAAAACACCCAATATTAGTACATATTAAGTTTAAATAATTAGTGGTCATTCACACATATTATTTATAAATCAATACCAATGACAATGATATTTATCTCAATGAAAGGATATTGAGTTATCATTCCCCTTACAAAGATCAAATAAATGATGTAAGAAATTATCAATGGGGTGATTATTTGTATAAATAGTATATACATAAAAAAATAAGTAGATATTTATACATAAAAATATATACAGTGATTTCATAAATAATTTTGGCATAATATAATCAACAAGATATGTGTAAAACCCATCTAATGGAAATTTCATTAAGAAGTTCCCTTACCTTGAGTATGATTCATCACGTATGTATCTTGTTCATCATAAATAATATTTTGAAGATAATTTAGACTTGATTAAAAACCTTTTTCAAGTTTATTAGTATTTTTATATAACTTATTACCATGTTATAAAAGTTAAATAATTATTTAAGCTAATATCAGTAGGTTTTTCGATATTGGGTACTTGAGTTGAAAATGATCTTATCATAATTAAAAATTGTCCATGTGGTCAAACGTAAATTATCTCCATAATATTATTTGTGATTTCAAAATATCATATATATAAATTATATATGTATTTATAACAGTCCATAAGATTTGGTGATATGAAATGAAATGCACTATTCCTGGAGACGGTAAGTCGTACATATGCATGTACACTACATTCAATTAATTTTCATATTAATGAAATGAAAAATAAATGATACGAAGATAAGTTATAAATCATAAATGTTATAAAATGATATATATGTTACACATGTTCATTAGCTCAATACATTATATGTTCCATGTATGGAATTAACGAGTCCTACCACTTTAACGGGGCGATTGTCCGCACTACCTCAAATGTAATTATTGTATTTACAAATCACGAAAAGAATATAGGTATATTGGTAAATAAAAAATACCATATCATAGTGAAAATATAAATATAATATATATCATATATAAATATAGATCTATTATTTTTTCCACCAATATAGATGGTAAGGAAAAATAGAACAATCAATGTTTCGTAAGGTAGTAGTTCGCCATACACAGAAACAGTATGTTTGTATCCATTTGATAGAGATGTGTGTAAGTGTTTTTCTAATCCTTATAATAAAAAAACATAGTATATTTAGGATATTTTTTGTTATGTAATCAATAAATAATAATATAATTGGGTGTGTAGAATGAAAATAAATGAAAGGAACTTGAAAAAATTCGTTACCTCTAAATCGGGTTGCTTCTTTGGATTTGAGAAAAAAATGCTTTTTTTGAATGGAAACACAACCAATGTATAGATAGTAGAAGGAATAGTGTGATTTTGGGAGCTTATTTGGGAAGATTTTGGACGATCCAAGGGGCTTGAGTGTTGTGATTGAATTGACAGAGGTGATTCCCTTT
The DNA here is from genome assembly GCA_963277665.1 of Viscum album. Lineage (NCBI taxonomy): Eukaryota > Viridiplantae > Streptophyta > Magnoliopsida > Santalales > Viscaceae > Viscum > Viscum album. Next base: position 943,866,471 of record OY728155.1, on the reverse strand, counting down.
TATAAGAGGGAGTAGGGGAACTTTAAGAAGGTATTGAAATATTATTTTATTATAAATTTATATTAAGTTTATAGTGGTCCCAATGATAATTATTTAAAAGTTAATATTATTTTGGGTCGAAAACATCTCATCAATTATTCTCTATAAAAATATAGGATACATATTTAACCTTATCTTTTAGCTTTAACCCTTAGTTAACAAAGTTTACTCGTACCATGGCTTCTAGTATATTCATAGTATATGGTTAATATATTTAATAAAAAAACTAATGGAACACCAAGTGTTTCATTAATGAAATTTTAAAAATTATATTATTAATTTGGAGGAATAATAGATTTTTAAGACTATTCTATCATTTAATTAAATAAATTTTTTTTTTAAAACTCATTTATCTCAATTTTTATACTATTAATGTCATGAATATTTAAAAATACATAAATACATAAGTTTTTCAAAAAAATCAATAGACTTAATTCAAAGATATAAAGTCATAATAATCAACAAAATTAATAAATTCCATTAAATATTTCCAAAATTAGTTTATTTTAATATTTATAATCTCATTTATTTTAATCATTCATTTATAAGGTAATAACTACAAAATCATTGTTTCATAAATAAATTTATGTATTTTATTTGTAAAAATAGAAATAAAATACCAAGATATAAGAAATATTTTTAAATTTCGCACGAATATTTATAGTCTAAATGATCCCTTATATAACCCCATATGAATATTATTTTAAAAATAGATACATCTTTATGTTACATTTTTCTTTACATTAAATTTATTCTTATAAAATGTCATTTTCAAATCCATGTTGTTTCATGGGGCCCCAAAATCAACCCAAGCATGACCCCTATCTAAAATATCACATAAAATTGGAATATTACACATGTTATTGTAGTTTAATGTTATTAAAATATTGATTTTCCCTTATTTACCAGATTTACCCCTTAACCATGGTTAATAAAATAATTATTGAAGTTACAATTCATAATGTCTATAAATAAAAGGTACCTTATTAAATAAATTGGACTTCTTAAATACAAATTTTTAATCCATTTTTCCATATTCAAAACAATTAATTAGCAGAAATTAATTTAACTTCAATTCTCGTTGTCAAAACCAAAAAGATGGTTTTTCAAAAAAAAATAACTATCGAAAAATTGACATGTGTTTATGTCCAATTTAAAAGTGGAATTACTTAAAATTACCACAATTAGATAAAATGAGAAAAATATAATCCAATTACACTTTAAAACCAATTATAAGAATAATCTTACTATACAAATATTATAGGTGAAAATGATGTTTTGAATTAAAATGCAGAATTTTTCACTATTCATAAAAATTTGAATTTTATCATAAAAGTAAAAAAAACTTCATAAAATGTAAATTTTTAATTCTTATTCTAAATAAGATTTTTATTTCTTTAAATAGACCATATAAAACAGAAGAAAATATATTTAAAAAAGGTTCTCCCTCAATGGCTGTAAAACACCATTTTTAGAAAAATATTTCTTTTATACAAAAAATAGAATTTATTCTAATTTTACATCTAGAAAACATATAATATAGATTTAAATTAATAAATCGAATATATAAAATCTATCTTTCATTAAATAAATATCCATAAATTTTGATATCATTTTATAAACACAATTGTTCTCTTTTAAATTGGTTTTCCTAAAAATGCATCTTTTATATTCAACTGGTTTTTATTTCCATTTATAAAAAAAATGTTAACTATTAAATCATAATATAAACATGTGTAATCCATATTTCAATATCCAGTTGATACTATTCATTACTACCATTCCATCATCTATGCATTATCTAACAATTAAAATTATAATAATATTATTGTATTATATTTTTGTATATCTCAAAGTTGTCGGCATCGTATGATTTATGAGAAACTCGTTGTTGTGTGTTGAGAACAATATAAGAAGAAGCATCTACTTTAAAATAAAATAAATATATTATTCATTATTATTAATAGAAATCAAAATTATTATTCTATAAATACCTGGGTCGTTACATCAACATTGTGTCATTGCATGTTAAAATCTTGTAATCACACATGTAATGAATGTTCTTATTAGGAGAAAACTTTATAACTTTATACAAAATCTTCTTGAGTAGGATTTATAAAGTCTTGTTTAATACCTCTCTCTATCCATTACACACTTAATGACAGCCTGATAAATGATTGTATTTAATATTATAATCCTTATACATCTTCTACAATACTTAATAATAGAAATTGGTGTTGTTTTTCTTCAATATTGTATGAAGGAAACCTAATATAGTAATGATATTGGATTTCATGAGAAGGAAAATGATTTTAGTCTCGAATTCTTTGAGATTTATGTATTTTTACCATTAGAAGAACATGTCGATATTATTAAGGATGTACTAGAATTTCATGGTTATAGATAGAGGATTCAACCATACTACATTGATTCCCCATATGGATAATGGATAGGAGTATTTGTATAGGTTTATAAATACCAATGTTTAAGGGATCAATTTTTTTTTGAATTTCGCTTGAATGAGACCTTTTTGTGATGTTTGTGAAATAATGTATCTCTAATGGACTGATGTATCAATGACTGATACTTTTTTTGTGAATTCCTAAGCATTAATTGGTGGGCCTGACAGTATAATGTATAAATATAAATCCTGAAATAAATAGTGTCTTATCCCAAAATAAACCTGAAAATGACTCTTTCAAGTCCACGTTTATTAAGAACTTTCTAGTTATTTGGGATAATATGATTGGAATAATTGGTTGCAAATCATCAGAATTTTTATTTTCCAGCATTTTTGAACTACTTCAGTTAAATTTAAATATAGAAGAAAAGGAAAATACATCATCATTTTATAGTGGAATCTTATATAGGGATGGAGTTAACCTTGTTGATTTCTTCTATAATGACATGAAAAAAAGGAGAGACCATTCTTTAGTGCACAATACTGATGAATATCTCATCGTTATCAAGATGTTCCAAATTTATTTCCACATTTTCCAGTGAATAATAATTTATATATTGTAATCATGGGATGTGATTATATGTTGGATACATGGGGAACTGAAGATCCATTTTGATAAATTGTATTAACTATATTTTTTTATCAGTTGAAAACTAAAGCTTTTTTTATACGAATGATTTTTGTAATTCAAGAATCAGTCCCATTTAATTTTAATGGGATTTTTTATCATATTATCATTTCAACCAGTGTTAGATCCATATCAACAGATCCAAAAGAAATAGAGGAATAATCTGGTGTTTTCTGGAAGCTTCCAATATCTTAATAAGTGAATAAAATTTGATACTATATGAAAAATTCCTAATGATGTTGAAGAGGTTTGTTGATGAAAGTGTAGTAAAGAGTTAAAAGGTTTTCTTTATTTCTTATTCAAACCCGACAATGCTTTTCTTGACATATGTTTGCCACAAATCCGGAAAACATTAATGATGAAAAGTTTTGAAGGAATGGAGGAGAGTATTAAATATATTTTAAGTTATAGAGTGAATAATTCCATCGTAATGGGAAATTCAATCGTAATGAAAATTTCATCAAAATTGAGATTCCATAATTATGAAAAATTACATCAATGGAAGGATGTTTGAGAAGATATGATCTATGTATCAAAATTTTTAATGTTGATAATGTTTTATGAATTTCTGAGTTGTACTATGGAACTTCCACCAAAATGGGAATTCTATCATAACAAGCTTGGAAGGAAGAAAAATTCATATTGAGATGAGAAATAAAATGAAATCATAATATCCAAGATTGAAAATTGAATCTTAAAGAGATGATAAATAATCCTAAATCATAATGAGGTTAGATAGAAAATAATTTTTATTTTGATGAGAATGAAATTGAAAACAAAATGAGTTGAAAAAGAAAAGAAAATCAAAATGAGCTAAGAATGAAGTAGATTTGTAATGAGATGAGAAGGAAATATATTCATAATGATACAATTATGAAAAATTCACAAAATGAAAAATCGAAGAATTTTTATTAATATTTTACAAGTTCAAACATGAAATTTATTTTTTCATATATCTTAGAAAATACGAGTATTAATTAATTCAAAGTTAAAGTATAAATGATAGATATTTTTATAGTTTTTGAGATTTAAGAAAGCTATGAAATTTTTTCTATTTTCCAATTTTGATTCCTAATTAACCTATAAATACATGCTCAAATCATTCATTCATTGTAAATTATGTTTCAAAAGTGGAAAATGTGGAGCACTAAATAATGAAAGTGAAAGTAATTTCTAGAAAGAGATCTCATGATGATTGTTAGACAACTGAATGTTTTTTACTGTATTTAGAAATATAGTATTGAGAATATTTTATTGAATTAGTCAGAATAAATTAATCATACATCAGAACATTTTATTGATATGATAAGAATATTTTATTTTTTTATAGAATGATAATGGGTTCATTGTATTGATTGCATCATATTGAGTCAGTCAGACTAAGGAATATCATAATGATTTTTTGAGATGTGTTTTTGAAGTTCTTATTGAGTAATGGATAATCTTATTGACATCATGAGATTAAAGAAATCATATCCAGCTAAACTGGATTAAGGATACAAACTGGGAAATTGTTGATTAGTGTCATCAAATTCAATATTCGTTTGTTTTTCATCGTTGTTTTATAATAAAATATTATAAACTAGAGAGAGTTATTATAAACATTCATAACTTATGGTAGAATGTGTCTAAAAAGATTTGCAACATGTTTTATTAACTTTTTTCTAATAGTTAATTTACATAGATCCACGTGAGTGCTAATTGGAAGCATATAGGTTTTCAAACTGAGTTTGAACCTTGTGAATATTGTTAGGTTTATTTGATTTCCTATTTTTCATGCATTATTTTTTATGATTGATAATAAGGAAATAAATAATAAAAGGTTTAATGGGTTATGTGTTGTAAAATATTGATTCATAAAAATGTATGAAAACTATTTCACCACACCCCCTCTTCAGTTGTTGTTTGAACCTTTGGAACTTCAATTGGTATTAGAGAGAGGATCCCTTACTAAATCCTCATCATGGATAATATCAATACTATCAATATAAATGAAATTACAACATTATTTGGAAACAACTATAATGGATGGAAGAATAGTATGATTCCTTATCTCCTATACATTATCTTGGAAGTTTTTAGTACTCCACTTCAAGGTTTTCCACTCATTGCGAATTATTCTTCTGTGTCATTTTCTAATTTTAGAAATATAGATGTTGATGGAATGGCCTAAAATTTAATCCTTATGTCCATATCAGAAAATATTTATCACAAGGTAATGGGAATCAATAAAAAAAAGTATGGGGGACAATCTCAAAAGTGTTTTAGAATTGAATACTAATATTAGTGATGAAAACATAAAAATATAGAGTAGTAAGTATTGAGGGATCAAAATTAGAGATGAAAAAACTATTGATGAATAATTCACTAGAGTGAATGAATTTTTTTCTAAAATTAGATGATTAGTAAATTTCTAGTAATATTCTAAAATTGTGAATATTCTTATTAGATTCTTTTCATAAATATTGGATTCTAAAATTTATTCATTAGAATATAAGGATGATTTATCTCTTGATGAATTTCATAACATTATTTGGTCTTATAAAATGAAACATTCTCCAGTGTCTAAACATAAGATGAAAGATGAAATGGAATTTGAGTCAACCAGAAAGATTAAAATCTATGATATTGAAAAAGCTGATCCCTATGAGTTTGAAAATAATGTGGATGGAGATTAGAATTGAAAAATCATGTCTCTTTTATCTCAGAATTATCAAAGAGAAAGAGGAATGTATGGGGGAATGCATCCTATCAAAAAATATGAGTGTTGTGGAATTAGAACATTTTCTATTAACTTCTTCAATAATAAAATTGGATAATAGAGAGATCATCTTAGACCAAAACATCCATGGAATAAGAGGGAAAATTGATAAATAATAAAATTCTTCCAAAAAATACAAGAAGATGTTTTTTGGAAATAAAATATATATATTCAATAAGAATGTCAAATCAATATCATCTAATTAAACTTATTTTCAAGATTAATGTTTAAAATAATGTACAACCTCTATTACAAAATTTTTGAAAACAAAAGATTACTGAGATAGTGAAGTAGGTGGTGAATAATCTTTTAGAGAGTATCAAATCAAAATAGAACATGTTTCATGTCCTTTGAAAAAATATCTGTCAATAAAGAAATTAGAGTTATAAAGAAAAATCATAATGATTTTGTGAACGGAAGAGAAGATTTCATCAAAAATGATGAATAATACATCGAGGATATTTCATGTTACAATAATAGAATTGATGAACATGGAATGATGATTGATGATCCTAGAAATAAGCTGGAATCTAAAAAATAAAATTATAACAAGATTCAATCAAAACATCTTGAGTCCAAAATTACCGTGAGGAAGATGACTGAAAACTTCCACAATTCTTTAGAAGTAAAAGAAGAGGCTTGTAATGTTGCTGAGAAGGATCAATGTGAGAATCAGGTGAAATTTTATCTTAAAAAATTAGTGTTTCATCTAATTTTTTAAATATTTAAGGTACTATAAATTTAATTTGGAATGATTTCATAGAGAAATGATATGAGAAACTAATAAAATATACAAAAGAATGATACTCTCTCAAATGAAATGGCGGTCCATGTCTTGAGTATGTTGTAGATAGAGGATGTTACAAAACATAAAAAATGTTTCTATAATGAAATATATCAACTATATATAAAATAATTATTTTATGAATATTTTTGGTGTTATGGAATATATTGGAACCTAAAATATAAGTTTTAGCACAATTTATCTCTGCCTAAAAAAATATTTGATCAAATTGGGTGAAATAGTGGAAGTAGAATGGGTAACAATCCAAACATACAGAAAGTTGAAAAAGTGAATTCTCAAGATGTTAGAAAACTTAAAAAAAATAATTTCAATGTTTGGAAGAAGTTTTTGAAATATCGTTTTGGGATAGAAATTATTTGAAAAGAAGTATGACACTCCTTCCCGAATAACCTTTTTCTGACAGAAATGAAAAGAAAGCCAAAATGATGAATTTTGAGGAAAGATCTTCTATAGATGAGACTGATTTGAAATTATATTAATGGAAAACCCATGGATACATTCTAGAGGGTTTTATTCTAATATTATAAGTCATATAAGAATATTGAAACATGTTAATGTCATGATGGAGGATTAGTTACCTTTGTTAATAATAGTTCATTAAAAATCATAGTAATCATAACAACTGAGATTGATGTAAAAAAGTAAAAGTAAGAGAAGTTTCATTTGTTGATGGGCTAGAACATAACATAATTATCACATGTCAACTTTCTGAAGATGGAAAATAAGTTGTTTTTTTAAATGATTTTTTCATCATAAAAAGTGTGAAATATTGGAAAGTTATTACAAAATGATAATGAACCAATTTGAATTTCCTTCAAATTGAACAATTCAAAAACATATATTACTTCAGTGATGTAGATTAAAACAAATTGAAGCACCGAATAAAAGGATACCCTATAACAATAAACAAGAATAAAAATTCTAATAATGATTTTATCCATAATATTCCATAATTTAAAAGAAGAGATGAAGATGATTGTATTACTTACTAGAAAGAAAATATGGCTAAAAAAGTCCTAAGGTAATTGAGATTAAAAATACCACACCTCCTGGACATATTCATATTCATTTATGTGGACCAATGTGACATCAATAAAAAAATGATATTTATACTTTATCACATTTAATGATAATTTCACACGGATGATAGACATCATGTTTAAGAAAAATAAGTCAAAGGCTGTAGAAATGTTTATGTGATATAGAATCGAATTGCATAATTTAATGGTGGTTTATATAACGAATTTAAGAGCATATAATGGTACCGAATTCACTAGAAATTTGTTGGAGGCATATATGAGGAAACATGTTATCATAAATCAGTATAGTTCTCCCTATAATCAACAAAAAAATGGAGTAGCAAAAATAATTAATAGAAGCCAGGTGGAAATGGGATGAACTACGTCAACAGAGTGAAAACATTCAATGTTCTATTAAAGAGATGTTGTTAGTAATGGTATTCATGTTCAATATAGATTTTTTTTGATATGGGGAATAGAAAATTCTCCTTATTAAATGTGGTATAACTAAGAAAACATTATATAAATACTTCATAAAATTTGGTTTTCCATGATTTCCCAAAAATAATAAATCTAGATTTGGTAAATTTTGGTGAGAAAGAAAGGGATGAAATATTTATGGGTTATTCACTGAATAGAAGAAGATACTATTATTTGGAGAAATATTTAAAATATATGACAAACTCATATTTTATAAAAGTTATTGAAAACAATAATTTTATTAAAAAATATGTTGAGAATCCTAACTTGGATAAACAAAAAATTTCATACAATTGTGAAAGTTAGTAAAAACATCATTATCAAGATTATGAATAATCATGTAACGATTAAAGTTTTGTTCAAAAAGAAACAACGAAATTTAATAAATTAATGAAAAATGTTGAATCCAAAAACATTATTGGAAATAAAAATGCTCTAGTCCATATTAGATGAATGTTTAGATTAGAAAATTTGACTTCACTTACATCCAACGTTAATCCAAAATCCGTTAAAAAAATTTCAACACAAATAATTGGTGGATTATATGAATAAAGAGTTGGAAAATATTGAGAATAATGAAACATTGTAACTTTTTTCATTTATATAATATAAATTAGTTATTTAAAACATGTGGGTTTACAAAAATTAGTTAATTATGGTGGGGAAATCTCATATAAAATACATTCTTGTTGGTGAAGGCTGTGAGCATATGGATGTTGTGGATATTGAAGGAACATTTGACCTAGTTAATGATTGTAAACAACTATAATGTTTCTCTTAGTGGTGACAAAATAGTGAAATAATTTTAATATATGGTTGTAAAGTCATATTTCTTAAATTGTTTGATTGAGGATACAATGTACAATGAATAATCATGTGGGATTATTTTGGATGAAGATGTCAAAAAGTTTGTAAACTGAAGAGAGATTTATATGGGCAGAAACAAGCTCAATGTTCATGGTATTCATAACTTCATAGTTTTTTAGATTGTTATATTTTTGTAAATGAAATTTTGATATAATCTTATTTATAAAAGTGGTTGACTCTAGAGCTCTAATTGTACTTGTTTATTTAGATGATATAATTTTTTATATGGATTGTGAATATAGTTTCTAATCATTTTATAAATAAATGATGAAGAATATTGAACTTTCAATGTTGGGGGAATTAATATTCATAATAATATTACAGGTTTAAAATATATAAAAAATAGATCTACTTTTCTAATGAAAATTCTTCTAGGAAATTGTTAATGATTTTTGGAATGACAAAATCCAAATATGTTTATACTTCTATTTGTGTGATGTAATGTTTGAGTAAAGATTAATCCAGACATTGTGTGAATCAAAAAATAATTCAAAAGATGATTGGAATCATGCATTATCTTGAAACCTCAAGTCATGATATTTTTTATGTTGTGAATTTGTGTTCTAGGTATCAAAATAGTATAAATGAATTAACAATGTTGGAAGAAAAAATAATTGTGAAAAATGATAGAGGAACACCTTAATGGGGTTTTTTATACAAATAAAATTGTGTGATGAAGTTTTATGGTCATATTGATAATTATTGAGATATATACTGTAAAAATAGAATGTAAACCTCACGAGAAACATTTTACTTAAGTAAAATTCGTTTGAGATTCATAGTAAGAAATAATGTTCAGAAACATTTAGCATAAAACAATAAAAAAAATTTGTACCTACTCGAGATTGAATTCAAATATTTTGGATGAATGTTTGGATGGATGATTTGAAAGTAAAATTTTATAAATCATCAAAGATACCTTGTGATAATTAGAGTGAAATTGATCATTCTAAAAAAAATTTACAACATTCAAGATCAAAACACATTGATATAAAATTTTGAATTATAATATATAATGTTATTTTTGGGGGTGTTTTGCTGGAATACAATTCAACAAAGTATAAAATTATTAATATAATTACAATATCAATTAAAAAATATTGGTTTTTAGAATTGAGGTTTCATGTTAATGTTCATCCACGTCGCATGACATCCTAAACCTCATAATGAAGAACCCCCCCCCCCCCCCCCCGTGATTTTGATTTTTCTAGATATTGGAGAAATAAATTAACGACTTTGTTCTTTGTAAGATATTTTACATATCTTTGTTAAATGAATATGATGTCGTGGTTATTATAAAACAAGAAATTGAAAAATAAAATTGAGAGAAAAATAAATTATAGAATGGAAAAGATATAAGTAAATAAATATATTTTTTACATTAACGCAAAATTTCATTGTCACCGAGGGGTGTAATTACTTCAATACATTAATTTATTCTGTAATGTGGTTCTAGGATACTCTGTTTGTATAAAAGATTTTTTTTTCAAATGTGAAAAAAATGTTTTTATAAAATTGGAGTTGGTAAAAAATTTCGAGTTGGAAAAGATGTTTACAAATGTTGTCAAAAAAATCTAAAGGGGATACTGAATAACCATTGTGAGAAATTATTTAAAAAAAGATATTGTATTTGTTGAAAACAAAACCATTTGGTATAATTGCTTTATTCAGTAATCAGACCTAGTTCATCATAATGGGATTTATATGCAGATTATCATATCCATTGAAATCAGATTCAAATCATTATATCCAAAAGAATTGGCGGCAAAAAGTGTGTTTTCTCGATGCTTTCTATTACTGTAATAAAATATAAATAAGTAGGTGTATAATGAATCTATAAAGATGCTAAAAAGTTTTTTTTGTATAATTTGATGTCTTGAGTTAGAATGTTTTCATACTTTCTAAATCAAATTAGAAGATTCTATTATAGTAATAATGTAATTACAATACATTAAAACATTATTGATAAAATATTTTTTAGAAATAGTGGAGTATTTTGAAGAAATACAAAATTACAAAGTGAATAATTCCATAATTACTGGAAATTATATCATAATAATAACTTAATCATAATGAGCTGACAAAAAACTATACTCATATTATACTGAGAAAAAATATAAATCATAATGAGAGTGAATGAAATATATTCATAAGTAGATGAGAAGTAAAAATAAATTATAATTTTTTGAGAATGAAATAGAAATCATAATGAGAAGATAAAGAAATATATTCATAATTATCTGCGAAGGAAAATGATTTTTAATTATATTATAACAAATAATACGTGAAAAAAATTAATAATATATTATAGAGTGGAAGATGTCAAACATGGAATTCATTTTTTCAAAAATCTTGGAGAAATAAAAGGAGGACTGATTAAGTCAAAGATGATGTTTAAATGAGGGATATTTTTATGTTTGGGAAATATGATGAAGCAGATAAAGTTGTCTTATTTCCCATTTTTATTTTCTAGGTTGCTTTTAAATACTTTCTCAGATCAATCATTCATTTTATATATTTTCACATAGGTGGAAAAAGTAGAGAACTAATAAAATAAAGTGAATATCTTTTCCATATAGAGATATCATGAGGAGGATTACACAACTGAATGATTATTTACCAGATTGATAAAGATCATATTTGGAATATTATATCGAGTCAATCATGTTTATTCAATCGTAATGGAGAAGATTTTATTAAGAAATTTATAAGAGCTCGAGTTCTTAATATTGAGAATGGGGTCATCATATAGACTTAATCAGATTGATAAAACCAGATCCATCCAAAATGGAATGACGATTCAGACTGAAAAATCATGGTGAAGTTTCAAGAAAGTCCTCACTATTTTTTGACTAAATTTTTTATTAGATAAAAATGTAAATTTATGTGAGTTGTTATAAATTTTCTTATTAGGAGATAGATCTTTTCTAATGAGAGTGGTCATAAGTTGTAATTTATTCATTTTATTAGTGAATTTCCAATGACCCATTTGAGAGGCTATGGAATAGATTTAGGTTCTCAGAGTAACACTGAACCATGTAAATAAAGTGTTCTTTAATTTCATTCCCACATTTTCAAGAATGTGTTTATATAAAAAAATTAAAAGGAATTAAATCTTATAAGGTCACATGAGTTATGTTTTTAATATTATTGATAAATACAATAACTTAAATGACTAATTTACCCCCTGTTCTATGTTGTTATTTGATCCTTTGTATCTTCAAGAACACTACCATTAGTCTTTCAACACATTCAAGTATAGTTATTATCTATTACTTTATGATAGCACCCTCACTATTGATCTACTTGATTAAAACATCTAAAGTGACTTTAACCTTCATGTGGTCTACTAGAATTTCAAGTACCTCTTCTAGGATTATCATGATGGGATAATATACTACCTCATTGTTTTTACATACTTATGAAAATATAAAGGACTAAGTAAGGCATACATTTCTAAAGAGATGAGTAAGAATCTAATTATGTCTTTTTTAATCTTCAGGTCTTTTACTAATTTCCCTATTGGGATTTTGGGTGACTTTTCAATATAAAATTCAAATGTATGGGGTCCATCTTGAAAATAGTAGATCTATTCATCAAGAAATTCTACATTTAATGACATTGTACATGCATACAGATGTTTTTCAAGTAGTACTTCAAATGAATGCCCCAATATAACATTTTAAGGCACAAATCGAATTCCAATTTCTTCCAGATGACCTCCCACTTTTCTACACACCTAGTCAACATAATATGACTGAGGATGTATTGGAAAGGGTTTTTATGACTGATAAAATGGAAATCATCAAGTTGTTGGTAGTTCCATAGTTCATGAAACATTAAGATTAATTCTATAAACTCTTCTCGATATCTAAAGAATAAGTTTCAAGATAGATCATGGTTTTAATAATGTAATAGAGGTTGTTTTATATTCATGTGGCCATTGTATTGTATGTGGAAGGATCCTAATGATCATTCCATGGTTTACAAATAAAAATAAAAATCTTTCTATCATCATGTTGAATCAGAACTAGTGGGCTTTAAAGTTATTTCATGATGTTGTCAAATTCTTCTTGATAGTTGTTAGTCCATTGTTATGCAACCGCCTTTCTCATTACCCATGTGTAGTGAAAATAATTTACTATAAGGTTCTCTATAAATAATTTAACAATATATGACATCCTTGTAATCCCCTGAACTCTTTATGGTTTGGAGTCGGTGAAAACCCAATGAAATGATTTTTCTTCAAAGGATCAATTTTGATTCCTTGAAAGCATACTACGACACTAAGAAAAATTTTATAGGTAACTCTGAACTAAAATATTCTGGGGATTATTATTAAACTATGAATTTTTAGTTCATTAATGATATATCAATATAATTTAGGTGGATAGAAATTTTTTGAGTCTTAACCACCCGATTATTGACATACCATATCAAAATCATTGCCAAAAAAGTCTTAAATAAGGGACATATGACACATTTTTATGAAACACCATCATTATTCAATCCAAATGGAAATTAACCTATATTAATATACCATATGATTTGAACTCAATGTTTTGAAATAATTATTTTCACTAGCTATTTTGGTTGGTTTATAAACTAAATAGAAATCCATGAACGAAATGTAATGATATCTAGTTGTAGCATCAATCAGTAGTTCCATTTTGGATACTTGACTTACCAAATGAAATTTTACATGATATGGTATTCCAATTTGGTCTCAATTTTAGCGGAGTGAGTTAGGTTCATCATTATGGCGACATGTTTTTAACCCAAATGGTTTTCTTCAAAACCCAATTAGTTCGTGGCCGCCTTGGTATTGAGGCCGGAAATATTTGTGTCATCCCTTGAAAATAGTTTCTCATGTTAATTCCAAATTATGGAATATGCCCATATTACATTAGAATATGGTTACAATAGTTAATGAGGGATTTTGGTCACCCATGTACCCATATTTATTTGACGAAGTTCATCAATATTTGTAAAGACACCATAAATGAATGATAAAATTGGATCTAGGAGTTCCACCTATCCCTCTTACACTTTCTCATCATATTCCTCTTCCTATTACACATTCACTTAATAAACTATTTTGGGGGAAGTATGTAAATAATAAAAATATTTAGAGGAAGGTGAAGAGTCAATATTTTGAAATCTGAAAGATCAAGAAGCTTCTTAGGAATTAACTAATGATGTTTTATTTCTTTGAATCTTAATAGGGGAGATGTGGGACATAGAAGGAGTACCACCACTCACTCATAGTGAAATTAAATCACTATTTAGGAGGTCAATGGCCTTTTTAATACTTCTAGGAGAAGTATTCACGAGTGATATCATGAAATTTGATTAATATTTATAATAATATGGATCCATTTCATCAATTTGATTGATGGACATAACATATTTTTCACTTATCATTTTGGATAGAATTTAGAAGGTGATTTTCTAGACAATTTGGGGCTATGAGTTGGGTGAAACCATCAGTTATGGGTTGTTTCTCATCCCTCTATTAGAATCCTGTACCAGTGTATTTTAATTTAGTGGAATCAAAATCAAATTTTTTCTATAATATATCCCAATTTTACTATTAATGTAATATTTGAGGCATTGGTGGTATGATGGGGGGGGGGGTGTCATGTGTTGATTAAACTAAGGATTTCATAGAATAAAATTGAAGGTTGCATCTTTTTAAATTACTAGAATTTATGATTCATATACGAGTTCCCCAAACTAAGACATGATCATGATTCTGTTGAGGGGATTTGACAAACAATTTTTATAGCCCTTTAGCATTAGGGAAGAGGGGGAAAAGTGGACCTCATTATAACCCATTAATGTTTTTTCTAGAATGGGGTTGAATACTATTGCATTATGAAGAAATTTTTGTTAAATATCAACAGCATTTATTCTACCAGACATGGAAAATGTTCAAATGAGGACTTGGATAACATCCTATTTTTTAATCAATCAAAGAGATGATATCATGGTATTATATAATATCTATATATACATAATATATTTTAGTAATGGCTGCCTCATCTTCAAACTCTTGAGGGCTAGGAAATTATTCTATGATTACGTCACAGAGGTCTATCGACAAACAAAGAGAACCAATGATTGACATCATGAAAGGAAATATAGCCAATTTTATTATATTTTCATTATCCTCGGTTAAAGGTATAGTATTTCCAGTGTTAATATTCCCATTCATATATTATTTAATAGATTACTTACATAATACATGTTGATCGGTCCTTGTAAGAGATGTCAATGGTGTTCTTATCATTGAGGTTTTGTCAAATATTTCTTCCTTCATTCCAAGGTAAACTAGAACAGTGTTCTCATTATTATCAATTTTATAGGTTAATCTATTTTGGGTGACTCCTAGAATAGTATGGGGAACATAACTACACTTTTTTGGGCCAACTAGAGGGATTTCCACCTGGTTTTATCAACACAGATAATAAAATAATGGATATTTTTGGAATATTTAGTTCTACTATTATTGTGTATTCCTCGATATCCTTTTATATTCTTGCCTCTCACTTTGGATACTAAATAATGTGTATGTAAATTTTTTTCATGGAAATATTCATCATATTAGAAGGATCCATTAAGATAATAACATTAATGGAACTGAAGATTAATTCTATTTCTGAGGGGGATTCCATCTGGCAAGTCAACCCTTGTGGTTCAGTATTGTGGTATTGTGCTCATCCTATTTGGGTTGAAGGAACGAAGTCTAAGAGAGTGAAAACTATTTTCAGACTTGGTATAAGTTCATATTCTTAATTTTTTTTCTACTTTCAATCCATGTTAGTTTATATATTAATGAACTTTTTAGGGATGTGGTATTAACAATGTTATTTGTACCATAGTGGCAGAAAATGGGTGAACCATGGGTTGGTTAGACTTTTATCTATATAAGTCATGAGTTTAGTTTTTTATTTTATTTTTTCATCTAATTATGGAATAATTTTTAATTCTATCTGGTAACTTAATACCATTAATCCTCTTCATCTGGAGTGGCGGTGGAAACACATACTACTTGTGTTGGTGGTTTTTCCAATTTCACTTCCCCAAATTAAACCATAATTTTCATTAAAAAATATAAACATGATATTTCAAGATGTATGCATCCAATATTTTGTGAAAATTTTAAATAATATGGGGGATCATCAAGGAAAACCAGGTCTGGTCTTTTCGGATTCAAAAATGAAAATAGGTTGTTTTCTAGGGCTTCTAAGAGGTAGCAAAGAAACAACTCATCTCCAAAGGAGTCGACATTTTTATTTCTATATAAAAATAGGATGTTTCTAAAATAATTTATTTCATTATAATGAGAATAATACCTATGGATTTTTAATTTAGGAGGAGGTTGCTCAGGAGGATGTGTGGTCATTAGAGTTGGTGTTGATGTAGAGGTCGGATTAACCATAACCATTACATCTTCCACTCTACCCATCCTCTTCCATTGAGGTGACAAAATGAGATGGGAGGTATCCTTGGTTCATAAAATAAAACCTTATAATTCTTGTGAAACTATGAAAATATCCCTAAATCCCCCCTCATACTTTTCATGGATAAGTGGTGTTTTTAATTCATCACCATGATTTTCGATGAACTGACCCTACGATATATCTTGAGGGAGCTGGATATTTGGGGAATATGTCAAACACTTCTACCTAATGATGAATGGTGAAGGGATATTGTTTTATAATTATCCAAATTGTGTTTTTATTGAAATTTAATCTTCCAGCATATAGATCTGAATTGTTAGAGTAAATTTATGGAATGATCATAACATCCTGTTATTAAATCTGCGGGTAGTCTGGTATAACAGGTGAAGTGCTGTCCTTTAAATTTATCTACAAAAAAATCAGTACAAAGACACATCACATTGCTCGAGGGTCCCTAAATTGGTTCTTCCCCTACACAAGATATGCATCAGATACCATTCCACTTCCTTGAACCATATATTTTTATGAAAAAAGGATTCAAAATGTTTGTATAGGGATAATTTTCATTCACATATTCAGTATAAGGCTTCCAATATATTATTAATAACACACCATCATTCCACAAATTTTAATTTATCCTCTAATGACTCGATTGTGTTAATTTTCTAGGAAGGAATGACAAACTAGGTTGGATCCTAAATAACGGGGACTCTGGGTTGGGCTAGCTATGTCAGTTTCTCTTTTAATCGTGGTGGGTAAACTACAGGGACTAGTCTATGAGTTAGTTTCAAACCATGTCGTGGTCTCATACACAGTGGTTGGAACTCCGGATCTCTAAAATATATTGTATCATAATATATTGGATCATAATATATTGGTTTTCTGTACCCCACATTGATAGAATGTTATTTCTATATTTTAGATAATCATATTCTACCACTTGATTTGGGGGTGGCAGATGAGGACTCATATTGAGGCTCCACTTAATGAACATATCATGTATCTATGTTGCCTTAAATTACTTTTAAATTTTCTTTTCTATAATCCTTTATATCTTCCTCATCATGAGAAAATATTTCCTCATGTGTTTAGAGTTAATCCACTATGGGATGTGGGTGAGGTATGGGAACACATTTACACACTTTATTTCCAAATTCACATCCAGGAGGTGGTAGTGGAAAATTCAATGAAATCTAAAAATTCATATCAAGCATCTGGTTTTTGGTATGAAAAAATTCTTCAATAAAATATATGTGAAAAAATTTATGAAAATAATTATCCTCCTCTCATTCCACATTTTCATCCTAGTGTTCAATAGGGTTTTTAGGGGTGGTGATAATGAGCTGTACTGATTCATATAACATTTCAATAATTTAATCCATCTATAAATGATAATATTTCCAGTTGTCTCTGGGATATCTTCCAAAAGAATTGTGATTTCATTGAATGGTCATTACATTGAAAGAAGATTTTTTTTCCAATCATGCGAACTCATACTCCGATTTGATGATCCTCTTGGTATCATCTGACGAAGGGTGATATGAATGGAATACATCAATAATATTTGAATTATTTTCCCAATTGTGGAAATCAATTCACGGTGTAGGATGAGTGTGAAATATTTGTTTCATAATGATCCCCATAAATAGGAAAATAAGAACCTCCACTGTAGAGGATAACGGGGTAAAAATACCCCTTCCTTATAGACTGGAGATGCTCCCTTTCCATTTTAAAAAACATTCAAACATTGTCTATCAACCAAAAAGGTTGTGATAAAAATTACACAATTCCTTTGGGATATAGTTGCACCTATATTACACTTAATACTTCTTCCAAAACCATTATCTTTATTTCATAGATCATTTTTTTATTATATGTTGGGTGGATTATATGATTTTCACTTAATCAAACTACTTATAATGATATTATTACCACAAGAAGATTAGTCTCCATTAAGAGGGAATCATTCTGAATATTTTTATATGAGTGATAAAGGATGATTTTGATGGATCTCTCTATTCTAATACAATATCTTCAAGATTAATTCAAGGACTATTTTTGGTTTAGAATAAATTATGTTGTAAGAAGATCCCATTATTCAAATCCATCTTAAGGCTATGAAATTTCATGATTTCACCTTTGGATAGATTTTCTTATTGAAGATCTTGGTGAAATAAATATTCTCATGTTCAAACAATCCATTTATATTAACACTATATGAGGAATCAATGATTAGTACTCACTACACTTTTAGAAAATTGATTCATTCATGATGATAGGATACATGTGGATTTTCTAATTTTGCATGAAATGTAGCTAGAAATGAATTATACAAAAATTAAACATATATCCCTTTTATTACCATTACCTTGATTGGATATTCTTCATAAGAAATGAAATTTTTTTAGTTAATGAAGATTATTCCATAAATTCATGCGGATTTCATGCAAACAATCATCTAAAAGTTCCTATATAGATACATAATTTGTAGTATTAATGGGCATAACATGAGTGGTATATTATATTAATATAGTTCTATCCTCATTAGAAATATGTATTATTCATTTTGGTAAAAGGTTCCTCAACCTGACCTGACTATAGTAGATTATTTCCAATTTCATTATTGAAAACAGCAGGGTGAACATTGATTTCCTCTGTCATATTGGTAACCATGAAACCCAAGGTCTATTTTGAGAATGAGCAATTCCTTATGTTGTATTCTGGGGGAGAAATGTTTTCATTTTTTTCAATGATGGGGAATCAAGCAAGGTGGGATTAATTTTACAATGTGCCTTACGATTGGATGGATTTCCCATCGTTGAATCGTTAAGGGGATGACCTCTTTTGAGAAATTAAGTTCCACTAAAGGGAGGTCCATCATTGAAAATTCTATCTTCTGGATGACTACCATCATGTCTTGACATCTGACTTCAAGGGGAATTCTTATATATTATACCCGATGGAGGATCATGCTGATAGGAAATTATATAGGGAATGACTCTATTCAATTTAATCATATGGAAACAATTATTGATATCATGAAAAAATTAATAGATTAGATATGATGATTGACCAGTTTTTGGTTATGAAGTACGACTTCATGGAAATATGTATGAGGAGGCCCTTAAAAAGTGTTTCCATTAATATATTTGGAATGGATTTCAGAATTGAATCTAAAATTACTATATTTGGTAATTTATGAGAAGGATTTCAGTGATCCTTAGATAAGTTTTTTTATGTGTTCAAAAATATTATCATTGAGTAGAGTGGGATCATATACTAACTACTTAGTTTTCAATAACCTTTAATGAGGATTATTTTTTTGACGTGTAATTGTATGAAACTGGGGCCACTTGTGGAGGACAGTGACTTTCATTATTGGTGTCCTATTTGAATAGATTTCATGTTTTTATGAAATTTTCTAAAATATTATAGAATTGTATTTAGGATGAATGCTTTCCCATAAGTGTCCATTATGATGGAATGAATATATCTAATTAGAATGGGGGTATTGGGAAAATAATATTGTCCATTAATCATGGGATTTTTATCAATACCCTCCACAATGGGACTAGGGATATATAGTTACTATAGAATGACCAACTTGTTATGTTGATTTGTCTCCCCAATTACGAGTATTGTGTTGTGGGTCTTCCATTCAACAACTTACACAACTATTATAATATATTTAATGGTTCAAAGGATTTGGGTAGCAATTTTTATCTTCTCATTCATCACTACCTGCATATGATGAGTAATTTTAGTGTTTGTAAGAAGGATATATTACCATTCTATTAATGATACAATGGTGTGTGCATGATGTTATATAATATTCATTGTCAACATATACCAATATTTTTCAAGTTTAAAGGCATATATATGGGTATTCCCCTTTTTTGTATCAATAATTTTAGGGATAGATTCACCAATTTCTTACACACTATATAGATGGCTTAGAGGACATAGGATTTTGTATGGACTCGATCATAATATTTCACCATATATGAGTAATGGACTTCTCATGAGGGAAAAAGGTATCAACCTATTCTATGTTTATTGATCGGGTCCCTCATTGGGCTCTCCAGAGTCCCTAGGTATGAGTGAACTAGGATGGACAATAGAGAGTAACACATTCATCATACCAATGTTACACTATCTTGTTGTTTTGGTGGTGATGGTTGTTGGTGGGATACCCTTGGAAAGACATTATTTTTAGCAGGATAAAGATAGTATTGACCTCCTGATCATCCTTCCTATGATTTGGGAAGATCTTATTACTGCATTCATGGGATTAAATCACGATATTATTGTTAATTAATTTTTTTTGGTTAATTATAAGACACAAGCCATCACTGATTGGATGGTTGGACCATCTTTTTCAGTTAGAGTGATTTGGGTTAAGACTACAATTTCAGGTAAATACCATTGAGGTGGTACATAGGAATTAGTGTGTTGGATTCCTTGTACTGAAAGAGTTGGGTTGGTGATTTAATACTGTAATAACACGACGATCATACCTTTGTAATGGTTGAAGCATATGTTTGTTTATATTTTAAGACACCATTTGGATAGAAGTGATTTATAGTGAATTTCACTAGTTATATATAATAAAAAAAATAACAAGAAACCCATTTTAATGTAGTATGTTAAAAAATAATGAATAATTGATTTTATAATACCCACATTTGTCATAATTTTATATTAAAAAAACATTGATGGTGCATGACATGTGGAAAACACATTCATTTTGGTTTTGGTTTCCCATTGGGTACACTGATTTTATCTCGAAAAATCATGTGGGTTTGGAATGGAATTTTTAAGTGGTATTGGAATGAAACATCATGTCAGTCAAAATATTACATGCCCTCTCTAAAAATTTTCCAATCTGATTAGTTCACAAAACTGTAAATACCCAATTATTCCCTTATTTTAGATGTTTTATGAACCTACATTCCAAAGTCATGTGGTTTTTGGGAAATGGATCCAATAACAACTAGGGATTTATATAGGAAGTGGTTATCGATGATCAATGTCATCACACCCTTTAATCAAGAATAATTTCCTACAATATCACAATCTTATATATTAAAGACGTATTTTTGAACCATTTATTAATTCCAAAATATGAAACAAGTAAACCAAACATTTACAGAAAACTACTAGAATGTAATGGATTTATAATTATTTATATTTATTAAAGGTTATAAATAAATGGATACACACATATCTCTCTTAGGTTATTTACCTACAGTTCGATTTCTAAAAAGAATGAAGACTAATATGTCATAAGTTATCAGGATTATAGTTTTTATCGACACATTGGGGAACCTAGAATTTATCATCGCCATAGAATATGATAGTTGTCTTGGTGTTGGGATTAGTAACTTGAAAAGGGCTTCCTATGTATCACTGTGAATGCAATCAGAACCCATGAAGTACCATGCCTCTTAACTAGACACATCATAACTTTTATGGTCATGTAATGAGGATCAAGCCACACAGTTTAACATCATGTGACAAGTATGTCTAGGTGAATGGGGTTTTTTCAAGGCTGGTGTGGGACTATCACTGAACTAAACTAAGGGTACTATAAGAGATATATACTCCTATAATATATATGACCCTTATTGGATTATTTATTTCATAAGAGTATGTAGAAATTTTTATGTTAGATTTTAACCAAGAAAGGATTCTTACGTATAGTATTTGGATTAGAATATATGTACACATAATTCGGATGATATGGATTACACTTATAGATGATTTTAGAGTTATAATATTTTTTATAATAACCTATAATAAATACTAGGGTATTACTCATATAGGTATTCCCATATAAATATAATCCCCTCTACCCCATTCGATTGGTGGAAGAGGGGACATGGGAGGGCTACTGATGAAAGATATAATTATCTAGCCCGACGAGACACATTCTGCTATTACTATGGTTGGGATTATTTTTACCATATGAATTTATGATTGAGGACAGTATATGGATCCCCATTATTAAGTGGGTCAATAATAGTAACTAATTTACCATGAGAATGTATCATCAAGAGGTCATGTTAATGTGTATTGTACTATGATCAAAAAATATGAAGGCCTTAGAGAAGTTCATTGTATGGACCCTATTGTTTCTAGCATCCAAGTAAATAGGATAGCTTGAATTGTTGGCTTGAAAGAGGGATTAAAATGACGACTTTAATAGGGGAGTACAAGGTTGACATAAGGTGGCTAGTACATGCCATTCTTTGGGGGACTGATGATGCTTATTGTAACTATGTACTGGGAGAGTTCTCTAATCTATTTTTAATGTGAGTAATGGAAATATAGAAGGTGGATATTAGAGGTATATCATGGTTAGAATGATTATGCTTCTTGTAGGTATGGTTTGGGGGATCTGGCTGATGCATTTCTCTAGTGAGGTCTGGGTGACCCTAGACAAAGAGAAATAGGGGAGACAGCACTAGGGTTCTTATTCACTCAAAACAAAATGGGGAATCCTTAGGTGATTTTAGAATGGGTTACCATAAGTAATGTAATATGAAAGGTTCTTTCTCTATATTAAATTTTTTATTATAGTAAAAGGGATCCTCCCAAAGTACTTAAGTGTTTCACACACTAGGGGAACTCTAATTCCACATCCCTACTAAAATTCCACATTATTCATGACTGGCAGAGCTAATTAGAATGTTAAATGGACCTGGTAAAAGGACTTGGGTAATAATATCATTTTGTATTCTTCTGGTATTATATTCATGTCAAATTAAGAGCACAGGGGTCCTATTTATTTGAAAAATTGGGACTTAGTCTGAGGGGTGTCACTCACATAGATTAATCACACATGTATCTCACACAAGAACCTCGGGTAGGAAATGGTCACCCATGTTGGGCTACATATGTGGTTCCCATATATGCCTCTTTGTGTGTAGTTGTTTATTCTACGTAGACTTAAATGATATTCCAGACCATGAATGTTCTTCTTTTTTCTCAACCTGGGTGACCTGGAACCTTTTATGCGTTATATTTCAATTTTCATTAATGTATACATTCCTTTTAGGATTTTAATTTTTTTTGGAAAAGTTTGATCAAACATTTATCCTGTGAATTTTATAGATCTATTTGATAATATATGGGATTGATAAATGAATATTTTTGAAACCCTGATGTACTTAATTTCAAATTAAATGAATAGGGTTAAAATTTAATATAGTGAAATTTTATAAAAATAATATATTATTAAATTATTTAAAAATAAAAAAACATGAAATTATGGAAGGAGGATATGATAATGTATAAAATTTTATAACATGGTCATTTATTATCAAAATTATACATTATAAGTAAATATTGTAACCTTTAATATTTAAAAATTGTTAACTGTAGCAAAAATTTATATTGGTTTACTAAGGGTTAATCAAAATGGTAAGGATCCAAATGATACTAAAACTAGTCTAAAATATGTTGGATTATTGTATTATAACACTATGAAACTCTATCATTGATACATATCCATTTCAATGAATTATTCTTGAGAAATAATTTGTTATAATATAATTTATTTTTGAAATTATGAAGGTTCCCCTACATTCAATTTAAAATAGGAACCACCTATGTGACTTTTTTACATAGCATTGTGCCTTATATCATGAAAAAACTCATCTAATTACTCATCTATGATACCCAATCAAAATCGTGGATTTTATTATTCCCAAAACACTAATCCCAGTTCTCTTTATAGGACATACATAAAAGATTACATTGAACAAAATAGTAATCACCTTACCCAATCAGTTTCTTTTATACTCTACATTACCACATAATAATTTTTGGTATTTATCATAAAATAATAAATTATGATTAATAAATTTTCTAAAATGTCATTATTTTTATGAAAACACCATTATAAACTCTTTTTTACATCAAATATGAAGTGATATTATTTCTCATGCATATGTACGACATACAATCTCTAGGTGATGATACAATCCATTGTTCATCACTATATTCTATGAGTGATTATTATAGGGGATTTTATGTTTAAATATGTTTTTTTGTGTCATAAGTTCACTTTCAATATTTATGAAAATTCATATGCATACTTACAATCAAATCCTTTTTGAAACGATGATCTCATTCAAGCATATGTGAGGACTTCTACCTCCAGGAAGTGATGCAAACAAATTATCAACTATTTTCAGTTGAATGATAGTGAAGAATACTTTTATTAATATTTAATATATATATTATATAATATTGATCCTATAAAATTGATTTATTATTAATATTTATTTCATTCCATCCGTTGACAGTGGAATTCAATGTTCATGACTATGTACGACTACTGTCTCCATGAACGATGTAATTCATTTTTCAATATTTAAATATTATGTCTAAAATTTAATATATAAATATATATATATAATGACTATATATTAAACTCTTATATTTATTAACACTCTGTATTTGATTGAGTGAAGATATATTTATAAGAATCATAACTAAAGAACTGAAATACTCATGAAATATTAAACAGTTAATATAGGGAACTAATGAATTTAATAAGGAATTATTGAAATAAGGGATTTTGAAATTTTAGAAGACAAAATATATGATATAAAAACTATGAACATGGCTATATTATAGAATGATAATAAATTTAAATTTATTATATATGATTTTTAAGTTCTTTTTTAGTACGGACAACTCAACTTAAGGACTTTACATCACAAAATCATCAATATTTAGTGATTATTTACATTCTAGAATTCACTATGGAATAATTTTCTTCAATATCTAAATATTAAAAAGTATGTTTTATAGATGGTTTTTTCCATTCTCCAATTATTTTTAAAATAATTTTTATACATGATTGAATTATTAAAAAGGGGTTTAGTGGAATATTCTGGCTATTTTCTAAATGTGGTATATTATGACTTTTGAAAAATAAATTAAGGAAATTTTTTCTATGTTTTATAGAATGAAATAATTTTATTACTATCATGACTAGTATTTTATTCCATTATTCAAATACATTTTACATGTTTACATGTTTATTTGCAATAAATTTTGTTATTTATAATATTATAGATTATATTAAAAAAGTTATTTTAAAAATGAAATGTTATTTTATCAATAATTATTCTAATAGAACTTTCAAAATATTCATCTATATAATATAATATGTTTTTATGTTATATAAGATTAACTTTAAATATGTTATATGTGTACTAATTCATTTTATGGATGGTTTATTCTCGGGATCAAATGTTTTCGATGAAACATGTTCCATTTTCATCATATTGAATTTTTTTTTGAAATACGGTTATGTTCATGAGTTCCTAGATGATGAATGGTTTAGGAACTTGTTTAACACATATATATTATACTATTCTCTTGATTTTTGGGTCTGATATCTATCTATAATGCATTGGTTAATGATAGTTTACTCACGAGGTTAATATGTTATACATGAACCTGAAATCATTTTCAAAAATATATGTGTGGATCTTGTTATTAAATACACATGATTATTGATTTTACATTGTTTTGTGTCCATAAGATCAGGTGTGGGCCTAGTTTCATGTCCATAAGTTAATATTAGGGCCACATTTTATGTCCTCAACTTAATTATTGAATATGTTTCTATTTATACATGTTCACAATGATATAACTATTTTTGTATTCCATAATTCCACACCTTTTTCCAAAGATAGGATCTCAAGGATATTTTTCATGGATAATTTTATGATTCCTATCTTAAAAAAAAACAATGATTTATTTTAGGAATCATGAATATGATCTATCATATATAGGATATATATTTTAATTCATAAGATCTTGTTTTCACGCCATTATGCTCATTTTATCCTTATGTGATTATTAATATATTTATTCTTTACAATTATTGAGCATCTGAGATCACCCTTTATTCTGTTTACTTATACAAGTTATGAATAATGGTTTTATAAAAGATATTTCTAATATGGATTATAGTTATAATGAACATAGATATAGGTGACAAAAATATTTTATGATAAGTATATTTTTGTGTACATGTTTCCGAATGCCATAGACCTTTAATTTGTTTTGAATGTGTCATTATATTATGTAAATAATATTCAAATATTTATATTATATATATATATATATGTGAATGTTTTTTTATTCTAAAGTCCCTGTAAAATTCATTTTTCAAAGTATCAACTCCGTACAGTATATTGTAGAGGGTACCATATGAAAGGAGTTGTTTTGTTAAAATCACTATTATTCAAAAGAGAACATTGATGGAGTGGTATATGGGACCATTATGAACCAAAAAAATGTAAAATTTTTATTTCTTTTTATTTATTATTCAACTATATAACATGTTTAGAGAAAATAAAGTATTATTATATTGCAAATCAGAAAGTGGGATAATCATAAAATTATCCTAATGTTTCAATGTGAACATAATCCCTCTCACATATTTTCTCTTTTTATCTACTATGAACTAACACGTACAATGGTATATAAGTCTAGAATAATTAAAGTATTATATTTTTACCAGTTACCTAGTGGAGGGACACTAGGTAACATGTCTCCATAGTAGAATCCATGTTGGGGACATACCCCCACTGGGTAAATATTTTTGTTTAATGTTGTTCAAGGCAGGGGAACTATGTACCTAGTAGTGGAAAATTGATCACCATATTTCATATCGGATGATTCATTTGTGAATATTTATGTATTTTCTTAGTTTTCTTCAATATAACTACACACTCTCTATTCCATAGACCCACATTTGACAAATCATGATTTTGAACCACCTCAGGGATTCCAAGATCCTTTTTTCACTATTTCATAATATATTGATGTCATTTTGGTTACAAATAACCTCTCTAGTTACGTATAATACAATACATTCTTAAAATTCATCATTCTATTATTTTTTCCATATATTAGATTTAAAATTCCATATTATGAGTGATTTTTTTATGACAATATTGAGTTGATGTTTTAGGGTTAAATCATAGGGAATGACATGGATAGTATTATACCTTATGCATGAGTTATGAATTCCTTACCGTATTACAACATTTTTATATAGTTTTATTGGATTTTATTTGTGTGACTACATTTATTTTCCAAGATCAATTCTATCATGTTTATAAATGTGGATGAGTGAGATAAAATTGATGTAATTAACTTATTTGAAAATTAGATATGGGTTTGATGTCATGGATTTGTGCTAACAATAACTTATTCTATAGTTTGAGGTTATTTGGTTCCCTATTGTTTGTCTGTCCTAGTGTGAGCTTGTTTTTTTGGTTGATTCATATAAAAATATGTGGATTTTTTTATGGGAATGAAAAACGAATTACGTTAATTTAATAAGCATTGAAGAATAAACATGACTGAAGTGGGTGATCTATAGGAATCATATTTAGAGAATCCAATCTGGTATCTTTATAGATTCATTATGTCTATAATGTCTTATAGGTATTGGTGGTTATGTAATTTCATTAATACTTGATGTTTTTCAAGTTTTCTATATAGTTTTATAACATTGATGATAATTATAGGAAACTGTTGACCTCAGCTATTTTGATAATCCCAATTATTCGTTCATATACTTTAGTAATCCCAATTAATGTTTATCTATATCCTAATTCACTCAATATATGATATTATGTTATGAAGATTATAATAATATTAAAATAATCCATGAAATATGTTAATCATTGTTTATACTATGTTTATATGAGTTCTGAAGTACTTCTAACCATTCGGATATGATTTGCATAAAACAGACAAGTATTAAGTCTCTGGTCTGCGTAGGGCTACTGATACAGAGCTACTGGTAAGCAGATACCAAGTCTACCAATAGAACAGACTAGAGATACCGATAGAATAAGTCTACTAATACAAGAGAAAACAGGTACCAATATGTACAAGATCTACCGAAAGAAACCGAGCTACCGATAGAACAGGTCTACCGGTTTTCTTAAGTCTTCTAGTATACACTTGATCGCTGATATGTACAGAGCTACTGATATGAAGAAGTCTACTGATAGAACCAGTTCACAAACAGTTATTGATAGAAGTCTTCCAATAGAGTAAGTCTACCGATACGAGCTATCGACCAGCCTAATGATACACAGACTGGTGACTGATATGAAGAGGATGACATTGTCTACCGATGCCAGTACAGAGTCACTGATACATCGAGCTACCTATATCCCAAGAGCTACCGATGGACCAACAGCTACCGATGGATTAAGAGCTACCGATAACAAGAGCTACTGATAGAATGAAGTCACCGATATATATAGCTACCAATACAAGTTCAAAATAGATACCGATGGAAGGTCATGCTACACAGTCCACCGTACACATTTACCAACATGAGCTACTAATGATTGACCAACCAGTCAAACTCTATACTCTCGATAATATTTATTTATTTAGCTAACGGTTACATTTGATGGTTTTAATGCAGTTAATGTTATTTAATGATTTCTGTTGGCATGTCAGGGAACCGTACCTACTACCCATGAAAATGGTGATCATTCCTTCATTTTAGAGCTGAAAGCTATAAAGGGAAAGAAAGAGAACACTAGAAATATGAAGCACATACTAAGTGAGATGAAGTGATACGAGGCGATACGAAAAAGATAGAACAAATGTGTTGTTGTAAAGAAGGAAAAAGGCTCAACAAGCATTCAGACATGAAGAATTCACACAAGGCTACATCCATACTCCAAGAACACTAAACATACTTAAATTTGATCATTCTGAAGAAAACCAAAAGTTGCATCTTGAGTGAAGAACTACCACAAACACTCCATGCACTCAAGCTGACAAGCTGAACCAAGAACCAAAGAAGAAAACGACACTCTATTTTCTGAGAAGGAACCAGAGAAGGAATCAGAAGCTTTTCTGACAAACCAAATGAGTCTATAGATGCACTAATGATCACTAAAGATCGTCTAAACTCATTCTCACATTCTTTAGTGATTCTTTCATTTACATTTCAAGCAGTGTGTGTATCCTATTTATTTTACACACACACTTTCTCCTGAGATAAACTGTAGGATTCTTAAATCATCATTCAAACTCTTTAACTCTCTTGTTTCCCACAGTGGATAGTAGTAGAGGTCGAGTAAGACCTGGAAAACTATGAGCTGTTGTTTGTTTCCCATGAAGAACTATGGTAGATGTCTTTGGACCTGGACAGTATTGCACTGTTGTTTACCTCGATCCATGGTGTGGATCAATTTATATAAATTGTTTGAGAGGACTAAGTCTCGGCTTGATACTGAACCTCTTGGTTACATGTGATGTTCT
This sequence comes from Viscum album, assembly GCA_963277665.1. Lineage (NCBI taxonomy): Eukaryota > Viridiplantae > Streptophyta > Magnoliopsida > Santalales > Viscaceae > Viscum > Viscum album. The sequence continues at coordinate 943,836,616 of OY728155.1, read as the reverse complement.
TTCTTTAAGTCATAAGTGTACTATATATATATAGTTTATATTCTGCTGCCTTTACTTTGAAATACAAAATTATTTAAAAGATGCTCTGATAGTTAAAATAGAAATTGTTTATACTTATTGTAAACCAGTAAGTTAGTTTCAAAAGTTAATTTAATCTTCAGATTAAGTTAACTGAGACCTAATCAATCATTGAGAAACTGATTTAACTTTTATACTCTGTATAAGTTCACTACAGTTTATCATTGATTTTAAATTGGGGGATTTTAAGAGACATATTTTTAACAGAAATTTTAATTGGTACTCAATTCACCCCCCTCTTGAGTATCCACTCCGACCAACATTTGGTATCATAGGCTGTTTATTTATAAATATATTCAAAACACTCTGTTTTTCAACTGTGATTTTAGTTGCATCTTTAAAGATCTTAAAATTCTGTTAGTTCAAAATTTATCTCTTTAATTTTACTTTCTAAAATCTAGCTATGGACAATAGACTAGATGGTGCTACTAACCGACCACCTTTCATCAATGGCACTAACTATGCCCAGTGGAAACAAAAAATAAAAATACATTTAGAGAGTATGGGTTTTGATATCTGGACTGCTATTGAATCTCAATATTAAATTCCATAAACTAAAATAATAACTTGGGAGGAACCTACAAAGATAGCTTACAATAATAATTGTAAAGCTATGAATTCCCTGTACTATACTCTAGGAGATGAAGCCTTCAATAGAATTTATTCCTGCAAAACATCTTATGAAATATGGGATACTTTGGGTGTTTCTCATGAAGTAACAACCAATGTTATAGAAATGAGATTGAATATATATAATATTAAATATGATAATTTTAAAATAAAGACTGATGAACCTATTTCTGATATGTATCACCGGTTCAATGAGATTGTAAATACTATGAGCTCACATGGAAAGGATGTTCCAGCAAAGGAACAAATCATGAGAATCTTGATATGTCTACCAGATCAATGGAGAGGAACTTCTCTTTCACTCAGAGAATCATGTGTCATTAGAGCTCTGCATGTCAAAGAACTTATTGGTAAATTAATCATATATGAGGAAGAACTTAAGTTGAATAAGGAAGAAGATGATGAACCCAAAATAAAATATGTGGCATTCAAGTCAACCGCTTCTAAGAGAAATGAAAAGGAGGAAATGAAAATACATACAGAAAGTTCAAACAGTGAAGATTCTGACTCAAAATGTGATGCTGAAATGACTGAAATATCCTGGAGAATTAAGATGTTTTTTAGGAAGAAGAAATTCATCATAAAATCTAAATACAATGGAATGTATGACAACAAGGGACATTGGAAAAAGTATTGGAAAAAACTTGAAAAGGAAGATGATATAGTCTGCTATGAGTGCAAGAGGAAAGGACACATCAAGGCTGACAGTCCAAAATTGAAATTCAAAAAAAACATGATTATAAGGACAAGAAGTACAAGAGAGCCATGAAAGCTACTTGGAGTGCTTCAGAGGACAGCACAAGTGAATTTGAATTTTCTGATTCTGAAAATAATCATTTGAATATGTGCTTCATGACCAACACATCAGAGGTACCAGTTTCCCCTGTTCAAAATTATTATTATTCTAGAAATAATAGATATTCAGACAATGATGAAGATATGTTTAAGGCTGAATTGTATGAATACTGTAATATGCTGGAAGAAACATGTAATGAACTCAAGGAAAAATATAAGTCACTAAAGAAACAACATGGTATCACTGTCAATGCTAAATCTTCTCTTGATGTAGAAAAAGGAAATAATGATCAACTGTTAAAGGAAAATACTGAACTGACAATGTCTAATGAGCAACATAGAAAGGACATAGAAAAGTTCACAAAGGGAAAAGACACACTTACTCAAATTTTAGGTAAACAAGTTGCACCTAAATACCCTACTGGATTGGGATACCAACCTGGACAGAGACAGTTCACTAAAACTCGATTTATTCCTAAGTCTGGACAAAATAATGGTTATTTCAGTTTTTCAAATTCCTATTCTTCTACTAGTTATTCATATGGTTATAGATCAAATAAATTTTATCATTCAAAATCTATGGATTCTGTAAGTTATATGAAACCCATAAGACAAATACGGATACCTAAAGCTTTGATTTCTAACCTCTCTGGACCCAAGAAGATCTGGGTACCAAAATCACTTTCTATCTAAACCTGTTTTGTAGGAAACATTCCTAAAGAGTTCTCACAAATGGTATGGTACTTAGACAGTGGATGTTCAAGGAACATGTCTGGAGATTATTCATGCTTCCAAATCCTAATAATGTTTGATTGAGGCCATGTCCCTTTTGGTGATAATTCTAAAGGAATAATCATCGGACTATGAAAGATTGGTAACACGGATTCAGTTTTGATTTCTAAAGTTGTATTTGTTGATGGACTTAAATACAATATTTTAAGTATTTCTCAATTATGTGATGATGGTTTTAATTTTATGTTTGAAAATGATTCTTTTAATGTTTTTAAATCTAAAAATGTTATAGTATTCTCTGCATTAAGAAATGAAAATTTTTATGCTATTGTTCTGAATTCCTTAGCTAAACAAAATGTTACTTGTTTAAATTCTTTTCATAAAGAATCTTGGCTGTGGCACAAAAGATTAGGACACTGCAACATCCATTCAATTAGAAAACTGACTAGGAAAAACTTAGTTAGAGACCTACCTAAACTTGAATTCCCAAATGACAAATTTTTTAATCCCTGTCAAAAGGGAAAGGAACATAAAATTTCTTTTAAATCAAAGAAATCAGTTTCAACTTCTCAACCTCTCGAGTTGGTTCACATGGACTTTTTTGGACCTTCAAGAATTTCTAGTTTAAATGGGAAGCACTAGATCTATGTCCTAGTAGATGACTTTTCTAGATATAATTGGGTATACTTCTTGGATCACAAAAGTGAAGCATATTATTACTTTGTTAAATACTCCAAATCTGTAGAAAAACTTAGTGGAATTAAGATTAATACTCTGAGAAGTGATCATGGCTGTGAATTTAAAAATCAAGAGTTTGAATCTTATTGCTCACACAATGGCTATAGTCACAACTATTCTACTCCTAGGACACCTCATCAGAATGGTTTAGTAGAAAGAAGGAATAGAACCCTTCAAGAAATAGCAAGAACCATGCTTAATGAATATGACCTGCCTATTTACTTTTGGGCTGAAGCCATGAATACAACTTGTAATATTATTAATAGAGTCTTAATTATACTTGTTCTTAATAAGAACCCATATGAGTTATAGAACAATAGAAAACCTAAAGTTAGTTACTTTAGAGTCTTTGGCTGCAATGTTTTTATTCATAATACAAAGGATAATATAGACTAGTTTTCTTCCAAAAGTGATGAAGGAATTATTCTTGGTTATTCTTTAACTATAAAAGCATATATATTATTTAACAAAAGAACCAAATGTTTGGAAGGATCTGTTCACATCATGTTTGATGAAACTGATCCACATGGGCCTAAAACCTCACTTGTAAAACCTGAAGAAAATTTGAGTGTTCTGGACCTTAATGATAAATCTAAAGAACCTGCTGTAAAAACATCCAATTCTGGACATATTCCAGAATCTATTTCTATAGAACCTGAACCTGTAGATAAACCTGAAATTTATAGTTCTACCTTTACTAGATCAATAAGGATTCTAAAGAATCATCCTTTGGATGTTGTTGTCGGTAATCTTGATAGAGGGACACAGACTAGAGCTTTTCTAAGAAACCAGGTTGAACACCAAGCCTTTCTTTTACAGCTAGAACCTAAAAATGTCAATGATGAAATCAATGATGAATTTTGGGTAATTCCTATGTAGGAAGAGTTAAACTTATTTGAAAGAAACAAATTCTGGGAATTAGTTGACATACCCAAGGACACCTTGACAATAGGCACTAAATGGGTTTTGCAAAACAAAGTTGATGAGTCTGGTAACATAGTTAGAAACAAAGATAGACTAGTTGAACAAGGATATAGTCAAGATGAAGGTATAGACTATGATGAAACCTTTGCACATGTATCCAGATTTGAAGCTATTAGAATTTTACTTGCCTATGTTGCTCATCTGAATTTCAAGTTGTATCAAATGGATGTGAAGAGTGATTTTCTAAATGGTTTTATAATTGATGATGTTTTTTTGAAAAACCACCTGGATTTACTAATCCTCATTTTCAAAATCATGATTTCAAACATTCTAAAGCTTTATATGGTTTAAAACAAGCTCTAAGAGATTGGTATGACAGACTTAGTAATTTTATTATTTCAAAAAGTTTTACTAAAGGGATTGGTGATCCAAATATTTTTATTAATAAAATTTATAAAGATGTTTTAATAGTTCAAATCAATGTTGATGATATTGTTTTTGGATCTTCAAAACACTCCTTATGTACAGTTTTTTCAAAGAGTATGAAAAATGAATTTGAAATGAGTTTAATGGGGGAACATAAATATTTTCTTGGATTTCACGTTTTTCAAAATGAAAATGGTATTATTTTGAATCAAAGTAAATATACAAAGGATAATTTAAAACGTTTTGGTCTAGATAGTATTAAGGAAAGTGAAACTCCTATGATTACAGTCTGTAAATTTGATGCAGATGAAACTAGGAAACTAGTGGATCAAACCAATTACATAGGTATGATTGGAATCTTACTTTACATTATTGCTAGTCGACCAGATATTATGTTTAGTGTGTGTATGTGTGCAATATTTCAAGCTAATACAATATAATATCATTTACTTTCTGTTAAAATAATTTTTAAGTATCTTAAACATACTGTAAACTTAGGTTTGTTTTACCAAAAAGGACAATTTTTTAAGTTAATGAGTTATTCAGATGCTGACATTTCTGGTTTCCAGTTGGATAGAAAAATCACATCATGAACATGTCATTTATTGGGAAAATCCTTAGTATCTTGGTGTAGTAAGAAGCCGAATTCAGTAGCTTTTTCCAATGCTGAAGTAGAGTACAGAGCTGCTGGTAGTTGCTGTGCAAAAATTATGTGGATGAAACACACTCTTTTGGGATATGGATATGATTTTAATCATGACTCTATCAACTGTGACAACACTAGTGAAATAAACATTTCTAAGAACCATGTATCTCACTCTAAGACCAAACACATTGATGTAAGGAACCAATTCTTGAGAGATCGTTACCAAAAGTGTGATATTATTCATGAGTTTTTAGGTACGGAACATCTATTAGCTGACCTTTTCACCAAACCTTTGAGTTTGGATTGGTTAAGTTACATTAGACATGAGTTAGGTATGATTAACCTTGATCGGTAGCTACCTCACCGATGAAAATTATCACCGATGTAAATGCTCACCTATGTAAATCCTCACCGATATAAATTCACACCCATGTAAATTATCTCCGATGTAAATTATCACCGATGTAAATCCTCACCGATGGAACCTCACTGATAGAAATTCTCACTAATAAACCCTACCGATGAGTGCGCTATTTTAAACTTATGTCTTCCGCCAGAATCTGAATCTTTTTTACTTTATCTTATTTCATTTATTAAGTTTATGATTCTGAAATGATAAAAACAATGTCCAAGCTACTTCTCAATCCACCGAGTATCAAAACCTTTCCCTCAAACCTTAGCTCCCAAATATTTTGATAACCCTATATCCCTCTAATACTAGATGGAAAAAAACAATCTCCCTTCTGTTAGAGATGTTGCTGATGAGCCTAAGGAAAAGAAGCAAATGTCTGAGCCCGAAGCAAGTGGCATTTCTAGTAGAAGAAGATTAGAAAAAAGTCCAGTAAATACTCATTTATAGAATAGAGTTATTGTAATAGAAAATTATTTGTGCATGGATTGGCTGCTGGCAAGTAAATCGTTAGTGCTGGAAGTGATGAAAGATCAAAAATGCGTAGATTTTTTTTCGAACAACAATGGTCCCTACTATCCGAATCTAGTGAAACTATTTTATGACTATGTATGTTTTGAGAAATATCAAGATGAGAACTGAGTAACTTCTTTTGTGAATGGAAAAGATTTGTCCTTTTCATCGAATGAGTGGGCTGAATGTCTGAAAGTTCCACACGATGGTGTATCTGGATATTTTTTGAGAGCTATTCCACCTACTAGTGATATCTTTGATTATGAGACTTCCTTGGAGGAACTCACTGGTTATTGAAATCAAAGACAAGTTGTAACTGCTGAAATGGATGGAGAGAACATATTGTTGGTCAAGTTTGTTTAGCATGTCTTAATACTGAGGAGAAGAGACATTGCAAATTTAAGATATCAGGATATCTATCTCCTGTATCTCTTGAGAAATAGAGTCAAGGTTAATCTATGCAAATTGATGATGACTCAAATAGAGATTATGATTAGACCCAAGTAAAAAAATAATTCCTTGTTCATTTCTATGTTGATCTCCATAATGATCAAAGTGAAAGGAATAGCTAAGTCTCAAGATGAGACAGTGGTAGCAAGGAACAAATTCTATGTCACCAGTACAGTTTGCAAATACATGAAAATAAATTGGACCCCATGGAGAGGAGAATGGGTCACAGATGAAAAGAAAGTGTATGATATGTTTAATCTTGTGGATCACCCTTCAAGACCGAACGATGTGAGTGATGGAGGTCTAGGACCTGATAAAGAGGAGCCAGAATATAGTGATAATTCAAAAGAGGAACAGTACTCTGTTGATGAAGGAGGAGACCCTGACTTACCTCCTAGCCCAACTCCTGAAAAACTAGATCAACATAAATCAGATAAGGAAGAAGCTTCTTTAGAGGCTGTTGAAGTGGCTTCTGTAGAGAATGAAGAAGATATTAATGAAAGTGAAGAATCTTTGTCAGCTGATTTAAGACTTAGTCTAGTGATTGTAAAATATTTTGTTCTTCTATGAATGCAATGAAGTTTACATACCCTTGCCTATTTTGAAAGACCATCCAGCTATTGTAGAGAAATAATTGATAGTATAGGATTCTCCTGAAAATGGAACACCTGCTGAGGATGTGGTTGAAAATGATGTTGTTTTACTTGAGGATGAACCAGTTGAGGGGGAGCATCAAACCAAGTTTGGATGTGTTACAGTGGCTGATGATATTGAGGACTGGGAAGAAGAATCAGGTTTTGTAGTCTGTGGTTTAGACTATCCTGAGTATGAGAATGGAGCATCTCTAAATAGAGAAAAAATCGTTTACGATGTTGAGACTGAGTTGCTACATGAAGATTTGGTTAGAATGCATGACCTGGATACTTTAAAGAAAAATCTTAAGAATAGTTTTGTTGAAGAGGTAAAGAAGTTGAAAGTTTCTCCAGTATCTTCAATTCAATCTATCATGACTGACTCAGTGGTCATTTTAGCATCTGAAAGAGTACCCGTTGCAGTTTCACCAGCTGATATGATCACTAGGGTTAACCTGGAATCATTAATGGATGAGCTAAAAGAATCTTTTAGTGCCTCAATTTCTGAGATGAAACTATGTTTTGCAGAAGAGATGAGGATGTTGTAAAGATCTTCTGAACTCTTTCTAGGTTGTATTTTGTCACCCTTCATGGCCGAAATAGTGGAAGTAGTTAAAGACTTCCAAACTCAAATATCTAGACTGGAAGAAGATCTTGAAGCTTTAAAGAAATTGGTTATCTCTTTGGAATCTTACATGAGCTCAAAATCCAAAGTAGACAATGACTTATCCTATGTCAAGAGTGAAGTAAGTCAGATGGTTTCCGCGTTCGAAGGTTTTAAAAATTCCATGAAATATCATGTTAAAACCCAGGATTCTCAAGTTCAAAATCTTATCAGTGGGTTGACCAAGAACTTCAAAGAAAATAGTAACCTTTTTTGTTGGTTCTATTTCATCTAAACCTTTAGTAGATTTGAATCAGATTTGAGCTATGATGAAGGAGGAGCTTGTTTCAGCTTCAACCAGTGGCTCTGTGGACTCATCTTATCTGAGCAAAGTTGTGCTTTCTACTCGAGATTCAGCTTGAGAAATAATGAAGATAGTACAATACTATATGGGAGAATATTCTTCCTATCTGAAAGAAGTGAATGATAAAGTGGATTACTATTTCCAAAAGATTTACACAAAGACCCAAATGACCAACCACTTCAAGCTTCTGATAGAAAATATGAATCTGCCTCCTGTCAATCAAGCCTTTAGAGAACAAGTTAGCAAGTTAAGGGAATTGAATCCAGCGTTGGAAAAATTTATGGAGAAAAATGATGACTTCATATCTTCTATGGAGAGAGTAGGAAGAATAATTATGGATTTCAGAAATTTGTTGTTTCATTTTCTGCATGTTGATGTTAGGCCAGTGATTGTCCCTCCTGCCTTACCTGCCTCTGCCTCTACTGCTTCTCATGTTCAGATGACTCCTACCCAAGAATTTCGAAACCTCACACCTATGATCACTCAATGAACTCCTCAGTACATTCTAGGCACAGTGTTAGTGGCTCAGCCTCCTGTGATCATCTCTGGTGTTCCTAAGCCTTCACTTGAATCCACACCACCTGAATCCTCTTCTGATCCCATGGGAAAATCTCACATTGAGGATGTGGATTGAAAACATTGCTAGACTGTTTGATAGGAATCCATTGTATTTTGGTTTATTTCTTTGTACCTTATTTGCACCATGCAATAAAAATTGCTTTTATCTCTTTTATCATTTTTTTATTCCTCTTCTCTTTGTTGTTTCCCACTTTTTGATTATCGCAAAGGGGGAGAAATATTTTACCCAGATTTTACAAAGAGAGAGAAATATTCACCTAGTGGAAGATGTATTAAAGGGAGAATAAATAATGGGGAGCAAGTATCAAAGGGTGAGAAATTTTCTCTAAGGAAGAGATATCATGCTTTTCCCCTCTGAGATCATTACATCTAGTTCTCTGATACCATTTTGTTTAACTCTCTGATACCACTATATTTTACCTCTGATATCATTACATTTTCTTTTATATCTGATACTATCACATTTAATTCTACCTATGATAAATTATATATCCACTGATACAATTATTCACAATTTTAAAAATGATAATATCATAAGTTGTGATTTTCAAAAAGGGGGAGATTGTTGACCTCACCTGTTTTGATAATCTCAATTATGATTTTATATTCTTTGATAATCCAAATTAATGATTATCTATATCCAAATTCTCTCAATATATGATATTATGTTATCAAGATGATAATAATATTAAAATAATACTTGAAATATGTTAATAATTTTTTATACTATGTTTATATGAGTTCTGAAGTACTTTTAACCCATTCGGATATGCTTTGCATAAAACAGACATGTATTAAGTCAATGGACTGCGTATGGCTACTGATACAGAGCTACCACTAAGAAGATACCGAGTCTACTGATAGAAAAAACTAGAGCTACCGATTGAATAAGTCTACAAATACAAGTGAAAACAACAACCGATATGTACAAGAGCTACTGATAGAAACTGAGCTAATAATAGAACATGTCTATCAGTTTTCTTAAGTCTTCTAGTATTCACTTCATCACTGATATATAAAGAGATACAGATATGAAGAAGTCTATCGATATAACCAGTTCACAGACAGTTACCAATAGAAGTAAGCCGATAGATTAAGTCTACTGATACGAGCTAACGACCGGCCTTCTGATACACAGACTGGCGACTGATATGAAGCGACTGACATAGTCTACTGATGCAAGTATAGACTCACTGATACATTGAGCTACTGATATCCCAAGAGCTACCGATGGACCAAGAGCTACTGATGAATTAAGAGCTACCGATAATAAGAGCTACTGATAGAATGAAGTAACCAATATATATAGCTACCGATACAAGTTCAAAAGAGCTACGGATGGAAGGTCATGCTACAAAGTCCACCATACAATTTTACCAACACGAGCTGCTAATGATTGACCAACCAGTAAAACTCTATACTCTCAAAATATATTTATTTATTTACCTAACGGTTACATTTGATGGTTTTAATGCAGTTAATGTTATTTAATGATTTATGTTGGCATGTCAGGGAACCGTAACTTGTACCCATGCAAAAGGTGATCATTCCTTCTTTCCAAAGCTGAAAGATATAAAGGGAAGGAATGATAACAATGCAAATACAAAGAACATACGAAGTGAGACGAAGTGAGATGAAGTGATATGAGTCAATACGAAAAAGATAGAACAAAGGTGTTGTTGTGAAGAAGGAAAAAAAGCTCAACAAGCATTCAGACGTGGAGCATTCACACAAGGCGACATCCATACTCCAAGAACTCTGAACATTCTTAAAGCTGATCATTCTGAAGAAAACCACAAGCTGCATCTTGAGTGAAGAACTACCACAAACACTTAATGAACTCAAGCTGACAAGCTGAACCATGAACCAATGAAGAAAACGACACTCTGTTTTCTGAGTAGGAACTAGAGAAGGACTCAGAATTTTTTCTGATCAACCAAACGATTCCAGAGCTGCACTGACGATCACTAAAGATCTTCTAAACTCATTCTTACTTACTTTAGTTATTCTTTCATTTACATTTCTATCAGTGAGTGTATCTTGTTTATTATACACACACACACTGTCTCTTGAGCTAAACTGGAGGATTCTTAATTCCACATTCAAATTATTTAACTCTCTTGTTTCCCACTGTGGATAATGGTAGAGGTTGAGTAAGACCTGGACAACTGTGAGCTGTTTTTTGTTTGCCATGAAGAATTGTGGTAGAGGTCTTTGGACCTGGACAATATTGCACTATTTTTTACCTCAATCCATGGTGTGGATAAATTTATATAAATTGTTTGAGAGGACTAATTCTTGGCTTGAGACTAAACCTCTTGGTTACATATGCTGTTCTTTTTAGTTTAAATCATAAGTATACTCTATATATATAGTTTATATTCTTCTGTCATTACTTTGAAATACAAAATTTTTTAGAGATACATTGATAGTTAAATTAGAAAGTGTTTATGCTTATTGTAAACCAGTAATTTAGTTTCAAAAGTTAATTTAATCTTCATATTAAGTTAACTGAGACCTAATCAATCTTTGAGAAACTGATTGAACATTTATACTCTGTATAAATTCACTACAGTTTAACTTTGATTTAAAATTGGGGAATTTTAAGAGACATATTTTTAACATAAATTTTTATTGGTACTCAATTCACCCCCCCTTGAGTATCCACTATGACCAACAGAAACATATTTACTGAGAGGATGGTGTCCTTTAATGATGTTGTAAGAAATTTTTTTCCAAGATGATGGTGGCCCATTATGAGAATATGTGAGGACATCTTTTGTGAGCGTAAAATGGACTGTGATATGCGGACATGAGAACACTTTCACTTAGAAAACCGTGAGTTAGAGTGTTTAGAATCTGAATGATGATGTGTGACCCCCCCCCATGATTAAGAGGGTAACTTCAAGGACAAGATGATAGACTATGCCTTATGTGGGAAGGTACTGGTTGTGTTCTATGAATTACCCAAACATGAGATTACAATTTTTTCGATTAGAGAGTAACTTGGTATGTTCGATGTTTTTGGTAGCATTTTTAGTACACAATGACCTATATTTGATATATTAATTTTTTTGAAACATTTTTTTTAATGAACACTCTTATAACGTTTACAGTAATTCTAAAGGCAGTTTTGTGGTGTCGTATTGGTTTTACTACTAACATCCTAAATGATCACCGATGTTCTTGTATATACTTTGTATCCAGGGATCATTCCAAGGGAAAGGGACCTATGTTTATATATTAAGATAGAGGATATGGTTATAAATAGAGATAAACATATGAAATAATGAGATATTATGGAGATATTTCCTTTTATTTTTTACTTCTATATACCACATGTATTTACACACCACATATCAAGGCAGTTTTGAATTTTGATGCTTGATAAAAATATACATTCTATTATAGAATGTGATGGTACTTTTGTTTTGTATAGATAATTACTAAAAAAATTCAATATTTTATTTTTATTATTTAACATTCATTTTCTGCTATTTATATTTAATGATTATGGGGGGGATGTTATAAAAAACACCCTTGAATGGTTCTTAAGTATTGTCTATTGAAAATTGTGACAATGAAATATCTACAATTACTCACTAATGCATCGAGAATACATTTTATGATGATTGGTGTGACTTTATAAATTTCTACAGTTTTTATATAATTACAAGGATGGCACCACAATGTGGTGTAGTACATAAATATACGGTGTCCGTGAATTTTGGTACTGTGAAAATATTTTGATTCTTGACAGGATAAAAGTAAAAATGTTAAGAAATAATAAAGTGGGTCAACCCCTAAATATAAAATCAGAGTAAGTACATTGATATGTAACATATATTTGTTCAAAAACACATAACATAGAGGAATATAATACATTATCTTGCATCGGCCCCTAGTAGATAGGGGAGAATAAAGGTTGTTCGAGTTAGTGATAAAGGGGAACATTTATATAGTGTAATAAAGAAAAATAGAAAAAAGAGAGCCAAGTAGAGATTTATAAGTACGATATTGATATGTCCGTCATAATCAAAACATGATGTGGGAAAATTATTTTTTGCATTGTTCTATTTAAATGGAGTACATAATGATTTTTCAGTGAAGAAAGGTAAAGAAAATTAAATCCTATGGAACCATGATTAATATGGTGAAAAAGTGACCAGATGTTTTCACCTCTCCAAGGAGGATTGAATTTTGATATATATTTTTACCTATGCAAAAAATAGAGAAAAAAATAATTAATTGACCAATCATTGTTCTAGACTATGGGGGTTTTAAAGGCCTAATCTCTATGGTGACATGGTGTTACCACAATGAGAAGATGATGTCTACCGGACAATATTTTTTGTTTGGGAGATGGAAAAAACAGAAAACCAGATAAGGAAATTTCCTGGTGGTGACCATGGTTCATTGAGAATTACAATTTTTAAATGGTGAGTCCAATTTTCGTCATTTTGATTTATTTCTTTGACTCTTGAGTAGAAAGTATCATGCGTTAAAAGCTAAAGAAGAAATCAGTTGGTGTTTTTTTTAATAGATATTTGATACGAATCTTCCTAAAATAATACTTTTAAATTTGATTGTTAATAAATACCATAGTCAAAATTTCCACGTTAATTTTTTCTATTTTATTAGGTTTTTTTGGTAGAATAAAACAATCATCTTAATAATTGGTAAATGATTGAATTTAAGAACCATTATGATACTTAATCATGGATAATTTAATTACATTTATTTATTGTGGTTTTAATTTATAATTCATATGAAGATAAAGAGATAGGTATGTATATAGAGTTGAATTAATGAGACTAGGAGGGAGATTAGAATTTTTTATATTTTAAAAAATGGTGATGTATAGAATATCCATGGTATAATCTTTTTTGTCATTCTACTGTATTTTTTATTTATACATAATGGAATGAAGATAAATAATAGGGGAATTCTGTTTTCCTTCCTTATAGGATGAACATTTCGATCATTACAGAAGGTGAATGTTTTATATCTAAAGGGTTAAGGGAGATGCTATAAAATTGTAACCAATAGATGTATACACAACTTGTAGGTATAAAATCATATCCATAATGAATTCTAGATCCCTAATAAATTAATATCATGAGTAATTAAATATTTAATCTCTGAAATTAATTCCCAAATGGAAGATATTTACAACCATACATATATAAGGATGGTGTCATGAATAACTATTCATGCTCTGTAGGAGAAACCTCTCAGTATTTATGAAGATAATTTACATGTTCAAGATTCAAATATATATGTGTTGTGGAATTAGTATGATGATTTATGAATGAGCCTTAAATAAATATATATTGTTCTGTTTAATCAAGCTATCATTCCAATAGAAGATATGTGTGGATATTAAGATATAATTTATGATACCAAAATTATTAAAATAATGATGAAAATATTATGTCATCATTTTAAACCATTGATCCAAGTACATGATGATAAAAATTTGAATGAGGCGACATTAGAAATCCTCTAAGGAACACTCATTATTTAAAATTTTATGTGAAATTTTAATGTGCCAATGTCAAATGATAATTCTCATCAGGTATAACTAAATGAAATTATGAAACATTCATTGAAGGAGGATCCCAAAGAAGAATAATCTGATGATGTAATACCTTTCTTTCAATCCATACATTGGAAAAGTGAAATTCAATAGAAATCACCCAATTTATTTTTTATGTAGATATTTAGGAACTAATTATCTTATGGTTCATAAGAAATTATATGATGATTGTGAGGAAGAAAAAACTATAAAGAAGAAATTAATATAATGAAACGATGAAGGAAACCACAATAATAATTCATCATGATGAAGAACATGTTATCTTAAGAAGAAGAAATTTAGGAGGAAATAAAAGTGGAATTGCTTGTTTACTGTTGATTCCATAGTGGTCTATTTCTTATAGAAATTTCATATTAGAATCATATATAGGATAATGATGATGAATGTGATAAAATCGAGGGACATATTGATCATGAAGCTGAGAATGAACATTCCTTAGTGAAAATTTACGTTTAAATGTCAATGAAAAATAAGTTGAATATGACAATATATGAATTAAAACTATACATGTAAAAATAAAAAGAGTTAATTTTATAGTTTAATGTACATATTAAAAATTTAAAATATAATTTATAGAAAAATAAAAGAGGGAGTTGATATTCAGTTCAAGATTGGAAAACAACAACACATTATGGATTTTATGAACAACACTATGGAAGATTTTATCAAAATAATATTTGAACATGAATATGTGTGATGATCAATAAAGTCTTCATACACCCCACAATTTCATCTGGAAGATCATGTGTCCCGGTCTCAAGAGATGTAATGAAACTTTTGAGGGAATATACCAAAAAGGTTGTGTATTGTTCATAAGTAAAAAAGTTCTAGGATAGTATAAAATTGATGGTTTCAATGATAAAAAAATTAACAAATAGACATGATTAATATTTAATTTTATCGTACACAAAAGGATCAAGTGTCTACTCTTTATATAACCAACGCACAAAAGACAATACCAATACTTCATTATTATTGATTAAAAAAATTGGGGTATATTAAGTATGTGTTCTTTATCAAAGAATGATGATATAGGGAATAATAATGACAAAAATTGTTAAATTTATTACTCTTGATTTAAATTTAATGGATATTTTTTATGATTTTTTTCGATAACTAGAAATTAATTTTACATTAATGGAGAGGTGAATAGTGAAAATTGAGATTCATTAATAGAGTACACCAAAGCTTGAAATTAAAAACATTAATATAAAAAATATGTATCATTTTAACATGAAAAATTAAAAATGTAGTTGGATATAGGCTAAGTTGATCCAAAAATTAAGAGAACCATGAAGAAGAACTATCTATTAAAGGGATAGTTGAGAAATAAACTAAAACAAAAAATTAAATAAAATAAATTTATAGAGATGAAACATTTTTTATAGAAATTTGACATCTTATATGAAATGAAATAAATATATTACCATAAGGGTAATATAAGAAATTTTTTAGTAGTTATATTTTTGATTGATGAGTCGGTGAAGATCACATGTTTTGAGAAAGTCAATATTTGGGGAAGATACATAAGAGTCCGACATGACATATTAGTTGAAGGTATCAATCATAATCTCAAAGCATTGAATTGAAATTTCCAAATCAATGGAATTGATGTGGATTAAACATTTTAAATTGGTTCATGGTTATAATAAATTATTTTTTTAGCAATTGTAGTAAGAAAAGATTCAATGTATCTAAAAATACATTAAATCATATTTATTAAATATTTACCATGAATAAAAAGTTATATTGATTATCAATATCAAATTATTGATGATGATTATGAGAACATGGAATTATGGTTGAGGTTTTCTTTATATGGAAGAAAAAATAAAAATGGTATTGGTTTTAGTGGCAAGAATAATATCTTATGAATCCTGTATTCCATGGTGTATTAGTTTATCATAATCTTTATATGATGTTGAAAATTCATGAATGGATATTCATTCCTATATATGAAGAAGAAATAATAAACTATGGCATGTATGAGATATAATTATTAGATTCTCACTAATAATATTGTCTAATGTAGATCCACACTATGACTAGGATACGAAAATTGATTTATTATATTGTGGGTTTTAGGCTCACGTCATTATTCTTTGGGATAAACATATGATAATTTTATAGGTTGTGAAGATAAATGAAATTCAAAATCGACTGGTACTTTTTTCACAAAGTTTGTTTCATTTTTTACTAGGTTAGAAGCTTGAATCCATTTCCTTTAAAATTATAAAGGGAAAATATATTATTGAAATGGAATCATATAAAAATTTTATTTGTAAGAGGCCATATATTAAATATATATTAGGGGATATGAATTAAAAAATTTAAATCATGTGCGATATCATGAGTTATATGAATAATATTTAAAACCCCATCCATTAATCAAGGAAAATAGGGATTAAGATATATTATCTCATTACATGGAGAAATTAGAACACGAACCGTTGAATTTGGTGTATCTCTATAGACAAAATTATGTTTTAGATGTTAATAAAAATTCTATATAGTAGTTTTCTTATCAATGGACATTGTAGGCTCTTTTAATTCAACAAACTCCCCAATACTTTATGAGTTAGATAATGGATTCCACCCACTGTGGGATTAACTATTCTTGAAATATTATGTTTAATCTTGGTAGATCAATGTGTGGATTTCAAACCCCCAGTTCTGACGTTTATAAGATATGGTCTTTAGGATTATTGAAAATTTTGGGATCTAGTCCATCAGTTTGAAGGTATATGATTCATATGGAAAATATGTTCTAATTTAATGAATTATGAGAACATTCGTTCTGATTAACTAGCACAAAGTAATTCAATGGTTATGAATGATCATGGGGGATATTGATTAAAAAAAATTCTTAGGGATCATTTTTTCTTTATTATAATTGAACATTATTTTATTTAAATATGTGTTATTATGAGGATTATTTAGTATAACTATTGTTTGTCACACAAATTGTCACACCCGTTTTTTTAGTCATTTTAATTATTTTATTTCACTTGGCGTGGGGTGTTTTTTCTTAAGTGCGGGTGAGTCCCGATTTAATTTTTTAATGTTGGGATGTGTTTATGGTTTGTGATGGTGCGCGAACACCGTAAACTTAAGACGCGCAGTTCTCTTGGGAACGTTCTTTCTGCTTGGGTACGTGCAGCCCGCATGTAGTCCGCTTGGATACCGCATGGCGTGCGAACACCGCACAATCATCCAGTTTTAACATTATGTGTGTATATGTATGTTTGTATGTTTATATATGTGCATATATATGTGTATCTACATTTGTATACGTTTATGATTTAACATTGTGTGTGTATATATATAAGGTATGTGTATATATTTTTATAGGAATATATATATACACATATGTTTATAAATAACTATGTTTTAAAGTTATATGCTTATGTGTATTTATGTTTATATATATGTTTATATATGTTTATATGTTTATATGTGTTATATATAAGTTTATATATGATTATAAGTTTATATATGTTATATATATGTTTATAAATATATATGTATAGATGTATTTATGTCTATATAAGTAGGTTTATATATATGTTTATATATATATTTATTTATGTGTATATGTTTATTATTATTATTATTATTATTATTATTATTATTGTTATTATAAGATAAAAGAAAAAAATGAAAAAAAATTAAAAACCAACCATAATCTACCCGAGCCCGCCCCCTCTCCCCCACTCTCCCCCATCTCCCCCCCCCCTTCCTGGTTCGGCCAGCCCCCCCCCCCCCCCCTTCCAAGCGACCCAGCCTCCAGCCGCCTCCCGTCCACCGCCGTCCACTTTCGTCCGCTGATGTCTGCGCCGGCCACCCCGATCGCGCCGGCGCCACCGCCTCCCCTTGCCCTCAGCTTTGCCGCGCGCCACCCTCCCCCTTTTCCTCCGGCTAGCCGCCACGTGCAGCCCCCCCCTGTCAGCCTCCTCTTCTCTAACCCGCAACCCCCTTCAGGCCAAACCCGCCTGCTCTGGCCGACACCGCCTGCTCCGGCCAACCTGGCCTGCTCCGGCCGACCCCACCTGCTCCGGTCCTCCCCCTCCTCTCGTGCACCGGCCATCCGCCCCGGCCAACCTCCTCACTCTCTGATCAGCAGTCCCGACCACCGCGTGACCCCTTTGGCCGAACCCTAATGTATTTGGAGTTTTCCCTTTGATTGAATCATATTATTTTGGTTTCTTCGGGTTCCGTCGAGATCAGTTCTAGCCACTTCCGGCAAGGGAAGTGGGTTCGCCATGGTTTTCATGTATTATTTCTTCAGTTTCTTCTTTGTGGGTTAATTTTATTTTAGGGGTTTTATTATTATATTTAGTTGTCATCAATTTATTTTGGGTATTTAAAATAAATCTAGTTTGTTATTTAATCAGTTTTCAGGGTGAAAAATTGCTCTAATTGAGGTTCGGGATGCTTAGATTCATTAGTGATATGTTTACGCAAAATGTGTTTGATTATTTTTGAGAAAAATCAGTGTTGAGCTATTCATCATTATTCTATAGACTGTGCAATTGGTTTATTATGTTGTGCACGAGCTGCATATTCTGTTTTGACAGGTGAGTGATGTGTGTTTGGCATTGATAGAGGTTTTTGGGTGGGCATTGTGTTCAAGTTCTTGTGAAACTGTTTGGAGTTGTTTCATAAAATTTTTATGTGGTTCATTAAATCTTTTAATGGGATTTTGATTTTAGATTGAGTTGCGGACCCTTGAGGTCCTTATCTAGTCCAGAGTCGACTTTACCTGAGTTGTTAATTTAGCAATGTTTTGCTACTTGCATTGTAGGATATATATATATATACACATATGGTGTATAGGTATGTAGTTATATATATATATATGCAGATATGTATATATATATATATATGTATGCACTTCAAGGTCGCGTGTGCTTTGGACATGGGTTAACCGAGGTTGTGCTTTTGGTCTGCGGAGCGTCATTCCTCCTTCCATTGAGGTTCTGCTGTTTGCGCACGTGTCTAGGTAGGTGTTTCCAACCATGCCCCTTTTAGATTCAAACCTTGAGCACTTGAATATTTTCAATTAATCCTTTTATATCGTTTGAATATCATTCATATTTATTAAAAGCATCTAGCTTAGTTATGTTGCTGTTTTAAATTTATGAATGTGGCTTTTGATGTTTGTTTATATGAAATGCATCGGTTCTTGGTATTGCTAAATCAATTGCGTTGTGATGTGTTTGGTTTCAGTTGATAGTGATTGTGTTCTGGAAATGTAAGAATTTCATTGGTGTGTTTGTTTAACAAAAAGACGAACCAGTAGTTGTTTTAGAAAAGATATGGAAATGGTGATTGGTTTGAAGGATGCATTTGTTTTTATATAGTGTTGTGAAAGAATTTGAGTTTGGTTTAAATGCTAAAGTGTTTTATGAAATATGTTTTTTTAGGAGATTCTTCTAAAAACTAAATGTGCCATTGGATGTTGGCACATCCATGGGAGAACTAGGTGCTCACATGGATGTGCCTCCAAATGAAAATGACACATTAAAACAATATTTTCTTAAAACTATGTTTTTGATGAATGGTTTGGTATTTAAAAAAAGTGAGTGG
Organism: Viscum album; assembly: GCA_963277665.1. Taxonomy (NCBI): domain Eukaryota; kingdom Viridiplantae; phylum Streptophyta; class Magnoliopsida; order Santalales; family Viscaceae; genus Viscum; species Viscum album. Next base: position 943,816,908 of record OY728155.1, on the reverse strand, counting down.
AAGCGTGGTTGGCCCGGTTGGATTTTGGTGTGAGTTGAACGGTTGTTTGGTGTAAAGGCCCGTTTGAAATTTTAAAATTTAAAGGGATGATTGCGTTGGATTTTGAGAAAGGTGGATTGTGCCCGATTGGAAACCCAACCCATTTGTGAAATGTTTAATGGTTCTAATGTTGTGAAGGCCCGGTTGGCACCTTACTGAATTTGAAAGAACTTTTGATGTGAGCACGCTTTCGGGGAACTTCAACAGGGGGACTTCCCTTGAGGGTTGTCGTGTAGCAGTGTCCATGCAAGGGGTTGTCAAGTGTAGTGAGATGAGTCACATGTGCGAGGGCCTCCCACTTGCGCATTATTACTAAAAACACCATGGGTTCCTGGGCATCTTATAGATTATCGAGTGACGGTTGCTTTACTATCCCTGATTAGATGGGTTAGTACCCCCTTGGAGTCGTGGACAGGCCAGGAGGGATGTGCCACTAGTTGGATATTAGGGAGGCCAGTTGGTTATTGACTATGGAGTACCACACCGGCAGGTAGTCTGAACCCGAGTACGTCTAGGGGTTTTCTAGGGATGTTTAGGATCTCCCATGGTTATTGCTTACTTCTGCTTGTTTACATTTACTTGCACTTGGTTTCCAGTATTTACTTTTTACCTGTTCGTCGTTTGCATAATGTGATAAACATAGATTTGAAATCCAGTTATTTAGAAATGCATTGTTTTGGGAAAAACTGGTTGTGGCGTGTGTTGGTTTTGAAATGGTAAATTAGGATCTTTTTTTTTGTTTTCCTTTAAGATGTGAAAAACCTATTTTTTATCATTGTATGTGAAAACTGGTTTTTTTGGGTTTGTTTTTTGAAAGTGGATGTGGTTGGATTCTGTGGTTACTTTGGCTTCCCTACTGAGGATTTTTAATGCTCATGCATATTTTATCATTTCAGTTGCAGGTTTTCCTTTCTCAGGTTTTCATGTCCGAGTTTCTCATCATGAGAGCAAGTTTGGCCTTAGTTGGGAGGTGACCAAAGGGTCACAAGGAGGTATGTGCCGTTTTGTTTCTTTCCGCTGCTGGTTTTTATTTTTATCGTCAGTTTTTATTTGTCTGTTTATCATTTATGGGATAAATCGTTCCTAACATATTAACTTTGATTGTAGGCACTGGTTTCCATCCCGGGGGGATCGGGAACGCCCCTCGGGACATGCTGCAGACTGGCTCGGGTGATCGGCTCAGGGTCGACCCGGGCTGGTTCGTGACAAAATGGTATCAAAGCAGGTTCTTGTTATTTGGGATGTCTGGTAGAAGGAGATTAGGACTGTCGGGGCTCAGGAGGTAGGTTACGGGTCGGTGCCTGATCACCACCGCTCATGACGAGACCTGAGTTACCAAGGTTATTTTGGGATTTGAGTCTATTGTCTTTGGTTATTTTGGATTGAGGGATGAAAAATGGGAGCGAGTCGGTTCACATTGTGGCCTCACATGGGCTGGTGACCCACGTGGAGTCCAAGAGCTCGATTTAAGGTCCTCTTAGTGTCATGTCTTACTTGGGTCATGGCTCACCACCATGTCGCCGAGTTAAGTATAGACAGTAGTCCCTCATTCTGACGGTTCATAGTTGGTTGTGATTCATTTTGAATTCGGTCTCTCTGTATGTGCGTTGAAAATGAAAGTGTTTTCGAAATGAAAAAAGGGTTTCTTCCAATTTGTTTTTGAAATTAGTAAAGTGGGTTTTTAATGAGAATGTGTATTGGTTTGGAACAATATGGTATGTGTTTGGATTGGGTAAGGAATGAAGTGTTTGAACTTTGGCACTCTTTATGGAGGTTCACATGTGTGTGGGTATGTACAGAGTGTGCGTAGGGGTCACTTGTTTGCAGATGATGTGAGCGAGATCGAATGAACGCACATGTGACAGTTCATAAGGTGCCATAGGAGGGTTTTAAGACTTTAATGAAATGATGGTTTTGGAAAATCGATATATGCTTGTGTTTGTATATGTTTGGATTATGGGCCTGTTTCCCTTGTCTTGTGTTGTTGCCTTGATTGAGTTTTGGATGGATTCCGGTTTCGATGACGTTTCTCGTGCTATCATGAGTATGCCACCCAGAAAGGTCATTATGGTTGTTAATGAGTCATGCCCAGTTTCCAGTTATTTTTGCGTATTGGATATTTATCAAAGTAATAAAAGTCTGTTAAGGACAGTTGTGTGGTCGTGGAATTAGGGTGAGCCTTCATGTTGGGAACTCCCAGGGCTGTTAGGGTGCGCATCGTCTCAGGTTTATTTGAGGATTCAGTTTAGACTAGTAAAGATGAGATGTCTCATCGTCATTGGAGTTTTGGGTGTGATTAACGGTGGTCGACATCCGCGAAGGTTCCCCGCCTGGAAAAGAGTGTGGGCTAGTGGAACCTATCTCCAAGAAACTATCCTTGTCGGTACCGGCTCATAGTTCGTCGGACCGCTCTCTTGTGTGCCACTAGTATGGCATGTCCAGACATTCTAAGTCGCCCAACCGCATCCCTTCGAAGTCTTGCTACCGTGCGGATATTCAGGCCACCAGGGAGAATTCAAGAAGAAGCGTCCCTCGTGAAGGAGTTAGAGACTAGGAGATGAAAATGACTGACTATGAGGCAGGAGATGCTTCAGCCATCAGGGCCCCCACCACAGGTCTCAGGGTGAAGCTCGCGCACAATCAGAAGTTACTGAGGGTGTGTAGAACCTCACTTCGGATTATTTTTTCAGCTTTCTGAAGAAAAATATCCAAATTTTCCTGGTTCTATTCTTGTCACCATTGTAAGCTCATCATAGTTTTGTTGATTCGATGAACTTGTTCTACCACAGTCTAAGCGGTCTTATCTTTTCTCAGTTTGTTTTCAAATCGTTCGGTTCTCCTTGAAGGGTGATGGGCCCGTGAATGAACCGGTAATTCTAATTTTGAGTTGATTCTCAATTGTGTTCGTTAGGGGGATTTTTGGTTTTGGGAAATTAACGTGAGGTATTTCGAGGCCCTTGGTGAGTTCGGGCTTGGAATTACCTAGTGTCTGGTTGCGGTGAGGAGTTTTTCGGTCGGTGTGGGAGGGGTTGAGATAATTCCTTATCCTCGAGCTATTGGGTCGTTTCGTAGCATGCTTCTTGTTTAAGTCTCTGATTGTTGTTTGGTCTATGCGGAGAAAGTAACTGGGTTCGGTTTGGGAGTTCCCGTGTTGTCCCCCCCCCCCTCAGGGGTGGTGTGTTCAAGTTTCAAGGCCTCTGTGTTAGTAAATTTATATGGTGGGGAGAACCCTCCCGTGTTCTCCCCTCAACCTCAGACAATATTTGTACTCGAGTTGGTCGGATGTGACTTGTGTTGGTAATGGTCACCCCGAGCCTCTCTGTTTCTTCTGGTTTTTCCTAGGCACAAACTCGAGTTAAGATAACTATTGTCTGAGTGACTTTCTGGGGGAAGAAAGTGTTTGTGGCGGGGAGAATTGTCACACCAGTTTTTTAGTCATTTTAATTATTTTATTTAACTTTGTGTCGGGTGTTTTTTCCTAAGTTCGGGTGAGTCCCGATTTAATTTTTTAATGCTGGGATGAGTTTATGGTTTGGGATGGTGTGCAAACACTGTATGCTTAAGACGCACAGTTTTCTTGGGAACGTGCTTTCCGCTTGGGTACGTGCAGCCCGCATGTAGTCCGCTTGGATACCGCACGGCGTGCGAACACCGCACGATGATCCACTTTTAACATTTTTTGTCTATATGTATGTTTGTATGCTTATATATGTGCATATATATGTGTATCTGCGTTTGTATACGTTTATGATTTAACGTTGTGTGTATATATATATAATGTATGTGTATATATGTTTATAGGAATATATATATACACATATGATTATAAATAACTATGTTTTAAAGTTATATTCTTATGTGTATTTATGTTTATATATATGTTTATATATGTTTATATGTTTATATGTGTTATATATAGGTTTATATAGGTTTATATGTTTATATATGTTATATATATGCTTATTAATATATATTTATAGATGTATTTATTTTTATATAAGTAGGTTTATATATATGTTTATATATATATATATATTTATTTATGTGTATATGTTTTTTATTATTATTATTATTATTATTTTATTATTGTTATTGTTGTTATAAGATAAAAGAAAAAAAAATTTAAAAAAATTTAAAAACCAACCCTAATCTACCCGAGCCCACCCCTCTCCCCCACACTCCCCCGTCTCCCCCCCTTCCTGGTTCGACTAGCCCGCCCCCCCCCCCCCCCCCCTCCACGCGTCCCCGCCTCCAGCCGCCTCTCGTCCACCGCCATCCACTATCGTCCGTCGCTGTCTACGCCGGCCACCCCGACCGCGCCGGCGGCACCGCCTCCCCTTTCACTCAGCTCCACCACGCGCCACCGTCCCCCTTTCCCTCCGGCTAGCCGCCGCACGCAGCCCCCCCTGCCGGCCTCCTCTTCTCTAACCCGCAACCCCCTTCCGGCCGAACCCGCCTGCTCCGGCCAACACCGCCTGCTCCGGCCAACCCGACATGCTCCGGCTAACCCCACCTGCTCCGGTCCTCCCCCTCCTCTCGCGCACCGGCCAGCCGCCTCGGCCGACCTCCTCGCTCTCCGATCTGCAACCCCGACCACCGCATGAACCCTTTGGCCGAACCCTAATGTATTTGGGGTTTTCCTTTTGATTGAATCCTATTATTTTGGTTTCGTTGGATTCTGTCGAGATCGGTTCTTTACACTGACGGCAAGGGCCATGGGTTCGCCATGGTTTTCAGGTATGAGCTCTTCAGTTTCTTCTTTGTGGGTTAATTTTATATTAGGGATTTTATTATTATTTTTAGTTATCATCAATTTATTTTGGGTGTTTAAAAGAAATCTAGTTTGTTATTTAATCAGTTTTCATGGTGGAAAATTTCTCTAATTGAGGTTTGGCATGCTTTGATTCATTAGCGATATGTTTACGCAAAATGAGTTTGATTATTTTTGTGAAAAAACGGTGTCGAGTTGTTTATCATTATTATATAGACTATGCAGTTGGTTTATTATCTTGTGCACGGGCTGCATATTCTGTTTTGACTAGTGAGTGATGTGTGTTTGGCCTTGGAAGAGGTTTTTGGGTGGGCTTTGTGTTCAATTTCTTGTGGCACTATTTGGAGTTGTTTCATAAAATTTTTATGTGGTTCATTAAATATTTTAATGGTATTTTGATTTTAGATTGAGTTGCGGACCCTTGAGGTCTTTATCTGGTCCAGAGTCAGCTTTACCTGACTTGTTAATTTAGCAATGTTTTGCTGCTTGCATTGCAGGATATATATATATACCTATGGTGTATAGGTATATAGTTATATATATATTCAGATATGTATATATATATATGTATGCACTTCAAGGTCGCGTGTGCTTTGGACATGGGTTAACCGAGGTTGTGCTTTTGGTCTGCGGAGCGTCATTCCTCCTTCCGTTGAGGTTCTGCCGTTTTCGCACGTGTCGAGGTAGTTGTTTCCAACCATGCCCATTTTAGATTCAAACCTTGAGCACTTAAATATTTTCAATTAATCCTTTTATATCGTTTGCATATCTATCGTATTTATGAAAAGCATCTGGCTTAGTTATGTTGTTGTTTTAAATTTATGAAAGTGGCTTTTGATGTTTGTTTATATGAAATTCATAGGTTCTTGGTAAAGTTAAATCAATTGCTTTGTGATGTGTTTGGTTGCAGTTGATAGTGATTGTGTTCTAGAAATGTAATAATTTATTTGGTGAGTTTGTTTAACAAAAGTACGAACTAGTAGTTGTTTTAGAAAAGATTTGGAAATGGTGGTTGGTTTGAAGGATGCATTTGTTTTTATAAAGTGTTGTGAATGAATTTGAGTATGGTTTCAATGCTAAAGTGTTTTATGAAAGTTGTTTTTTTAGGTGATTCTTCTAAAAACTAAATGTTCCATTGGATGTTGGCACATCCATGGGAGCACTAGGTGCTCACATGGATGTGCCTCCAAATGAAAATGACACATTAAAACTATATTTTCTTAAAACTAGGTTTTTGATGAATGGTTTGGTGTTATAAAAAAGGGAGCGAAAGCATGGTTGACCCGGTTGGCTTTTGGTGTGAGTGGAATGGTTGTTTGGTGTAAAGGCCAGTTTGAAATTTTAAAATGTAAAGGGTTGATTACGTTGGATTTTGAGAAAGGTGGATTGTGCCTGATTGGAAACCCAAACCATTTGTGAAATATTGAAAGGTTCTAATGTTGTGAAGGTCCGGTTGGCACCTTACTGAATGTGAAAGAACTTTTGATGTGGGAACGCTTGAGGGGCACCTCTACAAGGGGACTTCCCTTGAGGGTTGTCATGTAGCGGTGTCCGTGTAAGGGGTTGACAAGTGCGGTGAGATGAGTCACGCGTGCGAGGGCCTCCCACTTACACAGTATTACTAAAACCACCATGGGTTCCTAGGAGTCTTATAGATTATCGAGTGACTGTATCTTTCTAGCCCTGATTAGACGGGTTAGTACCGTCCCGGAGTCGTGGACATGCCAGGAGGGATGTGCCACTAATTGGCTATAAGGGAGGCCAGTTGGTTATTGACTATGGAGTACCACGCCGGTAGGTAGTCTGAAACCGAGTACATCCAGCGGTTTTCTAAGGATGTTTAGGATCTCCGATGGTTATTTCTTACTTCTTCTTGTTTACTTTTACTTTCACTTGGTTTCCAGTACTTACTTATTACCAGTTCGTCTTTTGCATAATGTGATAAACATAGATTTGAAATCCAGTTATTTAGAAATGCACTGTTTTGGGAAAAACTAGTTGTGGTGTGTGTTGGTTTTGAAATGGTAAATTAGGATCTTTTTTTTGTTTTCCGTTAAGATGTGAAAAATTTATTTTCTATCATTGTATGTGAAAACTGGTGTTTTTTTGGGTTTGTTTCTAGAAAGTGGATGTGGTTGGATTCTATGGTTACTTTGGATTCCCTGCTGAGCATTTTTAATGCTCACACCTATTTTATCATTTCAGTTGCAGGTTTCCCTTGCTCAGGTTTTCATTGCTGAGTTGCTCTTCATGAGAGCAAGGTTGGCCTTAGTTGGGAGGTGACCAAAGGGTCACAAGGAGGTATGTGCCGTTTTGTTTCTTTCCGCTGCTGGTTTTTATTTTTATCGTCAGTTTTTATTTGTCTGTTTATCTTTTATGGGTTAAATCGTTCCCAACATTCTAACATTGATGCCAGGCACAGGTTTCCATCCTGGGGGGATCGGGAACGCCCCTCGGGACTTGCCACGGACCGGCTCAGGTGACTGGCTCAGGGTCGACCCGGGCTGGTTCGTGACACTAATATTGTCTCACATGGAATTATTTTTGGTGATTAGTGAATCATTGATATAATACATAAATGAATGGTGTTTGGAAAATAGTATAAATCTTAATGGATTAATTCTAAAAATTTATAAAAGTAAATGTATTGAAATGTTTTCAAATTTTTTAACATACCAAATGGGGGTGATTTTGGGAAAAAAACCATCATTGAATGATTTATAGGTTTTCATTGTAGAAAAATGTTGTAAAAAAATTTCAGAAAGATCCCAAAGTCATTGAAAACCTATATTATGAATACTTTAGTGACATATATTTTGTATGGTTTAGCTATATAATTTATATTAGAGAACAATCTCATAGAAAAACATGTAATATTTTGGCGGCTATTTATGAAGGGAATAATTTTTTTAATTTTTGATAACTTTTTGGAATAAATGAAATATATTAAAAATTATCCCAACCTTATCATGATAAAAAGATAAATTCAATTGATAAAATATAATAAAATTTGGCTATTTATAACAAGGAGTTCAAGAGTAGAATTGGTAGTGTGGATTGTTATTAAAAAGATAACTATAAAGGTTGTGTGAGTTGAAGATATAGAATGACTGTGGATATATTTTGGCATGTCAACATGGGATGTATCTAGATGAGAGTACCTCAATATGTATCATATATAGAGGACCACATAATGAAAATTTTGATTTATGAGGAAGAGTTGAAAAACTATTGAAAATAAATAGAGCCCAAATTGTTTTTTAGTAAATACATGTAGCCTGCTTCCTAGACAAGATTACAATAAATGTGGTCATAGAAAATATTACTTTTTTACCACACTATAGGGGATGATGTTTTATCCCAAAATTTTAAATATATAAAATGAAGATATTCAGATTATGTGTTATTGGTTTATGGTATTTGATGAAGTAATTTGAGTGGAATGAACTAATTGGAGAGTTGTAGGAAAACATTGGGAAGATATTGTCAACAATACTATAGTTGTATCGGTGGTGGTTTTAACGTGGTTAACTAAAGGAAACAACACAATGGAGGTGAAAGTGGTGAATTTCAGGTGTTTAGGAGCATTATCATGCATGATCTTTAGATTATTCTATTTATGTGAACTGAATAAATACTTTTTTTTCTATTATTTACTTAATTTTGAGTCTATATAGAATCTAAGTAATATATTGGAATTTCTATTGTAAAGGTGAATTGACTACTATCAAAGGTTGAGTTTAATAATTTATAATAACTTAATTCACTCCACTATAAATTCATTCACCCTTTCTTGGAAACAACATTGTTTATCAACACAATATGGAATACACCTTTGAATATTTGATAACATATTTCACAGATTGACTAGCAAATAATTCAATATAGAATATTATTTCAAACATAGTGGTCTAGGATGAGGAGTTTTATAGTGAAATCATATTTCCTTTTCTTTTGATTTATTATACAGGGCTTAGTATATTATAGATTATATGATCAATGATATGACATATAACTATGTTTGTTCTGAATAATAACATTTGTTTTTGTCCTTATAATTTCTTGGATAATGGGAATTATTTATTTTTTTCTATTATTATTTCATGTTTTTTCTGAAATGATATGTTTATTTTGTGATTTATGATATTTTTAACTCACTTAGGGTTTGGAGAGTGAATATGTTTGTCTAACATGATTAAGGGTATATATTATTTTTAGATGATGAATGAACATTATGGATGGAGAGACAAACCATGTCAAGATGATGAAAATTAACATTCTATCATTATATATCCGTAGAGTTTGAATATTTATTCAATACATGTTTTCAGAAATATTTTGATAAAAATTTATAATTCTATTATAGTGAAAAATGTGTTGAATGATTCAGAAATTTTTCATTTGAGGACTCTATATGTTAGATATTCACCACCCATGAAATGTGATATATATAATCTCAATGACTTTAGAAATATTATTGGTAGTTTTATGATCATTTGTAAAAAATGGTTAAGTAAATAAATAAGGACTTGGATAAATAGACAATAGGTATTATAAAATGAAAATAATGAATACACATTTATGGATGATTTGAAGAAAAATTTTCTAAGTGTCTTTACGATCCCTTTGTTTTAACACGTATGATTCAATTTGAGAATTCATTCCATTGAAGGGTTTGTGAATGTTATGATTGGTATTGGAATAATTTGGAGGTTTTTTATATCATTAATTATTAATTATTTTATTTGGGATGAAAAAAAGTGTGTAGGAGATTTAAAACCCATTAAAATTGGTTACACGACATGTAAATTTCTCAATAAACATGTCCTTAATTGTTGCACATGGTGAACTAGTTCATGAGAATAAACTGTTACTTGTTGTGTGATCATATTAAATAACATTTAATAATTAATCCGGATAGATAATAACCTGAGGCGATGGGTTTTTATGTGTAACCCACTAAAAACAATGACACACTGTGTAATTTCCCATGACTCATTTTTATATCGATGTGTGGTTGATTTGTTTTTACACCCTCAAGTAGACATCATCTTCTTTACCCCTAGGAAATTCACAGTGGATTTGGAGTGATTTTATCATCTACAAACATCATATATTATTGTTTAATTCTAGATAATATGTTTTTGATTTTATTTTTCTTCCAATCCTCATAATCCCGATGAAGTGGTGGAATATTGTAAAAGTTCTTGGTTTTGAGGATTAATCATGATCCGTGATTTCTCATAGACCACTTTTCTATTTTTAATCAGAATGTTCTACGACAATTTAGGCTTTTTTATAGGTGATTGTTCATCAAATATATTGAGGTAGGGGGTCTAAATTATGATTCTCATTGTATAGATTTTAAAAACGTATATCAAATTGTGAAATTTAAGTTCCTCCATGGGAAATTGAATCATAAATTTAATTTTCTAATTGATTCATCACGTGATTATGAAATTGGAAATTGATTTGTTAGTGAAATTTTTTAGAATTTTTATTATGAAATTTATCAATAATGGGTATTATAAAATTGGTTGTTAATGATTTTAGAAACTGGTATCCACCATTAGGGTGTCCCGATAAGATGAAAATGATGATTTGAAATTTGTAATTTCTTGAAAAATAATATTTTGAAATGGAATAAATAATGAATTATAATAATTGATGATGAAAGTTTGAAAATTCAGAACTACATGATGTTATATTTGTGATTGAGTTATTGTATAGGTTCTATACATACAAATACTCATGTGGTGTCATACATCCACTCTAGGATGCCAAAATATTTATGTATACATTTGCTCACTGAGTCTTGGGATAGGGATTAGTTATCCAAATACCCTTGGGTTCAAGAATTATTCTTGTTCCCCCATATATATTTATGAATACATGTGATTACAATGTTTTCGGATATGGATTGCTACTCCAAATACCCATGGGGTTCTAGACTGCTGGTTGTAGTCCCCATTGTATGAATGATATAATTGAATTAAATTTATTAATTGAAAATATGAAGTAATGAAATGTGATATACATTTTGGGAATGTTTAGACTCTATAATGTGATGAAGAAAGTATTGTTTGTTCATGTGCCATCAAGATCCTGAGTTTTATGAGGTTAAATAATGAATAATTTAATGTGTATCTTTTTTAAATTATTATTTTACATTATTCATTTTTCAATTGTATAGAAGATTATAGACTAGATTTTTTTAGATGTCATTAGAGGGGGGCTACTAAGTTTTACCCACACCAAACTCGGTCTTCGTGATTGGTACCCATATAGGCATCATGTTTACAAGATAGGACAAGGGATATATTTCTATGTTAGATTGATGAGTTTAGATACAGAAAGGATGTGGGAATGAGACATGATTTCGAGATATTCCTGTGAGTTTTCAGTGTTTATTTATATTGGTTTTTCATTTGACACGTGTTACATATATATAAGTATATATTTAATATTTTATTTAGGGTTTATTTTTTCTATTTTTATTTATCACGTGATACTATTTTATATTGGTTATGGTATTATTCTAGTTATTAAATATTTATTTTCATTGTTTTCATTCCTTGATAAAGATGGTATAATATCCCCAAGATATAACCTTTAAAATTCCACTACAATTTCGATGCCTCTTGAGTATGGATAGTTGTTCCTAAGGTCACATTGCAAACCAACTCTGGGAAATGGCATGTGGAAATAAGGTTAGGGAGTTAAAATGTGGTAATAGAGGAGAGTTTTCATATTCTGTTATTTTTTATGACTATTTATAGAAAGGTAGAAAGGAAACTATTATGATTTTATCCCCGGTCATGAGTTTTTTCATGGAATTAGTTATCCCATGACTATTGGAAAACCAAAGTACCTAGGCCAGGATGATATTATTGATGTTTTATATTCTTGTTGATTCTTATTTCCCCATGGGTAATGCACTTGTTCTATGAAATTAATTTTCCCAGATATTTTTCTTTTTGTCCCATTATGGAATATTGGTTGTTTATGGAGACATAATTTTTGTCACTCATAATTTATCCTCACATGAATCATTTTCAATACACATGGAAAATTATGTTATTTATGAGTTTATAATATTAATACTTTCTATTTTTTGATTATTTTGAAAAAATGGTTCTTAATTATGAATTGATAGTTTTAAATTATTGTAATTGTTCTAATTAAAATACATAAATGGTTATATAATGGAAGACCGTGAAATGTAAAAAAACAATCACATGTTAACCATGACCGAGGTGAGGGATGGTTGAGTGTATTGTTAGTGACATTGTTTTGACAATGTGTTAGGATTAGGTTGGATGAATTTTCATTGTTTTATGTGAATAACTATTACATAATTCTATAAAAAATTTCTAATTTATCCTAATATGTGTGTTTAAAAATGTTGAGATATTCCTCTATGATGAAATTTATTAGTACGACGAGTGTTGGATACAGTTGGAAATGAACCTCCAACAGTGGAACCCGAGGGTTCAATAGTTCTAGTAGAGTGATATGGAGAATATTTCATGAGAACATTTATCTATTTATTTAATATATGAAAAGTTTCCCAGGATAGTTTCTAAAGAGTATGTATAACATGATGCATGATGGTGGAATATAGTGTAATACAAGAAGTTTATGGAAGATTATAAAGTGTTATTTCCATATAGAGTAGGAAGCGTTACTATGGGAATTTCCGCCATGTTGATGGAAAATAGAGTGGCTAATGATATGGATCCATTTTTCAATGTTGTGACCAAATATACTTCCCCGGGTGTAGTAGGTCAGCAAGCATTTGTATCCAGTTTTCATGACAACAAATGTTGTCCAATGATTACGGTATGATGGGTATTTTGTATGGATTTTGTAGAAAGCCTTGAGTAATGGTTACTAAAGGAGGATCCATGGAGATTCAAGACACTATGATGGGGTCTTATAACACATATTAGTTTGGAAGAAAGAGTTATTTTGGATGTGGTGGTGGAGGATGTGTATGTTGTACATCCAGGAAAGAGAAACCACATTGGCATAATGGTTTTTCTCTAGGTAATTATACATCAAAAAATGGAAGAGGGGATGGATAATTTTTGGTAGTTCAGCCTACACTTCAGGATAGAAAAGCAGGGCCATCGACTGTGACAAGAATTATTCCTGTATATTATTTTCTTTCTAGTGCCTAATTTTATATAAAAGACCCTCATTATTTTATATCTTCTCAAAATGTGAATGGTTTGAAACTGACAATGGAATTCTTGAGTTGTTTTTTGAGGATCAAAAACTCATTGGGAGTATGGGTGAGAGACATCAACTTATGAAAAGGTTGTTACCATAATATTGTGCAGTATCATTTCTAATAGGTTGTCTATTTCTTTTAATTTTTTTATTTTGACTATATTTTAGGAATTGAATACAACGAATACTTTGAAAAAACATATATTACCATAAGAGAGTGGCCTTCATGTATCATGAGGGTGAAATTATGTACATTATGGAGAGTGGGATTAACACGAAGTTCATATAGGGATATTTCATTATGAAATGGAGGATCCCAATGCATGGGTTTCAATCCATTGGTTGGACTACGTGTGGGTGAAGCTTGAGTTCCTTCCACTAGTAGAAGACCAGTCTCATGAAGTGTTTCATGTGGAATTCTTAGGGCATACCCAATAGAGGTATTTTGAGTTTTCAATTTAGATCATATCGGGCGCTAATTCTGTATTTATTCCAAAATAACTAATGAAACCATAAAATATAAAAGATTTTAATATATATTTGAAAGAGTTGATAGAAAAGGTAATTATCTATACATGTTTTTCCACATGAGATTCTCTAATTTTGTTTTTTATGAAGGCAAATGGGTCGTTGCACATATCTATTTATTAATGGAAGGTGAAGCTAATGACTTTGGAAAACAGATATATTCTTATGTGTATCAATAATATCATTTATGAGTAGATAGGATCTTGTATTTTCCATTATATTAACATGAAATTATGAAATCATCAGTGGAGAGTTACACCATCTGATATAAAACATAATGGTTTCAGAAGAAGGTATAGACTTTCGGTGTTCTTTGTGATGTAGTTCCAGCTGACGAATGCTCTAACAGTAATTGTGGCCTTAGTGAACTGAATCTTATACTCATTTCTATATCTATTTGTGGTTTTTTTGTTTGGATAAAATCATCTTTTACTACCAAAATCAGGAAAATAATTCCTAACATCATGAATATATATTGAGTGCACTGAGAAAGAATAAACTATATTTGAGGCTATCAAAGTGTCAATTCTATATCAACAAAGTACTTTTCAAGAGTCACATCATGTCAAAGGAAGGTGTGTTATTGTATCCAAATAATATTCAGAATGTGTTTAATTGGGGGAATTCCAAAATGGTTTTTGATATTTATATCTTTCTAGGGTTAGAAGGTTGTTACAATAGGTCTATCAATGAATTTACCAACATGATAGAAAAACTCTCATGATTTACCAATAAAGGGATATTGTTGATATTGTCTTGACCAAGTTAGAATGCATTGTAGCTGTTGAAGGAGAATCTAAATACCACACCAATAATGATCCTACCTAAGTTTGGTGGGCAGTATACCTCATTCTTTAATGTTTCTTAGTTTAGACAAATGGCAGTGTTGATGTAGAGAAATAAAATGTTGAGATATTTTTCAACGAAGTTGAGACCAAATGAATTGAATTTCTCTATTCACAATCTCTAGTTTCATAAATTTGTTTATGCCATGATGTTTCAGAAAAATTATCTACTGTGAAATGGATGACTATGAATACTGATCATAAGAGTTTAATTTTTTTTGGAGTCTTGAATCTCCACTAGTGGAGGATGGGTCATTATATTCGATTGCTTGATTTTGAGCAAAAATATGCACTAGATAAGGGAAATAGTGTTTCCAATTCTTTAATCCAGATAACATATACATTATAATCGAGGATTCTAGTTCTAGGTGGATTATAATGAATTTTTGTTTGAGATGAAAATTTACATTTATAATGGAATGTGGTGGATGACCCTCAACTTAGTATTTGTGGAATCTATACTTTTAGACTGATATAGGAGAGTAAGTATGAGGATATGATGTGTATGGACTAGAGGAACATCCTTAATGGTGGTGAGTCACCTTCACATTGTACTATAGATAATGATGAGATCATCTATATTAGGAACCATGTTGTTGTCCCTATATGTATGAAGTAGAGGGTATTAATGAATTTCACTACTTTAAGTGGATGATGAATCCTGATTTATTCAAAACATACCTTGACCAATGTTGATAGTATCAGGGTCTAGGAATGAAAAATGAGATTTCAGGGTTCATGATGTGATTATACTCTTTTCAGTAGGTAAAGGATAAGAATCAATTAGTTAGATGTTTACTACAACCATTTCCCATTTGTGAATTGATGCAAAAAGATGTTACTATGTATTTCTTTGTGATTCTACAAAGTAATCATAAATATAATGATAATATATGGGAGGTTTTGGATACCTTGATGAAGGTAGAACATTTCTTTCCTATCTAGGGTCTTTCTCATTCTATTAATTGGGAGACTAGTATGTTTGTTAGATAGTCTATCTGTATTGGGTACCATGGAGTATTGTTTCAGACCATTATCACATTTGATGTTGTGATTATGTAATGCCTTATAGAATGCACTTGGTACATAGTAATAACTGAGTACAACATTCCACCAACAAGAAAAATGAACCCTCAGAATTTACAATATAGGTTTTTGGAGAAAATGATACAATCATGAATCATAGAATTTTGAGGGTCTTTGTAAAAACACTTAACACTCATTGATTTTAATAATAACAACCATTATTTGGAATATTTTTACATAGAGCCATATGTATCCCATTATTTATGTTTTATTTATCAACTAAATGTTGAATGGTGGCATGAGATTCAAAGTTGTTGGGGCCAAGTCTCATTGAAGAGACATTTGATCTTTTTTGCTGATTTGGAAACATATGGCTATAGAATAGAGTAGGAATACTTCATATTACGTGAAACATTAACTACAACTTGAAATTATATTGGATGATAATATATTCCTTCAGGGTTCATCTTGGTTTGGTCACCATATGATTTGGGGACTGGGAAAGTTGTAACCTAGTTTTGTTAGACCATTTGAGAGTGCCAAAAGAATCCTGGTGGTGGCATTCTGATTGGCTCCTTATTAAAGCTACACTATTGTGAATGATTTTTTTCATGTGCCCTATCTTTTTAAGTGTCACCTCGACCTTTCTCGTGTGATATGTATCGTTTATGCTGAGATTGAGGTTGATGTGTACTTTAAGGAGAATCCTATTTTTTGTTATGGATCGTAGTGGGAAATCGTTCTAGGGAAAGACCATGTGGATAGTTCAAATATTATGGAAATATGGCTATGTTTAGTGGAAAATTTGCGATATATAAGTAGATAAGAAGACTCATTAGACCAATATTTTTTAAAAAAATATCTAATAGATACAGGGTTGTACAGCTCGATGATGATTTGTTATATGGTGTGGATATTGTAAGATCACGTTCATTTACAAAATACACTCCCTTTTGAGATTTAGTTTTGTTAAATGGATTTGGATGGATTATTAAGTGTTTAGAATATGTTGGATTTGGTATGGATTTTTAAATAAGAAATATTTTATTTGGTCTGAAAATTAATCTATAGAAGATTTACAGTCCTTTTTAATGTGTTACCCGACATGGAAATTTCTCCAAAAACATTATGTGGATGGTAGCACATGGTGAACTGGCTCATGAAAAGAAAACATCCCACACCAAGTAATCTTATGACACTACATATAATAATTTATTGGGTTGAATACTAACTTAATTTTAATGTATTGTTTTGGAATAACCCACTAAAAATAATTACGTGACATGTAAAGGAATTACACTCCATTTAATTTCCCAAGAATCATTTTTAAATGGGATGTGCAGTTGATTTTTTTTACAACATTATCTTACCATACCTCTTTCGACCATTGGGAGAATCACATAGGATTTATATTTATTTCTTTATTTCTAAAATTTATATTCTGGTGATATATACTTATTAATCCTTTTTTATTTGGTTTTATTTTGTTCCTAATTATCTCAATGAATTAGCGGAATATTTTGATAGTTTTTGTTTTTTTTAATTGATGTCAATACCGTGTCTTGGTAATAGATCTCTTTTTATGTTTTGATTTTTTTCATTGTAGACAATTGGGGGTTTTTTTCGAGAGAGAATTTATCAATGATCAAAAGGTAGGTGGTCTAAATTTCAATTTTAATAGAATGGATTATAATTTTATCTATGAAAATGTGAAAATTCAATTTCCACATTGATAAATTTCACCCTAGATTCATGTAGTAAATTGATTGAACACATGATTAGGAAATTTGTAAATGTTGTGATAATAAAATTGGTTAGATTTTTTATTATTTAATTTATTAATAATGTAAATTATACAATTAATGATTAATGATCAATGAAATTGGTATCATCTCATGAGGTGATACAATAAGATGAAAATGATGAGTAGTAATTCTGAAATTCATGGTAAATGAAATAGTGAAATGACATGAATATTAAATGATGAATATTGATGAAAAATGGTAGGAAATATAGAACCATGTAATGTTATATCTCTGACCTATTTGTGAGACATGGACTACTACTCCCAAATCTCACTTGGGGTAAGAATGACAGCCTATTACCCTAATATATTTATATACCTAGGAGGTTATTGAGTTTTATGATAGGGGTTGCTGCTCTAAACACACCTTGGATACCTGATTGATAATCTAGGACACAAATATATTTATATATCCCTATGAACATAGAATTTTGGGATAGTAAATACATCTCTAAATACCCATGGGTTTTGATATTACTAATCTTGTCCCCCTTTGTATGAATAAAATAATTCAAATGATTTAACTAATGGTACCAATTATTGAATGAAATGTGATATCTATTTTTGGATGATTCGTACTATAGAATGGTTTGAAGCATGTATTTATGGTTCAATTGTCTTCGTGAACCCATGTTTTATGTGGTTATATAATGTATAATTTAATGTGGAAACTATTTACATTATTTATTGAAATTTATTCTTTATGAAATTGAATAGAAAACTATAGGCTATATATTGTTTGAGAAACCATTGGTGGTGTCTTACTGATTTAACTCAAACCCTACTCAGGGTTCCTAGTCGGTACCCAAATACATTTCATGATTGTAGTATAGGATTAGAGAAATATCCCTATGTTAGGTGGAAGAGTTTTTATGGAGAATGGATGGGGGAACTAGAAATGATTTTTGGAAATGCATGGGAGTTTTTAGTGTTTCTTTGTTATGGTTTTTCATTTTGAACATGACACATATATAACACAAAATATCTTCTTATTTGGTTGTGATATTGTTATCATATTTTCAATTATCATCTAATAATGGTTCTTATTTAACATGGTATTATTTTGGGTATTAGTTATTTATTTATTATATTCAAAATATTTTATAAAGAGGCTATAGTTTCCGCATGATATATCTATTAGACCATTGTTTCTAGTAATGATCCATAGGCATAAAAGGACGCACACTTGAGGTCATGTAGAGAACCGTCTTGAGGAACATACAAGAGGATCCTAGGTCATGAAATTTCAGTGTATCTAAATCATGTGAATAAGTGAATGACCTTTTTTAAAGGATTTGATGTTTTTTAAATGATATATTCTTATTGAAGAGGATAAATGATGTCCAACTCTGTAGAGGAGGATGTCGAATAATATATATCACTCTTTAAATAGAAGTTAAAAAAAATATACAACCTACCCATGAAGGGGGAAATGAGTTGTTGCATTAGAAACATGGTAACCATTGTAAAATAAACAAAAACATTCATGGTGAAAATGACAGTTATTTTATTATGCTTCATAATGTAAATGAAGTATTTTTTTCACATGTGAAGTCTGAACTTTTTCCCATTATTTACACAAAAATCCAAAAATTTAAACTCCATTCAAACTAGATTTCATTCATATGAATGTTTTTTCTTCTGTAATGAACAAATATATATACGGAAATAATTATTTTAAACTAATTATTGATGAGTTTAATACTTATTATACGTGTTATGTTAATGATTCATAAATATATGTCCTTTAAGATGTCTATATATGAAAAGATACTGTAAAATGGGGTGTGGTTTTTAATTGAATATAATTTTAATATATATAATATTTGATTAAATAAGAATCATATTTCAAAAATATTTGATATAATTTGTGTTCTATATGGGCTCAGTGCACTATACACCCAGAATAATAATAATTTACATTGTTGAAAGAAGAATTTTTTTAGTGGAGTTGGGTTAAAGGATATTAGTGGAGAGTAATATCTAATTATTTATTTAGAGTAAAGGGATTGGGATGGAAGTGCATATACCAAACTATTCGATATATCATAAGAATTTTGTTCTGCATCTATTTTAATTTTTGTAAATAATAATCATATCTTAAATTTTATGAACTTTCTGGAAACCCATTTCCTATGGAAGTGAAGGTATTAAACTATAAAAAGTTTGACCAAAGAGGTTTTGATTTATTTATCATTGGTTATACTCAAAATGGATGAAGATATCGCTTCTTTAACCAGAACATAAGGATAACTCTTAATAGGGAAAATGTGAATATAATTGAATACATTCCATGTTGGGGTTAACCAAAAATATGAATATGAAGTGATTTAGAAGATAAATTATTTTTTGGGAATAACATTTAACATTAATGAAATATTGTGGATTATAGTGATGTCCAATATGATGATATTGATTAAAAAATATAACGAGATGAAAAATTACCAAATTTTTTTCCATCTATGTTGCAAAAATGAGTATTATGTTTATAACATAAATAGATATCATGAACAAGTTGTTTTGAAAATAAAATTATTATGAATGTAAATAATATCATCATTAATTTATTAGTTTTAACCAATATTTTTGGTTTAATAATTGATGTATAAAAAAAGGGATCGATTATATAAATGAAGTATTTATTAATATTGAGAAAAAATACCATGTGATTTCACAGCTATGACAATAAACATGAATTTTTCAAATAATGTTTGGGAATCATCAAAAGTTTAAGGATAATAATTATATAACGAGGATGAAATAAATAATCACAAAAAATTTATTTTTAATGTTAACAAGATTGAAATTTATGATACATTTTCTCCACATTCGATTCATGAATCCATAATGTTCTTATTATTATTATTCCTACATGGTAAAACAAGATGATGATAGTTTATGTCATATTGGCCTCCCTCTATGGAAAGATCAAATTAAAAGTGTATATATTAGGCCATGAATGGTTATTCACATAGAAATTTTTAGTGATGTGTTCTTAGGTTGAATAAGGAACTATATGGTTACAAATAGTCTCTTTAGACATGTTAATCAATGAATGAATCATTCATTGAGATTCTAAATTTCATGGAAGGAGTAGTTGTCAGCATCTAGTAAATTTGAGAAAATGAAGTGGATTTTATTATTATTATTTTTTAGTATATAAACATTTATATTAACCTGAAATGTATAAAAATTTAGTATGTAATTTTTTAAAAAATATATATATTTTAATTTTTAAATATGATGTTATGAGAAATGTAGAATTATTTATATAATAATAATTTTTATGTGAAGGATTGTATTTTCCTCTAACATGAAATGTATTCTCAAAGTTTGTGGAATATATTTTCTATTGAATATTATAATGTTGTTTATACTTTAATTATAATGGGAAAAACATTCTAATGACAATAAAAGAAATGTGCTAAATCAGACATAGTTGGAAAAAGCTATGGAATTTTCATCTATTTGGATCCTTATAAATTATATACCACATATTATTTTAATATTATTTTATGTTGATAATGTTCA
This sequence comes from Viscum album, assembly GCA_963277665.1. Lineage (NCBI taxonomy): Eukaryota > Viridiplantae > Streptophyta > Magnoliopsida > Santalales > Viscaceae > Viscum > Viscum album. The sequence continues at coordinate 943,796,129 of OY728155.1, read as the reverse complement.
AATATTTTATATTTTTTTAAAACTATGATCCTAAGGTTGATAAAAGTGATACATTAATTTGGATTTAAGTACCATAGAAAATAAATAATGGATATATTTATATTTTTCAATATAGATTAGTTTGGAAGTGTTTATAACATGAAATATGAATATTTTAATGTATTATTATTGTGGGAGTTTTGTGTTTCTTCTCACCTATTGAAGAAAAGTAATATAACATTATGTTATGAAGATGATGATAAAATTATAGAAATTTATGTAAATAATAAACTAAATTGGATTACATGTAAATGTGAAGCGTTCAAAGTGAATTTGAAGTATATATTTATCCAGGTTTGTGATAGTCAAGGGGTGATAAATATTTGGATAAATCCAATTCAACATTATCCATAAAATAACTCAAATATCAGGTATCATATTTTAATAGAAAAGTTTGAGAATGGAGTGGTGAAATTGGATTTATTATACTAAAGAGTAAGGAATAAATGTATTTACAAAGAGATTTTTGGAAAATTTATTTCAACATTTGAGGTTGATTGTAGATTGAAACACATTCTTCTCATGGATAATTTATTTTTTCCTCTCCCCAAGCTGCAATCCATTAGAATTTTTATTAAATGTGGTAGAAAATAATATAAATATAAAAATATTTTTTCGTTCAAAGAGATAATATATTTGGGGGGAATTTATCACATTAGGAAAGTAAGCTATTCATAACATATATGGGTTTCTAATGATATTGATAAACTCTTATAATGGGGTTTTTGTGAGTATGTTTATATGATGACTATTGAACACATTTATAGGAATAATGTTTTTAAATTTTTAGATGAAAAATTATAATGTTGATTTTTCATAAAGAAATTTGGAAAAAAATTTAAACTACATTTAAGAAATTTTCCCGGATAACATCTAAATTTCTATTAAATATATTTTCACAACATTATGTTCAAAAATATAGGCTTACAATAATTAATATTTATGGAATTATAAGTAGAAGGGTGGTTTATGTGTGATGGTCTACAAAAAAGAGGGGAATAATTTGTCGACTACTATAGTTTGTGGGGTTAATGGATACAAAAAAATATTATAATTGTAAAATGGGGAGATTAATATTGGGAAAGTAGATTTCATGTAGTTATTTGTTATAAAAGGATCAAAAAAATTAAAAAATAATAACATTAAAGATCGTTGGATTAATTTTTTTTACGTAATTAGATGACTTATTTCACGAATAATGGTGTTTATAGGGTGTTTGTATTTGGAGAGTGATGTTTCTGTAGAATCTTGTTGTTGTATAGTAAACCACTCCACAAGGGAGTACATCTAATAGTAGTGAGCCAATGTTCAAATAAATTGTGGTGAGAAAAATTTTATTCATGTCACAATGAAAAGGGACACATCATGATTATATTGTAAAATTTGATTTCATATGATATGTACATATATAAAATTAAGACCACACAATAATAGGTAAGATCTATTTTTTAAAATTCAAACTACTCAATGGAGGGAACTAGATTATACTATGGGGAGATGGTTACACCTTGGATAAGATTATTGAATAAAAATTCATGTTTATATGATAATTTTATACCTTTACATATTATTTGATTTTTGATTTCATTCCCACATGGATAAGTTCAAACTGTATATATCCACTAGGTTGTATAATGTTTTGTGAGAAGAAAATGAAATCCTCATAAACTCCCCTATGATTCATAAGGCTATCCCACTATGGTAGTTCTCATAATATTATTTATAAAAATTTTATTTTAATGTGGTTTGATTATGTTTATTCATGGATGATTTAATATTTATTTAGACATATTTTGTGGTGTTCCAAAAAAACATTAGGGGTGAATAACAGGTATTGATTAATCATTACCTGCAATTAAATAATTAAAAATTAGCAATATAAGTTGGAAATGATTTAATTTAAAATATAGATTAATTATTATTGAGTATGTTTTTATTCTTTAAATAGTGTAAAAATACAGTGTTGTTAAGATAGAGAAGATTTCATGAAATTTGAGTTTTTGGTAATTGAAGACGAAGGATAAGTCACCAATGGTGGATGAGATGTTCAAATAATTTAGATAAATTCTGGTAAATGAAGCATGGATTCTTTGATTTGGATATTATAGAAACTATTATAGAGAATCATAGTTAAATTGGTCTGGTTAGAGAATATTTAATTTTAATTTTATTGATTCATATTTAGTGACTTATCATTAATCATGATCTCTAAATAGATAATAGATTAATATTATTTTTGTAATTGATGATTTGGATTATAGAAAACCTGATAAAAAATTCAGTGCTAGAACGTAACAATATGAATTCATACTAAACTAAAGGAAAGTGAATTATATTAATTTAAGGTTATTGATTTTTATTAATGTAACTCTAAATATCCCTATTTCATTCATTGATATAACATTAAATTAGTTAGGACAATTTTTTCATATAACATGAGTTCAATGATACTTGATTCTTTTTTCATCTATAGTGGTTAGAGTAACTTCTGATATTAGGTTCTCTTGATCATTACATGGTTGTATCCACTCATTTTTTTTCAATGAAACTTTTAAATTAAATATTCCCATTGTGTTTGATTCAATGATATAGTCAAAAAGTGATAACAACAACCCTTTGAGTATCATTAATAGGGGATGAATGCGTATTCATTATAGAATATTAAAGAAGATATATCATTGATTTATCTCCTCTCATGAATCAATGAATACCATAACAATAATTTTTATGCATGTATTCGAAAAATATATGATATAATTCCCTATATATCATATATAAATTAGTGGTCAGTGTATATATCCATAAGTGGGGATCATCATTTGGCCTTATAAAGAGTCATGTTATGCTTCTTTCATGTAATTTTCTATGGAAAGGTTACATTACGTGCACCTTTCTCCCTATACATAAAATTATAAATTGGAATACTCTTACCATATTGTAACATACTATTCATGGATAGACTAACTCCTCATATTGATAGGACATCACTTTCATGTTTTGATTTCATTCACCAAATTTTTTCCTTTATCAAAAAGTTTGGAAACATTGTCTTATTGAACCCTCTTTAGATCCATTCATGTTGGGTGATAACCTACCATGATAATTTCATTTCACAATAATTATTTTTGTTAATATATTTTAAATTCATGAGTTATAGTCCTCCTATGTGCTTCAACACATCATGACAAACAAATTATTCTTAATTCACCTTCTTATCAAGGATTTATTATTTATAACCTATTAAACCATATCAAAATAAGTAATAAATTTTTCATAAATGCATATGAAAAAACAAACCCTTGTATTATTGAATAAAATAATTTTATTTAATCCACTATGTTACCAACCTAAAATTTTCATAAAACTGAAAGAAACTACAACGAATTTCTAATGTTGTCTTCTTTTATAATAATTTACCACTTTCAAAACAATTTACAAGGGGTTAATATAGTAATTTTAGTGTATTAACATTATCATTTTGAAAAACATAATTTATTATGATCCATTGAGAAATAACAATTAGAATATTCATGTTTCTGAAAAAAAACCCAATTCGATGCACTATTTCATATTTATGTGAGAATTATCTAATAATTACCAATGGCTTACCTATTGCCTAGTTATATCATTTTCAATTTTTAGAAAACTATTATCATGATATATCATTAAATTTCAATATCCATGATGATAATTTGGATTAAAATAACCTATATGTTACAAATTAATGTATCATATTCCTTGTTTTGGAAATAATATAAATTTCTAACCTCATAACAACCCATATATTCATACACAATATAATTAAAAAATTTAAATAATTTTGTAAAAATACCTTCTATGATCATAATAAACATAAATTTGAGATATTTTTCTTGGGTCCCAAAAAATAATGAAACAATACGCCCATCCTAGTATAAAAACTCATGGATTCAAGATAATAATTCTAGAAATAAAAATAGTGAATTCTATGATTCAAATAACTATTATAAAATTATATGATTTAATATAGTTCTCTATGTTGAAATAAAAATCATTGACCCATGAACCCCTCTTGGTTCTAGTAAAAACTCATTGAGTTGAGGTCCTACAGTTGGTTCCAAAGAGAATATAGTAAAGATCATCTACATATTTACTATTAATTAATATAGTTGAGATCATCCTCTTGGATTCAATGATATCCACCTATTAGTGATGAAAATTTTGAGTTGAGATCCAACCCTTGGTGGGACTCTTCATAGGTATAGATATATATAAACCTAGTTTATTGATATATAGACTAAAATTTATCTTGGTCTATCCCTAAATCCTTCATTAACATTCAATTAATTAAAAATACTAGTAGATAATTTTAAAGTTATTAATGTCCCAAAATGCATCTAAGTGCCTATTTTTACCTCTAAATTTTTCATTTTATTGAATGAATCTATTTCTAGATTAGGGGTGGGATGTGTATTTTGCAAAAAAATATTTTATGATGTTTTCAATGAAATCCAAGAAATGATCATGACTTTGAAAACCTATTTATATTTTTGAGGTGGAATAAGATTAAATCATGATGAATGCGAAAATGCGATCATTATATTCTAAATTAATTTTCACACCCCAAGGATGGGATATTTTAAAAAAACACTACATTTGGGGAATAGTAGCTAGAACCACATATATAGAGTATTTCATCAATTCCATGTATACATTTAAGATTACATTTTTATTATCATGAAGAAATTTTTTATCTATAATTATTTTAGTTTTTAGGTATAACCTGTATTCAATATTCTAAATAAATTAGTTTCAATTTGTTAGCTTATGTAGCTAAAATAAACTCCCATATAAAATGTCATGGATGTTTAAAAATGAATTTTTTTGAAGGTTCCCATTAAATTATTAGTGTTTAATGTTCACTAATAATCATTAGAATGCCTCATACCTAAATAAGTTCATTATATTCATAATTTTTGATAAACCATACACACTAGTCAAGATAGATCAAATTCTATACTCAATTCTTAATAAAAACACTCTATATTTTAGGAAATTATATAACACTATGATAAAAGGGCCATAAGAATGAAAATATTTTTTATATTAAAATACCTTTTTGACTCATTAAAATATTGATAAGTGGAAAAAAAGATTATTTGAGTGAAATACTATTTTAATTATTGAATTATAAGATTCCACACACTCCCAGAAGTTATATTTATAAGAAAACATAATGGTTATAAAACTTTTTTTGGTTAACTTGAGGCATCCAATGGTTCCATACATGAACACTTCATGAATGAAGATTATTCCCATGTATCAAATTTATACATGTATAATGGAATCCCTATGAATATTATTATTAAGGTATTATAGGCTATGATAATTTCTTCCCAAATCCCTTATGTATAATTATGTTTCACCACAACATCATGAATAACTATAGGTTATATCCTTTTCATTATCATTCATCTATGTGGAAAAAAATACATTTTACAAAAATTACTAATATAAAGGTGATGGTATCATTTAAAAAAAATATTTACTATATAAATTATTCTTCTACCTTATATAAAGAAAATTTATTGTGTTTTACCTACTCAACAAACTAGGAAATACCCTTCCATTACACCAATGTATACCATTATATCATAATAGGACAAATTCTCCAAGGGTGTTTCCCTTTAGGGATAACATACCCTAAATATTTTAATTTCAATAGCTATAATTATATGAATAAGAAATCATATTTTTATTATTATTTGTTTTTGAAACAATTTAATTCTGATTTTATTTTATCATGGAGAAGATCACCCCTATATCATTACTCTTTTTAAAAATATAATCTTAATGTATATACAATGATATCATCCATTGATAATAAGGATCTGTAATCTTGAATATACTAGGTAACACCTACAATTACTAAATTATGATGTAATTATGGATGGAATCAACAATAGGTTTATTTCATTGGGTTTTTCTTATACCCTCACATGGAATATGTATTTAACATAATCATGAAGGGTCCACTCATGTGTAATCCCAATAAATATTTTTTTGGGTAGTCATATGTCACCTAATATACCTGTTTTTTCGATGTTAATCTATATTCCACAAATTCACAGTTCTAGACCATAAATAGTTTGATATTAATCAATATTAGACCATATTAAAATAAATTACATTATCCTAACTTATATGATGTTAAACATATTGTTATTCCTTCTTACTCAGCCTAATATGTATACCCAATTTACTCAGGTTAAGTGTCTTATCATATGTATTAATGATACGATATAAAAGTATGTGGAATATTATTCTCATATAATTAACACAAATGAATCCATCTATGGAATGAATCCCAACATTATGGATTATTTTTCATATTTCCACCACCTTTTCCATCTTAAATGGTATAATAATCAAGTATAACCCTTAAGAATTCTATGGATATCATGAACTCAATAATAAATAAATTTATCTTTATAGAAGAAAAAAATCTATTATAACAATGAAGTCTTGTTAGAGGACCGTAATGCATATGAAAAATAAAATCCCCATTCTAAGTTTAATTAAACACAAAATGATGCTCTTATATGGATTTAAAGTGTAGAATAAACATTTCTATTTAAACAAAATATATTACACAACACTTATCCAGAATGTGGGATAATTTAATTCTTATAATGTCTTTATAAAACATATAGTAGTTAGTTTTTCCCATTTTTTATAACTATTTATACTCTATGCTTGGTTGTGGCATAAAATAAACTATAATTGTTTCTAAGAAAGAATTTATAAAAATGACATAAATATGATTGTGAATCCCTGAAAATGTAAAAAAGGATACACCATTTGATGAGTCTAACATACATTCTTATAGTTTCAGCATTTTTAATCCAAGATGCACATGATAAAATTTATTTATCTTGATGGAGGGAATGTGAAAAGGTAGGGAAGAAGAATCAGAAATAATTAAAAAATGATTGTGAAAATATTGGTTGTGATAGGATTATACTAAAAATGTAATACAAAAAAATTATCTTGAATTGATATTACACATTAATTGAAATAGTTGTATAAAAGTGAAATATCCTATTTAAAATGATGAAATAATTTATTAAATTAAGAAATATGTATAGATATGGAATTAGGTAAAATGAAGAAAATCGAGTAAATAGTTTCTTGAGGAATAATGACATAATAAGATGGAATTAGTATCAAGTATATAATTCAATAATACGATCATTAATGTCTAAATTATTGTACTATGTTTCAAAATAGTAAACACTATGAATTATTTTTTATAATTTTTGAAGAATTTTATTAATTATAAGAAAAGATTCATGATTGGAAATTATAATATTATATTGTTTTAAAAAAATAAATACAATATTTTTTATATGGTTTTGGAATATTAGTGTTAAAATAAAAATAGTATTTATAATATTTCATGGGATTCATGGCTTATAATTGAAATATTCTATTTATTTAATATTGATTTAATAGTTAATGTTAATTTTGAACTACACGGGATTTTTAATTATTTTTTAGGGATTTTTTCAATACAAGAGAATGTTATGGTGATTCTTTTGCCTTTTTATCATTATTTATTCTATATATAGATATAAATTTATATAATATAATAAAAAAATATTATAATTATAGTTGACTGAATATATGGATTTAGGTTAATGTTCATTTTTTTACAATATATAATATAATATATATAACTTATAGTAAATATATATTTTTATTTTTTTATATAGAGTTTTATTTTAGTTATTTAGATTATAATATTTTCATATAATTTTTATGTTATCATTTAGATATTTATTTTTAATGTATCTTTTTAATTATTTTTTATTTTCTATCTTTATTGTTACACAGTTTCTATTTTTATATGTTTTCTATTTGTATTTTTTGTTTTTATGTAGCTACTATCATAAGTGGAGTTAGTCATAGTGGCCTACCAAGTGAACATATAATGTTCTTATGGTCCAAATGTGTCGTGGAAATGATCTATTATGATAGAAAGTGCGATTTATTTTAATTTATTTGAGAATATTTCATTGAGTTAACATGTATGATAGGGAGTGAACTTAAAAGGTATAGAATTTGACTATGGTAGATAATAAATTTTTTAGGTAGTAGTATTGTGTTTCTCATTAAGTAATAATCTTCTTTTACCCTTATTATATCCCAAAAAACCTATATAAGTGACCCATATTGACCCATCACTGTGTTGTGGAAGAATGTTTATTTCAGATTACCTAATTCACATCGGTTCTGATAGTAACAACCATTGATTTTTGTAAACTATGATAAATTTTATGTCGTTAAAATCTTGATGTAATCTCATTTAGGTGATTAAGTGACAATTAATACCCATGAGGGGATGTTTTAAATATATTGGTGGTGATTATAATATATCAAATAAAACACAAAAATAATTTTGGGACATGGTGTAGTTAGTGAATAAATAGTGATAAACTATGAAAACTATATTGGATAAGTTATTTCCATACTAATCACATTTGGTTTTTAATTGAACCATGAATATTATTTAGATTATCCATAATCTAATAATATATCCAACAATAATAAAACACAATTACCTGAAATCATGTAATGACCCAAATGATCACAAGTTAATAGAATTAGAGGAATGTCAGACTCCATTTATATTTTTCAGGTGAGGGAATGATGATATTCGTTTAATTTTGGATTGAAAAATGGGAGTTAACAAGTTTATCCTATTTTAATGAATGTTATTTGGTGTAAATAATGTTTTAAAATACACAAATATAAATTTAAGAGTTTTGAAAGATTGATGGAATTATGGATGTGTTTATAGATACCATTGGGTAACGAATAGATTACCCTCGTGTACCTTATCCTGACACCATGGGATGTTTGCATTCTCTACCTGCTGGCTATTGGTCTTCTAGTAGGCACCCATTGGGACTCCAAGTACATGGGAGGAGTAAAATAGGTACTTGGTGGAACACATATCAATATTTTAAAAATAACTTCTATTTTATGATTTTATGGATAACCTCTTTCAACGATAGATATATGAGGAACACATAAACACCATTTGGCTGACATATCCCACTTTGTTTTGTCACCCATGAATCTATTTTATTTCCTCCTCTACTAGAGGTAGATCCTAAAGATCATTCCATTTTTATTTAATGTTATTCAAGATAACATTTTTCCCGTTCTACGATTTTTACTTTTCAAAATATATAATGATTTAGTTGGGGATTGGGTTTTGATTCTAATTGAGATATTAATAGGATTTAGAATTTTTTATATTTTGAAAAAAAGAGGTCCAAGGATATTATATTATATACATAAATATATATTTTTTATTATTGTATCTAATCCATATAATTTATTTATGGAATTAAATTCTATTATATAGTTTTTAAGACCAATTTTTTTTTAATAATTGTACTTTTTTCATTTCATTAGTTATGTTTGTGTCTTGGGTGGAAAATATAATAATTTATTTTTGATTCAATATTTTAGGTCACACGATGAGTTTTAAAAAATTTATGTTAAATATTGAATATGATATTATATCGTTTTCCGATCAAATTAATTGTTTTTATTGAAGTGATAACATCTCATTGGATTTTTGGTTCTCTATAAAATCAATGGATTTTTATATAGTTAATTTATTGAGTTTAGTGGTATTAACTACTTGGAAATGATGATTTCCTTGTAGCCTTTATTAAATGTTGGATTATATTTTCAATTTATTATTATTATTATTATTACTTCTATTATTTATTTAATGAAATTATTTAATATGATAACTTTATAAATGAAGTTATATTTTGTTAAACTCTTTGTTAATAAGATCCACATAACGTTCGATATAGTTTTTTTGGTAGATCCTCGGTGGAATTGGTTCTGGTAGAAGATTCTATAGATTATATTTTTATTGTGATATTTTGTTCTCATAATTATGTAAAAAGTTGGTTTGTCATTTAAAATTATATATATAAATTTGGATTCATTAAAATGGTATTTCATTGAACTATGTTCTGAGATTATTCACCTCCCAAATAAAATATAAAAATTTTAAATGGCTTGGATTCCCAGGGGTCTGTCATATCATTCTCTCCAGATACCTAGAGTGACTAAATAAAAATTTTAGGCCATTATGAGATTTAAAATGAGAATTTTAACTCTTACTATAATGAGATTAAATATGTCATTGAATTCATGAATGTTTTGTCTAAATGAACTCACATGGTTGATACCTTATTCTCTAAAGCCTAATTTTTTTGAGCAGTACAATTAATATATTTATTCCCGTAATGTTTTTTAATGACATTATCATTCATTATAGTATTAGAAGCATATGGAAGAACATAAATTATTCTATATGTTGGTTAGATGGGGATTAAAATCCATATTCATTTTTTTTAGTTTTTCTTCATAGGATATGTCTAATTTCAATTTGGACATATATGGGAAAAGTATATTAATATAAAATAACAAAAAGGATTGAGTCATGTTGGTTTTTGATACACTTGTTTAGTGATCAGAAAAGATTTTTAATAATTTATGGGAGTGACCTTGAGACAGTAAGATATAGTATGAAATTGATAGACCAGTGGATGCCATTGTTCACTTCTAGACATTGTTCAATGAAGATAATTCTTGATGAGTTTATTAGCCTAATTTTTTCTTGTAGGATTACCATGTTTTTTAAACTTAGTAGTTTATGTATAAGAGAGTCTGGGTCTTATAACAATGGACCATTTTTATTAAGAGGTAGGTTGGATTATGAGGTTAGTGAGTCATTTATTTTTTGTTATTTAGAGGATGACATTGGGATTCTCTACAGTGTGTCAGAATTTTTCCATTATAATACATAATGATTTTGAAAATATCATATGTTGAAGTGATGATGGATGAAAAACATCTTGAATAAGATATAAAAATTTATGGGGTGATATCTAGGATGGCCTTAGGGTTCTACAATATCTTTAAGATCAGGATTAATGTTTTGAATAACCCCATGAATATATTAATTTTTATACCCTCATGTCGTTGAATATCATAATTTTATATTTTTGGAACATCTATTCTCTATACATGCGAGATAACTATGTGTTTTTAATTGTTTTGACAGTTCTACCAACACTTTTAGAACATTGATTGGAAAATTATTCTGTATATATGCACCACATACCTTTTTCAATTATGATGTTTTTTCAATGTTTCTATCCCACCATTATAACTGTTGGAACTCCCCTTCACCCCTCACATGATTCATAAATAATTACACATGCATCCCTATTTCTCTTCATTATATACATGGAATTATTCAAATATAGCTACAATATTGAGCATGATACCCCAAAGAATCCGCCAAAAGATCCCATCAATAATATAATTTATATGTTTTATTTTAGTTTGAAATTATTCTTTAAAACTTATGAAATAGTTTGACAAATTTAGGGTTCAATTTGAGATAATAATTTATATTTTGATGTCTTGATATTGATAATATCCTCTTTTTCTAGGTTTGGGTATTCATTACTCAATGAAAAGGGTTTCAGTTTATACTGACCTAGTTTCAAATTCCATGAGGTAGTAATTTTTTTTGAATTTTCATTGTTTTGGAATATAAAATGTTCTTGAGTTTTATAAATTTACTTTTAATTAAATTATGTTTATATATATATGATTTTGGTAAATTGTTTCCATAAAATATTCTATTCTCATAAAAGGGTTACTTCAGTAATTAAAAGGGTCTCATTATAATTAATGATTTTCATTTTCAATATCGTTATTAAAATTCATGATTAACTGTTTATTGTATTTTTGATGTAAATAAAAAGGGTTTATAGATATATATTTTTTCAATGAATGAAACCCATATTTCAAAAAGGGGCGATTAAAATGTTTATAATGTGTACGACATAAAATGTAAAGTTGAAACTTTTTATAATGAATAGTTCATTTAATTAGAGATCCTCCTTTATTTCCCATTATTTTTTCATTGTAATGAGTTTTTAACATTTCTTCAATTGATGTATCATGTGGAAATATGATTTTTCTATTTTTGGGTGTTTTCTATGAGGTATAATTACTATTTTACTTATTTATCAACAATAGTTTTCATGCTAACTCTCCTACACATTTTTTCAGCATGGTAATGTGAGTTACTAAGGGATAGATACATATTTTTTCTATAAAAGTTTGTATTCATGCAACAGGTTTATCTGTAGTATGATATTTTGTAGGGTGTGTTCTTGCACCTTAATGGGGCTGGTGTGGCATATTATATTGTCCATTTTTGGGTGGTTTTAAAAATGTCTTATAATTACTATTACATTGGTTTGGTAATTTCTTCAAAATATCCCCTTATAAAAGGGGGAATATCCCATGAAACATACTCTGTTATTAGTTGGTTTTGTATGAGAAACATTTCTATGGATTGGTTTTATAGTTTACCCTTGAATGTATTACTATATCACCAATATCATGTCTAATTTTTGTGTATTTTAATTAAAATTGGAGCCTTTCATATTTCATTTATTTCCTATTTTATGTATATATGATTTTATTTTAAATTATTTTTATGAATTCTTAATAATACCATATATAATTAATGTTTATCATTTTTGGATTTCTATTTGGTTATTTGATGGGGATTTCATATCAAAGTGGTTTGCGTAAAGGAAACTATTTTAATTTGAATATTTTAATTTAATGGATATTAATAATGATGTTTATAAAATGAAAATTGTCTTGATATTGGTTTTAATATTCTTGTGTTTATAAAAAAAATTTCTAATTGAGTTTCATACAAGTATATAAGAATATTTCAAATCTAATAAATTTCATAGTTTATATAGTGATATAATACTAGTACAATTAGATAACACCTTCTTTAAAAAAATATTAGTTTGTATAAACCTCAAACATGTGTAAAATTGCATTGTTTTTCAATTGTCTTGGTCAAATTTATCTTAGTTGTTATGGTGATAGTTGAGATATGGTAGTGAACCCAAGGATTCAGAGTGGAGATCTGGGGAAGATGGTTCTTTTTATTCCGTCTTTGGTCAAATAGGTTTTATCAAGAAACTATTATTATTTTATATTTGAATCTTCTTCAACTATATTGTCTTTTTCAAATTTAGTTTATCATAATGTATGGATGTTTATTTCAAATGAATTCAATTGGTTTATTTATCATCCTACTTCTTCTTATATAATGTGCTTCGGACATCCAATGTATGGATGATCAATGTTTAAATATTTGTAATTAATCAACTATATTTTGACTATAACATGTGGGACAAATTCATCAAAATGGGTTTCCATTTGATTCTAGGAACTTTTTTCCATCCTGTGGGGATTAAAATTTCCCTTCTAGTCTAATTGTGACCCGAGTCGATTAATGTGTTATCTCAGATTGATATAGTATTTTATAAATTGTACTAGAGCCATTTTTTCTAAGGAATGCGGGACTATGGTTTTTTGTGACAATCTTGTTATTTTTTCCAAAAAAATATAAAATATAATACAGTCATCCGGTTTGATTGGTAAAGGAAATCAGATTCTTCTAAGCTCATTTTCATCTAAATATTCAGGAATCATTAGGTATCCATATTTTGTAACTTGAATTCATTTTATTTAATATTTTTTATGAATTTTAATTTTTTTAATTATTTATTGAACCTATCTAAGAATGGTTATTATTTAAGGGTTCTATATTGGGTTTTTTATGAAAATAACGGTGAAGATGACTTTTAGGGTTATCATGTTGTTTTGGACAATTATGACAAGCTAGTATACTTGGATTCATCACCATCATAATTCTTGTTCCAAAGTTGGTGCCTGGTTTTCCAACTCATGGGGATATTCCATGTAAAACCCTATTTCATACCTGGTTAATTTTTTTAGTCTGCATGGTTTCAAATTTCATTGAAGGTGGATTCCACTTTTTAGAGATGAAATTAGTTGATTTTTATTATGTTTTTACTTTATTAAATTGTATTTTCTTTCATTTATTGTGTGGTCCATTGTTTATGCTGGAGTTTTATAGGTATGTTTTGTTGAAACTTTTTAATTTTATGAAATTCTTGATTTCAATGTATTTTTTAATATATTTCCTAAAATAATAACTCTTGTGACTTCATTAAATTTTTTGTTGAGTGGTTTATTTCATAACATAACTTGGGAAATTTTTCAAATGGGGAAATTATATTTTTGTGTATGTGTCTAAGATGAATATTATTTATTAATAAATGAATTTAAATTAAAATTTAATATTAAAATGAATTCATTTAGTTTTCATATGGAGAAACATGTGTTTGAACAATATTAGTTTATTTTCAAATATGGATTTTAAATTTGTTTTAATAGTATAACATCATATATATATTTAAAATTCCCACTCATAGGTTACATATATTAGAATGGAAAATAATCTACTCATTTAATATAAATTGTGGGTTTTATTTTTGTGGATTGAATTTTTATACTTTTCCATTGGCTGTGATTTAATTTTTTGATTTATGAATTAAGGAATGAATTGGTTATGTTAATGTATTGTTAAAATTATTATAAACCCTGTTGAATGATCGATGTAGAAAATATATCCACTAATGGAAATTTGGTCTATATCCATGGTTCTAAACCGTGGCTTTAGGTTATAGCCACGGTTTCATGAACCGTGGCTGGTATTGGCATGGCTATAGGTTTCAATCTATAGCCACGGTTCCCAACCGTGGCTATAGGGTCAGCCCGATAGATGCCAGTAAAAGCCACGATTTGGAACTGTGGCTATAGGGCTTAAGCCACGGTTTGGAACCATGCCTATAGGGCTTTCCACTGCATAAAAACAAAGTCAACACAGTGAACAGTGCTGGCTGTTGGGAGGGCTGCCCCAGCACCCCCTGGTCCTACACACCTCCCTGCCTCCTCCGCTGCCCTCCCATCTACACACCCCCCTCCCCTGCCCCCCCACCTGCACACACCCCTCCCCCCTGCTCATCACACCCCCCTGCCCCCCCCCCCCACCAGAACCCCCCCCTGCCCCCCACCTGCACACCCCTCCCCCTGCCCCAGCACACCCCCTAGTACATCTATAAAAAACCATTTAGATGAGGTTAATAAATTCATGTCAGATTTAGACAATATTAATGTTTCTATAGATGATGAGGATCCAGAAATGATCATATTAGTCACCCTTGAAAATAGATATAGAACACTTGTTACGACCATGATGTATGGTTGAGTCTATTTAACATTAGAAGATATCAAATCAGCCCATCTGTCTAAGGAATTGCATTCTAGAACTAAAATAAAAGGTGAGGATAAGAATTTTTTACAAGGGGGAGACCTTAAACTAAAGTTAAGAAAAAACAATTCAGTAGGGACAAAAATAAGATTAATAAATAACCCAAATCTAGGACAAGCTCTATAGATAGAAAGGTAATATGTATTCACTACGGTAAACCTGGGCACATTAAGCTCGATCATAGGAAACTCATGCGTGAATCAAAATCCAAACATACCACTAACCTATATTTTCTGGTTGATTCAGGCTATGAAATTTGTTTAAATCTTGAATGTGTCCATTTATTCACTCAATAAAGAGTGGGTCCTAGACTCTAGTTGTTCTTTTCATATTTTCCAATAGAGAGAGTCATTTTTAGAGCTGGTCAAAAAGAGAGAAGTAGATGTATTCTTAGGAAAAAATAATAGGTGCAAAGTTGAGGGAATATGATCCATTATTATAGAGTTAGATAATCAATCCATCATCACCTTACTTAATGAATGGTGGGTCCCAATCCTTTAATGAAACATAATATCCTTAGCGGTCCACACTCCCCATGCAGCCCCCTCCCCTTGCAGCCCCCACCCCCTATAAAGCCCCCCTGGACAGCCCCCCCCCCAACTACCCTTGTAGTAGACAATGCCCCTGTAAAGCCCCCCTGGATAGCCCCTACCCCCTGTAAAGCCCTTCTTGGACAGCCCCCCCCTTCATGGACAGCCCCCCCTCCCCCCAAAAAAATATCCCCCACCCTCTCCCCTACACAGCCGACCCCCCCTGCAGCCCCCTCCCCCTGCGGAGCCTCCCCTAGACAACACCCCGCCCCACCTGTTGGTTTGAGAGGGAACTAGATGTTTGTTGTTGGGATATGAGTGAGGGTTCTGGTTGTTCGACATGAGGGTTTTGTTGAGGTGATGTTGGATGGGTTTGGGATACTCTTGTTAGTGCAGGGTTTGGATGTGTGTACATGGAGTGTCTTGGATCTGGTGAAGTCTGAATTTGTGCCTTCCATTTTTATGTCTTTGGTTTCTGGACTCGTGAGGTCGTTGGCTATTGTTTCATGTGGTTGGAGTTGGTTTCAGGTGGCTTTGTGGTACTTGCAGGGGTGGTTTCATGTGTTGTGGGACTCTATTCTTATCAGGCCTTCAGCCAGTTATAGGTATGCTTGATTTTGTGGTGTTGGAGTCTCTGGACGAAGCTTCTCGTTCTTCTAGAAATTGGTCTTCTGAAGGGTAGAGGGGATGTGTTGGCGGTGCAGGTGTTGTGATACTTGGGCGGGTTGCTTGCTTCTGTTGTTACTGGTAGTCTTTCCTTCCCCTGGTTTCTCATCGAGGCGTGGAGCATGCTAGTTTTGGAGTAGCATGAAGTGGATTTGATGGTTTTTTGTGGTTTTTTGTGTTTTTTTTTCTGGTGTTGGTCTCAGATATCTTTGCTTGGGTTCTCATTATAGGATGTGTCTTGTGAATCTTAGTGTGGCTGAACCATAGAGGTGTGTTCTTCTAGTTTGACAGGGGCCATTGCGGATTAATGCTTCCTCCTTGGTTGTTGTTTTCTTCTTGCAGGTCTTATGGCTGCCCTTGTGCTGGATGTAGGCTCGATTGGAGTGGGATTCCCTTGAATGGTATTTGGTTTAGGCATCTTTTTTTGAGGCTTGGTCTTTTTTCATGGTTTTTCATTTGGTAGGGTGAAGCCATTTTTCAATGTTTCTTGTCTGGATATTTTTTTGATGGTTTCTGAGTTGATGGTTTGGATGGGTTTCTCGGTGCAGGTGGTTTCTTGATGGGGAGAGTGGATGGTGTGTGTCTCTTGGTTAGTGAGGTTGCATGTTGTCTTTTTTAGAGTAGGTTTCTAGGAGAAGTTGGGTTGTGTCTTGATTCTAGTGTGCTCATGGATTGGTGGGGTGAAGGGAATGGCGGGCTTACTCTTGTAGGTTTTCTATAGGTTCTTGGGGATTCCTTGGTCATTGATTTGTGGTCGTGATAGGGCTGGTGTGGGATAATGTTTCCTGTGGTGCTTGGGTGTTGATGGATGGAGGAGTGGAGTTGGCTGGTTTGAGGTGTAGATTAAGACCGTTTAGGAGTATTTTGGTTAGAAGTCTATTGGGTGGGCATCAGCTGGTTTGCATGTTTCTTTTCATTGGGCTGGTCTTTGCTGGGTTCGGTGGTTAGGTGTCATGGGTGGGCTAGAGTTGTTCTTTCTTGTCACATGGTGAATGTTTTTGTCGGTTAATTTTTTGTTTGGTGCAGTGCATGCTCATATGTTCTGGTGTGTGGGAGTGGTTTCTTATAGGTGGTCAGGGGCTGGTCATTGATTGTGGGGGATTCCAGTTTCTTTTCTTGTTGCTACTTTATTGGGATTCGAGTGGAGCATTCTTAGGTGGTGTTTCATGAGTGAATGTGTTCATCTGTGTGTGTGTGTGAGTGAGTGGATTGGGTAGTGTCAGTGGTTGGTGGTGTGTTAGAGTGTTCGTTTATTGGTTTGGTTGATATAGATTCTGAGTTTGGCTTGTAGTTTGGTTTGATTGTTCCTTTTGGGAATCTTCTTTTCACTTGTAGGTCTTTCTTGCTGGGTTCATGGGTTTTTCTGTCACTAATTTCTATGAGTTCATAGGTGATTTCTCTATAGTGCTCGAGTGCTACTGGATGGGAGGGGGATCCACCATGTCTCCTGTTAGTTTTTTGTGTTCCCATATCCTACTGGATGCGATTAATGGCAATTCTAGTTGCCTCTCTTGGAGTATGGAAGGGCTTGTGGTGGCTCTTAGATGTTCCCTTATTCCCTAGTTTCTGTTTCTGGTTCTTTCAGTCTATGACTTCTTAGTTATTTCTTCATGATGTCATGGTTTTGTTACTATTTTCTTTTTGCTGCATTCGTGGATGTTGCTTTTCTAGTTTGGAAGCGAACCTCACCATCCGGTTTCTGTTTGGCTGGACATCTTAGGGTCACGTGTTCGCTTATTTTCTTTGTTTCTTTCTGTTTAATGGTCACTGTTCTTAGTTCCCATGACTTGATATGGTTGAGCTATGAATTTGGGTTCTTGGGTTAACAGTCGTTTCACCTTTGAGTGATATGTTGCAATTCATCTTTTCATTGATATTTATAGTACTATTTTTTCCATGAAAAAACAAAATTAAAACCTATAAAAACCCTAAAAAAATCTAAAAACCATAAAACACCTTAATAATGAAGGTGGAAGGGGGATGGTG
The DNA here is from genome assembly GCA_963277665.1 of Viscum album. Classification (NCBI taxonomy): domain Eukaryota; kingdom Viridiplantae; phylum Streptophyta; class Magnoliopsida; order Santalales; family Viscaceae; genus Viscum; species Viscum album. The sequence goes on along the minus strand of OY728155.1, from coordinate 943,777,586 downwards.
TGGGCTGGATTTGGATGGAACAGGGCCAGATCATGGGATTACCACGGCGTGACCGCGGCGTGACCGCGGTGTGTTGGCCCGGTCCAGCGACATCCGCGGGGCAGCATCTTCTGGCCAGGAGCGAAGGGAGCGGGAGGAGGCTGGAATGCTGGTGGGAGGGGGATGGTTGCAGGTGCTGTGGGGATGATGTGGGCTGATTTTAAGGTGGTAGGGGGGGATGTTGCGGGCTGGAATGTTGGTGGCAGCGGGCTGAAATGAAGGTGGAAGGGGGTGGTGTGGGCTGGATGTGGCTGGAGCAGGGCCAAATCACGACATTACCACGGTGTGACCGCAGCGTGACCGTGGTGTGACCGCGGCGTGACCGCAACGTATTGGCCAGGTCCAGCGACATCCGTAGGGCAGCATCTTTCAGCCAGGAGCGAAGGGAGCAGGAGGAGGTGGGGCTATTTAATTGTGAAAACCAAAAACATGCTAATATATGGTATTATACAAAAAATTCCAGTCAAATTAACTACACTAATCAAAAACATACTAATATGACTATAACTAAGTCAAACATCATCAAGCCAATTTGAGTAAAGTGGAACCAAACCAAATGGTTTTGAAAAAGATAAAACTGAACCAAACTGAAAATAATGTAACCAAACTGACTCAAACCAATCAAAACATACTTCAATAAAGCATAATTGAGCATGCAAAAAATGAAACTAATGAAACACACCTGATTGGATCTAAAATTAATTTAATTTAACCGAATATTCCCAAATCGAACAAAATGAACCTGTTAAAATTGACATAAACCCAAAAAATGAAACCAATAAAAAATTACCTAGAAAACCTTACCTGGCCCAAACTGAACCAAGGATCCAGCCTTGTGATGTACTTTTAGAAGGCCTCATGCCCGCAGGTTGGGAGGATATCTTAGTCATGTGGTGCTTCACTATCCTCAACAAGATCCAAAACGCACTGAAAAAAGATAGGGAACACAAAAATCACAAAACCCCAAATTAAAATTGATCCAAAGAATAAAAATGTAAGAATCCTTACCTAAAACCGATGTTGAACTGACTGCCTTCTATGGTGGTGGGTAGAATCGACCTCATCATAAGTAACCACCTTTAAGAAAATAATAGGAAAAAAGTGAGATATAACAACATCAGATTGATATGTGATCAATGTGTCAACTGTACATGATAAATGATACATAACTCCATAATAAAAAAATGAACAAAGAATATTCAGATTGATATGTAAATACCAATACTGAAAAACATGATCGTTAATAAAGGCTTTTTATTCAAATGAAATCTAATTTCATTCAATATATACACAACAGAATCGTTGGAGTAATATTATTCTATATTTGTTGAGTATTCCATAATGGAGTAGGTTGTTCCAATATCGATGGGAAACATGAAAGATATGAGGGGATAGTGATGCAGTTTGACACCCCTTGGGTTGTGTTGTATTTTTTGACAAAATTTGTGGACTTTTCCCAAGATTATTTGTTGAAAAGATGGGGATATTAATGGACACCCCTAAAGTGAGTTTGAGTTAGACATGTTAACAATGAGATGTGGTGGACGATGAGTGGTGATGGAGCTTGGCCATGTGAGAGAGTTCATATATTTAAAACTATAAATGTAGGTGTTTTCAAGTCCAGCATGTATGCTTACTCATATTGATAGTGTGGGGGTAGAACCCAAATGCACACCCCCTTCCCCCTCTCCCTGCCCCCCTGCCCCCGACTTGCACACCCCCTTCCCCCTCCCCTGCCCTCCCACCTACACACCCCCGTCCCCCTACCCCCCACCAACCCCCCCCCCCCCCCACTTGCACACACCCCTCCCACTGACCCAGCACACCCCCCCTGTCCCCCCCCCACCTGCAGACCCTCTGCCCCCTCTCCCTTCCCCCTGCCCCCCCCACCTGCACACCCCCCTACCCCCTCTCCCTGCCCCCTTCCCCCACCTGCACACCCCCTGCCCCCTGCCCCCTCCCACCTGCACACCCCCTCCCCCTGCCCCCCACCGCCCCCCCCCCCAACCTGCACACAGTCCTAGAGAATCGCACAACCTAAAACTGTAGCCCAAAGGTTCAACCAACAATGCTCATACGATATCAAATTCACCACAACATCCCATTACAATGCAATTTAATCCAATACGCCACAATAATGAAAATCAAGACAATACACAAGGCACAATCATAATGAAATGAAACCAATTGATCATGTTATCACTTAAGAAGGATTACAGTTAGTATGCAATGTATTGGATATATTATAAATTTCAATATAACACTAGTGGCATTGTAAAATGGTACTACACCACTAACTGAGCACTATATGTGAGGTCTTCCAATAAAAGTATGCTTGAAAAGATGTAAATGATAAGACCCTCTAGATAAGATAAGCTTGAAAGGATACACGTTATCATGGATAATTAGCTAAATCAATTGGATCCAGTAAAGCAAAAAAACATTTCAAAAATACAAAGAAGCAGAAAAACATGCAGTTATGATGTAATGGAGATAGCAGAAGATGTTCTGGGATTTAGAAGACATAGACGTTGCTCTGACCGTCAATTACAATAAGCAAAATATTCATTCTATAACACTCCACATCGCTACTCATAACTAGTACGAAACATAATACTGAGAAACACAAAAATAAACAAAGGGTACGCCATGCATTTACTCTCTCCCAATGGCTAATCCTCGTCCTCCTGCAAAATAGAGATTCAAATAAATTCAAGACACCATGAAACACACACAGATCAGGTTATCACAAACCTCTTCACTGCCATCTTCTTCGTCTTCATCTTCATCATGGAACTCTGATTTTTACTTGTCTAAATCTTCATCCTCGCCCTTTCTTGCTCCATGTCCCTTGTTGTATGAATCCATAGTCTTCTCATATTCGGCTTTCTGCTTTTCAACCTTCACCACGAAGGGACGTTTTTCCTAAAAATTTCAAAAGTGAGTAGTGGAATACATGACGACATGCGTATAACATTAACTTACGGCTTCAGTCATGGACTTCCATTTCTCTCCACCGGCTTTGCCCACCTAGTTTTCATGAAACAAACATGGAGATTTGAGTAGTAATCATCTGTGGGAGATCAAATAAAATACCCCCACAACTTCAATGAGGAACATGAAGTTGCTTACCACTGATACAGATTTGTTGTTGGGGTATTTTTCTATGAACTACATTCTGAAATCTTCCCTGAACGTGACATACAAAATACGGATACATCCTTGGGAGATAAAGTGATGGATTTCTAGTAGTATCAATTTCCGGAGGAGAAAAAACAGCGACATTTGATGCTCACATGAAAATGGAGTTTGTGGATAATAGTTAAATTATTTGTGGTTTGGTTGACGCTAACTATACTGTTAATGTTGGCAATTGTAACTATTAATGATATTGATCAAAAAAGTAGTATAATCAGATGCATGGAACTCTTCATACATTACCAATCCAAAAATACAATTTACATCAAAAGTGAGTCTCAGTATCATTATCATCAGAATCATGATAACCCTCATCCACACCTCCTATAGAAACACCATCACCGCCTCTCAAACCACCAAAATCATCATCGGCATGTACATCCGAACCGGAACCAGCACCGGGTCCAACACTAGGTCTGGCTCCGGCTCTGATAAAAGAATCTACATTAGAAAAATACATCGACATCGAAAAGGCATCAACCGTTGCAGCTGATTCTGGGGGAAGTGTAGAAGAAAGTGCAGACATAAATTTCATCATATTTGCAGTTATCACCTGTTCTAATTTTTGAATTGCTTCTTTGATTGCGGAATTCATTTGTTCCACTGTTAAAAAACCAGAACCAATACTCGAAGAAACTTTAGTAGACCAGTATCAAGATGGTACAATCTTCTTCCCAGGTCGACAACGCACTCTACCCAAATGCTCATCTCCTAACACCTGATGTAGATGATCGTTTGGGCCCAAATTGTCGGGTTCTTTTTCTTCAAATGCCTCTAATGCATTCTATTTATTGATATATAACATAAATTATAATGATAAAATAATATAAATAATTAAATTCAGTAAAAATCAACAAAATTGAAATATACTTATAATCCCCTTCTTGGCATCGGGATTTGGCACAGTACCATCTTTATTTTTCCGACTTGTACAAAACAATGTTTAGCGAGGAATGCGACCCTCGATATTCGATGAATTTTTCTAGAAAAAAAAATAAATAAATCAAAATTGGAAGTTAAAAAAAGTACACTAAACAAAGATAAATATTTTAAATGTTAAATTACTTGTGTTTGCTCATGATCATGTAATGAAGTGTGTCCATGAGTATAAATGTGTTTCATTGCACTCTTGTTTGTTTTATTTCTGTTTTATTTCTCCTATAAACAAATAATTATATAAATTAATTAACATAAATAAAACAATTAATTTAAAATCATTTTCAAATAAATAAATGAATATATATATAAATTTAACAAACACCTTAAACGCTGGACTCTTCCAATAGTTGATAATCCCTTTATATTTTCATATTGGGCAATCATGAATCACCGGTACTTCTTCAAGCTCTGTACCGACTCCCTTTTTTCAACCATGATATAAGTCATACTTGTAGGCTCGCCACATTTCACCTAAATCCATTATCCTTGCAGCCTTTGCATTTTGTCCATTAGGAAAATAATATCAAAGCTGCAATGGACATAATATTTGTTAAGAAAATATAATAAATTTATATATATATATTTATAAGGTGATTAACATTACTTAACCAAATATCTTCCTAGGATTTTTCCTTTATTTGTTGTCCAACTGCCTTCCAAATTATCGGTTGAAGCAGAATGATATTGTTGTGTCTAGAAATTTTTCCCATTAAACTTTTACATTTCGTGCCATTTTTATTAATTATAGCATTGTCCTCATTGTAATAAACTATGATTTGCGTGTTTTGATTCCAAACCTCGTGCATTTTTGTGCAGCCTTGTCATCTGGTAGAGGATGGAGCTAATCATGAAACCAAAAATAAAAGAAAATAATATATATGAATTTATCATTAATCAGTAACAGTAATGTTTAAAAAAATACCAGTAGATGGGGGATCTGCTGACCCTCTATGTGCTGCGTCTGGAGGGGGGAAGCCTCCATGGTAGGTGAGATATCTACAGGAGTACTATGTATAGTATATGCAATGTGTACTGATGGAGGCAGCAAACCCGATGGATAGCCATGTACAGATTAGGGTGGATATGGATATGGATATAGCGGTGGGATATATGGGGGCACAGTACCCTGTACAGTGGATGGTGGGAATGGAAAATGAGGTATGGGAGTATGAGAACTACCATCCGATGTGGGTGCGGGAAAAAATGGATACGGAAAAGGTGGGTATGGATAATATGGAGGTTGTATAATGGGAGGATGGACTCCTGGTGTCTCAAGCGGCGTAGTAGTAGGCTGATCTGTAGAATAAGTACCCCCCGCCACATAGATGATAAAATAAAATGAACTATAACAAGATAAATAATATGAAAGACCATAATATTGAAGCATAATTTGTACTTGCATTGTTTCCTAGAGGAGACCTACGTTGTTCGTTTCTCGGTATTCTTATACTCCTTCTAGTATCATCATAATCAGACATTTTGACCTTGAAATTTAAAATAATATTCTCAAATAAATATAAATAATGAAAAATGTTAAATAATATAACTATTTCATAAAACAATGAGATACATTTTCTTGTGTGATATTTATATTGATAAAATATCAAGACTTTTCTATGTTCAAGATTTACTAGAGAAGTGGTTAAATATAAATTTGTGAGGCTATTAATAGTTTTATATTAGATAATGGTATAAAATATAGTAGTTATTTTGATATCATGTATGGAAGTTAAGAAAACACATACAATATTGCGATAATATCAGGTAAATACTTACAAATATGTCAATGCTATCTGGGGTCTATGATAATTTCTTATTCACAATCTTTTCTAACAATTTCATCATCCGTGTCATCAAATGAAAAATTCGAGTAAATACCGACAGGTTCATTGACAACATCATTGTCATCCATGACTTCGTCAAAAATATTTCTGGGAATAACATCAACAATTACACCAAATTGTGGTTTTAATGGGTCACTTACATAAAACACATGTTTAGCTTGTGAATCAAGAATATAATGTTCATCGGTATGAAGCTAGCGGTTCATATCAATCACTCAAAATCCACAGTTATCAAAATGCATTCCTTGTCCTGTCATTGAATCAAACCGCCTAGCATTTCATCATTGCGACACGACCATGTGCATAGTAATCTAATAAAATGATTCTTTCAACAACACCGTAATATGATATATTTTCTGATCGAGGCTGCCTGTCCGATGCACTCGCATAACAATATGTTGTGGTACATATCGTGACACCGTCATGATGTGTTTCCATTTTTTGCACAACTATTTATAACAAATTTAAATCCATTGACAGCCATGGACTTACAATCACATACCACATTGTTTGGACCAAAGGAAACTGCTTTTATTTCATCTGATACTTCAATCATTGGTAGAGTTAAAACCTAAACGATACCATCATAGAATATTAAACAGAGACATGAGATTATGTTATGAGAAGAAGAAAAAGAAAACTATAACCTTTGACTTTAACCAAGCAGCAAATTCGTTGATGTGCAATAGTTCATTCCTCTTAATAGATAGAGAGCGATGTCTCTTTTTTATAATTTCAAAATGTTCTCTACAGATATGAAAGCATTAAAATGTCAGAAGTTATAAAGAAATCACACAATTAAAAAAAATACATATTTATTAGTTTACTTACTTGATATAATCATCAAGCACACCATAGATGAATAATACTGTGCGATGTGCCATTTCCCACTCTTCCCTGCTTAAAGTACACAATGAGTACAATCCAGATATCCCCCCTATTTGGGGAAGTGAAGGAAATGCAGTCTCAATGGGATCATATTGCTCATCTTCAGTTCTCATTAGTCGATTAGACATCGTAGTGACATTAGCCAAGTACGATGAACATAAATCCATGCATTCTTGTGCTAAATAGAATTTTACAATAGAGCCTTCAGGATGATATTTATTTCTCACATAAGATTTCAATGTAATCATCATTCTTTCGGTAGGATACATCCACCGACTCGAAACAGGACCACCAAAGAGAACTTCCGTGGGAAGATGCACAGTCAAATGTAACATACATGTGAAAAAAGACAGTGGGAAAATTTTCTCCAAGTCGCAAAGAATAATCGGTACATCTCTCTGCAATTTCTGAACAACACTTCTGCTCAATCTTTTGGCACAAAGATCATGATAAAATTGACATAACTTAATCAACTCAACTCTAACATTATGTGAAAGTAAATGGAGAATGGAAATGGGAATCAAATCTTGTAACAATACATGGTAATCATGGGTTTTAAGAGATTTCAGTTTCACATCTTGTGTATTCACCATTTTTTAAATATTACTTGAATAACCATACGGAACCTTCAAACTTTCCAAGACCTGAAGAAATTGTTTTTTCTCCACATTTGTCATCGAATAATAGGAAATAGGGAATTTCTACTTATTTTGACCAATTAACTCAGGATGAAGTCTTGCTCTTATACCCCAATCCATCATATCATGACGACACTGAAAATCGTTTTTTGTTTTTCCTTTGACATTTAAAATAGTAGCAAGTTACATCTCACAAATATTTTTATCGAAATGCATTACATCCAAACAATGACGTGATAAATTTGATGAACAATATGGAAAATCAAAGAATATGCTTTTCTCTCTCCAATTTCTATTGGAATTCGAATTATCATGCTTTAGATTTTTTATATTTGATTGAATTTTCCCAAGAAAATAATTCAAATCATCATGTTCTTTAACAATATTAGTCCCAGACATTCGTTGAGGTGTCTCATCTGTCTCGATGGAATTATCGACCTATCTCCGATTTTTCTTTTATGGATGATCCATTGGTAGAAAACGCTGATTCCCTATGAAGCTGAATGTTCGTTGAAACTTTAATCATCAGAAACGTGTATTTTTCATTAAAATAGGACAGGATAATTTCCCATTAGTAATCCAACCAGACATCATTCCATAGGCAGGGAAATCATTTATTGTCTATAATAAAGGTGCATGAAACATAAAGTACTCCTTTCTGAATGCATCATATGCTTGTCCACCAACAATCCAATGATATTTTAACTCCTCTATTAATGGTTGCAAGTATATATCAATATCATTTCCAAGATCACTCGGTCCAGATATCAATATACTCAGGATAGTGAACAGATTCTTCATACAAATCCATGAAGGAAAGTTATAAATGGGAATGAAAACAGGCCAAGTACTGTGTGCAGTATGAATTTGGCGAAATGGGTTGAAACTATCACAGGGTAATCTCAAACTAACATTTCGTTGGTCGGCTACAAAATCAGGATTTAACCTATCAAATTTCTTCCAAGACAACCCATCTGTAGGATGCACTATTTCATCATTATCCTTATTTCTTTCATCTGCATGCCATCTCATATTCTTTTCCAATTGTTCTGACATAATAAATTTTTGAAGCCTAGGAATTAAAGGGAAGTGCCACATCACTTTCTGTGGTATGAAAGATTGAGATCCATCTTTATTATTCTTAGACCTTGATGTGCCAAACTATTTTCACTGACTCAAGTCTGCATTCTCCTTCCAGAACAAACAACAGTCTTTGAGAAAAGAATGAATTTTATTAGATGAAAATCCAAATTTGTCAACCAACTTTGATGCCATGTAATAATTTTCTGGAATACATGCATCATCAGGAAGTAAATACTTAATAAATTTAAGGAGATAGTCGATAACAGTATTACTAAATCCATAAATTGTTTTCCCATGATATAATCACATTAAAAACTCATGTTTACTCATTTTTCCACATTCCTAATATACTGGGGTATTTGCATCTTCCATCAGCTTTCTAACACTCTCAACGTCATCATACTGATTAATAGATGAGAACTGTGTTCCAGTATTCATTTCCTCTTTCACTGGTCTACATGAGGAGCAAGCTTCAGAAACAAAAGGTAACTGATCAGAAATCAGATTTTTCATACCAAACTTTTCTGCTGAATTGATGTCATTCATCACTTGAGATTTTTCTCCATTGTGATACCACACATGATAATTTTATTGGAAACCACTTTTAATGATATGGTAACTCACTTCCTCACGAGTTAACCAAGGTCTTCCAACACAATCAAAACATGGGAATCGAATCAATCTTCCATGTGAATCATTAGTGAATGCAAAGTCCAAAAAATATTGTAACTCCTTCTGAAATTCATCAGTGATCCGATCAATGTTGTACATCCAGTATCTATCTATTATGAGGCAGATAAACATACATTAAATAAATAATCTAGAAAATGACTTAACATTATATGTATTATTTCATAAGATATTAAGTAATCATCAATAACAAGTTAATAAAAAATCATAACAAATATATTAAAATTTTGGTTTAGGGAATTCATAAATGTTTTAAATTATGAAAATTCATGAATAGTCATACATAAGTTCCAATAATGAGGATTTATTATAGTAAAAAGAGTTTATATGAAATCTAAGAGATAATAATAATCAATTCCCAAAAGTGTTTGGGTTAATTCAGAACAAGTTGTGATGTTTTGTATTAAATCTACACAGATTTATTGAAATTTAGAGACATTTTGAAAATATAAACCATATCATATACCAAGAATTAATATTAAATAAATGGCTGACAATTACAATGGTAAGAAGATGATAATAATAACTAGTGTCTGAATCTATACTTTAATGATGGTGGTCACCATAGAAAAGTGATATCCCATCAACTTGGTTGTTCCCACCGTTGCTCGTATCTATGAACTGTTGGGTCAAATACAGGAATGAAGATCCCCACATCACCTCAGTGGTCCATTTCAATTATTGTATGGATGGGTGGTGAATTTCTATCAATGTTATGAGTACTGGTATACCGCAATAGTCCCCCACACTAACTTTCATCCTACCATACTCTACATTGTTGTCATTCTACTAAAATCCTTGGGAATTTCTAGTGTGGTTGAGTTGTTTAGTGATTTTTCTCAGTTTTCTTTTATGCCTTATCCCGCACCCCATTGAGTAGTTGGAGATTATGGAAAATATAAACCATATCATATACCATAGTGTAAGGAAATGACGTCATTCCATTGTTAACTTTTAATCATGGAGTATAACACCACGTCATTGTGAAGGAGATTTTGTCATACCCAACAACCAAAACAAACCAACATACCTTTTTCACACTTGAAGGAACAACTGAAAAACCTACATTTTTTAGGGATAAAGTAGAACCTATGAACTAATTTTTTCCTAGGTTAGCATAACCAATAAACTAACTTTTGATGGAGGAATAACCATGTGTGAGTTGAGTGATTACAACTCGATAAAACATTACACCACAAATTAAATTCATTATAATGAATATAGAATAATTTAACCAATCAATGTTGTTGAGAATTATTACTAGTGTAGAATAACTGGATTTGAACCTTCACACGGTAGGTATAGGACAATTTAGCTTTGGAATTCTTGCAAGAGCAATGAGTAGATAAGAAACATTAAAACCCATTGCTAAAATGCTTTTAACATTGATTATCTAAATAACTGTCATTAATTTTTTTATGTTGATTATAAAATAACTATCATCTAAATGCCAATATGAAATCCTATTTTTTTAATTTTTGTTGGTACTTAAAAGAATCCTCCTCCAAATATCAAATCTTTATGAGGGTATAGATTTCAATCAACCCAATACTAGTCAATTTCCAAAACATCCATTGTTAAAAATGCACTTGAAGTATAATGCATAAAGTTTCATGGATTCAAATAAGTATGAAATCAAATAGTTTGAAGGTGATATTGATTTTATTTTGTGGAAAATTATGATAAGGGCCATGTTTGAACAACATGGAATCATAGATTACTTATATGGACTAAATAAATTACTTTTTACACAATCTACTAATGCAAAAACCACTACTATTTATCAATACATCTCTAATGAAATCCTTGTTATGGCCTGTAGTTCTATATTACTCTCTCTTGGTGACAATGACCTTTGGAATGTTTCTTTTGAATATACCACTACTAGTATATGACATAAAAAAGGGAATAATATCTTGAAAAATTCATTTTTTTGGTATAATTTAAATGAATGAACATATGTTTAATTATAAAATTAATTTTGATGTTTATATTAAATATAATTTCAATGAATTTAAAAAAATATTTATTTTTCCAACATAAATTTGATTGTTGATGAAGAGGAATAAGAAAATATTATTTTACATTATCATTTATATTTATACACCACATTAGTAGAAACAATGATATATGGTTGACACAAACTAAATATTGGATAGGTAAAATATGCCCTTCTTTCTAGCGAGTTTCATTCAAAACCCAAAATATTGGGTTAGTTTGGGATTATATTCCCTAGATGGAGACCACAACCTAAATATAAAAACCAAGAATATGGTATAAAAAAATTGAAATAGAATTAACCATCTCAAATAAAGGTTAATGTCCAGGGATGGGAAAGTACTGTGTTACGACAATATTAATCCTAGGAATAGAATACCTATTTTTTAGAGTATCTGAATAAAAAATTAAGGCTCAAGAACCTTGTGTTTGATCACTTTTAGTTGATTCTGGATTTTGATACAACTGATGTTATAATTTTTTCTCAACATACACTCACTGATGAGTGGGTTCTAGGTTTAGTCATCCTTATCAATGTGTTTCCTTCTTGACAGTCTTTCAATAAGTTAGTTGAGAGAGTAGAGGGAGATGTAATCTTAAGGAATAGTAGTATGTGTAAGGTTCAAGGAATTTTTTATGTTCTTATAGAATTATATAAACATTCAATCATCACCCTCTATATGTTAGTTGGGTCTCAAACATTCACAAAAACCTGATTTCGCTTGGTGATATCTACAAAGAACATTCTTTAGATATTAATATGATTGGACTAAAATATTCAAGGGATATATATATAAAATTAAAAAATATCTAGTTAATAAGCTCTATTTATAGAATGTGAATACCAATTCAAGGTAGATTGGTGGTGTAATACAATGTAATGGCATTGATGATTTGGTCTTGTTTTCCCCAAGAACATAACAGATGTTAGTAAATAAGGGATATTGTAAAATTTTACACCATGAAATATCATATTTTGTAGATATTATATCATAAGTACATCTTTTAGGAGTATTTTTTGTAGGTATTCCTTTCGTCTAAACTATTTGAGCACATCCATCCAATTTTATGGGTTCCTTATAGAACCACATCCTATGGTTGATTTTTTTGTATTGTTACATTCATATATGTATACTCTAGGAAAGTAATTATTTCTCTACACTAAAAACTAATATGTTTTAGAAATCATTAAAAATAGAAAACCTTGTTCAAAATCATGTTGGAAATTTGAAAATAGTCAGGATAATATATAACAGTTTGGAGTACTTATCTGCTAATTTTGTATATTTTTTCCAAACTAAATGAATAACATGACACCAGACAATTAAAAATACTCCATAATAGAATGGATTTGATAAAATAATTAATGATACCATTCATGAGTGATTCTGAAGAATTGTGAATTCTTTGGGCTTCCCAAATAATCCTAGGAAGAATATACCAATATGATAGTGTACTTAATTAAATTGTTCTCATATTATGACAATCATTATAAACCCTTAGTTGAACCATATAATTTTAATTCACCTTGTTATGAACAATTATCTATCATCGAGTATACTTATTAATCCCACATTAAAAATAATAAGTCTGAACCAATGGATCCTAAGTGAGTTTTGGTATTATACCTTGATGTATTAAAAGAATATAAATTGTGTCCATACATTCATAGATTAAAAATTATTATATTTAGTAGGAATTTAGGATGTTTGTAGTTCATCTTCTCAAAATCCAAATCTGTTATACATTTTAGACATGATACCGCCCATGATGGGGTCTTTGATCTTCCTTATTATGATCCCCGAACATATAAGCATGACTTGTATGATTGAGATTAAAAATAATGGATCACTTCCATGAAAGATGAGATGTAATCCATGTATAAAAATCATACATAATAAATACTGCATACAATATTCATAGAACCCACAAAATAGGAGCCACACAATAGAAAACGCACCGAAAGGGTGTGGAGGAGGGGAGGAACCCATCGGCCGATGCACTGAATGGACGAGGAACACCCAAATAAGGGTATGGAGGAGTGGAGTACCACACGAGGGATGTAGAAACCCCAAATGGATAAGCCGAGCCGCGATTGGAGAAGCTGAGCCGCGATTAGAGAATCCACCGCTGTGGATGAAGGAACATCGATGAGGGCTGGAGGAACCGAAGCTGGCAAGATGAGGGTTTCAAATCGGGGAAAGAGGAGAGGTCTTCAGGAGTGGAGGAACCGAAGCTCGGAAGATGAGGGTTTCAAATCAGGGAAGGAGGATAGGTCTTTGGGTGGAGCGGTCGTTGGGGGGAGCAGGGTGTCATGATGAGGCTTCAAATCGGGGAAGGAGGAGCCCGACAGGAATAAAAAAATGAAACGAAATGTGTAGCCACGGATGATAATTGATCCATGGGTATAACCAAGATATAGCCACGGACTTATAAAACCGTGGCTTTAGGTTCGTGGCTATAGCTCAAATTTCCATGAATTTCCATCAAGGATTATAATCTTTTTGAATCATATTATCAAAATAAAATATTTAATTTAGTTATAGAATTTACTATGAATCTAGATGTAGTGGTGAATGTGAAAAATTCATTCCTCATATAGACAATTTCAAACATATATAATCTGTATATTCCCACAATTTTAATATACAATGGTTCAGAGAATGTGGGAGGATCATTGGAATTTATTACTGAAATCATTAATTATCTCAGAAAAAATAATGATGTTTGAGTAAAATTTGTCTTGGCTTATCTTATGAGAGATATATAAATTGAATAGGAGTTGATTGTACTATATTAGTTTCATGAAGTTATGTATGTATTATTTTTTAATAATTGTCATATATCCTTTGGTTATATCCCAGGGTCAAAAAGGTATATATATCTAATGAGTTTATAAAATATAATCATAGGAAATGGTTAATAAATGATAATGTTTACCATATATTGGGGTAGGTTGTATTCTCTTTAGATCTATTTTTAAATTACTCTAAAAAATATCATTTCATCATGTATGGTCCTCACCTATAAGTATTTCCTAGATTTGGAAAGATTTTGGTAGAAATATTTTTAGGAGGTCATTAAGGATGTCATTTATGTGGAAGTTGATCAATCTAACAAACTATTTCTAAGTTATTATTTTATTTAATTTGATAGGAATGATAATATCATGAAAGATTAGGAGAATAAGTATCATGAACTACAATTGAAAGAAATGCTCCATATTCATTGGGAGATGATAACCATGATATTCTTCTAGTACAGGGCTCTATGGATCTTTAATCCTTCATATACAGAAGATCCAAGCTATTTCATTTTCCATTACCTCTTAGATAATCATTAGATGTTTTTCAGGTAGTTTTATCAAAATAATTCATAGGGATGATCTATTTATTGATGAATGGATTTTTTGGTACTACATATAATAGTTATTTCATAAGTACATTTTTCATAATCTCATAGAATATTGTCCTATGGATGTTTAAAATTTTTTGATTCATGGTATACTCGTTATTTTGGGTGAATGATCTTCATGTTTTATAGGTTTATAATGAGACTTGTATTTGGGGTTTTCATTTCGTAATATTGAGTCCATAGACATCCCATGAATATTTTATACCAAGACCAATGTAAAACAACCTATAACATATGGGTTTTTTTGTTTGAGGTTATATATCACTTCAGATTTGTTTTCATTTTTCACTTTATTAGGGTAAAAAATTATAAATCCTAGCTTCCAATCCATTTTAGAACATGTATCACACTAACAATGAGGTCCTTACATTAATAAACCTAAATAAAGTCTATAAACTAAAAATTAAATGAAAAAACAAGATCTCTTATGCAACATTAGGATTTCAGTGGTTTCTAGAAAATGTTATTAAATGTAAGTGTGGGTTGATATTAGGACATGCATTTGGAAATATCATATTGATATGGATATTCATTCACATTATTCTATGTTATCTTCAAGTTATATTCGTGGTACTGTACTGTACTAGGAATTTTCAGATAATGTTAACGATGCTAATTTGATGTTAGATTTGAATTTATGTTGTATAAATACCATTTGTTTGTAATATATATATATATTTAATTATTTGAATTTTATTATAATTTGTTATAAGGATGTTAGTGTTGAGAGGTAATAGATTCAAAAAAATGATGTATGGGATAGAGAAAAATAGTATACATGTGAAATATTGTGTAATTCCATGTGATATTTCTAAACTTATTCTAGTTGTGATTAGTTTTTAGGATTATAAGATAAAGATAACCATGAAATGATAATAATAATAGAGTTTCTATAATAAGGTTGATGTGTCTGTTATATATCAAATATATAAAAAATATGATGAAACATGGTTCATGGAATTTTAATACCATGATAAATGTTTTTAAGAATATATGTGAATATAAAAATCGTAAATGAAGGCTAAAGGAGTTCATCATTCTATTCATGAAAATTCCATTCAATGAAGGAATGAAACTAAAATGATTTTTATAATTAAAATTTTATTTCATTAGTATTTCATATAGTGACTAGGAGTCGGCATCTATGTTATTAGAGAATTTTATCATCCTAGAAATTTAATTAAGATAAAAATAAATGAAAAACAATAATTGAATTTTGAAATCCATACATTCATCATGTAGCATTCAAGTAATTATTTCATTTTATTTCACAAAAATAAATGATGAATATATTGAAAATGAGTGATATGGAGAACATCCATTGAAATCAATAAAAAATATATGTCAAACTGAACCAATCATAGATAACCTACTAAATTTCTAGTTGTATCATATAAAATGATACCTAATGTGCATGTGTATCTATATTAAATTTATAATATTCTCTAGAGTACTAAAAATTTAATATTAATGATTATAATGAAATTTAAATATGGATAAACACTACACAAAATTGGACAAATTGAATATGTTGGTGATCATTATATTGGAGATGAAAACATGTCAATTTTAGTGTATAGAATTAATGTAATAATAATTATCCTATTGTGTCTTTTCAGTTTCAAACCATTCCAAATACTATAAAAAGTCAAAAATAAGAACATAAATGAGTATAAAAAATCATAGGTGACCATAGTACCACCATGTAGAACATCACATGTATTGGGAAATATCAATGCTAATATCATACATTCATAATAACAAAGGAATATGAAATCTAAATATATAATCACAACCACACAACCTACTTCCATATAGTTGTAAAATGATTAAAATATGAATAATGATATTATAAAAATTTCAATTAATAATAATAAAATAATTAAAAGGCTACATCATTACAAATATATTTATGTTACCACTCAAAATTTACTTTTATTATATGTGAGATGCTGAGATTTTATAGAGATTATTAGACCTATTTAATGTTGAAATTTTTACATGTTTTAGAACATATTATTTTGGATTTAAATTAGGGATCATTTGGGTGGAATTGGATGTAACACCCAAAGCTTCCACGATACGTTTCCTTTCGAATAATGCAATGGCGTGCATTGTACGCAACTTCGAGATTTTAACACACCATAACCAATAAAACTAGCCGTTATGAATAATAATACCTAATTTTTCAAATTTTATAATTTCTATCTCTCAAAATGGTCTTCATTTTTGGATTCGGAATATCAAAATTAGCCTAGGGTGAAATTTTGGAACTTTTCGGATAACTTTCATATTTTGATGAATAGTGAAAATTACTAAATTTTAATTAAAAACAACTTTTTTAATCAAAATAATTAATAGTGATAAATTATGAATTTGAGTGGATTTAATGTATATTTAGAATATATTTTTACCATGTAATACAATTTGGGTCATTGAACATAATTTCACATTTAAACCATACATAAACAAGTGTCAATCTTTTGATAGTTATTATCTCTTAAAAACACGCTTTTTGTTTTAACAATGGGAATTAATTTTAAATTAATTTATGTCACTTCTGTGTTTTGAATTTGAAAAAATGGATTACATATTTGGAATCAGGATGTTCAAATTTTGTAAATATGTAACTTTTATTTTTAGACATTTTGGATAATTACTTCGGTAAATATTTTATTTACCATGGTTAAAGGGTAAATCTGGTAAATAAGGGTTAAAAAATAATATTATAATAATAATAAATTACCCTAAAACGTGTCTTAACCCTATTGGTTGATACATGGTCGACCATGGTAATCTTTGGGTCTATTTTGGGACCCCATGGATCCACTTGTAAGTGATAATGACACTTTATTTTAATTAAGTTAAAATAAATACAAAAATGACACAAGCATATATCTTTTAGAAAAACAATTGTTACATAGGGATATATATGTTGGATTTTATACTATAAATATTCCTTAGAAATATAAAAATATTTCCTACATAATTATATTTTATTTATAATTTTTAGACATTAAATAAGTTAATTTATTTATGACACAATGGTGATGCAATAATTACCATAATAGTGAGAAATTAGAATAATTGATATTAGAAATACCCAAATAAATATAATTTGATACTTTTATTGGATTAAACTAACTTTCCAGGATAATATGACATATTATGAGTGATTTAATTAACTTTTTTCAAAGTAATCAATCTGTTATGTGTTTCATAAATATCAACTATTGAATAGTGTCAAAGATGACATAAAAGAGTTTTTAAAACAAATAATATATTATTAATTGATATTAAATTCCTAAAAATCTAAGGTTCGGAAACAAGACTTATATCATGATAGGTATATCATTAATGGACCACTTGGGGGTTTCTTTAATGTATATAGTATGTTTATTAACTACATAATATAAAATTACAAAGTGACATGGTAAATGTCAAATTAATTAAATAAGAGTTAAAACTAAAAGATGAGGTTAATATAGTGACCCAAACCTGTCTAAATTCTATTGGATGAATTTTTTGCGACCGATCCCCACCTTAACTTTTGAATAATCAACTTTTGAGCCATTAGAAACCGAATATGAATTTATTATAAATTAATATTTCTAGCTTTTCCAAAGGTGACCCTCACCCCTCTTATAAAAGGGCACTCCTCCTTCTCATTTCTTCAAACCTTAAAATCCATTTGGTTCGGCCAACCCCTGCCCAAATACTCTCTAAAATTCCCTCACTACAACCTAGAGGCCATAGTTTTATCAGAAATCCAACCTAAGGATCCCTTTTGATCAAATCAAAAGGAAGAATAGGGAGAAGAGGTAATGTTTTCACCACCCCTTTTCAAGTTCCTTTCTTCTTCCACTTCTTATTTATTTTTATTACCATTATAAAATAATAACTCCAGTATCATATATATACTGTGATGTTATTATAAATATGTTACAACCATATTCATTATTCTATCCATCCTTTGAATAACATGTCACCATACGTGCGTAGGTACAGCTTACCGTCTCCACGTCATGGTGTAATTGTTATTCAATATATTATTATTTGGATGGGTATAATAATGATGTGTAACTCATGTAAATAATAAATATAAAAGGATAATTATTCTTTATATATGATATAACATCCAAATATATATTATGTTAATATCAAAAGAATGATATTGTCGCTCATGCGTACGTACGGACTACCGTCTCCATGAACACGATGAGATTCCTTCTCCATCATATACATTCAAGTATAATTATAATTTGATGATTTAAAAATATTATCTAAGGACTTGATATCATTCTGGATATGAATAATATACATCCCATTAATAACGAATATGGCTCACATAACATAGAATATAAAGTAAAATGAACCCGTTAACACCCGAAATGACGATAATTCTAAGATATTATTAACAAATCAATGTTAAAAGATCATATATGATATCATATTAATTCATATGATTCTTGTATAATTAAATAACAATTATTTCACCATTATACAGGAGGTTAACCTACCTTCGACAAAGGGAAAAGTACAAAGTAAGGGGTTTCTTAACTCACTCTTAATTTCCTGAGAATTCCATTGTTCACCACTTAATTATTGCATGTGGTGTATGTGTACTGCCCATGATTGTATTCATTGTGTAATATACATTAATTTATGGGTATTTACATCATCATGTTACGATACATCTTTCATGGGTGTATGTTTCGTAAGTTACCTAATCGATAAGGAAATTTGATATTTCAATTTCCACTCATTTGGCTTTACGCATATTTCATTGATTATATTACCCCAAGATTATGTGTGGAATCACTATTCATTAGATTATGTCATAATTTCCACTCCCCTTCCTGTGTATATACTTTTGATACACAGAATCACTCCATTGATAATTCTCAAGTCATTGATATGAATTTGATAAGAGTAATTTTAACTCATTCACCATTTGTTGAGTTAATCATCCAATTCGTTGGTGTTGTTTTTTTACAAAAATATGTGTGAATATCCTTTGATTATTTTACACTGAATATCCAATCATATTTAGTGTATTTATATTTCTCACACATTATTATTTCGTTTATTTATCCTTAACCTAAGGATACGGCCTTTATGAGAGATATCATCTCAATTTACATTCCATTGATACTTCTTTGTTGATATACACCAAATCAATTTTATGTGGTGTATATAATTTACTTTGACATAAGTATATCATGAATCCCTTTATTCTCATGATATTAAAATGTTTTGATTACCTCAATTATTTGTATTCAAGTGTCTCTCTTTTGGTTAGAATGTCTAACTAAAATACCATTTTTAAATGTTTTAAAGACTTATTCATCTAAGTCTTTCTCATTAATGTCCATGTTTTAAAAATGGTTTTAAGGATTTATTTATATGGACATTAATGTTTAGAAATTAAAACACCTTTTAAAAAGTTTCAAAGTGGTATGGGACACTTTGATTCAAAAATATATTTTTAAATGGCTTCTTGACAAATAGTGTGACTTTTAAATGATTTCAAGAAAAAGGGGCATATTTCTCTCAAATAGTTTTGATGATTATTTTCATCTATGTCAAATACCTTCATTATTATTGATTGAGGTTAATGTGATACAATACAATCTTCCATATTGTATCGAATGAGTTATGTTTGACTGTGGATGTGCTATTTTTATACGATTCATGGTTTGTGGTTAAAGTATTGACATTTCGTATGCTAGTTTTAATACAAATGTTTATGTTATGTTTAAACATGTTTATATGAGGAATGGATTGGACTTAATAAGTGAAGGGTGGATCCCGCTATAGCTCCTCGATGCACTGGTAGGTCTCATGAGACAAACTAGTGTCTTGGCACAAGGCCTTGGAAAAATCTTATTTGTAGTCTTGGCACGAGGCCTTGGCTATGTGGTTATGATAGTCTGGCATTATGCATTCCATCATTATGAAAGTGGTTATTGATATTGCATGTGATTATTCGACTAGTAGAACATCCATGTGAGTATGTAAATGGAATTAATTTATTTTATCTTTGCCATTTTATGCTGAAGATAAAGTTCAAAAGGCTTTCATTTTAGTTATAAACTGCCTTAGGTGTTTATGCTTATCTATGAAAGCTTCTGCTATAATGTTATCCTAATTGAGCATCTGAGCTCACCCCTTTCAATGTTTTCCTTTTCCCAGGATTATGAAGAAGTAATTTATGAATGACCTGCAGGGATAGTATGAGGGGATATGAAGACAAGATGTTGTTTTAGTTTTTTTTTACTTTATGATGTAATGTAAGACTTATGAATATATCTAGTGTATCCAAGACTACTAAATTAATCAGTAATTCAAGACTTGATCCTTTGTGATCATGCCAATGTTATGTAATAATGCACCGACTCTGGGTATCTAGGGTCGGGGCATTACAGTTGGTATCAGAGGAAGTTTAGTACAAACCTTGGAAGCTAGATTTAGATAAACTCTGATTAGAGCACCTAGACCTAAGATGAACTTTAAGGATTAGTATAGAATAACTTACTAGAATTTTGGTATTGTAGATATTTTTTGAGTTTTTCGAGCAATACATCCCTGTCTGGATACGAGCAGGTAGAGGCGGCTCTGGCACAGATGTACCTAGGGGTAAAACCCGAAAACACCGCTTTGAGCTAGACTCGAACGGGAACTGGTGCACGACAACAGGCCTTGATGCACTCTTGGTTACGACACTCCCGGGGGATATTATTAGGATAATATACATTTTCTTTACAAACCGATTTATGTAATATAAATATAAAATGAGAGTAAATGACCTTGGTTAATCCTAATAAGTTTCAAATTGAGAATATGGTAACATGTTAATCTCTAAATGATTTTACGACTACTGTTACTCACACAATGCTTTCTGGTTTTAGTCAATGTCTGGATTCCAAGGAAGTCATAGTGACTTTGAGAATGATGTGCAAGGTGGGAACGGTGGTGGCAATGAGCAACAAAATGGAATGTTGATAGGCGTAAAAGATATCTCCTTTATGAAAAATCAGTTTTCCAAAAATATGATCAACAACATATATATTAACCAACTCCCAGACTCAACAAGGAAAAGAAAGGTGATGAATTATAAGAGCTTCAGCAATGGAGACCATGGAGAAAAGAACCCTCAATTTTCATCATGCAGGAAATGTGGAAGGAGACACCCAGGAAAGTGTCTAAATGGGACAACGAAATTCTTTACGTGCGGGAAGGAAGGACATAAAGTGAAGAATGACGAAGAAAAATGAAGAGTACTATGGAAGAAGGTAAAAATGGTCCCAATAGTCCATTTACAGTCATTTCCCGTAAATTTAGGGGACCTGGACATTAACCGAGTGAATTTCCTATTCTATAGGATATTTTCTTGGTCAAAGAAGAAGCTATGTGAAAATAAATGGTTGGAGAAATGTTTAAAAAGTATTAGCACTCCTTGTTGATGGGTTTAATTTGGAATAATTTTCTATTGTATTTGTAACCCCGAAGATTTCCATGTGAGAATGATACTTGAGGATGAATTGTCTCTTCTCTTGTGGATATAGGTATATATAACCATTTTTTTTATATGATCATTAGGGTTTGGGAGAATTATAAGTTATTATAATTTGGGATGAAAATGAAAGGTATGATATAACATTTGTGGTTAAATTATGTTATTTTTATGAATTTATCTCATTTTGGTAATATTATAAAATATAGTTTTTGAAAAAGGACAACACGTAGACCGTGTGACAACCCGTCGCATCAGAAAAAGCTGTGGGAATCGAACCCACAACCAAGGTGCGATTGGGATTTATCTCCTACAACTAGACTACGTGAAGTCCCTGGTTAGTGTGACTATTTTTTTAGTTAAATGATTTTATTGATCAATAATATGTTGATTTGGGTTCTTATGTCTTATCAAATGAATACCCTTAGTAGAGGAAAATGATTTGGTGATTAAGTGATAAATGTTATTTTGGAAGATGTTCACTATGTTGGGAACACTATATTTCCAAGGGAAATAGAATACTATGGGATGTCATTAGAGGAGTAATGGTGGATTTTTATCTATTTTTTATTGTGGATCTATAGTGATTTGTGTTATTTATGGAAATGATTAACATATAATAAAGAATATGTGATTTGGTTAATTACTTTTAAGTATGTGACTTTAAGAGTAGATGATGTCATTTGGAGATACAATTTAACTTGGAAGACTACATTATTATATGTTTTGGGTTTCAATATTAGTTTGGATTATATTGAAGGATTTTAAGGAAAATTTATTATTGAATGGTATTTATTTAACTTTGGGGTATTGTTGGTTTAATTTTAGAAAATAAGATTAGTATTTTTTTTCTTATCTAATGGAATATACATTTGGGGGATCATCATACCTTATACTAACCATTTTGGTTTTGATTAATATCTAAAGACAAGTTAAATATAGAGTTTATCCTACATGGATCATGTATTTCTATAGAAGTTTATTCTAGCTCTTTTATTGTGACCAAGTCTTCTTGAATACAAATTGTTCAAAAAAAAAGTTAGTGGTAAAAAGTTATTAAATAATGAAACTCTACATAAAAAGTAAGTATATCTCTTTATTTTCTCAGTCAATATCATAAATGAATTCCTCTTCCTTATGTAATCTATCTTAAAACAAAAAAATGTTGTCCGTTTACTTTCCTACAAGGAGACTAATGGCCGTTTGTCCCAACACAAGTTTGTGGTTTTCTAATTGTTATCTTTCTCCTGATCATGATTTCTATCCCTCTCCATCAGAACTTGACACTTATTTTATCATCCATATCCATGTTTTTATACATGGAATCCGAGTATAGGTTATCTTGGATGACCTTTATACCTCTCTTTCTTTCTTTTAAAGTGATAGTTTTATTGACTCTTTTTCCAATGTGGGACATTCCATTATATTCCCAAGCACAATTTTAAAAATTGCGAGGATGAAATTTATTGAAGGAGGGGAGAATGTAACACCCCAAGCTTCCACTGTACGTTTCCTTTCGAATAATGCAATGGCGTGCATTGTACGCAACTTCTTGATTTTAACACACCATAACCAATCAAACTAGCTGTTATGAATAGTAATACCTACTTTTTGAAATTTTATAAATTCTATCTCTCAAAATGGACTTCATTTTTGGATTCGGAATATCAAAATTAGACTAGGGGGAAATTTTTTGTACTTTTCGGATAACTTTCATATTTTGATGAATAGTGAAAATTACTAAATTTTAATTAAAAACGACTTTTTAAATCAAAATAATTAATAGTGATAAATTATGAATTTGAGTGGTTTTAAAGTATATTTAGAATATATTTTTACCATGTAATACAATGTGGGTCATTGAACACAATTTCACATTTAAACCAGACATAAACAAATGCCAATCTTTTGATAGTTATTATCTCTTAAAAACACACTTTTTGTTTTAACAATGGGAATTAATTTTAAATTAATTTCTGCCACTTCTGTGTTTTGAATTTGGAAAAATGGATTCCATATTTGGAATCAGGATGTTCGAATTGTGTAAATAGGTAACTTTTATTTTTAGACATTTTGGATAATTACTTCAGTAAATATTTTATTTACCATGGTTAAAGGGTAAATCCGGTAAATAAGGGTTACAAAATAATGTTATAATAATAATAAATTACCCAAAAACATGTATTAACCCTATTGGATGATACATGGTCGACCATGGGAATCTTTGGGTCGATTTTGGACCCCATGGATCCACTTGTAAGTGATAATGACACTTTATTTTAAATAAGTTAAAATAAATACAAAAATGACACAAGCATATATCTTTTAGAAAAACAATTGTTACATAGGGTTATATATGTTGGATATTAGACTATAAATATTAATTAGAAAGATAAAAATATTTACTACATAATGATATTTTATTTATAATATTTAGACATTAAATAAGTTAATTTATTTATGACACAATGGTGATGCAGTAATTACCATAATAGTGAAAAATTAGAATAATTGATATTATAAATACCCAAATAAATGTAATTTGATACTTTTATTGAATTAAAATAATTTTATAGGATAATATGACCTATAATTATTGATTTAATTAACCTTTTTCTAAGTAATAAATATGTTATGTGTTTGATAAAAATCAACTATTTAATAGTGTCAAAACTGACATAAAAGGGTTTTTAAAATAAATATTATATTATTAATTGATATTAAATTCATAAAAATCTAATGATCGGCCAAGAGACTTATATCATGATAGGTATATCATTAATTGACCACTTGGGGGTCTCTTAGATGTATATAGTAAGTTTATTAACTATATAATAGAAAAATACAAAGTGACATGATAAATGTCAAACTAATTAACTAAGAGTTAAAACCAAAAGATAAGGTTAATATAGTGACCCAAACCAGTCTAAATTCTATTGAATGAATTGTTTTCGACCTATCCACACCTTAACCTTTTAATAATCAACTTTGGAGCCATTAGAAACCGAATATGAATTTATTATAAATTCATATTTCTTGCTTTTCCAAAGGTGCCCCTCACCCCTCTTATAAAAGGGCACTCCTCCTTCTCATTTCTTCACACCTTAAAAGCCATTTTGTTCGTCCAAACCCTTCCCATATACTCTCTAAACTTCCCTCACTACAACCTAGAGGCTTTAGTTTGATCAGAAATCCAACTTAAGGATCCCTTTTGATCAAATCAAAAGGAAGAACCCGAAGAAGAGGGAATGTTTTCACAACCCCTTTTCAAGTTCCTTTCTTCTTCCACTTCTTCTTTATTTGTTATAACCATTATAAAATATTAACTCCAGTATCATATATATACTGTGATGTTATTATAAATATGGTACAACCATATTCATTATTCTATCAATCCTTTGAATAACATGTCACCAAATGTGCGTACGTACGGCTTACCGTCTCCACATTGTGGTGTAATTGTTATTCAATATATTATTATTTGGATGGATATAATAATGATGTGTAACTCATGTAAATAATAAATATAACATGATAATGATTATTTATATATGATATACCATCCAATTATATATTATTTTAATATCGAAAGAATGATATTGTCGCTCGTGCATACGTACGGACTACCGTCTCCACGAACGCGATGAGATTCATTCTCCATCATATCCATTAAAGTATAATTATAATTTTATGATTTAAAAATAGTATATAAGGACTTGATATAATTCTGGATATGAATAATATACATCCCATTAATAATGAATATGGCTCACATAACAAAGAATATAATGTAAAATGAACCCGTTAACACCCGAAAAGACGATAATTCTAAGATATTATTAACAAATCAATGATAAAAGATCATATATGATATCATATTAATGCATATGATTCTTGTATAATTAAATAACAATTATTTCACCATTATACAGGAGGTTAACCTACCATCGACCAAGGAAAAAGTACAAAGTAAGGGGTTTCTTAACTCACTCTTAATTTCGTGAGAATTCCATTGTTCACCACTTTATTATTGCATGTGGTGTATGTGTACTGCCCATGATTGTATTCATTGTGTAATATACTTTAATTTATGGGTATTTACATCATCATGGTATGATACATCTTTCATGGGTGTATGTTTCGTATGTTACCTAATCGATAAGAGAATTTGAGATTTCAATTTCCACTCATTTGGCTTTACGCATATTTCATTGATTATATTACCCCAAGATTATGTGTGGAATCACTATTCATTTGATTATGTCATAATTTCCACTCCCCTTCCTGTGGATATAATTTTGATACACATAATCACTCCATTGATAATTATCAAGTCGTTGATATGAATTTGAGAAGAGTAATTTTAACTCATTCACCATTTGTTGAGTTAAACATCCAATTCGTTGGTGTTGTTTTTTTACAAGAATATGTGTGAATATCCTTTGATTGTTTTACAATAAATATCCAATAATATTTAGTGTATTTATATTTGTCACACATAATTATGTCGTTGATTTATCCTTAACCTAAGGATACGGCCTTTATGAGAGATATCATCTCAATTTACATTCCATTGAGACTTCTTTGTTGATATACACCAAATCACTTTTATGTTATATATATAACGTACTTTGACATAAGTATATCATGAATCCCTTTATTCTCATGATATAACAAAGTTTATTTGTATTCAAGTGTCTCTCTTTTGGTTTGAATCTCTAACTAAAATACCATTTTTAAATGTTTTAAAGACTTATTCATCTAAATCTTTCTCATTAATGTGCATGTTTTAAAAATGGTTTTAAGGATTTATTTATATGGACATTAATGTTTAGAAATTAAAACTCCTTTTAAAAAGTTTCAAAGTGGTATGAGACACATTGATTCAAAAATCTATTTTAAAATGGCTTCTTGAAAAATATTGTGACTTTTAAATGATTTCAAGAAAAAGGGGGATATTTCTCTCAAATAGTTTTGAGGATTATTTTCATCTATGTAAACTACCTTCATTATTATTGATTGAGGTTAATGTGATACAATAAAATCTTCTATATTGTATCGAATGAGTTATGTTTGACTATGGATGTGCTATTTTTATACCATTCATGGTTTGTGGTTAAAGTATTGACATTTCGTATGCTAGTTTTAATACGAATGTTTATGTTATGTTTAAAACTGTTCATATGAGGAATGCATTGGACTTAATAAGTGACGGGTGGAGCCCGCTATATCTCTTCGATGCATCGGTAGGTCTCGTGAGACAAACTAGTGTCTTGGCACAAGGCCTTGGAAAAATCTTATTTGTATTCTTGGCACGAGGCCTTGGCTATGTGGTTATGATTGTCTGGCATTATGAATTCCATCATTATGAAAGTGGTTATTGATATTACATGTGATTATTTGACTAGTAGAATATCCATATGAGTAAGTAAATGGCATTAATTTATTTTATCTTTTCAATTTTATGCTGAAGTTAAAGTTCAAAAGGCTTTCGTTTTAGTTATAAAATGCCTTAAGTGTTTATGATTATCTATGAAAGCTTCTGCTATAATGTTATCCTTATTGAGTATCTGAGCTCACCCCTTTCAATGTTTTATTTTTCCCAGGATTATGAAGAAGTAATTTATGAATGACCTGTAGGGATAGTATGAAGGGATATGAAGACAAGATGTTTTTGTAGTTTTTTTACCTTATGATGTAATGTAAGACTTATGAATATATCTAGTGTTTCCAAGACTACTAAACTAATCGGTCTTTCGAGACTTGATCCTTTGTGATCATGCCAATGTTATGTAATAATTCACCGACTCTGGGTATCTAGGGTCGGGGCGTTACATTGGATATTTTTTGAAGGGTTTTTTTTGCAGTGCACGGCTGGTGAACACTTTCCCCAAACCATGCACCCTGCCCCAAAAATCCATGAAAATATAGTTAGAGGGGGATTACATGATTTGTGCATGATTTGGAAAAACATGTTCCCTCTTAGTAGTAATAGTGAACAACCTTATGTGAGGTTCATGTTTAAGGCACACAATTAGGGAAAACTTTGTGCCCCGTACAAGAAAATATATATGTGGTATTTTAATCATTAGAAAAATTATACCAAACTATTGGCATCCCTGATAAAAAACAATAATAACCTAAACACTAACCTAAGTTCATTCAATAATTTATGGATCCTATGGGAGGATTATAAGGTCTTTAAAAATCCATTCATCATGAATTCATGAACGTATTGAATAATTTACACCTCTCATAGCATGTGATTCTCATCCTAATTGGTTTCCTCCCCATCTCCCGTATTTCTATCATTTTATGAAAGGATGATTTCCTCCACTGGGGATGGTTTCTATCTAGGTTATCATATATCTAACTTCTTCATATATTGGATCTATATTTTATTTATCTAGATACCATTCTTTGTTATGAAATTGAATGTTCATGATAAATATCGGGATTTCAATCAGAGGGAACATGGCAATTATCCTAAGGTAGGTGGTCAAAATTGAAAATTCCATATTCTATAATTAATTACATGTATTTTATTTTGAAAATATTCATTTCCATTATTGTTAAAATTCATCATAGAAGGAATTGATTAAATTGAATTTCCATGTGATGATTAAATGGGTTGGACATGGGGAAATTGAGATGGGTTGAATTGTGATCATAAAATTGACAGGAAAATGGATTGTGTAATTGGGTAATTGATTAAATATTTAACTATTTGATAATATGAATTTGTGGATATTTTGAATATCCTTGAATAGTCTTTGGGTTTCGAGGAATGACTGATATATTTTTCAATGACAAAATTTACATTTTATTACATTTTATTAAAATAAATGATTACGATTAATTCGATAATTGAAATTTTATATGTCAATGTGAAATATTGATTAAGGCTTGAATGCTTATTAACCTTGTTAAATTATTTATGTGTGAAATATGCGATTGATTGAGAAATGGGGCATGTGACACTGATTGATGCTCCAAATAACTAGGGGTCATTTCCATGATGTTCTAGACCCATATTCAGGCATGTAATTATTATTTAATAATACATGTAATGTTTATAAAATTATTCATTGGGAGTAATAAACTGACTGATACTCCAAATACCCATGGGATGATATACAAGAAATTATATTCCCATTAGTTTTGAATTAGTCTACAGTTCCAAATATTGGGGTTATAAAATGTAATTATATGAATAATTGAAGGCCATGTATTATAACGAAATGGGTTTCCATATGTGATACACTGCATACTCTGGCAAAAGAAAAAGAAGGAAGTTATGCTCTGGGTATCATTGTGAACCTAAGGGAAAGGATGTGTTGAACTTATGATTAATAGAACGTGTAAACTATTTAAATTATTATATTTTATTATATATACAACAAAAGACATTTCTTCACCCTATATTTTTTAGATGTTCTAATTGATGGCCTATCGAGTTTCACACATCCCCTACAATGGATTCATGATCATTACCCAAATAGACATCAATAATATAAAAAATTATAATAGAATGATCCATATGTTAGATGAATGAGTTGGGATGGATTAGGTACAAGGGATCTAGAATTTTTTTTCGGGACCCTCTTAGGATTTTGCAGTGTATTTTTTTTTGTGTTTATCATTTGACACTAGAAAAATATATTCTAATGAAATGTCTACCAATTTAGTTTTATATTTTTTTCATAATTTGGTTCATCATGAGATAATTTTATTTGTAGTTATTGTATTATTCTGGTTCATGAATTTTATCAACTTGTTATTGATTATTACTTTCACTATTGTTAGGATTCAATAATTACGACATAATATCTCCAGGGTATATATATTAGACTATAAATTCTAGTTCATGCCTCTGGAATAAGTGGAGTAATGACTATGTTCATTTAACTAACTGTCTTAAGGAATATATTCTTGCAATCTAAGTTAGGATGTTACAAAGTGGTAATAAAGGAGATTAGTTTTTTATTATTTTGTCATGATATTTGGAAAAGGTATAACGGAGACCACAAAGATTCTATCCATTGACAAGAAGTCATGCTTTCAAGTAGAAAACCCATATATGGGGGAAACCCCAGAACCCGGGGTGGGATTATTTATAACAATGTGTGTTGTTATAGTTGGATGTTATTTTACCTCGAGTGATGCACTAGTTGGGTGATGTGATTATGGTTTCTGATATTTTTAGTGATTTTTATAATATCTCAGTATAAAATGAGAGTTCATTATGAATTCATACTTCAATGAACATATGAATTATTATTTACATACATCATTTCTAGGAATATATTGAAAAGAAGGATCTGGGTGAGTCAATGAAATTGAAATGATCTCCCACCCTTGTTTATTTGAACTGAAAATAGTGCCTATTATGGAATTGAATGATTTAAAATTATGGAAAATGTGATTAATTGGGTTTTTTATTAGAAAAACGAAATTGAGAATTTGTTTACCCATTGTTAATAATGACCTAGATGTGAGATGGTTAAGGGTAGTGACAGTGCCTCATTTTTTGACCATGTGGAATGAAAGGGGATGAATTTTTAAGGATTTTTATAAATAACTCTTGTTAATTGTATTAATGTTTTGTTATGTATTCTAATGTTTTGGTTTATAATTTTAGATATATTCCTACCAAATAACTATTGTTGATATGGATATAGGATCACATGGCTGGAAATATTCCTCCAGTGTTGGAACATGATCCACTGATTGTGCCAAATTGAGGGATACAGAGAGTAGTTTTGTGGGAACATTTATCACTTCATGTGGATTATGAAAGGAAATGTAGGGTGGATTCTAAGGAGTATGTGTGGAGTAACAATGGTGTTTCATTTGTATCACCCTTCGAATTGTACAACATAGGGTAGACCTGAATCAACTGAGTTATGGATTGTGTCTATCCCGACTCTACTAAACCATATAGAGACTATTGGAAAGAATAGATTAATATAGTAAAAATATATGTTTTTTGGATAAGAAAAGAATTTTTGGTATATCCAGACATGTGATGGAAAATTGGGAAACAAGGTCTGGAATAACTTCTAATAGAAGTTCCTGGAATACATTTATCTAGAGTCAAAGCGAAAAGAGTGGAAAAGAAGTTTATAAATCTGAATTAGGGGGTTATGTCTGTGATAGAAAATCTTGGTCACATTATTGTCTTAAATTACATTGCCTCTTTACTTTTAGGGGATTAATAAACAATGAATAGATCTTTTTTTGGATGTTCATAATCCTATGAATAATTTTTAGGTTTGCATATTTTAGTTTAAGAAGGTTGTTGAGGTAATTGATAAGGTTCTCATATCTAAGAGGAAGCTAAATGAAGCATCCAATGGCTGATATGTGGATTATAATATGGGAAAAATAGATTTAGCTTCCTATAGTAGGAAGCATCACTACAAGAATATATACTAGATTATTAGAAAACAGAGTTGGAAATGGGATGTATTTGTTACCCAAGATCTTACATGAGTTCTTTAAAACTTGTGCAGTTTCCATGGTCTCTTTCATATAAATTATTCCCGACCACCATATGAGTTCAAATATTTTATAATGATGGGACATATATAGATGATATTTGGGAACCCACGACTGATAGGTTATAAGGCCCCAACCTTAAACATTACTTAATCTTGAGATATTTCAAGAATACACATTGAGGATCATTTCAGGTTTATAGTTTTAGATAATTAGATTATAAATCATGAATTACATTCCACATTTAAATAAGATGGTTATATAAAAGACATTATTCATTTTCCCATCAAAGGAGACATATTTAAAATAAAACATGGATTCTTTCTTGACACTTCCTGGACACTATCAGGACATCATGTTCTTTTCTCTTGACATGTGAAAAACATTTCAAAAATTAGGGATGAGCATAAAAAAGCTCAGTAAGGGATATAAAATTACGGAATGAAAACATTAGTCCATGTATACAAAAGAATCAATGAAATCATACTTTACTCTTAAAACATAATCACTTTAACATACGACATGAAATCATAAGATTTATGAATAACTCATAGAAATCATAATACATAAAGGTAACATGAGGCATTCATAACATTCTTACGTAGGGAGTAACCCTCATGGTTACGTTTGGTATACCCATCACACTATATTCCCTAAATCTATTTGGAGAAACCTTAGTGTTTAACTCTTTCGCATAACCCAATGCATTGGAGAGCTATATCGGGCTCACCCTCCCATATTGTATGATTTAACCACCCGTCTTCATAAACAATACCCAAGAACCATAACATAATCGTATCACATAAAACATGCATAAAGGAAACATAACATCTCATCCTTTCAATCACAAGATATCAATACAAAAGATTGATATAATAAAAACATTATCCAATCCATATTCAATACAAATATAAAAAAATTAAAACATGGTATTTATTTTTCATTTAAAAAAAGGTATGGCTTCTAGAGGAAGCTGAAACTCAAATAATGGTCACAGTAGTGGAGAAGTCGTTTTCACCGTATACGTAAGACAAAAAATTCCTTTTATCATTTAGTAAAATGATTCGTACAAAAAGATTCATTTTGAATAAAATTAAAAGTCAAAGGGGTTTATACACAGTATAAAAGAAAGCTGTGTATAAAACAAAATATGACTCAATTAAAAAAGATTGAGACGAAGTCCCTTACCTTGTGTCCTACCTGACACGATCGTTCTATAATATCCTTAATAATAATCTAGACTTAATTTATAATTTCTTAAGAACCATTTTTCATGTTCATTATTCCTTTTATATCACTTATTACCATGTTATGAACATTATGTAATTATTTAAGTTAATAACAGTCTTTTTGTCGATCGTTGGTACTTGAGTCAAAAATAAACCTTATATAATAAAAAGTTTTTCATGTGGTAAAATATCCATTATATCCAGAATTATATTAATGATGTAGATATCATATATATCATATATATCCATTATATACATGGATTTATAACCTTACATAACATTTAGAGGTAAGAAATGAAATGCACCGTTCATGGAGACGGTAAGTTGTACGTACGCATGAATGCTACTTTCATTTATATTTCCTATTTAATGGAATGAAATCATAATGATATAAAGTTATATTATAATTATAGTATAATATAATATTTAATACCATTAACTACATTCTTTATACATCCCACATATGACATTAACGAATCAAATCACTTTGAGGGGGTGGTAGTCCACACTTCCTAAAATAAAGATATCGCGTTTACCCATAATGGAAACCATAAAGGTATGCCATAAAATAAAAATACATAAGCATAATGAAAAAATAAACATAATATGTATCATATATAAGAATAGTTACATCTTAATGGCCACCATTAAAGGTGTTAAAATAATTTTGAACAATCATAATTTCGTGAGGCAGAAATTCGCCATCCACAGAAACAGTATGTTCTTTAACCATTAGACCGAGGTGTGTGAAAGTGTAGATCGAATCCAACTCATAACAACATCCTATTATATTTAAGATACTGTTGTTTTTATAAAATAAAGTAATAAAAACAGTTTAGGGGGGTGGAGAATCAAAATAAAACAATAGGACATAAGAGAAGACATTAACTTTAAATCGGGTAACTCTGCTTGGTTTGAACCAAAAGGGTTTCATTAAGATGTTTCTACCTATGTTAAGGTTTATATGATGAAGAGAGGGATTTTTAGAGATACAATGAGCAGATTTTGGCCGATCTAATGGCTTGAGAGGTGTGGGTAAGGGGGTAGAGGTGGGGGCCTTTTATAAGAGGGAGGTGGGGTACTCGTGGAAGGTCATGAAATGTTACTTTATTATAAAATTCTTTTCGTATTATAAAGGTCCCAAAATAATATATTTATAGGATAATGTGATAAGGGTTTTAAATCCACCCATCCAATAGGTTTTTGACAAGTGTATGTCTTAGATTTTACATTATCGTTTCATTTTATTTAAATCGTTCATTAATGAGGTAATCACTGCATCATCATAGTGTCATAAATAAATAAATTTATTTAATTTCTAAAAATTATAAAAAAAATACCATAATGTAGGAAATATTTTTATAATTCCAATCACTATTTATAGTCTAAGATATCATTTACACATACAAAACTAATTTTTTTTACTGGGGTGATACATACTTTGGTTATACATTCCTTTTATAAAAAATATAATAAAAGGTCACTATCACACTAAAGTGATTCCCTGGGGTCCCAAAGTTTGGCACAAGGCATCCCATGGTCGGCCATTAAACATAAAGTAGAATTAGGACACATGTTGGGGGTAATTTTATGTTATTATGTTATTATTTTATTACCATTAACTGCCAGATTACTAATTAATCATGATAATTAAAGATAATTACCGTCTTTAGTATTCATAATGTCCAAAAACAAGAGATTATTAATTAAATAAGTTGGAACTTACGATCCCAAATATGGAATCCATTTTACCAAATTCCAAACACATAATTTTCTGTAATTAATTGAAAAATAATTCTCGTTTTCAAAACAAATAGAGGGTTTTTTTGAAACAATATCTATCAAATGTTTGGCACTTGTTTTTTCCCAATTCCAAATTGAAATTATATAAAATGACCAAAATTGGATTAAATGGTAAATATATATTCTAATTAAACTTTAAAACCAATTAAAAATATAATATTTCCATATAATTAAATTAGATGAAATAAAAGTTTTGATGTGAAATGCAGTATTTTTCACTATTCATTAAAAAATGATCATTGTCAGAAAATACCAAAAATTTATCCAAAGTAAATTTCAATGTCCCAATACTAACGAATAAGTTTATATTAAAAAATAGATCTAATAAAATTTTCATAATTTTGATTTAAAATTTTTTTCCCATCAAAAGGCGGTAAAACAATCTTTTACAAATATTAGAGTATTCTATGCTTATGATTAGATTTATTCTAATTTTACGACTCTAAAACACTGTCCAATTAATAAATAAACATAGATATGAAAATTCATAATTCTTTACTTACTTGGGATGTTACATCCTTCCCCCCTTTAGAAAATTGTGTCAGCACAATTTATTTACTTATCGAATATGTGGTGGTATTTATCCCTTATTGCATTTTTAGATTCCCATGTTGACTCTTCAATCATGTGGTTTTTCCAAAAAACCATTACATTATGAATCACCTTATTCCACCACACTTGGTACCTATGGTCAAAAGTATGGACCAGTAGTTCCTCATAAGATAGATTCTCTTCTAGCTGAACTACCTCTGGACTCAAAACATGAGATAAATCTGGCATGTACTTCCTTCACATTTAATCATGAAAAACATTGTGTACCTGAGATAAACTCATATTTAAAGCCACTCGATATGCAACTGATCCAACACATTCCAGAATTTCATGTGGTCCAATTAACCTTGGACTCATCTTTCCTTTCTTATCAAATCGCATCACACTTTTCCATGGTGATACTTTGAGGAAGACATGATCAATTACCTCAAAAAAGAGATCCTTCCTCATTTTTTCCACATAACTCTTCTTCCTTCTCTGAGCTATTATCATGTGTTTCTGTATCAGCTGAACTTTTTCTGCCAACTCTTCTACAAATTCAGGTCCCATAAACTTCCTTTCACCCACATCATCCCAAAAAGAAGGAGTTCGACACCGCATCCCATATAATTCCTCTAATAGCGCCATCTGTATTCTAGAATGAAAACTGATATTATAAGAAAACTCAACCAAAAAAAGATGTTGGTCCAAACGTCCCTGATAATCCATCTAACAAGCACGTTTCATATCCACCAAAGTCTGAACTGTTCGTTCTGGCTGCCCATCTGATTGAGGATGAAAAGTTGTACTAAAATTTAACTAAGTACCCAACAACTTCTGAAGTCCTTTCCAAAAGTTAGATGTTAACCTGGGATCACGATCAGATACAATGGAGAGGGTAACTCCATGTAACCTAACTATCTCTTTAAGATACAAATTATAAAGTTGATCTAGATAAAAAGTATCTCATATAGAATGTAAATGAGAAGATTTCGTCAAGCGATCATCAATAACCCAGATTACATTATTACCTCGAGGTGTCTTCGGCAATCCCAAAATGAAGTCCATGGATATATTCTCCCATTTCCACTTGGGCACAGTTAAAGGTTTAAGAATCCCTTTCAGTAACTACCGCTCTACTTTAACTAGTTGACAATTCAAACACTTTATAGTAAAATAAGCAATATCTCTTTTCATTCTGTCCCACCAGTAATACTCCCGAAGATCTCTATACATCTTAGTACGGCCAGGATGAACTGAAAATGGAGAACTATGAGCTTTACATAACAAATATCTAATCAACTGTGATTCCCTAGGCACACACAATATCTTACCAAATCTCAAAACACAATCATAATCAATGTTGAATTCAGATAACATACCATTCTGAACCAGCTCTACCTTTTTATGCAACTCACTGTATTTCTTCTGTGCTTGCTTAATTCTGTCTGATAGAGAAGATTTCACTAACACCTAAAACAAAACAGAAGAAAATCATGCACCAACAACTTCGTTGCCAAAGTTCATCAAATACATAACCAAAGGATCACATTCCAAACATAACATGTTTAATGTAGCATTACTTTTTCGACTCAAAGCATCAACCACTTTATTTTCTTTTACCGGATGATAATGAATTGTACAATCATAATCCATGATTAATTCTATCCATGTCCTCTATCTCATGTTTAATTCTTTTTGAGTTAATATATACGTTATACTTTTGTGATCAGTATATATTTCTCACATTACTCCATAAAAATGATGCCTCCAAATTTTTAAAGTGAAAACAATAGAAGCTAATTCCAAATCATGTGTAGGGTAATTTACCTCATGAGTTTTCAACTGACGGTAAGCATAAGAAATTACCTGATCATTCTACATTAGGACTCAACTGAGTCCTTTCAATGAAGCATCACTGTAGATAACAAACTCACCATTCCTAGAAGGTAGTTCCAAAACTGAATCATTCACCAATCTTCTTTTAAATTCTTGTAAACAATCGTCACATTCTTTTGTCCGGATAAACTTAACACCCTTCTGAGTTAACATAGTCATTGGACTAGATAACTGTGAATTTTTTTTAACAAACTGTCTGTAAAAGCCTGCCAAACCAATAAAACTATGAATATCGATTACATTTGTGGGTCTTGGCCATTCTTCAAAAACATTTGTTTTTTCAGGATCAACAATTATTCTATCTATAGAAACAATGTGACCATCGAAAGAAATTTTTTTGCTACCAAAATTCACACTTGTTGAATTTCCCATACAATTTATTTTCATTTATGGATTGAAAAATAACCCTTAAATGACATTCATTCTCCTCTTTACTTTTAGAAAACACCAAAATATGATCAATAAAAACATCCAATAACTTATCCAATAAATCATGTAAAAATTATATTCATAAGGTCCATGAATACAGTAGGTGTATTGGTTAAACCAAAAGGCATTACTACAAATTCATAATGGCCATATCTTGTACAAAACACGGTCTTCTGAACATCTTCTTCCTTTAGATTCAACTGATGTTACCCCAATCTAAGGTCAATATTTGAAAAATACTTATCTCCATGGAGCTGATCAATCAAATCATCGATATGAGGCAAAGGATATTTGTTCTTAACAGTGATGTTATTCAAGGCTCTATAATCAATCGAAAGTCTCATTGTACCATCTTTCGTTTTAACAAATAAGATAGGAGCACCCCATGGTGATGTGCTAGGTCAAATGAAACATTTCTCTAAAAAATCTTGTAATTGCTCCTTCAACTCTAAAAGTTCAATTTGAGCCATTCGATAAGGGGGTTTTGAAATTGGCTTAGAATCAGGAACTAAGTAAATAGTAAATTCTACTTCCCGGTCTGGTATTATTCCAGGAAACTAATCAGGAAAAACATCAGGATACTCATTTACCACTTGAACATCATTAATCTGAACGGTTCATTTGTTCTCAACAATATGTGCAAGGTAACATTCATTTACATCTTTTACATGTTTCTCAGCCTCTTGATATGTTATCAACAGTAAGGGTTCATTCTTGTAAACAAACTGAAATTCTTTTTGAAAAGAAACTTCTTTAGCTCAATAATCAATATTAGCATGGTAAACAGAGAGCCAATCCATACCCCGGATTACATCAAACTCTACTATAGGTAAAACAATAAGGATTCCAAGTAGGTTCTTTCCACAGATAAGGATAGTGAGATTATTATAAATTCTTTTTTCCTCAACATTTCCCCCAGGTGTTTTTACCAAAAGTTCAGGTGTCATTTCTTGAGATGGTATTCCCAATTTACAAGAAAATTATTCATATATGAATGAATGTGTATACCCTGAATCAAACAACACACTGACATAATATGAAAAAAAAACAAAGTATATGATACCACTTCATTTAATGGCCTAACATCTGCTAAATTAGTTGCAAAGGATTTCCCCACACCATTTTTGCTTGTAGTCTGATTGCTTCCCATCATTCAAGATCTTTTTCAAAAACTTGTTTGTATAATGACCCATCTCATTGCACTAGAAACATTTAACTAACTGTAAATCAAATTTGGTCTTACCATCCCCCTGATCTTTTATAGTGAAATCATAAGCCTTATGTCCCATCTTACCACATCGGTAGCACTTTCCAGAATTCAAAAGTCATTCCCCAGCATGCTTTTTACCACATTTATCAGAAACTGGAAACTTAGTTTTCTTGCCATCATACCTTTTTGAAGGATTATTCCCTTTCTCCTTCCACCTCGGTCTCTTCTTCTATTTTTTTTCATAGAACACTTGATCATCATCAAACTCCATTTCCACCATCTCATCACATCAAACAAGATTTTCATAACTTTTGAACTCGTGAGAAGCTAAAGCCCTTCGATATTTTGGCTTTAATCCTATGTAAAAAATATTGATTTTACTATCAAGGTCTCGGATTAAAATTTGAGAATACCTTGCCAATTGAGTGAACCTTTCTTCTTAAATAGCCACTGAGTCATCCTCTTGCCTAAATTCCATGAATTGTTTTTCCATCCTAAATCGAACATCCTTAGGAGAATATTTCTCAACAAACATACCTTTGAATTTCTTCCAGTCAAGAGCATCAATCTCATCTGCATCCCGGATATTTTTAACCATCGACCACCACTGATTTGCTTCACCCTCAAAACGGTAAACAACAAGACTAACCTTTTGATTGTGTGAACACCCCATGACATCCAAAATCTTCTCCAGTGCTTTAATACACCCTTCAACTACCACATGGTCAGATGATCCTCTGAATGATGGGGGATGGTTCCTCATGGAATGTTCCACAACTAACATGTTCCTAAACAGTTTATCTGGCTGATCTCATGCATGGATACCACCACAATTTGTCGCTTGAGTCAACTACGCCATTACTGCAAAAAAAAATGTTTAGTTCCAATTCCGACCATCTCAGGATGCTGATTTGGAAGGTCATTCCCTTTTGTATGCCTTCCTAGTCCTGCTTCCCTATTTCCTCTACAGAAAACCATTTTGTACAAACATTTCTTAGATGAAGCAACATGTTAATATTCAAATGCTATATCATTTCAATTTGACCATAAAAAAATATTTTTGGATAATGATTTAATATAACTCTAACTGTAACACCCAAATATTTTATTAAAAATATTTTTTTTAATTTCATTAATGACTTTTGTTGTATGCTACACCAAAAGTAGCTTACTCAACACGCATCCTTGACTTGCCTTGCATTACACGCAATCGCGACCTTCCTCGATAGCGTGTGTAGTACGCAATACCGAGTTTCACTATACAAAGATATGCTATTAAAATATTATTAAAACTAGCCGTTATGAATAGTAAAAACCAATTTTTGAAATTTTGTAAATTTTATTTTTCAAAATGGACTTCATTTTTGGATTCGGAATATCGAAATTATCTTAGGGTGAAATTTTGGTACTTTTTGGATAACTTTCATATTATGATGAATAGTGAAAATTACTAAATTATAATTAAAAACAAATTTTTTAATCGAAATAATTAATAGTGATAAATTATTAATTTGAGTGGTTTTAAATTATATTTAGAATATATTTTTACAATTTAATACAATGTTGGTCATTGGATGTAATTTCACATTTAAACTAGTCATAAACAAGTGTCAATCTTTTGATAATTATTATCTCTTAAGAACACGCTATTTGTTTTGACGACGAGAATTAATTTTTAAATTAATTAATGCAAATGATATGTTTTGAATTTGGAAAAATAGATATCATTTTTGAGTTCATAATATCAAATATATCTTAGTCCTAATTTTTGGTATTTTTCAAAAAACTTTCAATTTTTGATGAATAGTGAAACCACTAAGTGGTAGTTAAAAAAAATTGAACTTTTCATAAAACCTAATTTTACTGCTTCTGTGAGTGGAATTTCAAAAATCCAAGAGACACGGTTGATGTCAGTAAGTAAAATGTCGTTCAATGAGATGAAAATAATTTTTGGTGAATAGTAACTTTTAACTTTTATTTACCACGGTTAAAAGTAAATAGGGTAATTAAGGGTAAAAATTATATTATTATTACCCTAACACATGTCCTAATTCTATTGGACAAGTGTAATTAGACCAAAAACAACCTTAGGAATTAAATATGACCATTGAGGCCCACTTGGATAAGATTAGGACATTTATTATTAATTTATTTAAAGAAGGGATACAATAGTTAAAATCAATGTTTAATAAGTAAATCATTTTTAATAAGGGGTTATACCTAAGATAAATTCGACTATAAATATTCATTAGAAATATAAAAAGATTTCCTACATAATGGTATTATATTTCTAATTTTTAGACATTAAATAATGTAATTTATTTATGACACAACGATGATGCAGTAATTGTCTTATTAATGAAATATTGAAATAATTGATGCTATAAATGCCCACATAAATGTAATTTGAGACTTTTTATGACATACATTAATTTTCAAGGTTAATATGACATGTTATTGTTGATATAAGTAACTTGGATCGAACTTATAATTCTGTTATAAATTTCATAAAAATCATGTACCAAATAGTGTCAAAATTGACATAAATTAGTTTTTAAAACAAATATTATATTATTAATTGTTATTTAATTCCTAAAAATCAAAGGTTCGGCCAAATGACATAGATAATTATAGATATATTAATATTAAACAACTTCGGGTTCGTTTGGTTTGTTATGGTATGTTTATTAACCATATAGTGTAAGAAAACAAAAAGACACGGTAAAAGTTAAATTATTTAACTTAGAGTTAAATCTAATTGATAAGGTTAAAATAATAACCTAAACTTGTCTAAATCCTATTGGATGAGAGGATTTAGACCCATACCCACTTTATCTTCTAAATAAGTCCCGTTTGAACCATTATAATCAGAATTTGACCTTAAAATAAAATAATATTTTGAGATTTTCCTAAGGTGCCCCTCTCCTCCCTTATAAAAGGGCACCTCCTCCCCCTATTCCTCACACCACTTTGAGCCTTCAAGCTCAGACAAACCATTCCAAAATCACTTTTACACTTCACTAGTATCATCCTAGAGGTCCTGGTCTTCTTCAAAGACCATCCTTAGTTCTTTAAGTGGAGGTTAAGAAAAGGCGCGTCAAAAAGAGGAAATATCCATTACCGATCTTTTTCAATTTTTTTCTTCTTCAACTTCTTCTTCATTAGTTGTTTCATGATAAAGTAATAACATCAGTATTTAATATATACTTATATGTTATTATAAATTTGAAACAACTCTAATTAACCTTCTATCCATCCTACGGAAAAAGAAAATCACCGCGCGTGCGTACGTACGGAATACCGTCTCCACGCCGTGGTGTAATCTATTTTCCTCCAACACCGTAATTGGATGGGTATAATGGTGTAATGAGTAACTATATATGATTATTATAAATTGATATTGATACTGAAATAGTATACATACACTTCAACAGAATTCCACGACCATGGGAACGATATCATTTCTCGTGCGTACGTACGGACTACCGTCTCCACGACGCGATGAGATTCATTATCCATGTTAACCATTCCAGAATTATTATAAAGTATATATAATGAATAATAATTAAATATATGACATGGTAAATCTTCTGGATTTATGTATATATATATGTCATCTACTTACTTCCATTCAAGACAATAAGGAAAGGAAAACAACGTTCATTCGTACGTACGGACTACCATCTCCATGAACGGTGTGTTTCATTTCATTTATATATCTATTTTATATATATATATACTGAATATATATGATATATAAATCATATTTTATATTCTGGAAGTATGTAAATCATGATATAAGTAATAATAATGTCAATAACAACAAGTCCAAACACCTACGATAAATGAAACGATTTTACCCAAAACGCTTCTTTAACATGGAATTTACAAAAGAATGGGTAATATAAAGTCATAAGTGAACCATATATGATATCATAACAGTGTATATGATTCTGTAATAAGTTAATGACATTATTCAAATCATTATACAGGAGGTTCTGATACGTACAAAGCATATCAGACATAAGGTAAAGGAAATATCACAATCTCATTTTTATCCGAGATTGTTTATACTTTGGTATTTACTGGGGTGTATTTTATCATCCACATCCATGTTTCTTCAATATGTAATATTATTTCCATCCACCTACAATTTTTTATATTCAATTTTACCCATCGGTGAGTTTTTAGTAAAAGATATGAAAGGAATCTTTTGTCGTTTTTTCGTACGAGGTACTTTTTGACTTTTCTGACAAAAGTATGAGAAGAATGTTTTCTTTTAACTTATACAGAATGAATGGATTTTTAAAACATTATTTCCAAGAATCTTCCCTTACAAGTTTTCAAGTTTATTTTTAATCATCTTCTTTTAGTTATAATTTTATGACATGTTATGAAATTAAAAGTTTTTTTGAAGTGGAAAGGATATTTTCCTCAAGAATGGAGTTCAAGTGTTTTATCACAATTATTTTCCATATAAGAGAATAAAGGGTTCTGTTTTTATACCTATTATTACATTGATTTGATTATGTTGTGATGCAATTATTT
This sequence comes from Viscum album, assembly GCA_963277665.1. Taxonomy (NCBI): domain Eukaryota; kingdom Viridiplantae; phylum Streptophyta; class Magnoliopsida; order Santalales; family Viscaceae; genus Viscum; species Viscum album. Next base: position 943,734,189 of record OY728155.1, on the reverse strand, counting down.
TTATTAATTCCATTATCTTATATGAATTGTTTTATGATGTGACAATGTTTAAGAATCCCATTTTTATTACATGGGTTATGCTATGATGTATGGTTTATTATTTTGTGGAACACATAAGAATGGTATCATTATGAGATGGTTGGGACCTATATCTCACTCCAATGCATTGGGTAAAGATTTTATATCTTATGAGATGGACATGGCTGGAATAGTAGGTTATACCGGTTCAGTGAAACAGGACTGAAACGAGGAATGAACTCGGTTCAGAAAGGGACTTTGTCCACTAAGATAGTCATGGAAATGAGTCCTGACTAATAAGAAATGATTCTCTATGATTATGTGTGTATGCCACAAAGTTTCATGATTTATGTTATGATTATTGGGATTTAAATTCACTACTATGATTTATCCCATGTTATGAAATTATGCTCTCTCTTTTGCAGGTCAAGATTTCAAAAAATTTATGTTCTTATGAATATGATGTGATTTATTTTTCTTTTGTTTACCCTTACTGAGCATTTGAGCTCACCCTTTTATGTTTTCTTTTTCCCAGGATATAAAGAAAGGTTTTAGGTAAAAAAAGGGAAGATCTTTATGGGAGTTTTTGAAGATCTTTCAACACGATTAAAAGATTATATTCCGAGTTTCCGAAGACACTAAACTATTATGATCCTTGTGTGTGTGTTTTTGTTATGTACTAAGTATTCTGCAAAAGTAATGTAATTTCCATGTACGTTAAGCTTAGGGTCTCTACATTTGGTATAATAGGAAAGGTTTCGTCAACCTTTGGAAACTAGGATGCGAAAACGTTAGTGAGATCCCTAGAGATATTTCTAAGGTATGTCTAGGGATGTCCCTAAGGACAAGTATATGTATAGGATACAGTCCTAGAACTATGGTAACGATCATAGAATTTAACATAATATGTTAGATATTGAGGATACTCCCCCTTTATTATGTTGTTTTCCCTAGCATGATTTTTCCTCTCACACTAATCTTTTTGGGTTTTAGAAAATGGCTGGAAACAAGATGATTCACGATAATGGAGGATATTATGGACAATAGAATGATATTATTCATGAGAAACCAAATTAAATGGGATTTGGAAGTCCAACCATCATTATTATACTGAATCAGCAATCTCATAATATGATCAATAAACTCAAATTTGGTAAGTTTCCTGACTCGGCTAATAAGAGAAATATGGAGTTTCATGATGATCATAGAGGAATGAAAGTTCAATTTCACATATGTAAATCATGTGGGAAGAGGCATCAAGGAGAATGTTTCAAGGGAACTGGAAGATTCTTTGGGTGTGGAAAAGAAGGACACAAAGCCAGTAAATGCAAAGGAAATGGTTCAGTTAACACTATGGATGAGGATAATGGTATTGCTATGACATCAACAATGGTTAAATGTTTTAAATGTGGAATGTACAGGAATTATGCAAACCAATGCCTTAAGGTAAAGTCTCATGAAGAGAATCAGTACGGCCGTATGAGTAGTATTTATGTTGATGATGATGAAGAGACTACAAATGATATGTGAGTCGAAAGAATTGTTGAAGCTCAGTTAATGGTTTAAGAAGGTAGTGGAATGATTACATGTTTATCAAGTATAATGTTGTATAAGTAATCTCATGGTACTGTGGAATAAAGAGACATCTAAGGATTGTTACACTGTTGCCTTTCCTTGAGTTTTGAATGTATATGATTAATGGTACCAGTATCCATTAAAGGTTATTCAGATATTTTTGGAATATAGATGATATGCGCATAATGAAGGGATAATGAGAAAATTAATTGTTTGATAGTATTCATGACCTCATGAATGATATAAGGAGAAGGTTATATAATGGACTGAGTATATAGAATTTTTGGATTTTGGTATGTGGAAAGAGTTAACTTTTGACAGCATTCATGTTTTCACTAAGGTTTAATGGTTATTCATTTTTCAAGAGAATACATTATTAAGGTATTCACATGATTGGAATGTGACCAACAAGATATATGGGGGATAAATGATGGTATTCACATTTTTGGTTGATGACATTTCAAGTAATCATTTTCATTATATTATGACCTTGGACCGAAGTATTTCCTAAAGATTGGAATGGATTATGTTTCACATAATTTAGTATTGTTTAAGGATAGAATATTTGATATTATTTATGTGATGTTATAGTAGTGTAGTTTTAGAAAAAGGAAAACCTGTAGGACGGGAGACAACCCATCGCGTCGGACAATGCTGTGGGAATCGAACCCACAACCGAAGTGCGACTGGCCTTTATTGCCTACCACTGGACTACAGGAAGTCCCTATTTAGTTGAAACATGTTTTATTATATTAAGCAGTATGATATATAAATTATAATTCCATTTTAGGAACTATATATGATTAATCTCACTATAGATGGAATTATGTATTTTTTGATAACGTTTCTAACCCTTTTGTTTGAGACAGATGGAATGACCCATCATTCTATCACATGATCTATTAACACATCACGAATGACAAATTCAACTTAATTTATTTAAGAGATGAAGTAGAAATTTTCCAAAGAACAACAAACGGTGAGACTATACCAAAATCACGAAAGTATTTCTTCTAATTTCATCAACTTTAGGGAAATGATCTTGAAAACCAAAAATGTTGTCCTAGTTCTCTTATATCTGATGAGTCAGATGGTACGTTAGATCATCACAAATTTATGGCTTTGTGATTGCTGTATTTTCCATAGCCATGTTCTCTACCACTCTCCATCAAAACATGATGGTTAGATTTCTCTTCCATATCCATATTTTCACCTATGTGGAAACCCAGTGATTAGTTTATTTTGGTAATCGTTAAATTTCATACTTTAGTTTTTAAAGCCATGTTTTGGTATTCCTTTTTACGATGTGGGTTTCTATTAAAGAAAATTTCGAGTAGTAAACCATTCATAACCCTGATGAATTTCGAGGGCGAAATTCATTTTAAGGAGGGTAGAATGTAACACCCCGAGATTCTATGAAAAATATTATTTTTAATTTCATTAAAGTCTTGTGTTGTATGCTACATCAAAAGGATCTTTCTCAACACACATCCTTGACTTCCCTTGCATTACACGCAATTGCGACCTTCCTCGATAGCGTGTGTAGTACGCAATACCGAGTTTCACTAAACAACGATATGATATTAAAATATTATTAAAACTAGCCATTATGAATAGTAATAACCAATTTGTGAAATTTTGTAAATTTTATTTTTCAAAATGGACTTCATTTTTGGATTCGGAATATCGAAATTATCTAAGGGTGAAATTTTGGTACTTTTCAGATAACTTTCATATTCTGATGAATAGTGAAAATTACTAAATTATAATTAAAAACAACTTTTTTAATCAAAATAATTAATAGTGATAAATTATTTATTTGAGTGGTTTTAAAGTATATTTAGAATATATTTTTACATTTTAATACAATTTTGGTCATTGGATGTAATTTTACATTTAAACCAGTCATAAACAAGTGTCAATCTTTTGATAGTTATTATATCTTAAGAACACGCTCTTTGTTTTGACGACGAGAATTGATTTTTAAATTAATTAATGCAACTGATATGTTTTGAATTTGGTAAAATAGACATCATTTTTGAGTTCATAATATCATATATAGATTAGGCCTAATTTTTGGTATTTTTCTGAAAACTTTCAATTTTTGATGAATAGTGAAACCACTAAGTGGTAGTTAAAAAAAACTGAATTTTTCATAAAACTTAATTTTACCGCTTCTGTGAGTGTAATTTCAAAAATCCGAGGGACACGGTTGATTTCAGTATGTAAAATTTGGTTCAGTGAGATGAAAATAATTTTTGGTCAATAGTAACGTTTTACTTTTATTTACCACGGTTAAAAGTAAATAGGGTAATTAAGGGTAAAAATGATATTATTATTACCCTAAAACATGTCCTAATTCTATTGTACAAGTGTAATTCGACCAAAAACAACCTTAGGAATAAAATATGACCATTTAGGCCCACTTGGATTAGATTAGGACATTTATTATTAATTTATTTAAAGAAGGGTTAAAATAGTTAAAATCAATGTTTAATAAGTAAATCATTTTTAATATGGGGTTATACATAAGATAGATTCGACTATAAATATTCATTAGAAATCTAAAAGTATTTCCTACATAATGGTATTTTATTTGTAATTTTTAGACATTATATAATTTAATTTATTTATGACACAATGATGATGCAGTAATTGTCTTATTAATGAAATATTGACATAATTGATGCTATAAATGCCCAAATAAATGTAATTTGAGACTTTTTATGACTTACATTAATTTTCTAGGTTACTATGACATGTTATTGTTGATATAAGTAACTTGGTTGGAACTTATCATTCTGTTATGAATTTCATAAAAATCATGTACCAAATAGTGTCAAAATTGACATAAATTATTTTTTAAAACAAATATTATATTATTAATTGTTATTTAATTTCTATAAATATAAGGTTCGTCCAAATGACTATATAAGGATAGATATATTAATAATAATCAACTTGGGGTTAGTTTGGATTGTTATGGTAAGTTTATTAACCATATAGTGTAAGAAAACAAAAAGACACGGTAAAAGTTAAATTATTTAACTTAGAGTTAAATCTAATTGATAAGGTTACAATAATAACCTAAACTTGTCTAAATCCTATTGGATGAGAGGATTTCGACCCATCCCCACTTTATCTTCGAAATAATACCCTTTGAAACCATTATAAACCGAATTTGACCATAATATAAAATAATATTTTGAGATTTTCCTAAGGTGCCCCTCTCCACCCTTATAAAAGGGGACCTCCTCCCCCTCTTCCTGACACCACTTTGAGCCTTCATGCTCGGCCAAACCCTGTCAAAATCTCTTCAACACTTCCCTAGTATCATCCTAGAGGTCCTGGTCTTCTTCAAAGACCATCCTTAGTTCTTTATGTGGAGGTTAAGAAAAGGTGCGTCAAAAAGAGGTAATATCCATTACCGATCTTTTTCAATTTCATTCTTCTTCCACTTCTTCTTCTTTAGTTGTTTCATTATAAAGTAATAACATCAGTATTTCTTATATACTGATATGTTATTATAAATATGAAACAACTCAAATTAACCTTATATCCATCCTACGGAAAAAGGAAATCACCGCACGTGCGTACGTACGGAATACCGTCTCCACGCCGTGGTGTAATCTATTTTCCGCCACCACCTTAATTGGATGGGTATAATGGTGTAATGAGTAACTATATATTATTATTATAAAGTTATATTTATTCTGAAATTGTATACATACACTTCAACACAATTCCACGACCATGGGAATGATATCATCGCTCGTGCGTACGTACGGACTACCATCTCCACGACGCGATGAGATTCATTATCCATGTTAACCATTCCAGAATGATTATAAATTATATATAATGAATAATAATGAAATATATGACATGGTAAATCTAATGGATTTATGTATATATATATGTCATCTACTTACTTCCATTCAAGATAATAAGGAAAAGAAAACAACGTTCATGCGTACGTACGGACTACCGTCTCCATGAACGGTGTGTTTCATTTCATTTATCTATCTATTATATATATATTTATATACTGAATTTTTATGATATATAAATCATATTTTATATTCTGGAATTAATTAAATCATGATATAAGTAATAATAATGTCAAGAACAACAAGTCCAAACCCCTACGATAAATGAAATTATTTTACCCAAAACGCTTCTTTAACATGGAATTTACAAAAGAACGGGTAATATAAAGTCATAAGTGAACCATATATGATATCATAACAATGAATATGATTCTTTAATAAGTTAATTAAATTATTTAAATCATTATACAGGAGGTTCATATATGTACAAATCATATCAGACATAAGTTAAGGGAAATATCACAATCTCATTTTTATCCGAGATTTTTTATACTTTGGTATTTACTGGGGTCTATTTTATCATCCACATCCATGTTTCTTCAATATGTAATATTATTTCCATCAACCTACAGTTGTTTATATTCAATTTTAACCTTTGGTGAGTTTTTAGTAAAAGATATGAAAGGAATCTTTTGTCATTTTTTCGTACGAGGTACTTTTTGACTTTTCCGACAAAAGTACGAGAAGAATGTTTTCTTTTAACTTATACGATATGAATGGATTTTTAAAACATTATTTCCAAGAATCTTCCCTTACAAGTTTTCAAGTTTATTTTTAATAAACTACTTTTAGTTATAATTTTATGACATGTTATGAAATGAAAAGTGTTTTTGAAGTGGAAAGGATATTTTCATCAAGAATGGAGTTCAAGTGTTTTATCAAAATTATTTTCCATCTAAGATAATAAAGGGTTTTGTTTTTATACCTATTATTACATTGATTAGATTATGTTGTGATGGAATTATTTTTATTAATTCCTTTATCTTATATTAATTGTTTTATGATGTCACAATGTTTAAGGATCCCATTTTTATTACATGGGTTATGCTATGATGTATGGTTTATGATTTTGTGCCACACATAAGAATGGTATCATTATGAGATGGATGGGAACTATATCTCCCTCCAATGCATTGGGTAAAGATTTTATATCTCATGAGATAGACAAGGATGGAACGGTAGGTTATACCGGTTCAGTGAAACATGACTGAAACGAGGAATAAAATCGGTTCAGAAAGGGACTTTGTCCACTAAGATAGTCTTGGCAATGCGTCTTGACTAATAAGAAATGATTCTATATGATTATGTGTGTATACCAAAAAGTTTCATGTTTTATGTTATGATTATTGGGATTTCAATTCACTACTATGATTTATCCCATGTTATGAAATTATGCTATCTCTTTTGCAGGTCAAGATTTCCAAAATGTTATGTTCTTATTAATATGATGTGATTGATTTTTCTTTTGTTTACCCTTACTGAGCTTTTGAGCTCACCCTTTTATGTTTTCTTTTCCCCAGGATATAATGAAATGTTTTAGGTATACAAAAGGGAAGATCTTTTTGGGATATGTTGAAGATATTTCACCACGATTAGAAGATTATATTCCGAGTTTCCAAACACACTAAACTATTACGATCCTTGTGTGTGTGTTTTTGTTATGTACTAAGTATTCTGCAAAAGTAATGTAATGTCCATGTACATTAAGCTTAGGGTCCCTACACTAACTCCTAAAGTTATCTAAACCGACCTATGATACAAACTATAAGGCCCCCTCCTTATACATTACTTAATCTTCATATATTTCAAGAAAACACATTGAGGATCTTTTCAGGTTTAGAGTTTTAGAGAATTAGATCATAAATCATGCATTACATTCAACATTTAAACAAGGTGGTTACTTAAAAGACAGTATTCATTTTTTCCATCAAAGGAGACATATTTAAAATAAAACATGGATAATTTATTAACTCTTACTCGACACTATCATCACATTTTGTTCTTTTCCCTTAACCTGCGAAAAAATTTTAAAAACATGGGATGAGCATAAAAAAGCTTATTAAGGGATATAAAAATACGTAATGAAACATTAGTCCATGTATACATAATAATCAATGAAAATAATACTTTACTCATAAAACATAATTAATTTAACATACCTCATGAAATAATAAGATTTATGTATAACTCATAGAAATCATAAGACATAAAGGTAACTTGAGGCATTCATAACATTCTTACGTAGGGAGTAACCCACATGGTTACGTTTGGAATACCCATCACAGTATATTCCCTAAATCTCTTTAGAGAAACCTTAGTGTTTAACTCCTTCACATTACCCAATTCATTGGAGAGCTATATCGGGCTCACCCACCCTTAGTTTATCATTGAACCACCCGTCTTCATAAACAATGTCCAAGAACCATAACATAATCGTATCACATAAAACATGCATAAAGGAAACATAACATCTCCTCATTTCAATCACAAGATATCAATACAACAAATTGATATAATCAAAACATTATCAAAACCATTTTTAATACCAAAATAAGAAAAATAAATCATGGTATTTATTTTTCATTTAAAACAAGTTATGGCTTGTAGTGGAAGCCAAAACTCAAATAATGATAACGGCGGCGGAGAAGTCGTTGTCACCACATACAAAAGACAAAACATTTTTTTGTCGTTTAGTAAAATGATTCCTACAAAAATATTCCTTATGAATAAAATTAAAAGTCAAAGGGGTTTATACACCATATAAAATAAAGTTGTGTATAAAACAAAATATGCCTCAATGAAAGGATATTGAGACGATGTCCATTACCTCTTGTCCGAATTGACTCGATCGTTCTTTAATATCCTGAATAATAAACTAGAGTTAATTTATAATTTATTAATAACCCTTACTAAAGTTCATTATTCCTTTTATTTCACTTATCACCATGTTATGAACATTATTTAATTATTTATGTTAATAACGGTCATTTTATCGATCTTTTGTACTTGAGTCAAAAATAAACTTCTTATAATTACAAGTTGTTCATGTGGTAAAATATCCATTATATCCCGAATTATATTCATTATGTTGATATCATATATATAATATATATCTAGTATATACATGCATTTATAATATTACATAACATTTAGAGGTAAGAAATGAAATTCACTTTTCATGGAGACGGTAATCCGTACGTACGCATGAACGCTACTTTCATTTCTATTTAGTATTTAATGGAATGAAATCATAATGAAAGAAATGTATATTATAATTCCAGTATAATATCATATTTAATACCATTAACTCCATCATTTATACATCCCACATATGGAATTAACGAATCAAATCAATTTGAGGGGGCGGTAATCCGCACTTCCTAAAATGAAGATATCACGTTAACCCATAATGGAAACCATAAAGGTATGCCATAAATGAAAAATACAGAAGAATAAGGAAAACATAAACATAATATATATCATATATAAATATAGTTATATCTTAATGGCCACCATTAAAGGTGTTAAAAGAATATTGAACAATCATTGTTTTGTGAGGCAGAAATTCACCATCCACAGAAATAGTATGTTTTTTAACCATTAGACGGAGGTGTGTGTAAGTGTAGCTCTAATAATTCTCATATAAACATACTACTATATTGAAGATCCTAGTATTGTTACAAAATAAAGGAATAGAAATAGTTTATGGGGGTTGAGAAGAAAAATAAAACAAAAGGACATAAGAGAAGACATTACCTTTAAATCGGGTAACTAACCTTGGTTTGAACAAAAACAGTATCTTGAAGAGCTTTAGGCCTAAGGTATGGATTCTATGATAAATAGATGGATGTGGAGAGACAATATGAGCATATTTTGTCTGAGACAATGGCTTGAGAGGTGTGGGTAAGGGGGTAGAGGTGGGGGGATTTTGTAAGAGGGAGGAGGGGCACTTTTGGAAGGTCATGAAATGTTACTTTATTATAAAATGATTTTCGGATTTTAAAGGTCCGAAAATGATATATTTCAAGGATTGAGTTATAAGGGTTCTAAATCAACCCATTCAATAGGTTTTTGACAAGTTTATGTCTTAGATTTTACATTATCTTTCGATTTTATTTAAATCGTCCATTAATGACATAATCGCTACATCATCATGGTGTCATAAGTAAATTAATTTATTTATTGTCAAAAAAATATAAAAAATACCATGATGTAGGAAATATTTTTATATTTCCAATTATTATTTATATTCATTTATATAGTATACATAGACAAAACTAAAATTGTTTTACTTGGGTTATACATACTTTGGTTAAACTTTCCATTAAAAAAATTATAATAAAAGGTCACTATGATTGTAAAGTGATTCCATGGGGTCCCACAGTTTGGAAGAACGAATCCCATGGTCGTCCATGAAACAACCAGTAGCATTAGGACACATATTGGGGTAATTTTATATTATTATGACATTATTTTATTACACTTAACTACCCGATTACTAATTAATCACGATAATTAAAGATAATTACTGTCTTTACTATTCATAATGTCCAAAAAACAAAAGAGTCTTAATTACATAATTTGGACCCTATGATTCCAAATATGGAATCCATTTTACCAAATTAGAAACACATAAATTTCAGTAATTAATTTAAAAATAATTCCTGTTGTCAAAACAAATATTGGGCTTTTTTAAAAAAAATATCTATCAGAGGTTTGACACTTGTTTATGCCGAATTACAAAGTGAAATTAATTAAAATGACCAACATTGGATTAAATGGAAAAAAATATATTCTAGTTAAAATTTAAAACAAATTAAAATGATAATATATCCATATAATTTAATTAGATGAAAAAGCAGTTTTGAAGTGAAATGCATTATTTTTCACTATTCATTAAAAAAATGAACATTGTCAGAAAAATACCAAAATTTATCCAAAGAAAATTTCAATGTCCCAATCCTAAAGAATATGTTTATTTGAAAAAATAGAGATTATAAAATTTTCAATAGTTTGATTTAAAAAATGTTTTCCCTCAAAAGGCGGTAAAACAATCATTTAAAAATATTAGAGTATTTTATGCTTAAGATTAGATTTATTCTCATTTTAAGACTCTAAAGCTCTATCCAATTCATAAATAGACATAGATATGAAAATACAGAATTCTTTACTTACATGGGATGTTACATAGGTAATGATAGTGGATCTTGGATGAATCAGTGTGTTAGATGGGGGTTTTCAACTCCATGTCAGTTTGGAATTTTGAGTTCAAAAGGATGTGAAAGTTTAGTTAGTAGATATGTCACTTTTGGGAAAGAGTTCCCATTTCAATAGAGGGGAACATATCAGGGGACTCATAATTCATGATAGGGTAGAGGTGTAGGACTGTTGAATACATTTCAACCAAAAATTGTGGATAACGCGACTGGACGATTGTTAAAGGTACTATACTTAAATCTTGTATGGTAGATACTTCCTTATTTGAAACTAGTTCATCTTATTATATTATATTGTCATAGATTGTGAATTGGATGAGTCTAGTAGTTGAGTTTTGGACTGGGGTTATGAAGATTGATACACCATTAGAGGTATGGTGGAGAAGAATTTGTTTGGGAAAATGGTGATCCCTAAATCATGGTGTAACACCCCAAGATTCCATCGTACGCTTCTCTATAAGTAATACAATAACATGTGATGTAAGAAACTCTGAGTTCAAGGACACCATGAACTATCAAACTAGCCATTAATAATAAATTTACGAATAGTAATAACCAAATTTTGAATTTTATATATACCCACATAATTTTAATATTCATTTTTTGAGTTTCTTATACATAATAGAAGGACAAATTCAATTTTTCAGATTAATGAAGTATTTTTCAGGAAATAAAATTTTACCGCATTTTAATGGAGAACAATTTTTAAATAAAATATTTATCACTTTTATTTATTCCATTTTGCAAAATAAAATTCTGGTTAAAATTTTTACATAAAAAATTAGTTTCGATAAATGTTTGGTGTTTTTCTGATAACTTTCATATTTGGGTAATACAAAATTTTATGTAAAACCATCCTTTTTAATAAAAATAATTTATAGTGTTAAATTATACATTTTAAGGGGTTGGAATTATAATTATATTATATTTTTATCATATTCTACAATGTTGGTCATTATAAGTAATTTTACTTGTAAATTTGACATAAACAGAGGCCAATCTTTTGATTGTTTTTACTTTTTAAAAAACCCACGTTTTGTTTTGACAATGAAAATTAATTTTAAATTAAAAAATGCGACTTCTATGATTTTAATTTGGTAAAATAGATATCATTTTGGGATTCATAATATGAAAATTATCTTAGGGTGAAATTTTGGTATTATTTATGAAAACGTTAAATTTTTTATGAATCGCGAAAAACCCTGCATTATTGTTTAAAAAATGACTTTTTATTTAAATAATTATTTATATTATTTAAATTAATTTTTACTCCAAATATATAAATAATACAATTATTAGTTCAATGTAATTTATTTGTGAAATTTTATAATAAAATAATATGTATACAAGTTTATTGAATTTATTTAGCATTTTTACCCACCTTCTAAGAGCATTTGCAAATTTGCAAAAAAACATAATTTTAATTCATAGGTGAATTTAAATTCAAAACTACCAGTGAATCAGCTGATATTAATAAGTAAATTTTGGTTAAATAAGAAGAAAATAATTTTTTTTTAATAGAAACTTTTGAATTTTATTTACCACAGTTAATAGTAAATAGGGTAATTATGGGTAAAAATAATATTATAATTACCTTAAAAAATTTCCTAATTATATTGGATAAGTATAATTAGACCTAAAATAACCTTATTAAAAAAATAAGACCCCTTTGGTCCACTTGGATAAGATTAGGATATTTATTATTATTTTATTTAAATAAGAGTTAAAAGAGTTAAATTCAATGTTTAATAACTAATACATTTTTAATATAGGGATATAAATTAGATAAATTAAACTATAAAAATTTACTAGAAATATAAAAATATTTCCTACATAATAGTATTTTTTTTTAATTTTTAGAAATTAAATAATTTAAATTATTTAAGATACAATGATGATGCAGTAAATAACTTATTAATGAAATATTAAAATAATTGATATTATAAATATTAAAATAAATGTAATTTGAGAATTTGGTTGAATTAAACTAATTTTATAGGATAATATTACATTTTAGGGTTGATTAAATAATTTTTTTCAATGTAATCATGCTGTTATGATTTTCACAAAATTCAAATACTAAATAATGTCAAAATTGACATAAATGAGTTTTTAAAACAAATACTATATTATTAATTGATATAATATTCATAAAAATATAATGTTCTGCCAAAGGACTTAGATAAAGTTACATATATTAATAATTAACCACATGGGGTTCGCTTGGCTTGTGATAGTATGTTTATTTACCATAAAATATAAAGATACAAAGAGACGTGGTAAATGTAAAATTATTTAACTAAGACTTAAATTTAAAATATAAGGTTAATATGATGACCTAAACCTGTCTAAATCATATTCTATGAAAGGGTTTAGATCTATCCCCACCAAAGCCTCTAATGAAGATTATGACATTAATTATTATTTTATTTAATGAAGAGTTAAAAGAGTTAAATTCAATATTTAATAACTATTCCATTTTTAATATAGGGTTATTCACAAGATAAATATGACAATAAATTTTCATTAGAAAGATAAAAAATTTCCTTTATAATTTTATATTATTTATAACTTTTAGACATTTAATAATTTAATTTATTTACGACACAATGATGATGCAATAATTACCTTATTAATTTAATATTAAAATAATTGATATTTTAAATATCCAAATAAATATAATTTGTGACATTTGAAGAATTACACTAACTTTATAGGTTAATTTGACATGTTATGGTTGATTAAATAATTTTTCTTCTAAGTAATACTGTTTTTATGATTTACAAAAAAATCAAATACTAAATACCGTCAAAATTGACTAATTGAGTTTTTTTTAAACAAATACTACATTATTAATTGATATAATATACCTAAAAATAAAATTTTCTGCGAAAGGACATATATAAAGTTATATTGATTAATAATGAACAACATGGTGTTCTCTTGGATTGTAATAGTATGTTTATTAACCATATAATATAAACATACAACGAGACATGGTCAATGTCCAACTATTTAACTAAGATTTAAATCTAAACGATAAGGTTAATATGATGAGCTACACCATTCTAAAAACAATTGTTTGAGAGGATTTAGATCAATACCCACATTATCCTATAAATTATTCATTTTGGAGCTATTATAAACCAAGAATGATTTTATTATAAAATAATATTTCAAACATTTTATAAAGTTCCCCTCATCCCTCTTATAAAAGGGCACTTCCCCTTCTCTCGAAATCACATCTTCAAAGCCATTTGGATCTGCAAAACCCTAGACAAATATCCTCCCAATATTTCTCCCTTCATCCTAGAGGCCTTATTTGGGCAGAAAGCCAACGTAAAGAGCCTTTTGAATCAAATCAATAGGAAGATCCCGAAGAACATGTAAATATATCATCACCTATTTCATGTTAGTTTCTTCTTCCACTTACTCTTTCTTTGTTGTTTCCATTATAAATAAATTACTCTATTATCTTATATATACTATTATGTTATTATAAATATGTTACACCCATATTTATTATTCTATCCATCATATGAATGACAATGTCACCATACATGTGTACGTACGGCTTACCGTCTCCACGTCGTGGTGTAGTTTGTTATTTAAAAACATCATTTTTGTATGGGTATAATAATGATTCTAAATGAGTAAAAATAATAAATATTAATTGTTAATGATTATGTATATTTGATTTACCATACAATTACTTATTATTTCACCCTCAATATAATGATATTGTCGCTCGTGCATATGTACATATTTTTGTCTCCGCGAACGCAATAAGATTCATTCCCCATCATAATCTTTCAAGAATAATGATCATTTTATGATTAAAAATAATTTTTAAGAGTATATTATAATTTTTTATATGAATAAAATAGATCTTATACATAACAAACATGGCTTACATAATAGATCATATAAAGGAAAACGGATCAGTTAACACCCGAAACGATAATACTACAAAAATATTATTAACAAGGTAATATTTGAGGATCAGATATGATATCATATTTATGTATATAGTTTTTTATAATTTAATATCAATTATTTAACAATTATACAGGATGTTAGCATACCCTCTCCCATGGAAAATTATATGGTAAGGGGGTTTCTTCTCACTTTTATTCCCTTGAGATTAATGCTATATTTACCACTATTACCTTTTGTGTGGTGTATGTACTACCCATGATATTATTGTTTGCATAATATAATTTAATTTATGGTTATTTACATAATCATTTGATGATCCTTTAGTCATAGGGTGTTTGTTTCGTAAGTTACCATATCAGTAAGGAAATATCAAATTTCAATTTCCACTCATTTGGTTTTACATAATCATCGTTGATTAATGTACTCAAAGATTATGTGTGAAATCACTATTTATTTACATATGTATTAATTTCCAATCCCATTTTTGTGGATATACATTTGATACACATAATCAATCCATTTATAAATTGTCATTTTATCAATATAAACTTGATTATGTCATTGATTTATCCTTAACCAATAGATATGTTCATTATAATGGAATTCATCTCAACTTACATTCCATTGAGACTTCTTTGTTGTTATGCGCCAATTAAATTTTATTTGTTGTATATACTATACATTGACAGAGTATATCATGAGTCCATTTATTCTCATGAAATTATAAATTTGTATTTCCATAATAATTTGCATTGAAGCATCTCTCATTTGGTGAGGAACTTTAACAGAAATAACATTTTAAGTGATTTAATTATCTATTATACTAAATCCTTCTCATTAATGACCATTTTGTAAAAATGGTTTTAATGATTTATTTATATGGACATTAATGTTTTTAAATTAAAATTCCTTTTAAATGTTTTAAAGTTGTAGGGAACACCTTGATTCAATAATTTATTTTAAAAGAATTCTTGGTTAAATATTGCGTCATTTAAATGTTTTCAATAAAAGGGATATATTTCTAAAAAAATAGTTTTAATGACTACTTTAATCTATGCCAATATCCTTCAGTTTATTTTATTCTTGATTACTATAGATTTATCATAATATAATCATCCATATTGTGTTGAATGAGTTATTTTTGACTGTGGATGTGCTGTTTTTATTCCATTAATGGTTTGTGGTTAAAATATTGACATTTTGTATGCTAGTTTTAATATGAAAGTTTAGATTATGTTTCTCCCTTCCATATGAGGAATTAATTGGAATGCGTAAGTGATGGGTAGATCCCACTATATCTCCTCGATGCATTGTTAGGTCTCATGAGACAAACTAGTGTCTTGGCACAGGGCCTTGACAAAATCTTATTTGTAGTCTTAGCACAAGTCCTTGACTATGTGGTCATGAATTCTAGAACAATGCATTACATCATTATGAAATTGGCTATTTATAATACATGTGATTATTCTACTGGTATAATGTCCATGTAAAAAAATAAAGGGCATTATTTGATTTTTCATTTCCATATTTTGATGAATTTTATGTTTAAAAGGATTCTTTTCTAGTTTTATACATTTCCTTAAATGTTTATTCTTATTTATGATAGTTTCTATTATATTGTTATCTTTACTGATCATTTGAGCTCACCCTTTTCTTATGTTTTATTTTTTCTAGGATGCAAAGATGTATATTATGATTAACCCTAAGGAATAGGCTATGAGATATAATATTTTTTAAAGGGGAAACAATGTTTTTTATTACATAAAGTAATGTAAAAGTTATATATGTATCTATCAATTCCATGGATACTAAACTGATTAGTATTTTGGAACATGATTCCTTATATCATGCCAATGTTAAGTAATAAGGAACTGATTCTAGGTAACTAGGGTCGGTGGATTAATGTTGGTATCAGAGGAAGTTTAGTACAACCCTTAGAAACTATATTTATAAATAACTATGATTAGGAAACACAACCCTAAGATATATAATGAGGTCCTTTATAGAAGAACAACAAAAATATTTGTTATTGTAAATATTAGGTGGGTCTTCCGTGCAGTACATCTCTGTCTGGATACGAGTAGGTAGAGACGGCTCTGGCATAGATGTACCTAGGAGTGAAAATTCTAATAAGGAGTTTCGAGCATGACCTAGGGTATCCAAGTACATGAAAATGAGCCTTACTGCACTCCTTGTTATTACACTCCAAGGGGACATGCTTAGAATAATTCCCATTTTCATTACAAACCGATTTTAAATTTTTTAAAATAAAATGAGAATAAATAACCTCGGTTGATTCTAAGGTGTTTTAGATTGAAAATAAGGTGGTTTGATATTCTATTAATGATTTTATGACTCACAAAATGCTTTATTATGTTAGTCAATAGTTGGATTCCAAAGAAGTCACATTAACACTGAACATGATTTACAAGGTGGGAACGTTGGTGGAAATGAGCAATGAAATGTAATGTTGATAGGTGAAAAAGATATCAGGTTCACGCCGAATAATTTTTATAAAAATAGGATAAAAAAATATATATTAACCAACTCCCTTAATCAACAAAGAAGAGAAAGGAAGTGAATTATAAGAGCTCCAGTAGTGGAGACCATGGAGAAAAAAAGCTAAATTTATATCATGCAGGAAATGTGGAACCATACTCTAAGGAATGTGTCTCAATGGAACAAAGAAATGAATTATATGTCGGAATGAAGGACATATAGTATAAAATTGTCAAGAAAAAATGAAGAGTTCTATGGAAGAAAATAAAAATGATTCCAAGAATCCATTTACAGTCTTTTGTTGTAAATGTACAAGACCTGGCCATTACTCGAGTGAATACCCTATTCTATAGGATAACCTCACTAATGAAAAAACACCATTTATGTGGGTTATTTTTTATATTTTATGTCAGTTTTTAGCCGACGTTAATAAGGAAGAAATTATAAATATTATTTTTTATATTGGTTATTAAAAACCAACGTAAAAAACATAACATCGCGATCTTTATCAAATTGGTTATTTAATAACGGGCGTGATAAACCGAACCCCTGGATTTTTTCAGGGCGTTTATTTAATAACCCACATGAAAAACCAGGGGGGGTTATCACGTCGGTTATGAAATAACCGACGTGATAAAACAGTGCGGTTGGGGGGGGGGGGGGCGTTTATCACATTGGTTATTAAATATCCTTCATGATAAACACCTGGAAAATGGTTTATCACGTCGGTTATTTAATAACCGATGTGATAAACCAGTGAAGGGGTTTTTATTAAGTCGGTTATTAAATAACCGATGTGATAAACCATTTACCTTGTTTTTTACTCGTCAGTTATTAAATAACTGACGTGAAAACCCAAATTTTTTAAAATAGAAAGCAGTCCTCTACTCTCCCCTGAAATAACTAGAACCCAAAACAGGAATTCATACCAGAAAAACAAAAGTAGACCAAAAAAAGAACCAAAGAAAAATTAAGAATTTACATTAATAACATTTAAAACTTACCCCACTGGACAGCCCCCACCACCCCCTAGACAGCCCCCTCACCCCACTGGATAGCCCCCACCACACCCTTGGACACCCCCACGCCCCTGGACTACACCCCGATCCCCTAGATATCCCCAAACACCCCTGGACATCCCCACCACCCCTAGGCATCCCCCACACCCCTGGACAACCCCCCAACCATCATGTATACCCCACCCCAACACCTGGACAATACTCCCACACCCTTGGATAAACCTCCCACACCCCTGAAACAGGATAAAAATGTTACCAAAAATAGACCAGAACCCCCTCAATCCACTGGAATGCCCCCACCACACCCCTGACGCCTCCCACACCCCTGGACATCACCACCACCCCTGGACATCCCCCCACCCTCCTATAGAACCCCACCCCCTGGACAACACTCCCACACGACTGGACAACCCTACCACACCCTTGAAACAAACCAAAAAGTTAACAAAAATAGACCATAACCCCCTCACCCCACTGGACAGACCCCACCACACCCCACCACCCCTAGATTTCCCCCACCCCCGGGATATCCACAACACCCCTGGACAACCCCCCACCCTCCTGGACACCCCCACACCCCTAGACTGCCCCACCACCCCCTAAACACCCCCACACCCCTGGACTTCCCCCCACCCCCTGGACAGCCCCTGGACAGCCCCTGGACATCTGGTGTTATGAGAGGAGGCACCACCCTACCTCGGGGGGAAAGCGGCTGGAAGGTACTCATCACTCCCACATGCGACGCATGAGATCTCAAAATGTTTCACATGTGGGAGTGAGGAGTACCTTGCATTGGCATTTAGCCCCCCGAGGGATGGCAGCGCCTCTTATCCCACTCCCCATGGACTGCCCCCCACATCCCCATGAACACCCTAGACCCCCCCCCCAACCCACTGGACAGGCCTCCCACACCCCTGGAAACCCCCCTCCCCCACAGGACACCCCACACCCCTGAACACCCCCCGGATAGCCCTTCCACCCTCCTGAAAACACTCCCACCCCTTGTACTGCCCCCTCCCCCCTCTCATGGACACCTAGGATACCCCCCACCCCTCCGGACAACCCTCCCACACCCCTGGATATCCCCCACCCCATTAAATACACCCACACCCATAGAACCCCCCCAGACCAGAATCCATACCAGAAAAACCATCATCAGTAGACCAAAACAAGACATCATGAAAAATAAAACATTCACATATATATCATTCATAACTTACAACGTCAACTTAAAAAAACTAAATCCAACATAAATGACTACCAAATACACAATTACAATGACAGTATTCAAAATTACATTTTAAACTACAAAAAACTAAAAATCAATCAAACCTATAAAATAATTTGACATTCCACTTCTAAGTGTTTGACTTCTTCAGCAGTATAGGGTTGAGTGTCATCAAATGGCTAAAAATTAAAATGATAGTAGTTAACGAGTATAATGAATAAATCAAATGAAATATTATGGTAATGTTTAAAATGAAATCTTACCAGTTCAAAGTTCACAACTGTCCCCGTTGTTATTATTTCATACATAAATCTTAACATATAATACCCACATTCGATGATTCCTTGTTGTTCATGAAAATTATGTTTTAATTATTGAAAATTCAATATTTTATTTTTATGTTATAAATCAAGTAGTACAAATTATAAAAGGATATTTACCATTACATTTACATATTTGATTTTTTCACTCATTTTCAATGGGTTTTTTTGAAAGTAGACCCATCCCCTGTTATAAACTCATACGAATGGGATAAATTTAAAATTCATTATAATATAGAAAACTATTGAGAAATTGAAACTTAATTTTTCAACATTTTCCAAAAACGTTCCCGCACATCACCATGGACATATCATATCAAATAAATTGTCTTATCACATGGGAAATAAACCCCTAACATCTAATGATCACTGATAAAAAAAATTTAAGGTTAGTGGGTTTTTATGTTAAATGATAATGAACTCATTGAGAGGGATGTGTTTCATACCTATCACAAAAAGGCTTCATCTAAAATTATGTGACTATATTCTGTTCAAGTCTTTCAGCAATATAAACCATTCGTTGTTCCTCATCAAATTCAAATGCTTCAGGGGAAATCAATTGCAGTTCCATGAACCCATATACATCTATCCGCTCATTCTTCTCACAAATTTTATAAAGATACCTAATAAAAAATAGACAGAAGTATATATTTTTAATAAATATAACATATGGAAAAGGTGTTAAGACTTACATGAAAAAATATGCACCACATTGATGCCCAACTTATCTCCAGTAACAAGCTCCATGATATCATCTTTCATAATCCACACTGTTATTTCACGTCCATAAACATGAGCTTCCATTGGAAACTCATAATGATCTGCCAAAAAATTGAATATCTTGAAAATCTGTCAAAACTACTAGATTATGTATCTAATGTCATAGCCATTTGTCTTTGTTGTTACCTATACAGTATTTCTTTACCTTTGAAGTATTACGGTAAATATAAATAGAAAAATATATTAGTTTTCAAATTGTTATACAGCTTTAATAAAAAAATAAAATAGAAGATATAACACACATACCTCTATGGTAATGATTCGAAGAAGTCTGGATTTCCAAATTAATAAATGGCCGATATTATGTCCAACTGTCATCACCTCATCTTTAGGTAATTGTACTCGAGCTGATCTATCTATAATATCTTGTACAGTGACCCTCTGATTCTCTACCTCTAATTTTTGATGATGGAATATATCTCCTATACAATATACCAACCCATATGAAACTATATGATGTTGATGATCATCAACATACAAATCGCAATAAGTAGGAAGATGTGGAGGAGGAGCAGGATAAAAAATGGGGTCCGCGGTCAGAGGTGGGGGAGTGGGAGCTTCTGACGGAGGTGGTAGATAAATAATGGGGTCTGCAAGAGGAGGTGGAGGAGTTGGAGTTGTAGTATGAAATTGTCTTCGCATGTCTACATACATAGACTGTACCAACGCTCTAATAATTTAATCCATAATATCATTAATATTATGAACCTCAGCCTCCAAGGGTTCTATTTTTTTATTATCACCCTCAACGTAAGTAGTCGAGGAATGTGGAAGAACTTTTCTCACTGATACACCTGCCGGATATCCTCGTACATGACCAGGATGATCGGGCTTTCCCAATGTTGCAGATAAAATATCGTGCCTCCTAGCAGCTGTAAATACCCCTTGTGAGCTCGGCTCCTCAAGAGAATCATGTATTAATTAATTGAATATTTCTTTAATGATTTAAATTATATAAAGAAAATAGTTAACTTAAATAAATAAAATAGATGTCTTACAATCCTCTTAACTACGATTCTCGAATCTTCCAAAAGATATTGACCTTTTTTTCCAATTCGAGCTCTCTTCCATTTTTCATATCTAGATGGAGGGGAAGGAGGGGCCACCTCTCCCGACCATGAAGACTCAGTTCGTTGTTTGTGTAATTTTTCTGCCATCACTTTTTTGTCCCATAATGTATTCCCTCCCCGAGATAAACTATTAGTGTATACATTTTTAGATTTGATCTTCTGATGAGATTTCCTTGTTTTCTTTAAATTTAGAATAAGAAATCATTAACAAAACAATAATAAGATCATTTATATAATAAATCTTATAAAAGTTTACATTTCCCTTACCAAAAATGATTATTTTATTCTAATTTCAACAAACTGTCTCTATGTGTCTTCATCTATGAAAGCATATATACGACATGGATGGTCATGACTCCTATGACCAAAAATGAAATCAGATGTGAGGGTTTATTTGAAATCCCTCCATCTCCTGGAATCCATCGATAAGCATTTCTTCCTGACTCCTTGAGTGTCACGAATATCAAATTTCATCTAATAAAAATGAGGATAACATATTATATATACTAGAATCATTTAAAGAAGAGGAAAACAATAGCAAAAGATCTTACCAAAATCATCTCCCACAACTGAGAGATTATCGTTTTTTCCACACTTCTCCATTCAACATACAAAATCATTACTTTCCTCTTAGCCTGAGTGGATACAGAACTCTTAAAATATTTTGCATTTGGACCTCTAGAAATATCATCCTCATCAATCTCAACGAGTATCCTCTAATCCTTCGTACGGACAAGCGATAATTTTGGTAAACATGTGCACCAACATTTACCAACTCTTGAACTCTTTGTAGTAATGGGAGCAGAGAAGGAGAATTGGGTAACATATAGAGGAGCATGTTAATTTTCCTCCCCAAAGGTATGACCAATATTCCCTTCTCCAGAATCATGTGGTTGATCAACTGATTGATCTGTCATTATCCTTCATATCAAAAAAACAAACATTAGTTCACAAATATACAAAATAAAATATTTTAATACTACTGTAATCATAAAATAAAAAATTGAACAAAGTTATGTAATAGTAAACACGGTTAATATGGTAAGCATGTTAGACATTGGTAAAGATGGTAAAGTTAGTCAAGATGGTAAAAATGGTAAACATGGTAAACCTGGTAAACATGGTAATCATGTTAAAGTAATTGTCACTGAAAAAAATAATAGATATATAATTTATGTATTGGAAAACATGATAAAGTAAAATAAATAAATTAATACATGGTAAACAAGGTAAACATGGTAAACTAATTGTCACTAAAAAAAATAATAGATATATAATTAATGTAATGGTAAACATGATAAAGTAAACTAAACAAACATAAAAAAACAAAAACATATACTTATTTCATTTTAATACATGTTTTAATAAATAAAAAACATACAATATCTACCATTTTATGAAAATAATAAATGTAAACAAGGAATAAACAAATGTTACCTATAATTTTAGGAATGTACAAATGGATTGTTTTCTCAAATTCCTTCTTTGTGATCGTTCCTTATGTCACAAACCATGTCTTCAACATGCTCATCATTATGTTCGGTTAATCATTCCATGGAAGTATGGATCTACATAAATCAGCATCTTCATCAAGTTCATCCTCACCAACATATTGTTTTTTACCTTGTAAAACAACATCCCACTGCATATCTGATTGATCTACTACCTAGAAAATTTGTTTTTCATGTTCTTCCATTATAAAAGAATTAGTTGTCTTCCAATATTTTCAGATTAACAACTATCATTCTAAATTCATCGTGTATGACACTATTTTTACCGATAAACCATTTATAGTTAAAAAATGGAACTTTAATTTTAATGTAATCCACCTCCCATATGACTTCAATCTCTCCATAATATGAACTTGATTCAAAAATTGGTTTTTTTACTTAGCACTCAAAAAATGAATTACTTCTGCAAACACCAATACACCACTATTATGAACTATACATCTATTTTCTTGAGCTTTCGTATGAAATTTATAGCCATTAATGTCATAACTGGACCATGTAATCACATTTAAACATGAACCACCCACTATCAATTTCAATTTGTCTGATACATCTGATCTACCAAGCAAGGTCTTTTTAAACCATGACAAAAAATGTTTTGTTGTGCTTATTAGAAATCCACATTTATTTCTTCTTTGGATGACATTGTTTTAACTCATTAATATGCAATATGATATATGGTTGTTAATCAGTTATGTTTTTCAAGATGTATGATTCTAACTTCTTCATCTGTTCACCTGACAAATATTTGACATTTAAGCCATGAATCTCCTTTCCCTCATTATTAACTCATTCATGGAGAGATTTAGGCAAACCATTGTGTTGCGCCGCAGCCAAGTAGTTCATACAAAACACTGCAACCTCCTCAGAAATATACTTTTCCATATTGGAGGATTCATGTTGATATGGATTCTTAACATACCCCTTCAATATTTTCCTATTCCATTCAAAAGGATACATCCAATAATTATATACAAGTCCACAAAGCTTTATTTTTCAAACCAGATGAATCATAAAATGCACAATTATATCAAAATAAGTTGGAGGAAAATACATTTTCATTTGAAAAAGTATTAAAATTTCATTCATTTCCAAAATGTTCAAAGCATTCACATCAATATCCTTATTACAAATAGAATTGAAAAAATAACAAAACATCATTATAGTCTTTCTGACATAGATGGGAAATATTCCACAAAATGCAACTGGAAGATGTTCTTGCATCATGATGTGACAATCATGAGATTTCATACCAATAAAATTCACGTCCTTCAATGAGACAATTTTTTTTACATTTTAAGAATAACCTTGAGGCACTTTGATATAATGAAGACACTAAAAAAAGAAAATTTTCTCCCTCTTAGATAATGTGTGACAAGCTGGGGGAAGAAATGTTCGTCTTCCATTAGGAGTGGGAGGTAACTCCAAACGTATTCCCATTGATAGTATGTCTAATCTTGCATTCAACCAATATTTTGTCTTTCCTTTAATATTTAAAAATATTCTTATCAAACTATCACAAATATTCTTCTCCACGTTCATGACTTCAATATTAGGTTTAACTTCATGATATCTCCAATATGGTAGCTCAAAAAATATTGACCTTATATTTAAAATATGTCAATCATTACAAGGTTTATGTGTCTTTACCAATGTCACATCATGGGTTTTCACCCTCTCAAAATACAGATAATGGGATAATGGTTTTGGAGCAATATCAAATTCATTTGAGCCATTGAATGCCTTTTTTAGTCTTCTATAAGAGTGATCCATAGGTAAAAACTTTCGATGACCCATGTACAATATTCTCCTCCCATGATGAAATTGACAATATGACATATGTTGTTTTCAAATTGAACATGGCTTATGCCATTTAACATTGTATCCAGAAAAATTTCCATATGCTGGGAAGTCATTTATAGTGAACAAAAGCACTACATGCAGTTGAGAATATTCCATTTTATAAGAATCATACACCCTAATACCATCCTCCCATAAAAGTCTCAAATCATCAATCAACGGTGACAAGAATACATCAATATCATTGTCGGGTTTCTTCGGACAAGAGATAATTATACTCAATATGACATATTTTCACTTTATACAAAAAAAGAGAGAGGTTTTAAATTACCAATAAAACATTCCATGAACTATGTGTTCTACTGAGGGTACGGTATGTATTCATTCCATCTGTGCACAACCCTTGTCTGATATTTCTAATTTCATTTACAAATTTAGGATACTACTCATCAATTTTCTTCCATTATGGAAAATCAGCTGGATGATGTATTTTTACATCACATAGTCTCTCATAATCATGCCATCTTAACCTATTTCATCATGTGAATTAGAGAATAAACATTTAAAATGATGAATTATAGGAAGATACCAAAATACATTTGAAGGGATCTTTGTAATCTCTATATCATCCTATGATTTTTCTTTCACATTATACAGTGATATCCCACATTTAGAACACTCTGACAGTAATTCATATTCCTTCCTATATATAATATAGTAATTAGGACAGGCATGTATTTTCTTGTATCCCTATCCCATCAGTCATAATATTTTCTTGGACTTATAATGTGAATCTGGAAGATCATTATCTTTTTAATGAATGACTTTCATCAATTGTAGCATCTCTGTAAAACTTCTGTCACTCCATCCAAGTTTCAACTTCATGTTAATCAATATTAACACCGCCGAAAAAACTGTAAAATCTGTACAACCATCATATAATGGTTTTCCAGAATCACTATATAGTTTCGCAACTGTCGGTTTTATCTCAATTTGTTCTGCTACAATATCGTGAATCATTTCTTCAATTCCATCGGAGTCACCATCTTGCAAATCATCATGATCAGTGACATTACATCGAGTTTCATCATTCCAAATAGAAGGGTTGTAACTCAGAATAAAACCATGACAAATATGATTATATTTTATCTCTCTACTTTTAAACATCTTCATATTCAAACATTTCAGGCATTTACAAAAAATGTCACTACTTGGAACATTTTTTTTAGCAAATTCCAAAAAGGCATCAACACCTTCCTCATATTCATTACTCATTCGATGTACTGTAATCCAACATTGAGACATTATTACCTATAACAAATATCAAAATTATAGATATTTTTAATACAAGAAAAATATATGTTTATATGAAAAAAAAACCTAATTTGAATTTAAAACAATTTTGAAATATAAAAAAAATTTAGGCGTATTTCAAAAAATATGATTGAATATGATTTTAAAAAGAAAATATAGTTATTTATAACAGTTTTAAATTCCATGGAATCAAAGAAAACCATGTGGTGTCCAATGGTTGATAGAAAATTGGAGAAAATTGAGTAAACAAGAGAATCAAATCAAATTTAAAATAAAAACTCAGATGTAGAAAATCACAATGTAAAGCCAATCATCACGGCACAATGGGGTCATGTGAATTACACATATTTGAAAACCACGACATGGAATCCCCCAAAACCCATATTTTCTCATACATGATGACTGGTCAAAATATATATTGTAACGCCCCAACCCTAGTTACCTAGAGTCGGTGCATTATTGTGTAACATTGGCATGATCACAAAGATCAAGTCTCGAAAGACCGATTAGTTTAGTAGCCTTGGAAACACTAGATACATTCAGAAAAATTACATTACATCATAAAGTGAAAAACTACAATAACATGGTCTCCATAGTCCACACTCATATCAACTTCTGACTATCCCCGAAGGTCATTCATAAAATACTTCTTCACGTCCTGGGAAATATTAAAACATTGAAAGGGGTGAGCACAGATACTCAGTAAGGATAACAATATTGTGGAAACTTTCATAAATATACAAAAACATTTAAGGAAATGTATAACTAAAACAAAATCATTTTAAACATGAACTTCAGCGTAATATAGAAAAAGTAAAATAAAATAATTCTATTTACTTATTCACATGGTTATTCTACTAGTCTAATAATCACATTCAATATCAATAACCACTTTCATAATGATGTAATGAATAATGCCAGACTATCATAACCACGTAGCCAAGGCCTTGTGCCAAGAATACAAATAAGATTTTTTCAGGGCCTTGTGCCAAAACACTACATTTTCTCATGAGACCTACCGATGCATCGAGGAGCTATAGCAGTCTCCACCCATCACATACTAAGTCCAATGCATTACTTATATGAAAAGGTTTAAACATATCAAAAACCATAACATAATCATATCACATAAAACATGTATAAAAGAAACATAACATTTTATTCATTTCAATCACAAGATATCAATACAACACATTTATATAATAAAACCATTTTCAATACCAAAATAAAAGAAAAGTAAAAAATGGTATTTATTTTTCATTTAATAAAAAGTTATGGCTTGTAGAAGAAGCTGAAACTCAAATAATGGTCACGGCGGCGGAGAAGTCATTGTCGCCGCATAAGTAAAAAAAACAATCCATTTTTTCATTTAGTAAAATTCTTCGTATAAAAAGAATCTTTTTGAATAAATTTAAAAGTCAAAGGGGTTTATACACCGTATAAAAGAAAGTTGTGTATAAAACAAAATATGCCTCAATTAAAGGAGATTGATATGAAGTACTTTACAAATATCATTTTTTAAATAAAATAGATCTATTATGTGTATTCACTATAATTAAACATAAATAAGGTTCAAATACAAGATTGGACATAATAATATCCTGATATAATTTGAAAGTAGGAGATAAACCCAAAGAACTGAAATTGGGATAAGAAGTTCCCTTACCTCGTGTCCGAATTGACACGACTATTATTTAACCTCCTGAATAATAAACTAGACTTAATTTCTACATGCTTAGGAAACTTTACCAAGTTCATTATTCCTTTTATATTACTTATTACCATGTTATGAACATTATGTAATTATTTAAGTTAATAACGGTCGTTTTGTTGATCTTTAGTACTTGAGTCAAAATTAAACATCTTATAATTACAAGTTATTCATGTGGTAAAATATCTATTATATCCAAAATATATTCATGATGTATATATCATATATATCATTAATATCCAGTATATACATTCATTTATAATATTATATAACATTTAGATGTAAGAAATGAAATGCACCATTCATGGAGACAGTAAGCAGTACATATGCATGAGCACTACTTTCATTTCATTTTCGTATTTAATGGAATGAAATCATAATGATATAAAGGTATATTATAATTCCATAATAATATAATATATAATATAATTTACTCCATCCTTTACACGTCTCACATATGGCATTAACGACTCAAATCACTTTGAGGGGGCGGTAGTCCGCACTTCCTAAAATAAAATTATCACGTTTACCCATAATGTAAATCATAAAGGTATGAAATAAATAAAAAAATACAGAAGCATAATGAAAACATAAAAATAATATATATCATATATAAATATAGTGACATCTTAATGGCCCTCATCAAATGTGTTAAAGGATGATTGAACAATCGTCGTTTCGTGAGGCAGAAATTCGACATCCACAGAAACTGTATGTTCTATAACCATTAGCCGAAGGTCTGTGTAAGTGTAGATCTAATACTTATCCTAAAAATTTCCTAGTATATTGAATATACTGATTTTGTTACAAAAGAAAGTAATAAAAATAGTTTATGGGGTTGGAGAAGCAAAATAACACAAAAGAACATAAGAGAATACATTACCTTAAAATTGGGTAACTCTTTTGGATTTGAGCCAAAGGATTCCTTGGGAAGACTTCTCCCCAAAGTGAGGATTCTAGTAGTAATATAGGGAAGTTGAGAGATTATTTGGGTAGAGTTTGGCTGAGGCAAATGGCTTTTATGATGTGAATAAAGTGGTAGAGGTGGGGGCCTTTTATAAGAGGAGATTAGGGGAACTCTTGGACAGTAATGAAATGTTACATTATTATGAAGTGCTTTTCGGATTTAAAAGGTCCCACAATTGTATATTTCTAGGATAAGGTGATAAGGGATCGAAATATACCCATCCAATAGGTTTTTGACAAGTGTAAGTCTTAGATTTTACACTATCTTTTCATTTTATTTAAATCGTTAATTAATGAGGTAATCGCTGCATCATCATGGTGTCATAAAGAATTTAATTTATTTAATGTCTAAAAATTATAAAAAAATATCATGATGTAGGAAATATTTTTATATTTCCAATTAATATTTTTAGTCTAATATTTAACTTGTATAACCCCATGTAAAAAATTTATTAGTAAAACAAAACATGTTTGTGAAAATTTTATTTTTACTTTAAATAAATGTTATTAATGTCATTTTCATATGCAAGTAGCTCCATGGGGTCTCCATTTTGACCCATGGAATTTCACGGTCGGCCATGACTCATACAATAAGGGTAGGACATGTATCAAGGTAAATTTATATTATTATAACATTATTTTTAACATAAATTACATGAATTACCTTTAATCGCGATTAATAGAACTTAAAAGTTATTATTCACCAAAAATTATTTTAATCCCATTGAACCACATTGTAATTCCTAATGATAATGATGTATGTTGGATTATTGAAATTCAAATCACAGAGGTGGTAAAATTTCATTTAAACAAAAAATCAGTTTTTTAAACTACTACTTAGTGGTTTCACTATTCATAAAAAATCGAGGTTTTTCAGAAAAATACCAAAAATTCACACTAAGATATATTTGATATTCAAAATTCAAAAATTTTGTATATTTTAAAAAATTCAAAACATATTAGTTGAATTAATTAATTTAATAATTAATTCCCGCTGTCACAACAAATATCGTGTTTTTAAGAAACAATATATATCAAATGAATGACAATTGTTTATGTCCAATTTCAAAGTGAAATTAATTCTAATGACCACCCTTGGATAAAATGGTAAAAATATATACTAATTATACTTCAAAACCACTCAATAGTATAATTTATCACTATTAATTATTTTGATTAAAATTTTTTTACTTAAAATTTAGTAATTTTCAGAATTCATCAAAATATAAAAGTTATCCAAAAAGTTCCAAAATTTCACCCTAGGATAAATTCAATATTCCGAATCCAAAAATGAAGTCCACTTTGAAAGACAAAATTTATAAAATTTCAAAAATTAGGTATTACTATTCATAACGGCAAGTTTGATTGGTTGTGGTGTGTGTTAGAACTCGATGTTGCATACAACACACGCTACTGTATTGTTCAAAGAGAAGCGTACCGTGGAAACATTGGGTGTTACATTCTCCCCTACTTCAATAAATTGCATCCGTGCAATTTTAAATTTTTTTTCTAAAATAAAAGGTTCAATGTAGAAAATACATTGGTGGAAAACCCATATCGGAAATAGGGTTAATAAAAATATAACTTTAAAAGAAAGAAAGAGAAGTACAAAGGTCACCCGAGATAGCCCATACTAGGATTCTATGAAAATATGGATATGGAGGAGAAACAAACCATCAAGGTCTGATAGAGAGTTGTAGAAAAAAAGATTAGAATAAAGATAACTACAAGAAAATCACAAACTTGTGATTGGTTAAACGGTCATTAATTCACCAATTGGAAAAGTTAGCCGACAACATTTTTGTTTTAAGTTACGTTTCATAAAGTTGAGAAATTGTTTTAGGATATTTACTAAGAACCTAAGGAAATATACTTACTTGTCATGTAGACTTTAATTCTTTAATAAATTTTTACCACAAACCTATCTTTCACTCTAAAAGGTAATAAAACTCAAAAATAATATATTTATCTTAATCGTACAAGGTTATAAATATTAACACACACCATTTAGATTAGAAAAACTATTTTTTAATAACCAGGGACTTCCTGAAGGCTTGTGGTATGTAATAAAGGGCTATCGCACTATGGTTGTGGGTTTGATTCCTGCAGCTTTGTCTGACGCTATGGGTTATCCCCCGACCTGCAGGTTGTCCTTTTCTTAAAACAATAGTATTATAATATTCCAAAAATAATCTTCAAAAATATTTTAACCTTCAACAATACTATCTAATGTTAAAATTTTATCCATTCCAACCTTTATAGTCATCCAAAATACCTCTGTCCAGACTTTCTCTAAAAGGTCTCTAAATTCCAAAATAAATTCACCATATTTCCCAAACAAAGTAATGTTTCTCTTGTTGTCATATACTAAAAATATGATTACCTTCATCATATTAAAACGTTAAGGAAAACAATAGGTACTGCAGTACAATCCATATATATATCACATTATTCTTATAACCATAATATAGTTCTTGAGTCCAAAAGCACAAATACAATAATTATTCAGCTTTATATGTATTAAAAACATATGCTTGGCCTTGCTCCCTTGGCCTTTTCTGATTCATGTTTACTTGGCGATTAGGGCATTCATTTTCATAATGCCCCATTTCTCTACAATTATAGCATTCAACATTGATAGCCTCTTTCGTTCCCTTGGAATCATGAGCCTGGTGACCTTTTTCTCCACATTTATAACAAACTCCCTTTCCTTGTAGGCAAGTACCGGGGTGATTCTTCCCACAATTATCGCATAATGGAAAATCCTTCATTCCCTTTTTCCCTTTATCTGTCTCTTGTTCCACCATTCTATTCTTCTATTTCTTTACTTTGTTGTCATATGACTTATATAATTCCTTTTCTGTCTTGATAGCACACGAGACTATATCTTCGTATGTTGAGAATGATTGTGATACTAAAGCTTGACAGAGAGATGGGTTTTACCCATCAAAGAAACGATCAATCATACTTCTTGGGTTACGTATATAATCTGCAGCATGCCTTACTAACCATGTAAAGTTAGCCTCATACTTTGGGACATTCTCATCCTCCTTCTGCCACAGACTCAGAAATTGCCTTTCCATATCTTCTCCATGGTCATGCAGAAAGTACATTTCTATGAAAATCTCTTTGAACTCTCTCCATTCCATAATTGATACTTCTTCATCTTCCTTTTTGTTTTGAATCTACGACCACCATTGAACGACATCTCCAGTGAGGTGGTAAACTGCCATGACAACCTTCTCCCTTTCGCTACTCCCCAAGGAATGGAATATTTTCTCTAAGGAGTTTATCCATTGCTCAGCTACTAATGGATTTGTACCCCCATTAAATGTTGGCGGTTTTTGCCTCATGAAGCGGTCTAACATTGATCCTACATGTTGCGGATCAGGGTGCTTCATACGAGTAATGTTATTATTCATAACCTGAGTGAGTTGTCCTAGTATGGTGATAAGTTGATCAGTACCAGTTGTATCTCCAACTCCACTATAATTATCTTGAGCAGGAGAGAAATCCCTACATGGAGTGCGTGCATTGATACGGTTTCCATTCCTCCCATTATGCGCCATTTCTAAACAATGGTATAAACTAGATTAGTTTATGAATCAAAATACATAATTACGAACTTTCAAAACACTTAACATAAATTGAACTGTTTATGTATATAAT
This sequence comes from Viscum album, assembly GCA_963277665.1. NCBI lineage: Eukaryota > Viridiplantae > Streptophyta > Magnoliopsida > Santalales > Viscaceae > Viscum > Viscum album. The sequence goes on along the minus strand of OY728155.1, from coordinate 943,701,664 downwards.
CCATAATCATAAAAAATATTTCTTTGAGGAAGTATATACCCATAACCCTTCATAGTGGTTTTTAACGAAAATGAGAGTTATCTTAGGCATATCCCCCGGGAGTGTCGTAACCAAGAGTGCAACAAGGCCCATTGTCGTGCACCAGTTCCTATTCGAGTCTAGCTCAAAATGGTGTTTTTGAGTTTTACCCCTAGGTAAATCTGTTCCAGATCCACCTCTACCTGCTCGTATCCAGACCGAGATGTATTTCTCGGAAAACTCACAAAATCTACATAATACCAAAATTTTAGGAAGTTCTTCTATACTAATCCTCAAATTTTATCTTATTACTCTATGCTCTAATCAGATTTTATCTAAATCTAGCTTCCAAGGATAGTACTAAACTGTCTCTGATACCAACTGTAACGCCCCGACCCCAGTTACCCAGAGTCGGTGCATTATTGCGTAACATTGGCATAATCACAAAGGTCATGTCTCGAAAGACCAATTAGTTTAGTTGCCTTGGAAACACTAGATACATTCATAAAAGTTACATTAAATCATAAAGTAAATAACTAAAATAATATGGTCTCCATATTCCACACTCATATCAAATTCTGACTATCCCTACCGGTCATTCATAAAATACTTCTTCACATCCTGGAAAATATTAAAACATTGAAAGGGGTGAGCTCAGATGCTCAGTAAGGATAACAATATTGCGGAAGCATTCATAAATAAACATAATCATCTAAGGAAATGTATAACTAAAACAAAAGCATTTTAAATTTGAACTTCTGTTTAATATAGAAAAAGTAAAATGAAATAATTCCATTTACTTATTCACATGGTAATTCTTCTAGTCGAATAATCACATGCAATATCAATAACCACATTCATAATGATGGAATGCATAATGTGAGACTATCATAACCACGTAGCCAAGGCCTCATGCCAAGACTACTAATAAGATTTTGTCAAAGCCCCATGCCAAGACACTAGTTTGTCTCATGAGACCTATCGATGCATCGAGGAGCTATAGCGAGCTCCACCAATCACATACTAAGTCCAATGCATTCCTTATATGAAAAGGTTTAAACATATCATAAACCATAAAATAATCGTATCACATAAAACATTTATAAAGGAAACATAAAATTTCCACATTTCAATCACAAGATATCAATACAACACATTGATATAATAAAACCATTTTCAATACCAAAATAAAAGAAAAGTAAAAATTGGTATTTATTTTTCATTTAAAAAAAAGTTATGGCTTGTAAAGGAAACCGAAACATAAATAATGGTCACGGTGGCAGAGAAGTCATTATCGCTGCATACGTACAACAAAAAAGCAATCCCTTTTTTCATTTAGTAAAGGGCTTCATATAAAAATATTCCTTTTGAATAAATGTAAAAGTCAAAGGGGTGTATACACCGTATAAATAAAGTTGTGTATAAAACAAAATATGCCTCAATGAAAGGAGATTGAGACGAAGTCCCTTACAAAGATCATTTTTTAAATAAAATAGATCTATTATTTGTATTCACTATAAGTACACATAAATAGAAGTACAAATACAAGATAAGACATAATAATATCATGACATAATTTGAAAGTAGGAGATTAACCTAAAGAACGGAAATTGGTTTTAGAAGTTCCCTTACCCCATGTTCGAATTGACTCGACAATTCTTTAACCTCCTGAATAATAAACTAGAGTTAATTTCTACATGCTTAATAACCTTGTTCAAGTTCATTCTTCCTTTTATATCACTTATTACCATGTTATGAACATTATGTAATTATTTAAGTTAATGACGGTCGATTTGTTGATCTTTGGTACTTGAGTAAAAAATAAACTTCTTATAATTACAAGTTGTTCATGTGGTAAAATATCCATTATATCCAGAATTATATTCATGATGTAGATATCATATATATCATATATATCCAGTATATACATTCATTTATAATATTACTTAAACATTTAGAGGTAATAAATGAAATGCACCATTCATGGAGACGGTAAGCCGAACGTACGCATGAACACCAATTTCATTTCTTTTTCATATTTAATGGACTGAAATTATAGTGATATAAAGGAATATTATAGTTCCAGAATAATATCATATATAATATCATTTACTCTATCCTTTACACGTCCCACAGATGGCATTAACGATTCAAATCACTTTGAGGGGGCGATAGTCCGCATTTCCTAAAATGAAATTATCATATTTACCCATAATGGAAATCATAAAGGTATGACATAAATAAAAAATATAGAAGAATAAGGAAACCATAAACATAATATATATCATATATAAATATAGTGACATCTTAATGGCCACCATGAAAGGTGTTAAAAGAAGATTGAACAATCATCGTTTCGTGAGGCAGAAATTCGCCATCCACAAAAACTGTATGTTCTTTAACCATTAGATGAAGGTGTGTGTAAGTGTAGCTCGAATACATCTCATAACAACATCCTAGTATATTTAAGATAATGGTTTTGTTACAAAATAAAGTAATAAAAATATTTTATGGGGTTGGAGAAGTAAAATAATACAAAAGAACAGAAGAGAATACATTACCTTAAAATCGGGTAACTCTTTTTGATTTGAGCCAAAAGATTCCTTGGGAAGAATTCTACCCAAAGTGAGTCTTCTAGGAGTAATAGATGGAAGTTGAGAGAGTTTTTTTGTAGATTTTGGATGAGCCAAATGGCTTTGATGGTGTGAATAAAGTGGTAGAGGTGGGTGCCTTTTATAAGAGGAGAGGAGGGGCACTCTTGGAAAGTAATGAAATGTTACATTATTATGAAGTGATTTTAAGATTTAAAAGGTCCCACAATTGTATATTTAGAGGATAAGGTGATAAGGGTTCGAAATATACCCATACAATAGGTTTTTTACAAGTGTAATTCTTATATTTTACACTATCTTTTCATTTTATTTAAATCGTTAATTAATGAGGTAATCATTGCATCATCATGGTGTAATAAACAATTTAATTTATTTAATGTCTAAAAATTAAAAAAAATATCACGATGTAGGAAATATTTTTAGGTTTCCAATGAATATATATAGTTTAATTATAAACTTGTATAACCCCATGTAAATATTTTTAGTAAAACAACACATGTTTGTGACAATTTTATTTTTATTTTAAATAAAAGTTATTAATGTCATTTTCTTACCCAAGTGACTCCATGGGGTCCCCAAGTTGACCCATAGATTGTCTTGGTCGGCCATGACTCATCTAATAAGGGTAGGACATGTGTCAAGTTAATTTTATATTATTATAACATTATTTTTAATTTAAATTACACTAATTACCTTTAATCGCGATTAATAGAACTTAAAAGTTACTATTCACCAAAAAATATTTTATTCCCATTGAACCACATTTTACTCAATAATTATAATGATGTATGTTGGATTTTTGAAATTCGAATCACAGAGGTGTTAAAATTTCATTTAAACAAAAAATCAGTTTTTTAATCTACCACTTAGTGGTTTCACTATTCATCAAAAATCGAGGTTTTTCAGAAAAATACCAAAAATTCACTCTAAGCTATATTTGATATTCCAAATTCAAAAATGATGTCTATTTCACAAAATTAAAATCATATAATTTTAATTAATTAATTTAATAATTAATTCTCGTTGTCACAACAAATATCATGTTTTTAAGAAACAATATATATCAAAACATTGACAATTGTTTATGTCCAATTTCAAAGTGAAATTAATTATAATGACCACCCTGGGATAAAATGGTAAAAATATATTAGAATTATACTTCAAAAACACTGAATAGTATAATTTATCACTATTAATTATTTTGAATAAAAAAGTTTATTTAATTAAAATTTAGTAATTTTAACTATTCATCAAAATATAAAAGTTATCCGAAAAGTTCCAAAATTTCACCCTAGTCTAAATTCGATATTCCGAATCCAAAAATGTAGTCCATTTTGAATGATCGAATTTATAAAATTTCAAAAATTAGGTATTACTATTCATAATGGCTAGTTTGATTGGTTGTGGTGTGTGTTAGAACTCGAAGTTGCGTACCACACACGCTACTGTCTTATTCAAAGAGAAACGTACCATGGAAACATGGGGTGTTACATTTTTCCCTCCTTCAATAAATTGCATCCGCGTATTTTGAAATTGGTTTTATAAAATAAAATGTTCAATGTAGAAAATACCTTTATGGAAAACCCATATCGGAAGTTGGGTTAATAAAAATATAACTTTAAAAGAAAGAAAGAGAAGTACAAAGGTCACCCGAGATAACCAATACCAGGATTCTATGAAAATATGGATATGGAGGAGAAACAAACCATCAAGGTCTGATGGAGAGTTGTAGAAAATAGGATTAGGAGAAATTTAACTACAAGAAAATCACAAACTTGCGATTGGTTAAAGGGTCATTGATTCTCCAATTGGAAAAGTTAACCGACAACATTTTTGTTTTAAGTTACCTTTCATAAAGTTGAGAAATTTTTTTAGGAGACTTACTAAGAACCTAAGGAAATATACTTACTTGTCATGTGGACTTTCATTCTTTAATAAATTTTTACCACCAACCCATCTTTCACTCCAAAAGGTAATAGAACTCAAGAATATTATATTTATCCTAATCGTACAAGGTTTTAAATATTAACACATACCATTTAGATTAGGAAAACTATTTTTTAATAACCAGGACTTCATGTAGGCTAGTGGTAGGTAATAAAGGCCAATCACACTATGGTTGTGGGTTCGATTCCTACAGCTTTGTCTGACGTTACGGGTTATCCCCCGAACTGCAAGTTGTCCTTTTCCAAAAACAATAGTATTATAATATTCCAAAAATAATCCTCAGAAATGTTTTAACCTTAAACAATACTATCCAAAGTTAACCTTAATCCCTTCCATCCATTATAGTTATCCAAAATACCTCTGTCCAGATTTTCCTTATAAGGTCTCCAAATTCCAAAATCAATTCTTCAGATTCCTCAAACAAAGTAAAGTTTCTCTTATTGTCATATAAAACATTATTCTTATAACCATAATATAGTTCTTGATTCCAAAAGCTCAAATAAAATAATTATTCAACTTTATCTGTAGTAACAACATAAGCTTGGTCTTGCTCTCTTGGCCTTTTCTGAGGTAAGTTTCCTTGGCCCTTAGGGAATTAATTTGAATTATGCCCCATTTCACTACAATTGTAGCATTCAACATTGATATCCTCTTTCTTTCCCTTGCAATCACGAGCCTGATGACGTTTTTCTCCACATTTATAACAAACTCCCATTTCCTTTAGGTAAGTATCGGGGTGATTCTCACCACCATTATCTCATATTAGAAAACCCTTCTTTCCCATTTTCCCTTTATCTGTCTCTTTTTCCACTTTTCTCTTCTCCTCTTGCTTTACTTTGTTGTCATAGGACTTAGAGAATTTCTTTTTCTATCTTGATAGAACACGAGACTATATCTTCGTATGTTGAGAAAGATTGTGATACTAAATCTCGACGGAGAGATGGGTTTAACCCATCAAAGAAACGATCAATCATACTTCTTGGGTTATGTATATAATCTGCAGCATGTCTTGCTAAACTTGTAAAGTTAGTCTCATACTTTGCGACATTCTCATCCTCCTTCTGCCTTAGACTCACAAATTTCCTTTCCATATCTGCTCGATGGTCATGTGGAATGTATTTTTCTATGAAAAGCTCTTTTAAATCTCTCCATTCCATACTTGATACTTCTTCATATTCCTTTGTGTTTTGAATCAGCGACCACCATTTATCAGCATCTCTAGTGAGGTGGTAAACTGCCATGACAACAATCTCCCTTTCGCTACTCCTCAAGGCATGGAATATTTTCTCTAAGGAGTTTATCCATTGCTCATCTACTAATGGATTTTTACCCCCATTAAATGATGGCGATTGTTTCCTCATGAAGCGGTCTAACATTGATCCTCCATGTTGCAGATCAGGGTGCTCCACACGAGTAAGGTAATTATTTATAACCTGATTGAGTTCTCCCAGTATGGTGATAAGTTGATCAGCACTAGTTTTATCTACAACTACACTATAATTATCTTGACCAAAAGTGAAATCCCTACATGGAGTGCGTGCATTGATATTGTTTCCATTCCTCCCACTTGGCGCCATTTCTTAACAATGTCATAAACTATATTAGTTTATGAATCAAAATACATAATTACAAACTTTCAAAACACTTAACATAAATTGTACTATTTATGGATATAATCCATAATCATAAAAAAAATCTTTGAGAAAGTATATACTAATAACCCTTCATAGTGGTTTGTAAAGAAAATGAGAATTATCTTAAGCATATCTCCCAGGAGTGTCGTAACCAAGAGTGCAGCAAGGCCCGTTGTCGTGCACCGACTCCCGTTTGAGTCTAGCTCAAAGTGGTGTTTTTGGGTTTTACCCCTAGTTACATCTGTGCCAGAGCCTCCTCTACCTACATGTATCCATACAGGGAGGTATTGCTCGGAAAACTCACAAAATCTATATAATACCAAAATTCAAGGAAATTATTCTATACTAACACTCAAATTTTATCTTAGGTCTATGTGCTCTAATCGGAGTTTATCTAAATATAGCTTCCAAGGGTAGTACTAAACTGCTTCTGATACCAACTGTAACGCCCCGACCCTAGTTACCCAGAGTCGGTGCATTATTGCGTAACATTGGCATGATTATAATGATCATGTCTCAAAAGACCGATTATTTTAGTATCCTTGGAAACACAATATACATTCATAAATGTTACATTAAATCATAAAGTGAAAAACTAAAATAACATGGTCTCCATAGTCCACACTCATATCATCTTCTGACTATCCCTACAGGTCATTCATAAAATACTTCTTCACATCCTGGAAAATATTAAAACATTGAAAGGGGTGAGCTCAGATGCTCAGTAAGGATAACAATATTGCGGAAGCTTTCATAAATAAACATAAACATTTAAGGTAATGTATAACTAAAAAATGCTTTTAAACTTGAACTTTTGTGTAATATGGAAAAAGTAAAATGAAATCATTCCATTTACTTATTCACATGGTTATTCTACTATTCGAATAATCACATGAAATATCAATAACCACTTTCATAATGATGGAATGTATAATGACATACTATCATAAACACGTAACCAAGGCCTCGTGCCAAGACTACAAATAAGATTTTGTCAAGGCCTCATTCCAAGACACTAGTTTGTCTCATGAGACCTACTGATGAATAGAGGAGCTATATTGGGATCCACCCATCACATACTAAGTCCAATGCATTCCTTATATGAAAAGGTTTAAACATATCATAAACCATAACATAATCGTATCACATAAAACATGTATAAAAGAAACAAACCATTTCCACATTTCAATCACAAGTTAACAATACATCACATTGATATAATAAAACCATTTTCAATACTAAAATAAAGGAAAAGTAAAATATTGGTATTTACTTTTCATTTTAAAAAAAGTTATGACTTGTAGAGGAAGCCGAAACTCAAATAATAGTCACGGCGGTGGAGAAGTCATTGTCGCCGCATACGTACGAAAAAAACAACCCCTTTTTTATTTATTAAAATTCTTCGTATAAAAAAATTCATTTTAAATAAATGTAAAAGTCAAAGGGGTTTATACACCGTATAAAAGAAAGTTGTATATAAAACAAAATATTCCTCAATGAAAGGAGATTGAGATGGAGTCCCTTACAAAGATAATTTTTTAAATAAAATAGATCTATTATGTGTATTCACTATAAGTAAAAATAAAGAAAGTAAGAATACAAGATAATACATAATAATATCATGACATAATTTGAAAGTAGGAGATTAACCCATAGAACGGAAATTGGGTTAAGAAGATCCCTTAACTCATGTCCGAATTGACTCGACCATTATTTAACCTCATGAATAATAAACTAGAGTTAATTTCCACATGATTATGACCTTTTTCAAGATCATTATTCCTTTTATATCACTTATTACCATGTTATGAACATTATGTAATTATTTAAGTTAATAACGACTGTTTTGTTGATCTTTGGTACTTGAGTCAAAAATAAACTTCTTATAATTACAAGTTGTTCATATGGTAAAATATACATTATATACAGAATTATATTAATGATGTAGATATCATATATATCATATATATCTAGTATATACAATCATTTATAATATTACATAACATTTAGAGGTAAGAAATGAAATGCACCATTCATGGAGACGGTAAGCCGTACGTACACATGAACACTACTATCATTTCTTTTTCATATTTAATGGAATGAAATAATAATGATATAAAGTAATATTATAATTCCATAATAATATCATATATAATATTATTTACTCCAGCCTTTACACGTCCCACATATGGCATTAACGATTCAAACCACTTTGAGGGGGCGGTAGTCCGCACTTCCTAAAATGAACTTATCACGTTTACTCATAATGAAAATCATAAAGGTATCAAATAAATAAAAAATAGAGAATCACAAGGAAAACATAAACATAATATATATCATATATAAATATAGTGACATCTTAATGGCCAACATGAAAGGTGCTAAAGGAAGATTGAACAATCATCGTTTCGTGAGCCAGAAATTCAGCATCCACAAAAACTGTATGTTCTTTAAACATTAGATGAAGGTGTGTGTAAGTGTATCTCGAATAATTCTCATAAAAAAAATCCTAGTATATTTAAGATACTGGTGTTGTCAAAAAATAAAGGAGTAAGAATATTTTAAGGGGTTGGAGAAGCAAAATAAAACAAAATAACATAAGATAATACATTACCTTAAAATCGGGTAACTCATTTTGATTTGAGCCAATGGAATCCTTGGGAATACTTCTACCCAAATTGATGATTCTAGGAGTATGAGAGGGAAGTTGAGAGTGTATTTTGGTAGAGGTTGTCCGAGCCAAATGGCTTTGATGGTGTGAATAAAGTGGTAGATGTGGGGGCCTTTTATAAGAGGAGAGGAGGGGCACTTTTGGAATGTAATGAAATGTTACATTATTATGAAGTGATTTTCAGATTTCAGAGGTCCGAAAATTCTATATTTCGAAGCTAAGGTGATAAGGGTTCGAAATATACCCATCCAATAGGTTTTTTACAAGTGTAATTTTTATATTTTACACTATCTTTTCATTTTATATAAATCGTTAATTAATGAGGTAATCGCTGCATCATCATGGTGTCATATAAAAATTTAATTTATTTAATGTCTAAAAATTATAAAAAAACTATCATGATGTAGAAAATATTTTTTATTTCCAGTGAATATTTATAGTCGAATGTTTAACCTGTATAAACCCATGTAAAAATTGTTTTAGTAAAACAACACATGTTTGTGACTATTTTATTTTCACTTTAAATAAAAGTTATTAATGTCATTTTATTACCCAAGTGGCTCCATGGGGTGACCAAATTGACCCATGGATTGTCTTGATCGGCCATGAATCATCCAATAAGGGTAGGAAACGTGTCATGTTAATTTTATATTATTATAACATTATTTTTAACTTAAATGACACTAATTACCATTAATCGCGATTAAAAGAACTTAAAAGTTAGAATTTACCAAAAATTATTTTAATCCCATTGAACCAAATTTTACTTCCTAATGATAATTATTTATGTTGGATTTTTAAAATTTAAATCATAGAGGTGGTAAAATTTCATTTAAACAAAAAAAATAGTTTTTTAAACTACCACTTAGTGGTTTCACTATTCATCAAAAATCGAGGTTTTTCAGAAAAATACCAAAACTTCACTCTAAGATATATTTGATATTCCAAATTCAAAAATAATGTATATTTCAAAAAATTAAAAACATATAAGTTGAATCAATTAATTTAATAATTAATTCCCACTGTCACAACAAATATCGTGTTTTTAAGAAACAATATATATCAAAATATTGACAATTGTTTATGTCCAATTTCAAAGTGAAATTAATTCTAATGACCACCCTTTGATAAAATGGTAAAAATATATTCTAGTTATACTTCAACAAAACTCAATAGTATAATTTATCACTATTAAATATTTTTATTTAATAAGTTTTTTTAATTAAAATTTACTAATTTTAACTATTCATCAAAATATAAAAGTTATCCGAAATGTTCCAAAATTTCACCCTAGGATAAATTCGATATTCCGAATCCAAAAATGAAGTCCATTTTTAAAGATAAAATTTATAATATTTCAAAAAGTAGGTATTACTATTCATAACAACTAGTTTGATTTGTTGTTGTGTGTGTTAGAACTCGTTGTTGTGTACAACACACACTACTGTATTATTCAAAGAGCAGCGTACCGTGGAAACATGGGGTGTTACATTCTCCCCTCCTTCAATAAATTATGTCCGCTCAATTTGAAATTGTTTTTCTAAAATAAAAGGTTCAATGTAGAAAATACATTTGTGGAAAACCCATATCAGAAATAGGGTTAATAAAAATATAACTTTAAAAGAAAGAAAGAGAAGTACAAAGGTCACCCGAGATAGCCCATACTAGGATTATATGAAAATATGGATCTGGAGGAGAAAAAAACCATCATGGTCTGATGGAGAGTTGTAGAAAATAGGATTAAGAGAAAGTTAACTATAAGAAAATCACAAACTTGTGATTGTTTAAATGGTCATTGATTCCCTAATTGGAAAAGTTAACCGACAACATTTTTGTTTTATGTTACCTTTCATAAAATTGGGAATTTTTTTAGGAGATTTACTAAGAACTTAAGGAAATATAATTACTTGTCATGTAGACTTTTATTCTTTAATAAATCTCTACCACAAACCCATCTTTCACTCCAAAAGGTAATAGAACTCAAAAATATTATATTTATCATAATCGTACATGGTTCTAAATATTAACACATACCATTTAGATTAGGAAAACTATTTTTTAATAAACAAGGACTTCCTGTAGGCTGGTGGTAGGTAATAAAGGCCTATTACACTATGGTTGTGGGTTTGATTCCTATAGCTTTGTCCGACGCTACGGGTTATCCCCCAACCTACATGTTGTCCTTTTCCTTAAACAATAGTATTATAATATTCCACAAATAATCTTTAGAAATGTTTTAACCATAAAAATACTATCCAAAGTTAAACATAATCCATTCCAACCTTTATAGTTATCCAAAATACCTCTGTCAAGACTTTCTCTAAATGGTCTCTAAATTCCAAAATCAATTAATCAGATTCCCCAAACATAGTAAAGTATCTCTTGTTTTCATATACTAAAAATATGATTACCTTCATCATATTAAAATGTTAATGAAAACAATAAGTACTGAAGTAAAATCCATATATATATCACATTATTCATATAACCATAATATAGTTCTTGAGTCCAAAAGCACAAATAAAATAATTATTCAACTTTATTTGTAGTAATAGCATAAGCTTGGCCTTTCTCCCTTGGCCTTTTCTGAGGTAAGTTTCCTTGGCACTTAGGGCATTCATTTGCATAATTACCCATTTCTCTACAATTATAGCATTCAACATTGATATCCTCTTTCTTTCCCATGCAATCACAATCCTGGTTACCTTTTTCTCCACATTTATAACAAACTTGCATTAATTTTAGGCAAGTAGTGGGGTGATTCTTCCCACAATTATCGCATAATTGAAAATCCTTCTTTCCCTTTTTCCCTTTATATGTATCTTGTTCCACCGTTCTCTTCTTCTCTTACTTTACTTTGTTGTCATATGACTTAGATAATTCCTTTTCTGTCTTGATAGCACACGAGACTATATCTTCGTATGTTGAGAAATATTGTGATACTAAAGCTCGACAGAGATATGGGTTTAACCCATCAAAGAAACGACCAATATTACTTCTTGGGTTACTTATATAATCTACAGCATGTCTTTCTAACCTTGTAAGGTTAGCCTCATACTTTGCGACATTCTCATCCTCCTTCTGCCTCAGACTCAGAAATGGCCTTTACATATCTTCTCGATGGTCATGTGGAAGGTATTTTTCTAAGAAAACCTCTTTTAACTCTCTCCATTCCATAATTGATACTTATTTATCTTCCTTTGTGTTTTGAATCAGCAACCACCATTGATCATCATCTCCCGTGAGGTGGTAAACTGCCGTGACAACTTTCTCCCTTTTGCTACTCGCCAAGGCATGGAATATTTTCTCTAAAGAGTTTATCCATTGCTCAGCTAGTAATGGATTTGTACCCCCATTAAATGTTGTCGGTTGTTGGCTCATGAAGCGGTCTAACATTGATCCTCCACGTTGAGGATCAGGGTGCTCCATACGAGTAAGGTTATTATTCATATCCTAAGTGAGTTGTCCCAGTATGGTGATAATTTTATCAGCACCAGTTGTATCTCCAACTCCACTATAATTATCTTAAGAAGGAGGGAAATCCCTATATGGAGTGAGTTCATTGATACGATTTCCATTCCTCCCACTAGGCACCATTTCTAAACAATGGAATAAACTAGATTAGTTTATAAATCAAAATAAATAATTACAAACATTCAAAACACTTAACATAAATTGAACTATTTATGGATATAATCCATAATAATAAAAATCTTTTCTTTGAAAAAGTATATACTCATAACCCTTCATAGTGGTTTGTAAATAAAACAAGAATTATCCTAAGAATATCCCATGGGAGTGTCGTAACCAAGAGTGGAGCAAGGCCCGTTGTCATGCACCAGTTCCCATTCAATTCTAGCTCAAAGTGGTGTCTTCAGGTTTTACCCCTAGGTACATCTGTGCCAGAGCCACCTCTACCTGCTCGTATCCAGTCATGGATGTATTTCTCAAAAAACTCAAAAATCTCTATAATACCAAAATTCTAGGAAGTTATTCTATATTAATCCTCAAATTTTCTCTTATGTCTATGTTCTATAATCAGAGATTATTTAAATCTAGCTTCCAAGGTTAGTACTGAACTCCCTCTGATACCAACTGTAATGCCCCGACCCCAGTTACCCAGAGTTGGTGCATTATTGCGTAACATTGGCATGATCACAAAGATCAAGTCTCAAAAGACAGATAAGTTTAGTAGCCTTAGAAACACTATATTCATTCATAAAAGTTACATTACATCATAAAGTGAAAAACTACAATAACATGGTCGCCATAGTCCACACTCATATCAACTTCTGACTATCTCTGTAGGTCATTCATAAAATACTTCTTCACATCCTGGAAAATATTAAAACATTGAAAGGGGTGAGCTTAGATTCTCAGTAAGAATAACAATATTTCGGAAGATTTGATAAATAAATATAAACATTTAAGGCAATGTATAACTAAAACAAAAGCCTTTTAAACATGAACTTCCACGTAATATGGCAAAAGTAAAATAAAATAACTCCATTTACTTATTCACATGGTTATTCTACTAGTTGAATAGTCACATGCAATATCAATAACCACTTTCATAATGATGGAATGCATAATGTCATTCTATCATAACCACATAGCCAAGGACTCGTGCGAAGACTACAAATAATATTTTTTCAAGGCCTCGTTCCAAGACACTAGTTTTTCTCATGAGACCTACTGATGCATCGAGGAGCTATAGCAGGCTCAACCCGTCACATACTAAGTCCAATGCATTCCTTATATGAAAAGGTTTAAACATATCATAAACCATAACATAATCGTATCACATAAAGCATGTATAAATAAAACATAACATTTCCACATTTCAATCACAAGATATATAAACAACACATTGATATAAAAATACCATTTTCAATACCAAAATAAAAGAAAAGTAAAAATTGTTATTTATTTTTCATTTAAAAAAAAGTTATGGCTTGTAGAGGAAGCCAAAACTCAAATAATGGTCACGGCGGTGGAGAAGTCGTTGTCACCGCATACGTATGACAGAAAAAACAATCCATTTTTTCATTTAGTAAACTCTTCATTTAAAAAGATAACTTTTGAATAAATGTAAAAGTCAAAGGGGTTTATACACCGTATAAAAGAAAGTTGTGTATAAAACAAAATATGCCCCAATGAAAGGAGATTGAGACGAAGTCCCTTACAAAGATCATTTTTAAATAAAATAGATCTATTATGTGTATTCACTATAAGTACACATAAATAAAGTACAAATACAAGATATGACATAATAATATCATGACATAATTTGAATGTAGGAGATTAACCCAAAGAATGGAAATTGGGTTAAGAAGTTCCCTTACCTCTTGTCCGAATTGACTCGACCATTCTTTAAACATCTTGAATAATAAACTAAAGATAATTTCTACATTCATAAGAACCCTTTTCAAGTTCATTATTCATTTTATATCACTTATTACCATGTTATGAACATTATTTAATTATTTAAGTTAATAACGGTCATTTTGTCGATCTTTGGTACTTGAGGCCAAAATAAACTTCTTATAATTACAAGTTGTTCATGTGGTAAAATATCGATTATATTCATAATTATATTCATGATGTAGATATCATATATATCATATATATCCAGTATAAAAATTCATTTATAATATTACATAACATTTAGAGGTATGAAATGAAGTGCACCATTCAGGGAGACGGTAAGCCGTACGTACGCATGAACACTAATTTCATTTCATTTTCTTATTTAATGGTATGAAATCATAATGATATAAAATAATATTATAATTCCAGAATAATATCATATATAATACCATTTAATCCATCCTTTACACATCCCACATATGGCATTAATGATTCAAATCACTTTGAGGGGGAGGTAGTCCGCACTTCCTAAAATGAAATTATCACGTTCACCCATAATGGAAATCATAAAGGCATTCCATAAATAAAAATACAGAAGCATAAGGAAAACATAAAAATATTATATATCATATATAAATATAGTGACATCTTATGGGCCACCATGAAAGGTGTTAAAAGAAGATTGAACAATCATCATTTCATGAGGCAGAAATTCGCCATCCACAGAAACAGTATGTTCTTTAACCATTAGACGAAGCTGTGTGTAGGTTTAGCTCTAATACTTCTCATTAAAACATCCTAGTATATTGAAGATACTGGTGTTGTTACAAAAAAAGTAATAAAAAGATTTTAGGGGTTGGATAAGCAAAACAAAACAAAAGAACATAAGATAATACATTACCTTAAAATCGGGTAACTCTTTTTGATTTGAGCCAAAGGATTCCTTGGGAAGGCATATACCAAATGTGAGTCTTTTAGGAGTAATAGAGGGAAGTTGAGAGAGTATTTGGGCAGAGTTTGGCTGAGCCAAATGGCTTTTATGGTGTGAATAAAGTGGTAGAGGTGGGCGCCTTTTATAAGAGGAGAGGAGGGGAACTCTTGGAAATTAATGAAATGTTACATTATTATGAAGTGATTTTCGGATTTTAAAGGTCCCACAATTATATATTTCGAGGATAAGGTGATAAGGGTTTGAAATATACCCATCCAATAGGTTTTTTAAAAGTTTAATTCTTATATTTTACACTATCTTTTTATTTTATTTAAATCGTTAATTAATGAGGTAATCGCTTCATCATCATGGTGTTATAAAAAATTTAATTTATTTAATGTCTAAAAATTATAAAAAAATATCATGATGTAGGAAATCATTTTATATTTCCAATAAATATTTATATATTAAAAGTTAACTTGTATAACCCCATTTAAAAATTGTTTTAGTAAAACAACACATGTTTGTGACAATTTTATTTTTACTTTAAATAAAAGTTATTAATGTCATTTTGTTACCCAAGTGGATCCATGGGGTCTCCAAGTTGACCCATGGATTGTCTTGGTCGGACATTACTCATCCTATAAGTTTAGGACACGTTTCAAGTAAATTTTATATTATTATAACATTATTTTTAACTTAAATTACTCTAATTACCTTTAATCGTGATTAATAGAACTTAAAAGTTACTATTCACCAAAAATTATTTTTATCCCATTGAACCACATTTTACATCCTAATGATAATGATGTATGTTGTATTTTTGAAATTAAAATCATAGAGGCGGTAAAATTTCATTTAAACAAAAAATCAGTTTTTTAAACTACCACTTAGTGGTTTCACTATTAATCAAAAATCGAGGTTTTTCATAAAAATACCAAAAAATTTACTGTAAGAAATATTTGATATTCCAAATTCAAAAATGATGTATATTTCACAAAATTAAAAACATATAATTTTAATTAATAAATTTAATAAATAATTCCCGCTGTCACAACAAATATCGTGTTTTTAAGAAACAATATATATCATAAGATTGACAATTTTTTATGTCCAATTTCAAAGTGAAATCAATTATAGTGACCACCCCCAGATGAAATGGTAAATATATATTCTAATTATAATTCAAAACCACTCAATATTATAATTTATCCCTATTAATAATTTTGATTAAAAAAGTTGTTTTAATTAAAATTTAGTAATTTTAACTATTCATTAAAATATAAAAGTTATCCAAAAAGTTCAAAAATTTCACCCTAGGATAAATTCGATATTCCGAATCCAAAAATAAAGTCCATTTTGAATGATCAAATTTATAAGATTTAAAAATGTAGGTATTACTATTCATAACAGCTAGATTGATAGGTTGTGGTGTGTGTTAGAACTCGAAGTTGCGTACAACACACGCTTCTGTATTATTCAAAGAGAAGTGTACCGTGGATACTTGGGGTGTTACATATATAACCAAATTGAATTATATTGTAACACTAATATCCATGATACAATACAATCATCAAGTCATAATCTCACAAACCATGATGCAATAGTCAATCCCAACAGACCCTTATCTCCCACCAATTGGATACCCCCTAGACACCACCACCCCCCTTGGATAGCCCCCACCCCCTGGACACCACCCCCACCCCCTTGGACACCCCCCTAGATACCACCACTCCATTGGATAGCCCCCCCACCCTAGAGACAACAACCCCACCACCTTGGAAACCCCTTGAACACCCCCCCCCCCCATGGACAAACCGCACCCCTGGACACCACCCCCACCTCCTTGGACACCCCTTGGACACCTCCACACCCTTGGATATCCCCCCACCCCTCAGGACACCACCCCAACCCCCCCTGGACAACCCCCCTGGACACCCCCACCCCTCCTGGACACCCCCACCCCTCCTGGACACCACCACCCACCTCCTACCCCCTTGGACACCCCCAAACCTCTGGACAGCCCCCCCCCAGACAACCCTCAAACCCTCTGGACAGGCCCCCACCCCGTTAAAAACTACCCCCACCTCCATAGACACCCTGGACACCCCCCAACCCTCTAGACAGCCCCACGAACCCTCTGTACACCACCCCCACCACCTTGGCACCCCCGGGACAACACCACCCCCATGGATAGCCCCCACCCCTCTGGGCATCCCCCCACCCCATGGACCGCCCCCACCCCTCTAGACAGCACCCCACCCCATTAAACACCCCACCCCTCCTAGACACCACCCTAAACCCCAACCCCCTTGGACATCCTAACCATCTGGACAACCCCCACCCCTCGGACAACCCCCAAACCCTCTAGATAGGCACTCACCCCCTTGAAATGCCCCCACCCCCTTGGATAGCCCCCCCCCACCCCCTTCGTCACTTCAACCCCCTTGGACCCCCCCCCCCCATACACATGTGGACTACTCCCCCCACCTCCATGGACACCCTGGATAGCCCCAAACCCTTTAGATAACCCCCAACCCCCAGGACCACCCCAAACCTCTGGACATCCCCCGGAACCATAGGATTTTAACCTCAAGCTACTATTTTTGGCATATCTAGGGATTTTAACCACAAGATACTAGTTTTTGTATCATTCCATTATTCAAAATGAGAACCCTGAACTGTATATCCTACTAGTCGAAAATGTTCTATTGTTCAATGAATCAGGTTTTAATATCATATTAAGAATTATAATAGTCCATGAGAATAAGAAACTTAAATTGTTTATAGAACAAAAAAAAGTGATACCCAAAATAGAAACAACCATGGATCCAAAACAAACATTCCACAATGAAAACCCATATATACTTATAAAATAAATCACACCAGTATACGGAATGTGTGTATCACTATAACGACCCATACTTTACATACATTGCTAATAATTCAAAATTGAAGTACACTTATTACATCATATAACAAAACCATGAAAGTACCCTATAGGTATAGTGGCTTTAGAAACTGGGAAACATAAACAACTGGTTCATAAATCATCTACGTTGTCTCCCATTTATTTCATCATATTTAGAGTCCCTTTTTTGAATATCCTACTTAATAATCTTCTTCTTGACCTGGGGAATGAAAACATACAAAAGGGTGATCTCAAATGCTCAGTAAGGGTAAACAAAAGAAATATCAATCATATCATATTCATAAGAACATATCATTTTAGAAATCTTAACCTACAAAAGAGATCATAATTTCATAACATGGGATAAATCATAGTAGTGAAATGTAATCCCAATAATCATAACTTAAAACATGAAACTTTGTGGCATACACACATAATCATAGAGAATAATTTTTTAGTAGTCAAGACTCATTTCCATGACTATCTTAGCGGAGAAAGTCCATTTCTGAACCGAGTTCACTCCTCGTTTCAGTCCTATTTTACTGAATCGGTTTAACCTACCATTCCAGCCATGTCTATCTCAAGAGATATAAATCTTTACCCAATGCATTGGAGGGAGATATAGGTCCCACCGATCTCATAATGATACCATTCTTATGTGTTCCACAAAATCAAAAATCATACATCATTGCATAACCCATGTAATAAAAATGGGATTCTTAAACATCGTGACATCATAAAACAATTCATATAATATAAAGTAATTCATAAAAATAATTCCATTACAACATAGTCAAATCAATGTAATAATAGGGATAGAAACAGAACCCTATATTATCTTAGATAGAAAATAATTTTGATAAAACACTTGAACTCCATCCTTGAGGAAAATATCCTTTCTACTTCATTATTATTTTTCCTTTCATAACATGTAATACAATTTTAAACTAAAAGAATTTGATTAAAAATAAACATGAAAACTTGTAAAGATAGCTTCTTGGAAATAATGTTTTAAAAATCCATTCATGCCGTATAAGTTAAAAAAACCATTCTTCTCGTACTTATGTTGGAAAAGTCAAAACGTAACTCGTACAAAAAATGACAAAAGATTCCTTTCATATATTTTACTAAAAACTCACCAAAGGTTAAAATTGGATTTAAAAAATTGTATGAAGATATAAATAATATTACATATTGAGGATACATGGATGTGGATGATAAATATTCCCCAGTAAATTATGAAGTATAAACAATCTGGGATAAAAATTGAGATTGCGAGATTGTCCTTTACCTTAGGTCTGATTTGCTTCGTAAGTGTCCAAAACTCTTGTATAATGATTTAAATAATGTCATTGACTTATTCCAGAATCATACTCATTGTTATGATGTCATATATGGCCATATTCTTAGCTTCTTATTAATAATATTTCATTGCTACTTGTTATTCGGGTGTTTATTACTTTTTGTTCTTATGCGTGTTTTGTCGAATAAATTCTTATTCTTTTCTTTAGGTTGTATATAACTCATTTAAAGAATAGTATTATTGTAATATATATAATATTCATTCATTCAATTCATTTATATAATCATTATTCAATAAAGATCATGTAGAATGAGTCGCATCACATCGTGGAGATGGTATTCCGTACGTACCCACGAGCGATGATATCATTCCCATGATCATGGAATTGTATTGGAGTGTATGTAAACTAATTCAGAATCAATATCACTTTACAATAATCATATATAGTTATTATTTACACCATTATACCCATCCAAGTAAGGTGGTGGTGGAAAATAGATTACACCACGGCGTGGAGACTGTATTCCGTACGTACGCACGTGCGATGATTTCATTTTCCGTAGGATGGATAGATGGTGAAATAGGGTTGTTTTATACTTATAATAACATAATAGTATATGATTGATACTGATGTTATTACTTCATAATGAAAAAACTAAAGAAGAATAAGTGTAAAAGAAATAAAGTTGAAGGAATCGGTAACCGACATTACCTCTTCTTTGAAGCGCCTCTTTGAGACCTCCTCTTAGGGCACTAAAATTGGTCTTTGAAGAATACCAGGACCTCTAGGATGTTTCTAGGGAAGTGGAGAAGAGAATGTTTCATGGTTTGGTCGATCTTGAAGGCTCAATGTGGTGTGAGGAAGAGAGGGAGGATGTGCCCTTTTATATGGGAGGAGAGGGGAACCTTAGGAAAAAATAAAAAATATTATTTTATTATAAAGTCATATTCGGTTTTTAATAACTCCAAATAGATTTATTTAGAAGCTTCGGTGGGGATGGGTCGAAATACTCTCATCCAATATAATTTAGTCAAGTTTAGGTATCTATTTTAACCTTATCATTTATATTTAACTTAAAGTTAGATAATTTACCTTTTACCGTGTCTTCTTGTTTTCTTACACTATAAGGTTAATAAACATACGATAACAAGCCAAAAGAACCCCAAATTGTATATTATTAATATATATAACCTTATCTATGTCATTAGGCTGAACCTTATATTTTTAAGAATAAAATAACAATTAATAATATAATATTCGTTTTAAAAACTATTTTATGTCAATTTTGACACTATTTGGTAATTGATTTTTGTGAAAATCAGAACAGAAATATTAGTTCTAAAAAAGTTACTTAAATAAATATTAACATGTCATATTAACATAGAAAATTATTTTAATTCATAAAAAGTCTAAAATTACATTTATGTGGGTATTTATAACATCAATTATGTCAATATTTCATTAATAAGATAATTATTGCATCATCATTGTGTCGTAAATAAATTAAATTATTTATTGTCTAAAAATTACAAATAAAATACGATTATGTAGGAAATCTTTTTATATTTCTAATTAATATTTCTAGTCGATTTTATCTTACGTATAACCCTATATTAAAAATTATTTAGTTAATAAACTTTGATTTTAACTATTTTCTCCCATCTTTAAATAAATTAATAATAAATGTACTAATCTAATCCAAGTTGGCCTAAATGGTCATATTTTATTCCTAAGGTTGTTTTTGGTCGAATTAAACTTATCCAATAGAATTAGGACATGTGTTAGGGTAATAAAAATAACATTTTTACCCTTAATTACCCAATTTACTTTGAACCACGGTAAAAAAAGTAAAAAGTTACTATTCACCAAAAATTATTTTTATCAAATTGAACCAAATTTTAGTCCTTGATATTAACCGTGTCTTTTATATTTTTGAAATTCCACTCACAGAAGCGGTAAAATTATGTTTTATGTAAATTTTCAAATTCTAATAGGAGGTGGGTAAAAGACGGTGAAAAGTTAAATAAAATTTTTATATATCTAAAATTATTATAAAATGACTCCAATGAATTGAATTGAACATATATAGGTATTATGTATCAATTTTGACCTAAAATAAATTTAAATAAAATAAATAATTATTCAAATAAAAAGTCGGTTTTTAAATAGTAACCCAGTGTTTTCACTATTCATCAATAATTGAAAGTTTTTAGAAAAATACCAAAATTTCACCCTAGTCAAATTTAGATATTCTGAATCCAAAAATGAAGTCCATTTTGATAAATATAATTTACAAAATTTCAAAAAGTGGGTATTACTTTTCATAATGGCTAGTTTTAGTAATATTTTAATAGCATATCGTTTTTTAGTGAAACTCGGTATTGCGTATGATGCAAGCTATTGAGGAAGGTCGCGATTGTGTGTAAAGAAAGACAAGATAGTGTTGTGTGTAGTGAATGATTCCTTTGATTATTTATATAACATAAAAACAAAATATTTCTCATAAAAGTATCGGGTGATACATTCTACCCCCCTTAAAATGAATTTCGCCCTCGAAATTTGTCACTTTGTAACAAACAGATAAGGATACCTCTCCCTAATCATATCTTCAAGTTCCCATATAGCTTCTTCAAATTGGTGGTTCCTCCATAAAACATTCACCAAGTGAGTGGTCTTGTTCCGTAGGAATTTTTCTCTACGATCCAGAATCTCTATTGGTTGTTCTTCATAAGAAAGATCATGCTCCATCAGTATTACTTCTGAGCTGAGTACATGTGATGGATCAGGTATGTACTTCCTTAGGAGAGATACATGGAACACATCATGAACTTGGGAGAGTTTTGGTGGAAGCACCAATCGGTAAGCTACCTTCCCAACACTATCCAGAATTTCGAAAGGACCGATATATCTAGGGTTCAACTTTCCCTTCTTTCCAAATCTCATGACCCTCTTCCAGGGAGATATTCGTAAGAACACTTTATCACCCACTTCAAACTCTAGGTCTTTTCTTCAGTTGTCAGCATAACTTTTTTGTCAACTCTGAGATGCTCTTATGTGTTGTTGAATAGATCTGACCTTTTCTGCCTTCTCATCAACAAGATCAGGTCCTAATAGATTTCATTCCCAAACCTCATCCCAGCAAGTTGGAGTCCTACATTTCTTTCCATAGAGAGCTTCATAAGGAGCCATCTGAATACTGGAGTGAAAGCTATTATTATACGAAAATTCCACCAAAGGTAGGTGTTGATCCCAACCACCTTTTAAATCCATAGAGCAAGCTCTCAACATATATTCTAGAGTTTGAATTGTCCTCTCAGACTGACCGTCAGTCTGAGGATGATAAGAAGTGCTGAAACTCAACTCTGTATCCAGAGTTTTCTAATGACTTCTCCAGATCTTTGTGGTAAATCTCTGATCCTGATCAGATATAATGGAAAGTGGTACTCCATGCAATATTACAACTTCCTTTACATATATCCTGGCAAGCTGATCTAGAGAGAAATCCTCTCTAATTCCAATGAAGTGTGTAGACTTTGTAAGACGGTCAATTGTGAGCCAGATATCATTATTGCCTTTTGATGTTTTATGAAGTCCGGTGACAAAGTCTATAGTGATGTTTTCCCATTTCCATTCGGGTATGGGTAATGGTTGTAACATCCCCTTAGACTTCTGTCTCTCAGCTTTAACTTGCTGATAAACCAAGCATCAAGAGACATATTCAGCCACATCTCTTTTCATGTCATCCCACCAGAAGTACTCTTTCAGGTCCCTATACATCTTTGTGATTCTAGGATGAATAGAGAATGAAGAACTATGATCCTCATCCAGCAGCTCCTTCTTTAATTCCGGGATGGGAGGAAAACAATCCCGATTCCTGAACTTTATTATCCCATCATAATCAAGGTTGAATTCAGGAATATTTCTCACATTCTTTTGTAACTCTACATCTTCTTTCTACGCCTATTTAATCTTCACATGTATATATTGTTGAAAATTCAATTGAGAAAGATACTATTTCCCCCCTTTCATTATAATTACAAGATCCATCCTTTGTAAATCCATAAATATTGGATCTTTTGTAATCCTCGTCATGGATAAGCTAGCATGGCCTTGTTGACTTAATGCATATGCCACCTTGTTTTCTTTCTCAGGGTGGTAATGAATTGAGCAGTCGTAATCCTTAATCAGCTCCAACCATCTTCTTCTGCGCATATTCAGCTCATTTTGTGTGAAAATATACTTTAAACATTTATGATCAATATAAATATCACACAATTCTCCTTAAAGATAATGAATCCAAATCTTTAATGCAAGTATTACCACAGCTAACTCCAAATCATGAGTTGGGTAATTTTTCTCATGGGTTTTCAATTGTCGTGAGGCATAAGCTATCACCACATCATTTTGCATAATAACACACCCCCTCCCTTCTTGGATGCATCACTGTAGATCACAAACCTTTCTCCACTACAAGGAAGTGTGAGTACAGGTGCACTGGATAACATTCTTTTCAAATCCTTGAAATTCTCATCAAATTCTTTCGTCCACATGAACTTAACTCCTTTTCAAGTCAACTTGGTGAGTGGATTAGATAATCGTGAAAAGTCTTTCACAAAACGTCGATAATATCCAACCAAACCAAGAAAAAATCGGATGTCGGTTACTATTGTCGGTCTCGACCATTTTTTAATAACCTCTGTTTTTTCTGGATCCACAGATATCCCCTCTTTTGAGATTATGTGACCCAAAAATAAAAAATTTTGAAACCAAAATTCACACTTGGAAAAATTTTCATAAAGCTTCTCATTTTTTATGTTCTTAAATACAATTCTCAAGTGATCTTCATTTTCATCCTCTCTCATTGAATAAACAAGAATATCATCTATAAAGACTACCACAAACTGATCAAGATAGTATTTAAAGAATCTATTCATCAGATCCATGAAGATAGCATGGGAAATAGTAAGACCAAATGGCATCACTATAAATTCATAGTTTCAATACCTTGTTTCGAAAGACATCTTTGGTATATCCTCCCTTTTGACCCTTAATTGATGATACCCTGAATGAAGATCAATATTGGAAAAGTATTGAGCTCTGTGTAGTTGGTCAAATAAGTCATCAATGCATGGGAGAGGATATTTGTTCTTGATAGTGATCTTGTTAAGTTCTCGATAATCAATGAAGAGTCTCATTGATCCATCTTTCTTCATAACAAACAGAACAGGTGCTCCCCAAGGTGACGCACTAGGGCGTATGAATCCCATATCAAGATTCTCTTGGAGTTTCTTCTTCAATTCCTGCAACTCAATTGGGGCCATTCTATAAGGTGTCTTTGAAATAGGCAAAGCACCCAGTACGAGTTCTATTGAAAAATCAACTTCACAATTTTGTGGATGACCTGAAAATTCCTCTAGAAATACATCATCAAACACCCGTACAATGGGCATATTCTTAATCGTGAGTTTCTCACAAACCATTTGAAATAAATAACCTCCATTTAGTGGTATCTAGACCCATAAGATGGAAGAAATTTCCACTGGAAGGTTCTGTTCATCCTTGAATCGATAGACGCTCATAGATTGATCTGCAATATGAAATTCTACTTCCCTTCTTTGGAAATTGATATGAGCTCCATATAGAGAAATACAATCCATCCCAAGAATCACATCAAATTCCACTATAGGACAGATCACAAGATTTGCAGGAAGAACTTTCCCACAAACTTCAATCAGAGAAGAAGTATAAACTTTTGATGTGACTGTAGTACCATTAGGGGTTGTCACAGTTAACTCAACATCTAATTGTTGAGGTAATACAACGATACCCTTAGAAAATTATTCAGAAATAAATGAGTGGGTGGATCCAGAATCAAATAAAACATTTGCTACTTTAGAGTGGATGGTATGTTTACCTTTCACCACTTCGTTGTCATACTCTACATTGCCATAGTAATTTTATGTGACTTACCTTTGTCTTTAGCCTTATGAGTTTGTTGACGTCGATCATCATCATCAACCCTTGGATTTGGGCATTGATTGGCATAATGCCCCATCTCCATTCACTTGAAACATTGAAGTGTATTAGGTTCATTCTGTGTATCCCTTACTTTGTTTGAATCATTAGACATATTCTTCCCATTATTTCAACATTCAATTGCTCGATGACCTTCTTTTCCACACTTATAACATTTTCTTGTCCCGTTATGAAAATTTCCTCCATGTTTCTTTCCAAACTTTGAGCATAAGGGAAAACACATATTCTTTTCAGTGTGCTAATTATATTTTCCTTTGAATTCCATTTTCCTCTTCTTATCGAACCCATATGACTAATGGGTTACTCAAAACTCCATCTCAACTTTGAGAGCACATCAAACAATTTCCTCGTAGCTATTGAAGTCCCTTATGGCTAACGCCCTTCGAATACTTGGTTTTAAGCTACTAAAGAATCGATTGATCTTACTCTTAGGTTGGATAATAATACCAGAAGCGTACCTCTCAAGTCATGTAAAATTTTCTTCGTAGGTACCAGAAGATTCATCATCCTTTTTCTATAGTTCAAGAAATTCCTTCTCCATCTTTGTTTGGAAAATACGAGGGAATTACTTATTGAAAAATAAGTTCTTGAACTCGTCCCATTCCATGGACTCAATTTCATCCCTTTTCCTTGTATTTTTGATAAGATTCCACCATTGGTCAGCTTCACCTTCAAAGTGATAAACTGCTAAGATGACTTTATCATGTTCAGAACATTGAAGAACTGAAAATATCTTTTCAGTAGTACTAATCCATTGTTCAACAACTAATGGATCACTAGACCTGCTGAATGAAGGTGGATGCTGCCTCATGAAGGATTCAATAGAATGTTGCTCCTTTGCTCGTTTGGAAGTCCTGTATGATTCATAGCTTGAGAAAGTTGTGTGAGCATGGCTAAAATATTTTTCATTCTAGCTCCCATAACATTTGGTTGCTCAGGGGGAAATCATTGCATTTCCCGTCACATTCCGCATTAACACGGTTCCTTTGGGTTCCATCCATTGACTAAAACCAAGAATAATAGTGTGAGAAACACTAATTATAATAGTAAAATCACACAATCAAGAATAAAATTTTACACTTAAGGTCTTATCATTGGTTATTCATGGCCATTTCTAAAACACTAAGACTGTTTTCTATTCATAGAAATATCCTTTGGGTTCTTACTAAGGCTTTAACATCCTAGTTTCCAAAGGTTGACTAAACCTTTCCTCTGATACCAACTATAACGACCCATACATTACATACATTGATAATACTTCAAAATTGGAGTACACTTATTACAACATATAACAAAACCATGAAAGGAACGTATAGGTATAGTGTCTTTATAAACTGGTAAACATAAACAGCTGGTTCATAAATCATCTATGTTGTCTCCCATTTATTTCATCATATCTAGAGTCCCTTTTTGGTATATCCTACTTAATAACCTTCTTCCTGATCTGGGGAAAGAAAACATACAAAAGGGTGATATAAAATTCTCAGTAAGGGTAATCAAAAGAAATACCAATCATTTCATATTCATAATAACATTACATTTTGGAAATCTTAACCTGCAAAAGAGATCATAATTTCATAACATGGGATAAATCATAGTAGTGAAATGTAATCCCAATAATCATAACATAAAACATGAAACTTTTTTTCATACACACATAATCATAGATAATCATTTCATAGTAGTCAAGACTCATTTCCAAGACTATCTTAGTGGACAAAGTCCATTTCTGAACCGAGTTCACTCCTTGTTTCAGTCCTGTTTCACTGAACCAGTTTAACCTTCCATTCCAGCTATGTCTATATCATGAGATATGAATCATTACACAATGAATTTTAGGGAGATATAGGTCCCACCCATCTCATAATGATACCATTCTTATGTGTGCCACAAAATCAAAAATCATACATCATTGCATAACCCATGTAATAAAAATGGGATTCTTAAACATCGTGACATCATAAAACAATTCATATATGTTAAAGGAATACATAAAAATAATTCAATCACAAAATAATCAAATCAATGCAATAATAGGGATAGAAACAGAACCCTATATTATCTTAGATGGAAAATAATTTTGATAAAACACCTGAACTCCATTCTTGAGGAAAATATCCTTTCTACTTCAAAAACATTTTTCCTTTCTTAACATGTCAAACAATTTTAAACTAAAAGAATTTGATTAAAAATAAACTTGAAAACTTATAAAGGAATATTCTTGGAAATAATGTTTTAAAAATCCATTCATGCCGTATAAGTTAAAAAACATTCTTCTCATACTTATGTCAGAAATTTCAAAAAGTACCTTATATGAAAAACGCTAAAATATTCCTTTCATATCTTTTAATAAGAACTCACCGAAGGGTAAAATTGGATTTAAACAATTTTAGGAGGATATAAATAATATTACATATTCTGCAAACATGGATGTGGATGATAAATATTTCCCAGTAAATTCTGAAGTATAAACAATCTCAGATAAAAATTGAGATTGCGAGATTGTCCCTTACCTTACGTCTGATTTGCTTCGTAAGTTTCTGAACCTCCTGTATAATGATTTAAATAATGTCATTGACTTATTACAGAATCATACTCATTGTTATGATATCATATATGGCCATATTCTTAGCTTCTTATTAGTTATATTTCATTGCTACTTGTTATTCGAGTGTTTATTACTTTTTGTTCTTATGCGTGTTTTGTCGAATAAATTCTTATTCTTATCTTTAGGATATAGATACATCATTTCTAGAATAGTATTAGCGTAATATATATCATATTCATTCATTCAATTCATTTATATAATCATTATGAAATGAAGATCATGTAGAACGAGTCGCATCACATCGTGGATACGGTATTCCGTACGTACGCACGAGCTATGATATCATTCCCATGATCATGGAATTGTATTGGAGTGTATGTATACTATTTCAGAATCAATATCACTTTACAATAATCATATATAGTTATTATTTACACCATTATACCAATCCAAGTAAGGTGGTGGTGGAAAATAGATTACACCACGGCGTGGAGACGGTATTCTGTAGGTACGCACACGCGGTGATTTTGTTTTCCGTAGGATGGATAGATGGTTAAATAGGTTTGTTTAATACTTATAATAACATAATATTATATTAGTGATACTTATGTTATTACTTCATAATGAAACAACTAAAGAAGAAGAAGTGGAAGAAGAAATAAAGTTGAAAGTATCGGAAACGGACATTACCTCTTCTTTGAAGCGCCTCTTTGAGACCTCCTCTTACGGCACTAAAATTTGTCTTTTAAGAAAACCAATACCTATAGGATGTTTCTAGGGAAGTGGAAAAGATAATTTGTCAGGGTTTGGCCGATCTTGAAGGCTCAAAGTGGTATGAGGAAGAGAGGGAGGAGGTGCCCTTTTATAAGGGAGGAGAGGTGCACCTTAGGAAAAACTAAAAATATTATTTTATTATAAAGTCATCTTCTGTTTTTAATATCTCCAAATTGATTTATTTCGAATCTAAGGTGGGGATCGGTCGAAAACCTCTCATCCAATAGAATTTAGACAAGTTTAGGTATCTATTTTAACCTTATCATTTATATTTAACAATAAGTTAGATAATTTAACGTTTACTGTGTCTTCTTGTTTTCTTACACTATAAGGTTAATAAACTTACTATAACAATACAAAAGAACCCCAAGTTTTTTATTATTAATATATATAACCATATATATGTCATTTGTCTGAACCTTAGATTTTTAGGAATAAAATATCAATTAATAATATAATATTTGTTTTAAAAACTATTTAATGTCAATTTTGACACTATTTGGTAATTGATTTTTGTGAAACTCATAACAGAAATACTAGTTCGATAAATGTTAATTAAATCAATACTAACATGTCATATTAACCTATAAAATTATTGTAATTCATAAAAAGTCTAAAATTACATTTATTTGGGTATTTATAGCATTAATTATGTCAATATTTCATTAATAAGATAATTACGACATCATCATTGTGTCATAAATAAATTAAATTATTTTTGTCTAAAAATTACAAATAAAACACCATTATGTATGAAATCTTTTTACCTTTATAATGAATATTTATAGTCGAATTTATCTTGGGTATAACCCTATATTAAAAATGATTTAGTTATTAAACATTGATTTTAACTATTTTAACCCTTCTTTAAATAAATTAATAATAAATGTACTAATCTAATCCAAGTGGGCCTAAATGGTCATATTTTATTCCTAATGTTGTTTTTGGTCGAATTAAACTTATCAAATAGAATTATGACATGTGTTAGGGTAATAATAATAACATTTTTACCCTTAATTACCCTATTTACTTTTAACCGTGGTAAAAAAAGTAAAAAGTTACTATTCAACAAAAATTATTTTTATCTCATTGAACCACATTTTAGTCTTTGATATTAACCGTGTCTTTAGGATTTTCTAAATTCTACTCACAGAAGTGGTAAAATTATGTTTTATGTAAATTTGCAAATTTTTTAGGAGATGGGTAAAAGACGGTGAAAAGTTCAATAAAATTTTTATATATCTAAAATTATTTTAAAATGACTCCAATGAATTGCATTGAACTTATATAGGTATTATGTATCAATTTTGACCTAAAATAAATTTATGTAAAATAAATAATTTTTTAAATACAAAGTCGGTTCTTAAATAGTAACCCAGTGTTTTCACTATTCATAAAAAATTGAAAGTTTCAGAAAAATACCAAAATTTCACCAGAGGCTAATTTCGATATTTCGAATCAAAAAATGAAGTCCATTTTGATTAACAAAATTTAAAAAAATTTAAAAAGTAGGTATTACTATTCATAATGGCTAGTTTTAGTAATATTTTAATAGCATGTCATTGTTTAGTGAAACTCGGTATTGGGTACAACGCAAGCTGTCGAGGAAGGTCACAATTGCATGTAAAGCAAGCCAAGATAGTGTTGTGTGTAGTAAAATATTCCTTTGATGATTTATATAACATAAAAACAAAATATTTCTCATAAAATTATCGGGTGTTACAGTCACAATGGTTTAGATATAAATTGAAATAATATAGGTGAATGAGATCATTAGTTGTCAATGACAACAAATATTACCATAAATGTAGGGAATCCACGAAACAGACACAAACTAAATTGATTTAGGTGAGTCTTACATGAATATTATGAGTCGATATAATATATCTGGTAAAAATAAATAGGATGATGATGGAGAAACGAGGTAAGAGGGTTCGAAATCGATGAATCTTACCTAGTTTAAACAAAAAAATTGAAAATCGTAAATGTAGACTATCCGGGAAAAAAACAAATGAAATAATGTCGTGGGAGGATTACCTGAGTGTTGCGAGTGGAGATTATATATCCCCGGAGAGTAAAGATGAAAAAAGATGATGGAAAAATGAGTTTAAAGAAATCAGATCGAAGAGTCGATTCTAGGTTTTCCGCGCGAGAGAGACGAGTCACAGGTATGTCAATCGAAAATTCAAAAATGGCAATCCACGGGGCATGATTAATTTTTTAAATGTTTTATAACATCAGTTATTTAATAACCAACATTATAAACAATTTTATTACATTTATAATATCAGTTATTATAATAAACGATGTGATAAATGTATCAGATACCACATTTTTTAAGTCGCTTATAAAATAACCGACGTAAAAAAATCCGCGTGTTGGTTTTTTACACTGGTTATTCTATATCCAACATAAAAAACACATTAGAAACCTCAGTTTTTACATTGGTTATTTTATAACTGACGTAAAAACTGCCTTGTGTTGGGTTTTTATGTCGTTTATAATATAACCAATGTAAAAAATTCTACGGGTTGGGTTTTTACATCATTTGTCAAACAACCAACCTCAAAAGGCCTTAGCTTCCATCTTTATTACATCGGTTATTTTATAACCGACTTAAAAAACATGTTAGATACCTCATTTTTTACATCGGTTATTAAAATCACTGACTTAAAAAATTTACTCTCATTATTTTTTACATCGGTTATAAAATAACCGACGTAAAAAATGATATATCACATATTTTCACGTTGGTTATATATAACCGACATAAAAATGTTGATGCTAAAAACGTTTGCTGCACTAGTTCCTCTTTGCCAAGAAATAACCTATATGAAAATAAATAGATGGAAAATGTTTAAAATTATTAGTGCTCATTATTGATGGGATGAATTTGGATGTCTTTTCTGTTGTATGTGTAACCCTGCAGTTTGTTATGTGAAAATTATATTTGAGGTATAATTATCTTTTCACTTGTAGATATTGTTATAAATACCCATTTGGGTTTATATAAACCTTGAATTTGTGACAATTACATGTTATTAGATTTTGGGATGAAAATGCATGGTATGAGATAACATTTCTTGTTAAATTATGTTATAATTATTTTGAGGAATTTATCATTTTGGGAATTTTATAAAATATAGTTTTTGAAAAAGGACAACAAGAAGATTGCGTGACAACCCGTCGTGTTGGAAAAATCTATGAGAATCGAACCAATAACCAAAGTTTGATTGGGATTTATTGCCTACATTTGGACTATGAGAAGTCCTTGGTTAGTGTGACTAATTCTGTTTTGTTAATTGAATTTATAGATCCATAAGAAGATCATTTGGGATCATATTTTTATCAAATGGATATCCTTAGTATAGTAAAATGATTTGGTGATTAAGTGATAAATGTTATTTTGTATGACCTTTGTTCTGTTGGGAACACTATATGCCTAAGGAAAGTAGAATACTATAGGATTTCATTTGAGTAATTATCATGTACTTTTTATAGAGATTTAGGTTATTTATGAACATTATTAACCTATCATATAGTATATGTGATTAGGATAAGTAATTTTAAGTGTGTGACTTTAATATTAGTCTATTTTATTTTGAGATAAAATTTAACGTGGAAGTATTCTTATATGTTTTGGGCTTCAATATTACTATGGATTAAATTAAAGTATTTAAAGGAAAATTGTTTATTGAATGGTATTTATTAAACATTGGGTATTGTTGGTTTAATTTTAGAAATTAATATTAGTATTTCATTTTTAAAAGGATTATCCATTCTGGGGTTCATCTGATCTTATACTTAACATTTTGGATTTTGTTAATCTCTAAAGTCAATTGAAATATATAGTTTATCCTTTGTGGATCATGTGATTCTCTATAAGTTGATTCTAGCACTTATGGTGTGACCAAATCATCTTGAATACATGTTGTTTAAAAAAAGATGAGTTAGTGGTAGAAATTTATTAAAGGATTAATACCTATTTAAAAAGTATGTATATCTCTTTATGTTCTTGGTCAATCTCATATATAAATTTATCAACTTTATGAATTTGAAATTAAATGAAAACAATTTTCCGTTTACTTTTCTTACTGGGAAAATAATGACTATTTATCCCATCACAAGTGTGTGGTTTTCATGTTTTTAACATTCTAGTGATCATGTTTTCTATCACTCTCCCTCAAAACATGACACTTATTTTATCTTCTACAACCATGTTTTTCTATATGTAATCTTAGTATGGGTTATCTTAGGTGACCTTTAAACTTCTCATTCTTTTTTAAAGTGATAGTTTTATTGACATTTTTTCCGATGTGGGACCTTCAATGATTCTCCTAATCCCAATTTTAATATTTCTAGGATGAAATTTCATAAACGGGGGGTATAATGTAACTCTCCAAGAATATATGGTATGTTTCTCTTTAAGTAATACAATATTGTGCGATGTACACAAAACCGAGTTCAAGCACACCACGACATATCAAACTATAAATTTAGAAAAAGGATATGAATATTAATAACAACATTTTTAAATTTATATATATCTCACATAATTTTAACATTCATCTTCTTAGTTTCATAGACATACTATAAGGACAGATTCAATTTTTTAGATGAAAGAAGTATTTATCAGCAAATGCAATTTTACCACCTTTTAATAAAGAAACCTTTTTAAAACCAATATTTGACACTTTTATATATTCAATATGACAAAATAAACTTCTTCTTTAGAATCGGGACATAAAAATTTCGTTTCGATAATTTTTTTTGTTTTTCTGACAACTTTCATATTTGGGTGAATAGTGAATAATAAATAAATGTAACTAAAAACAACTTATTTAATAAAATAAATTTATAGTGTTAAATTATACTTTTTAATGGTTTGGAAGTATAATTAGATTATATTTTAAACATTTAATACAATTTTGGTCATTATAAGAAATTTCACATTTAAATTTGACATAAACACATTTCAATGTTTTCATAGTTTTTACTTTTTAAAATACCCGCTTGTTGGTTTTGACAACGAGAATTAATTTTAAATTAATAAATGTAACTTATATGTTTTTAATTTGGTAAAATAGTCATCATTTTTTTATTCAGAATATAAAAATAATCTTAGGGTGATATTTTAGTATTTTTCTGAAAACATTCAATTTTTGATGAATAGTGAAAATCATATTTTATTGATTAAAAACAACTTCTTATTTATATAATTATTTATTTTATTTAAATAAATTATTAGTCAAAATTTATACATAATACCTATATTAGTTTTATGAAATTTATCGGAGTCATTTTATAAAAAAATTAGATGTGTAGATGTTTTTTGAACTTTTTTAACGTTTTTACCCTCCTTCAATGAGAATTTGAAAATTTGGATAAAAAATAATTTTACCTCTACTGTGAAATGAATTTCAAAAAACCGAGAGACAAGGTTGATATTATAAAGTAAAATTTGGTTTAATAAGATGAAAATAATTTTGGATGAATAGTAACTTTGGACTTTTATTTACAACAGTTAAAAAATAAATAGGGTAATTAAGGGTAAAAATGATATTATAATTACACTAACACATGTAATAATTCTAGTGGATAAGTATAATTGGGATAAAAAACATTAGGAATAATATATGACCCCCTATGGTTCACTTTGATAAGATTAGTATATTTATTATTACTTTATTTAAAGAAGAGTTGAAAGAGTTAAATTCAATGTTTAATAACTAAACCATTTTTAATATAGGGTTATACATCACATAAATTTGACTATAAATTTTAATTATAAATAAAAAATTATTTCCTTGATAATGGTATTTTATTTAAAATTATTAGACATTAAATAATGTAATTTATTTATCACACAATGATGATGCAATAATTACCTTATTAATGAAATATTAAAATAATTGATATTTTAAATATCCAATTAAATGTAATTTGAGACTTTTGAGGAATTACACTAATTTTCTAGGTTAATATGACATGTTAAAGTTGATTAAATAATTTCTTTCCAAGTAATAATGCGGTTATGATTTTCACACAAAAAAATGCTAAATAGTTTCAAAATTGACTCATTGATTTTTTAAAACAAATACTATATTATTAATTGATATAATATTCCTAAAAAACTATGTTTCTACCATAGGACAAAGATAAGGATATCTATATTAATAATTAACCACATGGTGTTCTCTTAGCTTGTTATAGTATGTTTATTAACCATATAATATAAAAATAAAATGGGACATGGTAAATGTCCCACTCTTTAACTAAGAGTTAAATCTAACCGATAAGGTTAATATGATGAACTAAACCTATCTAGAACCTATTGTTTGAGATGGTTTGGTCCAATATCCACCTTATATTATAAATAATTCATTTTTGAGATATTAGAAACCTAATATTATTTTATAATAAAAACATATTTTGATCTTTTCATAATGTTCCCCTCATCCCTCTTATAAAAAGGAACTTTCCCTTATCTCAAAATAACACCTCCAAATCCATTTGGATCCTTCAAAACATGTCCAAATATCCACCAATATATCCTCCCTTAATCCTAGAGGCCTTCATTTGGGAATAAGTCCAATCTAAGGAGCCCTTTTGATCAAATCAAAAGGAAGAACTTGAAGAAGAGGTAAATATTTAATCACCTCTTCCGGGTTCTTTTTTATCTTCCACTTCCTCTTTCATAGTTTTTTCTAGTCTAAAATAGTAAATAATGTATCTTCTATATAATGTGATGTTATTATAAAACCGGTACTTCCATATTTATTATTCTATCCATCATATGAATGACAAAGTGACCATACGTTAATACGTACGACTTACCGTCTCCACGTCATGGTGTAGTTTGTTATTCAAACACTTCATTTTTCGATTTTTATAATAATGAGTATAAATGATTTAAATAATAAATATAACATGTTAATCATTCTTTATATTTCATATAACATAAAATTTCAAATTATTTCACAATCTATATAATTATATTGTCGCTCGTGTGTATGTATGGATTACCGTCTCCACGAACGCGATGAGATTCATTTCCCATTGCAATCATTCAAGAATAATTTCTATTTTATGATTAAAAATAATTTTTAAGAACATAATATAATTCTGTATTTGAATAAAATACATACTATCCATAACATACATGGATTTTGTAATTGAGCATATAAAGGAAAACAGATCAGTTAACACCCGAAATGATGATACTACAAAAATATTATTACCAAAGAAATATTAGAGGATCATATATGATCTAATATTTACTTATGTTGTTCTTGAATAATTTAATAACTAAGATTTATCTATTATTCACCTGGTTAACATACCCTCTACCAAGTAAAAGTATGAGGTTATGGGTTTTAATCTCACTTTTATTCACTTGAGTTTTATACTATATTTGCAACTATTACCTTCTGTGTTGTGTATGTACTACCCATGATTGTATTGTTTTCATAATATAATTTAATTTATGAGAATTTACATCATCATTTTTTGATCATTATTTCATGGGGTGTATGTTTTTTAAGTTACCAAATCAGTAAAGGAATTTCAATTTTCAATTTCCACTCATTCGGTTTTACACGTACATCATCAATTAAATTACTCCATGATTATGTGTGAAATCACTATTTATTTACATGTGTACTAATTTCAACTCCCCTTTTTTGGATATAATTTTAATTCACATTATCACTCCATTGATAAATTCTCAAGTAATCGATATAAACATGTTAAGGGTAATTTTAACTCAATTTCTATTCATCGAGTCAAACATAGATGTCCTTAGTGTTGTTTTTACAAGAATACGTGTGAATGTCCTCTGACTAATTTACACTAAATATCCAATAATATTGAGTGTATTTATATATTTCACATGTAATTATGTCATTCATTAATCATTAACCTAAGGATATCGTCTTTATAATGGAATTCATCTGAATTTACATTCCATTATGATGTCTTTGTTGTTATGCACCAATTCACTTTTATTTTGTGTATATACTGTACATTGACATATTAATTCAGGAATCCATTTCTTCTCATGTTATTATAATGTTTTTATTACTTCAATTATTCGTATTCAAGCATCTCTCATTTGGTTAGGAACTCTAACTAAAATATCATCTTAATTGTTTTAAAGATTTATTCTTCTAAATCTTTCCCATTAATGACCATGTTTTAATGGTGTTTTTAATGATTTATTTATATAGAAATTAATGTGTTAAAATTAAAATTCCTATTTAATGTTAAAAAGTGCCATGGGACACTTTTATTCAAAAATTTCATTTAAATGGCTTCTTGGATAAATAGTGCGTCGTTTAAATTTTTTCTAGAAAATGGAGAAATTACTCTAGCAATATTTTTAATGACTATTTTCATCTATGTGAATATCCATAAATGTATTTTAGTCTTGATTGAGGTTCATTTATCATAATAAAATCCTCCATATTGTATTGAATAAGTTATGTTTGACTGTGGATGTCCTATTCTTATTGCATTCCTATTTTTTGGTTAAAATATTGACATTTCGTATTCTAGTTTAATAAGAATGTTTATATTATGTTTCACCCTTTCATATGAGCATTGAATTGGACTCAGTAAGTGATGGTTGGAGCCCGTTATAGCTCCTCGATGCATCGGTAGGTCTCTTGAGATAAACTAGTGTCATGAAAAAATCCCATGACAAAATTTTATATGTAGTCTTGGCACAAGACCTTGAATATGTGGTTATGAAGTATGGCATTATGAATTTCATAATTAGGAAATTTTCTATTTATATTACATGTGTATATTCGACTAGTAGAATAACCATGTGAATATGTAAATGGAATTATTTGATTTATATTTTCCATATTATACTGAAGTATATGTTTAAAAGGCTTCTGTTTAAGTCTTATACATTGCCTTAAATGTTTATTATTATTTATTACAGTTTCCTCTCTATTGTTATCCTTAGGGACAATTTGAGCTCACCCATTTCTTATGTTTTATTTTTACCAATATGCAATGAAGTATATTACTATTAAAATATAGGAATAGGCTAAGGGATATATGAGTGTCCCAATGTGACACAATTTTGTTTTTTTATTTCATGATTTAATGAAAAACATATGTATGTATCTAGTCCTTCCAATGCTACTAAACTGATTGGTTTTTCAGGACATGATACCTTGTATCATGCCAATGATATGTAATAATTCACCGATTCTGGGTAACTAGGGTCAGGGTGGTATACAAGGAGAGTATAATTTTCTCTAGGATATTTACATTACAAATAATTATGGATTTGAATTGGTTATGATTATGGTAAATTTAGTAGAATTATGTTCCCATATAGATTGATACCATATAAGGGTAACTGTTACATCTCTTAAAGGTGATAGTTATGAATATCCTGGAGTGTGGGATGTTTATAAATGCTGTGTAGGGCCAATTCATCTTCCCCTGAGGGAGTTGACAACCCTAGTTGCAAGTCCTTTACTCGATGATAGGGTGAAAATCATAATTACTTTACACTCATAGAGGATAGGTTCCAGAATGTGTTTCTTCTAGAAAATTTAGGAATGTCACCTGAGGCGGATGTGGATATTACAATTACAATCATTACTAGATATGAGACTGTTTCAATTAAACTATGAAAAATTAAAGCGATATATCTTCATGATATTAAGAATCTACTATAATAGTTAATGGATAATGGGTTTATCCATCTATGTACATCACCTTGGAAGAGTTGAACCAGATGAATGTGAATAGCTAGTATCCACTTCTACGAATCGATGGTCAATTTGACTAGCTTAGAGGATCTTATGTTTTTACTAAGATCAACTTGAGATCAGGGTATCATCAGCTATGTGAGCAGCCTTATTATATACCTCAGACTACATATGATGTATGTATTTTCATTATGAGTTTTTTTATTCCTTTTGGGATGATGACTGATCTTACAATTTTAATGGACTTGATTCATTGAATACTCTAACCATACATGAATTTGTTTCTGGTAGTATCTATAGATGAAATATTGGTGTACTCCTTGATTCATGATGATCCAACCCAACATCTTCACATTTCAATCAGTATAATGAAAGGGAATTGACTATACACAATGGTATCAACATTAAAATTATAAAAAAATAAGGTACACTTATTATGTCATATCATATCATAGGATGGTGTGTCAGTGGAAACAGATAACAATCATGAAATTGTTTTTTAGAGAAACACACCAATATTTTTTTGATATTTTTAAACTTGTGGGTTTATAAATATATTATCTAAGGGTTTTCTACAACTTCTTTTCCTCGGAAGAACCTCTATCAGGATTGAACAAGAAGGGTTTAATGTTTTAATGGTTAGGATATTTTGA
Organism: Viscum album; assembly: GCA_963277665.1. NCBI lineage: Eukaryota > Viridiplantae > Streptophyta > Magnoliopsida > Santalales > Viscaceae > Viscum > Viscum album. The sequence continues at coordinate 943,662,521 of OY728155.1, read as the reverse complement.
GAATTATTTCTTGTAGTTGAATAGGTACTTGGAGACCACAACAATCATAATCATGTCTGATCCATAGGTGGATTATACGCTGTTTTGTATTGCATTAGGAGTTGGGATGGGTGAAGTATTATTTTACGTTGATGGAGTTGTGCCATATGGGACATGGATGATTAGACCACATGAAAAGAATTACCTTACACACGACCATGGATTAACTTCAGTTGTTTAATCTTTGATGTGTTGGTGGAATAATCTTCAGGTTGAATATTTTAATGTGTATATTGATCACAAGAGTTTAAAGTATATTAATTCATAATGAGATTTGATCCTCTATTAACAGAGGTGGGTTTATTATATGCAGTCATTTGATTTTGAGTTGGCATATATTTACCGGAAGGGAAATAGTGTCCCGAATGCTTTGAGTGGGAAAACATAGACTCAAATAGTTCATGAGTCTAGTTCTATGGGGAAGATTATTAACTTGATTGATAAGATTCATGTAGTAGTTTTTGAGGTCCATGAATATATAATCATTATCTCAGTGAAAGTTAATAAAAAATCTGAACTAGATGTTGGAGATGCAATATGGGGATCTGGAGTGACTGTACATGAGAAAAATCCTTGATGGTGAGGAGTCATGGTCAGATTGGACTATAGATAAGGATGAGATCACCTATGATAGAGTTTTTATATTGTTGCATTTGAGTATTTGTGAATAAAAAATGTAGGCATTTCATGCCTTAAAGTGTGCGGTGCATCCCTATTTGAACAAAATGTACCATGAACTACATCGATATTATGGGGTCTGTCAATGAAAATGGTGGTTACGAGGCTCATGAAATGACGTTACACCTTTCAACGGGTGAAGGTTGAGCATTAACGACCTAGTGGTTCACTACATCGATTACCCATTTCGGAAGAGAAGTGGGATGACATCTCTATGGACATTGTGGGGGGGGGGACTCTAGAGGATTTCTCAGTTGAATGTTTCTATTTGGGTGGTTTTGGAATGATTGATGAAAGTATAAAATATCATGCATATACGAGAATCTTCCTTAGTGAATCTATTGGGGGATATGTTTGTTAAGGAGATAGCCTATCATTATGGGGTGTTCTAGAGTATAGTTTTAGACCATGATCCTCAATTTATCTCACATTTATTACAGGACATGAAAACAATTCTTTGTATACAAGTATTTAAGGGTATGTTTTTTCACCCAAGGATAAATGGGAATTCAGGGCATGATAATCAAGAGTTTGAAGATTTGTTATGAGCATGTGTTCCAGAAATTAGTGAGCCTTGGGAAAAACATCTATAAGTTGTGAAGTTTTCCTATAATAATTTTTATAAGGATACAATTAAAATGGAAAAATATGAGGATCATTATGGTAGTCTATAAAGATCATATAAATGTTGGATGGATGTACTTCTGTTAGATTTGTTAGAACTGAGATTCTTACAGGAGTAATCAAAGTATGGATACATGATTCAGACCAGTAAGTCCAAATACTAGAGTAGATAAAAGTTGTATGCTGATAGAGTTTGATTATGCGTAGATTTTATAGAGGGTGATTATTGTCCCAACTTGTGTCACCTAGATGGGATTAACATAGGATTCACAGACTTGGAAATTTGGAACCCTTTTTAGTCATACAATTTGAGGTTTTAGAGAGAATCGAGACAGTGAAATACCGATTGGATCTTCCACGGAGGTATAGTGCTATGCACGATGTTTTTAAATTTTAACAACTTTTATGGAATCATCTCGACCCTTCTCATGTGGTCGATGTTGATGAATTTGAGATTTATACGGATGAATCCTTTGAGGAGCTTTTGTTACGTGTCTCGGATCATAGTTAGACTATTTTTTGGGGACATGCCATACTGATAGTTCGAGTATTGTGGAAAAAAGGGTGTGTGTAGAAGTAAACAAGGTGGACAAAAGAGGATATAATGGATTAGTGTAAAAAAAATATTTTCCCCAAAATCTAAGAGATTATTGGGTGTAAAATTCGGGGAATATCTATTACCATGTGGGGATAATGTAAGATCTTTCCATTATTTGGATTTCTTGGCCCCATTTATAGGTACGTTTTTTTATTATTCTAAATATATCATGTTAAAGTGTTAATTTATGGAAATTTCAGGTGAAATTGTTGATTATTTGATGGAAATTTTTTGGTTCATGTTTTTTAATGGTTTTTAAAAATAGAGGTCCCTTCCAAACAAACATTGAAATCTAAGGAAAAGAGGGATTTAACAGTTGGTGCATATTTTGGAAAACCATGTTTCATTTATAGAGTACCTGACAACCGCATCGTGTATGGCTTATTGTTAAGGTGAAATGTTAGGAAAAAATGTGTTCCACATACCAAAAACCATGCACACGTGATTTTAATCACTCAAAAATGTATAAGGAATCACAAACCACTTGTATTGACCCCTAATCACCACCACTACGACATTAACTCATTCCATTATTTTTTGAATCCTCTATGTGTATTAAAAGGTTTTATGAAAGTTTTTCATGAGTAATTGAAGACTGGATTGAAGAATATCCACCTATCCGATAAAGTGATTCCCATCATGATAGGTTTCCTCCCCCTATTCAGTCATTATCTAATATTTTTAAATAGCCCATTCCTATGTTGGATACAGTTTAGTTCTAGGTTATGATAAATATTAATTTTTTATCTTAGATCTTGTTTATGGATCTAGATCTCAATCTTTGTTGGGTAATAAACCATTACCCATCAATTTGGGGATTTTCATTGGTGATAGACCATCAACAATGATGATGTTAGTGCTATAAATTTTAAATAACATAGACCTAGTGTATTTATATATTGGTATTTATACAATTTTAAATTTCCATGATTAGTAAATTCCATCATGTATTGAATTTCTAATATATAATTGAGATGTGATAATGAATTTTGATAAAAATGGGGATATTGTAATTAGATAAATTGTGATCATTAATTTTTAGGGTAAAATGGAATGTGTAACGTGTAAATTGATGGAATATTCAATTGGTTGATAATGGGAATTGAGGGTTGTTTGGAATCATAAAAACCTAGGTAATTATAGAATAAGAATTTTTGATATTTGTTAATATTTATCAATTAGAAATTAACGTTACCATAAAGTACAAGATATTTCTAATAGTGTACCTAACAATAAATAATAATTTTATCTGAAATATAACATTTCATACAAGACTTAGTTATACAGAAAATAAATATATTTTTAATTTTGTTATTTCCAAGTGGTCTTATTTATATATTCATTGTATTATAGGTAATGAATAGAAACAACCAAATTATGTTTACACATCTATCCAAATTAACTTTTTTATTTTCAAACATTTTTAGGGGGAAGTGAGAACCCTATAAAAAAGGAAGTCAAGCATCAAAGGTTAAAATGGACTTATCAAATACAATTCATAGACGATTTGAGTCTCTTTACATAAGCAATTTCCCGGGAAAGGAATTTACCTTGCAGTCAGGATCTTCCCTTATGTGTTCTTCATAGTTCCTTGATAGGTACTCCTAATCCTGCATATATTCTTCTTCATTGATCTTCTCCATGTTGAATCCTCTGATCAGAATTTGGTCATTCTTGTCAATCCAATCAGCTTGGTCTTTAGAAACTTCCACTTGGATAAATATTCCCATCATTTGATCAATATCTTCCATCGCAACCTTAATCACTAGAACATACTCCTTCATGTATTCACCATAGTGCATGAGGAGTTTCATATGGGAATCCAACTCCACCTACTTCAGACTATGCTGGTCATCAGACCCTATTTCACATTGCTGACTCGATAAAAGAGTATCCACCCTTCCCTGAATCATCATTTCATGGTTCAGTTGCCCCAGGTGTTGATCACCCACCTTTGGGTCTCCATACGATTGGGCTTGGGTATTTTGGGAATCATCCTGTTGAGTCTCCTCATCTAATCCTTGTTGGCACTCATGCTCCTTGATTTTACCATCTTTTTTGGCTGACTCAGTCTCCATTAGATTAGGAAGATAATAATAGTCTTTCCATCCCTTAGATTTAATATTCTTGGAAACAATAAAACTTCCCGGATCCCAATTTTCCTTTTAACATTCTTCCTCATTTGGTTGTGCATACCATTACCAGCCCTTCCCAAACAAATATCATCTTTAGGTTGTCCCTCTCCATCTGTATTGGCCTCAGAGAGGCAGTTGGAATTTCATTCAGGCTCTCCGTCATTGTTTAAACTTTAGAATCTATTATTTAAGTTGATCCGAGACAAAATCCATCCTAGGTTGTCCCTCTGGCTAGTGGTCAGAGACTTGCCTACCTCATGTACAGGCTCCTGCCACTCATGTCCATCCTTGTGCTTTCCCTTTCCAGAGGATTGAACCCCCCATTGAGAGGTGTTTCTATCTCCTGATCGTACCACTATGGCATAGGAACATGGTTCAATTCCAGCTACTCCCTTAGAGGATGGTTCAACAGCTCCTCTATGGGCCCCCGAGTCATGCGAGTGATCCTTGGTCACTTCCACACTTGCTTGGGGACCCCCTGCTAACAATGTACTGCCTGGGGGGCTTTCCAAATCTCCTCGTAGTTGGTTAACGACCTCTGATACACTGGGTTCGGGACGTGAACTCCCAGCCGGTCTGTGTTCAATTACTTCAGCCACAATCACAGATACCTTAGCCTCACTGTGACCCTTCCTGGAGCCAACACAACCATCTTCTGACCCTTCTCCATCCCTATCACAAAGAGAACCAGCCTCTCTTGGAGGACCACCCTGGACCCCGTCCACCTTGACATCCAGAGTGACTCCCTATTGTCTCGCCAGTCACTTGCAGATCACCTAACTGTGCACAAGTAGCTTGCACAAGGAATAGTAATCACATCAAGATTCAAAATTGAAATTTTTCTTGTAATGGAACTCCTCTCCCACTACAATCCAGAAGGCCTCAACAGGGGACATCGAATCATCCACCTCGACACACGACCAAGGAGGGATCAGATGACATACCGCATGGGTCCTATAATCGGTACAATGGAATCTAACAACCACATTTCCAAGTAGACGGAGAATCGAGGGGTTTTGAAATGGAAGAGGAAGATGCTGAAAAATAACCCAGATCACTAGTTTCGAAGGGACTCGGTGCATGTGGAAATCATAAGACAATTTAAAGAGGAGAAAACAAGTGTCGTCAAAGGATTGGGTCAAGCTCGACCAGGTGAGAATCAGGTCCTATTCAAAATTGAAATGAACCATAATACTATCAGCATCGAGAAGGCCAAAAATAGCACGCTCTTGCAAGACCAATTTTTCGAAAACGAAACAGTCGAATGAATAAACTGATGGCCGACGACGCTTGAAATGTGCTATCAGGGTCCGATATAGTAAGGAAGAAGCCTCCGTGAATTCTAGATTAGATATCAGAAGAAGCGGAAAACCCTCTAAGCTTTCAGGGACTTTCTGGTAGACAAAAATCTAAGGGAAGGATGGGATACACTTAGGATTTGAGAAGGAATGAAAGGAGGAGATTGATAATCAAGGAGATGCGGCAAGGGACCCTCCCCCTCAGAGGGGGGAGGGGCCAGAATAGGGTTCATCACCTCCTAAGGCATGGCCGCCCGAGGGAGAAGCTCTGCGATGCACATCTTATATTTACACATATTTACTAAAAAAATTTTCGTTCATCCAAAAAAATTTATCTGCCTAAAATAAGAATTAATCTAATTTTAAGTATAAAAATCTGAAACTTTTTCTAAATAGTTAGTTTTATGAAATTTTGATGGTGAACCCATTTTAAATCTAGTTTTAAACCATTATATATTTTATATGAAAAACTAATCATATTTTTTGAAAGAAAAATATCAAAATTTACATTGTGTTTATTTTTTGTATGATTCTAAGAACTTGGAAATTATGATGAATAGTGAATAATACAAAATATTTGTTCAAAATTGGAATTTCAACAAATTTATTTTATAGTTAAAATATTATTGAAAATGGTCTCAAAATATAATTATTCAATTTTTTATCACATTATATAATTTATGACATTGGAAGAAATTTCTCTTGAAAATGGATATAATAAAATTGTGATCTTTTGAATGGCTTTTCTTTGAAAATATGTTATCTCATTCTGTCATTGGGGTTAATTTTTAGTTAATTTAATCCGATTAATTGTTTTTATTTTTGAAAAAATGATTCCATATTTGGAATCCGATGTTTCATAATATGTTAATTGTTTTCTTTTAATTTAGGACATTATTAATATTAACTTTTGTAATATTTTTATTACCATGATTAAGGGTAAATCAGGTAGTCAATGGTAAAACCAATATTAAAAAAATATAAAATTACTACAAAAGAAGTTATAAATACATTAATAGAGTGTATTTAAACCCAAATCATCCATGGTTCGATGTTATATCCCTTTTAAACATAATGGGTGTTGGTAACCCATTTATAATAATATATTCAAAGAGAAGAAAAAATTTTTCATGTATTTATTTTTACCAAAAAATTATTTTTAACATGGGGTTATATAGGGGATATCATTACTATAAATTTTATTTATAAATATGAAATATATAACTACATCATTGTAATTTAATTATAATTTTTAGGAAATAATTTATTATATTAAATGGTGAATCAATGACGATGCAGTAATATCTTAATTAATAATGGAATCATATAAATGATATTAAAAATAGAAAAATAAATATAATATTGAATAATTAATGACATCCACAAATCTTTTGTGTCATTATGACATTTAATTGATATGTTAAAATAGTGGTTTTGAATATATATGGTTTCTATGATATTTTTAAAAATGTCTTGAAATTAATTGTGTTAAAATTGACACTAATGGTATTTTAAGATATGAATTATTATATTAAATGATATAAACATAATAAAAAACTACAATTTTTCCAATTTATTGTGATATTTCATAAAATTTCAAAAATGACACATTTATTTGTCATTATGAATTTCATAGTAATTATATTAACAAACAATGTCTAAATATTATAATGACATGGTAAGAATTAATAAGGGTTAAAACAAATAGATAAGGATTTAAAAAATATAAAAACATGTATATGATTTACTATACGAATGTATTTTGACTCAAAATTATCATAAATTTTATGTAGTTCAATTTTTAACCATATGGCTAATAAAATTATTTTTCATTAATTTAATAATTTAGAGATTTCAACGATGGCCCCTCTTCTTTCCTATAAAAACTAACCCATTATTATAATTTTTTCATACTTAAAAACCATTTTTGTTCTTTAATTATCTATCCAAAAACTATTCATTATTCACTATGAAAATTTTAGATGCCATATTTTGGCAGAACACCCTCCTTAGTGTTCGTACGATGGTAATCAAAGTAGTTCGTCTAGAGAAGATGTATCATTTTTAATTAAGTGTTTCTATTTTATTTCCACTTCAACATCCTACTAATATTATTCAACAATTATAAAATAATGAATATTGTATACTAAATATATTGAGACATTATTATATTAATATCATAATCTAAATACATCTCTAATTTCATCAAATGGGAAGGAATTAGTGGTTTTTGTGAATGTTTGTATTATCACATCCACGAACTGTAACACCCCGAGATTTTATGAAAAATATTCTCTTTAATTTCATTAATTTCTTGTGTTATACGCTACACCAAAAGGAGCTTTCACAACACACATCTCTGACCTGGCTTGAATTACACGCAATCGCGACCTTCCACGATAGCGTGTGTTGTACGCAACACCATGTTTTCTAAACAACGATATGCTATTAAAATATTATTAAAACTAGCCGTTATGAATAGTAATAACCACTTTTTGAAATTTTGTAAATTTTATTTTTTCAAAATGGACTTCAATTTTGGATTCGGAATAACGAAATTATCTTAGGATGAAATTTTGGTAATTTTCAGATAACTTTCATATTTTGATGAATAGTGAAAATTACTAAATTTTAATTACAAACAACTTTTCCAATCGAAATAATTAATAGTGATAAATTATTAATTTGAGTGGTTTTAAAGTATATTTAGAATATATTTTTACAATTTAATACAATTTTGGTCATTCGATGTAATTTCACATTTAAACAAGTTATAAACAAGTGTCAATCTTTTGATAGTTATTATCTCTTGAAAACACGTCTTTTGTTTTGACGACGAGAATTAATTTTTAAATTAATTAATGCAACTGATATGTTTTGAATTTGGTAAAATAGAAATCATTTTTGAGTTCATAATATCAAATATAGCTTTGGCCTAATTTTTTATATTTTTCTTAAAACATTCAATTTTTGATGAATAGTGAAACCACTAAGTGGTAGTTAAAAAAAACTGAATTTTTCATAAAACTTAATTTTACCGCTTCTGTGAGTGGAATTTCAAAAATCCGAGAGACACGATTGATGTCAGTAAGTAAAATGTGGTTCAATGAAATGAAAATAGTTTTTTTGGTGAATAGTAACTTTTTACTTTTTTTACCACGGTTAAAAGTAAATAGGGTAATTAACGGTAAAAATGATATTATTATTACCCTAACACATGTCCAAATTCTATTGGATAAGTGTAATTCGACCAAAAACAAGCTTAGGAATAAAATATTACCATTTAGGCCCACTTGGATTCGATTAGGACATTTATTATTATTTAATTCAAAGAAGAGTTAAAAGAGTTAAAATCAAAGTTTATTTACTAAAACATTTTTTATATGGGGTTATACATAAGATAAATTCGACTATAAATATTAATTAGAAAGCTAAAACGATTTCCTACATAATTTTATTATATTTGTAATTTTTAGACATTAAATAAAGTAATTTATTAATGACACAACAATGATACAGTAATTATCTTATTAATGAAATATTGACATAATTGATGTTATAAATACCCAAATAAATATAATTTGATACTTTTTATAAATTACACTAATTTTCCAGGATAATATGACATGTTAGTATTGATTTAATGAACCTTTTTCGAACTTATCATTCTTTTATGAGTTTTACAAAAATCTATTACTAAATAGTGTCAAAATTGACATAAAATAGTTTTTAAAACAAATATTATATAATTAATTGTAATTTTATTCCTAAAAATATAAGGTTCGGCCAAATGACTTTGATAAGGTTATATATATTAATAATAAAAAACTTGGGGTTCTTTTCGCTTCTTATAGTATGTTTATTAACCTTATATTGTAAGAACACAAGAAGACACGGTAAAAGTAAAATTATTTAACTTAATGTTAAATCTAAATGATAAGGTTAAAATAGGAACCTAAACTTGTCTAAATTCTATTGGATGAGAGTATTTCGACCCATCCCCACCTTATCCTAGAAATAAATCAATTTGGAGCTATCTAAAACCTAACTTGACTTTATAATAAAATAATATTTTTAGTCATTCCAAAGGTGCCCCTCTCCTCCATTATAAAAGGGCACCTCCTCCCTCTCTTCCTCACACAACTTTGAGCCTTCAAGATGGGCCAAACCCTGCCAAATTCTCTTCTCCACTTCCCTAGAAACATCCTATAGGTTCTGGTCTTCCTCAAAGACCAATTTTAGTGCCCTAAGAGGAGGTCTCAAAGAGGCGCTTCAAAGAAGAGGTAATTTCCGTTACCAATTCTTTCACCTTTATTTCTTCTTCCACTTCTTCTTCTTATGTTGTTTCATTATGAAGTAATAACATCAGTAAAAATAATATACTGATATGTTATTATAAGTATGAAACAATCCTATTTCACCATCTATCCATCCTACGGAAAACGAAATCACCGCGCGTGCGTACGTACGGAATACCGTCTCCACGCCGTGGTGAAATCTATTTTCCACCACCACCTTACTTGGAAGGGTATAATGGTATAAATAATAACTATATATTATTATTTTAAAGTGATATTGATTATGAAATACTATACATACTCTCCAATACAGTCCCACGATCATGAGAATGATATCATCGCTCGTGCGTACGTACGGACTACCGTCTCCACGACATGATGAGATTCATTCTCCACTTCAAACCATTCATGAATGATTATAAAGTACATATAATAAGTAATAATGAAATATATAACATAATAATGATACTGGATTTATGTGTATATATATATGAATGTCATCTACTTAATTCCGTTCAATTCAATAAGAAAACGAAAACAACGTTCATGTGTATGTACGGCCTACCGTCTCCATGAACGGTGTATTTCTTTCCATTTACTGATTCATTATATATATGTATATTATGAATATATATATATATAAATCATGTTTTATATTCTGGAATTAAGTAATCATGATCTATGTAATCATATGAATAATTACAAGTCAAAACACGGACGACAAATGAAACAATTTTACCCAAAATGCTCTTTAACATGGAATTTACAAAAGAATGGTTAATATAAAGTCATCAGTGAACCATATATGATATCATAACAATGAATCTGATTATTTAATAAGTAAATGACATTATTTAAATCATTATACAGGAGGTTCGGACACTTACGAAGCAAATCGGACCTAAGGTAAGGGAAATATCACAATCTCATTTTTATCCGAGATTGTTTATACTTTGGTATTTACTGGGGTGTATTTTATCATCCACATCCATGTTTCCTCAATATGTAATATTATTTCCAACCACCTACATTTTTGTAAATCCAATTTTACCCTTCGGTGTGTTTTTAGTAAAAGATATGAATGGAATCTTTTGTCATTTTTCTTACGAGGTACTTTTTGGACTTTCCGACAAAAGTATGAGAAGAATGTTTTTTTAACTTATACGACACGAACGGATTTTTACGTTTTTATAAAGCCTTATTTTCATGAATATTCCTCTAAAATATTTCATGACTATTTTTAATAAAATCACTTTCTTTTAAAATTTCATGACCTTTTGTGAAAAGAAATTGATTTTGAAGAAGAAAGGATATTTTACTCAAGAATTCATTTCAAGTGTATTATCAAAATTATTTTCCATCTAAGATAACATAGGGTTCTGTTTATTTCCCTATTATTACATTGATTTGGTTATGTTGTGATGGAATTATTTTTATGAATTCCCTTATCTTATATGAATTGTTTGATGATGTCATGATGTTTAAGATTCCCATTTTTATTACATGGGTTATGCAATGATGTATGATTTTTGATTTTGTGGCACACATAAGAATGGTATCATTATGAGATGGGTGGGACCTATATCTCCCTCCAATGCATTGGGTAAAGATTTTATATCTCATGAGATAGACATGGCTGGAATGGTAGGTTATACCGGTTCAGTGAAACAGGACTGAAACGAGGGTGACTCGGTTCAGAAAGGGACTTTGTCCACTAAGATAGTCTTGGCAATGAGTCTTGACAAACAAGAAAAGATTCTCTATGATTATGTGTGCATGCCACAAAGTTTAATGTTCTAATTTATGATTATTGTGACTACATTTCACTTCCATGAGTTATCCCAGATTATGAAATTATGATCTCTTTTACAGGTTATGATTTCCAAAAGTTATGTTCTTATGTATATGATGTGATTGATATTTCTTTTGTTTACCTTTACTGAGCATTTGAGCTCACCCTTTTATGTTTACTTTTTCCTAGGATATAAAGAAAGGTTTTAGGTATAAAAAAAGGGAAGATCTTTATGGGATATGTTGAAGATCTTTCACCAGGATTAGAAGATTATATTACGAGATTCTAAAGACACTAAACTATTACGATCCTTGTGTGTGTGTTTTTGTTATTTACTAAGTATTCCTAAAATGTAATGTAATGTCAATGTACGTCAAGATTCGGGTCTCTACAGTTGGTATCAAAATAAAGGTTTAGTCAAACATTGGAAACTAGGATGTGAAAACGTTAGTGAGATCCCTAGAGATATTTCTGAGGTATGTCTAGGGATGTCTCTAAGGTTAAGTATACGTATAGGTTATAGTCCTAGAATTGCACTAACGATCTTAGAATTTAACCTAAGATGTTAGATATTGAGGGTACTCCCCCTTTACTATGTTGTCTTCCCTAGCATGATTTCGCCTCTCAAATAATTCTTTTTGTGTTTTAGTTAATGGAGGGAACCAGAAGGAATTCGGTTAACATTGAATCCAATGGACAAATTGGTGACTACGAGCAACAAAATTGTGTAATGCCTAGAGATAAAGATATTGTGATTATGCTGAATCAGTCATCGCGATATATGATTAATAAGGTGAAATTTAGTGGTATGCCTCATTCATCAAAGAAGAGGAAGATAAACTATTATGCATGTTCGCATGTTGAGGAGCATAAAGAAATGAAGATTGAGATTTCTAAAGAAGGGAAGAAGAACCATGAGGAATACCTCAAATGGAGGGACCGATGTTATCTGTGTGGAGAAAAGGGTCATAGAGTGACAGATTGTTATGGAGTTCAATGTCTTATTTGTGGAGAACATGGGCATTACCCAACTCAATGCCCTGACCTAAAAATTTACTTATAAATTAGGGAAGGACTTATTCCAGGACAATCATTGAAGTGGATGGGCTAAAGTGTTTATGTATTGGTATTCAAGAATAATGTTGTTGAGGTACTTTTATGGTGTACTGAAATATTTATGTATTGTTCTATTGTGGTTTTCAATAATTTTAAGGTACCGGTAACCATGAAATGTGATTCAAATATTTTGGAAAGTAGATGATATGCGCATAATTAAGGGATAAAGAGAAAATGAAATGTTTGACAGTATTCATGAGCTCATGATTGATATAAGGACTAAGTGATATCATGGTTTGAGTATATAGAATTTTGAGGATTTTGGTATATGGAAAGTGTTTACTTTTAACTGTATTAATGTTTTCACTAAGGTTCAATGGGTATTAATTTTTCAAGAGAATACATGATTAAGGCCTTCTAATATTTGGAATGTGACCAACAAGACATATCTCATGATATACGAGGATCAATGATGGTATTAACATGCTTGTTATATGAACTCTTTGGTAATCATTTTCACTATAATATGAGATTGGACAGCAGTATTATGGATACGATTAAAGATTGGAATGGACTATGTTGGACATAAGTTAGTATTGTTTAACGATTAAAGTTTTTTTTCGATATTATTGATGGAATGTTATAGTAATTTAGTTTTAGAAAAAGGACAACCTGCAGGACGGGTGACAACCCATCGCGTCGGACAAGGCTGTGGGAATCGAACCCACAACCGAAGTGCGACTGGCCTTTATCGCCTACCACTGGCCTACAGGAAGTCCCTGTTTAGTAGAAACTAGTTTTATTATATTAAGCAGTATGATATATGAAATATAAGTCCATTTTAGGAACCATATATGATTAATCTCACTATAGAATGACTTATGTATATTTAATAACTTTTGCTAACCTTTTGTTTGAGACAGATGGAATGACCCGTCATTCTATCACATGATCTGATAACATTTCCCGAATAACAAATTAAACTTCATTTATTTAAGAGATGAAGTGGAAATTGTTCAAGGCATGAACAACAGTGATATTGTACCAAAATAAAGTAAGGATTTAATCTAATTCAAATTCTTAAACATTAGGGAAATGATCTTGAAAACCAAAAATGTTGTCCTAGTGCTATTATATCTGATTAATCAGATGGTAACTTAGATCGTCACAAATTTATGGATTTGTGATTGTTGGCTTTTCTATAGCCATGTTCTCTACCACTCTCCATCAGAACATGATGGTAATATTTTTCTTCCATATTCATATTTTCACCTATGTGGAAACCCAATGATTAGTTTATTTGGGTAACCGTTACGTTTCATACTTTTGTTTTTAAAGATTGGTTTTGGTATTCCTTTTTACGATGTGTATTTCTATTAAAGAAACTTTCGAGTAGTAAACCATTCATAACCCCAACGAATTTCGAGGGTGAAATTCATTTTAAGGGGGGTAGAATGTAACACCCCGATATTTTATGAAAAATAATCTCTTTAATTTCATTAATGTCTTGTGTTATATGCTACACCAAAAGGATCTTTCACAACACACATCTCTGACCTTGCTTTAATTACATGCAATCACGATCTTCCACGATAGCGTGTGTTGTACGCAACACCAAGTTTCGCTAAACAACGATATGCTATTAAAATATTATTAAAACTAGCCGTTATGAATAGTAATAACCACTTTTTGAAATTTTGTAAATTTTATTTTTCAAAATGGACTTCATTTTTAGATTCGGAATATCGAAATTAGGTTAGGGTGAAATTTTGGTAATTTTCGGATAAATTTCATATTTTGATGAATAGTGAAAATTTCTGAATTTTAATTAAAAACAACTTTTTCAATCAAAATAATTAATAGTGATAAATTATTAATTTGAGTGGTTTTAAAGTATATTTAGAATATATTTTTACAATTTAATACAATGTTGGTCATTCGATGTAATTTCACATTTAAACAAGTTATAAACAAGTGTCAATCTTTTGATAGTTATTATCTCTTAAAAACACGTCTTTTGTAATGACGACGGAAATTAATTTATAAATTAATTAATGCAACTGATATGTTTTGAATTTGGTAAAATAGAAATCATTTTTGAGTTCATAATATCAAATATATCTTAGGCCTAATTTTTGGTATTTTTCTGAAAACTTTCAATTTTTGATGAATAGTGAAACCACTCAGTGGTAGTTAAAAAAACTGAATTTTTCATAAAACTTAATTTTACCGCTTATGTGAGTGGATTTTCAAAAATCCGAGAGACACGGTTGATGTCAGTAAGTAAAATGTGGTCTAATGAGATGAAAATAATTTTTTGGTGAATAGTAACTTTTTACTTTTTTTTACCACGGTTAAAAGTAAATAGAATAACTAAGGGTAAAAATGATATTATTATTAGCCTAACACATGTCCAAATTCTATTGGATAAGTTTAATTCGACCAAAAACAAGCTTAGGAATAAAATATGACCATTTAGGCCCACTTGAATTAGATTAGGACATTTATTATTATTTAATCCAAAGAAGAGTTAAAAGAGTTAAAATCAAAGTTTATTTACTAAAACATTTTTAATATGGGGTTATACATAAGATATATTAGACTATAAATATTCCTTAGAAAGCTAAAACTATTTCCTACATAATTTTATTATATTTGTAATTTTTATACATTAAATAATTTAATTTATTTATGACACAACGATGATTAAGTAATTATCTTATTAATGAAATATTGACATAATTGATGTTATAAATACCCAAATAAATATAATTTGAGACTTTTTATGAATTACAATAATTTTCTAGGATAATATGACATGTTAGTATTAATTTAATGAACTTTTTTAGAACTTATAATTCTTTTATGAGTTTCACAAAAATCAATTACTAAATAGTGTCAAAATTGACATAAAATAGTTTTTAAATAAAATATTATATTATTAATTGTTATTTTATTCCTAAAAATCTAAGGTTCTGCCAAATGACTTAGATAAGGTTATATATATTAATAATAAACAACTTGGGGTTCGTTTGGCTTCTTATAATAAGTTTATTAACCTTATAGTGTAAGAATACAAGAAGACACGGTAAAAGTAAAATTATTTAACTTAATGTTAAATCTAAATGATAAGGTCCAAATAGGAAACTAAACTTGTCTAAATTCTATTGGATGATAGGATTTCGACCCATCCCAACATTATCCTCGAAAGAAATCAATTTGGAGCTATTTAAAACCGAACATGACTTTATAATAAAATTATATTTTTAGTTATTTCAAAGGTGCCCCTCTCCTCCCTTATAAAAGGGAACCTCCTCCCTCTCTTCCTCACACAACATTGAGCCTTAAAGCTCGGACAACCCCTGCCAAATTCTCTTCTCAAGTTCCCTAGAAACATCCTAGAGGTTCTGGTCTTCCTCAAAGACCAATTTTAGTGCCCTATGAGGAGGTCTCAAAGAGGCGCTTCAAAGAAGAGGTAATTTCCGTTACCAATTATTTCACCTTTACTTCTTCTTCCACTTCTTCTTCTTAGGTTGTTTCATTATGAAGTAATAACATCAGTATCAATAATATACTGATATGTAATTATAAGTATGAAACTATCCTATTTCACCATCTATCCATCCTACGGAAAATGAAATCACCGTGCGTGCGTACGTACGGAATACCGTCTCCACGCCGTGGTGAAATCTATTTTCCACCACCACCTTACTTGGATGGGTATAATGGTGTAAATAATAACTATATATTATTATTTTAAAGTGATATTGATTCTGAAATAGTATAAATACACTCCAATACGGTCCCATGATCATGAGAACGATATCATCGCTCGAGCGTACGTACGGACTACCGTCTCCACGACGCGATGAGATTCATTATCCACTTTAAACCATCCATGAATGATTATAAAGTATATATAATAAGTAATCATGAAATATATGACATAATAATGATACTGGATTTATGTGTATATATATATGAATGTCATCTACTTAATTCCATTCAACTCAATAAGGAAACGAAAACAGCGTTCATGCGTACGTACGACGAACTGTCTCCATGAACGGTGTATTTCCTTCCATTTACTGATTCATTATATATATGTATATTCTGAATATATATATATATATAAATCATGTTTTATATTCTGTAATTAAGTAATCATGATCTAAGTAATCATATGAATAATTACAAGTCAAAACACGGAAGACAAATGAATCAATTTTACCCAAAATGCTCTTTAAAATGGAATTTACAAAAGAACAGATAATATAAAGTCATAAGTGAAGAATATATGATATCTTTACAATGAATATGATTCTGTAATAATTAAATGACATTATTTAAATCATTATACAGGAGGTTCGGACACTTACGAAGCAAATCGGACCTAAGGTAAGGGAAATACCACAATCTCATTTTTATCCGAGATTGTTTATACTTTGGTATTTACTGGGGTATATTTTATCATCCACATCCATGTTTCCTAAATATGTAATATTATTTCCAACCACCTACATTTTTTTAAATCCAATTTTACCCTTCTGTGAGTTTTTAGTAAAAGATATGAAAGGAATCTTTTGTCATTTTTCATACGAGGTACTTTTTGGACATTCCGACAAAAGTACGAGAAGAATGTTTTTTTAACTTATACATCACGAACGTATTTTTACGGTTTTATAAAGCATTATTTTCATGAAGCTTCCTATAAAATATTTCATGACTATTTTCAATAAAATCACTTTCTTTTAAAATTTCATGACCTTTTGTGAAAAGAAATTGATTTTGAAGAAGAAAGGATATTTTCCTCAAGAATTCATTTCAAGTGTTTTATCAAAATTGTTTTCCATCTAAGATAACATAGGGTTCTGTTTCTATCTCTATTATTACATTGATTTGGTTATGTTGTGATGGAATTATTTTTATGAAATCATTTATCTTATATGAATTGTTTGATGATGTAATGATGTTTAAGATTCCCATTTTTATTACATGGGTTATGGAATGATGTATGATTTATGATTTTGTGGCACACATAAGAATGGTATCATTATGAGATGGGTGGGACCTATATATCCCTCCAATTCATTGGGTAAAGATTTTATATCTCATGATATAGACATGGCTGGAATGGTAGGTTATACCGGTTCAGTGAAACAGGACTGAAACGAGGGTGACTCGGTTCAGAAAGGGACTTTGTCCACTAAGATAGTCTTGGAAATGAGCCTTGACTAACAAGAAATGATTCTCTATGATTATGTGTTCATGCCACAAAGTTTAATGTTCTAAGTTATGATTATTGTGATTACATTTCACTTCCATGAGTTATCCGAGATTATGAAATTATGATCTCTTTTACAGGTTAAGATTTCCAAAAGTTATGTGCTTATGTATATGATGTGATTGATATTTCTTTTGTTTACCCTTACAGAGCATTTGAGCTCACCCTTTTATGTTTACTTTTCACCAGGATATAAAGAAAGGTTTTAGGTATAAAGAAGGGAAGATCTTTATGGGAGATGTTGAGGATATTTCACCAGTATTAGAAGATTATATTCCGAGTTTCCAAAGACACTAAACAATTACGATCCTTGGGTGTGTGTTTTTGTTATGTACTAATTATTCCGCAAATGTAATGTAATGTCAATGTACATTAATCTTCGGGTCTCTACATGAACCGATATAATTATTGTTCCATCACCATCTCTAAATATTGGTTATAATTATGGAATTAATGTTTATACATGATATTAATGAAATATTCATCATTATTATAGAATAATATATCAATTACATTCTTACTTTCCATACACTTAAAAATTATAACAATGTTCGTACGTATGTGTGAACTATCTGCTCCACGACGCGATGTTATTTTTTTCAATCACCGCATAACATTGATAATATATATAATAATATTTAAATTATTAATATGATATTAATTAAATTATTATCATTAATGAATAATAATATAATATTTACCTTCTTTCCATAATTATCAATGAAAAGTAGAAATGTTACTCATTCGTATGTATGGCTTACCGTCTAGAAGATTGTAATGATGTTCAATTTTCAAAATGATATGTAATGAATGGACTGAAAAGTATAAAGTATAAATAAAAATAATTATTATTTCATGAATATTATTTTTCATTTGATGGACAAATGACCACTTTGACTGTATTCCACTTAACGATGTCATTTTATACTCATGTACTGAATATCATCAAAACGTCTGTTATGAAATTAAATAATTACTTAAGTGTTATACAATGATAATAATAGATATAATTGTAAAAATCAACACTAAACTAGTTATAAAAAATTAAATATTTTACCTATGTTTGTTATTATAGAATATAAATACTTTACGTGATGAGTTTGACTCAAGGTTTGGGGTTTTCTTTTAACGTCACATTTTAATGTTACTCATTCATATAATTTAAAAAAATCCAAAAGGAATTATTTTTTAATCTTATATGTAATTAATGTATTTTACATGTTTTATGTATCTTTAGTTTTTTATTTTTGTTATGTTTAATATTTTATTTCAAATATTTTTTTATGTGTGTGTTACTATGTGAAAAATTGACATTTGATTTCGAAGTGGGAATGGTATTGTTATTTTTATATGAAATTCTTATGTAGATGTTATTGAGAATTGTTTATTAGAATGGTTGTTTCCATGGTAAATCGATGGTAGGTGAACCAGATATCACTCTCTAATTCATTGGGTAGTGAGATAGAGTTAATCAGAATGGGTTCTCCTAGGAGATAATGAGAACATCCTACATTGTTTATTCCAAATATAGTCATAAAGGATACTCCCTATGTAAATGTGAAATCAACTTTAAAGATTATATAGAATTCAACCCATATTTTACATTTATGATTTAAGTTTTCTATTGATTTTTACATGAATATTATTTTTTCTTGAGGTAAAGTAAGGTGCCTATGTTTTATGGTTGAAAAGTATATCTTTATGAAAATGTTTTCATGGATTTTAAGTATTCATGTTAGAATGGTTTCTTTTATTATTTTATGTCCCTTACAAAGTTATTTTTTTCTCATGTGATGTTTTAAATTTTTTTAATAGTGTATAAGGTTGTGTAAGAGAATGGAGGAAGTCAAGATGAACATTGTGAATATTTTTCTAGAAAAAAGAAATCATATTTTATTTTAAATGTATTATATTTTGGAAAAAGATGATACTATTTTATTAGTATAAATATTTTATTTAGGAAATTATAACTATAAATCTGAAAAGATCCTCAATATTAATGAATGTAATTATTGACTAAAACTCAAGATTATGTAATGTTTAATGATGGGGGTTTATAGTTCTTATCAAAGGATGGTTTAGATATCCTTAGGTTTTAGGATATTTTTTAATAGAATATTCATAAAGTATTTTTACATTATGTAATGTTTAAATGATATAAAATTGGAATTTTAACGTGTTTATTTATCTATGAAATTTTTGTTTAAAATGTTTTTCTATTGGGGAAACAACATATCGGTAATGGGAATGCATACAGTGGAAACAAACCATCCAAATCAGTATCATGAGATTGTTGGAATCGAATATGAATTATTATTTTCTTTAATGGATTAGTTTAAATGGACTATAAATGGATGTGTCATAAATGAAGAAGATCAACTACATAAAATCTAGAGGATTATGTTGGTAGTGGATAATTTCATGTTTCAACATCCATGATATTTTAAATGATCATCTAACCCAGTGCTCTGTCAATGGTGTATTAATGTAGTAGAATTTTTTTTATATGTCATAGTGTGTTCAAATAATCAAATGGTTACTCATTATTTTCACCATTTAAAAGGTTAATACAATCATAAGTGGACTAAATTTAATAATATCATGGATGGTGAGGAAAATGATTCTTTGGAGTGGGATGAATTAAAAAATATTTTTATTGAGAAATACTTTCTTAATGGTTTTTGAATTAGGATAGAAGAACAGTTCATAGAATTGAGAAAGGAGGAGGACTCATTAGATTCATATCAAGTAAAATTAACTCTATTAGAAAGGTAAACTCCAAATTTCATCTAAGATATTTATTGTAAAATAAATAATTTTTACTCAAGATTATAGAAAAATCATCTAAAGGAATAGGATTCTCCTGAATCCAAAAGATACAAAAAATTAATGTGAATAGCAGGTGGAAGCTGTGTTTGAAGATGATCATGTGTTATTTGAAAACCAATGGAAAATTACTAAGAGGTGGTATGTGAAAGGGAATAATTCAACAAAAAAATTGATGGTATGAAAATTATGTTTATAGTTCAAGATAATGTTTCTAAATAAAGATATTATAGATTTTCTTTTGAATTATGGTTAGTGCATCTGATGTGGTAAAATGAGGAATTAGGCTCATCATTATAATAAAAAGATTATTTAAAAAATATGTAAAAATATGATATAAATTAAGAATAATGTTTTAAATGCGATGCGATGGGTCATTATGCAAATGAGTTTCTGAAGAGGAACTAAAAATATTGTGAAAATGCAAGATTATGAGAAGAAAGGTGTGGTGAAATCCATTGAAACTACATAAGAGAATTTTGTGATATAAAATGAAGTGATATCAGGAAAATTATTTTTTATTCATATTATGTCAATATATTTTTTGATTTTGGGTCTACATATTCTTTCATATATGAGAAATTTTCTGGTAAATTAAGAAATACACCTCATGAATTGAATCCAAAAGTAATGGTGAAAACACCCAGGAAAAAAATAATGAAAAAAGAAATTATAATAATATTACTATCATTGTATGTGGAAAAAATTTACCAATAATATTTGTTTTTTTCTCCAGTAGTGTTTAATTTTATTCTGTAATTTGATTGCATTTCTATTTACCAAGTTGAAAAAGACCGCAAAGATAAATAAGTAACTTTTTTTGAAAGAGTTTTTGTTAGTTTACAACAATGAACCCATATCATTGATATCATATTAAGATGTTGAGAAACTATTAAATATAAAAATGAATATTATCTTTCACATAATGTTTTTAGGGTAACTATTTAGATTAATTATCACCTGTGGTAAATGAGTATCTAAATTTTTGTATTCATGATATTCATGTTGTTATACATTATTGGGATATTGAATTTACTATTAACATAGTTCATGATAGTAATATAATTTATAAACCCCTTATCTAATAGATCAAATAGGTCATTTAGATTTGAATACAAAATAAAATGATATATTCTATAAATGTTTCTTTGGAAATAGAACATCACCATGGAGTGTTCCTATACTTTTTTTCAAAATAAATCTAGTTCAATGAGACTTTGTATTGATTATAGATTCTTGAACAACATCACTATTAAAAAAACATATATTTTTCCTTATATGGATGATTTTTTTATCTGCTATAGGGAGAACAATATTTTTTGATTGTTGATATGAGGTTGGGGTACCATCATTTTAATGTAAAGTATTAATACATTTCGAATATTTTTTTTATAGATACGGGCTTTATGAATTTTATGTTATTCCATTATATTTAACTAATGATTGTTTTGTATTGATGGATCATATAAATATAATATTTAATGAGTTCTAGGATATGTTTTTGGTTATGGTTATTGCTGACAGTTTGGTATATTCTATAAGAAAATAGAAGCATGAAAGACATATAAGGGTTGTTTTTTAAACCATGATAGAAAATACATTTAATGTAATATGTATCAAGTAATAATTTTGGATACAAAAAATTTTCCTCCATGTTCACATTTTTTCAAAATATGGCATAACTATTGATCCTGCAAAAATGATTATTTTTAATGAATTTATAAATCAACAAATATATTTGAAATTATTAGTTTTATTTGTTTGGGAGTCTATTACAAGAGGTTATTTGACAATGTTGTGTGGTTATCTGTCTCAATTACTATGTTAACATAAAAAGGATTTATCGTCATCTGGAAAAAGGAACATGATGATTTTTCTATGAAACTGAAAAGAAGATTAGTAAATTATTCAGTTTTAGATATGTGTTCCATAAATCATTAATTTTTTAGCTACAATGTTGCTTCATTAATAGAAATTTGTTTTGTCTTAATGCAATTTTATCGGATAATTTCTTATGTGTAATTTCTTTTAAAACACCATGATTTATATTACCATTGAAATCATTAAAAATTAGATACTACTATTTTTTCATTATAAACTTGGAGGAATCATTTTTTTCTGTAAAATGTGCTATATATATTGATTATATAAAATTTAAGTATATATTCACTCAGAATGAATTTAAAAATAGATAGAGAAGATGGATAACACTAATCAAATATTATGATCACATAGTTCATTACCATCAGAAAAAAGAAAACAATGTGGCTAATTCAATGAGTTAGATATGTAATGTTACATTAATACGGATTCATTATGGAAGTGACCCGTTGTTTAATGTTTTTATGAATTTTGGAATGCCTATTTTTTGTGTAGGAAAATCATTGGTTTTGTTTCAAGTTTTAGTATAATTATCTATATTATATTAAAATAAAAAATCATAGAAGGATTAATATGAGATTTAGAGAAAAGTAAAAAAATTTAAAAATGGTATTTTGCATTAATTTTACATTGATATTTATTGTGTTTTGAGAGGTGGGAAGACCATTATGTTTACCATGTGATTCACATTTAATGAAACAATTGTTATGTGAGACTCATATTTCTCCATTTAAAATTTATCCTACTAGCACTAAGAAACACAGAGACCTTGAAGAGTATTACTGGTGGAAAGGGATGAAAATATATATTGATAACATAACCTTTAAATGAATGATATTTTAATAGGTTAAAACATAGTAATAGTTAATAAAATGGATGATTCATCCTTTTCCAGTGCTTGAGTAGAAATGGGAAAATATTTTTATGGAATTCATAGTGGGACTACTAAAGACTTCTCATGGTAACAATGTTTTATGGGTGATTGTTGATAGATTGACTAAATCTTATCATTTTATCCATATTTGAGACACTCTATCACTTGATCAACATTATTAGTTATATCATAAAGATACATTTATGTTACATGGAGTTACACTCTCCATCATATTATATCATCATCTAATA
Source organism: Viscum album (assembly GCA_963277665.1). NCBI lineage: Eukaryota > Viridiplantae > Streptophyta > Magnoliopsida > Santalales > Viscaceae > Viscum > Viscum album. Next base: position 943,638,887 of record OY728155.1, on the reverse strand, counting down.
TTCACTTTTTTACTTTGGGATTGTCATTCAGATGTCATTGGGTACTGAATGAAATTTCAGTACAAATTTTCATCATTAATTAGATGGGATGTCAGAACAAAAAATTCAGACCTCGGTGGATATGCAACATCCTTGCTCAATGAATTACTTGGTAATTTAGGATAAATGTATTTTATTGGTAGATTTTTATTATAATAATAGTTTCATTCAATTATATAGATGGAACAATTTGAGGAAATCTATGTAAAGAATTGTCGAACAACATAATTTTGGGATGATGTAGGTGAAAGGAATTTGATGGGGGCATAAGTAGAGGGGGAACTATAGGGATTGTTTAGTTGATTTAGTGACATTTGATAACAACTCAAATGAGGTAGAAAAGTTACGGTCATAAATAGAGGAATGATATTTTATTCAATGTTGGTGATTATGTATTTTTCAGTGTTTCTCTAAAGAAAATTTGGATATGTTTTGGTATGAAGGGGGAGTTTTTTCCATGATTCAATAGAGCCTATAAAATCCAGAGAATGTTTTACAAGTTTCATAATGAGTGTATTTGCCTCCAATTTTATCAAACATGCAATTTTATTCATGTTTCAATGTTAATAATGTATATGACAGATCCATATCATGTTTTGAGTCTATATATAGCTCAGTTGTAACAGAATATTTCATATAAGGAATAGGTAGTTTGGGTCATTGACCATTTTCAGAACAAGGTGATTATATTGGATAAGGTTTTATTGAATAAAAATATAGTTGAAGGGAAAAAATGGGAATCATAAATTACTATATGAAAAAAATTCCCCCACTTATATAATAAGTGAATAAAATTGCGATGACACAATTTCCAAATGGGGGAAGGATGTAGCATCCCACGTAACTACAAAATGAGTATTTTTCATATTAATTAATATTTATGAATTGGTTAGTAATTTTACCTTAAATATGATTCTATGTCCATTATTATACCTAAAACACAACAATTCGATTCACTGAAATCCTCTATTTCACGTATGATAGAGCTATACCAAAAAATAATATATTACTAATATTATTAATTTTATGTGGTAATAATCATAAAGTTGTTTATTCAATGAGAATTCATTGAACTAACTATATTATGTATACACATGTTTATTAAATATTTTTTTGTTCATCAGATAAATGTTATTGGATTCAAATAACAATACTTCTAATTTTTAGAAATAAAATCTCTAATATTTTATAAAAAGATTATTTCACTTCCTTTTGATTGAAAAAAAATTTAAAATATAATATTTTACACATGTTAAATTTTTATATGACAAATAAGACTTCTTTTTTGAAATCTATGTATCAAAATTTACTTTGGCTAAATGATTTATATTTTTTCTCAGAACATTCAAATTATGATGAATTGTTAGTAATACAAAATATTACTTAACAAAAAAATTTTAAACAAATATATATATAGATAAATTATTTATTAATTGTTTTTAAATTATAAATATATTAATTTTGAATTAGTCTATCTAATTGACTTCATTGGAACCAGTTTCACATTGGAATTGAATTTTAAAATTTTGAGATCTTTTAAATGTTATTAAATAAAAAACACATTTTCTAGTTCCATTAACAAGAGTAATTTTAATGAATTTATGTCGATTATTAGTATTAATTTTGGAAAAATTGATTACATATTTGGAATCAGAAGTTCCATATTATGAAAATTAGACACTTATATTTTTTTGGTAATATTAATAGTAATTTCAATAAAAATTTTATTTCAATAGTGTAAGGTAAATCAGGTAATAAATGGTATATATAATATTATAACTGGTATAAAATCAAAAATATTCTTTTCCTAATTCCAATGGGTGTTTTATTTTAGAACAATATATCCCTTTGGTGAAATTTATATCCTTTGGAAGCCACTTTGGTGTGATTGAGACATTTATAATATTATATTCAAAGGGAAGGTAAATATTGTCAGACCCTTGCTTTTAACAAGTAAAGTACTATTAATATGGTTTTATGTAGGGGATATCTATAAATATAAATATTATTTAGAAATATAAATTTTTTTCCTATGTCATGTGAATTTATTTTCATTTTTACAAGAATATTAATTAATTAATAGGTGACACGGTGATGATGCAGTAATTGATTAATTAGTGAATGAATCAAATAAATGATTTTAAATATATTAAAATAAATACATTTGGGTGAATTATTTTCATTCAAGAATGTTAAAGATGAAATTTATATGATATTGATTTTTTAAAAGATCTGGTTTGAATATATCTTATTTTTAGGGTATTTTTATAAATCCATGAAATTAGTATTGTCAAAATCGAAACTAATGGTATTTTAAAATATATGTTTTTTCTTAAATGATATTAAATTTATAAAAACCCTATATTTTTTAATATAATTGTTATAAGTCAAAAATATTAAATAAATTACACATTTATTGGTCTTTTGTAATTTTATTGTCATCATATTTATCCTCAAAGTATAAATAACAAGATTAGATGGTAATAATTAATAAAGGGTTAAAATAAAAAATGAGGAATATAAAATGGTTAAAATTGAACAATTTTTACTCAATTAATGTATTTCGACCCATAATAATCATATATTATAAATAATTTACCTTTTAATCAATTTTAATATAAAAATGATTAATGCTAATTTAATAATTTTAAGAATTCCAACAGTGCCCCTCCCCCTTCCTACAAAATGGAAACCATTATTCTATTTTATTAACACATAAATCTCTTTTTTTTTCTACCAAGAAAAACCCAAATACTTCACTTTAATTCGTAACAAGATTCTATAGGCCTTATTTTAGTCATAACACACCACCTAGAGGTGTTAATGTGTTAATCAAATGGGACATTCCGAATAAAAGATACCATTATTTATTAATTGTTTTTATTTTATTTCTTCATCTAATTCCTTAAAATATTATTCAAACATCATGAAATAACAAATATATTACCCTATATATACTGAGATGATATTATGTGAATATAATATCCTAAACCATCTCCAATTCCATCAAATGTAAATGAATTCATCGTTCTAGCATACGTGTGAATTATCACATCCATAAACCGATATTATTTGTTTTCCATCACAAAATCGAAATATTGATTATAATGATTGAATTAATATTTATAAATTATATTAAATAAATATTTATCATTATAATAGAATAACATATCAATTATGTTCCGACTTTCTGTGATCATAAAAATGATAATGTCGTTTATGCGTCCCTGTGAACTGTCAACTCCAGGAAGCGAAATGATTCTTTTTTAATCACCACATCACATTAATAATATATATATATATAAGTATATTTAAATAATTAATATGAATTTAATTTTATTATTATCATTATTTATATATTAGATAACGATTAATTTCTATCATTCACGGTCAATCAAAAATGGAAATGTAACTCTTGTGTACATACATCTTACTATCTCTATGGTTGTGATGTTGTTCATTTTCCATATAATTATTTAATGAATGGATTTAAAATTATAATTTAAATATAAAATTGATTATTATTTCATTAATATAGTTATATATATGATGTACAAAGGAATTCTTCGACCGTATTTGTCATACTGATTTCATTTTAAACTAAAGTATAAAATATCCTCAAAATGTCTGGAATGAACTTAAATAAATAACAAGTTGTTATAAGATGATAATATGCGACATAAAATGAATAATAAAAATTTAAAAGTTTATCAATAAGTAAATAATTATCCTAATTTTATTATTCATGATGATAAGTATTATAAATGAGGACTCAGAATCAAGGTAAGGGGAAATTATTTTAAAAAACATCATTTAAATTTAAACATTTAGTTATTTTTTCAATTTCCAAAAGGAATCATATTTTTAACATAAAAATCTGAAATATAATTTAATTATTCTATGTCAATTGAATTTTTTATTTATTATTTACATGTTTGAATAATTATTTTCAAAAAATGTCTTTTCATTTATAAGTGCATGACTATGTAAAAAATATTTGATTTCAAACTGGGAAATTTATTATTCATTTAATGTTTTGTACTTATGATTTGGTTATTAGGAATTTTTTATGATTAAGGGTATCCCCATGATAAATAAATGGGGGTGGGTGAACTCTTTATAGCTAAAAAATTAATTGGGTAATGATATAGATTTAATCGGTATGGTTTCTCCAAAGAGATTAAGGGAATGTTTTGTGGTGGGTAATCCAAATGTAGTGGCAAAGGTTACAGACTAGGTGAATATTATAGCTACAATATAAATAATATGGAATTGATGGAACCTGTTTCCTTTATGAGTTATGATTTCAATGGAGTTTTATATTAATCTTGTTATTTTTTCAGATAAAGTAAAGAGCTAATGTTTTATGTGTGAAAGTTATATAGTATGGAAAATGTTTTCATGGGTTTAATGTATTTATGGGATAATGGTTTCTTTTTTTATATTATGTACCTTACTATGGTTTTTCTCCTTATTCCATATTTTAAATTTTCTTTAAATGTATAAGTATTTTTATGATAAAGTAGGAACTCAAGTCGAAAATTATGATGATTTTTTATGTTAAAGAAAATAATGTTTTATTTTAAATGATTTATATTTTGGAAAAAGTGGACATATTATTAGTAGTATAACTTTTGAATGTTGTATATTATGTATTAATTATGGTCTAATTATATAAAACTATGAACATGAAAAGATCTACGCTATAAAATAATGTGATTTCTAGACTGAAACTCAAGATCATTTAATGTTTATAGAAGGGGCCTTTTTGGAATAACCTTTTAACAGTGAATGGGTTTTGGATATTGATTGATAAATTTGTTAATTATGAATTTTTCATATTATTCCATGGTATTAAAGTACATTATAATGAGTTATTTGATAATTTAAATGGTGTATCATGATTTGTATTATTGATTAGAGGGTAAATGTTTTTTTACCTTGTCAGATGTGATATTTGTGATATATGTTATTGATTGAGAAATGGAATGTGGGACACATGATGATGATTCAAATACCCATGGGGTTCTATCCATCATGTTATAGAGAAATATTAAATCATGTGATTATTCTTATATGAGATAGGGGCTGGTGTTCCAAATTCTCATGAGGTGTGTGACACATATTAATGCTTCAAATCCCAACATGTTTCTAGACATAATGATCTATGTTAATGAGTTTAGAATTGGAATATGGTTTAAATGAGTGTGTTATGAAATGGAATTAAATGGATATTTTACTAACTTTTTTTATAATGAATTTTGTTTCTCTATGTCATATAGTTTAGACTCTGGCATGGGTTGAAGAAACTATTGATGGTCTGGGAGTCATTATTATACCAAGGGAAATGATGTGGTTTAATAAATAATAATTTCATATGTAACATATTGACATTAATGTATTTTAATTTTATAAAAATTCATTCATTGTAATTGAATGTATATTGTTTTTAACACCATTGGAGGTGGTCTACAATTTCTTACAAACATCATACATATGATTTCTAATCATTACATAATTCGACTTCAGGTTTATTGGATATGATAAGGGAAATAGACCTCTATTAGATGGGAGAGTCGGGATGGAGCATGGAGGAGGGGACCATACATGTGGTCGGGACCCATGTGGGAGTTGTCATTTTCTTTATTTTGGGGTTTTTATTTGACACTAGACACATATTTTGTCATGAAAAATCTACCATTTTAGATTTTATATTGTTTCATGTTTTTGTTCATCATGATATACTACTTTGTTCTTTTTAATTTATTATTTTGTGTTTGGGTTATTATCAACATGAATTTTTTTTCTTTTTTTGTTGTCCTACTTTGGTAAAGATTGTATAGTCCCATTTTGTTATATATATTAAACCCTCACTTCTAGTTAGTAGCATCTGGAATTTGGGGAGGTCTCCTTGAGGTTAGGTAATCGACGGGCTTAATGCACCAGTGTGTGGAACACAAGCCCCGATGTTACATTAAATTAAGTCATACTAAACCTCATAATAAAAATCACTCCTTAAACATGAAGGTGTAAAACGGAAATCACACCAAAACAATGACTAAAATTATGATACCCATATGAAAGATGAATTATTAATAAATTCAATGTAGATACATATTCATCATTCTAAGAGGGAAAGGTGGAGATATGAAACACTTATTGAAGGAAATGTGTGGTTAATTTAAAACATGAACCCACCATTAAGAAACACACACACCCTATTAATTATAGTTTTGATTATGTAAATATTTGATCCCATTCCTAATAGGAATTATTCGCAAACAATCATGGAAGGGATTTGATAAATAATTCCTAAACCCCCATTTCTACCCAAGTGACAACTAATTTCAATGTACACCACTATTAATAATATAATGTGGTGTTCAAAATAATCTCTATGTTGCAGTTTACCACAATTTCTATATCAAATAACTATATTTTATAAAATAAATATAATATCAATAAATTTATAAAAATACCTTGAAGAGGATCTTTTAGTATCATAAATATCATCATCTTTCAATATATTTAATTGTAAAATAAGAATGAATATATTTTCAATAATTAAAATATTTAACAATATAGTTTATTTTAATTAAAATATTTACCAATCAAGATAATAAATAGGATAAAAAGACAAAAAATTATCATATTGGGATATATTATTAATTATCTTAACCTATAAAGACAAAGGATTTGGCCAAGAAAATTGTATATGAACCTTCTATCATTTCTATGTTTGTTATCATATTATTCTATTGTACAGAACTATTTGATAACTCTGAAAAAGTAAAAATCCATAATCCAGGGACCCAACCAAAACATGTTATAAAATAAATGGGAAAAATTTCAAATCATGAAATTATATCGTTACATACAACCATTCTTTCAATATTATTATTCATCTATGTCCACCCCTTAGTTAGTTAAATTCTCTTATTTTTCTTAATCTCCCTTTAAACAAAAAAACATTATCAAGTCATCACACCACGACCAATCATTAATATCCAGTAATTATAATTGAGTTACTCAAAATCATGGGTTCCTCCCATAACACTATGGGCATCATCATCAAAAATTTTTATCATATTACTTATAAACATAACTACATATAAAAAAATTATTTCTATGAAAACACAATTTTATTTGTTCTTAATGTAAGTAATTTTTCTATCACACATCATATAATCAAAATAATAGTCCTTTGGAAAATTGCATATGATAAACCATCATAAAAGATGATTTCTAAATATTTAAAACTAAAATATTTAATTGACCCATTTATAATATTTCATTAATAACATCACCATACATATCTATACAAAATAATATATAAAATAGAGTTTCTCGGTCAAATCCCTCTCTAAATTGATTAGAATAGTTACCTCATCCATCTTACAACATTGGATATCCATGAGTTTTTTCATGATCATAACCCACATATTATGAAAGTCCATAACACAACCTCACTCCAGACTAAATAAATAAATATTATAGAACATGGTGTGAATTTTAGTCCAATTGTACTGACATTGTGAAACTCTATCACATTCATGGACTGGCCTAAAATCCACTACAAATAATCATTCACCACTCACCATTTGGTGTTATATCACAAATCATATGGAGCCATGATTTCCCCCATAAATATGATAATTATTTAGTTGGATATATTTTTACATACCACTCTCCATGACTAATATCCTTTCATAAGTAATTTATATTACTCTTCTTTCACACTTTTATTATCTTGTGTTCATTATATTTGTATTTGGTAATCATTCATTGATAAATTTCGACATACATAGAAATTATGGTGAATAGAACTCTATATCCTCATATTCCCTAAACATGCATATTTGGATAAATATCACTACCATAATAGGTTATGGTGAAATTGGATGTGGATTATTAACTAAGAATAGGATTCTATTTTGGTTTCAAAACATAACCTTATTGAGGTTGCACCATTTATATAGGGACTATGATTATTGAGTTGAATGTCCTATTTATAACATTATATTTTAAAATAATAATTTACTCTTTAAAATTTTTCTTATTTCTAATATTTATCATTAAAAAAGTTAAAATTTTCTTATAAAATTATTTAGTTTTACTAGATTGAGAATAAAATTCCATCTGATAGGAAAATATAATTTCCATCAGATTGAAGGTTAACAAAGTCCATCAGGGACATATATAAAAAATATATCAAAATGAATCATAAAAATTCAATTAGTTTTGAATTTTTTATAGAGGGATATAAAAATTATTCAATATATATATTAGTTAATCCTAATAATAGGATACATATAATTTATTAAGTATGAATTCTTTTCATTTCTACAAATAGAATACTCAGGGCACTATGATGGTGTTATACCTAACGATCATCAGATTGGCGGGTGTTGTGGTGAACTCTCCAAGTTAAGGAGTTGTTTTTATGATTCGAAAACCAAAAATATGATTTTTGGAATCCAATCATTGTATGAATACTGATAAATAAGTCTGTATCCTCGAGGAGAATTACCATTTTGACAACCAACAATCTATTTTTTCCTTTAATTTTTTAAAACTTATTTTTTATTCTATGTGAATTAATTAAAACTGTTACATAGTTTCCATAATCATTGTTTTTTAGTATTTAATTTCAATAATTTATGATTTTAACGATGTAATATTTTTAATTTCTTATCCTATGATCATTCGATCTCCCAAATAAAAATAATTGTTTTTCAAATGAGTTTTTTGAGGTCTTACATGGATATGTGTGATTTAATTCTCTAATAATGTGGATAAAGTAATTACATAGTTTTGAAGGAATACCAAATGAAAGGTTCATAATCAATGATACCACAAGTCAAGCATTGAAACCTCGATAACTCATTTGGTAAATTTTTATACATTTTGAATGAATGTTTCTACATGTTTTGTTATGATATTTTTATAAATGTTTTTTCATTGATATAGATAATTCTAAAATATAATTTTCACGTTGTATTTTTTTATAAACATTATATTTTTTAAATATACTATGCTCTTATAAGATAATATAATTAATAATGGACAAAATATTTCTAGTAGTTTTAATTAAGAAATAATGTTTTTGAAAAATTGGTAGTTTAGTTATTCTAAATTAAAATTCACCCATGCCATCTCTTGTAATAATTTTTAAGTATTTTTGTTGGACATTTGTTATATAAGGGTGTGTGTATGTATATTTATGTCACTATTTATGTTTTTATAGAAGAGTATTTTTTAATTTTTTTTATAGAAGGTTTATAAGAAGATACCCTATGAAATTTCAAACAATGAGGACCACCAATTCACAATGTTGTTGGATGTTAATTCTAGTGGGATTAAATAAAGACGAGCTTAATAAACACTAGTTTTGATAGTTTTTATATAATGATATGATTTTATAAAAAATTTATTATGGATGTTACAACCTTTAATAGAGGGGAAAATTATAAAGATCAGTTGAAATATAGTTGTTTAAGTAATTCATCATGTTCTATACAAAGAAACACTTTTAATAAGATATATTCCGGAAAAAATATATAATGTATGTAAAAAGAAATAAGTTACTCATTTTGGGTCTTCTATGTTTTTGCAATCAATAAGATATATGATTCATTTAGACTCTTGTGATTTTGATTTATTATTGAAATAATTAGTTAATAAAATAAATAAAAATTTTATAAATAATAATAACCACTTTGAATATATTAGAGATCAATATTTTATTGAATAGTAAATTATAAAAATGTTTTTTTGGATCATGCTAATTGATTATAAATATAATCAGAAAAAAACATTTTACTAAAAATATATCAATGGTTAGTATTTTTTATTTTATTATATCTCTAATTTAGTACTACTGTACATTAAAATGACATCCTGATAATTAGTAAAAAATAATGGTGTTTTTTAAATATAAATATGGCATAAATAGCTAATAAATATAAATCATTTTAGAATCATTCTAAATATTCAAAATCATTGATCCAATTTACAGTTAATAAGATTCTATTTCATCATAATATTATGATAATGAGCTTAAAATTTCATTAATATGATGAATGAAATTGTTGGGAAAAAATGGTTTCCTTACAAGTTGAAGATATATAATAAATATCAATGAGAGAATAATTATACTTCTACGGTGGCTTGTTTTGTATTTAGAAAACCTAGACACATTAGGCCAATGTGTATAAGGATAAATGGAATTTAAAAAGGTTCAAAGAAATTTTTTAAGTACATGGTGAAAAACATAGTAAATGATTCAGAAAATTGAAGTGGTATTGGTGTAGATACTTATTCAGAATGTTATTCAATAAAAAGTATTAATAATTCAATTTTTTTTGGTATTTTATGACATAAATACAATGAATAACCTCTTTTACATTGATAATATATATATTTAATCACATAAAATATAAACCATATATGTTATTTATCCCAATTATGATGATGAATATAGTTATGCATATTTATAAGAGTATAAAATTGTAATATATGATAAAGTATATAGTAAACATTGTTTTGAAAAAATAACTAGAAATGATACATTTTCACGGAAAAACAACATAATTTTTATAGAAGAGTGTGATTATTCCAAATAAAAACATGCTAAATCAAATTCTATTATTTATAAATTTACTTTAGAAATTTATAATCTTACATTACATTAAGATGATAAAATCTAAATATAGTTTAATTAATAATGGTATGAATTTGTTTTTAAAATTAACTGTGAAAATTGTATCATGATTTTTTTTCAAATTTTATCTCTAAAAAGGAATTTTTTTGTTCTATATAGATAATTGAGACCTACTTTAATTTCCTCTCGAATCCATTATACTAATATAAATCCACATTTTCAGTCAAACTATTTTTTCCAAATGATCATACCCTTTTGTAAAAATAGCAAAAGAAAGGGACATTTGATGAATATTTTGTATATAAATAATGTGTAGTAATATCGTTTTCAAATGTGTTACAAATCTAAAGAAATGGATGTTGTTCAGCTTATGAATTCTTTGTAATTGTGAACTCATAAATTTTATTATGCTTGTATTTTTTCACCTTCGAAATTATTGGTACAAAAGATCATACGGATTTTATTTAATGAAAAATGATGACTAAAAATAGAAAAAACATTGTGTTCATAGAAATATCTAATTTTATAGATATGAAAGTAATTGAATAGTTATTTTAGATGATTATAAATATGAAAGGATAATAGTGACTTTTAGAATAAATGATAAATATATAAGTATTTAGTATTAATTATATTAAATTTATTAGTGAAACATTAATTTATGATGATTTATATATAATAAGGATTCCATAAATATCTCATTATTATAATTCAATTATATGATAAAGGATATATTTTAAAATTTAGATAAGATAAATTTAATGTCAAAAATTCTGAGGGTAAATTTATTAGTTATATTGTTAGACATAAGAATGTTAGAACATTAATCATAGAAGACATTTGAAACCAATATAATTTATGGATTACAAGAATTTAATATTAACCATGGTTGTTCCATAAAAGTATAGGAATATGAAATGCATTAATTGTAGATAATATTTCTAGGAATGTACTTTAAAGAGATATAGCAAAGCTAAAATGTAATTTTTCTATAGCCTACAACCCTTGTCTATATGGTAAGAAAAAAATATAAATATTTAAATCCAGATGTAATGTAACTAATTTTGGATCATTATATTTAGTACATATTTGTTTATTCAGTCCACTAAAAACATGATGTAATAGGTGAAAAAACAAATTACATTTATTTGATGAATATTAGAGGAGTCATAATTGGGTCAATTTCAATCTAAATCATTTGATTTCCATTTTAATTTTTATTCCCAATACAAAAACTAAATATGTGAGAGATGGATGTTTATGTGCTTGAGTGTTATTAGAACACACACAGACAGGTTATGGCATGACTTTTAGTAAACCATAAATTTTTTGTGATAACCCAAGTTACATATCATTTTCTAAGAGCCCAAAACCTTACTCAAGATAAACTAACATATATATAAGGTTTCATTTACGTCTAGATCACTACCAAAAATTAGATATTTATTTATAGTTTATTAGAAAATGTGATTATCATTTATAATTTTTTAAAAAACATGTTATAAATTTACAATAGGATATTGTTTAATGATGATGAGGGGCTATAGAGAATAACACTAATTTTTTTTACAAATATCTACAAAATGTATATTAAAATAAATACTGAATGTTCATGAATTCCATAAAAACGTTAAGTTTCCTTCCAAAAAAAAGTTTGTTGAAACATTCAGATCATTTGAAAGACCCCTCAAAACAAGAACTCATTTTTTATTGTTTGAAAGTTTTAGAATATTGTATCAACTCTCACCAAATTCTTGGATATATTTTCTTTGAGTTCAAAACTATATTACACAATGGAATGTGGTAAGATATACCATGGAGGAAAAATATATATACATTATTTATTTCCTTGGAATATTAGAATATTTTACTTGGTTATGTATATATATAACTATATAGAAGAAATCAAATCTAGAATTATGAGGTACAAGATTATATTGCAGAAATTTTTTTTTAATAGGTTTCACATTAAGTTCATGGGTGTTCAACAAATAATAAATGAATGAACTCCTATCAAATGTATGAGATAATATCTCTTATAATATAATAATGAAAATATGAGTTTCGTTTTTTACCATTAAAATAATAAATTCATAGATAATGCTATTAAGGTTTCATCTACAAAAGATGTAAAAATATTGATAAGAAATTTAAGGAAACAAGTATCAATAATTTTATCAAAAACACCTAACAAAATATTTCAATGGTAATGTCAGATAAATCGTTACATGAATTCAAGATGAAGATGAATGAGAAGTTACCAGATGATCCTAGAATTGGGATTGATGGTGTCGGAGTGGCCCCTTTTTATGTTTCTCTTCATAAGATCTAGAATGTTACTATGTCCATTCTATGGGATAATACTCTATAAATTCCTACTAAATTTTATTGAATTCAATTAAAAAATTTAAAGGCAAACTATTAATTAAATTAATTCATTATATTATAGATCATGATGTCAAAAAAGTTGTTGAAAATGAAAACATGGTTGTAGAAAAATATTCTATTAAATAACTGTATTGAGTGACTGGAAAAAAGATTATATTAATATAGAAATAATAATTTGTTAACTATATTAATGGATTATTAGATGTAGTTGAATCATATATAGATACATCAATTTCTTTGTATTTTCAATACTATGAGGAATAATATTCCATGTGTTCTTATAAAAAATAATAATTGGTTAGTGGAAAGAATGAATAAAATGTTAAGGAATCTGAATATCATTAGTTTGAGGAAAATTTTAATGTTCTATATTTTCAACAATCCTATTTTTTTAGTAAAAAATAATCTACTACTCAAAGAGTAGTGGAACTAAATTTTCCAATATATTCTAATGATACCAAAAAACTATCTACCATACTCCAGATAATGTTTTTTAATGATAATGAATTACATCAGTGAAATAAGAATTAAAAATGTATAATGAGTATGAAGAAAATTGAAAAGAAAATTGAAAATTAATAATAATCATTTTTCTTAAATTTGTCAATGAATATAATAAATTTAGATATATTATTTTTATATGAATGTTACTTCATTAATATATATTTTATTTAAGGATTGGTTGTTCTAATTGTTTTTTATCCAATTGTTTGATTTAGGGCTCTCTATGATAGGGAAAAAAAGATTATCTAATCAATTTGATCGAGGTAATCCGATTAATGGGATTTAAAGATGTTTTTGATAAATTTGATCATGGGATTCCAACCTTTAAAGAGATAACTTTGAAGAAGTTTATAATAAAGGATACAATGTATCTAGTTCATTGAAAACCAATACACATTGGGTGAATGTATGGACCATTCATAGAAATAATTCATTCATTTATTCTATGATGTTTTAAAATATTCTTAATTCATTGTATTTATTATATGAGATTCGTACTACATATGTGTGTGATATAGAATGTTAATATTAATTTTTATACACTATTTTTTATCATTGACAATATGAAATATCATCGAAACATTTTTTGATAGAGTTTCTTCTGAATCATGATGTTTGGAATGTTTACAGTTTATTTTTAAGAACATAAGGTATCCCCTTGTACTATTGTTAGTTCCCTTATAATTTTAAAATGATCAGTTTCCCATTCTGTTCAGGGGATTCTAATAAAATCCAATGAAAAGTAGAGGAATATAATAAATATCATAATTGATATAAATTTGATCATAAATTAAATTAAATAAAAATTATATATTTAGAAGTTATAAAAATATTTACATTGTATTAGTGTATTATCTATATTCCCACAAGAATCCCACTTTGGGGAAAAATACTATAGTATCTTATTCTTATTAAATATTTCCACTACTTAATCCCATGTTCAAATATATAAATAAAATTATTTAGATTAAACTATTTACTAGAAAAAAATACTTTCATTGCATCTAATTTTTCAAAAATTCTGAAAATTATAAATATTTAAAGAAAATTACCGTTAGTAGTAAATTGTATATGTAATTATAATGTAAGGCCTTAATTAAAATAATTTTTAAATTTTTATTTTTATGAATTAGTTTGAAAAAAAAAATATAAAATTTGGTTTATTCACTATAAACATCTTATGAAATATTTGTTAATATTATGAAAGTGTAATTTATTTAATATAAACACTAATAAATATATCTAAATAAAATCTTTTTCCAAATTACATGAATATGTTACGACATTTTCTAATTGATCCTGTGAAATTTCATATCACCTGTCAAACTCAATGAAATCTTTCAAGTAAATCACTAGGTAATACCACATTTTAATAAACCTAAATAATGATAATTATAAAAAATAAATAATGAACTTTCAACTTATAAAGAAATTTGTATACACTATATGTGATGATATTTCATTCTTATATTATACTAAACCTCACTCAAGTATAAGATAATTTATGAACTTTTTAAATAAGAATGATCTTAAATAATATGTGACCAAAAAATTCTTATCCTTCCAACATCCATAAACATAAAAG
The DNA here is from genome assembly GCA_963277665.1 of Viscum album. Lineage (NCBI taxonomy): Eukaryota > Viridiplantae > Streptophyta > Magnoliopsida > Santalales > Viscaceae > Viscum > Viscum album. The sequence continues at coordinate 943,623,708 of OY728155.1, read as the reverse complement.
TGTCAAAAAATAAATTTAAAAATAAGGTAAAAACCATTAGAATCATATAAAAATTTTAATGATAATTGAAACTAATGAAAACGTAAAAACATATGGATGTTTAATTTTCCGACAATGTTTTTGAAATGTGAAATTAATTATGGTAACCTAATTTTCTATTTTATATTATTACTATATGGTTTTAAATCATGATATAGAATCCATGTATTAAATATTTTCAAAGAATATTTCTACTTCTTCTATTACATATTATATTTATATACCATTCCAACAAATGATGTCAAAATATTATCCACTATGACACAACTAATAAATTCTCCTCCATTATCCAATTCTAATTTTTTTCTTATAACCTGTATAGTAACCATATAACACCTAGGTATGACTAAAAACATAATTTGATTTAGATACCCAAAAAACCCTTGAGGTGTGAAGGGTGGGGTCTGAATAAGTGTTGGACAATTTTAAACCTTTAGTCACATTACATTATTTGGATAAAATTTCGGCATATGTACGAATATTATTCAATATATTTCCTTCCACATGACATAAAAAATAATATATAGATGTTTATGAATACAAATTATGAAGTGATATGATTATTTGACATTCTATACAGACACCGGTAAAATATCAGGATCATACAATTAGTGATATGTTAATGAATTATACTATAGAATGATCACTATTATTCAGTGGTTAAAAAATAATGGGGTCAATAAATGTCTTCCCTTAAGAAATTAAAATTGGTTTTTGTTTTAATAATACCCCCGATGAAATATTTACCACATATTTTCTCTCTTTGAACACTTTTCCAAGAAATGATACCCCCAGCTCACCACTTCTCCTCCTTCTTTTCTTATTACTAAATGGATGATCAATAAAAGATTACAAAAAATAGTATTATACTAGAAACAAATATAGGCATATAAGACCATCCACTAGTATTTCTAAATTCTATATAAAACAATACTTGTTCCACTCATTGAAAAACTCACTCAGAAAAATTCCTCGAGATACTCAATCATCTTCATTCTAAAATATGTTTGCAAATACCTTATACTCTTTTCAATACTTTGAAAATAATCATTAATATTCGTATCTCCCATATCTGGACTCTATTTTATCTGATTATTTGAACACAATATCTTTAGGATAGAACTGATCCATTAATCTTCTTCATGCATCAGATGTATTGATATTATATTTATGTGGTCTCCTTAATCATCTCTCATGGATCATCTGATCAGAATTGGGGAGATTCACATTGTTATTTCTTCTTTATTATGTTCTATTAATGAGGATATCACTTCATAAGATGAATTTACCATATTTAAAATATGAAAAGACCCATTTCATCCACTTCTACTTATCTCTCCATTTCAAGGGGTGAGACAACCATATTTTAAACACGAGATATGAAGATATATCTTATTTCAATCAAATATTATTTGGAATCTATAAATAAAAGGGTTAACTCTTCAACCATTGTGAACATTATTATTTTTGGAAATTTTATATATACCATGCTTCAAAATTTCTACCAAATCATGTATTTAAAATAATATAAATCTATGTGATACAGTATAAAGAAAATGACCATATATTTTTTAATTGGTATTTTCTGTTGAAAAATTATTAATATCCATGATCTCCCATAAATCATAATACCTCACTTAATCTTTCTTAAAAATCCCAAAACATCCACTACTGCTTTCTGATAGGAATTTCTTCATGACGGTGTGAATATATTTACATTGTGTCACTAAAACAATTTAGCAAACCCATTATTTATTTTTCCATGAATCATGGATCCTTATTGATGTTATATGATGTTTGAATAAACATGGAAAAGATCATGCATTTTATTAATTATTTTATAAAACTTTTTGCAACGTATTATTTATAATCATAATTAATGAATTATAATCTCCCTAAATGAATGTTGTTGAAGGATAGTTTAAGAAGTACCCTATATATATAATTAAAAATTTGTAGTATGTTATAAAACATATATAGAATTTTATACATACATAAACTATATATGAAAATCTTACATCAAAATCACATGACATATGCACCCATCTGTTTCAGACATATTATAGGCACATTCAATATATAATCATAGGTAGTCTCATATATATAGTATCATATGATAGACATGATTGATCCATACTCAGATATTGGAAATTTCCAATTTCACATTATCAATCGAAGATGAAAAATATGATAGTAACCCCTTGAAACACAATGAGACGATTAATTTTATGTAAATTTTTTGCGACTAAAAAGCAGTGGCGGTATGACTCATATAAAGATTATAGTATACTGTTTTCCATAATTTTATACTCAAAAATAATTTCAAGAAATATATATATAAATAATTCCATTACCTTAAATACATATCCTATTATCACATGAGTTTTTCTAAGGAAATAATGTTATTTTACTAGGATATTGAGAGAGAAATCCCTTTATCCTTTCCATTTATTAATGAATCATTCATGTCTAATAATTTATGACCATTTATCAACCACCACATCTGGACTCAACATATTTTACTCTAGTGAGTCCTAAAAGGACGAGCATATAATATTTTTCAAAGAATCAGAACTACCTTCTTTATCTATAGTTATCAAAACAATCCAACATAATCTTACATGGTTTGATAGATATAACTTATGGTATTTTCATTTCAATATTAAAATTCCACTTCTGAATACACCCTAAAAGTGAAATAAATTGGGACTAAAAGATATCATGATTCATCTCCTTTTTATATCCCTATTTTTATGTGTCATTGTATTTACCCACTATTTATTATAAGGATATCCATCTTTAACTCATATTTCCCCATTGATTAAGGCCTTTTTCAGCTCCTGTCATATCCAATTTTATCCCCATATAATGTATGTGATTAAATTTGAATACGGGAAACTCCTCCATTTTCATTAGAGTACAAGTAGATATTCCTCAAGGGATTCCATTCTTCATGAATGATAATTTTCTTTTCCCCATTTTTTATTGTGACAAACACTTCTCCCCATTGGGTGATATGAATGAAAAACTCATATTCTCATTTTCTCACCCTTTATCATGGGAGAAATTATTCATCTCACACATTGGTATCCATCTCATATTTCATATACTTTTTATCATTAGGAACTATTTTATCATAAAAAATTTCTTGATGGACTTATCTATTCATTTATTCTTCCATATAATTCATAAAAATGTCTTAAGCAAAGGTACATGTACTCAAAGAATCAATGTAAGTGAATGTAGAACTAAGAATTTGATTACTAAAAATTTAAAATAAAAATAAGTATCCATTGATGAATTTAATAAATATGTGTTTTTTGAAGACATCCTCAATGTTTTCCATGTCGCTTATAATGTTTCATTAAAATAGTTTCATTAAACCCCAATTGATTTTTTCAAAAAATACCTCATGTGAACTCATTAGGTTTTCACATATAATAATTTGAATATAATTAATAAATAAACTGAGTTTGATAACATACCTCTTGATTCTAATAATTCCCCCTCAAATAAATTCATTCCAAACATAACATGCTTCTCAGTTTTCTATACAATGTTGAATAACATTGGAAAATTGGAAAAAATATTATTTTATTAAAATTCTTATAAAAAATAATTTTTTTCTCAATTTAGGGACAATTTAATTGGATTAATAGCTCTTAATCAATATTTTTTATAATCCAATAAATAGTATATAGAAGTTGTCAGCAAAATAAAACAACAACAAAATATAAATTTTATATTTATGTTGTTTCATACTATCATTCCACTTCATTTTAGGGGAATAATGCCCCTAATTTATTTGCATGTTATCACAAGTTTTAAATCATATTTTGAATGATACTATAACCAGTATTATATTTTGATTTGAATCCTTTTATAACAACCATTAATTCCCTCTTTCATGTTGTTTCATGATTCTTGAGTAAACATCACTAGATGTAGTTTTTAGTGTCATTTTATATTTCGAATGAGCATCCGAATTATGTTGCATCACTATTACTAATTTGAGACATTATATAACTCAAAAAAAATTATTACATGATTCCTATTATATTTAATAGATTATATGTGTAGCTTCCAGAAAATGATACGTTCAATGAAATTTACCCTATTGATCTTCAATTCACCAAAATTATACACCTCTTGGAAAATAGATAGGTAATATTTAATTTCAATAACTAAAGGGTATGAATTTCATCCAAAATACGATGAATGGGGCTTTTGAAATTAAACCATCCATTAATCTTTTCACATTTCTTTTACATTTTTTTATTTAGGGAAAGTCATATTGTATCATCTTCATCCTCCCTACCTCATGAATTGTATTATACTCCTTCATCCCTTTTAAATGCCTTATCTTAAGGTGAAACAAGTTACATAGAGATTTGGATGTTTGAGGGAAAAATATTTCTCCCTTGGGGTGTTAATTATAAAAATTTTAGAATCGCAACCACTTTTAGATGTCTCATATTTAGTTGTTACTTTATAATAGTTTTACATGGATTTATTTTCTAAGGAATGACACATACGAGGGTATTCATCCATTATATCAGAGTTCTTTTTTGTGAGATAACTCAGTCACGAATATTACTTCATTATCATGAGAGATAAATCATATTATTCAATGTATGTTTCCCCAAAGTTTTCATTATTTCACATAGTAGGGAAATCATCCATTAATTTGACATATAATCATGTTTTCATTCTTCATAGGAGGGATGTTTTGAGTAACCTAATTTGGAAACATGATGGGAACTTTTTTGTTCTTCACAATACTTTTTTCAATGAAATAACATGTTTTCAAGATTTATATGCATTCCACTGGGGTTTTTTATTTCCTTATATATCATTTGAGTGGATTTTAAAATCATCAGTTTCCATCCATACATCTTTTTTTCAATTATTTTCTATATCTTTATGGATAAAACATATAAGGAGTCTCTCAATGAAATTTTATATTCCATGAACCTGCCTAGATTGAGATGAGGTGGAAGCTAATCCCCTTTCACTAACATGATTGTTATATTCCAAAAAACAACTCTTCATGTTCAAAAATCATCTGCAAAAGTAGAACCTATTAGCTACAGTATTCAAATATTAATTACATAAATCTTGGTCAATAAATTTTTTATCAATTATTTACAATGAAACTGAATTCAAATGTATCCAAAAATTAAAATATTGGATTTCTATTAATTAATGAGGCTTTTATATAATGTTTCATATTCTTTTTTACTTGAGGATTTTATCATCCTCTAATAATCCATGATCCTCATATCTTTTTATTCGATATGGGTAGTTATCAATATATTCCTTGAGGAAACTTCTTTCATAATATTTATCCTTCTTTATGCTGAATCTTGAATGGAATAATTCTTTCCTTAAAATACTTTTAAGAGGAAATTTACTTCCATATTTCATGAGAAATTTCATTCAGAAAACATCATCATTCGGGTTTTATTGTTAGGGAATTCTTGATTTCAAACACTGCGGATAAATCATTTCTTTATGAACTATAATATTTTAGTTCTATATATTATATAAAATTTTAGATCACTTCACGCATTATTTACCATTCATAGAACATCTCTTGTGATGTTTTTCATTCCTCTTAGATAATGAATTAATGCTTCTTGGATAGGAAAACTAAAGTTTTGGTCACAACATAAAAGGAATCTCATATTTTTCCAATAAATTAGATAGTCAATTTTTTTATAATTCATTATTTTTTTGAATGGTTTTATAATTAGATAAAATATTCGATTGTAAATTTATTACCTTCATTAGATTTTATTTCATCTTGTCTTTCCTCCTTTTGTATGTTCTCTTCTTTTTTCATTAAGAGATAATGATTTTATCATATTATATTTCTAGTTCTTAAAAACATGATTTTCAAACTTCCATCACCATGAAATCATTTCCATATAGTTCATACAACTACAAATATATTTCATTAAAGGGTTTACTATGAGAAATATCCTTGAATAAGACTGCTATTAATGAAAACTTTAAATCCCTCACTAACAATGACTCAATGTCAATATTTCTATGGTTTATTTCAATGATAAATATATATAATATTTATTGAACAATAATTTTTGGAATAACTTTTTAGGGGACTTCCAAAATGTTTTCCAAATCATCCAGGATTATGATACGACACCCCTGAAACATCATAATATTAAAATAATGATTTTATTATTGTTTACATAAAATTTTAATGAAGTCATAATTTACTCAATCGATTTCACACAAATTAATGAACAACAGAATTTATTCCACTTATTAGGTCCGCATGGCACCCGGATGGGATTGGGTTGGGGGATGAATATAACATTAACTATTTGTAACACTTTTCTACCATATAATATTTGGATAGTGTTCCCTCCTAAGAAAGAACATCTTCAAACATATTTCCCTTAACTCAACCACTGTATCCTCTATTTTGATGTATAGGAATTTAATGAATATACGGAAATAATTATTTTTCCTTGTAGTCATGCCCTGTGGAAATCGATTGAGCTTGTTATCAATTATTAGAAGTTCACCTCAATCCACTAGGTAAAATTATGTTCAGTGGATACAAAATAATAATAGTCTATCCATGCATAGGATCACTTCATAACTCATGTTTTTAGTTATATCACAACCACTCAAGGGTCACTACCATCAAATATTCTCTTTTTCTACACTAATATAACAAAGGATAACACCTTCATACAACTTATTCCTCTATATTCATCAATAACATACAAGTAATAAACAAAATATAAATTCATGTATGTATATCCTTCAATTATAACTATGAAATTATTTATATTCATAAATATGAATAGAATATCATTTTTACTCCTCATGGGATTCTCATTTTAGACATATAGTGAACTATAATAAAAGTATCTCCCTGTCCATCATTATAGTAGAAGTCTGAAACTCTATTTTTCAAATTTATCATCACACAAATAACTATAATAATATCCATCTCTCACCTTAAAAAATTAGTCCTTATTTATACAGAATACAATATCTAAATATGTTATTGATTCATTATATATAATAAAATTCAAATGGGGTTATATTTTTTTAAGGAATATCCATCTTAATCACTCTAGGATCATCCAATTAGAACTCAAGAGAGTATCCCTTATTTTTCATCATCTTGTTGTTACTTTATTCATCTCAAAACACTATATGAAAGGTTTTTCCATATTTAGAATACATGTAAATGAATTTTATTCAGAGTATTCTTCTCTATCCATTTCAGTGTTCAAGATAGCTATTTTGGATAAATGAGATATAAGGATATATCTTTTCTTAAACCTCATTAGAAAATAAATACCCTGAATAATCAGATTGAAAATTTAATCCTCTTATAACTTTTTTTCAAGAATTATAAAAATAAAAATCTTCACAACATTATTACAAATAATGTATTTATTTTACACTCATCTTATGTGTTATAACGAACTCCGCATCACTATTAATGTTTTCATTATCATGTTCTATGGAACAAATCCATAAATAAACACGACATACCCTAATTTATGATGTCTTAATAAATATATTTGAGTATCTCACTATGAAAACATTGCAACATTCTGACAAGATTTCCAAATCATGGAGGAACATGTTATGAAATATATGAAATATTTTATAATTCCTTGAAGAATATAATAGTTAAAAAAATAATTAATTTACAATAACGTACATGAAAAAATGATACTTCAAGATAGTTTCTGAATTTATTTAGGTTGTATATGCATGTTAGACAACTTGGGATGAATATTAGGCATCCTTTAGAACATATATGTTGAAATCAGATCACTTGAAAAACCTCATGGTTTCACCCTTTTGTTGAACCCTTGCCCTATAATATAGCCCATCCATTATGGAGGACACCTATAGTAATTACCAAGGACACATTCATAGATCCCAACCCATTTCCAAATCCTTATATCCTAACTAATAATATAGGAAACCATAAACATGTATATTGATAATTTAATCAAAAAGATTTGTATATTTACTCACATGTATTATATGATTGATTACATTGTAGATTTTATATGACAATGTTAAAAAATATTCTACTCTACTAGTATATATAGAATTACATCCAAAATTAAAAATATTTCATTTAGGCCTTAATGAAACATCGCATGAACATCTATAATGATATTAAAAGATTATGGAGAGCTCTATGCCCAATCATCCCTTCATTATATTTATTTCTCCTCACACCCATAATGTTTAGAAACCAAGAATTTGTTTTCAATAACTCTAATTGAACATGATCTATAACACTAATGTGGGTCCTGGAAGGATTAGTCCATAATAATCCAATAAGATTTCTTTTCACCATATTATTCTCATATTATTAAAAAACTCTGATACAAACATATAACATTTTAGTATTTTTCATATTTTCAACTCATCCAAACCACATTTCCAATGTATAAACTATTTTCTGTAGACACCCAAAATCTCAATTTTTTAAAAATTATTAATCATATAACCAAATTTTTAAGTAACAACATCATTTTTCAAATGATTTTATTATTTAAAACCAATAACTATAAATATTTTTAGTTATGGATAAAAAAATTATTACATAACCACAAACATAACAAAAAATAGTGTACAAAAGTATAAACAATTAATAAAAAAATAAAACACTAAAGATTCAATTCCCATTTTTCTTTTAAAATGATCGAAATGAAAATGAAATTTTTATATAAAACACATATTTTTTCGAAGAAATTTTAACAACATAAAATGAACCATTATTAATATATAATATCTCTTTTATAAAGATTTTATCGAAAAAAACATTATTTAAAAACATCATGTCATTATAGATTAATAAAAATCATTCAAAAGTTTTATATATATTATCTATATTAAAATTACAATTAAAATGAAATATTAAAATTCAAAAACAACCCAGACCCCCTAGTTTTCTTAAATCTATATTTAAGTAATTAAAAAAATTAAAAAAATTATTTTATTGATTTATGATATCGAAAATTATTAAAAACTATTATTTGAAGCATTAGGAAAATATTAGTTATTTTTATTTATTTAAGAAATCGTTCACTGAGATAAAGGATAAGAAATTAATGAGATTGAGGATTGTAGTACTACCTGTTTTACTATAGGATAATTACAATATAATGTTTCATTTAATTTCATATACAAGGTTTATTCCACACTGACATGACAGATGGGTTTTCAAACCACATTTTCAAATAAATAGAAAATAATGAAGTAATATTCGATGCATAATGATATAAAATTAAGAATGGTAAAAAAAATATTGAATCCAAAAGACTAGTATGAAACACTTCGTGTAAAAAATTGGTTATTTCACAATCATAACATATGGGATAAAGTGAAAGAATATGGAAATTTGGTTACAGAATTTTTTCACGCATGCTAACTTTTACAAAGACCACCTCACTATGGAATTAAATTTATATATGGGGAAAGGTCACCCTTTGAAGAATATATTAATTTGGGATGAGAAAATAATATCATTTTCATTACTCTTTATATCAATTAATACTTCTCAAAGATCCAAATATTTTTAAATTTTATTTGATTTATAAAAAACATTCACATGTGTGATGTCATTCCATTTAGATTCTACAAGAATTTTCAACATAGGCTACCAATTTTTCAATGTCTTTATCCCTTAAAGGGTTGTTTATCAAAACTAATTTACCTCAAAACTTCTCGAATAAAATTAGTCAAATTTTTTAATTATCGATTTTATAATTGACTATACCTTTCAGAATGGGTGACTTGAATATTAATAGTAATTTTCCCCATGATGTTCAGGTTCTTAATGTGTAATTTATAGGACTAGTTAATCAATTTTTCTATTCATAACAAGGATGATTACTCTTGAGGATCCCCTGGAAGATCTGTCATCCATAAAAAGAATCACTTCTATTTTAATATAAATCATCATTCCATGGTTGCCTTCATAGTGTACACCGCACATATTTTCGTGAATATTATGTATTCTCCCATCAAATATTTACACTTATCAAAATAATCCGTACTAAAACTCAAAATGATAAAAGACTCAACCACTAAAAAGAATTCCATAACCATGGATATTATTTGATAAGTCCCATACATAGGTTATCCCTATGCACCATTAATCTAGAGGTCCAAATCATAAACCTCTAATCTGTAAGAAATATTGGTCCTCATAACATAACCATAAATGGTATAAAAATTGTTCTCATTTCATGAAATAAGATATAACACCATTGTTACAAAAATATAACTATAAATGGTAAAAAAATTAGTCCTTACTTTCTACAAATAAAATTAATTGCATTATTCCCTATTTCATTACCATAAATGTAATTAAAACTATACTAGAATAGATTTAAAATATTTTTTGACATTGAATTGGGATGAAACTTGCAAGAATAAAAATTAAAGGAGTATTTTATTTACCTATAACATAGTTTTTAATATATTATTTCAAAATTACTTGGATATTATTCTCCAATTTATGAATAATAGAGAAACCATATGTAGGTCTATTCAATACAGAGTTTAATATTCTTATAACATTACAAAATCATGGGATTTCCTTTGTGGAGTTATAACCCAATATGTTTTTCTTAAAAGAAATAAATTAAAATTTAATTTATTTGTATCATATATTATTAGATTAATCATAGGAGACTAATTATTTTATATTATCCATATAAATTCATCTGTGATGATCATTTTAATTGATTAATGGTTTACTAATATGTTTTTAAATAATTTATCTTAAACATTATTAATCATATATGAATGTAAAATAATAGTAAATGATTTTTTTATATAGCTTATGTAAACCTACCAGATTCCCATTATTGAAAGGTTTTCTCCCTTACACCAATTGATGTGGAATTTCATGGAAATATTAAAAAAGGAAAAAAATTTGTACCCAAATATTATTTTATTTAGCTGAAATATATTAATTATCCATATAATTATTCTTTTAATAAATTATTTATTCGTTTTTTATTTCAAACATTATTATTTAATTCAATTGAATCCTATAACAAGTGGATGATAATTTTTCACATACACAATTAATATTGGATAAAATGTGATGTTGATTAGAATTTCATTAAATCCTTATCTGTTCAAACTGTGTACTTTGGACATTTCTAAATATATAGTTTTTTCAATTCAAAGGAATCAAGATGCACATTTTCTTATATGATTCATATATCAATTAATAGTGAGCACATTGACTAAATATTAATTCTTTGAGTAAATAATATCATCCTTATCTGTTTTCTATGCAATCATGGAAGGGTTGAATCTCTTGATACAGAGAGATGTTTATAGTGAAATTTTGTGACATGAAGTGGTTGCTACCTTGGGGGATTTTATTATTACCAAAGAAAAGTATTAATATATTTAGAGCATAAAATTTCTCCCATATAATTTTTTATATTTTTATAATTATGTTTACTTAAATAATACATTTTATTATCAATGGAGTTATGTGTCAATGTTTAGTAAAATACTAAGAATTTGTCACTGAAGAAAAACTCTCATCCTTATTTCATTAAAGGATATATATTGATGATCATGTAACCTCTCTCATTTATTCATTATATTATTATTATCAAAATTGGGGAAATAAAATATAAATCTCTATTTGTGTTTATTGCCTCATGTTTTGACATTGGTGGGTCCATTACTATTAAGGTGAATGAAATGATAAGAATTTATCCTAAGGTGGGGAGATTTATTTTTTAGTGGGATTAAATACTTAAAGTGATCTTTGATAAGGGGTATGTTGTTAGATAATCATGTGGTTATATGGGTTTTTTAGTTGTAAATTATTAGAAAATTTATTCTTGGTCATGTATGAAATTACATAATATAATCATACCAAAGTATTTTTTTATAGGGAAGAATATTGAATCATTTTTTATTCAATAGTTATTAGGAAATGTAATGGGATTGATGTAATTATTTTTGGAAATCTCTATTTTATTAACCAATATAATGGTTTCCTGTCCTTATTTTTATGGAGTAGGATTATGATTAATGAATGATGATTCATTTATATATTCCATGTGTTTGATTGTTATATTGTTCCATGGGTGACAACAACATCACATTGGGGTGATTTATGTGTTCTAGAGAAGTTTATAGGATGAATTTGTGATCAGAAGTGAATTCCACTATATGAATGTTTGTTGAGATAGAAGGATATTATAATTTTATATGGAGTTAAAGATGTATCCCTGACCATTACAATACCTTTCTAGGGAATATAATTTCAAGAATAAATAATTTAGATGTAATTATGTGATGTAATTTATTTTCAAAATATAAAAATTGTTTAAAATCACATAAAAAGTTGTTTATTATGTGAGGTGAAGGATTCATGGGATGGTTTTGTAGTTTTACTCATTTGTTTAGATGATATATAGAGTTTTTTTATATTTATTTTTAATTTGGGTTAATATATTCCCAATTCATTCATTTATTATATTTTTTATTTAGATAGGATGAATATAAAAAATAAATAAACTATACTAAGAGTGTAATTTTTTTATTTAGAAGATATAAAAAGGTGATAAACTCTAAAATTTACAGATATGCATTATGTTTTTAATTGTAAATAATTTGGAAAACCACAAATAAAAATTATATAATCTTATATGCATGGTTTTATTTCTAATAACTAGGTTATAACTTTTGAAGCATGGGGTTAAACTCCCACCCCTTTGTTAAATAGATATGATAGTTTATGAATGATGGTGATTATTATAACACATGTCATATCAAAATATATAAATATAGTGAATATGATAATAGAGGATATATATTATCTTTTAATATAACTTGAAATATATTTCTGGGTGAAGAATATTGAAAATTACTTTAGGTACAATGATGGAACATAAATCTTTATAAATATTACATGATAAAAAATATATTTGACAATGATGGTGGTTTTATTTGGATTCAAAATATTCTTACTGGATATCAGATATATTTTAATGGAAAATATTTAATTTTTTAAAAAATCCATTTTTGGTTCTAAAAATTTAGTGGAATACGTAATGGAATATTTCAATTAGTTAAAGGGAATATTTTGATAGAAAATTTGGATGTTGTTATATATATAACGATTCTAATGTTCATTTTTTAAAGATTAAAAATCCTGAAGTGAATTAATTATTATTTTAGAAGAGGATAATGTTTTTCCAAGGAGATTATTTCCATTCTATTATAGAAAACATGGATAGGATACTTTTTTCAATTATTTATTTTATTTAACATATTCTAACATTTTTTCATAAGTGCCACACATTAGAAGATAATTAACATAGGTTCATTGGATGGTGTCACACTATGACATAATGTTATTGATTTTTTTATGTATTTTATTTTTAGGTGATTAAATATATCAATCCATGATTATTGGTAACATACAATGTTCATACAGTCTTGGATAAGTAGATAAAGGTGTTCGCATCATGAAGAATTATGTCAATCCATTAAGGATATAAAATGTTTTTGGAATGTACTAGTCCTGTTATGGTGTAATCAATCACAATTAAAAAATTCTAATGTATACCTAGAAATTTTATAAAATATAATAATAAGTTATATGTGAATAGCATGTTTTTCATATTTTATTCATTAATGTTAATAGTTTCAATTTGAATTGGTTATTACAATTAAAACATGAAGATGATATTTTTATTATGTTAGATAAATTGAACATAGTATTTCTTATATATAGGAGTGAAAAGAGGATTGTTATGCACTTTATTCAAGAGATACTATGAAAAATGAAATACAAGTGTGTAAAATGGATTTTATATATGAATATGATAGAATATAAAGATAATAATTTAAATTTATAATGTAGATATTAAAGAAGAAGAAGAAGAAGAAGGATGATCCCATGATTGGATTGTGTGTGTGATAATAACATCTATGACTTGTGGGAATGAAGATGAAAATTCACACATGTTCTTAATCGTGAAGAAATTTTTGAGAACAATCAAAATTTTGGGAGATAAATATAAGGGTAATAAGTATAATCCCAACATAAAATAATCAAGACAATATTAAAACATGTTTTATTAATATGTAATCTATCTTGACTTAATATAAAATTATAATATTTATGATTATCTTGTATCATGTGTTTAGGAATATTTTTTTTCAATAATATTCATGGAGAATATATTGTATCATATAGTCTTTAATGAATCCAGATCATACCAATGATTAACTAATTTTTTATTAGTGAACCCTGTGCATCGAGTATCTATTGTTTGTTTCTTCCATAGTGCCTCTATGTTTTTCATTGATATTTATCACTATAACTTGTTCAAGATGAATCATTCTTATGAAATCATAATAGTAAAGAATAATATGATTTTTATATACAATCTACATCCCTCAATGAACTTTATAAATCTTTAAGATCCCAAGACATTCATATATTTTTGTGTCATTTCAACAAGATTGAAAAAAAAAGTCATCCACCACCATGATATTTAATTTCATTAGAAACCATTATTATTACATGGTAGTTATTTCCTACCCTTTATAGAGGATTTATGCATAGACATCTCATTCATCAATTTAGAAGCCTAAATGTCCCCTAGGAGGGATCTGACTAATCATGGTTTTCATTATTTGCACACATATCTAAATAAATCTAAAACTAATATATAAGATCTTATATAAGTTATCAAGTCCAATGAAACAAGAAGTAAAGACCACTGGGTTAGATCAACCACCATAAACCAAGATTACATTTACTCACTTTCCATTTTTGTATTCCCTGAATTTTATCATTATATAAAAATAATAACCGTTGAAAATTCTATCCAACATTGAGTCAAAATCCTTGAGAATAATAAAAATGGGTTTTGGTAACAACATAATCATATATGTTTCTATAGGGGTAATAAATAATTAGTATGATGTTCCTCCTAGTTGTGTCTTCCATAGTGTCCCTCCCCTTGAGGAAATGTCAAAAAAATATAGTTCTTAATTTTTTTGATATATTGAACTACATTATGGTCCATACCATGAAAAAAAGTGGAAATTAATGGATTTTATCCCCATAATTCAATCAAAATTAAGTATTATAGAGTTAACCACCATAAAAATTATATATAGCACCATTATGGTCTTCTCTATAGAAAGAAAACTATTATATACTATAATATTTATCACTATGGTGAAATATCTATTATCATTGGTAGTCCAACACATAAAAAAATATTAAAAACATGGGTATCCTCTCTATGGTCTCCATGATATAGTTCCTCTATTTGATAAAGAATAATTATGAAAATGTAGATAACCTTTCCATGGAACCCACCATGAAGCCCTCTCTATTATAAAATACCAATTCAATGAGAGATATTTCTTATGTTAATGTATAACCGATAATTCCTTAAGGTTCTTCCTATAATACCCATTTCAGAGGTCCTCTCTACGGTGAAACCAAATCCTGAAACCGTGTAGATATTGTCTATATAATTCATCAGGGAGGTCCTTGTAACATCCTATAATTTAATTACATATCATTAATTTATATAATTAAAATGTGTTTCATATCTTTCTCTAGAAAAAATATCAATGTAAAAAAATCAAAACATGATAGATGAATATTATTAATAAAATTTCTAACATAATAAAAAATCTATTAATTAAAAATATATCATTAAATGTAAATTACAAACATTCGGTGGATAAATAAATAATATGATTCCTTACTAAATTTTTTTTATTTATTAAATAACTTATTTTATTTTCTAGTGGTATATATTTAACCCCAATAAATTAAATTAACCAAATTTCAAAAATATCAATATATATGAAATAATATATTATTTTTATTTAAATAATAAATTGATAGGGAATAATATTAATAAAACTTAAAAAATGATTTTTCAATAAAATTATATTTTATTTATAAATTTATGTTTCTATTTTATATCTGAATTTATAATTTATATATTTTAAATTTGATTCAATTAAATTAGTTTTTTTATTTATTAAATTAAATATATATTTGTGTAAATTTTTAATATTTTTTTTATTAATAGTTGATAATTTATGTGAATGCTGTAAAATAATATTTATATTAATTTCATGTTTTTTATCATTATATCATGAGGTAAAAAAGTAAAATATTAAAAAAAATTAATCCAAAAAAAATTATATACGGTGAAATTATTCATTTAAAATACTATCTGGTATTTTGAAAACCCATGTTTAATATATTGACACGTATGTAATATTTTATTATAATAAAAAATATTTTTCATCATTTTAATTTAATATTTATTCCAATAGGTAAAATTCTAATCTCTATTATTTTTATGCCCACATTTTATTTATTTTATTATTAAAATAATTATTAATTTAATATATGTTTATACATTTAGTGTTTTATATTATTCATAATTTTTAAACCAAATAAATAATTTTGAAAAACGGTTTTAAATGTTAGGTGCGCTAATATTTAGATTAAACTTTATCACCCACATTAATGTTATTTGATGATTATGTATTTCATGTTTTCTGTCCTCTGGATCAAATTATTTATTATGCATTACTTTACTTATAGGCATTAAATGTAAATTACAATGGTAAAAAATAATTACCATAAATAAATATTACCCAATAAAAATGATACATATATGTGGAAAAGGCATAAAAATGTCCATGACATTAGTGTAAATGATGTATTTAGGTACTCTCTTCCATACCCCATCTCTCAATCTTTTTTTTGACAATTATTAGTTCCTTTTTACAATTTAATATTTTTCTTTCCTTCAAAATATTATAAAAATGCCCCTCCAAATAATTATAAAAATTGGATTCCACCACCCTATTAGGGAAACATCAAATTATAATTCCTCTAAAACCGTTGAAATTTTTCCTCGACATCCCTCAACAATGTTGGGAATCCCATTTATCAATGGAAAATATTTAATACCTCTATTTCCCTGAAACCCTCTAAAAGAAAGGTCTAGTTTTCTAAATGATTAGTAACCGTTCCCCAAACTCTTTAAATTTATATATTTCTTCTCCAAATTTAATTTTACAAATAATATAAATTTACATTTATGTGTTTTTTAATTAATGTCATTAATTTTAGTGAAAAATCCTTGAAAATCATTCCCATTATTCATTTTTAATATGAGAACATCATTTTTTTCTATGTGTGTAATATCACCTCTTTTGAGGGAAATAGTGCGTTTTCCATAAATATAAAACATTTAAGGTTATAAGAATAATATTAATCATTAAATATGAAATTATTATTGTTATAATTTTTCTGTTTCTGGTATGTAAATTATAATACATAACTCATTAATTAATATTTAACTTTTGTTCGTCTTAAATTACTGAAACAACCAAATATTAGACTTCAATGCCACAAGTTAAAACTAAAATTATAATATGAAGTATTATTAATTTAGAAATACACATAGAAAATATATTTTTTGATGAATACCATATGATTTTTGATATAGGTATCAAATAACTGTGATCGATATCTTCACATTAATGAATGTAAAAATACAACTAAAATCACTAATAGCCAGTGATGAAAATATACAAGAACAAAAAATTATTATATAAAAAAATTATAAAAGATTAATATAAAAATTAAATTATGTTTATATTTTTATAAAATACGTTATTAATATGGATATTTTTATTATATACGAGTCTAAATAGTTTCTGGTGTAATAGTTAAGAATGTTTCTTAGATAAATGTCATTTTTTGGTGTAATGATACATATTATTAAACCATAATAATATATGATTGGTACATTCATTCAAATTAATTTATTATCATTTATTCACTCTTTTTATATAGAAATTTACTATTATATAATATAATATACATTTAAAATGAATCATACATCAATGTTATTTTGTTTTTATGGGTTCCTATATAGATTTCCATTCATTAACCTACATTTTCATGTTATGAACATATTATTATTTTTGATGGGGTAATTAATATCCCATTCCCTTACATACATATCATTAATCATTCAATCCTAGTATTTACATTTCATGTAATGAGTCCCTTCTTCAAATAAATTTTATTTCATTGTTTCCAAATTTGAATGATTTTTGTAGACTCATCTTCAATTCGTGAGTCATATTCTGCTGGAAATCATTTTTTAAATTTTCAAAAATCTGGTTTAGGTTAACCGGTAACTGTACAACCAAACACCAAAATACATCAAGTGTGGGTCTAGTGAAAACAAAAACTTTCCAGATTCAATTAATAATTAAAAATTAAAAATTCAAACTTCATGCGAACCACGTGTCCTCCTCAAGCCGCCCCACCACCTCGAGTTGCATGTCATCGCGTAACCCCAACATCGCCTCCGATCAGGTCACCGGCGAGACTAGCCGGCCCCGCCACCGTCTTCTCCAACCTTCTGAATCGTCCACACCTCAAACAATATCACCTCATGAATCCACCCCATTAGTGCCTTTGATGATGTTGCTGGAGACACGCCAGGGATCAACAGGGATGAAAATCCTGAATCCACCGCCATCACAAACATTACATCACAGAAGACAGTGCAAACATGCCTTCGAGAACCCAAAATAACCAAAGAAACAACAAATACATTCCATTGTCAACCGAAATCCACAAAAACTATGACAACAACATGTCTATTATAACAACCCATACTTTAAATACATTGTTACTACTTCAAAATTGAAGCACACTTATTACAACATATAACAAAACCAGGAATGGACCGTATAGGTATAGTGTCTTTAGAAACTGGGAAACATAAACAACTGGTTCATAAAGCATCTACACTATCTCCCATTTATTTCATCATATCTATAGTCCCTTTTGGCATATCTTACTTAATAACCTTCTTCCTGACCTGGGAAAAAACATACAAAATGGTGAGCTCAAATGCTTAGTAAGGGTAAACAAAAGAAATATCAATCACATCATATTCATAAGAACATAACATTTCGAAATCTTAACCTCCAAAACAGATCATAATATCATAACATGGGATAAATCATAGTAGTGAAATGTAATCCCAATAATCATAACTTAAAACATGAAACTTTGTGGAATACACACATAATCATAGAGAATCATTTCTTATTAGTCAAGACTCATTTCCAAGACTATCTTAGTGGACAAAGTCCATTTCTGAACCGTGTTCACTCCTCGTTTCAGTCCTGTTTCACTGAACCGGTATAACCTACCATTCCAGCCATGTCTAACTCATGAGATATAAAATCTTTACCCAATGAATTGGAGGGAGATATAGGCCCCACCTATCTCATAATGACACCATTCTAATGTGTTCCACAAAATCATAAATCATACATCATCGCATAACCCATGTAGTAAAAATGGGATTCTTAAACAACATGACATCATAAAAAAATTCATATAAAATAAACGAATTCATAAAAATAATTCCATCACAACATAATCAAATAAATGTAATAATAGGGATAGAAACAGAACCCTATATTATCTTAGATGGAAAATAATTTTGATAAAGCACTTGAACTCCATTCTTGAGGAAAATATCCTTTCTACTTCAAAAACAGTTTCCTTTCTTTAACATGTCATACAATTTTAAACTAAAAGAAGTTGATTAAAAATAAACATGAAAACTTGTAAAGGAATATTCTTGGAAATAATGTTTTAAAAATCCATTCATTCTGTATAAGTTAAAGAAAACATTCTTCTTGTACTTTTGTCGGAAAAGTCAAAAAGAACCTCGTACGAAAAACGACAAAATATTCCTTTCATATATTTTACTAAAAACTCATCGAAGGGTAAAATTGGATTTAAAAAATTGTAGGTGGATGGAAATAATATTACATTTTGAGGAAACATGGATGTGGATGATAAAATGCACCCCAGTAAATTCCAAAGTATAAACAATCTCGGATAAAAATGATATTGTAATATTTCCCTTACCTTAAGTACGATCTGCTTTGTAAGTGTCCGAACCTACTGTATAATGATTTAAATAATGTTATTGACTTATTCCAGAATCATAATTGTTGTTATGATATCATATATGGTCCTATTTTTAGCTTCTTTGTAGTAATATATCATTTCTACTTGTTATTCGGGTCTTTATAACTTTTTGTTCTTATGCGTGTTTTGATAAATACATTCTTATTCTTCTCTTGAGGTTATAGATACATCTTTTCAAGAATGGTATTAATGTACTATATATCATATTTATTCATTCAATTCATTTATATAATCTTTATGCAATGAATATCATGTAGAACGAATCGCATCACATCGTGGAGACGATATTTCGTACGTACGCCCGAGCGATGATATCGTTCCCAGTATCGTGGAATTGTATTGTAGTGTATGTATTCTATTTCAGAATCAATATCACTTCTAAATAATCATATATAGTAATTATTTACACCATTATACCCATCCAAGTATGATGGTGGGGGAAAATAGATTACACCACGGTGTGGAGACGGTATTCTGTACGTACGCACGCGCAGTGATTTCGTTTTCCGTAGGATGGAGAGATGGTGAAATAGGGTTGTTTCATACTTATAATAACATATCAGTATATGAGTGATACTGATGTTATTACATAATAATGAAACAACTAAAGAAGAAGAAGTTTAAGAAGAAATAATTTGGAAAGGATCGGTAATGGATATTACCTCTTTTTTGGACGCGCTTCTTCTTAACCTCCTCTTAGGGCACTAGGGTTGGTCTTTGAAGAAGACCAGAACCTCTAGGATGATTCAAGGTAAGTGGAGAGGATAAATTGGCAGGGGTTGGCCAAGCTTGAAGGCTCAAATTTGTGTGAGGAGGAGAGGGAGGAGGTGCGCTTTTATAAGGGAGGAGAGGGGAACCTTTGGAAATATAAAACATATTAGTTTATATTAAATCCCAACCCCACTTAAAAACTACCAAAATGACTCATATTCGAAGCTTAGATGAGATAGGGTTGTAATATCATCAACAAATAAAATTTAGACATGTTAGGAATTTATTTTAAACATTATCAACTTTATTTATCCTCATTTATCAATTTAATTTTATTTGTGGTAATAATATTATAAATTTTAAATTATTATAAATAATTACATATTTGTTGTTAATTTTCTATAATTTGACATTTTATGACATTGTAGACAATATAAATTTTAATTTATAATTTTTAAATATTTTTGTGATTTTTAAACAATTTAATAAAATGTTAACAATAGTGTCAATTTTGACACTATTCATTTATTTGAATTTAAATAAAATATATACAGAAGATATGTTCTAACAAAAAGATTTAATAGATTCATAAAATGTCATATGTATCTAGAAAATTAGTTTATCACATTAAATATTTCATATAATATTTATTTTAATATTTTAAATCAATTTATTTGATATTTTAATTAATAAAATAATTTCAACATCACTATTGTGTCATAATTAATGATAATTATTTAATCTATAAAAATTCTAAATAAATTCCTATTATGTAGATAATTTTATTAGATTTCTGGAGACTATTAATTTTCTATGTTTCATTATGTTTATCACTAAATTAAAATTATTATACTTATAAGATTTTAGAATGTGACATGTTGTCACATTCTTTGGTTTTAATAATAATTAAATTATTTTCATTGACAAAAGTCTATTAAAGGAATCTAATCCGACCCTTAGGAGATATGGGTCGACTTTTAGTCATCCAATAGGATTTTCACAGGTGTTAGGGTAATTTTATAATCTTATATTTACCCTTAATTACCCGATTTACCTTTAACTATGGTAAATAAAATTTACCGTCGTTACTATTCATAATGCCCAAAAATAAAAAGTAGCCTATTAACATAATTTGGACCCACTGATTCTGAATATGGAATCAATTTTTCAAAATTCAAAACATATAATTTGCAGTAATTAATTTAAAATAAATCCCGTTGTTAAGAAAACAAGTTTTAGAAGTTAAAACATTTCCAAAGACTGAAATGTTTTTACCTATGAATTCAATGTGAAATTAATGCTAATGACATACATTATATTAAATGGTAAAAATATATTATATATATACTTTAAAACCATTCAATTTTATAATTTAACCATATAAATTATCTCAATGAAAAAAGTTGTTTTTAATTAAAAATTAGAGTATTTTTTCTATTAATCAAAATATGAAAGTTATCAGAAAAATATCAAAAATTTATCCAAAGTAAATTTTTATATCCTGATTCAAAATAAGAATTTTATCTTGTCAAATTGAATTTATAAACGTGTCAAAAACTAGATTTAATATGGGTGCGCCATCAAAAGGCGGCAATACTACATTTTTTGATAAATACTTATTTTACCCAAAAAAAATTTATTTTGTTCATTTACCATGTTCTAGAAAATGTGTAAGATGAATAATAACGTTGTAAAATTTAAAATTCAGTTAATACTATTCATAATGGCTATTTTATAATATTATAATAATATATCGTTGTTTAGTGGAACTCGGTTTTGTGTACTACACACGCTATCAAGGAAGGTCGCGATTGCGTGTAGCGAAAGATTCCTTTGATGATTTATATAACATAAAAACAAAATATTTCTCATAAAATTCTCGGGTGTTACATCTATGTAAATCAAAAATTATTAAAACAGCTACAATACCAAGCCTCCGTAGACCCAAAACAATGCCAGCAGATTTCACCTCATCAAAACAGGAGATGAGAGGCTGAAACAATACCAGATCCATGTTAACCGCTTGCAGATCCAAGATCGTCTTCCAAATCCCACCTTCAAAGAAGTTTGCAGAACCTCCGATGAAGAGGATATTGAAAATAGGGTTAAAGCGAATGTGGACCACCATCTCCTAATCATAAAACCACCATCCCTCAATCACATCATTGTAGAATCTGCCATCATAAAAAAGACCAAGCAACCAAACCACCATCCGAGATGTCCCAGACTTCTCTGTAGCCAAGAAGAAGAAGCTGAAACCCAAATTTGATTTCCTTGTGGTGACGTCCAAAATTTTCATAACCTATTTTCAAAACAATATTTTATCACTTATTTTATTTTTTTTGTTTTAGTATAGTAAATTTTAAAATAACAAGAAGGATTACCCTTTCTTTTTCAAAAATATATAGCCCCCTCCAAATTTTCTATACAAAACCCTCATGAAATTTCTATGGATTCGTTCTTTAGATTTGATTAAATTATTTTTCTTTCAAAGTATTTCATTTTACATTCTTCGGGATTATTTTTTAAATGATATCTATTTTTTAACATTACAAGAATTTTTCAAAATGATTTTTAAACACGCTTTTCATGGATTCATTATATTTTCATTTTCAATAAATCTATGTCAAATTTATTTTTCATTTATCAACAACCTTCTATAATCAAATAATCCTATTTTTTGATTGAATTTTTTTCATCTACCAATATAATGTTTTATGAAATTTTATGTGATAACATTTTTGAAACTAATTTTAACTCACGTGATTTTCATGTTATGTTGAGCTTTTTATATCATACAACACACATATGTTTGGATGATGATTATATATGGTATTTATCACCATCCAAATCATTATTTAAGGTTTTATAACTCATGATATAGGAATTGTTTCTATTTACTTGATGAATTGTTAGTTTTATATAACGTTTTCGGTAGATAAGAAAAGATTATGCTTTATTAAAAAGGTTGTGCATGTACATGATTGTGTTATTATTTTTTCAAATGATAGCACATGTACATGATCAAAAATCTATTTTTCACATGAATATTCTTCGAAATGATCACATAAATATTTCAAAAAGTCTACTTTTGGAAATGATCTCAATATCGTTTTTTGACAAGGTAGTTCTTGGACATGATGTACCTTAAGGTGGTTCAGGATGTCATGGTTTTTTATGACTACCCATGTGACATAATTTTATCTAAAAATTCTATAAATTTTTTTCATCATATTATTTTTTTATATCACACTTTATTAACATTAAAATTGTTTATTAAATAGATATTATATGTCCATAAATACGAAATTATTGAAATATATAATCAGTCAATGTATTTTTTTTAATATACTATTTATCCCATTCTTATGTTTTATCATATTATTTGGATTCATCCCTTAAATTAAATGTTGGTCGATTTTCAATTATGGTTATCTCAACACACTAATTTATTTTGTTTTCATTCCTCATGTTATGAAGATGTGTGTGACCCATGAGGTTTAATGAATGTGTTCTAGTATTGTGTGATTATGGAGAAAGGTCCACAAGTATTGTAAAATATGTTACTTTTTTAGTTGATTCTGAAAGAAACTAAATATTCGATAATGGGGATTGTATATTAGTTGTGATATATAATGTTTGAAATATAAATATTTTTTATGAAATGTTATGTTTAGATTGGTTCATCCATATTTTTATTAAATTTATTTATAATTTTTTTGGTTTTAGCACTAACTCTCATTGTGTGGGTCTGGGGAACCTCAACTGGAATTAAAGAAAGGATTAGTTATTCATTGTGATTAGTATATTTATTTTTAATGATTATGAATATAGAAATGTTTGGAAAAACATGGAGATACATTTATGTAATGGATAAATCCAAATAATTTTACTAAAGTTTTGAGTATTAAGTTTCTATTAAATCATATCCATATCTTGATTTGTAAAAATGGATTTTGTAATTTTATTGATGATATAAGGGGAAATCACTCTATAAAAATGGTATTTGATTTTGAAACTGATCATCACTCGGTGCATGATGAGTTGGATAAGGCTTCACACATGGATAAACACTACTGTGGAATGTTCATTAGTTAATTCACATTCTCATTAAAACCCACTATAAAAAGTCCTCCAACATGATTCATCAAACATGAAACACCTAGGTATTTTACCTTTAAATGAAACCTGTTTAGTGGATGTGTAATCCCTGACCATGGAATCATTGAGTTGGACAACCTGTCACCCCATAAATAAACTTTTGGGGGATCCCTACATATTATCTCCCCCATAATATGGTTGAATTAGTTGATTAACACATAAACCACACACATCACGTATGATCTATGTGACATTAAACTATATAGAACAACATCATACTTAAATGAAAGTAATATTCCCAACATCATCCCCAATGAATGACTATAAACAGCAGTCTATCATATACAGATAATGAAGGATACGTTGAGAGATTATCTCACTATGCTCTATCTAATGAGGATGAATTTTATCATTAGAAAACTATGAAACAATAATCTCATACTTCAAGAATCATGAACAAAAATCCTTGTAATTTATCCATTTAGAACATGAGAATATTTACCAGCTGATGCTTAAGTACATGGTATGATCGGTTTATTTTACTAAATATAATGAAATTTACCTAAATATTTTTTATTCTATCCACTAAAAAGAATACGTATGATTCATCTACAAGGATCAATCCTCATGGTACTTTAACACCATCTCCCATGTTTGAGATATGATACATTTAATTACATATCATAACAACTTAGTCAAATAATGTTAAACTCTATAAAATTATCCATAGCACAGGAAAAAACGCAATCTTTCCATATAAAGAAAAAATAGGATCCATATAGTTAAGAACTAAGGATTCCAAGTATGATGGGTATGAGCTTCCTCATGTTGTGGGAATGAGGTGATACCCCCTCCATCATGAATCTTTTTTAATCTCCCAACCATCACTTATTGTCATGCATTTCATGATATGATATTCCTTACAAAATGGAGTTAATCTATATAGTATAGTTCTATCATTTAAAATTATTTTATCTTGTTGAACAATATATGTTTTTATTCCATTGATATAGAAAGATATGAAGTACTCCCCTCTAACATTAAATCTGAATATCAATATTATTTTTAATCCCCTAGAGAGGAGTTATCTCATTTTTATAATCATCTTTCTTTAGTATTTTTAACCTCTTAACACAAAAATCTAATTCCCCACTAGACTTCGGTACCACTAATGAATATTAATATTTTTTAAACCTAGTATTTTTAATTTTTATATGCAAAGAACCTACATTATATATTATATAATTTATGTACCTATACATGATAAGTGTATGTGGGATCATGTACACTAGACTCAAAATTTGAGCTAAACCATACAAGAAGAGTGTGTGTTGTTCTATCCCCAATAAATATTATATATGTTATTTAACCCATATGATTTTAACTTGTTGTGGTCCACATATTCATCCATAATATATAATAAGTGACCCTCCAATTTATTATAATTCTATAATCATCAACATTGGACTTCAAACCCCTGATCAACTGATATTTGACATGAGAAATTGAATCCATGTATACTTGCCTCTAAATATATGAATTGTACATGATCCGTGAGAAACCCAAAACTAGGTTGTGATCATAGTGTTCCCTATGTGAAATGTATAAAAATCAAATATAATAAGGATAATATCTCTTATACATAGTATTTACATACCATAATTAGATGTTTCCTCACATAAGGACCATGAGATGCAATATGTGATGCATATATGATTCAAGTTATATAAGGAATTACTATTTTAATTCTATAATTAGGTAACAAGAATAAAAATTATTACATTATGTTATGAGAATAGGACTCCCATGATAGAGTGCATATGATGAATTTTTTGATGAGCTTATGTTCACCCACCATGACAAGAACTGGATTCCTCATGTGAGGTGTATGAGGTACCTTATGCGATAAGAAACAAATTCCCTATGAAATGATTTTGGGATTTATTTTTCACAATGATTATTATTTCTCATAGAAATAATAGGATTCCATAGATATTGAGAACAATTCTCATTATTCCATGATCACAAAATTCCTACATCCCTTACAAGGATGATATTTATTGATTCCAATATAGAAAATAAATGTTCCAATAAAGGGGGATTCCATTGAAGGAGGATTAAAAATAACATCATATAATTAAAATATTTGATTTGAAATTAATAGAATATATTTTTAAGGATTTAAAATGTTGGAATAATGTATAGAAAACATGAGATAATGGCCAGTTCAAGCATTTAAACTTGTTCGAAGGCATGCTCCAATGAATGTCTCATAACGAATAATTGAGATCCTTAATTGAAACTCTTCCACAATAATTGTGATAATATTACTAGTGTTAGGCATCAAAAATTTTAACCATAATAACCATGAATCCATTCCCATCAATCTTACATATGATGTGTAACATTGGGAATCATTGGAATTTCTTTTATTATACATGTGATGGTCATTTTATCGGTATGTTCAAGATAGAAAAAAGGCATTAGTAATGACTAGAAGGAATCCCCATACAAAAAAATCAAGGGAGTATATAAAATAACCATAAGGTAATCCTAATAAATTTTGATCACCCAACAGCATTAGCATCATAGAATGATTTTGGGTCTCCAAGACCCAATTCTCCATTAGATCACTTTTAGCAGAGGGTTATCACCACCCTCATTCACCAATATAATAAGGTGTGAATTATTACTATATAGGAATTGGATCCATAATATATTGTTTCGTTGGTTCTCTATTGACATCATTGTCAACATGGAGTTCATGGGGGTACCCCTCTCTCAATTTCCAATCCTTTTTGAAGCCCCTCCTGAGAACACATTATCAACATTATCTGCTATAGTGAGGAGGTATAGGATATTTAATTTATTATATATTTAACTACTTTGTGTGAGTCACCATTGAGGAATCCCTAAACCCGATGTCACCACCAACATTTGGGGGCCCCACTGGTAGATGGATATGTTCATAGAATCCCTTCTTTACTTTCTACTATCTGTATTACATTCCCTTATGTGGGATAAGGTCTCCAATCAATATAAATGGTGTTCCACATCAACAAATCCAATGTAAAATTAAACCACTAATTCATTTGGGAAAATCCCTAAAAAATGATGTTTACATAAGAGTTGAATTTATAACCATGCAGCTCATTAGGTAAATGTTTCTAACGTTACTTGACATTTTCCCTATGAAAATCCTACATTAACATCCTCCAATTTAACGATAACTCTAACTCCATAATAATCCTTTATAGTTTATAAGAGAAACTAGCCAAAATAGATATCTTTCATACGGTTCCAAGACAAATTTTTGTGGAAGACACTATATGACTCTAAAAACCATTAAATCAATGAAATTATACATCAACACCAAAGGAGAGATTGAGGGCACTGATATTATGTAACCCTTGATCACATGGGATCTATTTCCATAAATGTTTTCAGGGAAACATAATAAACCCCAACACCATTTTTCTGGGTAGTCACCCAGCAATTAATGATGAAAATAATTGAGTATTAAACCACTGAGGTTTTTAATTCCCTCCATATGTACTTATATGTAGTGGATGTTATGGCTTTATTTCAGTATCCCATTTTATATCCCTTCCATCTATCTTTATTATTGTTTCTATCTATATACACTATATATATATGTGATAATAAAGGGTCTAGTTTGGAATCCTTATTTGAGGATGGGAAAATAATTTTTCCAAATCCACTTAATTGGATATATAGAAACACATACCTCACATACATAGTGATTGCATCAATTTTTTGGCAGAATATTTATTACGTTACACAAACACCTTTCTATGGACCATATTATTTTAGTGTATTAAGAAACCTTTAAGAATAAAATATGATCCATAAGTGATCCACATAATCCCCCACTACATTTTTCATAACAAGAACCCTTAATAGAAATATCATACATAATATGTATATCTGTATCATTGGGAAAGGAAAAAAAATAAGGGGTGATATCAGATTCTCAGTAAGGGTAAAAAATTTGATAAATAAACATAAAATTAATATAAGGGTATGTGAACATGGGGATAAAATTTTAGTAGAATACACTACTTATTAAAGATCAAAATCTTCAATCACGGAATAATGATTGGTAGTTCACAATAAATAAGTCATAAGGAAATCAATAAACCTGATCCATGATATCATAATATTGGAATATGATATGTTTTTTAGAATACAAATAATCATTGAAAAACGACTTTCATATTGTTCAAGTATCATTTACAAGGTGATCATTGCCGATAATGTCCTTTATTGTCCCAAGTTAACTCCATATTCTAGCCCTATCTTACGGTACCAGGTACAGTCATTAATCAAAACCCATATATATGTATTGTAAAACTCCCTATTCCAGAAATTTCTATATCATGAGATATATATATATACCAAATTCATTTGTGGGGGATATAGATCCAACCCATCACATAATGTAAAACAATATTTATGTGTGACTTAGTATCACAAACATTCCTCATATTATAAATAATTAAATGAAATCAGTATAATAATAAATTAAAAATTTCATAACTTGTGGAAAAGATACATGATTCATACTCATTTTATATTACAATTACACATTAATAGATTTGGTTTTCATAAAAACATTATTATTGTATTAACTGTTGATGGGAAATAGAGTACATAAATATCATTCCATTAATAAAAAAATCCATTTATATAAATAATGTGAATGAATTACTTGGTTCATATTCCCATTATGGCATAGTTAACACCAATATATGTCAACATAGATAGGAAATTAACATTGAATGATCGTTAAAAATATTTTTTTAGGACAATATCCTTTATAATTTAATTTTTTAAACATAATTTTCTAAAAACAAAAATATTTTGAAATATATTGGAATATTTATAAATGAATCATCAATTAAATGATATTTCATGATGTTAGAAAATTTTATTCATTCCATACATGCAAAAAGTTATGATTTCATTAAAATTTACAGTAAAATGAAATTGAGAATTGCCTATAAAATGATAGGTTGGTTGTTTATAAGAAAAATTTAAAAATGAAAAAAATGAGTAAATATTTCATTTAAAAATCATAAGGGAGTGGTAAAAAAATTTAAAACAATTTTAGAACACATGTTTATGAATGAACACAAGTTTCCGACTTAATAGTTAAAGAAATTCTTATTTTCCTAAAAACATATTATTAATTATCTTAAGTATAAAATATTGTAATATAATACTATTACATTAATATTACCTGAATAAAAATTATTTAATAAAATTCTTGATAATTATGTAGTGTTTTATCATTATATTTCAATATTTTGGACATGATCATTAACAATCCAGATTAACAATCATATTTTAACATTACATCAATACCACTTTGGTAACCTGGAATCATAAACCCTGTGAAGGATGAAAATAAAATGGATCATATAATATCATGATGATAAATAAATTCATGATATTAAATGTCAATTTTTATGTATATACACATCATGATAGAATATAGGAGTATAAAATAAGTTACGTCTCAATGAAGGTAAATTTAGACAAAAATACATTATTGTTGGAGTGTCTTATGAATCACAATCATTGATAAATAATAACATAAATAGAAACAATAATTTTTTATAAATTATACATATTCATGGTATATCAAGTCATATGTTAGTATATACCCCACAAAAAAATTGGTCTTGAATGTGGAATATGTCTCTCAGAAATAATGGTGAGACTGGAAATGTCATTACCTTATTTACTGAAATCTATCATTCTAATTAAGATATAAGGTATAATAATTGTATTTTTATTATACATCTATCAAAAAATCATATTAATATATTTCAGACCACATATTATTTTCTTGTGACATTATATTACCCTTTTATTAATAATTTAGTGTTAACATTACTTTTAGGGTAATAACTTCTTTTTATTTTGTATATGATTTGACTTGTAATTATCAGTATTCTGAATTAGAACATTCTTTAATAATATAAATAATTTAAACCATGATATAAATACCATATATATTTAGAATACATTTTTAGAGTAATCCATAAGATTTAGTGATAGAAAATGAAAGGAACTATTCATAGATAAGGTTAGTTTTACATATACAAGAAATTTTTTTATTCATTTTAATATTAGATACAATGAATGAAAATTAATTGATATATTATCAATCCATAATAATATTAATTCTATATATATCACATATGTTTATTTAACTCATCCTTAATAAATTCCATGTAAATGATGAATGAATCCCATCACTTCTCGAGGAAGTAGTCCATCATACACATGAATGACATTATCATATTCACAAAAATTATAAATCATGAAGATATATGTGATATAAATATTATAAAGTGTAATAATATCATAAATTTCATATAAAATGAAATTTAAATTGTTATTCTAAACCATGAGAGGAGGAAATGGAAAAAATAAATGACATCATTTCATAAGTTTGTAGTCCACAATACACACGAACAATGATTAAATGTCAATTTGATTGATTTATGTATGGTCATATGTCATAAAAATAACATAAAAATAATAGTAAAATGAATATAATAATTTTATTATATAATAATTAAATATAAATAATTTAATTCATATGAGTAATAAACAAATAAAATATCTTTCTTAATGAGTGTTACATCTTCTTCGTGTATCCTCTTTAAGATTACAATAAAATACAACCCTGTCTGGATTCATGTAAAAACCAATGATTATAGGATCTATGAGTGGAATTTGGGAATTTATTTTGGAAGGTATTGGATAGACCAACGATACAATAATTTTTTAGAAATATAGTATATGGGGTGGGCTTTTAGAAGGGGGCTAGTGGTAATCATATAATTTAAAGAAAGAGAGAATTTAACCATGTTTATCATTTGTAAAAAGGGGCCAAGTTGGATCATTGTATATTATAATTAGTTTTATAGTATATTTATTGAAATAAAATAGTATTTATACTTTTTTATAGGTTATTTTCACATATATCATTTTATTTTAACCCCAAGTAATCACATATTTACCTTTACTTTGGTAATTAATTTTTTCTGCAATCAATATTAATTTTTGTCAAAAAATACTTTTGAATGATATGAAATTATAAATTATTATAAATAAAAATATGAAAAACACTTTTATAAAAGATGGTCACAATATTAAAAAAAATTATTTAAAAATTAATCTATATGATGTGATGATAAATTGAGGTTTAATAACTAAGTGATGAGATGTTTAAAAAATATCATTTTTAATTTCAATGAAAAATTGTATCTAATGAAATAAAATAGATTTAAATATGGATAGTTTAACTAAAAGAACATTAAAAAATAATGAAATTATAATTTAATATTATATATAAATTAAATGAAATGAAATATTTTATTTAAAAATATGCATTTTCAGTATTCATTAAAAATGCATCATTTCAAAAAAATCCTAAAAAATACACCCTTTGTTATTTTTGAGATTACGAATTAAATAATTAATATTATTTGATAATTTTTTTCAAAATGATTCAAAAATTATGTATATGATATTTTATAAATATAAATAAAGATTAATATGTTTGAGAAAATGATATTTAAAAAATAATAATTATGGTAAATTAAATATTTTTTATCAATATGTTTCATTTCTGTTAACCTATTATAAAAAATAATTTAAAATTAGTTATTAAAATTAATTTTTCTATATCTAAGAGCTATGTTATAATGATCATGATTTAATAATATTTATGATATATCCTTGTTTTCATAAAACACAGTTTTGTGTGTCATGAAAGCTAAACAAGTGTTGGGTGTAGTGAAAGATAATCGATGGTTTCATGTAACAAATTATTTATTTGGTGTTTCATGTAATTCAATACATAAATGAATGTTAATTTATTCAAGTAAAATATTCATAAAAACATTGGGTGTCACATTCTATCTGCCTTAAAATTAATTTCCCCCACAAAATTCATCACTCTGATAGAATCAAATGGGGTATTTATGAATAATTAAATGATATTGAATCCCCACTAATTGTTAATCATAATAAATATCATGATTGTAACACCCTGAGATTTTATAAAAAATATTCTATTTAATATCATTGATGTCTTGTGTTGTAGGATACACCAAAAGGATCTTTCACTACAGGAATCCCTGACTTGGCTTGCTTTAAACGCAATTGCGACCTTCCATGATAGCGTGTGTTGTACGCAATATAGAGTTTCACTAAACAATGATATGTTGTTAAAATATTATACAGACTTGTCGTTATGAATAGTAATACCCACTTTTTGAAATTTTATAACTTTTATCTTTCAAAAAGTACTTCATTTTTGGATTCAGAATATTGAAATTATCCTATGGTGAATTTTTGGTATTTTTCTGAAAATTTTCAATTTTTGATGAATATTGAAAACACTGGGTTACTATTTAAAAACTGACTTTTAATTTAAATAATTATTTATTTTATTTAAATGTATTTTAGGTAATAATTGATACATAATTCATAGAAAAGTTCAATGTAATTAATTGGAGTAATTTTATAGAAATTTTAGATATATAAAAATTTTATTGAACTTTTCATCGTCTTTTACCCATCTCTTAGATGAATTTAGAAATTCACATAAAAAATAATTTTGCTGCTTCTATGAGTGGAATTTCAAAAATCTGAGACACATGGTTAATATAAAGGACTAAAATGTGGTTCAATGAGATGAAAATAATGTTTGCTGAATAGTAACTTTTTACTTTTATTTACCATGGTTACAAGTAAATAGGGTAATTATGGGTAAAAATGATATTATTGTTACCATAACACATGTCCTAATTCTATTGGATTAGTTTAATTCGACCTAAAACAACCATAGGAATAAAATATGACCATTTATATTCACTTGGATTAGATTAGGACATTTATTACTAATTTATTTAATGAAGGGTTAAAATAGCTGAAATCAACGTTTAATAACTAATTTTTTTTTTAGTTTAGGGTTATAAATAAGAAAATTCCACTATAAATATTAATTAGAAAGATAAAATAATTTAATACCTAATGGTATTTTATTTATAATTTTTAGACATTAGATAATTAATTTTATTTATGACACAATGGTGATGTAGTAATTACCTAACTAATGAAATATTAAAATAATTGATGTTATAAATACCCAAATAAATGTAATTTCAAACTTTTTATGAATTACACTAATTTTATAGGTTAATATGACATGTTAGTATTTAATTAATAAAAAATTTAGAACTAATCATGCGGTTATGATTTTCACAAAAATCCATTACCAAATAGTGTCAAAATTGACATAAAATAGTTTTTTTTAAAAAAATTATATTATTAATTGTTGTTATACATTTAAAAATCTAATGATCAGCCAAGATACTTATATCATGATAGTTTTATCATTAATGGACTACTTGGGGGTCTCTTGGATGTATATTCTATGTTTATTAACTATATAATATAAAAATACAAAGTCACATGGTAAATCTCAATCTAATTAACTAAGAGTTAAAACTAAATGATAATGTTAATAAAATGACCCAAACCTGTATAAAATCTATTTATTGAGATTATTTAGACAAATAACCTCCTTATCTTCAAAATAAATAAATTTTGAGCTATTAAAAACAGAATATTACTTTATTATAAAATAATATTTTATGTTTTTTCAAAGGTGCTCCCTCTCCTTCCTTATAAAAAGGGCACCCCTTAACAATTCACTTCAAACCCTTTTGAGCCTTGAAGCTCGGCCAACCCCTGGCCAGTTCTTTTCTCCACTTCCCTAGAAACATTCTTGAGGTTCTGGTCATCTCAAAATACCGACTCTACTTCATTAATAGGATGCTTAAAAGAGGTGCGTCAAAGAAGAGGTAATCTATTATTCCGATTCTCTCATGTTTCTTTCTTCTTGCACTTATTCTTATTTAGTTATCTCATTATAAAGTAAAAACATCAGTATTAATTATATAATTATATGTTATTATAAAAATAAAACATCCTTATTTCACCTTATATCCATCCTACGAAAAATGAAATCACAGCGTGTGCGTACGTACGGAATACCGTCTCCACGTCGTGGTGTAATCTGTTTTCGACCACCACCTTACGTGGATGGGTATAATGGTGTAAATAAATAACTATATATTATTATTATAATGTGATATTTATTATTAAATATTATACATACACTTTAATACAATTCCACGATCATGGGAATGATATCATCACTCGTGTGTACGTACGGACTACCATCTCCACGACACGATGAGATTCAATCTCTATGTCAACCATTCATGAATGATTATAAAGTATATATAATGAATAATAATTAAATATATGACATAATAATGATACTAGATTTATGTATATATATATGTATGTCATCTACTTAATTCCATTCAATTCAATAAGGAAATGGAAACAGCGTTCATGCGTATGTACGATCTACCGTCTCCATGAACGGTGTATTTCATTCCATTTATCGATCTATCATATATATATGTTTATGATGAATATATATTATATATAAATCATTTTTTACATTTTGGAATTATGTAAATAAGTATATAAGTAATAACATCAATAACAATAAGTCAAAACACGTACGATAAATGAAACGATTTTTCCCCAAATGTTGCTTTAACAGGGAATTTACAAAAGAACGGGTAATATAAAGTCATAAGTGTATGATATATGATATAATAACAATGAATATGATTCTGTAATAAGTCAATGACATTATTTAAATCATTATATAGGAGGTTCGGACATGTACAAAGCTTATCGGACCTAAGGTAGTGGAAAATTTCACAATCTCAATTTTTATCTGAGATTGTTTGTACTTTGATATTCACTGGGGCATATTTATCATCCACATCTATGTTTCTTAAATGTGTAATTTTATTTCTATCCTAATACAATTTTTAAAGTCCAATTTTTCCCTTTGTTCAGTTTTTAGTAAAAGATATGAAAGGAATCTTTTTTCGTTTTTAGAATGAGGTACTTTTTTACTATTCCGACCAAAGTACGAGAAGAATGTTTTTTAACTTATACTTCATGAATGGATATTTATGATTTCATAAATAAATACTTCCATGAAGCTTCCTTGACATGTTTTCAAGTTTATTTTTAATCAACTTCTTTTAGTTTAAGATTTTATGATATGTTAAGAAAGGAAAAATGTTTTTGAAGTAGAAAAGATATTTTCCTCAAGAATGGAGTTCAAGTGTGTTATCAAAATTATTTTCCATTTAAGATAATATAGGGTTCTGTTTATATCCCTATTATTACATTTATTTGATTATGTTGTGATGGAATTATTTTAATGAAGTCCTTTATCTTATATGAATTGTTTCATGATGTCACGATGTTTAAAAATCCCATTTTTATTACATGGGTTATGATATGATGTATTATTTATGTATTTGTGGCACAGATAAGAATGTTTTCATTATGAGATGGGTGGGACCCATATCTCCCTCCAATGAATTGGGTAAATATTTATATCTCATGAGATAGACATGGCTGGAATGGTAAGTTAATCTGGTTCAGTAATACAGGACTGAAATGAGGAGTGAACTCGATTCAGAAAGGGACTTTGTCTACTAAGATGGTCTTGGAAGCAATGCCTTGGCTATTGTGGAAATAATATCATGTGCTTATTGGTTTCCACAATAACATGTTTTGTTCCCATGCTATTATATCATGATTAATGTTTCTTAATGATCTATGTCTTATGTACTTCCATTTTTATGTCACTACCCCAGATTTTTATGTTTAATAATTATGTTCATGTTTTTAAGTTCAAATGTATATGATTTGTTTTATTTTATCCATTCATACTCTTACTAAGCATTTGAGCTCACCCTTTTTATGTTTTCATTTCCTCAGGATTTAAAGAAAGGTTTTAGGTATGAAATCAAAAGGGGAAGATCTTAATGGGAGATGTTGAAGATCTTTCACCGCGATTAGAAGATTAAGTTCCGAGTTTCCAAAGGCACTAAACTATTATGGTCCTTGTGTGTCTATTTTTGTTATGTATTATGTATTCTGCAAATGTATTGTAATGTCCATGTACGTAAAGATTCGGGTCTCTACAGTTGGTATCAGAGGAAGGGTTTAGTTAACCTTTGGAAACTAGGATGCAAAAACTTTAGCGAGATCCCTAGAGATATTTATGAGGAATGTCTAGGGATGTCCCTAAGGTTAAGTATAAGTATAGGTTATAGTCCTAGAATTACGGTAATGATATTATAATTAAACCTAAGATTTCAGATATCGAATGTACTCCCCCTTTATTATGTTTTTTTCCTTAGCATGATTTTTGCTTCTCACACTATTCTTTTTGGGTTTTAGACAATGGTTGGAACCCGAAGAAACCATGTTGATCAATGTAATGGAAAATGCAATGATTGTCCTCCTGAACAAACCAATGTTATGAGATATGGAGTGCAAAATAATATTTCTATACTTACACAATCTATGAATCATTCTGGACATCCGAATGAGCAGAGAAGGGAACAATATTGTATTGAGTCCTTCAGGAGGCAACACCCACCTTCTTTCAATGGGACTTCTGATCCACTTGTTGCTGAACAATGGATCAATACCATTGAAAAGATATTTTCCATACATCGTTGTTCAAAAAATGATAATGTCATTCTAGTAGTTTACCATTTTGAAGGTGAAGCAGAATAGTGGTGGACTCTAATTAAGAATACAAGGCCCCAAGATGAAATTGAATCCATGGAATGGGACGAGTTCAAGAACCTTTTTTTCAGTATGTACTTTCCTCGTATTCTTCGAAAAAATATGGTAATGGAGTTCCCTGAGCATAAGCAAAAAAGATGATGAATACGTTGGTATATACGAAGTAAATTTTACAAGTCTTGCAAGGTATGCATCTGGCTTTGTCATCCAATGGGAAAGTAAAGTTGATTGATTCTTCAGTGTCTTAAAACCAAGTCTTCGAAGGGAGTTAGCTATAAAAGACATCAGTGGCTGTGAATAAATTGTGCGTTGTGCTATCAAGGGAGAAATGGATGTTGGTGTTACATATCCATCTCATGGTTTGGACAAGAAACAAAAGATGGAGTTCAAGGAGAAATCTCAGAACAATGGTGAAAAGAAGATGAATGTTTCATTATGATAAAAGTGTGGAAAGAAGCATAGTGGAGATTGTCATAAAGGGACTAGAAAATGTTTTATGTGTGGAAAAAAAGGTCATGAGCAACTCAGTGTCGAAGTAATGGAAAAATTGTTTCTAATGATGTGAATAAAGAAAAGACTAGACAGAACGCACCACCAACACTTCAATTCTTCAAGTGAAATGAAATAGGGCATTATGCTAATCAATGCCCTAATCTAATGGTTAATGATGATCGACATGAGAAACCACTTAAGACAAAGAACAAAGAGAAGTCACATGCGATCACTATTGGCGATGTTGAATATGACAACGATGTGGTGGAATGATTATGTCTTTATGTAATGGGATTCCAAAATAATGTTGTATATAGTATCATGGAATATTGGAATATTTAGGTATTGGTCTATTGTGGGTTTCAATAATTTTATGGTACCGATAAACATGGAAGGTGATTGAGATATTTTTGGAAAGAAGATGATATGCACATAATGAAAGGATAAGGAGGAAATGAAATGAGTGATAGTATTCATGAACTCATGACTGATATAAGGAAAATTGATATCAGGGTTTGAGTATATAGAAATTTTGGGATTTTGTTATGTTGAAAGAGTTAATTTTTTACAACATTTATGTTTTCACTAAGGTTCTATGTGTATTCAATTTTCAGGATAATACATGATAAAGGTATTCACATGTTGGGAATGTGACCAAAGAGATATATCGTATATGGGGGATAAATGATGGTAATCACATTCTTGGTTGATGACATTTCTTGTAATCATTTTCTTTATACTATAAGATTGGACAAGAGTATTTTTGATAAGCCTAAAGGATATAATAGACATAATATTGTAT
Source organism: Viscum album (assembly GCA_963277665.1). Classification (NCBI taxonomy): domain Eukaryota; kingdom Viridiplantae; phylum Streptophyta; class Magnoliopsida; order Santalales; family Viscaceae; genus Viscum; species Viscum album. Next base: position 943,584,727 of record OY728155.1, on the reverse strand, counting down.
TGGTTATGGATATAACTTTTTATTTCTAAAATTTAATGGTGGTATAGTTTTAGAAAAAAGGACAACCTGTAGAACGGGCGACAACCTGTCGCATCAGACAAGGCAGTGGGAATCAGTCCGACAACTGAAGTGCGACAGGCCTTTATCGCCTACCACTGGCCTCTAGGAAGTCCCTGGTTAGTAGAAAATGGTTTTATTATATTAATTGGTATGATAGATGAAGTATAGGTCCATTTTTGGAACCATAAACGATTAATCTGACCATAATATGGACTTATATATTTTGCTAACCTTTTGTTTGAGACAGATGGAATGACCCATCATTCTATCACATGATCTGATAACACATCATGAATGAAAAATTCAACTTCATTTCTTTAAGAGATGAAGTTGAAATTGTACAAGGCATGAACAACGGTGAAATTATACCAAAATAAAGTAAGTATTTCTTATAATTCTTCAACATTAGGGAAATGATCTTGAAATCCAAACATGTCGTCCTAGTGTCCTCATATATGATGAATCAGATGGTATCTTAGATCATTACAAATTTATGGCTTTGTTATTGTTCTATTTTTTATAGACATGTTCTCTACCACTCTCCATCAGAACATGATGGTTAGATTTTTCTTCCATATCTATATTTTCACCTATGTTTTCCTATGTGGGAACCCAATGCTGAGTTACTTTGGGTGACCATTATGATTCTAACATCCCTTTTTAAAATGAATTACTAGTATTCCTTTTTGCGATGTGGGTTTCAATGAAAGAATCTTTCAAGTAGGAAACCATTTATAATCCCGACGAATTTCGAGGGCGAAATTCATTTTAAGGGGGGTAGAATGTAACACCTCGAGATTTTATTAAAAAATATTCTTTTTAATTTCATTGATGTCTTTTCATATACGCTACACCAAAAGGAGCATGCACTACACGCATCCCTAACTTGGCATGCTTTACACGCAATCGCGTCCTTCCACGATAGCGTGTGTTGTACGCAATATCGAGTTTCACTAAACAACGATATGTTATTATAATATTATATAATCTAGCCATTATGAATAGTAATAGAAACTTTTTGAAATTTTATAAATTTTATCTTTCAAAATGGACTTCATTTTAGGATTCGGAATAATGAAATTATCCTAGGCTGAATTTTTTGTATTTTTCTGAAAACTTTCAATTTTTGATGAATATTGAAAACACTAGGTTACTATTTAAAACTGACTTTTTATTTAAATAATTATTTATTTTATATAAATTTAATTTTGGTCATAATTGATACATAATACCTATATAAGTTCAATGTAATTAATTGAAGTCATTTTATAGTAATTATATATATATAAAAATTTTATTGAACATTTCACCATCTTTTACCCATCTCCTAGGAGAATTTGGAAATTCACATAAAACGTAATTTTACCACTTATGTGAGTGTAATTTCAAAAATCCAAGAGACACGGTCAATATCAAGGACTAATATGTGGTTCAATGATATGAAAATAATTTTTGGTGAATAGAAACTATTTACTTTTATTTACCACGATTAAAAGTAAATAGGGTAATTAAGGGTAAAAATGATATTATTATTACCCTAACACGTGTCTTAATTCTATTTTATAAGTGTAATTCGACTAAAAACAACCTTATGTATAATATATGACCATTTAGTTCCACATGGATTAGATTAAGACATTTATTATTAATTTATTTAAAGAAGGGTTAAAATAGTTCAAATCGATGTTTAATAACTAAATCATTTTTAATATAGGGTTATACATAAGATAAGTTCGACTATAAATATTAATTAAATTTATAAACGGATTTCCTACCTAATGGTATTTTATTTATAATTTTTATGCATTAAATAATTTATTTTATTTATGACACAATGTTGATGCAGTAATTACCTAAATAATGAAATATTAAACTAATTGATGTTATAAATACCCAAATAAATATAATTGAGACTTTTTATAAATTAAACTAATTTTATAGGTTAATATGACATGTTAGTATTGAATTAATTAACCTTTTTAGAACTAATCATGCTGTTATTATTTTCAAAAAAATCCATTACCAAATAGTGTCAAAATTGACATAAAATAGTTTTTAAAACAAATATTATATTATTATTTCTTACTATATATTCCTAAAAATCTTAGGTTTGGTAAATATACTTATATAATGATAGTTTTATAATTAATGGACAACTTTGGTGTCTCTTAGATGTATATGGTAAGTTTATTAACTATATAATTTAAAAATACAAAGTGACAGGGTAAATGTCAATCTAATTAACTAAGAGTTAAAACTAAATGATAAGGTTAATATAATGACCCAAACCTATCTAAAATCTATTTTTATAGATTATTTCGACACATCCCCACCTTATATTTGAAATACATCAATTTGGAGCAATTAAAAACCGAATATGACTTTATTATAAAATAATATTTAAAGTTAATCGAAAGGTGCCCCTCTCCTCCCTTATAAAAAGGGCACCCCTTGCCTCTTCTCTTCACACCCTTTTGAGCGTTGAAGCACTAAAAATCCCTTCCCATTTCTCTTCTCCACTTCCCTAGAAACATTCTGGAGGTTCTGGTCTTCTAAAAATACCAACTCTACTTCCTCAAGAGGAAGCTCAAAGGAGGTGCGTCGAAGAAGAGGTAATCTCTTCTTCCGATTATCTCAAGTTTATTTCTTCTTCTACTTCATCTTATTTAGTTTTATCATTATAAATTAATAACATAAGTATTTATTATTTACTGATATGTTATTATAAAAATGGAACAACTTTATTTCACCTTCTTTCCATCCTATGGAAAAATAAATCACCGCACGTGCGTACGTACCGAATACCGTCTCCACGCCGTGGTGTAATCTGTTTTCGACCACCACCTTACTTGGATGGGTATAGTAGTGTAAATAAATAACTCTATATGATTATTGTAAAGTGATATTGATTCTTAAATATTATACATACACTTCAATACAATTCAACGATCATGGGAATGATATCATCGCTCGTACGTACGTACGGACTACCATCTCCACGACGCGATGAGATTCATTCTCCATGTTAACCATTCATGAATGATTATAAAGTATATATAATTAATTATAATGAAATATATGACATAATAATGATACTGGATTTATGTATATATATATATGTGTGTGTCATCTACTTAATTCCATTCAATTCAATAAGAAAACGAAAACAGCATTCATACGTACGTACAACCTACCGTCTCCATGAACGGTGTATTTCATTCCATTTATCAATCTATCATATATATATATATATATTTGTATATGATGAATATATATTATATATAAATCATGTTTTACATTTTTGAAGTATTTAAATCAGTATACAAGTAATAATATCAAGAACAACAAGTTGAAACACATACGATAAATGAAACGATTTTACCCAAAAAGCTTCTTTAACATGGAATTTACAAAAGAACGGGTAATATTAAGACATAAGCGAACCATATATGATATCATAAAATTTATTATGATTCTATAATAAGTAAATGATATTATTTAAATCATTATACAGTAGGTTTGGACACGTACAAAGCTTATCAGACCTAAGGTACAGGAAAATTTCACAATCTCAATTTTTATCCGAGATTGTTTATAGTTCGATATTCACTGGGGAATATTTATCATCCACATCCATGTTTCTTCCATGTGTAATATTATTTATATACTACTATAAGTTTTTATGTCCAATTTTAGCCTTTGGTGAGTTTTTAGTAAAAGATATGAAAGGAATCTTTTGTCGTTTTTAGAATGAGATACTTCTGGACATTTCTGACCAAAGTACAGGAAGAATATTTTTTTAACTAATACGGCATAAATAAATATTTATGATTTAATAAAACAATATTTCCATGAAACTACCTTTACATGTTTTCAAGTTTATTTTTAATCAAATTCTTTTAGTTTAAGATTGTATGACATATTAAGAAAAGAATAACGTTTTTTGAAGTAGAAATGATATTTTCCTCAAGAATGGAGTTCAAGTATTTTATCAAAAAAAATTCCATCTAAGATAACATAGTGTTATGATTATATTTATATTATTACATTTATTTGATTATTTTGTGAGGGAATTATATTTATGAAGTCCTTTATCTTATATGAATTGTTATATGATGTCACGATGTTTTAGAATCCCATTTTTATTACATGGGTTATGATATGATGTATGATTTATGATTTTGTGGCACACATAAGAATGGTTTCATTATGAGATGGGTGGGACTTATATCTTCCACCAATGCATTGGGTAAAGATTTATATCTCATGATATATACATGGATGGACTGGTAAGTTAATCCGGTTTAGTAATACATGACTGGAACGAGGAGTGAACTCGATTCAGAAAGGGACTTTGTCTTCTAAGATGGTCTTGGAAGCAATGCCTTGTCTACTATGGAAATCATATCATGTTCTTAATGGTTTACAAAATCAATAGTTTTTTTCCCATTCTATTTCATCATGATTAATGTTTCTTTATTATCTATGCCTTATGTACTGCCATTTTTTTGTCATTTTACATGATTTTGATGTTTAAACATTATGTTTATGTTATTAAGTTCAAATGTATGTGATTTGTTTTATTTTATCCATTCTTACTCTTACTGAGCGTTTGAGCTAACCCTTTTTATGTTTTATTTTCCCCTGGATTTAAAGAAAGGGTTTAGTTAAGAAAACAAAAGGGGATGATCTTTATAGGAGATGTTGAAGATCTTTCACCACGATTATAAGATTACGTTTCGAGTTTCCAAAGACACTATACTATTACAGTCCTTATGTGTCGATTTTTGTTATGTATTAACTATTCCGCAAATGTAATTTAATTTCCATGTACGTCAAGATTCGGGTCACTACAGTTGGTATCAGAGGAAAGGTTTAGTTAACCTTTGGAAACTAGGATGCAAAAACTTTAGTGAGATCCCTAGAGATATTTCTATGGCATGTCTAGGGATTTCCCTATGATTAAGTATAAGTGTAGGTTATAGTCCTAGAATTACGGTAATGATATTATATTTAATCCTAAGATTTTAGATATCGAAGGTACTCCCCCATTATTATGTTGTTTTCTGTTGCATGATTTTTCCTCTCACACTATTCTTTTTGGGTTTTAGACGATGGATGGAACCCGAAGCAACCGTGTTGATCAATGTAATGGACAATGCATTGATTGTCCTCCTGAACAAAACAATGTTATGGGAGATGGAGTGAAAAATATTATTGCTATACTTACACAAGCTATGAATCATTCTGGACTTCTGAATGAGCAGAGAAGGGAACAATATTCTATCGAGTCCTTTATGAGGCAACACCCACCTTCTTTCAATGGGTATTCCGATCCACTTGTTGTTGAACAATGGATCAGTACCATTGAAAAGATTTTTTCCATACTTCGTTGTTCGGAACATGATAAATTCATTCTAGCTATTTACCTTTTAGAAGGTGAAGCAGACCAGTGGTGGACTCTAATTAATAATACAAGGCCCCACGATGAAATTGAATCCATGGAATGGGATGAGTTCAAGAACTTGTTTTTCAGTATGTACTTCCCTCGTATTCTTCGAACAAATATGGAAAAGGAGTTCTTTGAGCTTAAGTAAAAGGATGATGAATCTGTTGTTATATACAAAGAAAATTTTACAAGTCATGCAAGGTATGTATCTGGATTTATCATCCAACCTGAAAGTAAAGTTGATCGATTCTTCAGTGGCTTAAAACCAAGTCTTCGAAGGGCATTAGTTATAAGAGACTTCATTATCTATGAAAAAATTGTGCGTTGAGCTATGAAGGTAGAAATGGAATTTTGTGTTACATATCCATCTCATTTTTTGGACAAGAAACGAAATATGGAGTTCAAGGAGAAATTTCACAACAATGGTGAAAAGAAGATTAATGTTTCTTTATTCTAAAAGTGTGAAAAAAGGCATGGTGGAGATTGTCTTAAAGGGAATAGAACATGTTTTAAGTGTGGAAAACAAGGTCATCGATCCGTTGAGTGTCGAAGTAATGGAAAAAAGGGTTTCTAATGATGTGAATAAAGAAAAGACTATAAAGAATTCACCACCAACACTTCAATACTTCAAGTGCAATGAAATGGGGCATTATGCTAATCAATGCCCTATCCAAGGGTTAATGATGATCGACATGAGAAAACACTTAAGGAAAAGAACAAAGGGAAGTCACATGCGATCACTAGTGGCGATGTTGAATATGAAAACGATGTGGTGGAATGATTAAGTGTTTATGTAATGGGATTCCAAAATAATGTTGTATATAGTATCATGGAATATTGGAATATTTATGTATTAGTCTATTGTGGTTTTCAATAATTTTATGGTACCGGTAACCATGGAAACTGACTGAGATATTTTTGGAAAGAAGATTATATGAACATAATGAAGGAAAAAGGTGAAAATGAAATGTTTGGCAGTATTCATGAACTCGTGACTGATATAAGGACAAAGTGATATCATTGTTTGAGTATATAGAAATTTTGGGATTTTTTTACGTCGAAAGAGTTAGTATTAGACAACATTCATGTTTTCACTAAAGTTCAACGGGTATTCAATTTTCAGGAGATTACATGATTAAAGTATTCACATGTTTGGAATGTGACCAATAAGATATATCCTATATGGGGGATAAATGATGGTAATCACATGCTTGGTTGATGAAATTTCTTGTAATCATTTTCTTTATACTATAAGAGTGGATAGAAGTATTATCGATAAGACAAAAGGTTGGAATGGAAAACATATAGTATTGGTTAAGGATATAACTTTTTATTACTGAAATGTAATGATAGTATAGTTTTAGAAAAAAGGAAAACTTGCAGAACAGGTGAAAACCCCTCGCATCGGACAAGGTTGTGGGAATCGAACCCGCAACCGAAGTGCAATATGCCTTTATCGCCTACCACTGGCCTACATGAAGTCCCTGGATAGTAGAAATTGGTTTTATTATATTAAGAGGTATGATACATGATGTATAAGTCCATTTTTGGAACCATAAATGATTAATCTCACCATAAGATGGACTTATAACTTTTGATAACCTTTTGTTTGAGATAGATGGAATGACCCATCATTCTATCACATGATCTGATAACACTTCAAGAATGAACAATTCAACTTCATTTCTTTAAGAGATGAAGTGGAAATTGTACAAGGAACGAACAACAGTGATATTGTACCAAAATAAAGTAAGTATTTCTTCTAATTGTTCAACATTAGGAAAATGATATTGAAAACCAAAAATGTTTTCCTGGTGTCCTCATATACGATGAATCAGATGGTATCTTAGATCATAAAAAATTTATGGCTTTGTGATTGTTAGCATTTTCATAGCCATGTTCTCTTCCACTCTCCATCAGAACTTGATGGTTATATTTTTCTTCCATATCCATATTTTCACCTATGTTGTCATATGTGGAAACCCAATGCTGAGTTACTTTGGGTGACCGTTATGATTATAACTTCCCTTTTTAAAATGAAGTACTAGTATTCCTTTTTTACGATGTGGGTTTCTATGAAAGAAACTTTCACGTAGTAAACCATTTATAACCCCGACGAATTTCGAGGGTGAAATTCATTTTAAGGGGGGTAGAATGTAACACCCCGAGATTTTATGAAAAATATTTTTTTTAATTTCATTGATGTCTTGTGTTGTACGCTACACCAAAAGGATCTTGCACTACATGCATCCCTGACATGGCTTGCTTTACACGCAATCACAACCTTCCACGATAGTGTGTGTTGTACGCAATATCGAGTTTCACTAAACAACGATATGTTATTAAAATATTATATATACTAGCCATTATGAATAGTAATAACCAATTTTTGAAATTTTATAAATTTTATCGTTCAAAATGGACTTCATTTTTGGATTTGGAATATCAAAATCATCATAGGGTGAATTTTTGATATTTTTCTGAAAACGTTCAATTTTTGATGAATAGTGAAAACACTGGGTTACTATTTAAAAACTGACATTTAAATTAAATAATTATTTATTTTATTTAAATTTATTTTAGGTCAAAATTTATACATAATTCCTATATAAGTACAGTGTAATTAATTGGAGTCATTTAATAGCAATTTTATATATATAAAAATTTTATTGAACTTTTCACCGTCTTGTACCCATCTCCTAGGAGAATTTGAAAATTCACATAAAACATAATTTTACCGCTTCTGTGAGTGGAATTTTGAAAATCCGAGAGACACGGTCAATATCAAGGACTAAAATTTGGTTCAATGAGATAAAAATAATTTTTAGTGAATAATAGCTTTTTACTTTTATTTACCACGGTTAAAAGTAAATAGGGTAATTAAGGGTAAAAATGATATTATTATTATCCTAAAACATATCCTAATTCTATTGGATAAGTGTAATTCGACCAAAAACAACCTTAGGAATACAATATGACCATTTAGTTCCACTTTTAGTAGATTTGTACATTTATTATTAATTTATTTAAAGAAGCATTAAAATAGTAAAAATCAATGTTTAATAACTAAATCAATTTTAATATAGGGTTATACATAAGATAAAATCGACTATAAATATTCATTATAAATATAAAAAGATATCCTACCTAATGGTATTTTATTTATAATTTTTAGAAATTAAATAATTTATTTTATTTATGACACGATGGTGATGCAGTAATTACCTAAATAATGAAATATTAAAATAATTGATGTTATAAATACCCAAATAAATGTAGTTTGAGACTTTTTATTAATGAAAAGAAATTTAGAGGTTAATATGACATGTTAGTATTGAATTAATTAACGTTTTTAGAACTAATCATGCTGTTATGATTTTAAAAAATATCCATTACCAAATATTCTCAAAATTGACATAAAATAGTTCATAAAACAAATATTATATTATTAATTATTATAACATTCCTAACAATCTATGGTTCGCCAAGATACTTATATCATGGTTGGTGTATCATTAATGGACCACTTGGGGGTAACTTGGATATATAAAAAATGTTTATTAACTATATAATATAAAAATACAAAGTGACATGGTAAATGTCAATCTAATTAACTAAGAGTTAAAACTAAAACATAAGTTTAATATAATGACACAAACCTATCTAATATATTTTGGTTGAGAGGATTTAGACACATCCCCACCTTATCTTCTAAATATATTAATTTTGAGCTATTAAAAACTGAATATGACATTATTATAAAATAATATTTTAAGTTTTTCCAAAGATGCCCCTCTCCTCCCTTATAAAAAGGGAACCCCTTCCCTCTTCTCTTCACACCCTTTGGAGCCTTGAAGTTCAGAAAAACCCTGCCCATTTCTCTTCTACACTTCCCTAGACACATTATTTAGGTTCTGGTTTTCTCAAAATACCAACTCTACTTCCTTAAGAGGAAGCTTAAAAGAGGTGCGTCGAAGAAGAGGCAATCACTTCTTCCGATTTTCTCAAGTTTCTTTATTCTTCTACTTCTTCTTATTTAGTTATATCATTATAAAGTAATAAAATCAGTATTAATTATATAATTATATTTTATTATAAAAAATAAACAACCTTATTTAACCATCTATCCATTCTACAGAATACGAAATCACCGCGTCTGCGTACGTATGGAATACCATCTCCACGTCATGGTTTAATTTGTATTCGACCACCACCTTACTTGGATGGGTATAATGGTTTAAGTAAATAACTATATATGATTATAGTAATGTGATATTGATTCTTAAATATTATATATACAATTTAATAAAATTCCACGATCATGGGAATGATATCATTGCTCGTGCGTACGTACATACTACCATTTCCACGACGCGATGAGATTCATTCTCCATGTTAACCATTCATGAATGATTATAAAGAATATATAATGAATAATAATGAAATATATGACATAATAATGATACTATATTTATGTATATATATATGTATGTCATCTACTTAATTCCATTCAATTTAATAAGCAAATGAAAACAGCGTTCATGCGCACGTACAACATACCGTCTCCATGAACGGTGTATTTCATTCCATTTATCGATCTATCATATATATATGTATATGATGAATATATATTATATATAAATCATGTTTTAAATTTTGGAATTATTTAAATAAGTATATATGTAATAATATCATGAAAAACAAGTCGAAACACGTACGATAAATGAAACGATTTTACCCAAAATGCTGTTTTATCATGGAATTTACAAAAGAACGGGTAATATAAAGTAATAAGTGAAAAATATATGATATAATAACAATTCATATGATTCTTTAATAAGTCAATGACATTATTTAAATCATTATACAGGAGGTTTGGACACGTACAAAGCTTATCAAACCCAAGGTAAGGGAAAATTTCACAATCTCAATTTTTATCCGAGATTGTTTATACTTCGATATTCACAGGGGAACATTTATCATCCACATCCATGTTTCTTCAATTTGTTATATTATTTATATCCTACTAATACTGTTTAAGTCCAATTTTAACCTTTGGTGAGTTTTTAGTAAAAGATATGAAAGTAATCTTTTGTCGTTTTTAGAACGAGGTACATTTTGACTTTTCCGACCAAAGTACGAGAAGAATATTTTTTTTAACATATATGGCCTGAATGGATATTTATGATTTCATAAAACAATATTTCCATGGATCTTCCTTTAAATGTTTTCATGTTTATTTTTATCAACTTCTTTTAGTTTAATATTTTATGACATGTTCTTAAAGGAAAAATGTTTTTGAAGTAGAAAGGATATTTTTCTCAAAAATGGAGTTCAAGTATTTTATCAAAATTATTTATTATATAAGATAATATAGGGTTCTATTTATATCCCTATTATTAAATTGATTTGATTATGTTGTGATGGAATTATTTTTATGAAGTAATTTATCTTATATGAATTTTTTTATGATGTCACGATGTTTAAGAATACCATTTTTATTACAGGGGTTATGATATGATGTATGATTTTTGATTTTGTGGCACACATAAGAATGGTTTCATTATGAGATGGGTTGGACATATATTTCCCTCCAATGAATTGGGTAAAGATTTATATCTCATGATATAGACATGGCTGGAATGGTAAGTTAATCTGGTTTAGTAATACAGGACTGGACCAAGGAGTGAACTTGATTCAGAAAGGGACTTTGTCCACTAAGATGGTCTTGGCATAAATTCCTTGGCTACTATGGAAATCATATAATGTGCTTAATGTTTTCCACAATCCCATGTTTTTTTCACATGATAATTTATCATGATTAAGGTTTCTTTATGATCTATGCCTTATGTACTGCCATTTTTATGTCATTGCCCAAGATTTTGAGGTTTAAACATTATGTTCATGTTTTTAAGTTAAAATGTATATGATTTGTTTTATTTTATCCATGCTTACTCTTACTGAGCATTTGAGCTCACTCTTTTTATGTTTTCTTTTCCCTAGGATTTAAAGAAAGGATTTAGGTAAGAAAAAAAGGGGAAGATCTTTATGGGAGATGTTGAAGATCTTTCACCACGATTAAAAGATTACGTTCCAGGTTTCCAAAGACACTAAACTATTTCGGTCATTATTTGTCTATTTTTGATATATATTAAGTATTCTGAAAATGTAATGTAATGTCCATTGACGTCAAGATTCGGGTCCCTACAATGATACTACATTATGGAATATTAATTCATTAAATATTATGGGTTAGGTATGTATTTACTTATGAGAGATAAATGGAACACATCCTGGGCTTGAGAAGGGATTGGTGGAAACCCCAAGCAACATGCTCCCATACCGATACGATATATATTACCAAAGGGATATACACTGGGATTTGTTTTTTTTTGCTTTCTACAGGTGTCTCATAACCTTCTTACAACAATATATTTATATAAAAAAATTCTTATAAACATCACATTCAACACCATGATGAAGATTATCATTAGAAATTTTTGATTTACATTGAGATTCATTGATGCAATACTAAAGGGATTGGAACAATTCTTCCATTTCATTAGAAATATCACGTCCATATATCCTTCATTCAACATATTCATTCCATATGGTGGTATCTCTACATATCTTTCTATTGTTGGATGCATAATTATCCATTTAAATGACTAATTGAATGCAATTATGGTAGGAAGACTCAACAAGAAGAAGGTATTGATCCCAAAACCATTGAAATCCAAAGAGAATGATCTAATCACAACATATAATGGTTTGATTTTAATTTCATACTAACTATTTTTTGGGGGAAGATACAATGTACAGAAACCCAACTATATATCATGAATTTAATGAAGACTTCATCATAACATTAACTTTATCCTATGATTTGTGTCATAAATAATGGAATTTGGTACTACATGAAAACATACATCTTCCATAATGGGTATCCTATCATGATGATCAAGAGGGAATACATCTCTAATAAGGATGTAGTTTTATAACATTATATATAGATTTACTAATACCCATATATCATTATACCCTTTAGATGTTTTGGAAATTCCAAAAAAAAATTCATTTTGATATTATACCATTTCCATTCTCCCAGGGGTAATATATGAAATATCTACTTATAATTTTTCCGTTTCTTCCATAATAATCATGTATAAAAAATATTGAGATGAAAACTATATGATATATCGGTTCTTTAAATCCCACATTAATTATTCTTTAAAAACAAGTATTATCTATATAACTTTGATATGAATAGAGAATTAAGAACAACAAGATTCTAATAACAAATCCTTATTCGCATTTGTTATGAATGGAAAAAATACTTGGTTCTTAAATAATTTTAATCCAACATGATCATCTTTAAAATCATGATCATTTCTTACCTTCTTTTATAGTTCTACATTATTCTTCAAACATTTGTACTCATAACATTGACAACTGGTTGAAAATTTAGTTGGGAAATATTGGATTTTCTAATTCCTTCAGGATTTCTATATCCATCCAAATAAAAAAATATTGGAACATTTTTTATCCACATCCGGGATAAGCTATCATGATCCTTTCGACTCAAATCATCATCTACCTTATTTTACATCCCACAGTAGTAATGTATTGATCAATTATAATCATTAAACAACTCTTACCATATTCTTCTGATGATTTTCAAATCCTTACGTGTGAATATAAACATTAAATAGTTATGATAAATATAAATATCATAGATTTATAAAAATATAAAATTACCCCATATAATTTGTGTCAAAACTACCATAGATAAATCCAAATCATGAGTTTAGTAATTTTGGTCCTGAATCATTAGTTATCGAGTGGAATAATCTATATCCATGTAATTTTACATAACAAAACATACAAATCCCTTCTTGGATGCTATAATATATATTAAAAACCCACTTCCACTATAAGAAAATGTTAGAACATGTTCATCCTGTAATATTATATAGATTTATATGAAATTTTCTACACATTCATCCATCCATATGAATGTGTTTTCTTTACAATTCAACTTGGAATGAGGATAAGATAGTGAAGAGGAATTATACACATGCTATTGATAATATCCATGTAAACTGAGATAAATATGGATATAGTTAATATTGGTTAGTATGTGATAATACTCAATAGCCCACATAAGTGATGGATCTACTAATATACAGTCTCTTAAGATTATATTACCCAAAAAAAAATCCTTTTGTAGAAAAAATTCAAAATTTATAAAATTTTCATATAGTCTCTCATTCCCGAGGATCATTAGGAAAATTCTCATATGATATTAATTATATTCATTTATCTTTGAATTAATAATAATATCATCTATAAAGACTACCAAAAACTAATCAATGTAATCTCTAGTGAATCAATTCATTAAATATATGATGATAGAAATGGGATTAGAAAGACCAAAAGGAATCAATATATATTCATAAAGAATATAATTTTTATAGAATTATATATTTGGTATATCATCCTTAACTATAAATTAATGATGATGATATTATAAAAGTATTGACCTCAATGCAATTGATAAAACAAGTCATCAATATGGGAAATATGATACTTTTTATTGATCACAGTCTTATTATTCTTCTGATAATCAATTTTGAGTCACATCGATCAATATATTACTCAACAATGAGAACCAGTGCACCCAAAAGTGACACATATTGATTGATGGATAAATTTCCATGTTTTTCATGTTTTTTCTTCTTTAATTCCTACTACTAGACTGGGTCCATCCAATAGGTAGTCATAGATGTATTTGTGGAACTAGTGAGCTATATTGTGAAATCAACATCACATTTTCATGAAAGAGTATTAACTTTATCATAAAAGACATCAAAAAAATTCTTATAAAATCGTCATATTATATATTATACGTTTCTTCCTTAATTTTTTAGATTACACCCCTTATGAAGTAAAATTTTGACACCAAAAATGGATATGATCCCCACCATAAGTTTATATATAGAAACACATTTATAGAATATCATATGGTTGTTATGAATATCAAATTAAACTTCCCTTCATTGATAATTGATGTCAAATATATGTAGACAAATCCAATCCACACCTAATAAGTCTTCCTCTTCAACAATATTAAGAATAATATTATTTTCAGGAAGCACATTCCCAATATTGAAAACCAGAAAGGAATCATTTAATTGATATGAAATCATCATACCACTAGGGGTTTCACTGGTAAATAATCATATAATCATATGGGAGGAATATTGATACCCTTTGAAAATTATTTAGATATAAATGAATTGGTTGATCAATTGAAAAAAATAGTAATTCCAGATCGGATTGAATTTGTACCTTTAATAACATAATTATCACACCCTTTATCATAAATATAGATTTCCTGATTTTCCCTTTATATATCTTCTTCTGAGGATGCTCGCATAAATCATCATCATTGAACCTTGGTTTTTGTCATTGGTAATCATAATTCCCATTATCTTTATACATGAAGAATTGGACTGGGTGAGGTACATCGTGTATTTCATTCATGATATTTTAACTATTACATAACATCTTATCATCACTTTAGTAACCACTTTCCTGATGACCATATCTTCAATAAATAAATCATTAAGTAGTCCCTTGAAGACAATTTACTTTTTGATTATTCCAACACAATGACTATAAGGGAAATATCATCCTCTTCTCTGCATGGTTTTTATAATTTTCGTTGAACTACATATTCCTTTTATTTTCAAAATCATGAGATTTATACAAAACTCCACCCTCCATTTCAACCTATTTATAAATTTAAAAAATATATTCATATATACTAATGTCTCTTATGGGTAACATGTATTGGGGAGTTTGTTTTATTCCATGTAAGAATTGATCAACCTTACATTAAGGTTGGATTATAATAACTGATGTGTAACTCACATGTCTTGTAAAATTAGCATCATAGTCCCCAACAGATTCATCATCCATTTTCATTACCTCAAGGAACTCCTCCACCATAATAATCTATATAATAAGAGACAAATACTTATTTAAAATTAAGATCTCGAAGTCAACACAATATAAGGATTCAATGTACTCTTATTTCCATATATTTATGATAAGAGACCACTATTTATCCACTTAACCATCCAAATTAGTGATAACTGAAATTATCTTTTCAGATTATAAATAATAAATAATAGAAATTATCTCTTCAATGGTACTGGACCATTGTTCATAAACCTGTGGATCAATGGTCCCAGAGATTAAATGAGGATGTTACCTCATGATGGCCTCAACTGAATGGTTTTCACTCATTTTTTTATAATAATCTAAACATCATTCATAGGTTGAGAAAGCTATATCAGTATACAAATTTAAATTTTCATTCAAAATCACATAAAATTTGAATCTTGATGAGTAAAATCCTTACATTATCCATCATTCAATGAATTTATGTAGTTACTTCAGGTTCCAATTATTGACTAAAAAAATATTTTACGAAATAGTAGACATTGTAAGATCCAATATGCCCATGAAATATCACTTATGGTACGTCCAAATCATAACACCTTCATTAATATATATCACATTATGATTACTTAAGGTAATTAGTAGTAATATTATGTTTAAATAATTTTGGATGGTTTGAATAGATTTTTTGTATTTATATTGAATATCCCCATGGAATTTCAAACCAGATGTGTAGCAAGAACCATTTTCATTCACCAGTTTCTGATAAGTATATCTTAATATAGTGGTTTTAGGGATTTTACCCTTTTTTACATCAGTAATATATGAAAGTACACTAGAATTATTAAGATAGAGATACATGTTTATGGAAACAACTCACTCAATCCTTTATGAGCATTCAAGGACATTTTCTTATACATTAACTCATCCTTAGACTTAACCTTGGACATTTTTTAGCAATTTCACTAAGGATATATCATCCATATTTCTAATGGTTAACTAATCCCATTATATGAAACAAACTGTAGATAATAATTCATAACTTACATATGAAATTATTAATTTTTTTTATAATATTTATTACCGTACACAAACAGAAGCATGTAGATGGTAATTATTTTTTGTATCTGGAATCATTGAGACATAAAAACTAGTCCATAAGTGAGTTACATCATCTCTCACTATGTTCTTCCTAGCTAAAAACATTCATATAAATATCATACATAATATATATCTTCAGAATCTAGGTAAAGGAAACATAATAAAGGGGGAGATCAAATACTCAAGAGACTTAAATAAGGGAGATACAAAAGTTAAAAACAAACATAAGGGTATGCGGACGTAGTCATACCATTATAAATAAATACCCACCAAATCAATGGAAAATATATTAAATAATCGAATAACGATATTCTATTAATATGAAATGAATAATATTGTTATCAAAAACCATAGAATTGATAGAATTACATTGGAATAAGATATAGATTTGTAGAAAATACATATACATAAAACATCATTTCTATAATTTTCAAGCCTCATTGCAATGTCCATCATAGAAGACAAAGCCTATTAACATACCAATTTCACATCTCATTTCATCCCTATATTACAGTGATAGGTGCACTCTCTATTCTATCATTGTATTAGAATACTATTTCTAAACCCAATACTATATATTTATATATTATGATATATATAAATAACTTCCTATTGCATTAGAGGGCGATATTGGTCCCACCATTCACATAATGAAATCTATATTTGGGTATGCAACATGATCATAAAATATTTTCATATTATAACCCATTCAATAAAATGGGTAGCATAATTTTTTTTCTTATCATAATCAATATAAAATTTAGAGGATTATTAATCATTTCATCATAATATAGCTCGTGAAGAGTAACTGGATTATTATAACCTTATCATGGTATAACCTGTAGAAGAGAAACATATTTCATAAACATCATACCATCACAACATAAAACATACATGGAATTAATATTAATGTTATCCTTGAATAATATCCCTAGTAAGGCATAAGTGACACCAAAAAATGTAATCTTATATGGAAAAATATTTTGAATGATCTTTTACAAAATTTCTTGAGGATAACTCACCATTTTCTTCCAAACACCATTTTTAAAATAGAAGTTATTTTAAAATTTTTTTATATAAAATAATATAGAATAAATATAATATAGAGTAAAAAAATGATAGGTAATGTTGTTAGAAACTTCCACTCATTTTGTACACATAAAAATAGGGGTTCCTTTTACATTTATGGTAAAATACAAATAGGCATTGTTTAGAAAAAGACATGAATATTATTTTCAAAACGTTTTGTAAAACATAGAAAATGGAAAAAATACCCCTTAATGATCCTAATGGAGTACGCAAATGTTGTTGATTTTTTAAAAAAAACATCGTAATGAAATAAAATACATTTCTGGTTGATGAGGGTAAGAATGTCAGAGTTTCATAAAAATAATTTCATTATTACATTAAGTACCAAATAGTTAAAAAATTGATCCATTACATGAATATATAATGAATATGAAGTAGAAAATAAAATTCAATAGAATTATTGATGGTTAAATTAGTGTTTCTGATGCTTTCGATGGGGAACACACATCTGTCTTATTGGGGAATGGTGGCGCTGTTTTGTTGCCCTACATTCCAGGGAAAAATCTTATCCTTGTTTAGGGATGTATACTCATTGATCGAAATGGGATGATGGGATGCTGGTTCTTCCTTCCATGAATTCCTCCTTGGAACTCATCCCCTAGTCTGAGTCTCCCTTATAGATTGAATATTTTTTCATGAAACTCTTCCTAGTTCCATATCTTCATTGACACCAGTTAATTACACAGCTTCTTTCGGGACATTTCAAAGGGTCCGGTCAGGGTTGTAACCTTCAGTCAGGGGAGTAGTCACGTTGGAAATCACTGACATGTCTGCACGCTGGCACACTGGAGCCACTGGGTTTTTTCCCCTTATTATAGGGCTTCTCGAGGGCATGGAATCCTGAGGAATCCCTTGTCGAATGCGGGGAATCATATGACATAGGCATGCATCTGAGGTTTCCCCTAGTTTCACATGATTAACACAGGGTATGCCATGACATTGATGTCTAGTAGAGATAGATTGGACTTAACAGAACACTAATTAGAGTGGATCAAATGGGTGTAACCCCTGGAGGGAACAATGATGTTGGGTTCAATCTGTGGTTAGCTTCTCGATTATTGTTAAGGGGAATGGGGAAGGAGGAGGCATGATCCCACTGGGATCTGGCAGCCCGGGTAAGAATTAGGATGGATGATCGAGGGATTCATGAAGTGGATGGGGAGTGACATGGATTCAAATTGAGGACGAAAATGATGATGGGATTGAGTCTTGAAGATACCTCCAACTTATCCACATGGTAGGGAATTCGAAGTCTACGTATTTTATCTAGATACGAATTACCGTCAAAAATGGATTGGCAAGGCTTACCGCTGAATGGGGAGGGAACGACTTGCCGCAGATTGTGGGATGCAGTTTAATGTTCTATGGGATGAAAAGGGGGCATATATTTTAACTTCATGTGTGATGAAGGTGGTCCAATATGAAGATGGTCGAGACTAATGGACAGTGGGCTATAACATTAGGGAGGCTTCCTACGTACACTACCTTGGCACGGATCAAAGACTACATAGTTAAGATGTGGTGGGTGCTGACATGAAGAGGGGTAAGAACCACTGGGTGTTGGGCTTGATCCTCAGGGAGGCTTCCTACATACCATTCCTTGGAAAAGATCAAAGTCCACGTAGATCAGGTGGAGTGTAAGGTGAACTGACGTGAAGAGGGTCGAAATGACCAGGTGTTGGGCTTAAACCTCAGGGAGGCCTCCAACGTACCTCAACATGTCAAGGATCAAAGACATTGTAGTTCGGGAAATGTGTAATGGCTTACTACTGACTGGGGAAACAACAACTTACCGCTGATTGAGTTCCATAGTTTAACATCATGTGGGACAGGGGAGAACTAGCGTGAAGGGTGGTCCGAGTGATCAGGTGTTGGGCTTGAACCTCGTGGACGCGTCCTACATACATTGCATTGTCAATGATAAAAGAACATGTAGTTCATAAGGGGTTTGGAAAACTAACGTGAAGAGTGTTGAAGCCATTGTATGGTGGGCTTGAATCTCAGGGAGGCATCCTACGTACTCTTCCATGGCAAGGATCAAAGGCCACATAGATCATGGTGGGTTTGGGGCATACACTCTAGGCTTCCCAGAAGGATGTCAAGGTCGATATTTTCTCTAAGCCCATGCAAGTCATGCATGGTGTGAGAAACTAGAGGCATCAAATACCTTCCAATAACGTTGTGAAAGGTGTGTCCACGCAATGTAGAGTGGGGTTTAAACGTAGTTAGCAACCCAAAGAGGAAACACATGCTCATGTTTGGTTATAATCCCAAAGAGATGGAGACAAGGACTTTCTCTATGGTGGGGTCCTAGTGGGGAAAAATCCCAACATGAGAGGGATTTGGCACTGAGGAAGAGAGGAGGAGTAGGGGTGTTGCATCCTGTAAGGAAAGCTAGGGGAATACACTAGTGTGGTTTCCCTTTCCCTGTGGACAAATGCTGTTCCAATAAAGAGGATGTCATTCCATGTGCGGAATGATCTCACTCACATGGAGACCATTAGGCATAGAGAATTTTCGAGATGGGTCACCCTGTTTGAGACGCACAGTTCAAGGTCATAGTTTACTTCCATGTGCTGAGGAAGATGGCGCTTGGTAGTTTTAACATCTTTCAGCTTGGACATGGTGGGTGCACTCCGCACCCCAAGGACTTACAAAACCGATACCCACCCGCCCTGGGGCGAACAAAGGCATAGGAAATGTGGTGGAGAGAGAGTGTTATGGAGAAAACCATTGGGGGGTTTATATTAGTGTGGCTATCAAAAAAACCAATAGTCGTTAGAGTTCCTAGGCGAAGAATCATGAGGCGAAGCAACGCAATGGGCAGTATCATCCAAGGGACCTTGAAATTGCTTCGTGAAAACGTGAAGGCTTGCACGGGAAAAGGAGATGCATAGTAGAGGTGATCATAATTAGAATCCTTGTGAATCTTTGTTGCTCCATGAAGTGAAAGGGCTTCGTAAAGGGATGTTCTTCATGAAGTGAGGTCTCCTAGCCTCGGCATATAACATTGGTGCATATGGGAGGAGTTTTGCGAAGTGGAATGGCATACATGAAGAAATGCCTTGTGAAGCAAGGGTTCCTTGCGAGGTAAGGTGTTGTGAAGCAATATGCTTCATGAAGAACATGGAACCTGCCTTACCATGTGGTACATGTGTGTGTGGAGGGTGTTTCACGAAGGATAAATGCTTCGTGATGACCTCAGTCTCTGTGGGGATCTCCTACCTTCGCAAAGGCCCGCGGGCTTCACAAAAGCCATCCCTATTGGAATAGGGGTTCGATTAATGCAATGGGGGAGGCACTTCGCAAAGAAAAAGTACCTTGAGGAGCTCATGGTTCACATAGAAAGAAGTTATTCGTGACTTAAGAGCATTGAAGGTGAGTGGTCAGATGATCCGCCCTTTGCACTCAAGGGGATCCCTGAATTTATAGGCAAGAGTCGCCGTGAAGAAGAGGTTGCTCGGCATGAAGACAGAGGTCACTCTGTGGCATGTTTTCAAACATTAAAGGGGTCCGCGGAGGTTACTTCATCCTTGCTCTACAACAGGCTCACAGACATCAAATTGTTTCGTGGAGCCTCCCGCTTCCTTGATCCACAGTGGGTGTGGGGACATGATGCTCCATGAACGTCTTCGCGAGGCAGACCCGAAGACTTCCCTCTTGTTCTTATTCTCCCCAACTTTTGGAATCAAAAAATTCCATCCCTCAAACATGGAGCCGTGGATAAATCAAGGGTAAAATTATGAGGGTCAATCGAAAAAATCCCTTGGCCATCAGCGAAGATGTTTCTCGAAGTGGGATTTCAAGGTGGATAGGCGATGTTCATGCTGATCGCGCTGCGATGCTCAACGCGGTATGGACCTCTCTTGAAGCTCCAAAGGTCATCGTCTATAAATAGGGGAGATGACCTCTCTTTTTTCCTTTCATTCCGTTGAGACATTGTCTTGTAGCGCTCTCTATTCGTGAGGCTCAGTGTACTCTGTACTTGCTCTTGGAGAATTGGGGCCTCTGCTTCATGGCACACAGTGAGTAATCGACTCCACGACAGCACTTAGCAACATTCTTTTGATGGTCAGGGCAGGGCTCCGCGAGCATTCATTGCGAATGAGCTATGCGACATTGTTCTCTAAAAGGACATCACGAACCAAACACTGGAAACACCCAAAACATAAAACTGAATGGCTCATCGAGAGGCTGCTAGGGGGTCCTCATGGACATTTCCCGAATGGGGGAGATTGGGAACAACATGGGCCTTGGGGAGATAATACAGAGCCATTCTGACCACAGTTTGCAGCTAGAGCTGCTATCAGAGAGCCATAGGAACTATCCACTATTCAAGAGGCTTCCATTGTATGGATTAGGATTTAGTGATGAAATATTTATTCCTGAATCTAGTAGGTACGAGCCAGCTTATTTGTTTAGGAGTACATTGTGTCATCACCAATGGTTTTGGGTGGCTGACGGGCACGCCCGAGAAGACTCCATGACCCTCAATGCTAACTGACTATATAACCACATGATTACCATGGATAAGAAAGCATTTTAGTAAGAGACGTCCCCCACTATGTACTAGTCGATCATAATTGCAGCCTTGAGGATCCCGGGGAAGTGATGGTCTGATGAGTGGGACCTGTGCCATAGCAGAAACATCACATATGATTGCTCCTAGGCCTACTCGGTAGGTGCCTTGTGTGAAGATTTTGGGGCTGAGATGAGAAAAGTGGGTCAGTATGAGGCTGTTTGGGCCTCCCAATTTCACATCTATCTGCCGAAGCGGTTGATGGCAGAGTTGCTGAGTAGGTTGTCATCGAGGACCAATACCTTCCACCTACACCACAGGGAGTTTGGTATCATCCTGTGAGATGTGCAGCAGATATCTGGGGTCCCGATATTGGGGGTTATGTATGAGGAATTTCTCCACGTCATGGGTGAATGGGAGGATCCTGAGAAAATGCCGCGGCTGGCGATGGCAATGATGGAGATGATGCTAGGAGAGGACAATGAAGCAGTAGGGGGTGTCCATTTTAGGCGATGGTTCACGTAGTTTTTGAACATCCCGGAAGATAGGCATTTTCAGTGAGGCCGCAGTCTTTCCCTATGGGGGCTCAACGAGGAAAGGAGTATAGGTACTAGCAGATTTTAGAGGAAATTCAGTGGAAAACGTGGGGATTTTGCATCAGCACTGAGAAACAGCTGATAGTCAAGATGGAGTCATTCATCACATATCTCATCTTTTTTTGGGTCCTTCCTGTGAAGGATACAAACATGGTCATGTGACCTTGAACATTTATCATGGTGTCCATTTTGGCGATAGGATGGTGAGTCAACATTGTGATCCTGATGCTCTCCATGCTATACAAGATTATGTGCAACATCAGTGATGGGATGAGGCCACAAAGGATATGCATGCCATTTAACCTCCTATATGGGTGGATAGTGGTGCATGTTAGGGGGGTTTATGAGTACCCAAACACCTTCTCGCCTCTAGGGTCGAACTTTGGCCCCTCTATTCGGAACGTCAGGGGATGCTTTCTGACCAAGCTCACTACACTATTGGTACTGAACTGGGAGTGGGAGGTGGAGGAATTCAAATTTCACCTGTTTTTGATTTCAATGGGTTCTTTGACTGATGACGACCAATGAATGGATGAGAAACCTTCCTATCTCCAAACCTATTGAGGTGGAGTCATGGTTCAAAGTGTAGACCGTGAGCCCCTATGCGATCTATACACCCCGCACCAGTTTGCTCAGCAATTTCGATGTATGCAGTGACTGACCCCGCGTGTCTATCAAGAGGTGTGCCGCAAGGAACACCCATTTGTGATGAGGCATATGTATCTAATGTTCACACTGGAAGATGGGGAAGATGCGGAATGAGCTCTGTCTACCTACTGTTATCTTTAGGTTGGTATAAGACTATTCCCATATTTGGGAGGTGGTATACCCAAGGGAGATGCTGAAGCAGCCAACCATTCTGGTCAGTGATAGTGGGAATCCCCAATCCCGAGCCTGGGGGTGGAAGGTGGCAAGGGAATCTCACGGTGGCGTGGCTACGCTGGAAGCAAGACCCGCACCAGTTGAGGGTGAGGCAGCAATGATATATCCAACAATGGTAGTGGACCCAGTTCTTTCAGAAGAACAGAGTCATCAAGAGGGGAGGTCACTAAGAGGATTCTGTAGGATACCCACTTAGGCTCCGGGGAATCGGTTGCGCCAAATAGACTATATGGAGAATGTAGTCTTTTCGAAGGCCTGGGACATCTAGAAAGTCAACCGAAAATTCCTAAACCCGTCTGAGATGTGGCAACACATGAACCATATAAGGATGAATTTTTCAGGGATATGTCATATCCGAGCTGGCTTTGCAGTGTCCGATGTAGCGACAACCAAACCCAGGGTGCTTAATGAGACATGATATACTTAACATTTCATTACATCATTACAAATTAAGTATCATGTCCCATTACTACAGAAGATCGCGAGGCTCATGATTCTAGGAAACCAGCTGCTTCTGATTAACTTCATTAGTGTAACGCCGCGACACTAGATATCCAGAGTCGGTGCATTATTACATAACATTCGCATGATCACAAAGGATCAAGTCTCTAAAGATCAATTAGTTTAGTAATCTTGGAAACACTAGATATATTCATAAGTCTTACATTACATCATGTGGTAAAAAAACTAAAACAACATCTTGTCTTCATATCCCCTCATACTATCCCTGCAGGTCATTCATAAATTACTTCTTCATAATCCTGGGAAAAATAAAACATTGAAAGGGGTGAGCTCAGATGATCAATAAGGATAACATTATACAAAACACTTTCATAGATAAGCATAAACACTTAAGGCAGTTTATAACTAAAACGAATGTATTTTGAACTTTAACATCAACAGAAAATGGCAAAGATAAAATAAATTAATTCCATTTATTTACTCACATTGATATTCTACTAGATGAATAATCACATGCAGTATCAATAACCACTTTCATAATGATGGAATGAATAATTCTAGACTATCATAACCACATAGCCAAGGCCTCGTGCCAAGACTACAAAAAAGATTTTGCCAAGGCCTTGTGCCAAGACACTAGTTTGTCTCATGAGACCTACCGATGCATCGAGGAGCTATAGCGGGCTCCACCAGTCACTTATTAAGTCTAATGCATTCCTCATATAAAAAGGTTTAAACATAACATAAACATTCTTATTAAAACTAGCATATGAAATGTCAATACTTTGACCACAAACCATGAATGGTATAAAAAATAGCACATCCACAGTCAAACATAACTCATTCGATACAATATGGAAGATTGTATTGTATCACATTAACCTCAATAAATAATAATGAAGGTAGTTTACATAGAGGAAAATAATCATCAAAACTATTTGGGAGAAATATCCCCCTTTTTCTTGAAATCATTTAAAAGTCACACTATTTGTCAAGAAGCCATTTAAAAATAGATTTTTGAATCAAAGTGTCCCATACCACTTTGAAACTTTTTAAAAAGAGTTTTAATTTCTAAACATTAATGTCCATATAAATAAATCTTTAAAACCATTTTTAAAACATGGACATTAATGAGAAATATTTAGATGAATAAGTCTTTAAAACATTTAAAAATGGTATTTTAGTTAGAGATTCTAACCAAAAGAGAGACACTTGAATAAAAATAATTGAGGTAATCAAAACTTTTTAATATCATGAGAATAAAGAGATTAATGATATAATTATGTCAAAGTACATTATATACACCACATAAAAGTTATTTGGTGTATATCAACAAATAAGTCTCAATGGAATGTAAATTGAGATGATATCTCTCATAAAGGCCGTATCCTTAGGTTAAGGATAAATCAACGACATAATTATGTGTGAAAAATATAAATACACTAAATATGATTGGATATTCAGCGTAAAACAATCAAATGATATTCATACATATTCTTGTAAAAAAACAACACCAACGAATTGGATATTTAACTCAACAAATGGTGAATGAGTTAAAATTACTCTTATCAAATTCATATCAATGACTTGAGAATTATCAATGGAGTGATTATGTGTATCAAAAGTATATCCACAGGAAGGGGAGTGGAAATTATGAAATAATCAAATGAATAGTGATTCCACACATAATCTTGGGGTAATATAATCAATGAAATATGCGTAAAGCCAAATGAGTGGAAATTGAAATCTCAAATTCCCTTATCGATTAGGTAACTTACAAAACATACACCCATGAAAGATGTATCATAACATGATGATGTAAATACCCATAAATTAATGTATATTACACAATGAATACAATCATGGGCACTACACATACACCACATTCAATAATTAAGTGGTGAACAATCGAATTCTCACGAAATTAAGAGTGAGTTAAGAAACCCCTTACTTTGTACTTTTTCCTTGGTTGACGGTAGGTTAAACTCCTCTATAATGGTGACATAATTGTTATTTAATTATACAAGAATCATATGCATTAATATGATATCATATATGATTGTTTATCATTGATTTGTTAATAAAATCTTAGAATCATCGTCATTTCGGGTGTAAACGGGTTCATTTTACTTTATATTCTTTGTTATGTGAGCCATATTCGTTATTAATGGGATGTATATTATTCTTATCCATAATGATATCAAGTCCTTATATAATATTTTTAAATCATCAAATTATAATTATACTTGAACGGATATGATGGAGAATGAATCTCATCGCGTTCGTGGAGACGGTAGTCCGTACGTACGCATGAGCGACAATATCATTCTTTTGATATTAAAATAAAATATATTTGGATGGTATATCATATATAAAGAATCATTATCATGTTATATTTATTATTTACATGAGT
This sequence comes from Viscum album, assembly GCA_963277665.1. Classification (NCBI taxonomy): domain Eukaryota; kingdom Viridiplantae; phylum Streptophyta; class Magnoliopsida; order Santalales; family Viscaceae; genus Viscum; species Viscum album. Next base: position 943,558,187 of record OY728155.1, on the reverse strand, counting down.
TACACATCATTATTATACCCATCCAAATAATAATATATTGAATAACAATTACACCACGACGTGGAGACGGTAAGCCGTACGTACGCACGTATGGTGACATGTTATTCAAAGGATGGATAGAATACTGAATATGGTTGTACCATATTTATAATAAAATCACAGTATATATATGATACTGTATTTATTATTTTATAATGGTAATAACAAATACAGAAGAAGTCGAAGAAGAAAGGAACTTGAAAAGGGGTAGTGAAAACATTACCTCTTCTTCGGGTTCTTCCTTTTGATTTGATCAAAAGGGCTCCATAGGTTTTCTTTCTGATCAATCTAAGGCCTCTAGGTTGTATTGAGGGAAGTTGAGAGAGTGTTTGGGCAGGGTTTGGCCGAACCAAATGGCTTTATGGTGTGAAGAAATGATAAGTAGGAGTGCCCTTTTATAAGAGGGGTGAGGGGCACCTTTGGAAAAGCTAGAAATATTCTTTTATAATAAATTAATATTCGGTTTCTAAGGGGTCCAAAGTTGATTATGAAAAGTTTAATGTTGGGATAGGTCGAAAAAAATTCAGCCAATAGAATTTAGGAAGGTTTGGGTCACTATATTAACCTTATCGTTTAGTTTTAACTCGTAGTTAATTAGTTTGACATTTACCATGTCACTTTGCATTTTTATGTTATATAGTAAATAAACATACTATATACATCAAAGAGACCCCCAAGTGGTCCATTAATGATATACCTATCATGATATATGTCTCTTGGCCGAACCTTAGAATTTTAGGAATTTAATATCAATTAATAATATAATATTTGTTTAAAAAACTCTTTTATGTCAATTTTAACACTATTCAATAGTTGATTTTTATGAAACACATAACAGATTGATTGCTTCGAACAAAGTTAATTAAATCAATAATAATATGTCATATTATCCTAGAAAATTAGTTTAATTCAATAAAAGTATCAAATGATATTTATTTTGGTATTTATAATATCAATTATTCTAATTTTTCACTATTATGGTAATTACTGCATCACCATTGTGTCATAAATAAATTAACTTATTTAATGTCTAAAAATTATAAATAAATTATAATTATGTAGGAACTCTTTTTAGATTTCTAATTAATATTTATAGTCTAACATAAAACATATATAACCCTATGTAATAATTGTTTTTGTAAAAGATATATGCTTGTGTCATTTTTGTATTTATTTTAACTTAATTAAAATAAAGTGTCATTATCACTTACAAGTTGATCCATGGGGTCCCCAAATCGACCCGAAGATTCCCATGGTCACCATGTATCAACCAATAGGGTTAAGACACGTTTTAGGGTAATTTAGTATTATTATAATATTATTTTTTAACCCTTATTTACCGGATTTACCCTTTAACCATGGTAAATAAAATATTTATCGAAGTAATTATCCAAAATGTATAAAAATAAAAGGTACATATTTACACAATTTGAACATCCGGATTCCAAATATGGAATCCATTTTTCCAAATTCAAAACACAGAAGTGGCAGAAATTAATTTAAAATTAATTCCCGTTGTTAAAACAAAAAGCGTGTTTTTAAGAGATAATAACTATCAAAAGATTGGCACTTGTTTATGTATGGTTTAAATGTGAAATTATGTTCAATGACCCGCATTGTATTACACGGTAAAAATATATTCTAATATATTTTAAAACCACTCAAATTCATAATTTATCACTATTAATTATTTTGATTAAAAAAGTTGTTTTTAATTAAAATTTAGTAATTTTCACTATTCATCAAAATATGAAAGTTATCCGAAAAGTACCAAAATTTCACCCTAGGATAATTTCGATATTCTGAATCCAAAAATGAAGTCCATTTTGAGAGATAGAATTTATAAAATTTCAAAATGTAGGTATTACTATTCACAATGGCTAGTTTGATTGGTTATGGTGTGTTAAAATCTCAAAGTTGGGTACAATGCACGCCATTGCATTATTCGAAAGGAAATGTACCATGGAAGCTTGGGGTGTTACATTCTCCCCTCCTTAAATAAATTTCATCCTCGCAATTTTTAAAATTGTGCATGGGAATATAATGGAAAGTCCCACATCGGAAAAAGATTCAATAAAACTATCACTTTAAAAGAAAAAAAGAGAGGTATAAAGTCGTCCAAGATAACCCATACTCGGATTCCATGTAGGAAAACATGGATATGGATGATAAACTAAGTGTCATGTTCTGATGGAGAGGGGTAGAAATCATGATCAGGAGAAAGTTAACAATAATAAAACCACAAACTTGTGTTGGGACAAACGACCATTAGTCTCCTTTTAGGAAAGTAAACGGACAACATTTTTTTGTTTTATGTTAGATTACATAAGGACGAGGAATTCATTTATGATATTGACTAAGAACATAAAGAGATATACTTAATTTTTAAGTAGAGTTTCATTATTTAATAACATTTTACCTCTAACTTATTTTTTTTTGAACAATGAGTATTCAAGAAGACTTGGTCACAATAAAAGAGCTAGAATAAACTTCTATAGAAATACATGATCCATGTAGGATAAACTATATATTTAACTTGTCTTTAGAGATTAATCCCAAGCAAATGGTTAGTATAAGTTCTAATGATCCCCCAAATGTATATTCCATTAGAGAAGAAAAAAACACTAATCTTAATTTCTAAAATTAAACCATCAATACCCCAAAGTTAAATAAATACCATTCAATAATAAATTTTCCTTAAAATCCTTCAATATAATCCAAACTAATATTGAAACCCAAAACTTATAAGAATCTAGACATCCAAGTTAAATTGTATCTCCAAATGACATCATCTACTCTTAAAGCCACATACTTAAAAGTAATTAACCTAATCACATATTCCTTATTAATGGTAAATCATTTCCATAAATAACCCAAATCACTATAGATCCACAATAAAACATAGATAAAAATCCACCATTACTCCTCTAATGAAATCCCATAGTATTCTATTTTCCTTGGACATATAGTGTTCCCAACATAGTGAACATCTTCCAAAATAACATTTATCACTTAATCACCAAATCATTTTCCTATACTAAGGGTTTTCATTTGATAAGACATAAGAACCCAAATAAACATATTATTGATCAATAAAATCATTTAACAAAAAAAATATTCACACTAACCAGGGACTTCACGTAGTCCAGTGGTAGGCGATAAATCCCAATGGCACTTTGGTTGTGGGTTCGATTCCCACAGCTTTGTGCGATGCGACGGGTTGTCACACGGTCTACGTGTTGTCGTTTTTCAAAAACTATATTTTATAATATTACCAAAATGAGATAAATTCCTCAAAATAACATAATTTAACCACAAATGTTATATCATACATTTCATTTTCATCCCAAATTATAATAACTTATAATTCTCTCAAACACCAATGATCATATAAAACCAAATGGTTATTTATACCTATATCCACAAGAGAAGAGACAATTCTTCCTCAAATATCATTCTCACATGGCAAACTGTGGGGTTACAAATACAAGAGAAAATTATTCCAAAGTAAACCCATCAACAAGGAGCGGTAATACTTTTTAAACATTTCTCCAACAATTTATTTCCACATAGCTTCTTCTTTGACCAAGAAAATATCCTATAGAATGGGACATTCACTCGGGTAATGGCCAGGTCCCCTACATTTATGGAAAATGACTATAAATGGACTCTTGGGACCATTTTTATCTTCTTCCATAGTACTCTTCATTTTTCTTCGGCAATTCTTCACTTTATGTCCTTCCTTCCCGCACGTAAAGCATTTCGTTGTCCCATTGAGACACTTTCCTGGGTGTATCCTTCCACATTTCCTGCATGATGAAAATTGAGGGTTCTTTTCTCCATGGTATCCATTACTGGAGCTCTTATAATTCATCACCATTCTATTTCTTGTTGAGTATGGGAGTTGGTTAATATATATTTTTTTGATCATATTTTTGGAAAACTGATTTGGCATAAAGATGATATCTTTTACGCCTATCAACAATCCATTTTTTTGCTCATTTCCACCACCGTTCCCACCTTGTACATCATTCTCGATGTCACTTATGACTTCTGTGGAATCCAGCCATTGACTAAAACCAGAAAACATTGTGTGAGTAACAGTAGTCGTAAAATCATTTAGAGATTAACATGTTACCATATTCTCAATTTGAAACTTATTAGGATTAACCAAGGTCATTTACTCTCATATTATATATATATTACATAAATCGGTTTGTAAAGAAAATGTAAATTATCCTAAGAATATACCCCGGGAGTTTCGTAACCAAGAGTGCAGCAAGGCCCGTTGTCGTGAACCAGTTCCCGTTCGAGTCTAGCTCAAAACTATGTTTTCGGGTTTTACCCCTAGGTAGATCTATTCCAGAGCCACCTCTACCTGCTCATATCCAGACAGGGATGTATTGCTCGGAAAACTCAAAAAATTTCTACAATACCAAAATTCTAGTAAGTTATTCTATATTAATCCTTAAAGTTCATCTTAGGTCTACGTGCTCTAATCAGAGTTTATCTAAATCTAGCTTCCAAGGTTTGTACTAAACTTCCTCTGATACCAACTATAATGCCCCGACCCTAGATACCCAGAGTCGGTGCATTATTACATAACATTGGCATGATCACAAAGGATCAAGTCTCGAAAGACCGATTAGTTTAGTAGACATGGAAACACTAGATATATTCATAAGTCTTACATTACATCATAAGGTAAAAAAACTACAACAACATCTTGTCTTCATATCCCCTCATACTATCCCTGCAGGTCATTCATAAATTACTTATTCAAAATCCTGGGAAAAATAAAACATTGAATAGGGTGAGCTCAGATGCTCAATAAGGATAACATTATAGCAGAAGCTTTCATAGATAAGCATAAACATTTAAGGCAGTTTATAACTAAAACGAAAGCCTTTTGAACATTAACTTCAGCATAAAATGGAAAAGATAAAATAAATTAATTCCATTTACTTACTCACATGGATATTCTACTAGTCGAATAATCACATGAAATATCAATAACCACTTTCATAATGATAGAATGCATAATGCAAGACTATCATAACCACATAGCCAAGTCCTCGTGCCAAGACTACAAATAAGATTTTGCCAAGTCCTTGTGCCAAGACACTAGTTTGTCTCATGAGACCTACCAATGCATAGAGGAGCTATAGCAAGCTCCACCCATCACTTATTAAGTCCAATGCATTCCTCATATGAACAGTTTTAACCATAACATAAACATTCATATTAAAACTGGCATACGAAATGTCAATACTTTAACCACAAACCATGAATGGTATAAAAAATAGCACATCCACAGTCAAACATAACTCATTCGATACAATTTGGAAGATTGTATTGTATCACATTAACCTCAATCAATAATAATGAAGGTAGTCGACATAGATGAAAATAATCATCAAAACTATTTGAGAGAAATATCCCCCTTTTTCTTGAAATCATATAAAAGTCACACTATTTATCAAGAAGCCATTTAAAAATAGATTTTTGAATCAAAGTGTCACATACCACTTTGAATCTTTTTAAAAGGAGTTTTAATTTCTAAACTTTAATGTCCATATAAATAAATCCTTAAAAACCTTTTTTAAAACATGGACATTAATGAGAAATATTTAGATGAATAAGTCTTTAAAATATTTAAAAATGGTATTTTAGTTAGAGATTCTAACCAAAAGAGAGACACTTGAATGAAAATAATTGAGGTAATAAAAACTTTGTAATATAATGAGAATAAAGGGATTCATGATATACTTATGTCAAAGTACATTATATACACCACATAAAAGTGATTTGGTGTATATCAATAAAGAAGTCTCAATGGAATGTAAATTGAGATGATATCTCTCATAAAGGCTGTATCCTTAGGTTAAGGATAAATCAACGACATAATTATGTGTGAAAAATATAAATACACTAAATATGATTGGATATTCAGTGTAAAAAAATAAAAGGATATTCACACATATTCCTGTAAAAAAACAACACCAACGAATTGGATGTTTAACTCAACAAATGGTGAATGAGTTAAAATTACTCTTATCAAATTCATATCAATGACTTGAGAATTATAAATGGAGTGATTATGTGTATCAAAAGTATATCCACAGAAAGGGGAGTGGAAATTATGACATAATCAAATGAATAGTTATTCTATACATAATCTTGGGGTAATATAATCAATGAAATATCCGTAAAGCCAAATGAGTGGAAATTGAAATCTCAAATTCCCTTATCGATTAGGTAACTTACGAAACATACACCCATGAAAGATGTATCATACCATGATGATGTAAATACCCATAAATTAAATTATATTACACAATGAATACAATCATGGGCAGTACACATACAACACATGAAATAATTAAGTGGTGGACAATGGAATTCTCACGAAATTAAGAGTGAGTTAAGAAACCCCTTACTTTGTACTTTTTCCTTGGTAGATGGTAGGTTAACCTCCTGTATAATGGAGAAATAATTTTTATTTAATTATAAAAGAATCATATAAATTAATATGATATCATATATGATCTTTTAACATTTATTTGTTAATAATATCATAGAATTATCGTCATTTAGGGTGTTAACGGGTTCATTTTACTTTATATTCTTTGTTATGTGAGCCATATTCGTTATTAATGGGATGTATATTATTCTTATCCAGAATGATATCAAGTCCTTAGATACTATTTTTAAATCATCAAATTATAATTATACTTGAATAGATATGATGGAGAATGAATCTCATCGCATTCGTGGAGACGGTAGTCCGTACATACGCACGAGCGACAATATCATTCTTTTGATAATAAAATAATATATAAATGGATGGTATATCATATATACCGAATAATTATTTTGTTATATTTATTATTTACATGATTTACACTTCATTATTATACCCATCCAAATAATAATATATTGAATAACAAATACACCACGACGTGGAGACGGTAAGCCGTACGTACGCACGTATGGTGACATGTTATTCAAAGGATGGATAAAATACTGAATATGGTTGTACCATATTTATAATAAAATCACATTATATATATGATACTGGATTTATTATTTTATAATGGTAATAACAAATAAAGATGAAGTGGAAGAAGAAAGGAACTTTAAAAGGGGTGGTGAAAACATTACCTCTTCTTCAGGTTCTTCGTTTTGATTTGATCCAAAGGGCTCCATAAGTTGGAATTATGATCAAACTAAGGCCTTTAGGTTGTAGTGAGGGAATTTTAGAGAGTATTTGGGCAGTGTTTGGCTGAACCAAATTGCTTTTAAGGTGTGAAGAAATGAGAAGGAGGAGTGCCCTTTTATAAGAGAGGTGAGGGGCACCTTAGGAAAAGCTAGAAATATTAATTTATAATAAATACGTATTAGGTTTCTAATGGCTCAAAAGTTTATTTTTCAAAGGTTAAGGTGGGGATAGGTCGGAAAACATTCATCCAATAGAATTTAGATAGGTTTGGGTCACTATATTAACCTTAAATATTTGTTTTAACTCTTAGTTAATTAATTTGACATTTACCATATCACATTGTATTTTTATATTATATTGTTAATAAACATACTATATACATCCAAGAGACCCCAAAGTGGACCATTAATGATATATCTATCATGATATAAGTCTCTTGGCCGAACTGTAGATTTTTAGAAATTTAAAATCAATTAATAATATAATTTTTGTTTTAAAAACTCTTTTATGTCAATTTTGACACTATTCAATAGTTGATTTTTATGAAACACATAAAAGATTGATTCCTTCGAAAAAAGTTAATAAAATCACTAATAATATGTAATATTATACTATAAAATTAGTGTAATTCAATAAAAGTATCAAATTGTATTTATTTGGGTATTTATAATATCAATTATTCTAAATTTTCATTATTATGGTAATTACTACATCACCATTGTGTCATAAATAAATTAACTTATTTAATGTCTAAAAATTATAAATAAAATATCATTATGTAGGAAATAGTTTTATTTTCTAATGAATATTTATAGTATAAAATCCAACATATATAACCCTATGTAACAATTGTTTTTCTAAAAGATATATGCTTGTATCATTTTTGTATTTATTTTAACTTAATTAAAATAAATTGTCATTATCACTTACAAGTGGATCCATGGGGTCCCAAAATCGACCAAAAGATTCCCATGGTCGACCATGTATCAACCAATAGGGTTAAGACACGTTTTAGGGTAATTTAGTATTATTATAATATTATTATTTAACCCTTATTTACCAGATTTACCCTTTAACCATGGTAAATAAAATATTTACCGAAGTAATTATCCAAATTGTATAAAAATAAAAGTTACCTATTTACACAATTTGAACATCATGATTAAAAATATGGAAACCATTTTTAAAAATTCAAAACACAGAAGTGGCAGAAATTAATTTAAAATTAATTCAAGTTGTTAAAACAAAAAGCGTGTTTTTAAGAGATAATAATTATCAAAAGATTGGCACTTGTTTATGTCTGGTTTAAATGTGAAATTTTGATCAATGACCCGCATTGTATTACATGGTAAAATTATATTCTAAATATACTTTAAAACCACTCAAATTCATAATTTATCATTATTAGTTATTTTGATTAAAAAAAGTTGTTTTTAATTAAAATTTAGTAATTTTAACTATTCATCAAAATATGAAAGTTATCCGAAAAGTACCAAAATTTCACCCTAGGATAATTTTGATATTCCGAATCCAAAAATTAAGTCCATTTTGAGAGATAGAATTTATAATATTTCAAAAATGAGGTATTATTATTCATAATGGCTAGTTTGATTGGTTATGGTGTGTTAAAATCTCGAAGTTGCGTACAATGCACGCCATTGCATTATTCGAAAGGAAACGTTCCATGGAAGCTTGGGGAGTTAAATTCTCCCCTCATTCAATAAATTCCGTCCTCAAAATTTTTAAAATTGTTCTTGGGAATATAATGGAATGTCCCGCATCGGAAAAAGGGTCAACAAAACTATCACTTTAAAAGAAAGAAAGAGAGGTATAAAGGTCATCCAAGATAACCTATACTCAGATTCCATGTATGAAAACATGGATATGGATGATAAACTAAGTGTCAAGTTCTGATGGAGAGGGATATAAATCATGATCAGGAGAAAGTTAACAACTAGAAAACCACAAACTTGTGTTGGGATAAACAGCCATTAGTCTCCTTGTAGGAAAGTAAACGGACAACATTTTTTTGTTTTAAGATAGATTACATAAGGACGAGCAATTCAATTATGATATTGACTGAGAACATAAAGAGATATACTTACTTTTTATGTAGAGTTTCATTATTTAATAACTTTTTACCACTAATTTGTTTTTTGAACAATTAGTATTCAAGAAGACTTGGTCACAATAAAAGAGCTAGAATAAACTTCTATAGAAATTCATGATCCATGTAGGATAAACTCTATATTTAACTTGTCTTTAGATATTAATCAAAACCAAAATGGTTAGTATAAAGTATGATGATCCCCCAAATGTATATTCCATTAGATAAGAAAAATAATAATAATCTTAATTTCTAAAATTAAACCAACAATACCCCAAAGTTAAATAAATACCATTCAATAGTAAATGTTCCTTAAAATCCTTCAATATAATCCAAACTAATATTGAAACCCAAAACTTATAAGAATGTAGTCTCCCAAGTTAAATTGTATCTCCAAATGACATCATCTAATCTTAAAGTCACATACTTAAAAGTAATTAACCTAATCACATATTCTTTATTATAGTTTAATCATTTCCATAAATAACCCAAATCAGTCTAGAACCACTATAAAAACATAGATACAAATACACCATTACTCCTCTAATGAAATCCCATAGTATTCTATTTTCATTGGACATATAGTGTTCCCAACATAGTGAACATCTTCCAAAATAACATTTATCACTTAATCACCAAATCATTTTCCTATACTAAGGGTATTGATTTGATAAGATATAAGAACCCAAATCAACATATTATTGATCAATAAAATCATTTAACTAAAAAAATAGTCACACTAACCAGGGACTTCACGTAGTCCAGTGGTAGGCGATAAATCCCAATCGCAATTTGGTAGTGGGTTTGATTCCCACAGCTTTGTCCGACGCGACGGGTTGTCACACGGTCTACGTGTTGTCCTTTTTTAAAAACTATATTTTATAATATTACCAAAATGAGAAAAATTCTTCAAAATAAAATAATTTAACCACAAATGTTATATCATACCTTTCATTTTCATCCCAAATTATAATAAATTATAATTCTCTCAAACCCCAATGATCATACAAAACCAAATGGTTATTTATACCTATATCCACAAGAGAAGAGACAATTATTCCTCAAATATCATTCTCACATGGAAAAATGCAGGGTTACAAAAACAAGAGAAAATTATTCCAAAGTAAACCCATCAACAAGGAGCGCTAATACTTTTTAAACATTTCTTCAACCATTTATTTCCACAAAGCTTCTTCTTTGACCACGAAAATATCCTATATAATAGTACATTCACTCGGGTAATGGCCAGGTCCCATAAAATTATGGCAAATAAATGTAAATGGACTCTTGGGACCATTTTTATATTCTTCCATAGTACTCTTCATTTTTCTTCGGCAATTCTTCACTTTATGTCCTTCCTTCCCGCACGTAAAGCATTTCGTTGTCCTATTGAGACACTTTCCTGGGTGTCTTCTTCCACATTTCCTGCATGATGAAAATTGAGGGTTTCTTTATCCATGGCCTCCATTGCAGGAGCACTTATCATAAACCACCTTTATCTTCCTTGTTGAGTCTGGGAGTTGGTTAATATATATGTTGTTGATCATATTTTTGGAAAACTGATTTGGAATAAAGACGATATCTTTTACGCCTATCATCATTCCATTTTGTTGCTCATTGCCACCACCGTTCCCACCTTGTACATCATTCTCAAAGTCACATATGAATTCCTTGGAATCCAGCCATTGACTAAAACCAGAAAGCATTGTGTGAGTGACAGTAGTCATAAAATCATTTAGAGATTAACATGTTACCATATTCTCAATTTGAAACTTATTAGGATTAACCAAGGTCATTCACTCTCATGTTATATATATATATTACATAAATCGGTCTGTAAAGAAAATGTAAATTATCCTAAGCATATCCCCCGGGAGTGTCGTAACCAAGAGTGCATCAAGGCCCGTTGTCGTGCACCAGTTCCCGTTCGAGTCTAGCTCAATGCGGTGTTTTTGGGTTTTACCCCTAGGTAAATCTATTCCAGAGCCGCCTCTACCTGCTCGTATCGAGACAGGGATGTATTGCTCGGAAAACTCACAAAATCTCTACAATACCAAAATTCTATTAAGTTATTCTATACTAATCCTTAAAGTTAATCTTAGGTCTACATGCTCTAATCAGAGTTTATCTAAATCTAGCTTCCAAGGTTTTTACTAAACTTCCTATGATACCAACTGTAACGCCCCGACCCTAGATTCCCAGAGTCGGTTCATTATTACATAACATTGGCATGATCACAAAGGATCAAGTCTCGAAAGTCCGATTAGTTTAGTAGTCTTGGAAACACTAGATATATTCATAAGTCTTACATTACATCATAAGGTAAAAAAACTACAACAACATCTTGTCTTCATATCCCCTCATACTATCCCTGCAGGTCATTCATAAATTACTTCTTCATAATCCTGGAAAAATAAAACATTGAAAGGGGTGAGCTCAGATTCTCAATAAGGATAACATTATAGCAGAAGCTTTCATAGATAAGAATAAACACTTAAGGCAGTTTATAACTAAAACAAAAGCCTTCTGAACTTTAACTTCAACATAAAATTGAAAAGATAAAATGAATTAATGCCATTTACTTACTCACATGGATATTATACAAGTCGAATAATCACATGAAATATCAATAACAACTTTCATAATGATGGAATGCATAATGCCAGACTATCATAACCACATAGCCAAGGCCTCGTGCCAAGACTACAAATAATATTTTGGCAAGGCCTTGTGCCAAGACACTAGTTTGTCTCATGAGACCTACCGATACATCGAGGAGCTATAACGGGCTCCACCCGTCACTTATTAAGTCCAATGCATTCATCATATGAACAAGTTTGAACATAACATAAACATTCGTATTAAAACTATCATACAAAATGTCAATACTTTAACCACAAACCATGAATGGTATAAAAAAATAGCACATCCACAGTCAAACATAACACATTCGATACAATATGGAAGATTGTATTGTATCACATTAACCTCAATCAATAATAATGAAGGTAGTTGACATAGATGAAAATAATCATCAAAACTATTTGAGAGAAATATCCCTCTTTTTCTTGAAATCATTTAAAAGTCACACTATTTGTCAAGAAGCCATTTAAAAATAGATTTTTGAATCAAAGTGTCCCATACCACTTTGAAACTTTTTAAACGGAGTTTTAATTTCTAAACTTTAATGTCCATATAAATAAATCCTTAAAACTATTTTTAAAACTTGGACATTAATGAGAATGATTTAGATGAATAAGTCTTTAAAACATTTAAAAATGGTATTTTAGTTAGAGATTCTAAACAAAAGAGAGACACTTGAATACAAATAATAGAGGTAATCAAACCTTTGTAATATCATGAGAATAAAGGGATTCATTATATAATTATGTCAAAGTACATTATATACACCACATAAAAGTGATTTGGTGTATATCAACAAAGAAGTCTCAATGGAATGTAAATTGAGATGATATCTCTCATAAAGGCCGTATCCTTAGGTTACGGATAAATCAACGACATAATTATGTGTGAAAAATATAAATACACCAAATATGATTGGATATTCAGTGTAAAACAATCAAATGATATTCACACATATTCTTGTAAAAAAACAACACCAACGAATTAGATGTCTAACTCAACAAATGGTGAATGAGTTAAAATTACTCTTATCAAATTCATATAAATGACTTGAGAATTATCAATGGAGTGATTATGTGTATCAAAAGTATATCCACAGAAAGGGGAGTTGAAATTATGACATAATCAAATGAATAGTGATTCCACACATAATTTGGGGTAATATAATCAATGAAATATGCGTAAAGCCAAATGTGTGGAAATTGAAATCTCAAATTCCCTTATCGATTAGGTAACTTACAAAACATACAACCATGAAAGATGTATCATAAAATGATGATGTAAATACCCATAAATTAATGTATATTACACAATTAATACAATCCTGGGAAGTACACATACACCACAGGAAATAATTAAGTGGTGAACAATGGAATTCTCACGAAATTAAGAGTGAGTTAAGAAACCCCTTACTTTGTACTTTTTCCTTGGTAGACGGTAGGTTAACCTCCTATATAATGGTGAAATAATTGTTATTTAATTATAAAAGAATCAAATTCATTAATATGATGTCATATATGATCTTTTAACATTGATTTGTTAATAATATCTAAGAATTATCGTCATTTTGGGTGTTAACGGGTTCATTTTACATTATATTCTTTGTTATGTGATCCATATTCGTTATTAATGGGATGTATATTATTCATATACATAATGATATAAAGTCCTTAGATTCTATTTTTAAATCATGAAATTATAATTATACTTGAATGGATATGATGGAGAATGAATCTCATCGCGTTCGTGGAGACTTTAGTCTATACGTATGCATGAGCGACAATATCATTATTTTGATATTAAAATAATATATAATTGGATGATATATCATATATACAGAATCATTATAATGTTATATTTATTATTTACATGAGTTACACATCATTATTATACCCATCCAAATAATAATATATAGAATAACAATTACACCACGACGTGGAGACGGTAAGCCGTACGTACGCACGTATGGTGACATGTAATTCAAAGGATGGATAGAATAATGAATATGGTTGTACCATATTTATAATAACCTCACATTATATATATGATACTAGAGTTATTATTTTATAAAGGTAATAACAAATAAATATGAAGTGGAAGAAGAAAGGAACTTGAAAAGGGGTGGTGAAAACATTACCTCTTCTTCGGGTTCTTCCTTTTGATTTGATCAAAAGGGCTCCTTAGGTTGGATTTATGACCAAACTAAGTCCTCTAGGTTGTAGTGAGGGAATTTGAGAGAGCATTTGGTAAGGGTTTGGCCGAGCCAAATGGCTTTTAAGGTGTGAAGAAATGAGAAGGAGGAGTGCCCTTTTATAAGAGGGGTGAGGGGCACCTTTGGAAAAGATAGAAATATTAATTTATAATAAATTCATATTAGGTTTATAATGGCTCATAACTTTATTATTCAACGGTTAAGGTGGGGATAGGTCGCAAAACATTCAGCCAATAGAAGTTAGACAGGTTTGGGTCACTATATTAACCACATAGTTTAGTTTTATCTCTTAGTTAATTAATTTGACATTTACCATGTCACTTTGTATTTTTATAATATATAGTTAATAAACATACTATATACATCCAAGAGACCCCCAAGTGGTCCATTAATGATATACCAATCATGATATAAGTCTCTTGTACGAACCATAGATTTTTAGGAATTTAATATCAATTAATAATATAATATTTGTTTTAAAAACTCTTTTATGTCAATTTTTACACTATTCAATAGTTGATTTTTATGAAACACATATAAGATTTATTACTTAAAAAAAGTTATTTAAATCAATCCTAATATGTCATATTATTATAGAAAATTTGGGTAATTCAATAAAAGTATAAAATTATATTTATTTGGGTATTTATAATATCAATTATTCTAATTTTTCACTATTATGGTAATTACTGCATCACCATTGTGTATTTAATAAATTAACTTATTTAATGTCTAAAAATTATAAATAAAATATAATTAAGTAGGAAATATTTTTATATTTCTAATGAATATTTATAGTCTAAAATCCAACATATATAACCCTATGTAACAATTGTTTTTCTAAAAGATATATGCTTGTGGCATTTTTGTATTTATTTTAACTTAAATAAAATAAAGTGTCATTATCACTTACAAGTGGATCCATGGGGTCCCAAAATCGACCCAATGATTCCCATGGTCAACCATGTTTCAACCAATAGGGTTAAGACACGTTTTAGGGTAATTTAGTATTATTATAATATTATTTTTTAACCCTTATTTACCATATTTACCCTTTAACCATGGTAAATAAAATATTTACCGAAGTAATTATCATAAATGTCTAAAAATAAAAGTTACCTATTTACACAATTTGAACATCCTGATTCCAAATATGGAATCCATTTTGCCAAATTCAAAACACAAAAGTGGCAGATATTAATTTAAATTAATTCTCGTTGTTAAAACAAAAAGCGTGTTTTTAAGAGATAATAACTATCAAAAGATTGGCCCTTGTTTATGTCTTGTTTAAATGGGAAATTATGTTCAATGACCCACATTATATTACATGGTAAAAATATATTCTAAATATACTTTTAAACCACTCAAATTCATAAGTTATCACTATTAATTATTTTGATTAAAAAAGTTGTTTTTAATTAAAATTTAGTAATTTTCACTATTCATAAAAATATCAAAGTTATCCGAAAATTACCAAAATTTCACCCTAGGCTAATTTAGATATTCCGAATCCAAAAATGAAGTCCATTTTGAGAGATAAAATTTATAAAATTTCAAAAAAAGTAGGTATTACTATTCATAACGGCTAGTTTGATTGGTTATGGTGTGTTAAAATCTCGAAGTTGCGTACAATGCACGCCATTGCATTATTCGAAATGAAACGTACCGTGGAAGCTTGGGGTGTTACAATTAGTACCAACCACGCTTGAAAAATTTTAAACAAAAATGTAGGGTGAGAAAATATGCCCAGTAATGGGTTTAAAAAAACATTTTAAGAAAATACTTTCTCAAAGAAGTCATTTTGAAGAGAATAAAACACTTTACTAAAACAAAACATTATCTTTTCTTAAAACATGAAATCGATCATTAATATTTTTTGAAAACCACTTTCACAAAGAAGAACGTACTTGAAATAAGATTTAAAGTAACATGATCAGAGAGCGCAACATGGGAAAGATAAACAATGCATAATATTCAAACAAGGTTACTTTAATTCTAAAAGAATTCTATGGCTAAGCAGGGAAAACATGCATATCATGGTTCATGATAAAATATAGATCATTTAACAGTTTACCATATGAAAAACAGTCCATGACACATAAATTGCATTCTCATGGTCATTGGAGCTTTCAACTAGGGGTTGTCCTATTAGTTGAACTAACCCCTAGTTGACCTTTATCATTACATGCAGAGGGAATGTATAATACTGGACTTTGTCAAGAACTTTCATCAAGACCGTATAACATACATAACGGGTCAAGGTTCACTGCCCACCCCATTTCCTTGATAGCTCGAGCAATGGCTAACTGCCAAGACCGTCACACATAATCGTCTCATGAGACTCCTGCTTTACCCAATGCATTGGAGCGCTGTATAATTCTGGGCGCACCCATCACATCATTCTTATTGCGCTATATAATTCTGGGCGCACCCGTCACATGTATGTCCTATACATCCCTCACATATCCTGACATGGTCATTCGTTCATAGGGTTTCATGCATTCTTAATTAAACCTCATTTTTACATACGTATTCATAACATGAAGACAATTTAATCATAAAAAACATTATGACATGCATGCTAAAGCTCCGTGCACATAACAAGTTATCTTAACATTTGAAAACATGGGTTTTACGAAAATGAACATAACACTTAACATTCCATAACATCATAATACCCAATTAAAGCATGGTCATTCATAACATACACATATGATAATAAATGGATATCATGGGTGTTTAATACATGCAGTTGGGGTTACAATTTGCATAATCAAGTCCATCTTGGGGAAATCATATATATAATTATGTAAACTCATTCATTAGAACTTTAAATAAAAAGCGCCCTTTTTTTATAAAGTTTTGAAACATCATAAGAGTACTCATAATTGAAGACAACATAAAGATATGTATACCTACACATATGCATGGGTTTAGCACATTAAACCATACTCCAAAAATATTTCTTAAACAAATTTTATATTTGGTAAAAACATCCAGAGTTCTTTTCCATAAAATAATAAAAAAGGGGTGAACATAATTTCTATAAACCATTATTGACAAAGAGTCATACTTTCATACAAGAAGGTTGTTTCATAAACATGAGTACATACCAATGCATACATGTATGAACTTGTAAAAGTTTAAGGAGTCCATACTAACCATTTTCACAAACTAAAATCCGAATTTATCAAGAGTAGTGATAAATGAAAATTCTCAATTGCAAGAATAATTTTGAAATCAAACCAATCCATAAACTTCATCATGCTATATTGTAATTAATTAAAAACGATGGACACAAAGATCATATTAATTTATATACACATTGATATAATCACATGTATATATACATAAAAAACATACTTTATTCACTTGCATACTTTTACCTATTCATTCAATTACTCAAAGTCTCCATTTTTTTATAGGCAAATGGAACAATCAGGGTTATAAACATAGAGAAAAAGATGTATACATGTGTATATCACCTTATAAATATGTGTATATGAAAGTATATATATATATACACACATATATAAACACAATGTGTAAAATTCAAGAACCCGCACTCAAATAAAATATATCCCTCGAACCCTTACCCCAAGTTTGGGAATCACAAGGAAGCTAACAAGATCGGTCCTGGAAGCCTTGGATAGGTGTACAAGGAGTGTATGCGTATAAGTACTTATATGTATATAAACCTTTGTATAAGAAAAACACACTGAGGCTTAAAAGTAAAAAAAAGGAAATATCTATTCCCTAACCTGATCGGAGAGGAGGTTTAAACGAGGCAAGAGGAATCGAAGGTGTAAACACAGAAGATATACACACATATATATATAACCCGAATATATTTATATATATGAAAACCGAAGTTTAAAACAAAACTTTAAAAGCAGAGTTTGACCCTTACCAGTTCGGAGAGGAGAGTAAAACACAACAGTGACGAGGTCCAGAAGTCGGAGAGATCAAGGGAACTCGGGTGCCAACATTCTACTTCGGTGCAACATGGGTTTAAAAAAAATAGAAGAAGAAGGTGATGGAATTCGGGGGATTCTTCGGTCCGAGGAATCCAAGGCGAGGGGGTCGGTGTCGACTTGAGGAAAGGATGAGACAGCTCAGGTTCACTCGCTGGCCTAGGTGAAGAAAACGGAGGCCTACGCTCCACTGGTTCAGCGGCGCGATGAGGAAGAAGAAAAAAAACGGGCGCGAGGTAGGAGAAAAATGTGAAAACAGCGGGCGGCTGGGATCCAAAGGAGGAAGATCGGACGGCCCAGACGAAGCGCGACATTAAAATCAGGGGCGGCCGTGATTGACCGCATCGGATCGGACGACCCTCCATCGACGTGGGGGTTTTTGTTAAAAAAATAAACACGAAGTTTTCGTTTTTTTTAAACGCATTAACATATTATATTTATTTATTTTATTTCATTTAATTATTAAACTAACTTTTATTATTTTAATAAAAGTCATTGGTCAATAAAAATTATGTATTGATTTAATCAAAACATTTTATTATATGTATACATATATACATTTTATTTTTTTAAAACATCAATAATTTTTATTATCTTTTCATTATTATTATTAAACCATAATTATCAATTACTTAATATTTCATTATGAAAATTAATGATTAAGAACATTGGGTAATCAAAACATAACATATATATATTTTAAATTCCTTTATTAGCTAATTACCTTAATTTTCTTAAATAAAGATTATTATTAAATGTAACTACATTTTATCACACATAAAAGTGTGTTGATATAAATATCATCACCATGAAACACATAAGTAAAATAAACCATAATTTGATGTAGTTTCTGAAACTGCTTATCCAAGTTATAAACATTTGTATTAACATTAACCCTTAAATTTAATTTGGAGAAAAAGAATTATTTTATTTGATGCAATATGTATATATATATATAAATCAAGGGTTAATACATTTTAGACAAAATAAAAACTCATTAGCATTAATATAATTAAACCATAAAATTGTAATTGCTCAAATCAATAAAATAAGTGTAGCGAATAATAATGTTAATTTTTTTTTCATAAAACATAATTCGCATTTTTGGGAAAACAAAGACATAATTTGATTAAATTATCGTTGATGTCACTTTTAAGCATTAAAACAAATTACACAATTAGTATTCCGATCTTTTTGGGGAAAATCATTTTATTTCCAACGGTAAAAATAAAACTTAGATGATAAGAAAAACCACGGTCAAAATAAAACATTAGATTCTTGGGGAACCCAACGGTCAAATTTATAGCCGTTTGGGGTTCAACGGTCAGATTAGGGTTCTTATAAAGGGGTCTAGTCTCGGGGTGTCCCTCACTCCAAGTGCCTGAAGAAGAAACATAGAAGATGGTTCGTGTGATTCCCTTAGTTCTCAGCACGGTTGTAGTGGCTTCGGCCATCCTCATGTTCATTATGATGGACGCCCAAAACCCCTACCACATTCTTGGGCTCTTAGTGGTTTTAAGCGGTCTCCCCATTATTGTAATCGGGTTCTTAGTTGGGATTTTTGGTTAATTTATCTTCTTGTTCGGTCAGTGGATGTTGTACAAAAATGTTGCTTATTTGAATAAAAGGAGTTTTCATCCATTTGATGCATTTTATTATTAATACCTTATTAGTTGTTTGTTGGTTCAATCAAAAAGTGACATTGAAAAGAAAAATTGTCAAAAATCATAACATGGTTTTCTCGGGTCGTTACATTACTTCCCCCTTCAAAGAATTGTGCCCTCGTAATTCTATCATAAAAAAAGAAAAAATGAAACCCCAAACATAGAACACTACCAAAATAGTGGATCTGGCTCGGTTAACTGGATACCGAAGTTGGAACACAACTCTTCTGTTTCCCTAGCCCAGATGCACCTCGAACAGTACTCCTTGAACTCATGTTCGTGCGTACTACACACGGGCATCCAAAGGGAGGCTCGTGTGATGCAAAGCTCGGAAACGTCCGAGTAGATAAACTCCTTGATAACTCTTCTGGCCACATCACGCTCGAGGTAGTCGAGAGGGATGATGCGGTTGAGGAAACTGAGATTCAGTACTAGGAACATGTTGGCTGCACTGAGCTGGCCATCCTGGGCGGCCACGAGGAAGCACGCTCTAGCAGAATAGTTCTGTGCCAGAGTGAAACACTGGAATAGGCCCTCAAAGTATCTTCCCCTTCGCCTGTAGCAGGGTAGTTGAGCCGTGGCAACGAGGTGGAAGGCACGGTCATCCTCTTGACATAAGCAAAGGATATCTGGACCATTTTCTAGATCGAGCAAACGCTGGCATGACCCTCGCAGGTGGAGAAACAATGGATAATCCATCGTGCATGCCTTGATCAAGATGACTTCTACCAGATCATCGGGTAGGAATGAGAAGTTCATTTGACCAGCCAGCTGAATGAAAACATCGACTGGAAACTCTTAATAACATTGATAAGGTGGAGACATGAAAGGAAACATGAAACTTCCATTTATGAAAACGTTTACATGGAAAAGTCTGAGTTTACAAGACGTACACCACAAAGAGCATCAAAACTTCCTAACTCTTCAAACCACACACAGGATTAACAGACATGACTAAACTCATGGGAACATTTATAATGCCTCCTGAGTTTAGCGTGAGTGGTATGGAGTTGGGAAACAACGGTATACACTTCTTGCCTAAGAGACAAACGTGTGGACTCATTTTCCAACGCTCCAAAGTCCATTAACTGGCCCCAGAAGCCGTAGTGAAAGATCTGGCACAGGTAAGCTGCTCGGAGGTCTTTGGCAGTAGCAGCTTCTTGAAACGAGCTATGAAGCATTGTGCCAAATTCCTCACCAGTTGTGAACACTCGGAAGAGTCCTTCATGAAACCTTCCCCGACGTGCATAAGAGGGAAATTGGGTCATCATCATTAGGAGATAATCCATCCCCAATCCCCGGTGAAGACTAAGCACCCTAGGTGAGTTTGACACGTCATACTGGTGCTTACACGTCATGCGAATTTGGGAATAATTCCGAAAGTTCTCACGGCTAGCTAGAGATACAATGTTCTCTAGAGCCTCAGTGGGAAGTGACAAAAGGTCGGTAGGTACATCAGCGATCTGAAAGTTATATCATTTTTACTTAGTTAGTCATAGCAATACATATATATCACCTGGTTTTCCAGATTTTCCTGAACCCATCCTCTGATACCAACAATAGCGACCCCCAAACCCAGGGTGCTTAATGAGACATGATATACTTAACATTTCATTATATCATTAAAAATTATGTATCATGTCCCATTACTACAGAAGATCGCGAGGCTCAGGATTCTGGGAAACCAGCTGCTTCTGATTAACATCATTAGTACCAACCACGCCTGAAACATTTTAAACAAAAACGTAGGGTGAGGAAATATGCCCAGTAAGGGGTTTAAAAAAACATTTTAAGAAAATCCTCTCTCAAAGAAGTCCTTTTGAAGAGAATAAAACACTTTCCTAAAACAAAACATTATCTTTTCTTAAAACGTGAAATCCCTCATTTTTTTTGAAAACCACTTGCACAAAGAAGCACATACATGAAATATGATTTAAAGTAACATGATCAGAGAGCGCAACATAGGAAAGATAAACAATTCATAATATTCAAACAAGGTTACTTTAATTCTAAAATAATTCTATGGCTATGCAGGGAAAACATGCATATCGTGGTTCATGAAAAAAAACAGATCATCTAACAGTTTACCATATGAAAAACAGTTCTTGACACATAAATTGCATTCTCATGGTCATGGGAGCTTTCAACTAGGGGTTGTCCTGTTAGTTGAACTAACCCCTAGTTGACCTTTATCATTACATGCAGAGGGAATGTATAATACTGGACTTTGTCAGGACCTTCCGTCAAGACCGTATAACATACTTAACGGGTCAAGGCTCACTGCCTACCCCGTTTCCTTGATAGCTCGAGCCATGGCTAACTGCCAAGACCGTCTCACATAATCGTCTCATGAGACTCCTGCTTTACCCAATGCATTGGAACGCTGTATAATTCTGGGCGCACCTGTCACATCATTTTTGTTGCGCTATATAATTCTGAGTGCACCCGTCACATGTAAGTCCTATACATCCCTCATATATCCTGACATGGTCATTCGTTCATAAGGTTTCATGTATTCTTAGTTAAACCTCATTTTCAAATACGTATTCATAACATGAAGATAGTTTAATCATAAAAAACATTATGACATGCATTATAAAGCTCCGTGCACATAACAAGTTATCTTAACATTTGAAAACATGGGTTTTAAGAAAATGAACATAACACTTAACCTTCCATGACATCATAATACCCAATTAAAGAATGGTCGTTCATTACTTAAACATATGATAATAAATGGATATCATGGGTGTTTAATACAGGCAGTTGGGGTTACAATGTGCATAATCAAGTCCATCATGGGGAAATCATATGTATAATTGTGTAAACTCTTTCATTAGGACTTTAAATAACAAGCCCCCTTTTTTTATAAAGTTTTCAAACATCATAAGAGTATTCATAATTGAAGACAACATAAAGATAGATATACCTACACATATTCATGGGTTTAGCACATTAAAACATACTACAAAAATATTTCTTAAACAAATTTTATATTTAGTAAAAACATCCGGAGTTCTTTTCCATAAAAGATGAAAAACGGGGTGAACATAATTTCCATAAACCATTATTGACAAAAAGTCAGCCTTTCATACAACAAGGTTCTTTCATAAACATGAGTACATACCAATGAATACATTTATGCACTTTTAAAAGTTTAAGGAGTCCATACTAACCATTTTCACAAAGTAAAATCCTGATTTATCAAGAGTAGTGATAAATGAAAATTCTCAATTGCAAGAATAATTTTGAAATCAAACCAACCCATAAACTTCATCATGCAATATTGTAATTAATTACAAAACATGGACACCAAGTTCATATTAATGTATATACACATTGATATAATCACATGTATATATACATATAACAACATACTTCATTCACTTGCATAATTTTACCTATTCATTCAATTACTCAAAGTCTCCATTTTTTTACAGGCGAAAGGAAAAATCAGGGTTATAAACATAGAGAAAAAGTTTTATACTTGCGTATATCACTTTATACATATGTGTATATGAAATTATATATATATATATACATATATATAAACACAAGGTGTAAAATGCAAGAACCCGCACTCAAATAAAATAGATCCCTCGAACCCTTACCCCAAGTTTGGGATTTCACAAGGAAGCTAACAAGATCAGTCCTGGAATCCTTGGATAGGTGTACAAGGAGTGTATGCATATAAATACTTATATGTATATAAACCGTTGTATAAGCAAAACACACCGAGGCTTAAAAGTTAAAAAAGGCAAGATCTATTCCCTTACCTGATCGGAGAGGAGGTTTAAACGAGGCAAGAGGAATCAAAGGTGTAAACCCAGAAGATATACACATATATATATAACCCGAATATATTTATATATATGAAAACCTATGTTTAAAACAAAACATTAGAAATAGATTTTGACCAATACCAGTTCGGAGAGGAGAGGAAAACGCAGCAGTGACGAGGTCCAGAAGTCGGAGAGATCAAGGGAACTCGGGTGCCAACGTTCTGCTTCGGTGCAACAGGGGTTTAAAAAAAACAGAAGAAGAAGATGATGTACTTCGGGGGAGTCATTGGTCCGAGGAATCTGAGGCGAGGGGGTCAGTGTCGACTTGAGGAAAGGAGGAGACAACTCGGGTCCACTCGCCGGCCTAGGTGAAGAAAACGGAGGCCTACGCTCCACTGGTTCTGCGGCGCGACGAGGAAGAAGAAAAACAGCGGGCGCGAGGTAGGAGAAAAACACGAAAACAGCGGGCGGCTGGGATCAAAAGGAGGAGGATCGGACGGCCCTGACACAATGCGACATTAAAATCACGGGCGGCCATGATTTTGCGCATCAGATCGGACGTCCCGCCATCGACGTGGGGGTTTTTTTAAAAAAAAGAAACATGCGGTTTTTGTTTTTTTTAAACGCATTAACATATTATATTTATTTATTTTATTTCATTTAAATATTAAACTAACTTTTATTATGTTAATAAAAGTCATTGTTCAATAAAAATTATTTATTGATTTAATCAAAACGTTTTATTATATGTATACATATATACATTTTATTTTTTTAAAACATCAATAATTTTTATTACATTTTCATTATTATTATAAAACCATAATTATCAATTACTTAATATTTCATTATGAAAATTAACGATTAAGAACATTGAGTAGTCAAATCATAAAACATATATATATATATATATCTTAATTTCCTTTATTAGCTAACTACCTTAATTTTCTTAATTAAAGATTATTATTAAATGTAACTACATTTTATCACAAATAAAAGTGTGTTGATATAAATATCATCACCATGAAACACAAAAGTAAAAGAAACTATAATTTGACGTAGTTTCCGAAACTTCTTATCCAAGTTATAAAAATTTGTATTAACATTAACCCTTAAATTTAATTTGGAGAAAAAGAATTATTTGATTTGATGCAGTATGTATATATATATATAACTCAAGGGTTAATACATTTTAGACAAAATAAAAACTCATTAGCTCTAATATAATTACAACATAAAATTGTAATTGCTCAAATCAAGAAAATAAGTATAGTGAATAATAATGTTAATTTTTTTTTCATAACACATAATTCGCATTTTTGGGAAAACAAGACATAAATTGATTAAATTATCGTTGATGTCACTTTTAAACATTAAAGAAAATAACTCAATTAGCATTCTGATCCTTTTGGGGTAAATCATTTTATTTCCAATGGTCAAAATAAATCTTATAAGATAACAAAAACCACTGTCAAAATAAAACATTAGATTCTTGGGGAACCCAACAGTAAAATTTATAGCCGTTTGGGGTTCAACGGTCAGATTAGGGTGCTTATAAAGGGCTCTCGTCTCGGGGTGTCCCTCACTCCAAGTGGCTGAAGAAGAAATAGAGAATATGGTTTGTGTGATTCCCTTAGTTCTTAGCACGGTTGTAGTGGATTCGGCCATCCTCATGTTCATTATGATGGATGCTCGAAACCCCTACCGCATTCTTGGGCTCTTAGTGGTTTTAAGCGGTCTCCCCATTATTGTTATCGGGTTCTTAGTTGGTATTTTTGGTTAATTTATCTTCTTGTTCGGTCAGTGGATGTTGTAGACAAAATGTTTCTTATTTGAATAAATGGATTTTTCATCCATTTGATGCATTTTATTATTAATACCTTATTAGTTGTTTGTTGGTTCACTCAACGGGTGACATTGAAAAGAAAACTTGCCAAAAATCAATACATGGTTATCTCGGGTCGTTACATCCGAAGTGGACATAGATTAAAACCTAGCAGAGCTGGAAGACAATGTGCATTCATGAGGTGCTCCTCGTCCAATGACAGATCATGTCAAGTTGTTGCTGGATCATACGGTTCCACCGTAGTTGTCGACTGGTGAACTGAGAGAGCACATCCCTCTGCCGGAAGAATCAAATGACTCCCCATGGGGGGATGAGGCTTGTAGAGGGATCCCATTGGTGGAGTGCAAAGTCAGTGATCTGGACTCGGACCTTGAAGAATTTGTAGAGGCCCTTGAGGTAAAATCACAAGCCCCTTCCTCAAGGTATTCTCCCAAGTCATTCTAGACTCCATGATAATACTTGAACTGTGACAAAGAGTCTCATACATAGAACCTATTCTTGTACCTCAGTGGATGTAGATGTGGGGCCTTCGGGATCCACACATGTGGCTACATCCATTGATACGTCCCTCAGGTCTAGGACAACTGAGGTGACACCTCCAGAGCTTTTAGACCTTCCGAAAATATATGGGGGGCCACACCTCGGGGTCCCCATGACATAAACCCAAGAACAAGACCATGAATTCGATCTCTCTAAGTATCTTATACCAAATTCATGATTGTCACCCAGTGACCACGTCAACTAAAATCTAATCCATTTTGGGTACACCTAATTCTTCAAATGGCGGAGGCAGCCATGGAGAGGTTTTTCCGGGATTCTGGTGGCGTCTTTACTAGAGGAACGACAGTGATCGTGGAGGCGGATATCCAGAAACACTGAACTGTGTTGATACCGATTGCTTTTGGGATCGCCAGAGGGGCTATTCCTGAGATTATTAAGGTGGGATCTGATGATAAGGATCGATTAGATAGCCTAAGTCCCGCCGTGACTGATCAAATTCCAGATGCGGACCCTACTGATGATTTCCTGGGGGCATTACCCACATATGAGCCTGCCAACTGCGCTGACTGGGATGAGATGGCCTCTGATGAAGAGGACAATGAAATATTCTATCGCTGATTGTGTAATCTGATCAAGCGCTTCACTGATGAAACTACCCAAGCAATATGGCGGGATGAGATGGACATACTTCGTTCGAGACTACACGAACTATATGTTGGAGGAGTGGATGCTCAGCATCCTCAAATAATCCTCCGAGATCTTATGGTGGAGAATATTTGGGAGTATGACCATGGGATTTGTGTGGGATGGTAGCAGAGGAATGTAGTGAACATCAAGAAACTATGGGATGCTGATAACGAAGTTCAGCGGCTGTAGGTTCGGGTGAATGAGCACTCGGAAACCCTTACTACACTATCAGGGATGATATTGTGATTGAAGTCCCAGCTGTCATAGGACTAAGAGGGCCTAAAGTGAGCCTATGAGAAGATGACTATTATCTGGACCAACATAGATCAGGACCAGATTGCAGTAGATGAATTGAGATCTATCGATACCGAGGAGGAGTGGGAACTGAATAAGTGGCAGAAATTTCTAGACGCCACAAGTTAGAGGGTGGTGGAGTGGCATATCTTTTTGATGGGATTAACCCATTCATGGGAGGGATAGACCCTCGGGTGCTGTAGAGATCACAAACCCTCTAATGTAATTTCATGCATTGATTATTTGATGCCATATCATGCATGAGTCCCATTATTATTGTCTGTTTTACACACATCTGTTATATTCATTAAACTCCCAGTGATCAATCCCCAAGCTCATGTGGGTCGATCCCACTGTGAGAAACAAGGGATGATCACTATGATATTCCATATAAACATAAGGATTCCAAACATGCTTCTGGTATTCGGGGTTTGAACAACAGATCTGGATTTCCAGAATGAAATGGGATAGGCCTGATTGGAAGATGAGGACGTCAGGAAAATTTACATGCCCTACATCGAAATGTTCTCTAATGCACAAGTGGGGTGACACAAGGGACATTGGAATTAATCTGAACATAGGGGAGTGGAACATGTTCATCACTATACCAATAATTCGGAACATTGTAGGGGTGGCGTGACAATGAAGGATAAATGTTGACCGTGTTCGAAAAACATTATCCTAATTGTGTTAGCCTAAAATGGGGAAAACAAATGAGGGCCTACTGCAGACCATGGTTGAAACACGGGGCATGACTCGAAATGTTTTCCATTAGTCTTATGGAACGTTAGCTCAGGTTTTGAGGTGAGCCTTAGGCCGATCATCCATAGTATTAGGGGTTTCCTTCAAACATGAAAGAGGATGGTGGTTCCAATAAGGGGAACACAAAGCTTGTAGGGTAGAGTGATCGTTTGTTTGAATGGATTCCAACACTCTTTAATTTATGCCACCATGGTGGAAACACATTAGGTGGGCATATATGTTCGTTCAGGGTTCAATCATACTTCTGAACATGACTTCTTTGGTATGGACCGGGATGGACCTGTAGTTTTACGTCATACAATAAAGACGATGCATATAGTTTAAATGTCATACTTTCTGGACCAAGATTGGACCCAAGGGACCATGAGGGTTAAAGACCCTGAGACTAGGCCCAAGGTGAGATTCCTGGACATCACTATATATCCTATAAGGATCATAATCAAGCGAAATGTAGTTCTATGGGCACAGTGTGGTCAGAGACCAACACTAGAAGGGAGAATCTTCTCTGGAGAGAAAACTGACGCATCCCATGATTAATATAGGGCATCCTGAACTTGTTCAGTGTAGAACCATAATTTAGGGTCACGCATTGAGGACATATGTAATCATGCAGTTTAACTTCATACGATAGGACGTGGAGTGAATGGGAAGATCTCAGGAAGGGAGTATGTGGTGCGGTAGCTACAAACCCAACGTGAATGAGGACTTAGGGTCCGGATCACAACACATATCCCCAGATGAAAATATTCAGGTCAAGGGACCAAAAGTAAAAATTAGGCTCGGCCCAAATCAAAGTGATCGGGCGTTCCTACATAACCCATGAGGATTGGTATCAAGTCATATGTAGTTCTGAGAGCACTGTTTAATATCATGCCGGAGGATAAAAGGCTTGTGTGGCATGGCTACGTCAGTACACATACAACTAGAACTACTAAGCCTACGTGATTAATCCTCGATGTGGGATATAAGAAGTAGTGATGGGAATTTCCTAGCACAAGAAGGAACACATCATGGGTGATGGGCCACTAGGTGACTGACGTCCCAATCAGATCATTCCATTTTGTATTCATAATAAACATTCCCTACATAAAATATGTCTTAAAAATTATGGAAATGAAACCTAAGAAACTGTGATATCAGATTCTTACTAAGGGTAAAAAATGGAGATACGTAAGCATATCATTAACATAATTTTCATAAAACATGAGTATATCATTTGAGAACCATACCTTGTATATCGAAGATCATAATATTGAATCATGGAATAAAGTCTTGAAGTTTATAGGACATGAATTATATAATAATCAATGAAAATGATCCATGTTTTCATAACATAGGAATAAAACATATATCTTTTGGAATACACACAAGAATCTGAAATCTTATTCCAATGCTACACACTAAGGCATTCATAACATTAAAAGCTCATGCTGACCACCCATGAACCTGTTTAGGACTTGGGTGGACCACTAGTGTATCATCCCTTATGGGCATGGGATGTCCATTAGTGTACCCTCA
Source organism: Viscum album (assembly GCA_963277665.1). Classification (NCBI taxonomy): domain Eukaryota; kingdom Viridiplantae; phylum Streptophyta; class Magnoliopsida; order Santalales; family Viscaceae; genus Viscum; species Viscum album. Next base: position 943,528,936 of record OY728155.1, on the reverse strand, counting down.
CATACGGTATTAGATTGACCACCCACGTATACTCTTTTATGGTCTTGGGATGACAACCTATGAACCCTCCATTACATGAATTGGATGACCACCCTCATACCACTTGAGCTCGTAGAGAAAGAATCTATACCCTATAAAACCGAGTGTTATATAGGTCTAAGCAATCACATAATGAAATACATTTTTAGTGTGATGAAAGATCTTAATCATTAATCATATCATAACCCATGAATTAAAATGGGTTTAACTAATGTTTCAGTATACCATAACCTATGAAAAATAGATATGATGTATAATCATTTAATTGCTGCATAACCTTTGGTATGATATGGGTTTCATATGCAATTTACCATTCAATAACCCATGGAGGAGAAAAAATTTTCATAAAAATATTTTCCTCATAAACATAACACGTTTATGGAATGAATAAGCGTGGTTTCCTCTGATCATATCATCAGTAAAGCATAGTTAACATCAATGGATGGAATCTCAGCTAGAAAATAAATTTTAAAACATCATTTAAAATATTTCATGAGGATAATATCACTTGTGTTTTTAAAATTTCATTTTAAACAAAATAAATTTTGAAAACAATTTGCATTAAATGAAACTTTAAAGGCACATAATAAAATATTTAGAAATAATTTTAAATAATTTTTAAAGATTGAAGATTTTTAAAAACTATTTCTTAAAAAATAACAATCCCAACCTATAAAAGGTGATTTGAATGTCATTTAAAACACATTTAAAAAATAAATATTTCTTACATTATATTATTTGAAAATAAAATTTGAAATATATAAGGAAATATTATAATCAATTATTTTTCACGACGTCCAAAAATTTCATCCAGGCCATACATGTAAATAATAAATTTTTCATTCTAATTTTTTATAAAGGAAAAATGTCCATTATTTTGGAAAAAACACGAATAGTATTTTAAAAAAATTATGAAAAGTAAAAAATTGAAAATAATACCTTTTTAAAAAATATATTATATTATAAATTTTTTTAATTTTTTTTTGTAATCATGGATTTGAATGAAAATAGATTTCTAACCCAAGAGAAAAATAAAGATCTATTTTCTTAAAAAAAATTCCCAAAATACTTTTCAAACCAAATAGTTCTAAAATTGTACCATTACATGTATATATCATTAATAAACATAGGATTATAAAATTTAAGATAATTATTCAGATATTTATAAAAATATATTATCATTTTACGAATAATCATATATAATCCTGATAAATGTTGAGGTTGAAAAATAAAATCATTACCACTTTGGTAATCTTCAACCATAATCCCCAAGAAGGAATAAGATAAAATTAAACATAAAATAACATGATTAAGAATAAATTCATTATATTCCATGTCAAATAAAATTTATACACTCTTCATAATAAATATAGGAATATATGTATCAAAGAAGTCCAATCAGGAAAAAATTCTTTTGATGCTTGTTTAACTAAAGAATCATGATCCTTATGAATGAAAAATATAAAAATAAATCGTAGTAGTCATTAAATGTGGTAGATTCATGATATATCATGTAATATGATAGTCTATACACCATAATAATGAAATGAGTAGTTAATAAGGAATATGTCTCTCATAAATAAAATTGATACTATATATCCCCTTACCATAAGTGTTGCCTTCCATTATACTCATTCAGACTACCTGTATAATAAATATTTTTCAAGACCTATATTTTTACATGTAATTTTTTTAACTATACAGAATTATTATGAGTCTACGAAAATTGACGGCGCATGATTCTGAGGCCCAGTGTGCCAAGAATAAATTTATTAACGTTTTAAGATATGTTTAGTAAATGTCCGAGCGTCATTTTATATAATTTGAATTGGTTCACAGATTAACAATATGAGGGCACCATTGAATCTGCAGTGTTGGTATTTTCATTAGGAAGGCTTCACTTCAACATTAGTAGGTCAGATGAAAAAGTTATATTTGCATAAATTTGAAGTATTAATAATAATAAAATGTTATGTTATTGTCTTTTTTTCTTTTTCTCCAATGGATAAGTGGCGGTGGCAAGATGGATGACATGTCAAGCCATTAATTGGCTTGAATCTTTCTTGTTGTAATCGCTATGTTGAAAGTTGGGAGGCGCATCAATTAAATGACCCTCGTAAGTTTCTTGGAACATTACCCACATCATTCCCTTCATATTAATATGGAGCTCTGGGAGGGGTGTTGGCACGAGTTCACCAAGTGACGAAGCTATGGAAATGTGCTACGATTCCATCTACATGGAGGATAAGTCTAGTCTCAGCGAGCGGTGATGAGAAACATCGAATCATGAATCAATGACCAGGACGAAGGAGTAGCCGTCGATCATCGTCAGAGAACATCTAATCCAGGTAGGGGTATTATTGTAGTGTTTGTTTTTAGGTGATAAATTGTTGACCTCTTGATACAATCCTAATGCAGCGGGTGCCGGGAAAACGAACAAGGCATGAACCCTCTACTTCTATGGTATTTGTTAGGATATTATGGATTGGTATTCCAAACGGAGTGGCGGGATGAAATCGGAGGACACATAGTAGCAACAGTGACTTGAGAACCTCGAAGATAGTGACATCATAAAAAATGGACCATCGGAGCGCGGTAGGTGGACCGTGGAAGAAAATACTGGCACGGTGGCCGGTGGTGGCTAGAGGAGACCTTCAACTACTAACTATGGCCGGTGGAAGGTGGTGTGCGATGGTGTTCCATGGTGGCTAGCCCTCTCCAGGTTCATAGGACTTGGGCGGTGCATGCAGGTGCCGATGGCGTTGTGATGAAACCACGACTAGCGGGCCACGGCAAGAAGGAGTGGCACGACCCCGCGCAGCTCCACATTTACAGAACCTAGTCGGCCAAACAGTCGACTGTTCATGCGGTGGGGCAGTACCCCACCGGCTGGAGAAATGGCCTCGCAACTGTGGGGCCAGTTGGACACAATGGTTCGCATTCGGGAAGACCGGCCAGAAGCGGGTTCACCAAACAGGCTTGACCCATAGCCCAACAGGGCCGCGTGGATAGGCCAAGCCCCAACCAGTGCACAAGGACATCCACGGATCCGGGCCTCGAACCAATGGGCCAACCCCGACAGGCCGGACCCATAGAAATTGGCTATCCCATAATGGGATGAACATGGCCGAGGTTATGTAGACCCCATTACCTATTGCCTTGGGCCAGTCAGACATTGCTGGAGTGGTCCCAGACACAATCGGTCCCTCGAATAAATAAACACCCATAACTGACGAACCAGGAGTTAGTTGGACATGTCGTCAATGGTGTTGGTACCCTTTTGGGAAGTGGTTCCTATGGCATATATCGGTGGGTCATTCTGAGCCGGTCTAGACCATGTTGTGATCACCCCCGTTTCAAAGAAAGTGTTTTTACTAACAGATCGTGGGTCCGATCGATGAGCCGTTTGTTGAATAAGAACACTTGTGATAGGGAATCCCATAAGAGATAATCTAAGAGTGTTTTGAAAGAGTTTTATTGGTGAATTGGGTTGGATATGACTTGAATCCAACCAGTCCCTTTTTTTAAAAGTGCCCATATCCCACAGACCGCGTGTCCAATCAAGGAGTTGTCTATCACGTAGGGACCCCTATGATGAGGTGTTCCATAGTGTGCTCTTTTTTTGGATATCCATACTATTTGAAATATGAACAATGGATTGAGGAGTGGTTCTACCAGAATCAAGCATGTTATGAATGGGAATCTAGTGGCTGGATGTGACATGAAGAAGTAGAGTGACCAATGCAGCTCAACGTCAGAAACAACAGAGTGGGATGATATAGTTGTATGAATAATCATCCTTAACTAATAATTTTATAAATCCTATTTGGATATGAAATATAGGTACCCTGTGTGGATCAACGTCATAGAGACCCAGTGTGGATCAGCATTCTAGTGTCCCGGTATAGATTAGGAGTGCACGACCTGATGATAAACTTCCTTAGAGCAACCCGTTGTGGATCAGTGATGTACGACCCTATGTGGATTGACAATTTTACAAATCCCTATTGGATCAGTTGGGGAAACATTCTAATGTAATAAAAAAATACAGAAATAGGCTAATCATCTTTATTCATTCACTCTTAGTTGTATAAATGGTGTAAGATGACTATTAATTTGTGCTATGTGATTGAGGTCTTTATTTGTGTTATTTCCATTTTAAAAATATGAAAGACATTCATAGGTATCAATGTCCCTATTGAATATTGTTGTACTCACCCCTACACAGGCTTCGACCGAACCTTTTTGTGTCTTGTGCAAATGACGAGCAGTTGGGATGAGACATGTTGGAGCGAGGACCAGGCGGTACATGGAGGAAACGGGCTGACGTGGAGTGTTGTGGAGACGATATGTACCTACCATTGAGTTAGTAACCTTGGTGGGTGATATAAGATATTTTTTCCCTTTTCAGTTGGGATTTTACTTTTCAGTTGGGCTTTTATTCCATCCACATTGCATTCAGCATAATTTTCAATACATTAGTTTATTTCGTGGTTGCTTCTTGTTCTGTTCATAGACTGTGTGTTTGTAGTTTTTAAGGAAATCCCTTCCTATTATTCAAGGATATGCCTTGCGGTGCAAGTCACCAACCCCTAGCCTATGGAAGGTATGCTTCGGGTCATCATGATGTGGGCCCTGGGGGATGGGTCGTGACAAAGTGGTATTAGATGAGACAGTTCTACCGAGAAAATATGAATCTAATCTTTTCAATAGGGAAATAGTCTTCTGTTTTTTGAATGTGGCTTTGAGTTTAGGGAGTCAAGTATTGGTGTGGCTACTGATGTATCCATACACCAGGACCCTGAATTCTTATTTCTGACTTGGTGCATGCATTTACTATTTCCATGTGTTTTGGAAATGTTTTTATTTTTTGATCACTTTGAGTCACCTCATTATGTCTTACATATTGACCATGGCACACCTATTTCTTTTCAAGATGCCACCATGTAGTCAGTCGTCCAGGATTTCTGATAGTGTACATGATGATGGCCCACCGAGCGGCAAGGCTTTGGTGTAGGGCCCTCTTAATATGTTCATTCCTTTGGATGGTGTGCCAGCAACACCAATAACTATTGGGAAGATGTTTCCACAATCCCCACAAGTGGACGATGCATGCAAACGGAGCGTGTTTCATGATTTCTTGCGGCATAGGTCTCACGGGTTTTGATGCATGATAGGTCCCTAGGTAGCTACGGACTGACTGAAGGCTATGTCTAATGTTTTTCGATTGATTGAGACACCAGCCCACCAGATGGTGATCCTAGAGGATAATATTTTCTTTGAAAAATTAGGGATATGGTGGAGCCTGACGCTCAAGATACATGTTGAGACGGCCCTCACCTGGGAAGATTTTGAGAGCCTCTTCAGAGAAGAGTTCTTTCCAGCAACACTACACTCTGTGTATATACAGGAGTTGTTGCACTTACATCATGGCAGCCTGACCATGGCCCAGTACTCTGAAATGCTCAACGACCTCTTGTGCTACTCTACCTACATGGTGTGAGACACTTTATTTAAGACCTAGACCTGTGAGAATGGAATCCAATGGGATATCAGAGCTTCGATGGTATCTCCTAGCATCTTGATGCTTGCTAGAGTACTGGAGAGAGAACTCTTGGTGGAGTGATTCCTCGCCTAGTAGCCCCCGACAGAGAGACCCCTGAAGAGGCGACACGTAGCTGAGTCATCTGCAGCTGGTAGTAGGCATATGACATAGAGGTATAAGTGGACGAGACCTTCTAGTGGATGACCTCGAGACCTAGGGTTAGAGGTGTGAGGCTCATGAGATAGATCAGTCCAGCAGAGGATCAGACAGTGCATCGCGTGTGGCGGGAATGGTCACATGGCTCGCGATGGCACAACCAGCTACACTGAAGACCAGCAGACAGTCAAGGGACTGGTGAGGCAGAGGAAGAGATTCTAGCAGGGAGGTTTTCCAGGTGACAGTTGTGGTAGAGGAGTGGTTTGTGCAGTATGTGGTGGATGACAGTTCAAGGTTATACTACCACAACCTCCAGGTGGTCCACCCTGACCATAGTGAGCTAGTGTACAGGGACAAGCCTAGCTCTAGGTAGTTGAAGACTATGGCCATGGTTCTATAGAGAAGATTCCAGGTACAATTTGTGTCTACTCCACCTTAGCTGTAGTACTTAAATATAATGGTGCCAGTCTCTCATTCATTTCTATAGGTCTCATTCAGATCTGGGAGATTCTGGTGGAGCCGTTGTCTTGATCCTTGCAATTAGAGACTCATACAAGAAAATATTCGATGATTAAACATTTGGTTTCAGTAGTATGAGCTTACACTAGGAGGAAATAACTTTATTTGGGATATTCTAGTAGTGTCATTGAGGCCTAATGATGTCATCTTGGGTATGGACTGGCTACCCACTATCCATGCTAAGATCGACTATAATAGGTGCAATGTGTGGTGTGTCTGTGAGAATTGGACCAGGTTTTCCTTCACTAGCGAGAAGGGAACCTTTGCAGCACATGATGTACTTACCTGGAGGAGGGTGCAGCCGAACAAAAATCAGTTGGATTGCCTTACCCTCATAGTAGGTGATGTTGAGAGTCTAAGCTATCCAGTAGTGGTGGACCAATATATCGATGTTTCGGTATTAACGTCTAGGGACTAGCTTCTTGCAGAGAGGTGGAATTCTCTATTGACCTGTACTCTAGGACGACACAGATATCTACACCATCATATATGATTGAACATGCTGAGCTTCATGAGTTACAGGTATAGCAGGAGGACTATCAGAAGGAGGTGTTAATATGGCATAGTGTCTCTCTATGGGTTGCCTTGATTTTGTTTTCCAAGAAGGTTGATGGGATTTTAAGGCTCTGTGTGGATTATATGTGCCTGAACAAGGTGACATTGATGAACAAGTATCCACTTCCAGGTATTGATGATCACTTTGATCAGTTGAAGGGAGCTTGTTGGTTTTTGAAGATAACCCTCATATAAGGCTATCAAAATCTCAAGGTTCAAGATGAGGCTGTCCATAAGATGACCTTAAAATGATGGTATGACCCCAATGTTTTCTTGGTTATTCCACTTGGAATGACCAATTCCCATGAAATGTTCATGGGGATTATGAATTGGATAATTCATCCATACCTCGATCAATTTGTGGTTTTCTTCATCCACGACATCTTGATATACTCAGCCTTGGAGGAGGAGAATTCCTATCATCTAAAGATAGTTTTGGATATAATCTGAGAGCACCTGCTTTTTGTTAAGATTATAATGTGAATGTTCTGGATACTGGAGGTCCACCGCCTAGGAAACATTATCTCAGAGACTGGAGTCACAATAGATCCAGCAAAGATAGAAGTTTCCCAATCTTGGGTGCCACCTAGGTGTGTGACTGAGGTGAGGAGTTTCCTAGAGTTGGTTGGGTACTATCGAAGATTCGAAACTGACTTCTCCAGTGTTTTGACCTCATTGTCAGCATTGATGAAGAATAAATAGCCCTTCGTGTGGATGGAGAGATGACATTAGATATTTCAAGAGATGAGGTGGAGATTGGAGAGTGCCCCCATATTGAGGCTACCAGATGTGGGTGTTGGGTATGTTATCTATTGTGACTCATCGGGGACCCGACTTGGATGTGTCTTGATGTATGATCGGGAACTGATCACTTTTGGTTCATGAAAAATGAGACAACAAGTGCATAACAATGATACCCATGACCTGGATTTAGCATTAGTGGTATTCTCTTTGAAAATGAGGCAACACTACATGATGGATGAATAATTTATTGTTTACTCTGATCGCAAGAGACTCTTCTATATCATCTCATAGAAGGATGTGAACCTAAGAAAGTAGTGATGGCTATAGTTCCTCCAAAACTACCACATTTAGAAAGTCTATAATCTTATAAAGGGGAATGTGGTAGCATATGCCCTTGGTAGGAGGTCTGGTCTATAGTTACTGATTTAGGTGACACAATAGATAGTCGTTTTGCAGATATCCTTTCTGGAAAGAGATGGAGAAGCTTACCTCTAGTATATGAATGTCCCTCCCCTATTTCTTTAGCGTGTTCGGGAGGAATAGCTTGGGGACATTGAATATGAGTCTAGACGTGCTCATATATCTTTAGGACATGCATCTGATAGTTTTTCTAAATCTAGGGAGCACATCATTCTTTTTAGAGGACGCACCATGGTTCCAGTAGAACTAATTGAGGAGGTGTTTAGGGAGGTCCATATGTCCCCTCTTGTGGTATATCCTAGTGTATCAAAGACGTACCAAGACATATAGTGTCAACACTAGTGGTCATGGATGAAGAAATCCCTAGCAGAGTTTGTTTCACGATGCCTCACTTGTCTGCAAGAGAATGTTGAGCACCGAGTTCAAGAAAGCTTTCCATAACCATTAGAGGTTACTGAGTGGATGTGGGATGGTATCTCTATTTAATTTGTGATAGGGATACCAAAGACCGCCAGGGGACATGATTCCATCTTGGTGATTGTAGACCAACTCCCCATGTCAGCCCACATCCTACCCATCCAAGAATAGGGATCCATAAAGGGCTTGTGATGCCTCTATATAAAAGAGATTGTATGGATTCATGGGGTCCCAGCGATGATCGTCTCTTACCATGAAACACATTTTACATCCCGGATGTGAAATGTATTACAAGAGGCATTCCGGAATCAAATACATTAGAGAACCACCATTCATCCACAGAAGGATGGTTAGATGGAGAAAACCATTCAATCACTAGAGGACATGCATCATGCTTGCATCCTAGATTTTGGCTGTAGTTGGGAGGATCACATACCCTTTGTGGAGTTCGCGTACAAAAACTACTATCACTCCACCATCAGTATGGAACTATTTGAGGCATTTTACGGTTGACCATGAAGATCACCTCAATGATGTATAGACTCAGGGGAGTCAGCACTTATGGTTCTAGAGTTGGAACATGCTACCACTGAGAAGGTACAGATCTTCATGAGTGGATGAATACCTCAAAGAGTAGAAAAAATACTTGTGATGATAGGAGACAGAGACCTTTGGAGTTCGAGTATGGGGACCACGTCTTCCTATAGTTCTTCCCTCGATGTGGTTGGTGGAGATTTGGCAGGGGGATTAGGCTATCTTCGAGGTTCATTTGGCCCTTTCAGTTTTTCATCATAGTAGGCGATGTGGAGTATTTTCTAGCTCATCCCGAACAAATTCTTTGGGTGTATAATGTTTTCCATGTGTCACAACTAAGGAATTATATTCATGATCCATCGCATGTTATAGACTAGGGAAAACTAGAATTTGATGATGGGGAGATATTTATGGAGGTTCCAGTGGATATTTAGGATCAATTGAAGTGCATACTTCATGGACGATCGACCCCTCTAGTGTGCATTCAGTTGCATCACGGGAACCTCTAGTAGATCACATTAGAGTAGGAGGCTCTGATTCATGGTCAGTAATCCCACTTTTTTCTTTAGTCTATGTTGTGGATTTTGGGGATGAAATTCCCTAAGGTGGGGAGAATGTAAAGACCCAGATTTTCCAATGTAAGTTTTTGTAATTATATGGAATTATTAAGAGTATATGAAATTTGATGACGCGTGTGTTCAAGGCCCTATGTTCCCGGAATGAATTTTTCAACTTTTTCTTTGGTATGTTCAGTAAACTTGTGGGTGTCATTTTCAATCTTTTGAAACGGTTCATGGATTAATAATTCGAGGGCACTATTGAATATGTAGCACCATGATTCACAAAAAGGTGGCTTTAAATCATCCCCAGTAGGTTGGGTGAAAAGATATTTTTCTATACATTTGAAGAAATAATAAAATAACATGTGATGTTATTTTATTTCTTTTCTTTTTCTCCTGCAGATAAGCGGAAGTGGCCAGACCTATGACATTTCAATCCATTAATTGTCTTGAATCCACCTTGTTTTAACTATACCATTGGAATTTAGGAGGTTCATCAATTAAATGAACCTCATAAATTTCTCAGAATGGTAAAAACCTATTTCCCCTCCTATTTATATGGATCTCGGGGAGGGGTGTTGGCCCGACATCACCAAACAAAGAAGCTCTGGAAATGTACCATGACACCCACCCCATTAAGGATGAGGCCGATTTCAACAAGTGGTGATGAGAGCCACCAAATCATTAACTGAAGACCACAACATTGGAGGTTTCGTTGATCGTCGTTAGAGAACGTCTAATCCAAGTACGAGAATTGATGTAAAGTTCATCTTTATGAGATAAATTGTTGACCTCTTGATACAATCCCAATGCGGAGGGAGAATGCCAAATGAACAAGGCCCATACCCTCAACTTCTATGGTATTTTTCTCGTAATTCTAGAACAGTTTTGAAAAAGGAGCGATAGGAAAAAACTGAAGGACACGCATCAACGATGGTGTCCCGTGAACCTCATAGACAATGAAGACACAATAAAATGACCAGTGGAGCACGTATAGTGGCCCGTGGAATAAACCGTTGGTGAGGTGGTGGGCAGTGGCCGGAAGATACCCATGGAAACTAGCTACTAGCAATGGAAGGGGCTGCACGACGACGGGCTGAGGTGACTGAAGGCGGCTAGCCCGAGCCAGGCGCACGGGGCATGGATGGCATGAAGAAACTGTGACCAGTGGCCCATGTAAGGAAGGAGAGGCGTCGCCATGCACTATGCCTTGTTGGTGAAACCCGATCGGCCAAATGGCCGACCATACATGCGGTGGGGAAACGCCCCATTGGATGGTGAAATGACCCCATAACCGTGGGTCCAGCGGCACACAATGGTCCGCCTTCGGGAATACTGGAGGGATGTGGGATGACCAAATGGGCCGGACCCGCGGCCCAACAAGCATGCGTGGATGGGGCGAGCACCACCTTGCTGGATGGGCCAACCGCAACCTGGGACCATAAACCAATGGGCTGACCCTTAACTAGTCAAACCTGGGCAGGGTTATGTAGAACCCGGGACCCTTTGCATCGGGCAGGTCATACCGAGCCATACCTGGCCAAGACCAAACCGACTCTCAAATAAATAAACACTCGTAAGATACAAACATGTATATATTGGACACATCATCAGTGGTGTTGGGACCCCTTTCGGGATGAGGTCACTTTAGCATATTCTGGTGGGTCTGACTGAGCTGGGCCGGACTAAGGTGCGATCACCTTAGTTTCACAGAATGGGGTATAACTGATAGAACAAGCATCTAATCGACACGTCGTCTATGTCATAGGCACCCTTGTGACAAGGCCGCAGTTTGGAGATGATATAAGTGTGTGTTGATGGATATTGAAGTGTGACATGGATTGGATCAGACATGAATCCAACCGGGACCTTTTTAACAAAGTGATCATATCTCACAAATGTGGAGTCCGATAAACAAGCCATCTATCACATAGGCACACCTGTGACGGGGTGGTCCATTTAGTGTTATTTTTTCATAACATCAAACCTGTTGAAATATGAAGGATATCTTGAGAGGCAGTTCTCCCAGAATCAAGCGTGTTATGAGCGGGAATCTTGTGGATGGCTGGGACATGATGAAGAAGTGAGACCAATGCGGGTCAGTATTAGAAACTCTAGAGTGGGATGATCTAGCATAACTACTAATAATCCTTAACTCATCATTTTAGAGACCCTATGTAGATCAGCAACATAGAGACCCTTTGTGGATCAGCATCCTAGAGACCATATGAGGATCAACATTCTGGAGACCCTGTGTGGATCAGCATTGCGCGACCTGACAAGGACCATCCACAGAGCTTCCCATCATGGATCAATGATATACGACCCTATGTGGATAGACAATGGAATAACTCTCTCATGGTTCATTAAGGGAAACATCTGAATAGAATAAAATTATATAGACTTAGGCTAATCATATTTATTCCAGAACTATAAGTTGTATAACTACTGTGAGCTTACTGTTGCTTCGTGATTCGTCATCATTGTCTTGAATTGTGGTATATCCTTCATGGAACTATAGGATACATTCAGGGGTCTCGAGGTCCCTACAAAGTGTTGTTAAGCTTACCCCTGCATGGGCTTCAACCTCACCTTATCGTTTATTTTATAGACGATGAGTAGCTGGGGTGAGAATTGTGGGATCCAGGACGAGGTGGTACGCGGAGGAGACAAGCTGACATTGATTTGTATGGAGATGATTTGTACCTTCCCTTCATGTAGGAACCTTGGTGGATGATCCATGAGTTTTTTTCTCTTTTCAGTTGTACGTGTACATTTATGTTGGGCTTTTATTCCAACCCCTATGCTTTCAACATACTTTTCACTAAACTATTTCACTACGTGGTTGCATCTTCATGTGTTCAGTAACTATGTGTTTTCATGTTTAAATTAAATGACTTCCTTTTATCTTGGGATATGTCCTTTGGAGCTAGTCTCCAACCCCTGGCCTATGGAAGGTGGGCCTGGGGTAGTCACGGTGCGGTCCCTAGGGGACGAGTTGTGAAAAAATTAGTTTACTATACTAATATTATTGAACCATATATATATATAGCATACCATATATTTTTTTTTAAAAAAAAATTATTACCACATTATTAAAAAATAAATGTTAAAGTTACGTTTCAGGTAATAACTATTTTTTCTTATATATTATAGATTTAAATTTTTAATCCTCTAACATAGATCAGGGAATTATCATATCCATAATATAATACATGATATAAAAATCATAGATATTCATTATATATTAATTTATTATATTATTTAATGTTTTCTGATAGTAAATAAAATACAACATTAATAGATACTATAGGTGGTACGTATGCATGACCATTGTTTCAATTTTCATATAATATTAAACGAAATAAAAGTAATATATATATATATATATAATACCATTCTATTATAATTTTTATTTCATATAAGTCATATTTATTTTTTAAACCCGTCAATAATATATTCCATGTAAGGTGTTAATAAATCACATCACTTTGTGAAGAAATATTTTATCACACACACAGACAATATTATCGCATTCCCCAAAATTGTAATGAATGAATGTATGCATTTTATAATACATTATAAAGAATAATAACATCACAAATGTCATAAATTTCATATAAAAACCATGAATCCATCATTATTTTCATCTTTTAAAGGTTGTAATGGAAAAACAAATGACAACGGTTCACAAAGGGGTTGTCCACCGTATACATGAACAATGATTTTATATCTTATTTAATCGATGTGTGTGAGGTTTTAGGTCACAACATTAACATAAATAAATATATATTTATATATGATACATATTATATTATTCTATGATGGAACAATAATAATTTAATGTGTTTTAGAATAATATAAAATAAAGATACTCTTTGGAGAACATCACATATTCTTTGGGTGTCCTATTTAGGTATTCACTAATTACTTTAAAGGATATATTCATGACCCAAATAATTATTCTATGATATATAATGGGAATTTTGTATGTGTTTTAAGGGATAATCTATTATAAAGAGTTGTGATTGTGTAAATAATAGTTGAGAGTGGGTTTCCTTTATCAGGGAGGTGAGTGGAAAACCTGTGCATTTTTTAAAGAGACAATTTAACTCAAATTTTTTCATTATCATATGGCAGAAAAGTAGCCCTTTATAGAACCTAATCATTCTAATGGTTTAAATATATCTATATAATTGTTTTTAATAAATTTTACAGGATAATTTTTCACATATCTTTTTAGTTTAAACACTAAGTAACACTTTTTTTCTTTAACCGTGGTAATTAATATTTATGACATTCACTATTCTATTTGGTTAAAAATCTTGTTGAACAGATTAGAAATTAGAAATTATAATGATTCAAAATAAAGAATCCATTTTTCTAATTCAAATTACCAAAATTGATTTTTAAAAATTACCCCCATGGAAGTGTCAAAAAAACCGGTTTATAGATTGTAAATGACCAAAATATTATAATGATTTTATAGCCAATCACAATATAAATTTGATCCCAATGACATAAATTGAATTAAAATATGCACAATTTGAATGAATATAAATTAAAAACAACTTAAAATATAATTTGACTTTAATAAAAAAAAATTAACTAAAATTTTTCTATTAATTAAAATCTAGTATTTTTTCACAATTAATCAAAAAATAAATATTTTCACAACAGTGTATTCTATCCAATATAATATAATTATAACATTATGAAATAAATATTGAATATAATTTTACCAAATTAATTATCTTAAATTTTCAAAATATGAAATTTGTAATTTTTCACAGAAAACATAAAAATGGGATTTTATTTATGAAGATAGTATTTACAAAACATACATCGTCCTTATAGAAAATTATGTATTTTAATATAAACATGATATCATTATATAAAAAAATTATACATAACATTTAAAAAGTTATTTCAGTACTATTCATATCATTAATCTTAATATCTAGGTTATAAAATTAGCATTCAAATAATATTCATAATGTATCCACGTTTTTTTAAACATAGTGTTCTGTGTAACACAAGCTAAGACAATGTTTTGTTTAGGGAAATCTAAAAATTGAGTTTTTTTAAAACAAAAATAAATTTATGATGAGTTTAATATAATCCTTTGATGAAATTTAATTTATTCAAAAAATAATAATAAATAAAAACTCATGGTGTTACAATGTCAATCATTATTTTCTATGAAAAATATCATTATTTTTACTCTAGGTTATTCAACTAGACATAACATTAACCATTTGTTTTGGTATATCTATTCATGTATTCAAAACTTCCTAATTGGAGAGACAAATTTGATTATATATTATCCTATATAGAATGATCAAGGTTTCATGCTTATGAATGTACCTGGTATGAATGTTATGGGTGCTCGTGGAATTTTATAATGTTTCATTGAATTGGGTAATGTATTTGTCTTATTAATATGGATTTTATTAGGGAGTGAACTGAATCCATTACAATATTTTTTCCACCATGTATTCATGTCTTGAATGTTATTTGCATCCTATGTTTGTGATTTCTTGTTTAATGATTTTTCAATATTCCCCCATTTCATTAATGTCAACATATAATATGATGCCATATTGTTCATGTTTATGATCATTAACCCTATTATATCCCATTTACACACCTATTTTTAAACATATAATATTTCATATTATAATTATTTTATATTCACTTATTGGGATTTAATGTTCACCCCTTTCTTTTGTAAAATTCTGGGTTATCCCATGCAATTTTCAAGGATCAATGATTTTTTAAAGAATGTTATAAAATTTATCAATAATGTTGTTCTATACCATGATCATGATGATATGCGATGTATGTAATTCCAAAATAAACTATACTTATGGTTCTTATGGGTTGTATTATGTGTATTATTACGCAATAAATCATAATTGAATTTGTAATAATGTCCTAGGTATTCAATGATTGTACCTATGGAAAGATTAGATCTTTTTTGGATTAGAATTAGTAAAATCCAGAAACATAATAATGGATAAAATGAAACATAAAAAAACATCCCTTAATTTATATAATGTATAGAATAAGTGGATTCTATGAAAATAAACCCCTTCCCAGATATTACATTTGGATATGGCTCTAGAACAGATAAACCTAGGGGTAACAACAACAAAAATACTATATTGAGATAGATTCAATCATGAAATGGTGAAAAACAATAGGCCTTTTTTTTAAAAAAAAGGGATGATACTCCTAGGGTATATGATTTATTAAATTCAATATCTATTTAAGAACATTTAATATACAAACATGAATTCCACTAATATTCTATGTTAGGAAATAAAACATGAGTAACGTGGATTGAAGCCCTGAAATTCATATGTTAAGGAATTACATGAAATTTATTGATTATACCTTTAATGTAATTATAATCATAGTTATATGTTTAATTATTTAAAATTAACCATCCCATATTTTCACTTTATTCTAGTCAATGGATTGAATTGTAAATTACTGTATCAACTATTAATGTGTTGTGAAATGTGATAAATTCCCAAATGAGATGCCTAACAATATGGGATCATAATTAATACATATTTTGATTATTCCAAACCAAACACCCAAAAAACACTAATAACAACTATAATATAGTTAAATTTCCAATTAAATCATCAAATAGAAGAATTATTCCTTAAGAAAATATATCTAATAATGCTGATAAAATATTAAATATTTAATTTTCTTAGTGTAAAAAAATGTGGAAAGAGACACTGAGGGAAATTCCAAAATATAACTATAATTTGTTTTATGTGTGAAAACATATGTCATAAAGTAACTAGTTTCTATAAAAATTATGTGTTTGATGGAATATAATAAACTACATCCTATAAGCCCCTTTAAAGAATAATTTTTTATGTGTGGAGAATATTGTAATTATACATGTAAATTCCTCAATCTATATGTTAAATCCTATAATATTGAACAACTCTATTGAAATGATTAATGTGTAATGATTAAAGTGTTTATGTATTGTTATTTTATAAGAAATATGATGATGTAGTATATTAATGACCATATGGATATTGAAATCATGAAACATATAAGTATTGATCCATAATTTTTTTATTTAATGATTTGAAAACTATGTTTAATTCTACCGATAACCTAATAATGTTTTATATGAATAATATGATTTTTTTTAACATATGATTGATTTATTAATAACCCTTAATATTCATTTAATGTTTGGATTATGAAAAAGTGTGTGAGGATGATATTTCAAAGTTTTGTTTTTAAAATATTGATTATTGTTATTATTATATATATAATGGATGTTTTACATGATTAATGATATTATGTGAAAACATATTACATGATTAGATATTTTTCCATATTTCGGTGACTAATGATATTTTAGGAGATATTTTATTTTTTTAGGTATATATACCCATTTGGATTAATATAATGGATAAGATTATATTAATTCTGTGTTTATGATGAATGGTATAAGACAAACATTGAGGGTATAACAATATACTAAATTGTGGCAATTTTTGTTATTTGGTATATAGAAGTATTTATCTAGGGACTGATAAATTATTTACCTTTGGAAATTTTTGTTGAAGATTTCTGATTAACGTATTGAGGTTTATTAATTCTTACTATATTACTTTATGAAAATCATTTTGGTTTTTGTAGAGACAAGAGGAAAATATCTTTACTCCCTAGTGGATTATATGATGCATTAAAGAATTATTCCACTGCTTCAAGCATGCACAAATCATATTTAGTTCTTGTTGTTTAGAGAAATGATGAGATTGTAGTGAAAATAATTCAATGGATTGAATTATAAATTTAAATAATGTATATTGCTTTATTTTTCAAGTCTAAATGACATTAAAAATCCATAAAATAAAGAAACGATTCATAAAACAAAAATATAGTTAGATTTTGAATTAATGGTCTTTTCACCCGTTAGTTATCTTAATATTTTTTGGAGTAAAATTTAACAAAACAATGTTCTCCATTAATCTAAATGATTTCAGAGTAATTAATTGTATTATTTGACAATATCTTCACATACCACTAATATTTTTCTTTATAGAATCATATTTAACTTATTCCATTCATACTTCCCTTTCACTTTTTCAAATGTATTTTTTAGTAACACTTATTATGATGGGTGTTTTAAATAAACATATTTTCAAGAATAAAAACCGTACATATAATGAACAAGTTAATACTATGAGGAACAAATTTATTAAACGAGGATGAATGTAACACCCTGAGTTTTTTAAATAGAATTTTTTCCAATGGTGACTATGATCTGCAACATCGAACCCAAACAACGCAAGATTATTTAAACATGATCATTTTAACATAGACATTAATTATTTTAAGTATGAATAAAGGTAACTAAATTATTACATATATATATATATATGTGACTCGACATTATTATATTTATAAATTATTATTAAATAATCACTGATTTTTTGTAATTGTCTTTTGTTCATAATGATATGTTATCATAGAAAAATTTATTTATTTTATTATTAAAAATTATAATTATTATATAGATCATTAAAAAATGTATTTAATAAAATTAAAATTCATTTTTTAAATCAAAATATAAATAATAACTTATGGTTAAATTGTGTTATTTGGAAAATATTGATTTTTTAATTAATAGTGAAAAATAAACAATTTTTTTAAAAAGCCATCATTTTTTTAAAAAAATTATGTAATTTTATAGTACCCATGTTATTTTAAATTTTCATAAAATTAAAAAAAATAATGAGTTATTTTAAATCAAATTAATTACATTTAAATCATAATTACACTATATTTATGAATAATTTTTTATTTTTTCCCAAAAAATATATTTTTTTAAAAACGTTTTAAAATTTTATAATGTTTCTCTATTATAATAAATTAGAATAAACCCTAAAAAATAAAATTAAATGGAATATTTATAAAATATTTATTTATTTATTAATTGAAATGAATATAATGAAGATGATTAATTATAGATTTAATGTAAAACTTCTTTTCCATGAAAAATACATTTTTTCTGAGAAGTGATTTCCATCACAGTTGTGATTTTTATTTTGAATTAAATTTATCCACATATGTGAACTGATTTTGATGAAATTTGTTCTATATTTGAAATCATCACAATTAAAATTAGGTAAAAGGTCATCAATATGTTTGAACAATATGAATACGAACTGTAGTACCTATGTGTTACCTTGGTAAATGGAAAATACATTTATTAAGTGTAAAAATAACTTTACAAGGACTAGAAAAAAATAACCAATGATTTTGAATTTTTATATTTTAAATGAAATTTAATAATAGTTATATTTTCTTGTCATTATATAAATTATTAAAAAACTATATTCCAAACTACTAGATTATTGATTCGTAATGACTAAAATTAATGTTGGTATAATATATTGTTTTAATAAATAAACCCTTTCTTAATTAATTTATTAACTTCAAAATAATTTATGATTTAATTAAATATTATCAATAAATATTATATATTAAATATAAATGGAAATATAATATTTTTTAATTTAAATTTCATTTCTAGAAGGGCTTGAAAATAGTTATTATTGAAAAAACCTGCATTTCCCAATAAATGTTGATTCCATTTTTAAAAGTGGATGTTAAAGTATTAATAATATTATTTAGGAAAAACAAATATTTTTTTAAAAATATTCACATCAAAATTAACCAATTGTGAATTATTCATATTTTTATAAAGAAAATTGGTTTTCTTGAGAAAAAATTAAATACTGTATAATATACATTGTGTATTAGGACATCATAATGATGAAAAAGTGATTGAATAAATTATATAAATTTTATCCAATTCAAAATGTATGATTAAAATTAATTTTTTTTAATTTCATAAAATTTTTATAACGCATTTATATATCCCCCAAAACGTATAGTATAATTTATGGGTTTCAAATAAATTATTTACAAACATGACTCACTAACACATCACCAAGGGTAATATATTAATGATATTGGATCATTTATTTATAAATTGTTAAATCCAATCTTATTAGGAATAAATAATGTGGAATACCTTGTTAATGACTGTTTTTTTGATTAATTTATTATAGACTCCAAAACACATGTTTGTGAAATAATAATGTACTCTTATCTCTTTTCCTATATAAACCAACTGAATATCCCATTAAAATTCACTAAAAAGCCATGGCTTATTTCCATTAACTAACATACACTACATATAGTACTCCCAAGGTTACCTACGGTCTCAATATTCACCTCCCATGATTTTTGGAATCACCCTCTCTAGGTGAGGGATCTCCTTATTATCTCTTTACTCAACCACCTCTTTTATGTTAGGCCTCTTTATTACTAATTGATCTTATTTAGGTATATTTATATACATCCCTATTATTTATATTTTTTATCCATTTGATTTCAGAATCATTTCACTCACATTAAGATGTCCCATTAAACATTATTTCTACCAATCATGCTATAGAAAATATCCTACAATTTTTCGTACTAAAATTAAGGGAATCTCTCTTATTTTCCATTCAAAATTTTATTTTGTGTTTTATTTTTAATCTAATTTTGTAATGTTGACATTAATTTGTGATGAAAAATCTAATATAAAATTTATTTCTCAATAATGTTATATCATTAACCCCTTTAATTAAAGTATTAATATAAGTTGTTCCTGTGTCATGTTTTGTAAGGGATATTTTCATTTTATTCATTATTCATGAAACTTCATCATTTTATGTATTTTATTTATAATCCCGAATCTAGGGATATGTTTTACATATCCCACATACAATAAATTTGATTTAATAATTCTGAGAGGCCCCTTTTTCTCTCATTAAATTATTTTATAATTCGCTAAGTAGTTTTGCTATGATGCCAACATTTAATTGTGATTTCTCCATGTAAATATATTTAATTGTGAAAACTATCTATATTTAAACATAAGGGTATAAACCTATAAATAAAAATTATATTTTTTGGTGAATTAGAATAATGTAATCCAAACTCATTAATCATGTAATTAAATATGATGAAATATGAATCTATATTGACTAATCTATGTAGGAAAGTTATCGATGTACATTACATAAATGTGATGGGTTCCCCTAGAAGTATATAGTTCTATAATGCATTTGATAAAGTTTTGTTCCCATTAAATGTAATGAATAAAATTAGGTAGTGATCCTAATTCATCACGATATTTATTTCTACAAGTCGTGATACCTTGATGGTTAACCTTGACCTATGTTTCAGAATAAATAATTAAATTTTATTCCACCTTCTGAAGTTTCTAGTACGTTACCAAACTATAAAAAGCCTTATTAATCAATTTTATAATCCTCACCCCTTTTATGTCCCACTAAAACTCTTATTTTATGACATGTAATGCATTCTTCATGTTATTCTACTTTTATATTCCATTAACTAGCTTTATATATCACCGATTTCTTATGTACATCCCATGTTTTACAATATTGTTTTTGAGAAATTTTTATTTATATGAGAATGTTATGGAATATTTCAATAATGTTGTTTTATCCCATGTTCAAGATGTTAATGTATATATACATTACTCAAAAATTTAGTTTAAATCTCAATCTTTTGGGTTAAATTATTGGTATTACTTTATAATAAATTATAAAATAATGTTTAATAAAGACACAAACTTTCATTCTTGTTACCCAGTTAAAATATTGTTATTTATTTATATTATTTTTTAAAAATGTTTTTTAATTTTCCTTACTAATTTTATGTTTCATTACATTAGTTATGATCATTATTTTTTTCATTAATTATATACCTTTTTTGTTCCTTTACAAACCATATTAATTGCACTACTTTATATTCAGACTATTTATAGTTGTTAATGATCTATATTTAGTGTCTTTTCTATATCATTTTACAATCCTTTTTATCTCAAAAAAATAATGGGGGGTACTATTTAATGAAGTATTAATGAGATAACACAACATATCTTTTTAATTGTTTTCTAATAATGAATAAATATGATAGTATTACTTATTAATATTTTAGGGGATTTTTGATCATTAATAATGAGTATATTATTAATAATACTTATATTATTTCACCATATCTCAAAAACTCATTTGTATTTTGATTCTCACAAAATAGATAGTTTCTATACTGATATGTTTATCTTTTTCATTTCAGTTTCAAATATATTTTTTATTCAAATATTTTTTACACTTTTGAATTTCTCAAATTATCATTAAAACATTCCATATGAACATTACCATACACTATAATAAATTGTCTAAAAGAACATATCATCTTCTGGAAAAAATGTAGTTTTTTCCAGTGAAATTTATCATAGGGAATAATAATATTATTAAATGGTCGTATAAACTAATTGAATTATATTATTGACATAATTCATGATTATAAGTCCATAAAAATGATTATTCAATGAATTATTTTTTTCCAGAAAATTATAAATTTATATTTGGAAATTATATTTGTATGTATATTATCATACATACCAAAAATGTTAAAGAGTTGAAAAGTAATGTATCATAAGAAAGAAGAATTATCTTATGATGATTGAATTATAAGATATACAGTACATTATCATTTTATGATATAAAGAACAATTTTCCTTATGAAGGATCAATTTTTATAAATAAATTTATATAGAGACTATAATATTATTTCATTTTTTTGAATTTT
This sequence comes from Viscum album, assembly GCA_963277665.1. Classification (NCBI taxonomy): domain Eukaryota; kingdom Viridiplantae; phylum Streptophyta; class Magnoliopsida; order Santalales; family Viscaceae; genus Viscum; species Viscum album. Next base: position 943,506,721 of record OY728155.1, on the reverse strand, counting down.
AACTTATGAATTTATGTGTATCAGAAATGAAGTCTTTTATATAATATAATCGATATTTATTTACTCTATATTTAGATAAGGAAACATTCTAATTATGTTGTTTTATTTTAGATTCCAAAAGAATTATTCACTTAACAATTTGATTTAGTAGGTTTCCTATGCTAAAATACAAAAACATGATTGAAAAAATTAGAACATTGATACCAGTTTTTGTGTATCCTTTCTCTATAATTCAGAAGAAATCACGCTATATAATCCATATTTTGACCATCTTCTGGTATTGTGATATCAAATCTACATCATGAAATCAAATAAAAACCATAAATACTCATTGAATCTATTTAATCTCTCTAGATGTTTCATCTGTAACCCTTGGTTGTTACTTGGATCTATTTTTTAAACTCGTGACATTCAATTTATTTATTATTTAATTTTTTCCTTATTGTTTTGGTGTGACATGTTATTAGAAGGTACTTATAAAGGGGGATACCTATAAAAACATATTATACATTATTATGATTGTAAATATTTGTTATCATATATTGGAATCCCTTAAAAAGTGATTGTTTAGTGAAAATAACCAAAACGAAGGTGTTGAGTGTTGATAGAGTGGACAAGGAGATATTTTTGCCATTGAAAACAATATATCCACAATGTTATATCATTTCCCTAACTTATTTTCACATTTTTTTTCATATTTATGATAGGATAATATTAGAATAACTCACATTTTGATATAGGGTTTTATTATATAGTGATAAATTTCATAACTCCATTCACTCTACACTCTTTTGTCATTGCGTAATGATTATCTAGAAATCAATAATAACATGTAGGCGCAAATTCCTATCGAATACACTATACATAAAATCATATATTCTATAATTAATCATCATTAGCTATAAAAACATATTATCTTCTAACATTAATAATACTATTGGGGTTCGAATAATCTCTCATTTGGTATTTTGTGAACAATAAGCATCACTAAAAACATCATTTTAAGATTTTCTACTACCCCTTATAAGATATGAAATAAAATGGTTGAAAACCTGAACAGATTTTTTTATTTTATTTCTCTCCCAATTTATTCATTCTTGAGTCTCCCCCATAGTGAATAATGATCTTCATATTAAACTAACCCCTCTTTTAATGTGCTAATCTCTTTCCACTTCTAAAAAATTTATTCCCTTCATGTCTAGGAAGAAACTCTATTATTTATTATTTTACCCTTTAACATCATATTGAAGAAAGAGTTTCATCATGTAATTAAACTACATTGTTGGATATGTGGATTGTTTTATTCTTTTCATATTCCACATCAATCAACTTTATTTGTTTCGAAAATATTTCTATGCAAAAAAAATCACCACGAATTTTTTTTGTATCTTTATTGTTTGAAATTTCAATTCTAAATGGTCCTTACATATCATATCTACAAATTTTAAAGATATCCATTAAGTGAATTTAAAATTTAGAACAAGAGATATCAATATTTACTCTAATACAACTAATTAAGGGACTAGTGTAAGAAAAATGTGTCTTTTAGACTACACTACTGTTTTCTATATAACAAATGAATATTAATTATATTTATAGAATACTTATAATCAACAATTTCACCATATAATTGCTCATGAAAACTTGATCAATAATTAACCAAACCATTGTTAAATAAAAAACTAATTTCATAATGTGGTATTCAAAACAGGGTTTATCTGTAAAATATTTTCATTGGAAATATTTAATTATTCTATTTGTAGAAATTTGTACCAATTGTTAACAAGAAATTCATAATACTTATATTTTATTGTGTTTTCCTTGGTTTATAGAGAAACCACCAATGGAATTTCATTTAAAAACTCTTGTCACATCCATTTATTCATTCTTATATATAGAGATAAATTTTATCATAGATATTTATATTATTTAAGCTCCATTGACTATTCTAGTAACATCAAATTATATCAAATATAATTCCATATATTAGATAAAATAAATCATTAACATCATTTTATGGTTTCTACTTATTCCGGAATGAAAATTCCATAAAATTCTTCTCTGCATTATTGGATGATGATTAATATGTATTGAAATTCAATCATAATATTCCCTTATAGATTAGTTATTTATTTTCAAATGTTTATTAATTTTATGGTCTCTCTTCTCAATATTAACATCATTTTCTCCGTAAATTTTTGAGTCATGTATACCATGAATGATGATATAGAAGATTAAAAAAAATATATAAATATAAGATATCTTTATTATTTTCCATCCCATATTCACTTTCATTTCTCATATCCCAATACCATATTATCATAGTGATACAACATAGTTACCATTTGTTTCATACATTATCCTAGACTCAATAGAACATTTATTTTCCCTAATAAAATTTATTTTCTAAAAAATCAACAAATGAATCATATCTCCCACAAAATAATACTCTTTTTAATAACCCAATAATGATAAAATATCATAAGTGGAGTGGGGTTATTAAATTTCTATCATGTTTGGTATGGTGATTTGTCTTGAAAAACCATCCATTTTTCTTTATCCTTCATTTCATATTCCATTTTCATATATGAATATGATGAAATAAATCCATCATATTCTGTACTTTTTTTGGGTTTTCCAATTTTACATAACTAAATTAAAATATATCCATTCCTTGTACAAATTTATCACTAAGGTATATCATTTCCCAGTTTTATTTACGTCACTTTCCCCAAATAGACATGTTGTATTTCATTTAAATTAATCTATTATTTAGTTTTTAGTATATACCATTCTGTCAACCAACTCATTCCCATGTACCTTAATAGTTTTAGTATCCTGTGAGTTTATATCATTCCTCCATGTCCTTTTCTTTTCTATTAATGTGGTTTGAGACAGAAAAACAATTTTTGAGTTTCTATTCACATCACTTTATGTATGAGAGTCTTCTTCATTTAGTGATTGAGTATCTTTTTTGTTCTCTATGAATTAATCATTCAAATATTCCATCAGATTGATAGAAACTAATTTACTCCAACGTGGATGAAATCAACATGATATGTGTAAATTCATATCAAAAAAATATCACATGATCTGATATAATATTATTGGGATCATCCAGTTTCCTGAACCACTTTTAATGACCCTTCTAGAGAAATTTCCAGCACATATTATTTTTTCCCTTACCATGGGAACCACTATAACATTATTCTTCACATGTATATATGGGACTCCATCATGACCAATACAATATTTTAACATTTTTTTATGTATTTGTGTCATGAAAATATTTTCTTAATTATAATCATAGAAGGTGAAAATTACTTTTTTCATCTCCACCTATGGATGAATAATCAATATTGAATGAAACAAATCTATAGTTTAGTCTTGCAATTTGAATAACATTACATAAATAATTTTTTGGACATGATTAATTTTAGTTTTAAATTTTACACATATAGTTCATTGACAGATGTTATCATTAAATAACACCTTGATTTCTTTCCCTCTAGACAAAATATCAACTAATTCTTGATAGAGTTTGACAAGCATACCTTTCGACTCTATAAACATTTAACAATTGTAAAAAGTGTAATCATGAATCCCTTCCATTTCATTTTGTAGAATCATATTCTCACTAATTATTTCTATCATGTTTGTAGATAATTCATCATTATTTATCTTAGGGTTTTTATGTTTATCTAAATTCAAATTGTTCTGTTTGGGGTAATTATTGAATATATCAATTATAGTGGATATGTCATCTATATTTTCATCATGATTTTAATTATTCTCCAATAAAAATTGGTTCCTCATAATCAGATATAACATTATGTTTTTTATTTTTTTTACTTAAATTTTAACACATTCAAATAGATCTGCAAATATTTATTCAATTACTTATAAATTATATTTTCATTTTGTAATTAGGTATCCATCCCAACTATCCAATTTAAAATATCTAGGTTTGAACTTTATGGAGTATCTTCATCATTTGTGGTTCACATAGAATTTAATATTCTTTGTTCCTCTAATATTATTATATTTTTTAAATGAAAAATTAATTCACAATATGAATTTGTTTTCTAGGATGCTATAATATTTCATATTAATGAAACCTCTATAAATATCATTCCACAATATAGATTCAAAAAAAATTATGTTTTTTTCTTATGTTTTACTGATTTCTTTGGTATCTAATAAAATAAGGGTAGACTGTAAATTATATTCTGAAAATCAATTAGAAAAATTCAAAAACAAATATACAGATAAAGCAATTCATTAATTCCACTTATTTTTTCCCTGAATGGGATTAGGGTAGATACACCATTAGAGGTTGAATAATGGTAGGTAACAGTTGATTAATTTCCACACTTTTTCTTGAGAATTATCACGACCCAAACAGATATTGATTTCTTAATTAAAAATTCACAATTTTTTTTATCTTTTATTGGTCCTGATTCAATTTATATTTCACTTGATCAATGATGAATAAAATATTATTTATGATTACATGTATACCTTTTTTCAATTCATGCTCCTGAAGAAATTAAATGAGAAACTAGAGATTTTTACATTGATTAGCAACTATAGGCTACTTAATGGAGAAGTAAAATGTTATTAAAATGATGCACCCATTAACCATTTTTCTCAAAATCATTAAACAAAGAAAAATTTTATTGTTACTTTACATTGGAATTCAATTCTGGTAGCTATTTTTGGATTGGATAAGTTACTCCCAAGGATCCCTACCCTATGTCGGTGCGCTGCTTTTATCTTCCTCTTTATCTCACTGCTCAGGGTTAGGGTTATTTAATAGTGTATGAATTTGTTGTTACCTTCAATAATATAATTGAGTTTTAAATAATCCTTATAAATAAATTTATTCTATGTTAATATCCAATTCATTATTATTAATTGACAATATGACAATTTCTATACATATATAAAATTATTTTATAGAATGATTTTTAGTGGTGTCCAAGCCTCCCATTGCTTCCTTTGGCTCTCATTACCCTCTTATCAACACCTCATCTTATTTATCTAAAAATAATATGTTCAATGTATTTGTATTTTTTAAATTACATCTCTCAAACAATAATAATAGTATAATACAGATATCCCCCTTTCTCTATCCCTTAGAGATTCTTCGAAGTATGCCCTATTTTTAATGGGTTAATTTAATCAAAACTAAATATATATAATTTCTTTTATAACTTTATATAACCTCCATAAAATATGTATCCTAAATTTAACTACATTTTTTTTTCTTTATATCTATTTTAAACAATGGAATTAATTATAATTCATTCCAATAAATAAATAATAAAAAACCCATTGTATTTCTATTATAAAATTATTAAAATTCATGGTTCATGATGTATGAATCCGCTAATGTTCCGTTCATGCATCATCTTTTTATTCATCATCATATTTGATAAATCAAAAGCCAAATACTCACCAAAATTACTTGATTCATTACAAAACAACATCCAATGTTGAAATTCTAGGAAAATTCCCAATAATATTCACTAATACATGACTTGACGGTAGTGTTTTATTTCATTATAGAACTCAAATTCCCTCTTTTAGAGTTTGTAACAAAACCCACCACCCTGGGAACCACCATGCCCTTTTAGGATAACTATTTCTAATATGTCAATTTTCAAGGAAAAAATAACGTGTTATGATATGGAAACATACCACTATCTCTTTGGAATTAGACACAACCAATTCTGTGATGTGACCCTCTTTATATGGTCATCTTATCCACCATCTCCACACTACCCGATGCTAAAAGACCATTTTTCACAGGTGAACTTCCAATATGATTTTCCTGCATCCATGAAATGTTTTTAACTAGGTAGAAACATTTCATCTCTATATATTTAATTTTATTCATTCCTGGACCATGTATACAAAATATCCATCGAATTTCGGAACACCTCACATAGAGCATCCTCTATATGTTCACCATGACATAATCTATTATAAAAACCCATTTTTTCTCATCTTATATTAAAAATAGTATCCCTATTATATTTTAATATACATTTATATTTAAACATATATTACGTCCTTGATATTTCATTTAAAAACATCACCAATATTTAATTAACAATAATATAAAATTGAATTAATATTATTTTTTAATATAACGGTTGTCACCTAGTTATTGGATTGGAAATTATGAAAATTACTACATAAATTATAATAATGTATTATATAATCATTTAATAAAATAATTCATTATTTATAAATTGGATCTAAATTAGTATGAAATCCATTGATCGTAAATTGAGCTGTTTTCCGGAAAAAATGAATTTATAAACAGAATGTATTTTTATATTAATAAATTAAATTAATATATTTTTATTAATAATTTAAATAAAATTTAAATAATATATATTAAATCAATTTTTTTTACATATATACATTAGTTTTTTTAAGAAATAAATTTGAATAAATTATGTTTTATGATTAAAAATGAATTTTATGGAAAATAGATTTCTTTTCCTTTTTCAAGCATATTTTAAAATTAATTTATACAAATTTGAAAAATTGTATCTTATAAAATATATTAGACATTTTTAGTCAAAAAACATAATATAAAATAATAATTCCAATGTATTTTTTGGTAGGAATTAGTTATAAATATATGGTATGTTTGTCAACACTGTTAATGTTATAAAGGGTTTACTAGGTGGTTAACAAGATATATAATGATTAAAAAATCATAAAAAACATGTATTAAATTTTTCAGATGAAATGTTATAAATATAATTCCCATATTCATTTATTTAAAATTTTCACTCTTCTTGAGTAATATAATATAATATTTTTAATGTTTTTATAAATTCTATGTATTTCATTTGCCTCTCATATAAAAGGATACCACCAATCGTCTCTTAATCAAACATAAATATCCTTATATATCAGTAAATAACTACAGTAATAACATTATTAAATCCATAACCATTTCACAAAGGATCTATTTGGTCATAATACTATTTTTTCAAGGCATAGGATGTAATCTGAAAGAGTATTCATAATGAAGATGAGTAAATCCTAACCAAGTACAAAAAAATATAATTTCATCTTCTACCACATAGAAATATATATCATACATTATAAAATAATTACTATAAAATATTCTATATGAATAATTATATTATGATCTTAGATAAAATCATTCCCCACCATTTGGATCAACTCATAAATAAAGGTATTGCTCATGCTTATGTCGGGACTACCGCCTCTATGTTGAAATTTGAATCATTTTCCATCATCTCATAATAAAATTATTTTTTATTATATATTTAATGATTATATGAAATATTTATGACCAAATAATACTTATATGATTATTATATATTAGAAACATCTATTTTTATATTCATTGAAAAATTATGACATCACTCATGTGTATGTTTATACTACCGCCACTACACAATTATGCGAATCATTTATCAACAAAATTTTATAGAAAAAACATTAAAAGTATATAAGATTATTAAATATGATAGTTAGGTAATTATTTCATTTCATGATATGGTTAAACTATTTCTAATGTGTATGTAGTTGAACTATCGAACTGAAACATTCATATGAGAGAAACCTATTTTAATCTAAACGATCATTTTAAATAATAATTGTTAATAAAATGATAAATAGAAATTATAATGGATGATATATAGTATAATAATTATTAATATTTTTATGAAACATATGTATAATAAATCAATTACTATTATACATAATATTTTAATCCTTATGAAGAATGACATATCATGGGGTAAGGGTCTATGTCATAATATTATTTCTTTTCAAGATTATCTATGATATTTTTCTATTGAGGAAAATTATATGTATCATATCCTTTAAAAAATATTTATTGTGTTATATCCTTGTTATTCATAGAATATTGGTGTCATAGAATTATTTTAGTCTAATTTGTACTTAACATTATGGATAAAATGTTTTAAAAAAAACATACATTATTTCCTCTTTGGTCGATGAAATTTTTATTATATAATAGGTCTATTTAATATTTATTCACAAAATAAATTACCTATACAAAAAAAATTTTACTATTAAGTTTTAATTACATAATAATTTATTAAGAAATATTTTAAATGAATTGTTTGAATGAAATATTTTTTTAGCAAATCAATTTTAAAAAATTTCAAATGAATGAAATTAATATTTTATTTTAAAATAGACGGTATTAAGTGATTTTACTAGAATTATCACCAATTTTTTCCATAACTCTTCCTTTATGAATTTATCTGTCTATTAATAATGTCAATAATTGAATCAATTTTCATATAAGTATTAGTTAAAATATTATCAATATAAAAGGATATTTTTATCATGTTTTCAAAGAAAGGTTCAATAGTTCATTTAGATATATTTTATATCTATATAAACTTGTTTTATGTCTTTTTTGTTCTACAAGGACTTAAATATTATTATACCATCCACTTTCATTTTTTAGATAGATTATGATGTTTTTGATTTAATTATGATTACATGAAACCTATTTTTTCCCATGTTTTAACTATGTTATGATTGAACCATTATAAAACCTGTCTCTTTTACTTGGGTTATGATATGATGAAATGATTTAATATTTATAATACAAATTTTTTTCCCAAGGGTTTTGATATATGGTTTGATGAATTTTTATTATATGATGGTATTAATATGTTTTGTATTCATTATGGGATGGCTATGCCTTGAATTATTTATCATTCCAATGCATTGGGTAATTGTGATGTAGTAGAGAAAATGTAAGAGGTTAAAGAGTTAATTAATTCCTAATATTCGACATATTTTAACTAGATAGAAGCTACTCCATTGTGAATTTTGGAACTGATTATTTTTTAATATAACATATTTTACATTTTCAATAATTATTTTATTATGGTTGAACCTTCACTATGGAAATTATTTTAAAATTTTCTTTTTATTACAAAAACATTAGACTCTTTCATATGATATATCCTCATGGATCATGGTTGATTATTTATGATTCCGAAAACTTATGAGTATGTAATTTGACTTGAAAAAAAAATTCAATGACATATGATTAGTGATATTTTATTAATTGGGTTTTAATATTGTATATTATGATCACATTATAGTGCTATCCGGATTTTATAATTCCATCTTATTATCATAGATTCATATTTCTAATGTTTATCCTTAATGTGGATTATACATAACCCTTTCATATTCTTTCATTCCCATAGATAGAAATATTTTCTTCATATAGCCTATGCTTAATATGAGTATGTTTTGAGAGAAACATTATGGATTATTTTTATGATCCTTCATGATATAAGATTATTATATATATAATCATAATAATATAAATAATTATAGTCTTAGGGAATGATTTTCTAATGGATTGAATATTAATTATTAAATATAATATTTATGTATGAAATTCATGGGATTACTCAGTTCATATTAAATACATATGTAGTTATTTTTGGACATTATGATTAGATATCAATATTAAAGATCCTTGGTATAAGTTTAATATATTATAACATCAAGTAACTTTACGATAATGGTGAATATATGGTTCTACTAGATGTTACATCCCTCTATATTTACTGGTATATTGAAACGACTATGTCACTAATTAACCTTGGAAAAAATATCCTAAAAGTTAAATATTTTTTATTAACATGATTTTAAATAATAATAATTTATTGTCCCAAAGATATAACACTATGATAGACATGCTAGGGAGATACGATTGTGTTAATTAACATTTTCTTTTTGAATCATCATGAAGGATTTAAGTAAATAATGATCAGGAATTAACATTGTTAACAATAATGATTCATATATTAAAAATAAAGGGTCTTGATTTTGACAACATATGAATAATTTTTTTGGATTTCATGATTAATCACAATGATTGTTGATTCTCACAAATTTTTTTATTTATCTTAGTCTAATGATGTACCTAGAAGAAGTTTTATATCCATAAAATGTAGTAGAAAATTAAATAAATATAATCATGTGAAAAAAATTATATAAGAGATGGGATGTGAAATAATATATATACTATTACCCAAATATCTCATTCTGTGATTTATATTCTGAATCATAATTATCTACCAAACAACCAAATGAAATAACATCTCACTATTGACAAATATTTTATCAATGCCCACCTTCATTTAATGGTTCATTTGATAAAATAATATATGTTTAATGGATCAATACGCCTAAAATTATGTACTATATTCCTTATTTTTCATACCGAGAATAAGGTTTCCATGAATATTATCTTTATTATGGATATGTACCTCAATGGTGGAAACATATCAAAAATATAATGAGAGATGAAAATTGGATTTAATTTCATTGTATGTTTTTATGAAATTATTTTTCTAAAATCCTTTCCAAAAATTCTTAACAAAAAAATGGAAAACATTTATAGAACTATTGAGGATGGATGTTGAGTCCATTAGTATAAATGAGGTAAATATAAGTCAACATGAAATGTAATGTTTTGATATTATCATCCATAATAAAAAGGGAAGTTGACTGGTTCATTGTTGACATGTAACTAAGTTATTTAAAGGACATATCTATAAGATAATTTTATTACTATGAATAAAATATTAATTTTTTTCTAAAGGTCTAAAGGGAAAGTGGATACACTCAGTGTTCTTGTTATTTTTGGGACAAAAAGATAATGATTTTTTTAAAAAAAATTCTTATAATAATAAAAATTGTGGAAAGAGAAATATTTTTTCTCCATTATAGATGTGTGGAAGGAATCATTAATGTAATGGCCTTTTGGGTTTGGTAAATGTATTTAGTGAGTAAAATATAGACATTAAGGAAAAAACATGTTTAATTGATACAGAGTTGATATTAAATAAATGAAATGGTGAATAATATCAAAAAAATGTTTTACCAACAGTCTAATGCTTTAATTTCAACTATTATGTAAATTATTCACCCTAATGTATGTAGTTAGTGGTTAATGATGATAATTGGCATCAAAAACCTCTTAATCCCTAAGTCAAAAGAATGAATTCATGAAAGGTATAATTTTCATCCAATCTATAATTTCAAATATATTTTTAGATTCTTTATTTAAAAAATATTTTATATATGAATAAAATTTTAAGGTAATTTCATAACCACATCAAAAGTAATGTATTTAGTTTTTAGTGAAAAATCAAAATGGTTTGATGAATAAAACTAAATTCTCTGAATCCTCTACAATATAGATTGTGGGGATATATTTCATTTAAATCTTGTGATCCATTGTCAAGTAATATATGACATAATTTTGGGATTGATTAGTTATCTCTATATATATCCCTTAAAAATAATATGGATGATAAATCACATCGGATATTCCAAATGAACATATGATATTATTTCAATGTGAGGTCAAATATGATGTTAAAATTGAACTTACATTTATTATATGGATCACACTACCAATTCATGAAGGGGTGGGGGTATCTAAAATGGTTTAGGTGAAATTGAACACTAAATATATGAATTATATATAGTATTATACTAAAGTATTTCACAATGACATGCATATTCTTCCCCTAAATCAGAATGTTGAATTTACAGTAGAACTAATTCAAAGTGAATAACCAATTAAAAAGAGTCCATATTAAATTAAACTAATTTAGTTTCACGAACTGAAGAAGAAACTCTCAAGGAATATTGATAAGGGTTTTATATACCCTAGTGAATCAGTATGGGGTGGACCAATTCATTTGCGAATTGAAAATATGGCCCAATCTATAATTTCATTGATTATTGATACGTATAAAGACCAATAAAAACATGTATCCTCTAACCTATATTATTTACTTGACTAATCAATTGTGTATAGATTCAAATATATCAATGGATAATGTTCATATTTGATAAAATAAATTTAGATTTTTCATGGAGGGTATTGAAATTTCACCACATGGATTAGAGAATGTTCACTAATAGGCGATGAGTGTGAATAAATGAATAAATTTCTTATTATATTACTTGGGGAAATATCCAACATCCCAAATTAAATTAAATCTTGATCACTACTCAATATAAATCCAATAAATGGTAGCGTATATTTACAAGGTTTTCCTCTTATAATTAGAAGGATTTTACATGGAATTATATAAAGGATTCATAGATCATATGACCCAGTAGTTTTAACAATTAAGTGAAACATGCATAGTTTATACTTTAACAAATATGACATCAAATGTCTTAAATATGATAGATTATCCCCAATGAAAATTTTATACATATTGACATTAAAAAAAAGAATTACATGCATACATAGAACTCAATTTTTTTGAATATTTCTTTCTATTAATATTATTCTCTTAAACATTTATTAATATAAAAATTGAACAAGTTCATATGCATCTTAATTTTAACTCTTCTATTTTTTTTGATAAACTAAAACTATACACTATAAAACATCCTTTAATATAGACTAATTTTTTTAATTAATATCCAATTCACTAAGGTATATTATCATCATTTTTAAATTTATCCAAATGATCTTTTTTACAATTGATATTGATCAACTGATTGAAATCTATGGGTTTGTTTAAGTGTTAATGAATGGATGTCATGAAATCTCATGTACCATTGAAATCCATCCCACTCCTATCCATGGAATGGCTTTTTCTATAGTATAGTCTATAAAATATTTCCTTGATTAAGGAATGGTAAAATTGTTATAGTTTGGTGGTCTACATTTCTCTAGTACTGCTAAATTTCATCATTCCATGATTTGTGGCATGGATGTTCCCCAGGAAATGGCGTTCTGTGATATTATAATTCCATGAAAAGTTAACATAACCTCCCCTACACTATGGTCCTTTACTAATGTGTGTAGATTTCAATTTATGTATCCTCTAAAGTGTTAATAAATACACTATAGTGTAATTCTACACATCATAACCTTTCTTATGTCATGTTACACTTATATAACTACTATAAAACCCCTACAAAACAAATGGTTACCTTAATAATGGTATATTCATTCCTTCTTTTGACATCGTTATGAAAATTGTTCTATGATCTAGATTTTTTTACCCTTACATAGTAACACTTCCCATGAAGAAAATTTTTGAAACACTTATATAGGAACACTTAAAAAGTATCTCCATCGATTGGATACAATTGAAACAACACAGTCTATCATTTCCTAAGGAACACTATTGAATAGTGACCAGGTATAACGTGAGATCTTTCATATTCTCTTTCAGTTAATCTTGTATCATGAACTCCAACCATGAAATATAAACAATAAGAACATTTATCAAAGAATAGAATAATTTCAACCAAAATATGATATTTTTATTGACAATGAACTCAAATATTCATAATCAATCCATTTTCACAAATCCTTCAACCCCGCCAATCATACTGACCATATCAACACCTATTAGGCTAAACAATCTCCCCATTTGGATTTTTTTTGAAACCAAGGAACATAAATAACATTATAACATTTAAAATATATCAATTAATTTCCATTAAATAATTCTATGACCAACAGAGAAAAATCAAAAGTGGAAACAAATAATTTTAATAAGTAATAAATTTTTTTCCATATAATAGGGTTCTATCTGAATGTTAAACTACATGATCCTTGAAATATTTAAACTAATCATCATAATAACACCAATAAAATATTTCATGTCTGTTAAATGTATATATTGAATTTGTTATGAACTTCAACAATATTCAAATTGAACTTAATCATCACATCAATAGATATTTCAAACACATATGATTCGTGAACCCATATACATTAAACATGTAAAACTATTCACACATGATGAAATCATAACCTACCCATTTTAATAACTCCCTATAAATATATTTCCCCTGAATGGTAGCATGATTCATTGGATATTCCATATATATTGTAAACCCCCTATCCAAAAAACATAAATATAAATATAAAAAATGATTTATGTTGTGAATGTTTCTCCCCCTATGAAAAAAAAAGGTCAAATGAACATAAGAAAATGAAAAATTTCATTCTACCGTAACCCCATAATAAAGATGATGAACACCTTACTACACCCTCAGATCCTCGAAAGCGTCATTATGTTGTGTCTTGAGGAATACATCCCAATTTTTTTAAACATACTGAAAATTTAAATCTTTATTTTATTCATCGTCAAAATCTTGTTAATGAAGTGGTATTTTTCATCAATTTTCATGGAACATGAATATTGAACTAGATTAATTGAAAGGTTAAATCCACATTGATGATTACATCCCATGAATAATGGCTACTACACTTTATCATTTTAATTATATATTTGAGTATTTAACCATATAATTTATGTATAAGAATAAATGGATGAAACATATTCTACTTTATCAAATACCAATTTAGTTGGAATCTTATTTATTCAATTAAAATAAATACATATTTCTCATACAATGAATGTTCTACAAGATGTATACATTATTAAATCAACATATCATGCCAAATATCCATCTAAGAAACCAAATATAGCAAGATTCACATTTCAATTTTATTCTAAAAAAAAATTTATTAGTCCTTTTTTTGTATGTTTATTCTATTTTTATAAATAAAACAAGATTCATTTTTTTAAAATTGTTATTTGGATAAAATCATAATAATATATACAAAATTTCAACTGGAATCTATTATTTAAATTATGCTTATAATTGGATTCGATAATTCATTTGTATAAATTAAAATTATATTTCAATCATTTCATAAAATTATTCCTACTACAATTAGTATATAAATAGGAATACCATTATCCTTTCCCAAAATAATAAACAACATATCAAAATAATTTAAATGGTATAAAAAATTATAATAGTTTTCAAGATAAAATTTTTAGATGAGATATAATAGTTTTCTAGGGAAATTCTTAAGATTAGAATGTATCTCATCCCACCATTCATATAAATTTAAAAAATATTGTTCATTTTTATTAAACCTCTTCATAAATTTCATTATAATTAGAATAAAAAATAATGTCATCTTTTAAAAAAAATTAGTGATAAATACTGTATCGTGATCATTAATATAGATATTGATATTAACTCCCGCTTTTTTAAAATTCACCATTTTCAGGTAGGTTTCATTCTTATAATAAAATTATCTTAGGGATTAATATATTCAGTATAACACCTTTATTAAACAGAGAAAATAATTTTTATATTTACCTAAAAGGAAACCACGTGGTTGTTTAGTGTAATGTTACTCTTACAAATAACCATTGAGAAAGTTACACTTAACATCCATTTTAATGATCTTTTAGTTTTATTTCATTAAATAGAATGAATAATTCTTTGGTTTTCAGGTCTTGCAACTACTTTAAATGTATCAACATAATCAAGTCTTTCAAATTTTGAATAGACTTTATACATAAATATTTCTATATCTTTCCCTTTTTCCAATAATCTTTTTTTTGAACACCCCCTTCTCCTACTAGTGTTCATTTTTTTGGATTTTGTTCTAAATCCAACTTATCATTCTTTTCAATTATATCCAACTATATATTTATTACTCCAATCTACTAATGGTGGAACATCAAAATTTTAGGTTATTTATTTTCTCATACTGATTAAATAATTATATATGAGTGTTTTCCAAAAAATTCATCCAATTTGAATTTATTTCCTATAATTTTTAATTATTCTTTAGACATGAACATTTTTATCAGCATTGGAAGGTGTGAAAAATATTTTCCATCATTAATTTAATTTATTAAAGATATTTATTAAATGAAAACATGTAAAATATTATCAAGATTTGGTGAAGAATCACCACGTTATTTAATAAAAATATATTGATCCCATTCACTTCAAAACCATACCTCTTTATTGAATTTAAATTTACCTATGTGTTCTATCACTTTTACATCAAAAATATTATTTATATATTTGTTTTAACAATGACTTCTTATTCCATTTAGTGAATAACCATGGAAGACACCATCAACTACTCATCTTTAAAATTTTCCCATATTTTTCTGTTTATATTTTATAATGAATGGCCATAAAATACCTACATGATACATAAATATTGGATATTGCTTGAAATAATTCATAAATGATGAAATATCATAATATTTCTGAGAAAGACCATGATTTTGGATATAAAAAAACTACACTAATGGATTTTATTTGTAA
Organism: Viscum album; assembly: GCA_963277665.1. Lineage (NCBI taxonomy): Eukaryota > Viridiplantae > Streptophyta > Magnoliopsida > Santalales > Viscaceae > Viscum > Viscum album. The sequence goes on along the minus strand of OY728155.1, from coordinate 943,490,527 downwards.
ATAAAGAGACACACCCTACTCTGACAACATAGATCAAATCATCCCCACAATACATCTATTATTTTGATTAGATAAACCATTTTTTGGTGTATGTGGTACACTGAATTAAGGAATAGTTCCATGTTTTCCAGCATTGGTTTCAAATATTCCACTAGAATTCTTAGTAATATTATCTGTATTAATCATCTTCAAACAAGATCCACACACTTTATCAATAATTATCCTTAGATATTTAAACATTATTAATGCATCTGATTTATGTTTCAAAAATGTAACGAATGTAATGTGAATTAATTTATCAATAAATTGAATAAAATAATTCTATCTTTTTGATGATTTTTTCCGTATAGAAATCAAAATTTCATAATGGATTAACTTAATGGTTGATTTGTTTTTATTTTACCTATACTGTATAGAATTTTCACAGTAATATTATTTTTAAAATTAGAACACATATAATCATGATTTTCATTTTCAATAATAGAATATCATGAAAATGATTTCTAAAAAAACCCATTACACAAGTTATTTATTCTCTGATGGCTATTTATAAATTTCCAGAATCTATTTAATTATTTTATGCTTAAATAACATGTTCTGTAATATTTTTTTTGAAACAAGTTGTGTCACTTTTCATATCCATTTTTCAAGATAATTACATATTTCATTGTCTAATAAAAAACCCATCCATATAAAACATCACTTTATTTTCATCATCACATAACTGAGACACACTAACAATATTTTACTTGATTCCTTCTACATAAAATGTGCATTTTGATCTATATTGATATTTAACAATAATTTATAATAAAAACCATTGAATTTCAATGATACATCATTTTCAATGGTCATTAGTCTTTATTAAAAGTTCTTACCATATTTGAGAATATTTATATATCCAATCATATGATACGAACAAATATATTTGAAAATCCATGTTTATTCTGATTTGTATGTTTTGAAGGAATATTCAAAAACAAGATGATTCACTATACCTTTACACATTTTATAATAATACTGATTAGCACTCTCTCCTACGTATTTTTGATATGGTATTATAAGAAGACATAGTTTTTGAAGATGATAAAATTCCTCATATTTTTCTCTAAAATATTCACATGGTAAACATTTATTTTTATATATCAATACATATTTTACTGGTCTGCTATAAATTTTTCACTTTTGATTGTGGTGAACTCTAATCAATTTATGTCTATCAAACCATTAAAACTCATCATTTTATTATCATTTGAATGAAAAAAACATTTCATGATCCCATGAAATATATTGTGATAGTTATATTAATAAAAGGCATATTTTCTATTATAAACATCATGCGGTCTAGAGCTATGAGATAATATTTTTACCGTCTTACCACTATTAATAGAGGTTATTTTATATAAATCATAATTTCAGTGATCTCGTAAATATCAAATATTCTTATCCATCTTCTTTTCATTACATATATTTCCACTATTTATAATTTTTTTCATTCATATATATATACTCATAATTTTCAGAATCATGGAAATAAAATTATTTTTATATAATCATATTCTTCTTGATATTGTTAAACTTTTTTGGTATTGTAAATGTTATACCAATTTTATAATTAATTCATTAATAATAAATTAATATATAAATAATCATTATATTTAATTTTGGGTTTTGAAATTTTATTTTTAGAGTAATTAAAATTTAACCAAAAAATTTCAAGATCATTTTATAATGACTTAATAAAAATTATATTTTTATTTCAAATGGAACATTTATGTGTAATGTGGGAAAACAAAAAATTATAAAAAATAAAATAACATAACTAGATAAGTAATTTAAATTAATTATTGATATTTTTTAAAAAAACTATGTCTCATCACCATATATAAACTACATTCAATGTGGGTGACCTTCAAATCTTGATCATTCTCGATGTGATCCTAAAATTGTTAGGATATCATATCACAATACTAAATGTACTCCTATAAACATTTTTCCTACCATTGAATCTATATATCAAAATTATATTATTCTTATCGATCCAATAACCCTACTATATATTGTAGGTATCCAAATGTAGTCTTTCAAAAATTCTTGTGGAATCCTCTAGCAAATCCTTTATCAAGAAATACACCTCTACCATATAATCGTTATGTTAAAAGATAATATCAATGAAAAAATATTTTTCATTATTATCAGTAGTTAAATCCATTATAATTAAATCATGTGATTCTAACATCTAATCTACATAAACTTTCTTATGTTTTTTATCTTCCATGGAATTATCAATAGTAGTTTTTTCCTACACCACTAGCATTTCAAGTACCTAACCTGTGCTTTAATTTTGACACACTTCATCTAGAGCCTAAAATGTGAAACTATTCTTATTGTCTTATTCATGAACAATTTTTTCACATTAAATATACTTGTTAGACCCATAAGTCATGGAAGACCATGTCTCCACATGTTTTGGAAGATGAGAGTAGTCTTTATGTGGTCCAAATTTTTTCCCTTATACAATAAGAATCTTCTTATGTACCAAATGACATTAACCCTTTCTTCCTTACCATAATATGTAGTCTTCCTTATAAATATTGTTCTTCAATTTCCACAAAATATTTTTTAGAGTTGTCATTACATGACCCAACAATGCTGGATTCTTGAATTATGGTATAATTCCACCCAAAATAAGGATATTTATCACTCGTTTACATTATTTTTCCTTTTCCATTGTATGTTACTATATTAAAGTCCATATGTTCATAATCTAAAAATATTATGAATGGAAATTAAATATATTAGTCAAAATAATATTTGGACACATATTTTAAGAGTCACCTTGAAACCATAACATTCCCTTCCACCCATAGTATTTTCATTAAACACCCTTGAGCTCTTGTGAAGTTTGGTTGAGGCATTGGGAACCTAAAACCCTAATCCCAAAGGGGAATCTAGATGAACTGATGAATAAGAACCACATATAACTAGATATGGATGACATATGAGAAATTATCTATTCTTCATAGATTCATCAATGTAAACCACAATAGCTATTGGATTCCTTCTCATCTCACCACCATGGAATCATTATTTCTGTTTGTGCCATTAATGATCTAATTACACCCATCTTTCCCCATGTGAGTTGTGAAGGATTATCATTTTCTGACAACATTACATGTCCTTCCATCAAATTAACCTGAATATACATCTATCAAGGAAGGCTCAACAATTAAATTCTAATGAAATAACCCTCCTTTGTTATATATTTGGAATGAATTCCTCTGAAAAAAAGATATATCATAGATTTCAAAAAAAATCATAAAAGAATTTTTTTCGTATGATGATATTAACCCACTATTTCAATCCCCCAAACTAAAAATTTCATAGTTTAACATTAATAATTAACATTAGACTTATCATAGTTCAATAAATTAGATAAATCATCTCATCAAAAATACAACTCAAATTATACTCAAAATCTGAATAATAATCTAATTTTCATCTACATTTTACTTATGAATATCATTATTTGATTATTGAAAAGTGATTTATTTTTAAACCAAAAATTCCTATTATAAAAACATTATTTATTCAATTAATATGCAATGATAACAGTATAAAAATCATCTAGAGGATGTTATTGTAGAAATTTTTATCCAAGAATAGATATTTTAGAATCAAACCTATATTGGAAGGTACAAAGTTCCTTTTAAACCACTTCAGTATATTCTTATTTATCCCTATAACTCTTAATTGTATTCATAATCTCATTTACACTTATAAATATCTCATATATAGTTTCACCTTATTACATTTTCATATCATTATATTTCAATCTCAAAATATGTAGCATAGACTGATTTAACATCTTATTGCCTTCATATATATTGAAATGATTATATGAAATTACTTTACCTATTTTGATACCTATCACATTGATAAATTAATCCACGTGTAATAATTGTAATAAATCATTATTACCATGATATTAAATATCAATATTAATTCTATCAATTCATATCAAAGTAACTTTCTCGGTATGAGGTGGGAAATCATCATTTGAATCCCCATTAATATACAAAATAGCTAAAAAATTATAATCTAAGAACATTTCATTAAAAACATGTTAATTTATTACATCAAATGTAGAAATCCATTTTCTATTCACAGAATAATGTTTTCCCATGACATACAAAAGGAATTTAGTGACAACCACTTTGAATATAGAGAAACATATTCTAAAACCTTAAATAAAAAAATCACTAATTAGAAGAACTATGCTTTGATACCATATGAAAAGGACCTCCTAGAATAGTGAATAATAAGTGGGTGGGTTTAACTAGTGATTCAATATAATTTATGTTTCCTTACGGAAATAACCCTCATTACTATTTAAAGTGAATTATGAGCATTATTTGACCCACAATCACACAAATAGTACAATCGATTAATAATCTTATCCAATATAAATTAGTAATTTAATCATTGACATGATATGGATTTGGATAATATTATGTGACTCGGTAGTTATAACATGTAGGCATAAAGATCATTAACTATCCTTGAACTCGTGTCTCATTAAGTCTCTTGAATGAGATAGAGCACGTCATAACGAATTAAAGATAATGAGGTTGATATCAAAAAAAAATTGAATTCAGAATTTTATGATGTATTTCCTCTCAACTTATTATTCATATTCTATAGATATGTGAAAAAAATTGTTTTGTTTTTCTCCCTCTCCATTTCCGCCCTTCTTTATGATATTTTCTTCACACATAAAAAACTACACTGTAGCACAACCTTCAACAATTTTCAATTTGATATTAACATTCACCCCACAAAAAACATCCTTTTACTCTTTATTAATTCCCTTCCAATTTATCTTCATTATATTTGATCCTGGAAATAAAATTAAAAGTTATAGTCACATTGAGGTGTAATAACTCATAAAAGTATCTGATTAATCCATGTAAGTAAACATCTTCGAATCAACCAATAATTCACTTCAATGAATTTTCAATATGAATTACAAAGTATATTATTGTTTTCATCAATGTTTTACACAACTACATCACTTTCTTATAGAATGGACAGTGTGTTATGGAATAAATGTCAAAAAATAAACCAAAACCATGAAATATTTTCTATGAAACATGGTTTGTTCATAGTGTCATATTCACCCAAGTATTTTAACTACTAAAAAATAAAATATATATGGAATAGAGGTAATATAATATTCCTAAACATGGAAATAATTTGTCCCTTGATTTGTTGTATGTACGATCACTATGATGTAGAGTTCTTGGATTGTTCAATGCCACTAAAAATTGACCACGAATCCTCTCCTGCATGGTCCATTAATATGGTGTAGAGAACTATGTTTGATTATCCTTTGGGGTGTTGAAACATTCACTGTGGAACAATCCGCCATGTCATACACTTATAAAGGTCATGCAACACTTAAAAAACTATAGATTCAGCCTTATGTGTTTTAGGGTTACTACTAAATAGGTGAATACCCTACTCCATACTACGTGTTCGTGGATACTATAGTGTGAACTATTATAGGTCACCCATACATGGAATCACTAAACTTATTTGAGATTCCTGATAAACACACATTGGAACCCTTACACAGTATCTCCACATCATTGATCATTGTGCTATAATGTATTCTAATATCACAAGAAAATATATTTGGTGTAGTAACAATCATTTCTGTGTGATCCTACTTGTGTTACTTAAATATTACTTGAATCATGAAATCCATTAAGGATATAAAAAATATATAGAACATTTCATGAAATCGACTGATTTATCTTATTATATGATTTATTTATTGATAACAAAATAAAAAATTACTCAATCATATCCTCATCACCAATTCATCAATCTCACAATTCAAAAAATCCATCTTATAACCTCTTTTAATCAATTAATATACCCAAGACAACCTTCTCTATGATCTGTGATCATTATTAATTTATATTAATTTCATTTGGTCAGACTAATTCTCCTGGTATCTTTGTGGATTCTATGAATATAGTCTTTATATACAACCTTCATATGATTTTGGTACTCTTGAAATAGTATATTCATATAGATTCTAATATAAAGTGATAAAATGAAGAACATTTGAGAAATATTCTGATGATCATGGGGATGGATAATATTTATGATAAATTTACAATGTGTGAATTTGGGATAAAAATTATTATATTCGTGGACATATAATCTCCAGATAGGGTATGTTATGGGATCCTTCAAGGGTGGAAGTAGGTGAAGGAAGGCCCAGATCAACCATATATACCATAATACATTGTTTTGATAGCATCGAAGGACACTATAGTCCTATTGTGTGTTATTATTCACATCTATATAATCCCACAACTATGTTGACTAGGATGGGAGAAAATCCCCAATGTATTGATGGATGTGGGGAAAATTTAGGGGACTGAAATATAAGGTATGTTAGTGCACCAAATCTTATACATCCCCTCTGTTTATAAGGTCATGTTATTTTAATTAATATATAAATTCAGTTTCTATTATCATTTATCATATATAATGATATGATGATAAATTATTCTTGACACCTATTGAAAATTCATCAAAAAAATTACTTGGTTCACGATTTAAATATGGTAGTAGACATTTATTCACTGTAAATATTTATACATTATTGTTATTGTTAAAATATTGATATAAATACTTTTAATAGTTAAAATAAAGTATATACTCAACAAGAATGGGTTAAATATGATCATATGTTGATTATTGGAGTTTTTTAATGATTATAAATTTTGTGTACACTTCCAGAATAGAAAGTTAACAATATAGTTGATGCTCAATGTTGGAAATTACATTCTAGTTTTCCATGGCAAAGGAAATAAGAGATCCAATATGTATGATCTTTTGATGATGTAACTTTTAATCATATTAAAAGGGGATATACCAAATAATTATAAGATGAATGTAGAACCCTCCATCCTTGTGAGAATTATAGTGGATGAAAAATAGGATATGGAACTACAGATGAATGTAAGAAACATTCAGTTTTTAAATTGTTGTTGTGATGGAATGATAAAATTCATGATTGAGTTATGTCTCACAATAATAATGGCCATGAATATGAATTTTTTCGAAGAATCTCATAGATAATTATTATATACTAATCTAAGATGTTTGAAGATTCATAGAGACATGAAATATTAGTTATGAAAAAATAATATAAAAGGGATTATTTAATATTATGTATCTTGATTCATATAGTGGAATGTTTTAAAGGATGAGAGAAAAAATATAATTGATGTTACAACCATTACACATTCCAGAATGGAAATGTGAAAACCTAAACATTGATTTCATCTTCAGTATCCCCAAAACTATTAATGGAAATAATTTTATTTGGTAACCATTTGATCACTTGTAGGAATTATCAAATTAAACTTCCATAAGATAATATTTCTACCTTCATTAAATATCCATGATATACATTAGATATGTGGTATGGTTACATGTCTTAACAAATTATATTGAATCTGATCGTGATATGAGTTATAACATGATGTGTTGAATTGTCCATTTGAAGAAAATGGGTATTTTGTAGATTTTTAGTACTGTATGTCAACCTCAAAATTATTGTTAGTATAATAGGGAAAATAATACCCTATAATATATTTTTGGACATTTTTAAATTTATTTAAAATGTGTTTGGGATCAATAGCTACCTATAAGTGAATTTTGTTTACAAAAATAGCTTTTTAATCGATCATTTTGATGGATCCTAATGAATTGCACTGAGAAAAAAATGAATAACAATAGTCTATCAGGATAATGATTTATAAATAATGAAACAATTACATAAGAAATATAAATATGTAATTTAAAAGGATATAACCCATTAAACAACAACATTGTAGTATATAGTGGATAAACAATTTATAGTGATAAACATTGGTGAGATCAAGAGATCAAATTGAGGGATAAGTTGTTTCTGTGGATACCAAATTTAAATAATGTTATGTGATTTGGAGATAAAGGAAATTTGATCACCAGATATAACCATCCCTATAAAAAAATGTATCATTCCAATTATGATTCTTTTTTTATAGTTCTCCCATTGAAACAGTTTATACTTAATTATGCATTCCATGTGTCACATTGGATGATTTATATACCCGATATATACCTTTTATATAACAAATGGTATTAAAACTATAGACATATCATTATTAAGGGGGGAAATGGAAGAAATTATTTATTAAACAAAAAATTTTCCTTGAAACAAGTCAACTCACATAGTCAATGTTGTTGGTGAATCCAAAAATTTGAGGAAGTTATGTTAGAACCCAAACATGTGATAAAAAATCTGTATTCTAATTTATTTATATTAAATAGACAGAACTTTTGGATAAATATTACAATAAGGGTGATATAATGTAACACATAATGATTTTATGATATATTTTCCTTTATATAAATTTAACATTACTAATAGATTTCATTGAACATTAAACTATGTTTTACTAAACTGTGATATACTGTAAAATTATTATTATTTAATTTTATTTATATCAGCAATCAATTAGATTGGATGGTATGGATATATAAAAATTAATTTTTTAAAACTATTTTTTATACATTTATAAATTGATTTCATTGGTTATCAATAGGTTTTAATGAATATAATTTTTTTTATTGTAAATATAGAAGTTTATCTGAAAAAATGTTTATTCCCCAATGGGTTTTTATCTATATAAATTAACTAAACATAATTTGATGAATTATTTTTAATGTAATTGATTTATTATATATTCAAATAAAATTTAATCATTTATTGAATAATTTTATTTTCGAATGGAATTAAAATCCATTCAGTTTTGTACATAAAAAAAATATTACAAATGGGGTTTGTAGCATTTTGATCAGTAATTTTAAAATATATTTAATCCTCTAATAGAAATTTTATCTTGTAAATTTATTTATTTTTTTATAATTCGAATAATTATTATAATCTAATAATTTTGACATAAATTTTTTCACTGTTTATAGTAATAATCGTAAAATGTTACTACCACGATTAGGGTTAAAAATGGTTTTTTGAGGGCATGTAACAAAATGATAATGATAAAAATATCATAAAAACATAATTTAATTTTAATAGTTTATTTTATTTCAATCATAAAATTATTATACTAAATTAATTTGAATTTTAGTTCCCCTCTAATTGAGTAGTAAATTGTTATGTTTTAATATTTTAAAAAATTACTAGTGTAACGACTCCCATAAAAATGAATTCCACCTATCGTCTCTTCCTTAGACTTCATGAGCATTATATATTTTCCAAAACCTCCCTTAATTACATAGTAACATCAATACCCATATTCTTGTGGTACTATATTTATAATAATTATATAATTTCAAGTCTTATGGTGTATTAAAAATAAGATTTTTAAATGAGGTGGTATACCTCATAACTGAGTACATTGAATTATATTTATTCCTAAAAATTCTACAAATGTACAATATACATTCTAAAATAAATAATTTCATATGTGACGTATAATGATTTTTGATTATTTTTATTCATCAATTATCATACCCCACTTTTATATCAAATGGTAAATGAATGTATTATTTTTTACATATGTGCGGACTAATGAATCAACCTTACGATATGATTCATTTTACATCACTGACTCACACATATATTTATTATGATCAATCTATTGGTTATTTATAATATTTATTATGTAATAATTCTACATGAAATAAAATATTTTTTTATCTTCTTTTAATTACAATTGATCGAGTACAACAATTTATCTTGTTCATACACATGTACAACTGCCTCCATGAAATGTGGTAATTCAATTTTTTCAAATATTTATATAAATTGTTATAAAAGTGAACATAAATAATAAATATGATATATATTTCGTTTTTAATGGAATATATTTTAGGAAACCAACTCCAGTGTGAATGTACCAATCCCGTCGAACTAAAACATGAAAATAAAACACTTTAGTTTTCACTGAAATGATTATTTTAATCAATATTTATTAATAAAAGGATAATTATTAAATATATATTCAAAATAAATACTATCATTTGCATAAATATGGTCATTAAATATATGTTAATAATGATATATATTTTTTGGATATTGGAATATGTGTGAAGAATGAAAACACATGAGGTAAAGTTTTATTTTAAAATTTAGTTAATTTTGAATATTGTCTAATCAAAATTTTTATTGATGGAAATTGTAAGGATCATAAAATTTGAAACACATATATTTTCATATCCATTTATTTTTTATATTTTTTCTCATATACTACAATTTTTACTCCTTAGTACATTAAAATTCTAAAGAAATAATTATAGTGAATAAAGTCAACATTATTTCTTCTTTGTTGGTTGAATTGTTTCATTTAATCCCCTGATAATCAAAATTAATAAATTGAAATGTTTATCAATACATGAAGTGGTTTGAATGTATAATTTTAATAACCTTTTTATTAATTAAAAAATATTAATGATGGATCTTATTACATAATTGTTTTTTGAATATAATGATAGTGTGAATAGAATGATCAATATTAACATATACAGTTTGAACTAATATTTCGAAAATCAGAATATTTATTTTAATATATTTTATGAAAAAATTAATTTTTAAAATTAAACAACATACTAAATATTTATTTAATTTTCTGATAATATTTTATCAAAATTATTGGATATTTTTCCAATGGTTCCTAAGAATTTTCATAAGTTATTATAAAGGTATCCTTCATCTATTTCAATATCCTTAATGGAAAATTATGTTTCACTACAGATTTTGTTTAATATACAATCCACATTATATATATTAAAGGACTATAATTATATCGATTTATAGATAATTATAGTAAACTCATTTTTCCCAAGATATAATTAAGTTATAATGATACATTTATGATAATTTATTGATATGTATTATATTTACCCATATAGATTATCTGTTCCCATCCTATCTAGTGTACCCTTTCCCTATGTTGGGAATAATGGTATTCAATAGGGTATTCTTATGTAAATTAAATTTTGAGATGAATAGTGGGAGATATTGAAGATCAATCATGAAAAAATATTTTTATGTATCTCGTATCAAAGTATTATAATCAATTGGGATATTAGTGATTGTTTTATATAGAAATATGTTAAAATTTTATTAAAATGGTGTAATATATCCATATAAAATAGAAGGGTTTAATCAAACAATGCATATATAGATTCGGTGTAGTGTAATCCAATCCATAATGAAAGCTTACTTGAGAAATTTGCTTCTATAAATATCCCGATTTAATTCGAATGAACTTCACATTTTAAGGGATAATATTTCACATAAATTTTGTTAAAACAATAGAAAATTTATCTTTCTTCCAAATTGATACTTCTTTAGTATACACATTTCATATTCCACTAATGTATTCATCATTATAATTCATTTCTTTAATATGTAGTATTATCAAGGTGTCTCTTTAAACTATTTAATAGTATTTTTTATAATAATATCATCTTTACATTATGTTTATACACATTAACAATATATTTATTCTATAAGTACAACAGAAACAACAAGAAATATCTTTTTTTCAAAACATCCATTTTAAATAAATACAACATACCAGAAATTGATATATATTTTATGGACTCTTTTTATCCTTAAACACTTATTGTTAATAAATCTATCTATAAACATTTGGGTGAAAAAAATATACTTTAAAAAAGACATCGTAAAACCATTATTGCTTGAAATATTCACGAGCCTCATGATATCCCAATGAAAAACATTGCATACACTAATTTGATTTGACATCAATATTCACATCTAAATGGGCCCCTAATGAAGATGATCCCATTCTCCAAACTCTAACCTCTCATTCTGAGTTCACATATGAGTGGAAAAACAATATACTGATATGCTAGGGAGACCTATGTTTCATTCATGGTATTTGATTATAATTAACCAGCCTACAACCTACAACATCTTGTAGAGACTCGGATGTTCCCAATTTAAATCTATATATATCAACTATACTCAAGTGGAATTTAGGAAACAGGTGTGTTGTACCCTTTTTATCACTCATAATTATTTGGTCAAAGAGTCATTTAGAACCACACTAACCTAATTCCCTAATTCTCATGGAATTATATAAAAAATTGATGTTATATCCTAATCACATCACATCCAATCCTTTCCCACACTCTCATGTAACTAGATGTTATTATATTATCTATTTTTCTCACAAGAATCTTGTTTCATGTGGTAATAAAATTTTTTATTTATTAACTAGAATGATATTCCTTTAGAATTTAAATAAGTTGTTTTTAGATCTTACCTAAAACCTGATCTACTTTATCCACACTATCAACATTAAATCTTATCTTATGTTGGGAATTTTGTGACAATAATTAAGAATCTATATAGAATATAAATTTTTTCCAGGAATAAACCCCCCTTTTAGGGTATTATATAAACTTTTTGACCTTTGAAAACAACTTATTATTGTGTATACACCCTATTGAAGAGGGTATATTATTTCACAAGCCTCACATGGACTATTTTTTTCATCCAAAATTGAATTATAGATATAATATTTTTGTTTTTTAATGTTTTATTTCTAAGACATGGAAAACACCTGAAATTCTGAAACAAGGTCTTTAATATTGTGAAACTCAAAATTTTTGTGAACGAAAGTCAGAGTACCATTAATCTAGAACCTACTGAATTAATAATACTTGTACCAAATATACTCATGGAATCCCTTGATACAAAATAATACACAATATTTCAAAAAAATTAGACGCAACTAACCAATGAATATCCCAAAAATGATCTCAAATATTTATACATTATCCATTATGAACCAAATACCCTAGGGATTCATACATGTATATATATTTTGATGAAGATATCTTGTGATTACATACAAGTGGTAATCTATATTTTACATGAGCTTTGTGAAACTCCAAAACCATAAAAACCATTAATGATTGTGGCATATGCTTTAGAAAACCCATCAATTTATAATACCTTCATTATTCATGAAAAACAAGACATTGATATCTAGGGACACTATTTAGGCTCATGGCCAATGTATCAAATATCTCCAATATTCATGAAAATTAAAAATGTAATAAAACCACTATATCCACCTTCCATTTTATGTTTGTTTTCCCCAAACATTGTTTCTTAAATTCTTAATGGTCAGAGGCCCTACATACACTCAATTTTAGGTTACTCATGGAATCTCAAATGCACAACCATTTATGGGGACACAAATTCCAAATACCTTTAAAATAATTACATACTGGGAAGTCTCCTTGTCATTTAATAGTAATCATATGAACTATTAATATAATAATATTATATGGTACCATAAATATATATCATCCATATATTTTTTCATTCATGTTGACCTTCACAATGGATGTTTAAGCCATGAACATTGAATTATCGATGGGGGCCACCAATAACACCATCGATAAATGTGTTTAGAATCCATGAATCCGTCTCTCCCCCTTATTCTAACTGTGAAAAAACTAATCATAATATATTAAACCCATAGATCATATCCAATTTAAAAGACATAAATCTTCTTAGTATAAAATCCTGGTCACATTATAGTAAACTACATGATATCATTCTTAAAAAAAGATTTTAAACTATAACATACCTTTTGTATTTAATGTCATGTTCACTGAGTGATAATCACAGGATGACCCATGTGTAGAGTAAAAGTTACCTCATATGAGGAGGATGATATAATACCCATTTTATTTGAGATTATTTAATGTGTAATCCCCACAACATTCCTTATTTTAACTGATTTCATGAAATTAGTGTGATTATAATATGATGTTAAATATCATGGTATATTCTCATCATGTGACCATAAAATATATAATCAAACACAATGGTTTTTTATTCCTACTATCAAGTTGGATAAGTAGTATTATTATTAAATCTTCAATCTAAATATCACCATGTTTCTATCTCCAACATTTTAGATACAAATCATTAAACAACAAAACATAATTTCCTAGTTTCATGATCGTAAAATTCATGACATCAACCACAACAAAAGACATTAAAGTGCATAAGAACCAACATTGGGAAAATAGGATAACCAGAGTAGAAAACATATGATACCCAATATGATGATCATTTGTTTCCTTATGTTATGAGCATGATATTATTTACATATATGATGAGTTTCATTAATTCAAAAGACACAAAATATCCCTTTTAGCCTCTCTTTTTCTATTATCATCACTACCACATGTCATTAAGCGATATTGAATAGTCCAACCACATGACCGTAAACTATGTGATTGAAATATGTGGGTTTTAATTATTTTTATCTAGTTATTTATATTTGAATCCTCTCAATGTTTCAGTCCTAACATCACAATATTTCAATATCTTCTATGTTGGTGGTATGTCTAAAGCTCGATCATCATCACAATGTACACGAAACCTCTCCCCAAAGAATGAAATGTCATACTAGACTTTATTCCCCCCAATATTCAATCTAGGACTAAAAATAATACTTGAAAAGAATATATAAAAATAATCACCACAATAATATTAAATGTTTATTTACCCATAAGTGATGTGCACATATGGGACCACCCATATTGGAATAAAATTATATTATGAACCATACTAGATGATCATATATTGGACCATCACCAGTAGACTCTAATCAAATAATTAAACACATAGAAAGTAAAATTTATCTCTACCAAATACGTGTCATTCATAAATGTGAAGAATCCACCATTGTATATAAATATGAGAGCATCCCAATTGGATATTGAACTTGTGACTGAATCAGAGTTGATGAACATATGAGGGTCCATCGTCACATGATTCTAAATTTTTAAACCATTTATATGGAATAAAGAATCTTGTTATATGTGAATAATAAAGGGTAACCTAGTTAACAATCCTCTTAATCATATTTGATGATAATATAATTCCAATAACCATTAATTAGTTTACGATCCTATAATTTCCCTTAAGATAAAATCTTGGGATATGTTTATCTATTGATTATAATAAGCCTGTAGAATAGGCATGAGATATATTTATTGGGTATTGATGTGATGATCCTACAATTCTAGTCTTAGTTGATGTGAAATTTATTCCCAATGTGATGAGTCTAGGAAGCCTTATTTGATGATAACAATTTTTCTAGTGTGATTAGCCTCATGTGATGAAATTGCGCCTCCTTGTGGTATAAGCAAATGAGATACTAGTTAAAGAGATTATATTACCTTATATACTGAGTATATGATACCTCATGGTGTTCAATGGATTCTATTAGTTTTTAGATCAAGACAACTTTTTCCATTGGCATTGGATGGCCTCATTATAGATGTGGTAGATATGTAATGGTTCTTGACATTCCCAATGGAGTTAATCATCTAAAACAACATGGTGGTGATATATCATTGATGAATTATTCATAATTAACCGATATCCACCTATCTATGGAGGTAGAAATAAAATTAAGAAGAAAAAAAATTAAATCAATATTAGAGAAAAAATGAAGAGAGGAACTCTATGTATGAATCCGTGGATAGAAGATATGAAATTACCTCATCCCATTCCATTAAATGAGCATACATCATCAACCTATATGGTTAAATACACCCCCTTATAAATTGTGAGAATAAAAAACACCACAGGATCATGAGAAATCCAATGGAACATATTTTATATGACATTGTTCCCAAATGGAGGTGATAGGAATATTCACACAGGAAAAAATATTATGAAAATGAACCATATGTCTAGAATAACAGGATTATATATCAATTAAAGATATCATAAATTTAAATTACATTTGGGATACATTATTTTCTAATGAAATAATATACATATATTATCCCCTTTATAACTGCCATTAAGTGAACCTCATGTTCGTAGAGGTAGAGTATATACCATGTATTCACTATAATTTTGTAGAGATATTTAATATATTTACATTTTTTTCAATTACCTCATTCATTGAATATTAGTAATCATAATTCAATGGTTATAAAATTCCCCCATGTATACCTCACTACCTTCTATGTTTCCTAAAACCCTAAATATTGGATAAAATGTGAGTTTCTTAATACACATACATACATAGACTTAAAAAAATTCACCAAACCATTATTAATTCATATCTTCATGTATGAATTATTGTCTCGAGAGAGTATATGGTGTTTCATTTTCCTCATATCATTTATTAATATAACAAATAAAATATTCGTGCTCACAATTATATCATTACATTATTGGAATTGAGTCTATGTTATTGATATAAAATTCCACAAGTTCATTTCATGAAGTGTATAAATGAGTCATTCCAAATGAGATTTTGAAATTAAATGACACCAGTATTATGTTACTATTAAACTGAAATAGTGGGAATAATTGATGTAGTTAAAATTTAAAAAGGATAAATCAGTATATGTAATGATAACTACCCTATCAGTATTTTTAAACAAACATATATTATACAATTATTATAATAATAGTAGAATATAAAGAGGGATAAGATGAATCTATAATTGCAATTTCATAGGTGAAACCATTTACAATTTTGGAAAATATTATTTTTCCCCACCATTGTACCTATATTATCAATCCATCATATAGTTACCTAGATAAATTTTATTCTTTATTATAGGATTTCAATATTTTTTTATATGAAACTATATATTTCTTTCTTGAGGTAATTTCTCCACATGGATTAAGCTCTAAGATGGTCAGATGAGATCCCCTTAAAAATACTTATAATGATAAATCTACTACTTCAACATGACCAATGCATCAAATTGAAAAATAAAAATTCCACAAGAGAAACAAAAAATATATTTCCCTAAAAAAGGTTAGTAATAAGGGTTGATTATAACCAGAACCTTGATTGATATAATAAAATAGATATAAAATTATTTCAATGATGTAACAGAAAACCTATTTACTATGTAATTCAAACCAGTGAGTGTTATTTCTACTACTCATGTTAATTTTGTTTAATAACATATTGACAATAAATATGAAATTAATGAGGCAACTGTAAAGAATGTTTTTGATATCGAGATAAATAAATAAGGGGTATAAAAAATATCAACAAAATACTCTAGAGTCAGTGTCACCACCTAAAATATATTTCTAGTTTCTTGGAATTCCATAAATAATGGAAAAGGCACAACAGTGGTGTTGGACCACATACAATATGATGTTTTAAAATAAGATTTTACTAGATAATAGGTCACTGAGTAAAAGGGAAAATTATGGAAAATCCCATAAAATACTAAAAAGTGTCTCGTAGAAAATATACTCATTGAACACAATTTCTAAGACAAATTTATCCCGCCTTTAGATGAACTTATTTATGAGGAATTAATAACTCTATTCATATAGGTTGAATCAGTTTTTCATGTTATCCTAAGACTGTATCTGCTCATCTGGTTAATTATTTCACTATTGGGGTACCATCCTTGAACCAAAATGTATATTTTCATATATTTTTATATTGAATCATATATTTAAATTTAAAAATGATTAATTATAATTTATTTATTATTTAATGAATAGTTAATATATATATATATATATTTATATATTTATGTATATATTTTTTAAATTACTAATTAAATATGTGTCTGTGAAATATTATTTTAAGGGTGATGGAATGCCATAAATACGTGGAAGAAAATATATGAAATTAAAAACATTATTTTATTAATTCATCATTAACATTACATATAAAGGATAAGTACACTCAAAAAAATTAATGGTAGTGTAATGGGATAATAATATAACTTATATCACACAATTGAAATTACTAATTTTGGTGTGTTGTGGCTTATAAGAATTATCATAGTAAAAAACAGTACATTAAAATGATAATATATCAATAAAAATATGAACATATATTTTATAGAGTTTATTAATTTAAAAAATTTAATTATTCATGTAAAATATTATAGTTTTCATGGAAGGTAAATGTATTATATGGTTTTTTGAATAATAAATAGTCCTTATGAATATTGATATGGCTACAAAATATAGTATTTTATAATATAGTAGGTTATATGATTAAACAAATGATATTTAATTTTATGTTTTGTTATTTGTTTTCATACTATTTAACTTATCAAACACCCAGAAAAATGAATAAAACATGATGCATGTGATTATTAAATAAAAAAGTGAAGATATATCCATGGAATGATCTATTAAAATCCAAGATCATGTTGTCCTATAATGTATTCTAGTTGATATAATGATTACAACATATCCACAAACTTGTGTTAAAATATATTAAAAGATTTTAATATGGTGACAAGTAGGAAGTATTTTTCTTGATCATTAAAGTAGGAGATGATATATTATCATTACCCTGAAAAGGTTTTTTTATTTTGGATAATTTTCTCCTAAAAAATTATACTTCCCCTAAATATATTTTGGATATAAAAAATTTTTACCTTTTTTACTTCCTCAATTAAAAATACAAGTTTAATGATTACTCGCAAATAAGGTGATCACACTTCTTCTTCACTTCTTCTTATTACTATTTATATTTTTTATATTCATTTTTTACAACATTCTTTAACAAAATACACATCTAATATTTATTCTCAATGTTTGTACAATAACCCAAATTACATAGTCTCACATAGAAACATTCCACTATATTATTCAAATTTTATTTTAAAAATTTTATTTTTTTTCATAACATCATTCAACTTCTTTTTAATTTATCCCAAATTTTTTTTCATCATTTTTATCATTGAATACTACTCAGTGACTATTAATTTTTTTAATTTTATATTTTATATTTGTATTAGAATAACAGAGGTCTTAAAATGTTTTATTTCATAAAAATCACTCAAAATATTGAGTTCCATACTCACCATAACATATCAAACATCATCATAGTGTGTTTTATGTAGTCTCTATTTAAATTACTAGGAATTGATCTAATATATTTTTCAATAACCCTTATACATTTACATGTTCTAATTTCACCATTTATACTTGGAATTACATCATACACCACTATTTGTTCCTTACGATAGAAAATCCAATTTCGAACTACTAATAACAACCCTGAATATCTATGATACTCCTCATACCATGGTAAAATACTCCTCTATATATCAATTTTTTTCTGAATGACCTCCATAGGTGAACTATTCCATGGTCATCCCTAATTTGTTTTCTCATATAATCACTTATTCATTTTTATTGGATATCTCACAATCCGTGATATATTTATCTTTCCATTGTTTAATCCAATGAATATAAATTTTCCTTAAAATAATTGATATGAGATCCACCATCAATTTTCCCTTCCTCTAAATTAATCCTATGTGAGTCAACACAGATTTGACTTCAACATGTATAGGCCTCACATTTTAATAAGTACAAATTTCCAAATAAGAATTATTGTTTCAATGATTTTCTTCCCTCTTTATTTAATATTGTGCCATTTTCACTACATCATGACATATTTGGGTTTTTTTCTCAGACTATATGTTACCAAGTCACTTATTTCCAATGAAATAATAATGAACAACACCATTTTATATCCTGACCAGAACAAAGTGATGTCTCATTCACTTTAAACATTTTCAAACTCATATTTTCAATTCAAAAATATATCTATTCTCTTTCACTAACTCAAAAACCGTGGAATGAACTTCATATAATATCAATCGCCATATAATGCATGATTTTGAACTTATGAGTTAAAAATAACAAATAACAGATGTTCCAAATCCACTTTTTCAATTAGCAAATTTATCCTCCCAATGAAAATCATCATAGTACTATAAAATTATTATCATCTTCTATTATTATAAACTTTCCACATGGATATAATAATCAACCAAATTTCATAAGATGTTGAGATCTCAACAAATTCTTTAATTAGCTCTGGATCCCAAAATTCATCTGTTTATAATTTTTATCAACAATTGACTGTAAATCAGTTGTCAAAGCTAAAAAAATTAATTAATTATAATTAAATAATAATAATAATCCTGTAAGTAAATAATGGTTTATGAAACATAAAATGAATAATAATTTGTTATTTCTATTAATGTGTTTTTTCTAAATATTCACATCCTTTAGAACCAACATTGAAAAACTTATTTTAAAATATCCTCTTCTACTTTTGTAAATTACTCTTTCAACATTTGTGTAGGAAATTTCATTTGTAAATTCTCAAAAAACATTACAGAAAGATTTATAATACACACAATTGGAACACACAGACATGAGAAAATCTAAATTTTCCCTTTGAAAAATTCCACATAAATTTATAATCCACTTAGATAAGACATCTATCCCACATATTTAATACTTATATCTAAATATTAAACAGATATGATACATTTCTCATATATGAAAATATGTTAAGGGATAACCGTAATGGGGTTTCTAATTTCTTTATCCATATTTGACGATAAATATATAATAAAATCTTAGACTATGGATAGAGTCCCCATTCCTTACCCATCAGTGAGTGAATGGTAAAATTTGTTCCTAAAACTATATAGCTTTTAATTCTACTCCTCGATTAATTGAAAACAAATTTTGATCATTTAAAAACTTATTCATCTCCAATTATAGGATATTGAACTCATATTCACTTAAACATTATATTTATAACAATTTCATTTTTTAAAAAAATTTAAAAAATATTCATCTATATTTCTATGATATCAGTTTTATGAGATCATTCAATCGTTAATATTTTTATAGGAATTTGTTTCCATCATTTCTAGATTTCATAGTTCAAAATAGCTTCTCATTTTCCTCATTATACTTCTAGAGAGTCATGTTATTATCTGTAGACATTATTACATTGTCCCATTTATTAAAAAATATAGGCTCAATTTCATTGATGTTATAAACTAGTTTAATCATGTTACACACATTATTGACATAACATTTTCAATCAAATATATTACACACAATATTCAATAAATCTAAATGTTTTCAAATCATCATAATAAATTGTTTTTTCTATAATTCTATATTTCATTGTTTGTTTTCAAGGTCGTTACCCCAATAAATTGTGGCCTTACATCAATATTCATGTACTAAAATGTAAATCCTATAAAAAATAAATATATCATAATAATCTCATAGAATCATATAAACCAATAATGACCATAAAAGTTCAATCTTTTTCCCAAACTACCAATCAATCTGATAATAATACTTCTTTAAAATTAATCACTTTTAGAGACTTAATAACTTCTATTTCATGAAATAAATCTATTGTATACAAAAATCATATCTGCCTATTTTTTAGAGAAAAAACTTATTTTTCATATTAACAAATAATATCTTATCCTTATTCAATGTAATACTTTTTAAAATAAAATATATTACTAAATTTATTTACATTTTTTGAATCACTTCACTTTTATCAATTTTTATTGGGATTAAAAATTATATTCTATTGCTCAATGGTATTTATGGTTAATTTTTTTATATATATTTTTGATAATAATTATGCCTATGTTGATCCGTATAATTATTATCTTCATCCATTTAATATACTAATATAATATTGGAATTTGAAAAAATATATCTTCAAATATTATTATTGTTTTATTTCCCTAGTGGTAATACATTATGAGATTCCTATTCTTTATCCTGTGACATCCCTTTAAATTTTAACACTTAAAATATTACCTTCTCTTTGGTGAATAGGTATCCCACTTCCTCAACACTATGCATAAAATAAAATTCATTTATTTATAATTCTATATTATCCAGTTCAATCATATTATAGGCCTTTACAATTCCCCATTTTTTCAATGAATACCTAGAAAACCATAAAGTCCAAAATACTTATTTTTTTCAAATAATTTCAGGTTTTCTATATTTAAACATTTATCTCATCTTTATAATACTAGTTATTTTTTCAACGATTCATCTATAATGCTTGACTCCATTGCCTTTGTTCATTAAATGAAATTATTATAACCTACAACACATGTGGAACAAGAAAAATATTTACCATCATGTTATGTTTCAAATTTGTTGGATAAATAAATCCTTATTTATATAATAACTATTCATTCATAAACTCATTGGTGTAACATTTAATCTTATTATGTTTTTTGAATTCAATGATTATGTTTCATGAGAGGAATACCATGAATATTCACTTCAGTATTATTTTAGTATTGTTAATGTTATTTGAAAATGTCTAATTCACCATCAAATGAATCATATTAACAGTATCCTTTAATGAAATTAACATTTTACCCTTTGATCCCCTTTGTACATGAGTGAAATGATCTTAAAATACTCCACATAAGCTTCTCTAACCAAATGTGAACCAATGTATCTATAATATGTAGTGTCATAAATATAATTTTTCATCTATTCTGTCAGTATGTTTTAAAAAATTTATAATTATTATCAAAACACTTATTTTATAATGTGTATTTATTTTGTACCTCATATGAATCCATGATGTTATATAGGATATTCAATGTATGTGATTCATGATCATGATCCTCGAGAGAAAACAAATTATTATCAAATATTAATGTTAAGATATAATGTTTCTTCCACACCATAATTTAATCTTTAAAAATCTCATTGAATCCTTTAATAGTTCTTAAATCCTCATTTAATTTTATGTAATTTTTGAAAGTATTTTCCTTCATGAATAAACCTAAATATTTATACATCAGTCTATATATATATATATATTAATTTTATCATTTTTAAATTGATATTTCATTTGTAGATATTTTGGATCTTTTCATTAATATATATGATAGTTAGGATACCCATAAAATTTACAGTCTCCTATATTGAATGTGAGGATAAGATGGAATTTCAAGCATGAGCACCAATCTCAAAAGGATTTTTAATATCCTATGTTAAAATATATACATCTAGAATAGATGATAAATAATCTGTAAAAATATATAAAACATCCATAAACATTAAAGGAAAATTGTCTAACATGTTCTATTTCTGAGAATTATAATCACTTATATAGATATTTGAAACAATATTACATTTCACTAGTTTGATATTATATGTAATAGTTATAAAAACAGAAATAAAATCCATTTTTTTAAACCACCATCAATAAATACAAATATATAGAACCTTTAATTATAAAAGGATATAATAAGGAAAATAAAAACTATGATCAATGCCACTTAAAGATGAAAACATCGGAGTTTTTTGTCCTTACAAAAAACTGGACTAATCTCAAAAGAATTGATATAGATGAAATGTACGGTGTTAGATCACATATGGTGGGTTCAAAAAAATGCAAAATATGCCAAATTACCTTATAGTATTCATTAAAAATCATTCTATATTATGTATTATAGTGATTAGTTTCAATTCTAAACTTCCAAGATCTCGAGAAAACAAAATAAACATATAACACATGATATTCAATGTTCATTACTAAAAATGAGTATACATGTAATCTTTACGATATATTAAAACCAGAGATTATATTTTATAGAATAATAACAATGATTATAAAACCATAATTGTATATTCTTGAACTTATTCTAAATTTAATTAATTTAAGTCCCTCTTAAATTAAAAAGATAGGATTATTTCCAAGATCTATATAGTGGTTAATGTTATATTTCTTTAACATAGTTTTTAATTTCACCTTTCCTATGTATTAATGTATCCAAAAAAAATTATACTTTTCTCTTACAACTTCATTATTTTGAAATGGAATGAGATTCCACCTTCGTAAAAATCTAAAATAAATCACTGAGTAAGGAATGTTCAACAATTCCATGATATGTTCAATGGTGTTTCAATTAATTCTATTTTAAAATGAATTATTATAATTATAAATAATATTTATACCATGGAATTTAATCCATTAAGAAATAAAGATTTATATATGAAATTTATTCTCAGATTATGATATCTTCCGAGAAATAGGACCCCCCATCTTGAGTCACATACAACATCCAAAAAGCGTCATTCCATAACACTTCCCCCAGTAAAAGACATCTAGATGTATGAAAATTATTGAAAATTGCCACTAAATATGGTCCATGGTGTGTCCATAAATTTTTTCATTACAATACTACATCTTTCAAATTTTCATTAGTTTTTTCTCTGTATATTAACTATTGATCATGCTCTATGTTAATCAATGTCAAATGAATTTCCTCTCAGTAAATCATACATAATCCATTATCATTTTTCACTTCATTTAAATTAAACCAATGGGAGAATCATATATAATCCATCATCATTAGGTTATTTATTAAAATTAAAAAAATATAAGACACCACAACAATGACTACAACTTATACAAGCCTTTCAACTTTTATGAAATAGAATGATCAATTTCCATAAATTTTAAAAAAACCATTTGTATTTTCCATATATTAAATATTATAGAATATAATTCACCATAAAATTACGTAGGTATTCTCCCTCTGAATTTAATATATAAAAATGTGAATTTTCAGGGTGAAAATGAAACTTCACTTCTTAGACCCATGACATCCCAGTATTTTGTTTCAACATAATGTCACAAATACTCTATCACTTGTCACATATTTAATCACACTCTTAATAATAAAAATTCTTTCCATGTTCATTATGTCTCCCAAAAATCATTCCATGATCATTCTATCAAATAAAATATCATATAATGGGTTATTTTGAACATTATTTGTGTCTTACAAAAAAACAGAATAACCACATTCACATAATCTCATGTATAATTCTAAGTCCCTTTGAAAAACATCACACAAAAATATGTAAATAATAATATGAACATGATATTTGATAATTCCGACTAATTTAAATAATTTTAATGATAGTCACAACATATCATGATCTAAGCATCTTCCATAATCATCTCTTATTCTCAAAAAAATAGATAAAATTTATGAAATAAGTATTTACCAAGAAAAATGAATGAAAACATAATTTTGACAATATTGAAACGTTATCCCATGTTATATTACTCATGTTTTGTAAGTGTATATATTTCCATTATTATAAAAAATATGATAAAAAATTATATATAATTACTATAATTTATGTGCTGGTATTACCTTTTGTAGAAACATATTGAATCATAACTAATGAAAAAAATATTTACTCTATATAACATTTTTCACTGTATTATATGATTTTTTTAAAAGTTAAAAAAAATTATATTATCAATTTTAATTTTTTGATATAACGTCCTAGGTTTTTCAATTTATGAATTTGGAATATCTCTAGGAATATTTAACTAGACAGGAATTAAGATGATGTTATATTTCCATGCCTAGATATCATAGAATGTAAATTTTAATTATACTAAAAATATTAATATCAGGCAAGGTATGTTTTCCTAAAAAAGTGGAATAATTAAGAAAAGGTGTATATGATCTAAAATAAAAGACCATCACAAAACATTGGATGTGTGGTTTACCCAAGTCACAACATAACCTGGGTCTACATTGATTTTTTTAATATCATTCTTGGGATAAACTAATAAAATAAGTTAATTTAATTGATTCATATTATTGCATTGATGTAGTGACCCATTTTCCTCTATAAATATATTACTATTAAGCGATCTCATGGTTAACCACAAAACATTATGGATCTAAAATATCATTGGAGGTGATCATTCTTTCAAGAAGATTTTAGATGGAGATTAGATTGAGCATTATAGCAGTATATTAGTTCATGGATATCAACAAAAATGATAAAATTGTTTAATTATTTAATATAAATCAATCCAAATTGAGGTAGGTATTTTTTTAGGTATATAACCATATTTCATATCCCATTATGAATTTGAATAAATCAGCTAATAGATTGATTAATGGATCAATAAAATTTTTGGTATGGTTTTATTTTTATGATTTGTGGGAAATAATTTTTTTTCCATTTTTGTGGATTTTTATTCATTCATCATTAGCATGATAATGGACTAAGGCTGAAAATGGACAATTGTCAGGGTTCATTCAGGGTGGTTATGGATTATGGATTTCTCCATTCATTAAAAATTTATTCATTGATTTCATTCACATTTTGGATGTGATTTGATAAATACTAGTGAATTTTTATTTAACATTTATTCATTAGAGAAACATATTACTAACAAGAGTTTGGGGTGGAGATATAATCGTTCTGTTGTGGTTCACAACTACAAAAATAGATTCATATAATGATAAATAATAAACGACAATGGTTTCATCTAGTGTAACCAATGAGGTGTCATGGAGAGAGTTTCCTGAGCACTAGATATGGCAGGATTCCAACAATCGATGGAAGGGAGGATCGTTCAACTTCAGATCCCTAACATATATCATGATTCGTGGAAGAATCTGTGACTATAGAGTCATTAGTGAATATAATTGAAAATTTATGTGGGTTAAAGGAAAAAATAGACATTAGAATTTTTATTCCTATCATAATATGTGTTTTTGTTCCTTCTATATAGTTCTATGATTTTATTGTAGAGATATGTAACATTTTGTGACATGTTTTAAAAGATATATAACACTTTTCCGACCAAATCGACATGTAGAGGGAGTACACACAAAGGACTCCATGTAATGTTACCCACCATGTAAGAAATTCCACATATTTTTAACACCATGGAAGATAGATAAACCTCTATAATAGGGTACATTCCATGGACTTTGGGTTGTGTTACATGACATGTGGGTTGTGCCACATTCCATTAACACCCTGGAAGGTATCTCAATATGTACATGGAGTAAACACCCAAAATGGTGTGTGGAACCACACTCCATGTGTGGCGGGATACAAACCATGTATTATGAATGTACATGTTTATAGGTGTGTTCTAGAATATAAATATACACATCATGTACCTTAGGGATATATTGTGTAATGAGGAAAAGTTCAGGTCATGGTAGTGCAAGATATGCGATGTGTCTAGATTTGTGAGATATTCTATGTACCCCACAGGACACGCTATGTATAAATTTGAGGATATGTTGGTTTCCTATTTCCCCTCAACACAGCTTCATTGTGTTATTATGAGTGATACCCTTGACATTTAGTGGTTTAGTTTGTTCTCTTCTTCCATTCCTATAAGGTTTGGTGAAATATTCAGTTCTCATCAAAGATGGTGTTTAACGACCCAATTTTTTGTTAATGAAATTTTCTATATATAATTAAATGTGTTATTATGTATAAGGATCATATAAAACATATAAAATTACTTTTTTTAGGTTTTTGGATTCAAAATACCGTAAAGAATTGTTACCGTGATAACATGATTAGTATAAATATATGGATTTATAAAATCCAATTTAATTAGAAAAAGGAAGTGATGGACTTATCTAGTAGAATTGCACTATACGAGGCCCATTTTTTAGAGCATGTAAATAAGGTGGAATCACTGGGATTCTATCATGACCAAGACCATGCTGATCTTCAAAATGTTATCTTCCAAGAGAACTGTCTACAAGAGAAGTGGAAGTTGATAGAGATTACCATTCGAGCGATGTTATCCGAGCCACCCCAAAAGTCTGTCACCACCACACATCTTACATTTCATTCCTATGAGGGAGTTATAAGTGGTTATGTAATAAGAACCTATCACTATAATTATGTGCATTACATTTGTATAGAGAATATACATTCATTTTATTATTAGAACATTGTATATAGTTTTTAAAGAACAAATCGTATTTTTTATTGTTAATTTTAAATTATGATATATATATTGATGAATTAATGTATTTTTTGGAGTTCAATAATATATCAATAAAATATTAATATTAAATTACTTTTTTTAAATATAAATGATTTTATAATTTTTATGAATACAATTGCAATTTTTGTTAAGGATTAAAAGCTGTTTTTGTCAAAACCCATGAATTATTGATAATTAAATATTTTTATTTCAAAAGAAAAAATTTGTATATTTGGAAAATTATTTTTATAAAATGGATATTACTATTGGAATTAGTACATCGCAATTTTCAAGTGGTGAAATTTTTCTATTTTTCTGTGGCAGTCGCATTTTTGGGTAAAATTAATATTCTTTTTAATAATATAATGTTTTCTATAACATCATAATGATCCAATAGTGTGGGAATGAAAGAATAAAAATGAGTTGTTCAGCCAATATATGTTGTACAATTAAAATAATGTGATTTTGAGTTAATAAGATTTATTTTTCAAATCCTTAGTGGACCATCCAATACTTATAAAACATTTTTTTTTTAAAAATGATTTCCTTGATAGTGTGACTCAACTCCAAACAAGAAAGCCTAATATTTTATAAGATTAATACATTGGCCTTATAAAATATATTTTTTACTCAAATTTGGAAAATTCCTTTGGAAAAAACCATGAGATGGTGTGTGGTTTTTATTAGTTTAATTTGTAGGGTCCAAAACATATATAATAAAGAATTTCTTCTCATTTCATATATAAACCCACCCAAGATCCAACTTCCTCTTCACTCAAAGCCTTTGTAGAATGACCAAACCCTAACATCCTCTCTCTATAATCCTCCTAAAGTTTCCTAAATACCCATGAAGCCTCTCTCAAGCCTCTCTCAATCCATTGGCATCACATTTCCAGGTAAGGTATTTCTTCTTTTCTCATTTTTGTCCAAATTTCATTATGTTAGTATTCCATATTGTTCTCAATTATAAATGTTCGGGTATGATCTTTAATCTACCCCATACATAACTCTTTAGGGTTGAATGATTATAGACCCATTTTTCTGTCATTAATTCCTCACATGTACACCAATTACCTTGCCTAAATTCCATATGAAATTACTCCCTCCTTATTTAGATATAAGAAATCATTCGGTTTTATGAATCCAAATTCCATTACTGATGTTGGGACGGATATCTATATAATCCCCATAATGTAAATATAATTTACTTATTATGGTACACTACTTTATTGTTAATCAACCATTTATATTAATTATTAAGTCACTCTATTATGCTGTTGAAATAACACCACAGTTTTCCAAGAAAAATTCATTCTGTAGTGAATACAATGCCCATTTCTCTGTCAAGGGTATTCACCTTTATGCACATTTATATATTAATTAAATAGTTTCATGTATGAATTTCACATTCCATTTTTTTATAAAAATTGATTATGTTTAATTAGAAAATGATGTCTGATCTATGTGGCACATTTATGCATGAAATGAAATTATTAATAAGGGTGAACCATAGCCGTCCAATGGATTTGGTAAATATTAGTATCATGATACGTCAAGTGCAATGAGGTTTTACTCTTATTAATTCATGTTCAATAAGTATTTAATCATGCTCCCTGTGCAATGAGCCCTGACTCATGCTAATATCATGGTAAATGTTGTTTCCACATTTCCATGTTATGATAACCATGTTATATCATGCCATTATGTTCATGATTCTCTTATACTCCATTTTTATGACTATTGAATTACATGTATTGTATTTTTCATGTTATTTCTCATTTACACCATTACAGGGATTTAAATATCACCCTATTTTACGAACATCCTTAGGTTATCCAATGAAATTCTATGTAATAGGGAATGTAGTTTTTATGTAAATTAATTTTTCAATAAAGATGTTGTGGTGTAGGTTTTAATTTGTTATGTAATGTTCCCAAGACCCAAATAAACTATACATATCAATCTTCTATGTCTTATTAAGTGAATATTTTATTCAATAATTCATGTTTATGTATGAAATAAAGAGCATGGTTGTTATAGTTGGTATTAGAGGATATGTTTAGTTAGTTTTGGGATTAGGATTAGAAAACCATAGTCAAAGCCTTAGGGATAAGTCTATGTATAATAAAAACATCCCTAAAGTTTGGTGAGTATTGAGTAAGTGGGTTATCAACAAATTATATACCTTTATAGACACGATTAGGTATAGGAAACTATAGAATAGATGTATCTAGGGGTAAAACACTAAAATAGTTCATTGAGCTAGAATCGAACAGGAACTGGTGGACAAAAATAGGCCATACTACACTTTTGGTTACGACACACTTGGGGGATATTCTTTGGTAAATTCATAAGATTTTTATGAACTGTTATTATATGAATTAAAATACCCAATAAATAAATGTTGGGAAGTAATTCATGGATAACATAGATTAAATCCTATAAATTCATAAGATATGGAGATAAATTTAATTAGTAAGTTATATATTTAATATAATTGTATTACACATTTTGTTTTAAAATATTTAGGACACTCATCTCTAGTTTTAATTTTATTCTTGGAAATGGACGATAATATATGGAATATGGCTAACAACTGAAGTGAAGGGCAATGTGACGAATTTCCCAGTGAGATTCCCAATAAAATAGAAGTTCAAGAAGGATATATCGTGATTATGCCAACACAACTATCAAAAATCACGATTAACAATTGGTAATTTTTTTAATTCTGAAGGACCTCAAGGAAGAGGAAGATGACATCTCATGAAATTCCATCTGATAATGTTGATAAGGAAAAGAGGACCCATTTTCAATTGTGAAACAAATGTCGGAAGAGGCACTAAGTGAAATTTCATAAAGTGACAAAGAGTTATTTTAAGACTGGAAAGAATTGGACAATGTATCCAATTTCCATTAAGTAATAGAGAATGATAATGATGGAAATAATGCTCCATCTATAGAAACTTACACATTTTTATGTCATAAATGTGGAGTGGTGAGGCATTATCAAAGATAATGCTCTATTGCACGTGCTGAGAAGCATGATGGGAATCAACCATATCCTAGATAAAGGGAGCACGATAAGTCCTATGATATGATGGAAAAAGATGAATGAATTACATGTAACCACAACATAAATGTTGTGTATGTTGTAATGTATTCCAATTCATGTCTTATTTGTAATTTTTATGTTTTCTAATAACATTGAGTCCCCATCAGAAATGATATTAAATCATTATGTATAAAACTTCTATATGATTTGTATCACATGTTGGAGTTTGTGGTAATGTTATTTTTAAAATTATATATGGCTCTCTTTGATGGAATTTTAGGAAACATGGAAAAATTCATTCCCTATGCCTCAAGGCAGTCCCACGCAAGATATGGTCTTAGCGAAAGTGATTTTTGTGTTAAAAATCAGGCAGCATTATCCTTTTGGGGAGAAGTGTGAAATATATAAAGATCACAAATGCCTCAAATATATATTCACGCCGAAAGAGTTGTATATGCACATAAAAAGATGGTTAGATAATATCAAAGACTATTACTACTCAATCAATTACCACCCTAGGAAAGAGAACAAGGTGGGAGATGCTCTATGTAGAAAGGGCCCAACAATTATATCATTGATGACAATAGAAAGGGATCCAATATTCTTAGAATTGATGAATATGGACACGTGAATCATAAATAAGGGAACATCATCCATCCTTAATCGATTTATTTCTCACCTATCTCTTTTTGAAAGGATAAATAATTCTGAAAATAATAATGGGGGAATTCAGAAGAAAGTCAAAAATATTGGAAAAGGTAAATCCTCATAGTTCAATTTTAATAAAGAAGGAATTAAGAAATTTTTGAAAAGTATATGTGTTCCATAATATTTGAATGTAAAGAAAGAAAATTTGGATGATTCACATAGTTCAAATTTATCAATTCGCCCCGAAAAACAAATCTGTATCGAGATATCTGAGAGAATTATTGGTGGGATAACATGTAGAAAGAGATTGGTGAGTATACATCAAAGTTCCTAGTCTATCAAAAAATTACAGATGAGAGATATAAGTATAAGGGGATGATTCAACCATTTCCAGTAACCGCATGAAAATTTGACAACACCATAATGGACTTTTTCACTGGACATCTGAAGACATCCAAAGGAAACAATGATATTTGGGTTATTTTGGATAGTATTACAAAGACTTCACACATCATTGAAATTCTCAAGGATTTACCATTGGAACTACTAGAATTAATATATATCATGAATTGGTAAGGTTTTATAGAGTACCACTATTGATTGTATCCGATCAAGATCCAAGATTAATGTAAACGCCCCGACCCCAGCTACCCAGAGTCGGTGCATTACTTCGTAACATTGGCATGATCACAAAAGATCAAGTCTCGAAAGACCGATTAGTTTAGTAGCCTTGGAAACACTAGATACATTCATAGGTCTTTCATTACATCAAAAAGTGAAAAACTACAATAACAAAGTCTCCATAGTCCACACTCATATCCTCTTCCGACTATCCCTGTAGGTCATTCATAAAATACTTCTTCACATCCTGGAAAATATTAAAACATTGAAAGGGGTGAGCTCAGATGCTCAGTAAGGATAACAATATTGCGGAAGCTTTCATAAATAAACATAAACATTTAAGGCAATGTATAACTAAGACAAAAGCCTTTTAAACTTGAACATCAACATAATATGGCAAAAGTAAAATGAGATAATGCCATTCACTTCTTCACATGGATATTCTACTGGTCGAATAATCACATGCAATAACAATAACCACTTTCATAATGATGGAATGCATAATGCCAGACTATCATAACCACATAGCCAAGGCCTCGTGCCAAGACTACAAATAAGATTTTGTCAAGGCCTTGTGCCAAGACACTAGTTTGTCTCATGAGACCTGCCGATGCATCGAGGAGCTATAGCGGGCTCCACCCGTCACTTATTAAGTCCAATGCATTCCTCATATGAATAGGTTTAAACATATCATAAACCCTAACATAATTGTATCACATAAAACATGCATAAAGGAAACATAACATTTCCACATTTCAATCACAAGATATCAATACAGCACATTGATATAATAAAAATTCTTTCAAAAACCATTTTCAATACCAAAATAAAAGAAAGTTAAAACTTTGTATTTATTTTTCTTTAAAAAAAAGATGGCTTATAGAGGAAGCCGAAACTCAAATAACGGTCACGACGGCGGAGTAGTCGTTGTCGCCGCATAAGTACGGAAAGAAAAACATTCCCTTTTTGTCGTTTAGTAAAATGCTTCGTATAAAAAAGATTCCTTTTGAATAAACATGAAAGTCAAAGGGGTTTATACACCGTATAAAAGAAAGTTGTGTATAAAGCCAAATATGCCTCAATGAAAGGAGATTGAGACAAAGTCCTTAAAAAGATCATTTTTAAAATAAAATAGATCTATTATGTGTATTCACTATAGGTACACATAAAGAAAGTAAAAATACAAAATAGGACATAATAATATCATGACATAATTTGAAAGTAGGAGATTAACCCAAAGAATGGAAGTTGGGTTAAGAAATTCCCTTACAAAGATAATTTTTAAAATAAAATAGATCTATTATGTGTATTCACTACAATTACACATAAATAATGTACAAATACAGGATATGACATAATAATATCATGACATAATTTGAAAGTAGGAGATTAACCCAAAGAATGGAAATTGGGTTAAGAAGTTCCCTTACCTCGTGTCTGACTTGACTCAACCGTTCTTTAACCTCCTGAATAATAAACTAGAGTTAATATATACCTTATTAAGAACCATTTTCAACTTCATTATCCTTATTATATCACTTATTACAATGATATGAACATTATGTAATTATTTAAGTTAATAATGTTCATTTTGTCGGTATTTGGTTCTTAAGTCAAAAATAGGCTTCTTACACTTACATGTTGTTAATTTGGTCAAAGGTTCATTATATCCAGAATGGTATTCATGATGTAGATATCATATATGTCATATATATCCAGTACATACATTCATTTATAATATTACATCACATTTAGAGGTAAGAAATGAAATGCACCGTTCATGGAGACGGTAAGCCGTACGTACGCATGAACGCTACTTCCATTTCTATTTCATATTTTCTGGAATGGAATCATAATGATATGAGAGTATATTATAATTCCAGTATAACAACATATATAATATCATTAACTTTATCCTTCACACATCCCACATATGGTATTAACGAATCAAATCACTTTCAGGGGGCGGTAGTCCGCGCTTCCTAAAATGAAGATATCGTGTTTTACCCATAATGGAAACCATAAAGGTATGCTCAAAATGAAAAAAAACAGAAGCTTAAGGAAAACATAAACATATTATATATATCATATATGAAAATAGTGTCATCAAAATGGCCACCATTATAGGTGTTAAAAGAATTTGAACAATCATCGTTTCGGGAGGCAGAATTTCGCCATCCACGGAAACCGTATGTTCTTTAACCATTAGATGTAGGTGTGTGTAAGTGTAGCTCGAATCCTTCTTATAACAACATCCTAGTATATTGAGGATACTGGTGTTGTTACAAAAGAAATAAATAAAAAGAATTTAGGGGGTTGGAGAAGAAAAATAAAACAAAGCAACATTATAAAAGACATTACCTCAAAATCGGGTAACTCTTTTTGATTTGAGCTAAAGGCTTCCTTGGGAAGAGTTCTGCCCAAAGTGAGGCTTCTAGGAGTAAGGGAGGGATGTTGGGAGAGTATTTGGACAGAGGTTGGCCGAGCCAAATGGCTTGATGGTGTGAATAAGGTGGGAGAGGTGGGGGCCTTTTATAAGTGGAGAGGAGGGGCACTTTTGGAAAGATTGAAATGTTACATTATTTACACAATGCTTTTCGGATTCTAAAGGTCCCACACTTATATAATTCGAGGATAAGGTGATAAGGTTTCGAAATCTCTTCATCCAATAGGCTTTGGACAAGTGTACGCCTTGGATTTTGCATTATCTTCTCATTTTATTTAAATCGTTAAATAATGAGGTCATCGCCACATCATAATGATGTCATAAATAATTTAATTTATTTAATGTCTAAAAATTATAAAAAATTACTATGATGTAGGAAATCTGTTTAGCTTTCTAATTAATATTTATAGTCAAAATTTGGACTTGTGTAACCCTACTTAAAAATTGTTTTAGTAAAACACTTTATGTTAGTGTCATTTTCACTTTAACATTAAATAAAAAGTAATTTATGTTATTTCCCTACAAAAGTGGATCCATGGGGTCCCCAAGTTAGGCCATGGCTTGTCTTGGTCGGCCATGACACAACCAATGAGGTTGGGACATGTGTCTAGGTCATTTAATATTATTAAAGTATTATTTATACCTTAAACTACATTAATTACCTCTAATCGCGATTAAGAACTTAAAAGTTACTATTCACCAAAAAATTATTTTAATCTCATTGAACCACATTTTACTTCTTAATGACAACCATGTATGTCGGATTTTTGAAAATCAAATCACAGAAGTGGTAATATTTCATTTAAACGAAAAATCAGTTATTTAACAACCACTTAGTGGTTTCACTATTCATCAAAAATTGAAGTTTTTCAGAATAAGGCCAAAATTTCACCCTAAGCTATAATTGATATTCCGAATTCAAAAATGATGTCTATTTTACAAAATTCCAAACATATAAGTTGCATTAATTAATTTTATAATTAATTCACGCTGTTACGACAAATAGCGTGTTTTCAAGAAACAATTTATATCAAAAGATTGGCAATTGTTTATGTCCAAATTCAATGTTAAATTAATTCTAATGACCACCATTGGATAAAATGGTAAAAATATATTCTAATTATACATTAAATCCACTCAATAGTATAACTTATCACTATAAATTATTTTGATTAAAAAAGTTGTTTTAAGTATTTTTCACTATTCATAAAAATTTTGAAGTTCTCAGAAAATTACAAAAAATTCAACATAGGCTAATTTCAATATTAGGAATACAAAAATGAACTCCATTTTGAAATATAAAATTTCTATAATTTTAAAAAGTGGTTATTACTATTCATAACGGCTACTTTGATTTGTCGCGATGTTTTAGAACTCGAAGTTGCGTACAATGCAAGCTATTGTATTATTGAATGAGAAGCGTATCGTGGAAGCTCGGGGTGTTACATTCTCCCCTCCTTCAATAAATTGCGTCCTCGCAATTTGAAATTTTTCTTGGAAAATAAAAGGTTGAAAAGAGAAAATACCTTTGAGGAAAACCCACATCGAAAATAAGGTTAATAAATATATAACATTAAAAGAAAGCAGGATAAGTACAAAGGTCACCCGATATAGCCCATTATAGGATTCTATGAAAATATGGATATGGAGGAGAAACAAACCATCAAGGTCTGATGGGGAGTTATAGAAAACAGGATTAGGAGAAAGTTTAACCACAAGAAAATCACAAACTTGTGATTGGTTAAACGGTCATTGAATCCCTAGTTGGAAAAGTTAACCGACAAGATTTTTTTTTTAAGTTACCTTTTATAATGTTGAGGATTTTATTTAGGAGATTTACTAAGAACGTAAGGGAATATACATACTTGTTATGTATACTTTCATTCATTAATGAATTTTTACCACAAACCCATCTTTTACTCCAAATGGTAACAGAACTCTAAAATATTCTATTTATCCTAATTGTATAAGGTACCAAAGGTTAACACATACCATTTAGATTAGTAAAATTATTTTGTAATAACCAGGGACTTTCTGTAGGCTAGTGGTAGGAAATAAAGGCCTGTCGCACTTTGATTGTGGGTTCGATTCCTACAGCTTTGTCTGACGCGACGGTTTATGCCCCACCCTGCAGGTTGTCCTTTTCCTAAAACTATAGTATTATAATACTCCAAAAATAATCTTCATAAATTTTTTTTAACCTTAAACCATACTATCCAAAAATCAACTTAATCCATTCCAACCTTAATAGTTATCCAAAATACCTCCGTCCAGACTTTCTCTAAAAGGTCTCTAAATTCCAAAATCAATTTATCAGATTCCCAAAACAAAGAAAAGTTTCTCTTATTGTCACATACTAAAAATATGATTACCTTAATCATATTAAAACCTTACTGAAATCAAAAAGTACTGCAGTACAATCCTTATATAGATCACATTATTCTAATAACCAGAATATAATCCATGAGTCCAAAAGCACTAATACATTAGTTATTCTGCTTCAACTGTAGTAATAGCATAAGATTGTCCTTGATCCCTTGGCCTTTTCTGAGGTAAGTTTCCTTGACGCTTAGGACATTCATTTGCATAATGACCCATTTCTCTACAATTGTAGCATTCAACTTTGACAGCCTCTTTCCTTCCCTTGCAATCACGTGCCTGGTGACCCTTTTCTCCACATTTATAACAAACTCCCATTCCTTTTAGGCAAGTACCAGGGTGATTCTTCCCACAATTATTACATAATGGAAAATCCTTCTTTCCCTTTTTCCCTTTATCTGTCTCTTGTTCCACCGTTCTCTTCTTCTCTTGCTTTACTTTGTTGTCATAAGACTTAGAGAATTCCTTTTCTGTCTTGATAGCACACGAGACAATATCTTCGTATGATGAAAAGGATTGTGATACCAAAGCTCGACGGAGAAATGGTTTTAACCCATCAAAGAAACGATCAATCTTACTTCTTGGGTTACGTATATAATCTGCAGCATGCCTCGCTAACCTTGTAAAGTTAGCCTCATACTTTGCGACATTCTCATCCTCCTTCTGCCTCAGACTCAGAAATTGCCTTTCCATATCTGCTCGATGGTCACGAGGAAAGTATTTTTCTAAGAAAAGATCTTTGAACTCCCTCCATTCCATATTCGATACGTCATCATCTTCCTTTGTGTTTTGAATCAGCGACCACCACTGATCGGCATCTCCAGTGAGGCGGTAAACTGCCATGACAACCTTCTCCCTTTCACTACTCCCCAAGGCATGGAATATTTTCTCTAAGGAATTTATCCATTGCTCAGCTAATATAGGATTTGTACTCCCATTGAAGGTTGGTGGTTGTTGCCTCATGAAACGGTCTAGCATTGATCCTCCACGTTGCGGATCAGGGTGCTCCATACGAGTAAGGTTGTTATTCATAACCTGCGTGAG
The DNA here is from genome assembly GCA_963277665.1 of Viscum album. Classification (NCBI taxonomy): domain Eukaryota; kingdom Viridiplantae; phylum Streptophyta; class Magnoliopsida; order Santalales; family Viscaceae; genus Viscum; species Viscum album. The sequence goes on along the minus strand of OY728155.1, from coordinate 943,452,576 downwards.
TTGTCCCAGTATGGTAATAAGTTGATCAGCACCAGTTGTATCTTCAGGTCCACAATAATTATCTTGAGCAGGAGGGCAATCCCTACACGGAGTTCGTGCATTGATACAGTTTCCATTCCTTCTACTAGGCGCCATTTCTAAACAATGGCATAAACTAGATTAGTTTATGAATCAAAATACATAATTCCATACTTGTAAAATACTTAACATAAATTGAACTATTTATGGATATAATCCATAATCATAAAAAGGTTTTATTTGAGGATGTATATACTCATAACCGTTCATAGTGGTTTGTAAATAAAATGAGAATTCTCCTAAGCATATCCCCCGGGAGTGTCGTAACCAAGAGTGCAGCAAGGCCCGTTGTCGTGCACCAGTTCCCGTTCGAGTCTAGCTCAAAGCAGTGTTTTCGGGTTTTACCCCTAGGTACATCTGTGCCAGAGCCGCCTCTACCTGCTCGTATCCAGACATGGATGTATTGCTCGGAAAACTCACAAAATCTCTACAATACCAAAATTCTAGGAAGTTCTTCTATACTAATCCTCAAAGTCTATCTTTGGGCTATGTGCTCTAATCAGAGTTTATCTAAATCTAGCTTCCAAGGTTAGTACTAAACTGCCTCTGATACCAACTGTAAACGCCCCGACCCCAGCTACCCAGAGTCGGTGCATTACTTCGTAACATTGGCATGATCACAAAAGATCAAGTCTCGAAAGACCGATTAGTTTAGTAGCCTTGGAAACACTAGATACATTCATAAGTCTTTCATTACATCAAAAAGTGAAAAACTACAATAACAAAGTCTCCATAGTCCACACTCATATCCTCTTCCGACTATCCCTGTAGGTCATTCATAAAATACTTCTTCACATCCTGGAAAATATTAAAACATTTAAAGGGGTGAGCTCAGATGCTCAGTAAGGATAACAATATTGCGGAAGCTTTCATAAATAAACATAAACATTTAAGGCAATGTATAACTAAGACAAAAGCCTTTTAAACTTGAACATCAACATAATATGGCAAAAGTAAAATGAGATAATTCCATTCACTTCTTCACATGGATATTCTACTGGTCGAATAATCACATGCAATAACAATAACCACTTTCATAATGATGGAATGCATAATGCCAGACTATCATAACCACATAGCCAAGGCCTCGTGCCAAGACTACAAATAAGATTTTGTCAAGGCCTTGTGCCAAGACACTAGTTTGTCTCATGAGACCTGCCGATGCATCGAGGAGCTATAGCGGGCTCCACCCGTCACTTATTAAGTCCAATGCATTCCTCATATGAATAGGTTTAAACATATCATAAACCCTAACATAATTGTATCACATAAAACATGCATAAAGGAAACATAACATTTCCACATTTCAATCACAAGATATCAATACAGCACATTGATATAATAAAAATTCTTTCAAAAACCATTTTCAATACCAAAATAAAAGAAAGTTAAAACTTTGTATTTATTTTTCTTTAAAAAAAAGATGGCTTATAGAGGAAGCCGAAACTCAAATAACGGTCACGACGGCGGAGTAGTCGTTGTCGCCGCATAAGTACGGAAAGAAAAACATTCCCTTTTTGTCGTTTAGTAAAATGCTTCGTATAAAAAAGATTCCTTTTGAATAAACATGAAAGTCAAAGGGGTTTATACACCGTATAAAAGAAAGTTGTGTATAAAGCCAAATATGCCTCAATGAAAGGAGATTGAGACAAAGTCCTTAAAAAGATCATTTTTAAAATAAAATAGATCTATTATGTGTATTCACTATAGGTACACATAAAGAAAGTAAAAATACAAAATAGGACATAATAATATCATGACATAATTTGAAAGTAGGAGATTAACCCAAAGAATGGAAGTTGGGTTAAGAAATTCCCTTACAAAGATAATTTTTAAAATAAAATAGATCTATTATGTGTATTCACTACAATTACACATAAATAATGTACAAATACAGGATATGACATAATAATATCATGACATAATTTGAAAGTAGGAGATTAACCCAAAGAATGGAAATTGGGTTAAGAAGTTCCCTTACCTCGTGTCTGACTTGACTCAACCGTTCTTTAACCTCCTGAATAATAAACTAGAGTTAATATATACCTTATTAAGAACCATTTTCAACTTCATTATCCTTATTATATCACTTATTACAATGATATGAACATTATGTAATTATTTAAGTTAATAATGTTCATTTTGTCGGTATTTGGTTCTTAAGTCAAAAATAGGCTTCTTACACTTACATGTTGTTAATTTGGTCAAAGGTTCATTATATCCAGAATGGTATTCATGATGTAGATATCATATATGTCATATATATCCAGTACATACATTCATTTATAATATTACATCACATTTAGAGGTAATAAATGAAATGCACCGTTCATGGAGACGGTAAGCCGTACGTACGCATGAACGCTACTTCCATTTCTATTTCATATTTTCTGGAATGGAATCATAATGATATGAGAGTATATTATAATTCCAGTATAACAACATATATAATATCATTAACTTTATCCTTCACACATCCCACATATGGTATTAACGAATCAAATCACTTTCAGGGGGCGGTAGTCCGCGCTTCCTAAAATGAAGATATCGTGTTTTACCCATAATGGAAACCATAAAGGTATGCCCAAAATGAAAAAAAACAGAAGCTTAAGGAAAATATAAACATATTATATATATCATATATGAAAATAGTGTCATCAAAATGGCCACCATTATAGGTGTTAAAAGAATTTGAACAATCATCGTTTCGGGAGGCAGAATTTCGCCATCCACGGAAACCGTATGTTCTTTAACCATTAGATGTAGGTGTGTGTAAGTGTAGCTCGAATCCTTCTTATAACAACATCCTAGTATATTTAGGATACTGGTGTTGTTACAAAAGAAATAAATAAAAAGAATTTAGGGGGTTGGAGAAGAAAAATAAAACAAAGCAACATTATAAAAGACATTACCTCAAAATCGGGTAACTCTTTTTGATTTGAGCTAAAGGCTTCCTTGGGAAGAGTTCTGCCCAAAGTGAGGCTTCTAGGAGTAAGGGAGGGATGTTGGGAGAGTATTTGGACAGAGGTTGGCCGAGCCAAATGGCTTGATGGTGTGAATAAGGTGGGAGAGGTGGGGGCCTTTTATAAGTGGAGAGGAGGGGCACTTTTGGAAAGATTGAAATGTTACATTATTTACACAATGCTTTTCGGATTCTAAAGGTCCCACACTTATATAATTCGAGGATAAGGTGATAAGGTTTCGAAATCTCTTCATCCAATAGGCTTTGGACAAGTGTAAGCCTTGGATTTTGCATTATCTTCTCATTTTATTTAAATCGTTAAATAATGAGGTCATCGCCACATCATAATGATGTCATAAATAATTTAATTTATTTAATGTCTAAAAATTATAAAAAAATTACTATGATGTAGGAAATCTTTTTAGCTTTCTAATTAATATTTATAGTCAAAATTTGGACTTGTGTAACCCTACTTAAAAATTGTTTTAGTAAAACACTTTATGTTAGTGTCATTTTCACTTTAACATTAAATAAAAAGTAATTTATGTTATTTCCCTACAAAAGTGGATCCATGGGGTCCCCAAGTTAGGCCATGGCTTGTCTTGGTCGGCCATGACACAACCAATGAGGTTGGGACATGTGTCTAGGTCATTTAATATTATTAAAGTATTATTTATACCTTAAACTACATTAATTACCTCTAATCGCGATTAAGATCTTAAAAGTTACTATTCACCAAAAAATTATTTTAATCTCATTGAACCACATTTTACTTCTTAATGACAACCATGTATGTCGGATTTTTGAAAATCAAATCACAGAAGTGGTAATATTTCATTTAAACGAAAAATCAGTTATTTAACAACCACTTAGTGGTTTCACTATTCATCAAAAATTGAAGTTTTTCAGAATAAGGCCAAAATTTCACCCTAAGCTATAATTGATATTCCGAATTCAAAAATGATGTCTATTTTACAAAATTCCAAACATATAAGTTGCATTAATTAATTTTATAATTAATTCCCGCTGTTACGACAAATAGCGTGTTTTCAAGAAACAATTTATATCAAAAGATTGGCAATTGTTTATGTCCAAATTCAATGTTAAATTAATTCTAATGACCACCATTGGATAAAATGGTAAAAATATATTCTAATTATACATTAAATCCACTCAATAGTATAACTTATCACTATAAATTATTTTGATTAAAAAAGTTGTTTTAAGTATTTTTCACTATTCATAAAAATTTTGAAGTTCTCAGAAAATTACAAAAAATTCAACATAGGCTAATTTCAATATTAGGAATACAAAAATGAACTCCATTTTGAAATATAAAATTTCTATAATTTTAAAAAGTGGTTATTACTATTCATAACGGCTACTTTGATTTGTCGCGATGTTTTAGAACTCGAAGTTGCGTACAATGCAAGCTATTGTATTATTGAATGAGAAGCGTATCGTGGAAGCTCGGGGTGTTACAATTAACCTCTTTGTTTTGGAAGAGTCTTCAACATGATCTGAAGAATGAGATCAACATTATTACAACTTATCATCTTCAAATTGATGGCAAATCTGAACGGACTATCCAAACTTGTTAGGACATGTTGAGAGGATTCTCAATGGAATTCAAAGGAGTATGTGATCAGTATCTTTCTCTAGTTGAGTTCTTTTGCAATTTGTTTTCACACTAGAATCCAAATGGATCCTTTTTAAGCCTTGTTTGTGATGAGGTTCATAACACTAACATGTTGGGATGTAGTTGGGGAGGGAAATATCATAGGTCCACAAATGGTAGATGAAATGGTGGAGATGGTTAAGACCATATAGTATCACATTAATGATTCTCAGAGTCGACAAATGATCTATGATGATAATTGTCGACATGACCTAGAGATTGATATTGGAGACCTAGTATTCCTCAACATATCACATTGGATGTGTTTTATGTTATTTGAAAATAATGGAAAGCTTAGTCTATAGTACATCAGTCCTTTTGAAATTCCTGATCACATTGGAGCAGTGGCCTATTGACTTGAACTCCATCCGAACCTATATCAAGTACACGATTTACTCCATGTATCACACTTCAAGAAGTACATACGTTACCCATCACATGTACTGAATCCCGGGGTGGTACCATTGTGGAATGACCTATAATAAGATGATTAGACGGTGAATATTATAGATCTTAGGGAAAATTCTCTACGAAATAATACAATTCCCCTAATCAAGGTGTTGTGGAAAACCCACAAGTTTTAAGAAGAAACAAGGGAATTGTAGGAAGTGATGAAGCAGAGTTACAAGAATCTGTTTTAGTGTGGGAAAAAGAAAATTTGAGGCAGAAATTTCTTAAGGTGAAAATAGTAACGACCCAAAATTATATTAATGAAAATTCCTAATGATTTACATAAATTTCTTATTATGTAGAATAATTATATAAAACATTTGAAATTTCTTGGTTATATGTTTTTGGATTTCAAAATACAGTTAAGAATTATTACTGTGATCACATGATTAGTATCAAAATAGGGCTCTAACAAGTCCAATTTACTTAGAAAAAGAATGTGATGGCCTCATTCAATAGAATTTCACCATACGATGCCCATTTTTTAGAGCTCAAAAAGGAGGTGGAGTGAATGTTATTTTCTCTTGACCAATCCCATATCAAGCTTCAACACATTAATCTCAAATAGAACCCTCTATAGGATAAGAGAACGTTGATAGATATTATTACATGAACGATGTTATATGTGCTACCCCAAGAGTCTGTCACCATCACAGACCTTACCCTTCATTCTTATGAAGGTGTTATAAGGATTTATGTAACTAGACCCTAGTACTATGATTATGTTCATTACATTTTAAAATATAATATTCATTCATTTTCATAATGTTAAATTGTAAATAGTTTTTAAAGAACAAATAGTATTTTATAGTTAATATTCAATTAAGAAATGTATTTTTATGAATTAATAGATTTTTTTAATTAAATAATATTTTAATATAATAATATTAATAAATTACTTATTATTAAATAAAAACAGTTGTATAATTTTTATTAATACAATTCTAATTCTTATTGTGGTTTAAAAGAAATTTTTGTCAAAACCAATGAATTTTTGATAAATATCAATTTTTATATTAAAAGTGAAAATTTATTTATTTAGAAAATTTTGTAGATAAAATCAATAATATTTTTGGAATTATGACGTTGAAATTATCCCATGGTGAATTTTTCATAATTTTCTCAGACAGTTGAATTTTTGGGTAAAAATTAAAACAATTTAATTATATAATGTGTTTTATGACATCATTATGATTCAATGAAGAAGTAATAAAATACTACAAATTATAGTTTTTACCAATATATATTTTACCATTTAAATAATTATATTTTAGGTTGGATTGATTTATTTTACAAAGCATAATTGGATCCTCCATAACATAGAAAACATTTTATTTTTTTAAATGGTTTCTTTGAGAGTGTGACTCACCTCTACATAAAAAATCCTAATATGTTAAGTGGTTCAGACATTGGCCTTATAAAATAATTTTTTCCATTCCCCTTTCGAGAAAATATGGACAAAAACCAAGGGATGGTTTGTGGTTTGGATTAGATTTATGTGTAGGGTCCAAAACCTAAATTATTAAAAATTAAATCTCTTTTCTAATATAAACCCACCAAGCTCTCACTTCCTATTCACTCAACGCATTTTGGATAACAATTCAAGTAAGGGATTTCATCCATTCATTTTTTTCCAAATTTCATTATATTATTATAACATTTTTCTCTCAATTAGAAATGTTGGGGTATGATTTTTCTCCTCCCCCATACATTCATCATTATGTTTGATGGATGAGAGACCACTTTCTCTCTCATTATTGACTCCCATGTACACCAATTACCATGGAAAAATTTCCTATGTAATTTCTACCACCTCATTTAAATTCAAGAAATTTTTTTATTATGAATCCAAATTTCATTGCATATGTTTTGACATGTATCTATATGACCCCCTTACTATCCATTTCATATAAATATTATGAGACACCCCCTTATATCTCATCAACCATTTTTATGAATTCTAATGTCACGTCATTATTCTACTGAAATTGCAGCACAATTTTCCAATCCAATGTCATTGTGTAGTGAATATCATGATCATTTCTCTATTAAGGGTATCCAAATTTATGTACATATACATATTGATTATATAGTTTCGTGTATGAAGTACACATTCCATATCTAGGAATTAATGATAATGTTTAATAAATCCATATTGTATGATCTATGTTTCACATTTAGGAATGAAATGAAATGATTAAGAAGGGTGAACACTGATAGCGCTAAAATGCATTGGGTAAAGATTAGTATCATGATACGTCTAGTCCAATGAGGGTTTTCTCATGTTATGTCAGGTGCAATGAGTGTTTACTAATGATCCATGTACAATGAGCCTTGGCTCATGAAAATATCAGTTTAAATTTCGTTACAACATTTCCAGGTTATGATAACCATGTTATATCATTCCTTTAATGTTCATGTTTCTCTTATGCTCAATTTCTATTACTATATCCCAACATGTTCTATATTCTTGATGTTATATCTTCTTTACTCCCTTACTGGGCTTTATATCTCAGGATTTTCTTATGCTTTTCCTAATGTTATCCCATCAAATTCTATGTATGATGGAATGTAGTGGTAATGAAAAAAAACGTTTTCATTAAAGTTTTTGTGTTTCTAGTCCCCAAATATGTTGTGTTTCCTTTTATGTAATGTTTATAATCCCAAAAGACACCATACCTCTCAATCTTTTATGTTGTACAAAGTGAAGAATTTATGTAATAATTCATGATTATTTGTGTAATAAAGACTAGGGTTGTTATAGGGTGAACCATCTAAATCTTCTTTCTAATCAAAATAGTATGGGTGAGTTCTCTTCTTAAAGAGTTAGTTTTATCAATCATCTTTAACTATACCCATCAACCACAAAGAGATTTTATTTCACCTCGTGGCCCATATGAATCCTTATTTCCTTCATGTTTCCCTTTTCAAGGATTCATGGATTTGTTATGACCATTACATCAAAATAATTGATCCCATATCTAGTGGAATGTTTCTAGTAGTTTCTAGTTTTCCCTAGTTATCCCTACTCCTTAACCACCTATATATGTATAAATATTTGATCATCATTATGATGTTCAGTCCAGTTTACTGTGCTTCATGGATAAACCCTCTCTATAATATTCACAGCTATTCGTGGCTAGACATGATGAGGATGGCTTATTCAATGACGTCATTAGTGGTAATATATCTCAATGAGAAGTTCCTCCCAGAAAATCATGACCACTAGGATTAGTGACCACAATGGTAGTTTATCTTGTGGTGTATTTTCTCACATAAAAGTGTTGTATGGAACCTTGAAGAATATATTCTATGATGGAAATGTGTTTGTGACCATACCATGAAAAATTTTGTCTACTTTGAGTACATAATGAAGTTTTACTGCTTGTCTCATATTATAATGTACATATCATTTGATGATCTGACTATTCTAGATGCATTATTCTTAGTGATATTGTTGGTTTCTTGTGGGTATTGTTATACACAACCATGGTTGGGATATACAAGAACATATTGTATCTTAGGCAGATGAAATATCAATTACATAGTCCATAGGGAACATAGAAAATATTATTCTTATTAGTGGATACAGTGATTTTAGTGTATAACCATGCTTCATTTGATAGTAATCCCCTCATTCTGATTATGTCAAACATTATTTCTAGTTTTCTATAGGATTTTATCTGGGCTCTTTTTTGTGATTTTCATTAAAATTTGTTATGGAATGATAGTGGGATACAATATGTATCAATGAATTGATTCTAGTTTATTTACATTTCAATATTTTATTGGATTGGATATTTTTGAGTTTCTATAGTAACATTTATCAAATGCCTCACATGTGTTTGATATTCATTCCCAGCACCAGTCTCCATCTCATGGCCTATTGCATGCTGGATTGGGTTGATTTTTTATCAAGTCATGGTAGGATGTGTCATGATATAATGTTTTCATCGGAAGGCTACCTAGCATAAAGTGTTATGAAATTTCCAATGTTTATTACCATATAATAGTGTTTATTTTGTCTTGTTGTGATGTTTTGATTAAGAATAAGAGAAGTATTGTTGATGTATATTTATTTCATATCAATGGAAGGGTGTGTAATATTGGTGTGAAAGATAAGATATATATTCACCAATACTATAATAACCTTCATGTTAACTCAGTATATGTAGGATTGTCTTTGAGGGAAAATATATTTACATCAATCATATATGAATGTGTTTTGGTATCCATTACATTCCAGAGTATGCTCCCCAAATATTATCTTTGGATTTTTTTCATATTTATAATATAAAAGATGACAATGCGATGATAGTCATGCATGATTATGAGATTTTTTCAAGATACATACTGGTTGATCAATGAGTCTTGAGGTTAGGGACATACCTATGATGTATTTTCACTAGGTGGGAACAGAGTAGTGAATCTACCTATTGAGAAGATCATATAACCTTATGTGTGTTATTCATATGATCATCCTCTTGTTTATTAGTTGATAGATTCTACAGGATATGTAAATTGTATTTGCATGATTGTTGTGTTACTTGAGTTCTAGCGATATAGAACAATCAAGTTTTGAGGTGACCCAAACACTCTAGAAGTGTATAATTTACGTGAGGGGATGGTTCAGGTTTCTAAATTAGGTGGAACCACAACCATTTATATTGTTGTCCTTGTAACCCAATTTATTCATGCAGAAACATTTGGATCTGATGGTACCAACTGATGAAACACATATGGTAAGTGTTTATATAATGTTCCCAATTTAGATTTCTCCCATGTCATATTGTTTGATACAAACCCTTCTCTTGTGATGGAGGACTATCATTAGCATTTAGCGTGATTTTTTTGGTTAGTTAGTTCTCCCCTTGATGATTGTTCTTCTAGTGATACATCTTCAGGGTGATACAGGGTAGCGGTAGAGCCCTATCATTATCATGAGTTTCTCTACCTTCTGTGGTTGAGGTTTTTTGATGTATTTAGGTACCAAAAATATCCATGGTTATGGAAAAAAATGTAGGAAAAGGAAAGGATGAGGTCCAAATGGTAGGAGTTCATAAAGACATCATGTTTAGTTTGAGGCAATACGTGTCTGATCACTTCCCTAATTTACATTTTTACATGGAGTTCAAAGACACATTCCCTATGTGTACCCCATTTTCGATACCAAGTGACACTAGTGGGTTTTTCTTCTTAGCCCTTGAACTGTGGGGTGCTATAAAAAGGATCAGTGATTACATGATTCTGTTGATAGTGTGACTTGACATTGTGAGAAGAGAGAGATCCTTGAATGGAATACCTTCTTAGTGGTCATGACATCCTATGATGATATCATTAGTATGGTCTTGCTTCTTAACATCCTACCTTTTTTGGATTTTTCTTATTAGTGTTTAATCTCTTGTATTTTTTTAGCATATATTTTCCCTCCATTTATAAGTATTGATCCAAGGTAGATCATGAAGTGGTCTTGTGAAATACATTTTGATATATATTCCATCAGTTTTCTAGTGATACCCTTGAAGTAAGGGATTCTAATAGATCATCTTTCCCTAAAGATGTAATAGATTGTCTGTATTCCATTCATATGGGTATGATGAATTTATCTCCCCAATAGAGTTAGCATTATAGAGTGAATAGAACTAAATATCACCCATATTTTTCAGATGGAACATTAGATAACACACGTATAGAATCATGGGATGATGGTGTAGTTTGGACTATGCAAGGGGATGTGTTTCATAAAACACATTTTGTTCACATGGAATTAGTTTTTTATTTATCATTAAAGGTGGATTATTTCATCGGATTTATTGCGGATTAGTGTCACACAGATTAGGATAAATAAAATAAATTGTCCAATGATGAGAATCAATGTCCACTTTAACCAAAAGAGGGAGTTTATGTGAATCACAGAGTGTGACCTTAGGATGAGTTCTCATTATCCCCATGATTAAGATGTGGATGTACCAAGTGTGGATTTCTAGAGCTACTATAATTTCTTTGAGTTCTTGATGAATCCCTTGGAATGTTGAATTCCACAGAATAGTTCAAAAGACATGAGACATAGATCATTCTCTCTTCTAGTGTCAGATCGTGGTAGTTATCTGTGGTGGTAGCCACTTGTAATAAGCATCAGAGTTGTAGAACATGATTCAGTTGAATATGATCAATATGTCCTCCAGGAGTACTAGTCTAATGTAAACTATCAAGGAGATAATTTTATATTAAACGTTCTACATATCGGGATATTTATTCTAAGATATTGGAGTGATGGTGGACCCTATAAAGGATGAGGTAGCTTGACCTTGAGGGATTCCTCATGTCTGATCATGGAAGAAGATACTCATAGTAATGTTTCATATCCACCTTTCTTGAGAAGGTAAATAAGAAATTATATCCCTTTTTATATAATCCTTTTAGGAGAGTTTGGTGTAGCATAACTACCATTGATGGTTGATACCCCGTTAATTCTTCGTTGATTTAGAAAGTCATAATTTTTTGGATATCGAGGAGAAGATATCCCATTAATAGATATCCAAATTATTTTTTCCTTTTGTATTCCTTGATGTGTGGAAACAATTCATCATTTTTATTTTGATAGATAGTACATATGGTTATTATGTGAGAAGTGGAGATGAAGATGTTGTATTCCCTTTAATGTAAATGTTGTGGAGTTGAGGATGTACCAGGATTACATTGTGCCAATTGGATATCCAAGGGAGTCACAATAAGTTTTAATGTTAATATATTTTTGTTTCTTCTATATATATGTGATGACCAAGAGATAATTCTAGAGATCTTTTACATCTTTTCATATAGGTGTTAGTTCAACATTTTCCCTTCTATGACCATTACCTACAATTATGCTTACTTCATTTCATTATTATAGAGAGGATAGATGGTGCACCATTTTAAGGTTATGTATGAGAGACCATATAAGACACAATTATAATGTCATAAAAAGTGGGTAATAACTCATTAGACCATTTTTGGGAACCCCTTATTATTATAAAGGGGGAAGTTTTTCCATGGGAGTATGAGAACTACCCAAAATAAGCCAGGAGTCCACTATAGACTAATGGTGTAAGCCATTAGAGTTAGAGAGTTGAAATATCTTATCCAGGATGCTTGGAAATCTCTGAGGGTCTTAGGCCCATTTATTCCTTTATATTATTTCAATTTATCGATATGGTGTGCTTCTTATCCTCACAACCATAGTAGTATAGGGTTTCATAGTGTTCTAAGCTTGTCATATTAGAGGAGGTATGTTCATAAATAGTTTTGCACTATAGGGATGGATAATCTGGGTTATTAGAGTGGAGTTTCCATTATCATGTATTTCATGGTGTAGTGATATTGTATAAGAAAACCCATCATTTGAATGTTTTCCCTTGGGTGAGAATTATTTGAAAGTATAAGAAACCTTTAGGGGACCTCGATGTATTGAGAGACCTAGTTGAGTGTTGATTATCCCCATCATTTTTCATAGATTGTGTTTGTTTATTCATGAACAGAACTAAATGACGGAATGGTTTAATGACCCATTATTTTGTTTTAAAGGATTTTGAATATTTATAATAATATTTCAGGATCCATTAGATTATATCGTGTGATATTGTGAGCCCATAAACTGAAAATGGAAATTGTAAAGATTTTAAAAAAAATTAATATCATGAATATACAACTTTTTTGAATAAGTTGAATAACATCCAAACAATGTCTCATATTAGAAAAATGAGACCACTCTTTAGTTTAGAACATAGGGTATACCACATGTGTGACATAATATTTAACAGCAATAATAGTTTCTAAAAAAGGCATCACATGAATGATTATAAAATTAATTAATTTATATTATTTATTTTATTTCATCGACACAGTGAAATTTTATACTCTATTAATATATAGTTGTGATTACATCTAACTGTTATTCGTATAACCTTTGCAATCTATAAAACCATAATAGAATATATTTCATGGAGGATAACAACTTTTTGAGATCAGATCGAAGATCATCACAGTATTGGATTTCTAGGGTCAGGCCAATGAAAATGAAGCAGATTGGTTCCTCAGTAGACATTGATCCCAACCAAGGTAAAAGATTTGTTTTATATATTTAGTTCCATTTAATATCCAATGATGAACATGAATCAATCAAATAATTGATTGATTCATGGATCAATCATTCAATAGGTATATGTTTATTTATATGATATGGGGATAATATTGATTGTTTGTTCATTGATGTGGTCACCACTTCATTTATATTTTTCATGACAATGGACCACGCCTAAAAAAGAACAACGACAGTGTTTTTCACTTAATATTTAGGTTACATAGTTTTCTCCCCCCATACAATGTGACTTCATTATAGGAATTCTCTTGAATCAATGAATATCTAGTAAAAGGTAATATATAATTTTTTTATTATAATAATTGATCAGTACTGAAGTTTTCCTATATCCATATAATGTAATGGTTGTGGTGTACAATTAAAAAAATATATCCTTGGATGGATTTAGATTTAGTAATCATGTTTCTGGCATATGGTACCATTGTGGTGTAGTGGTGGGTGTCTTCTTATCATCAGATATGGAAAGATTTTTCCTATCGGCGGAAGGGCAGTTTGGTCAAACTTAGATCCATGACATACAGTGTAATTTAGGGATGAATCAGTGACTCTATATTCCTAGGAAAGTATGTCTAATAATTTTTATGGGTTCCATTATAAAACAAAACAGATATTGTTTAGACCTATGAACATTCTCATTGTAGTATTTTCTAATAGGATCTAGGGTATCCATGAAGAGATATTTATCAGGCTTTGTGTGATATATGTAATAAGACATGTGACCCTTATCTGACTAGATGATCATTTTAAGGGAGAACAATCCCATGAGTATGGGTAGAACTACACACCTTGTACACCACGTTAGATAACTCGACATGTATATGTAGGAACACACCCATGATGTTATGAAACATTGCATGTCATGTGTTCCATACCACACATCATAAAGACGCTAAATGGTAGATCGATGTATATAGGGAGTATATTCCTATGATATTATGTAACCCCAAATCCATTTTGTTGTGGAAAGTAAATGGTCATGGATAAATGGTAGCCTACTTATATAAACATCATTCACCATAGAGAGACACTGTGTATTATGGAAAAGTTCATTCAGTGTGAGCATAAGTCACAAGATGTTCTGGGATTAGTTAGACATTATGGGTCCTCCAAGGACAACCCATGTTCTAATTTGATGAAATTTTGGACTTATATCATCTTCATTGTGATCTTATGAGGGATACCTAATACTAGTATTGGTTGATTTTTATCTATTTGTGGATTCCTGTGAGGGTTTGGTGTAGCATATCACTCTCATCATAGAGGATTACCCCTCTTTAGCATACTGTTGATCAGTATAGTATGGGTGAGATTACTTCTGCTAGAGTGAGTTTTCATAGTTTTCTTCGATATACCCTATGGAAGTTTAAGCAATGTATCTTTCAGAGAGGTATAAATATATCATCATTTCATTCTTGTTTCTCTTATTAGGATTTTCTTGGAAATGACATGATCATTCCAACATGGTTATTGATCTCCTATATTAGAGTATGTTTGTACTAGGATATGTAGTCCCCCATGTTATAACTTTGTGTTGAACTACTATTTTGTATCATGATATAATCATTCCAATGTGGTGTTGTTCGATTGAGTGTGATTCTCCTATGAATCCTCTTAGTATCATTCATTGTTATTCAGAGCTATACATGATTAGAATGACCTTCAGAATGTGTGTCTTCAATGATAGTGTAGATCATTGATCAACTCCTCGTAAATGATCAATACCTGTAGGTTGATATTTGATAGTTGTAGTATATACCATGGAATGTATTATCTTTGATTTATATTTTATGGGAATTTTGAGAAAAAAATCATACACTAGAAATGTTTTTTCCACTATGACTTGCGACTGCGTGTCTAATATGAGTATATCTATATTCTTTATTACTTGTTGCAAATTATGATAGATATATCTTATTATGATGTTTCTATTATTGATTCTATATGTTTAATGATATCATGTTTTCCTAGAAGGTATTTTTTTACTCGCCCTGGAACAGGCACTTCTCGCCCATCTCATGTAGAATGAATATGATGGTTGTTTTAAAAATTTCAAGGAGGACTAGGAGATGGTAGTTTTTATTTTGGTCTATAATTACATGGTGTATATATGTGTTGAATTGGACAATATTCTCCTCCTTTTGAGATGTTCAGATAGTATTTCATGTTTGGTATTGGCTTTTATTTGTCCCATTTTCAATCATTCTATTTCATGATGTCATACTTTTATTATGGTGTAATATATGTATTCATGCATTGTTACTAGGTTTTTTTACATTTAATAATTTAATTTTCTTGGATATATATGTGTGTGTATAGGTAATCAGTGTAATGCCTCCCAAGTGTGTAATATGCCTTCTCAACTCTAGTCACTAGCTATTGGCCTATTAATGGTGGGTTTGGGGTTTTCTTGATTCAGAACCTGATGGGTCGAGTCTAGAAGGATAATATTAATTTAAATTTTTGTAACCGTCAAATAAAAATTATATTTGATTGATCTGTTTGAACTTTTTAAAAAATTTGAATTTGGTAATGAATATTATAAAAATTGATTATCATATATCATATGATTAATGACATCATCAAAATATTAATATGACATGAAAATATATGAAATATATTTCATATATTAAAATAAGTTTCAAGAATATATTAATTCATTAAAAAATTGTAATCATATTTTTGAATCCTATAATTCAATTTTCAATGTTAATATTTTATTAAATTGTAATATAAAATAGTATTTGATTCATGGCATTTTATAAAATATGCACTGGAGGAATATATATTTTGGGAGTGTTAAGAATGTAATATAAACCTATATTTCTTAATTATAGAAAATTAAAATTCTTAGAAAAAACACTAATAGTTTTATTTGGCCTCACTAATAATATTATGAATACATTATTTTCAAATAACCCACCCCTTTGGATCTACAATCAGCCATCATCAATCCCTTTTTCCACAACACCTATGTAATTTTATATCATGTATCTATACACAGGTCACACTCTAGGTCCACTACCTACCACCCTAAGGATATGGACATTCCAAAAGACACTATTATGAAATATTTATACTAAATATTATGGAGGTTTAACTATGTAAAAGAATAATTTCAAAAGTCTCAATTTATAATATTATTGTTATTTCATTTCCATGAAATTATTTTACACCCCAATGTATTATTCTTTCAGGATTCTATTAACATGATATTAATATTATTTTTATCCATTATTAATCATATATCACCCATTACTATAATCATATTCTTTTTCTTACGTCAATGTAAATTCAAATTATGCTTTTTAAAATGTATATATTAATCATTTAATTGTAAAATTACCAAAAATATAAGTTATTAATCAATAAATTTAAATTAAAAATGTTATTTTCTTTATACAATAAATATTTTTTAAAACCAAACCATTAATAAATTTTTTCAATATCTATACCTCTTTTATCAAAATGACACTTATCGTGATGGTTTCACAATACCTAACTGATACATGATGACTTCTTATCAATTATTAGAATCATATGTTCCCATTAATATTATTTATAGGTATAAATATAAAAATAAATATAAAATATTTATGTTTTTTCCTTTTGTAATGATAAAGAACCATGTTATTTACGTTAATAAATGAAATAAATCATATCCCCTCAAATAATTCTTTAAATTAATATATATATATATATATATATATAAATTATAAATTTTTATTGAACAATATAAATCGCCAAATTTAAAATTAAATTAACACTATACATTAAATATTATAGATCATATTTACGCATATCACATAACATTACTATTTAAACAATGTGTTTTTTGGAAATATTGTTTGGAAAGCCCAAAAAATAAAAACAGAAGAAAAATTATTCCATTAATGGAAAAACATGATAAAATATGTATTTAAAATAAATAATGAAAAATATATAAATTTTAATGAGGTTAGAAATATTATAAATAAAAAATAAAATTTTATTTTCTAAATTTTTATCTAATTGTCCGAAATTTAATGGGACTCGGGATAAGGGGATCTCGTTTTAGTCAATATACATATTTTAAATTGTTTCTCCATTACCTTTCTCTCATTCTAGTTCATTCTGAAAAAATAATTTTCCATTTTCCAAAAAAATTATAGCTTTATTATTGAGTTATTATAGTCCTTTTACCTCTCATATTTATTTATATATCATACATTATGTTGTTATAACCGGTGACTTCCACTCATTTTCTCATTGGATTATATTCTATATGAATCTCTATCTCACAAAAATGATTTTCTCTTTCACCTATTTTTCAATGTTCATTATACATTCGATAATTTCATTAGTTTTTACAATATTTATATGATTATTATAATATTTACTTCATTATGTACCCTTTACTCTATATGTTGCAAAAAACTATATTTCCTAATCGAGATTTAAATATAGTTAGAAGGGTATTTATTTTTTTATTTGAATTGGGAAATATTTACTATACGTATACATGATATTTAAATATTGATAATTATATTACTTGACTCCACTTATTTAATTGGTTTTTCATTTTTACTGAATTCTTACACATCTTAATGTAATAGGTTCCTTATGGTGCATTATTTATTATATTGTTTTCATCATTGGATTTGAAGAGTTCATTAAAATTTTTAACATATGAATGTGGATTAAAATTTTTTAACCCCATGATCCATGAATAAGTCTCATGAGGCTAAAAATATATATTATTTTATGTATTCATTCATATTTATATAAGGTTTCATTACAAAAGAAATAAATTATATGGTCATGTTGTCTGACATGATGCATTTCATCATTTTAAGAATAATATTTTTACCCATAAAATCAATTAATTCTAATTTTCATCTCTTCCATTGATATATTATTCTATATTTAATAGTATCATGGAATCCTTCAACAATTTATTCATAATATATTAATTCTTTCATATTAGATTACATTATTTTCTACCACTGGCAAATTGTTTCAGATGACCCATAATATTCTTTCCCCATTTTGATTTGAATAAATAATAAAAGATACATATTGTATGTGGATATCATGTGAGGGAATAGTTATTATTAATATTTGATTTTCATTTTAGGTAATGTTATTAAAATTAATGAGTATGTACGTCGTCCCGTAATACAATTTTTACTTTTTTTCTATGTGATTATATTTTTTAAAATTACCAAAATCTCTAAATAAATGTTTGTTGGGTTATTATAAGTAGATTACTAAGATTTACCTATACGTAGACTCATTTAATATCACTATTACGGTGTAATACATGAAAATAAATAAAATTTAAATTCTATCACATGTTTAAATAATTATTTTCCTTACTAAATATTGGAGGATAAAATATCTGCACATCAACTGGTACAACTAAATAATTCTATATAAAATGATATTTAGATTTTAACCCCTATCATATACATTGGAAACTGAAATATTTAATAATTTAAAATTACATGTTCCCTATAATAGTATCTTATAAATTTTGAATATTGGTGTGGAACAATGTTGATAACAATTGAAAAAATTAAGGAATCTAATCAAAAATATTTTCTATATACAGTATAATTTATTTCATTTTGATAGTATAATATATTTGTAAACATATATAATAGAAATATAGTTAATCACCTTATGAAAATACATTATTAATGATGTTACATATTGAGTATAAAAATATTCAGTAAACTATATAACCCTAAAAATTGTCAAATGAAATATTTTTAATTTATTTTTTATTAGAACTGTCTCACCTATTCCCTAGTGACACAACTTCTACTATATCAATTACATGATATTTTCATATATATTATAAATGATTATTTGTAAACTACATGAATCTTAAATAAATATTCATGTGGTATCAGATAATTATATAAAATACTTCCATTTTTTTTGTATATAAGGACAGAAATAAATTAAAGTCTAAAAAATCAACATTCACAAACTAATTGTTTTTGAAAGGAATAATTAAGCACCCTCAAACTAAAATCCACAAAAGTATCAACTGTGAAATTTATTTTGATTAAAAATATTATTGTTATATATCCTTAGAGTCAATGAAAAAATTTTAAATTCCACACTATAAATTCATAATATATATAAATGGATGAAATTCATCATGACATTTGTGAAAATTAATTATAATTTCAATTCCTCTTTGAATGATTATGAAATACGGTCCTTCATTTAATTTTCCTATGAATTTGGAAGATTTTTTATTTAGATTTTTAATCATTTTGGTTTTGTCTCAATGGGAGCATAGGGAACATCAGGAAACAAAAATCCATGAAAAAATTAAAATATAGCATGTGATAAAGGTTCGTTGAAAGTCCTAAACAAAGGGGACCACTAATATTTACAAAAGAAATCGAAGATTTTAATCTCATGATAATACCTAATGGTTCATTCTAGAGTGGAGGTTAACATATTATTACCCTCAATATAATAAACTAATGAAAATAACTAAGTATCTAGTTCATCAAATGATCATTCATATTCAGTTGAAAATCATTTAAATGGGTGACCCTGACGGTATTGTGAAATCTTCCCAATTTCATTTATGATTAGCCCTCATATTACATGATAATTAATCTATTCAATAAACTGAATATAACAATTTTGGTAGGTTTATGAAATATTCAATTAATTGTCTCTGTCATTTTAGTGGAAAAATTTTGATCAAATTTAAAGAGATTAAAAAACTCAATGAGCTAGTTCAGAATAATCATTGAAATTATTTTACATCCCATATTATTTTAAAGAACAAGAATAATTATTAATTTTCCTCAACGGAGCACTCCCCAAGAAATAGGATAATGTGGTTACAATGGTCTATTGTACCAAGGATAAAGTGAGAAATGTTCTAACTAGACATCTTTTTGAAAATGAAAATTTTATTAAATATTTAAAAAATATTTCACCTAAAATCAATAAAAAAATAAAAAAATTAACTAAACCGTGAACAAAATATCCTTATAGAATAAATGAATCCGAAAAATCACAAAGCGAATTCGATTTATAAACATACATGAAATAAATTTTTTCTTTTTACCATATAGTTTTTTAAATTCATTCAATAATTGAATGATCTATGAGTAAGAACCCCCAATATCTCTAAATCATGATCCAACATTGATATATCTCTTTCCCCCATAAATAAGAAGGTATGAACCACAGCACCCAATAAAAATATCTTCGGATAAGGAGATTCATTCCTCATATTTTACCAAATTCCTGTAATGGATACATGTACTAATATTTATAATCCCTATCCACAAAGATCTAAAATCACCACTCCAAAAAATATTTAGGTTATTTGAAGATATAAATAGGAAAAATCCCGGGCTGAAGGAGTAATTCTACAGTACATAATAAATTTCAAAAAACCCTAATGAATGATAATTAAATGGTCCAAAAAATGATTTTATATTTTATATGAACCTATAATGATCACCCGTATCACATCAAGATCATATATCTTCTATGAAAATTATATATTATCATAGTTCTCGTTTGAATATAGTGGGATATCTCTACCTTGAACCATAATAAATTAGATTTTCTCATAATTACGACTCAAATAAGTTTCCATCGAGATCATCATAATCCTCTCAGACTCATTGTAACATCACCAAACCGATTTCCACTAGAAATAATGACCCAATTTGGGTCATCACATGATGTAAGAAGCACCTCCCCTATACTACAGTCAACCGACATGTAATTTGGTTCTATGAATAAATATGCAGAAACTCTAACAGCTTATCTAAGTGAATCCCAAACATATGTAAAATCAACAGTTAAAATAACCAATATTAATAAAGCTTAAAAATTGGAAAATAGGCCAATAAGTGACCAGTTATAGATGTTATAACAAAATCCAGAAAATATACTACATGCCACATAGTCATACATAATAACTAGAACCAAAACTATCAAAAGAATCTAATCTTGAACCGAAGTCCCAACCTAGTCTTGACCTCCATACTCTAACAAATAATCCCATGCACAACCAAACACCAGGCCCTTACTCCAGACATGTTCTAGGAAACTTGTAGCATCTGCCTAGGAGCCCATGTGCCACAGCTTCCCAAACAGGGTGTGAGTACAATTCAGTAATCCATCACCAACAATGTCTAATGAAATTGGCAGTTTGTACATAAGTGTTTTCATATAACGTAGTGAAATAAGTAAACTAGGGAATATTTAATAATGTATATATCTATATATCTTACAATTATGCAATTATCAAATAAACATTTTTCCCATTTAGATCTCTATATGAAATCCAACCAAACAATCTTGATCAAGTCACACTGGATTCTAAATCCACTGTATAAGGGGTTACATGAACTTATAATCATATTTAACTTACTAATAATAATTATCAACATACTTCAAGGACTCATTATGGTAATTAGTCCATGTACATGTGTTTGGGAAGCATAGAGCCTCAACTCGACATCCAAACCCATGTCATGACATTAAGTCTGGGAGAATAGAGCCTCAGTCTGAAATCCAATCCTTTCAGTACATAACACTTACCATGGATCATCAATATAGTTAATGTCGTCAAATGATACCATTATAGTCATACAATGTCAGTTTGACTCCATAAATATTGAATTCTTGGGTGGGGTTAGAGAATCAGTCCCACCTGGCTTGTGTGAGGATCCATGTTCTTTATCACACTACCAAGCCATGTGCACATGCTTATACATCCTTTTACCACATAAATCATATCCCAACATAAACCATTAATAAAAAATAAAAATAAAATTCAATATTCTTAATTCATTGAAAATAAATTTCATTTTCATGCGTTAACACATCTAGCATGATTTCCATTTCCCATTTCCAAAGTTCATTAAACCCAATTTCCCTTTTCACACATTAACCCATTAAGAGTGAGAAATAAATCCCTTAAAGTATCCAATTAAACGCATTTATCAATTTCATTTCATAAAACATTTACCCATTTTCATTATATAAAAACTCTCTTATTATATATTTTTTATGGTTAGCTAAATATCACTTAGTACATTTCATAACCACATTGTCATAACAACAAAATTGACATGGGCCCCATTTAAATAACCCATAAATAAACTCAAATACTATGGTCACCAAAAATAATTAAAATGGCATTATGGAATTATAATCACTGTAAAATAATTATTTGGAACAAAATTTTATCCACCTTTATCAAAATAGGTCATTCCCTTTGAGACCAAAACATGCTCCATGTCTTTCATTTCCATTTTGACCATCTGAAACAACCATTAAACCATTTTCACAAAAGAGGGAACTTGTCCTAAATTGAAACATCATTTGAAATCTCAATAGAAACCCTTTTTTTAAATCACATTGAGATCAATACCTCTTTTCAAGATTATAGTCACTTAAAAAACCTCAATTTTCAACAATAAAACTATAATCGGGTTAATGTCTCAAAACATACCATAATATCCATTTTAAATCCACTTAATCATTTACCAAAAAAATGAATAATTGTTTCAATTAACCCTTTAACACTAATACCATGCCAATTACACATTTACTATCCATTTTCTCCTATAATAACATTATCTCAAAGTTTACTAATTTTATTCACCATTTACAAGGGTTTTCCATAGCCATTGGTAGCCCTAGGTTCAGGATCAAATTGTCAATGATCCCAATGGGGTCCATGAATGGTCTCAAACCTCAATATAAGGTCAAATTCACATTATATAACCCAGGAAACCAAAATTCAACATGTTGGATGAATAGGACAACCACATACACATATAACACATCAAGACTGTGAGAAAAATCATTAAGACCATATAACTCATGTTTATTGATGAAATCATACTTAATCTCCAGCATTGAATAGAAACAAAACACCTGATAACACCCCCATCTAGAATATTAGGTAATATTTCGGTGATTTAGAAGATGGGGATAGATTATAGAAGCCATTATCCTAAAAATAGAAAAATGTTGAGTGCTTGACTCACATGGATTTTTTATTTACACCCAAATATGATCCAAATCCCCAAAAATAAAAGGTAAATAATACTGGATGCATAGTGGTGTGATAGTTTTATCCTAGGCTATAGGGGGTAAAATGGGAGGAATAATCGGGGCAGAAAGAAAGAAATTCTTAAGAAAAAAAGGAATCTGCTGCGTTTTATGTGACTCACAGTTTGGCTGCATGGTTCCCAAACTATGCACCAACCATGAGGCTCCCTCTTTCCAAGAGTATCTATTCTTCATAGTTTCTTGGGTGCACTCACATTTTGTTGAGGAACAAGCAGTAACTATTCACTATCACTTTATTTGAAATAGTGCTCATTCGGCACGGTTTCCTGGGCAAGGTGCACAATTTTCACTAACCATGTTCCAAACAAGTACTATGCATTGTTAAGAAACATTTCAATCCTTTTATGTCCCAAAAACCTAGAAAAATATTCAAACTCCACAAGCACCCCAAAACCACTTCGTCAACCATAAAAGATATTCTTACCTAAAATTTAACAAGGACACACCTTCAAAAAATACCACAATTGAAAAACATTTCCACCTTAAAAAGACTCATCCTAGAGCTACACCCACAATAATTCTAGATTCTTTAAAACCTAGATCATAGACCACGGTTCACCAATCAACCCACATTTTCCAATTTTTTCCCGAAACTCATCCATGTCACAATAATACTCGGATCAATGAAACAATCATAACTTAAAAACATTTTCCTCACTGAGATTCCCAATCACAACCCAATGCTCCCTGAGGACACATCCACCATAACTTACCATTACCAGCACCAAAGAATAATAGGAGAGTCCAAATAAAACCATTCTAACCCCCCACAATGAACACTAATAAGGCACTATATAACCATGAGATAAGAAACCAAAATGTTTTTGGTCTGATCTGCTATGAAATTTATGGCCCAACTACCTTAGTTAATTTCTGAATGTTTGAACAGAATAAATCAAACATATTATTATTCTCAGGGCACTGTACCTATCAACACCCATGCCAATGGTAGTCACCAACACCATTTCACCATGATGGCTCCCACTGGAGTCCATCCAACATGACCCACCAGTTACACTATTAACTGACTACTTCGGCACTATGGTACTCCCCACTATATTCTTTATCCCATCACCACACTTTTTTTGGTATTGTCCATTTACATAATTGAAAAAAATACCAAAAGAAACTAATCACAACTTTTAGAAATTACTCAACACAATTTTCTAACTCATCACTTCCAAATATCCATGAGAACACCATTCAACATTAAAATTCTATCATACCACCAAAATCTCCCAGATTGGACACCTCCACTGTCCATAATCATTTAAAATCCTAAATTGGTTTTTTCTTAGGCCCCCTCTAATTTTATAAAATCTTCTCTTCCTTACAACATCAACTATAGGTGACTTATATCACACCACATTCGTTCCTTTTTTTCAACTAATTTGGGCCATCCTTGGTTGACTCACTACGTTGGTGCCCAAGTTCATCTTTTCATATAGTTCCACATCACATGACCATAATTCCTTTTCACTTAAGGCACACCACAATCAATGAACATACTTATAGAAGTCATCATTGATGTCTGGTAACTCCACTGTCATATCATTCCCTATTCATTATACCATTTTCGTTCTCTACAACACCCTTCAACACATATCTGATGTGACTACTCCAATAACCATATGAACTAGCTCAAGACGAATCCCTCACTCCGCTTCATCGAAAATCACATCCATGTCTATTCTATATTTTTTCTCCATAGAACCCAAAACACGTACCTCGTAGGTTTCTCTTTGGTTTCTCAATGCCCCCACATCCACATCATATCTTGACCAACACATTCAGGACAAAGACAACATTCTCCACCTTAGGCATATCATTTCAATTACTTTCCATGTGCAATTTCAGTCTATGTGGAACATGCTTAAATATAGCTGAACTCAAGAACATCGACATGTAGATTCAACTGTAATAACAGAACAAGAAGAAGACAGTACGCATACATGGATCCTAAGAAATAAACCCATGTCATTCATCAATATTTTATCCACTCTGAGGACCGCTACCACAACTAGTCGATGATGTACTCTCCCATCATATGACTCCAACACTCATTCAATTCCATGAGTGAATTCTCCAAGATATCCAACATCCAACCAGAACACACTCAAGCCACTATGAGTAATGCTGGAGACTCCATAGCGCACCTGGGGAAATTTCATTATATTATAAATGATCATCGTTAGTGAAATGTACTCTATGAATTCATCAAAAAACACCACCAAAAACATTCAATCACAGATCTAACCTCTTACTATGGGGATTCCTTAACCCACAAACCATCAGGCTTACATTCCCACTAATGTCTTGTGAACACTAAAACACCACAACTCGAATGGGTTTCCCATAAAACTCACCACCACATCATGACACTATACCAATCTGTCCTCACCCATCATTACTTTTGGAACCAATTTAATAACCCCACACAACTTCTTGTTGAATGGACCCTATGACCACAAATAGGTATGCAATGATTCACTCCACCAATCACAAATCAACCAGTTTCTAAAACTATTAGGTACTCTTAACATTTATTCCATTGAAAACCTGTTCACTTACATACAATCCACCTTGCACATATATCAATAGAAAAATGTAATCATATAATGTTCCCACCGTTCAACAAATTTTAGAACCATAGAGGTAACACAATCTCCTGCGAACAAACATAATGTTAAACCCTAGTTTAATCGATTCTTACATCACCTGAGCTATGCCCCAATTCCCACACACACAACAGACACCCAATCCACCATCTTCATTTGACCAAATGATCTCCAAAAATATCACCCAATAAACAATCCAATTTACATCTTCCCAACGACATTACCACCTCAATAAGTGTGTCTTCCAAAACATAATCACTCATCCATCCATTGATAAATATTTTCATGTTTTCCCCAAAACATAATTTCATTCAATATCTCACACCCTCAAAACCATAGAGAATTGTCTCCAAAAGGTCCTTCCCTCTAAACCATGATTACGAATATATGTAAGAACCAATGTGATCCTATAAGAATATTCTAAGATGTAACTATAAAGTTCTACAAAAAGCTAATGGCATGAACCATGCATCGATTTATCCTCTAAATAAACCACTCATGCTTTTCCTTCCAAGGCAGCTACAACATCGGGCTGACCTCCCTCAATCCTACCCTCTATTTCTCAAGATTTTCCACACAAACAAACAACTAAATATCCATATACCAAAACCATTAACATTCCTACAAAGCCTTATAGGTTAATCCCACACAAGGAAACACTCTCGATGTGACTATACCATGGTGTCAAACATCTACTTGTCAAACACAAAAAAAAAAGCTGACAACCCAATTGACCTCTCTCACAGTTCATCCTCAAAAAAAACTGCACCGCCTTCTCAAACTACAGGCAAACCAAGTAATGATCATTGACTCTCTCTAATCTATACACACAAAACCTCTAAAAATTGGCTGCTCATGACGGTTATTCTACCCCTTCTATAAAAACGATGTCTAACACAAAAAACAACCATTAACTCTTGGTATCACACCAAGGATACTCACACATGTAAACTAGAACCATGAACTGACCACCCACTCTAAAACCCAAAAACTACTCACAAGATCTCAATCCACAAGAGTTGTCACATTCACATAAATGGATTCCATTTCACATATTCAAGGTCACAACCTAATGGGGGACATAACAATCAACATTATATTTTACTAGATCACCTTAACTCAACATGTTATCAATTCCTGTTACCTGAGTTCACAAACAATGGCACTCTCACTACCCAACACACCCTTACAAGGGGGAAACATCCAACATAAAGGATAACCACAACTGTTTTCCCTTAATGTTAAATTATTTTACTACCATTGTTGTTAATTTGAAATCATTATTTACACCCCCCCCCCCCCGCCCTTTAACATTTCTCAACCTTTAATTTGAAAAAACCAACCATTTACATTTTCAGAATCATTTTTGCAGGCCGATCTTTTCAAAATTCACAGATTTATTCAAAATAACATTTCAAAAGATTTCCCATTTTTTCAAAACCTATGAATTTATGTTTCTAAAATAATTATCCCACTTTTAAAAACCCCTTGAATCATTTAATTCCAATTTTTATACCCATTTTATTTATCATCATCTCATTAAAAATTAAATCATATGAAAATTCATGTTTTCTATCTATTCTATATTCCCATCATGATGCATGAAATCAGATACCCTCTCTTTCCACTTAGGGACCAGAGATAAAACCTTATAAATCAATAAACACACATCCATGTATGCCACCCATGGTGAATATATTAGCCAACTGTAAACTAAAAAAAGGAACACAATTCCCCATTCTTGGAAACATGCGATTTCCCTCATATGTGGGGTTACAGAAAACAAGGCATGATCTCATTAACAATCCCTGACAATATCATAATATCCTACCTACCATGACCAGATAGTAAGAAACAAAGATGACCTACTATGATACAACATTATAATTTCCCTTACCTAGGAGACACTATAACTGGTTCCCCGTGCTGGGTCATCACATGACATTAAGAGGGAAGCCTCGTACACCAGAGGCTAACAACTAGATGAATAGGTCAAAACCGAAACATGGGGATATTGTACCAACTTATCAGAGTTAATCTACGAAAGGAGTAACATCAACATATAATATAACCAATAGGAACCATTATTGAAATCATGAAAAAATACAATAACTGACCACGAAAATGTTTTATGACCAAATATAGAGAATACACTATACATCAGACAGTTAAACACTATGAACCAAAACCAAAACTATCAAAATATAATAAAATCAGACCATAGTCCCAACCTTATCTTAACCTCCAAACATCAATCCATCATCCCATGCACTACCAAACACTAGACCCCTCATCAAAAACTATACCTACAAAAAAGTAGCATCTGATTGGGTACCCAAGTGTATGGGTGGCCAGAGTTGAAATTTATCTATCAATATTTATTACATATTTATAATTATCAAATATCTATTTTAGCCATTTATTTCTCTATAGGAAACCAACCAACTAAACTAGCTCAAGTCACACTGGATGGCTAAGCTGCAGTATAATGTGTTACATAAACTTCTACTCCTAATTAATTTTGTAGTCATAATTATTCGCATACAGTATAGTATCATTCCGATAATTAGTCAATGTCCATGAGTTTGGTAAGAATCGAGCCTTAGAAAAAAAACACAACCCACACCATAACCCTATGTTGGGAAGCATAGAGCCTCAACCCATCATTCAAAACATTCATTTCATCACATTTACTAGGGATCCTAAATTTAGGAAATTTCATTGAATAAAAGAATTCGGGGAACAAATCATTAGTCAGACTCCATATCCTATGAATTTTAGGGTAGGGTTCAAACATCAGTCCCACCCCACCTGTGGGAGGATCCTAAAAACATTATCCCACCACTATTCTATGTGCACAAGTTAATTCATCCTTTTACCACATAAATCATTTTACAACATTAGCCATCTGAAAACAATACACATAACAATCACAATCCATAATTAATTCTACACATAAATCATTTCTTATTTTCAATGTTCATTTAACCCATTATCAGTTTTCGTACATCAAACTATTTAGAAAGATCAACAATTCCCAAACACTAGCCCATTGAAAAAAGTTATTAATTTCATTTCATAATCCATTTTCCATTTTAATTATTCTAAAATCTCCATTAAACCATGTTGTAAACTAAGAACTTATCATTATTTAGTTAATTTGATAACCATGTTATCATGAAAACACAATCGTCATGGTTCCTATTTCAATAACCCATTATTCAACTCAAAGACTATGGTCCCAATGAACCATTAAAACACATTATTGAATAAAGGAAAATTTAATATACTCGTTTGAATGCATCTATAAACCACCTTTCAAAACATGGACCATTCCCTTTAATTTAAAAAAACTCTACAATGCTTTTCTATCCACTTCAAATATCTGAAACAACTTTCCCTTTGAGAGAAAAACACTCCCAAAGGCTTTTGTATCCACTTCAAATATCTAAAACAACCATTAAATGATTTCAAAAAAATGGAAATATGTCTTCAATTCAAACAACATTTGTCACATCATTATATTTTTTAAAATCTATATGATGTCATCACCTCCTTTAAAGATGTTACTGACTTTAAATTAACAATTTTCCTACAATAAATCAATAATTACATTAAATCATCAAAAAATACCATCCACACTGTTTACAAAACAATTAAGAATATACTCAATCCTACAATAAATTGTTTCAATTAAACCATTGAACATAATCACATGGAAATAAATCATTTTCTATCCATTTCCTTCCATAAATCCCATATCCTAATGTTTACTAATTTTATTCACCATTTGTAATGGTTTGACATACCCCTTGGTGGCCCTAGGTTCGGTCTCAAATTGTCAACGAACACAATAGGGTTGATGAATGGTATCACACCTAAATATAAGGTCTAATTCACATTCTAATAACAAATTCATCAAAACAAAACATTGAGGAAAAATATGACAACCGCATACAAATATAACACATTGTGACTATGGGAAAAAGTATTAAGACATTATTATTATTTTCCATTGGCAATGCATGCTTAATATCCACCCTTGATTCGAACTCAAACACCCACTAAATCCTCAACATTGAATATTTTAGGTTAAAATGGTTTAGGTATTTAGACGAAGAGGGAAAATTCTTCAAGTCGTACTTTAGAAAATTGTGAAAATAGTTAGGTTAAACTCACCTAGATCTTTGATTCCCACCCAAATTTTCACCAAATTCCCAAAAATTGGTGCATAATCATCCATGTAGGGATAGGAGGTACTAGGTTATCACCTAGGATAGAGGGGACCAAATGGGAGGAAAATTATGGGGAGAATAAAATATATTTTTAAGGGTAAATGGGAATATCACCTTTTTAAGGGTCTCATTATTTCACCGCAAATTTTCCTAACTATTCATCAATCATATATCTCCTTATTAGATCCATTTAGAATTTTTTATTATGCTCATCCACAAGGTTTAGAAAAACATGCTGTACCTATGCGCTACCCACTATCCAAAATGGTTCCCGTGCTGAACATTTTCATAGGCTAGAAGCATGGGTTTAACTAACCATGTGTTATGCTCTATTTGGCCACTTTTGTCTAATTTCTTGTCCCTCATCCTTGTAACACTGTCAAAACACCTCAAGACCCAAAAAAAACAACTTCATCAACCCTAAAAATGAGTATAACCTAACATTTAACAAGGAAATGACTTCACAAAAATATATAGATCCTAAAGTAATGTTTTAAAAAAATAACATGAAAATAATCAAATGAATTTTCCATAAATATTGGATTTTATTGAATATATCCATAGTTTTAACAATACATTAAATCATAGAATCTATCTATTTATCTAACAAATTATTGGAATGTAACACTCCATTTTTATATTTAATAATTTAAAATGTTCTCAAGGATTTTTTAAATATAAGGAAAGGGATAAAAACAATTTATGAGACTCATAATAGAAAATGAAGCTTTTAATTAGTTTTAGATGTTATTGGTTTAAAATAGAAAACATCACATCCTAGTGAAAGTTGTTTAGGATATACTGTGTTTTAGGGTAAAATTATAAAGGGGAAATTTCTTATAGAACATGTGGGGAATAGCATGGTCATCCTTGGTAACCCCCCTTTTATTTGGATAGTTATTTCTGAATCCTTATTATTTATTGATGTACATGATAAGCCTTGTTGTCTAAATTAAACCATTTATTATTAATGTCATTCTTTTTTAATTTGATCCATTGAATCCTCATCTCATCTCCCTTGTTGATTTTTAATTTATCGATGATATTATCTTTCCTTAAAAAATTCATAAATACATATGTTAATGGTTTTTCCATTGGCTATGTATTGTTAAACCCATTTTGTTTCCCCTACTATATTTTCATTCATGAATAATTTTATGATAAAATTAAATAAAATCTAGGAACACTCTGTGTTCATACCTATTTCAGTAGGTATGTGAATATAGTTAAGGTGACTACACAACTAAAAACATTAATGAAAATTTTGATTTGATTATTGTGGGGTTGTTTTTCATATAATTTAATTTACTAGTTATTTTTTATTTAGAATAACATATATTATATATTTTCAAATTAATTTGTGGGACATATTTCGTGTCATTACTATCATTTTTTTTCTTTCTAGCATTAGGAATGAGATATTTATTCTTATTATTATAATTTTATATTTTCTTAATCGTTATATATTTTTATTTCATCTATGATACAAAATTTAAGAATTATTTTATTTGATTATCAAAGTTTTCTTCTGTGACATTCTCCTGCCATACAATATTTATTATTTCGGATCTATTAGTTGGTGATTCGACTAAATTAGAGAAATTTTTTCATAGATCATATGAATCTACATTTCAATAGATTGTATAATCATGGTCGAAATTAGGATTAGAAAAAACAAGTGTGTGTGATGGTAGTGAAATTATTATGATGATAGTGTGGGTGGTCCATGTTTTAAGAGTATGATTATGTTGGTGATTCCTTCAACATATGTGATTAAGATTTCCCAAGAAGAGTCCATGTATTATATTATAATTTATAGAATGACCCACATTAGATATAAATGTAAAAAATAGGGTTTTAATGCATATAATATCTAGATTATTTGAAAAAACATTGATCTACACAGTGTTCAGTTTGGAATAAAATACATCATACGGTTCCCTCCTTGGATTGGATTACCTTTAAGGATGAGAAATTAACCTAAAAATATGATTTTTCTATATTCAATTTCACCCAATAAATTTTTTTCAGTCTAAGATTTTGGTTTATCTCTCTATTAGCTTTAGTTTGATTGGGTTCCCTTTATCCATGTGTTAGTTTCCTTAGACTACACCCATGAGGGATCAGTATGACATATATTGATGAGTTTTGATCTTAATATCACCATGAATAAATAATAATGGAGTCCCTTAGTGATTCCCAAAGTTGTTTCCACAAACAAATTCTAATCCCAGAATAAATTCAGGTATTACATAACCAACATATTATAAATTTTATACCATTCCTCATGGGTTAATCTAATTTGGGTTAGCTTTCCCCATAGACCATGATTTTGATACATAACCTACGTTTTGACATCTAATGGATTGTAATGAATACCTATGAACTGTAAGGCCCTATGTGTATAAACTATCAGGTGAGTGCTATTACTATAAGAATTATCAAATGTGTGATTTCTATCTATTGTGATTTTAATTGGTTCCTCAATAATAATCCCTTAGATGGTTCTAAATATGGACCTCACATTGAGACATGGAATTATACTTGAGTATATATTGGATTATCTAGTTTTTTTGTTGAAATTTGATTTAGAGTTTACAATCTCTTTAATGTACTTTTCATTATTTTAGTATATTCTACCATGTATGTATATTATCTCCACTACTATGACTCTTCCCAAATATAAAATGTCAAATAAATATAGTTGACCATTTTAATCTGACATTCTTTTATAGGGAGTAGGTATAAATTAGTTTTTCAAGTCATTCCATGGAAGAATACAAGAGTTTTAGTTTTATAACAGATTTAATTTTATAAGCCCGCCTGGAAAAATTTTAGTTTGGCATGCTTTTATATTTCCCAATGTATCCTCCATAATTTTTCATATAATATTATTTTCGTAGATGATAGAAATATATTTAATATATTAAATATTTATCATTAATCACTATACTAGAGTGTGGTGTTTTATGCATGTGAACTTGCAATTCTACTAACTCATACCATGTTTTTGATATTCCTAAGCAGTGTTATTCATCATCCAAACCCCAATTGGAGGTTTATTTTGTGTCACCAATTAGATTATGACCATCTAGATGGCCCATTTTAGTCTAGTCATGAAAATATCGTATCAAATCATAGTTTTTTAGGACCATTGTTTTTGAGATTCTTTAGTTTTGATAAGTGGTTTATGAACTATGATAATAGTGTTTAATTGTCTCGAGATTAATGACAAAACCATGGAACCCAGTGTTGGTGTGATTGATGAAAAAAACATTAACCAATACCTTGATAACCATGTTGTTTACATGCTACATGTAGTCACTAGTTTCTAGGAAATTAATGTTACATGCATCATATAAGAGTGTGTTTTGATTTCCATGTCCTTATTAAGTATTATCTAATGTTATTCACATTCATCGAGAAATATCCTCACTACTCTAACATGTTTCAATGATTATAACTAGTGATGGGGTCATTATGGTGGGCCTGATCATGAGGTGTTTTTCCTATTGGGGTAAAAGAAGATAATTCCACTGGTTGAAAAGTGCATAGTCACACCATTAGTGGCTTAGGTGGTTGGGTCATGTATAGAAAATTCATTGTGGGGTAGAGTGTTGAATGGTTATGATTAAAAGATGATATCCATGCTTCACAAGATTCAATGTATCTGATAACCCGACCTCTAGGTTGAGGAGAAACAACTATCAAAATATTTATGGTCTAGGAAAAGAAGGTTGTGACATATGACACTATGTTATGCATAAATACCTTGAGGAAATTCCAACCTAAGGTGGAGAAATTTTATTACTATGATGGATGTGTTCATGCCATGGAATAATGTATGACCCTCTGGTACACTGTAGGTATAGGGGAGAAAGATAAAACATCATGACATAGATAGTTCCACACACAGGGAAGTCTATAGGGAGGTGAATATAGTAGATGAGTAGGCTGGGTTACATAAAGGGGTTTATGTTATGATCCTATACCACCACTATAACCTATTGGAGGTTCACATTGTGCTCAATGAGATGGTAGTCCCTGATGATGATTCTTTCTTTCATATGATGATTATGAACCTTAGGTTCTAGGAATTGATTGAGTTGTCATCTTTTTATACTCTTCATTAGCTTCATTTTTTTGTGAATCATTTGAAATATTTTATTCTATTTTTTCCCCATAGTTAATATTCTATTAAATAATCTAATTCCTCCCTTGATATTGAAGACATTAACTAATTATGTTTTAATAGATTCATGATAATACATATAGTGTTGCTTGACTCTTATGGGTGAGAGTTCCATGTGATAACAATTCATAGAGGATATCATTCCCTACTATGTTAATCTCAGTATGGACTGGTTTTCTACTAATTGAATTCTATTTGACTGTTAATAATGACCTATATAATGTGTTTGAGTGGTTTGGATGATTGTTTTCATCATGGTTATGAAGGAATCCATGGAAGAGTTGGCTGGGCTCAAACATAGGAGGATGCAATTGATCATACATTAGTAAAATGTTATATAACATGGAGGTGTGTATGTATTGAGCCTTCAATTCAACACATTGGTGGAGGAATAATGATATGTATTACAAGAGGGTGTGCTGGACTTACCTCCACATCAAGAAGATAAAAATTTCATAAAACTACAACAAGGGATTTTTCTAATATTTACACCAGTATATCATATAGCCCTTATATATATGATGGATTTAGGGTTATAAAGATAATCTACAGGGGAAGGGGTTTGTTAGATATAGTGTATCCCTTGAGGAAGCCACATTTTTGTTTGACAAGATATTAGATGGAATGAAGTGGTTATGAATGGACATTATTAAGAACAATAGGCAACAATCACAAATAAATATCCACATCTGAGAATTAATGATCTCATTAACCACATAAAATTGGATGTGGGGTTCTAGAATATTAACCTTAGGATAGTTTTTCATTAGATTCAGGTTCAATAGGATGATATACTAATGATAGTATTCTAATTCCTTTAATTTCACTGTATCTTATTTTTCATTCCATTTGGTATGAAAAAATAAACCATATAGTTCTTGGGACACATAAACTATATATATTATCACTTTTTTTTGTTAATTCATGGTTATATTCGTAGATAAATTCCTCATATACTTATCATCATAGGATGATAACACAATACAGTTGGGGTATGTCTATGACATAATCTGATTTAACCATCTAAATTGCATTATCTTGAAGTGATAAGTATGGATTGAAGAGGTCCACTTCCAAGGAAATGAAATATTAAGAGACTGAGTGGTGGTAGAAATATTAAAGACCAAGGTCATTCTCCCTTGGGATCTACCCAATAGAATTATCATTGTTAGGACCAATAGGAGCCTATATACCCTGAGAGGGGGGGTGAATCAGGGTATGGATATTCTTTTTCAATGTTCTTCCTACCCCACTGGATCTTGACCTCTTTATTACAAGGGTCACTTTGTTTGCTCTTGTGTTTAAACTGTGACCACTTATTCACTTCTTTATCTAATGATGATGCTTTGAATGCAATGCAGTGAAGCAAACAGATAGAAACATAGATTTTTACTTGGTTCACCCTCACTGGGCTATGTCCAAGGAGCATACGCCGACAAGTTACCGGTCGTACCAAATTCCACTATTCTTCACTAGATGTTGATACAAAGTTCAGGCTAGATCACTTCTATGCCCAGACTCACTGCCTATACAAGGTTTAGGGTCACCTCACTACTTTCCCAAGGGTCACTCCCTGTTTCTCTCTCTCTGGCTCACTGCCGGTGGAGAGGACCACCTTTTTCCTCTTCCTAAGCTCACTGCTCTTGGAAGGAAACCACTCACAGTTTATAGAACTATGGGTCTCTTAATTTGCATGAATGAATGCTTCTTCTCCTGTATGTAGATGATCTGTTGAAGTTCAACTTTCATCCGTAGATGAATCTCTCTTTGCACCAAATGTATCGGGCAAACCTCCAGCTTCCACACATCCCGAAAAACACTGCTGGAAATAAAACCTTACTTGGCGCGCAAGTCAATCACGGCGCGCCAGTATCAGCGCGCAAGTCACAACGGGCACGCAAGTCCTCCTCAGACACTTGCGCGACTCAAGTCTCCTCAACTCCAAACTTGCGCAACTCTCTTCCTTTTACGCCCAAACCAATATTGGCACACAACTGCCAACCGGCGCGCAACTTCTAACACCGGCGCACAACTTTAACCTCTCGCATGCAAGTCCCACCTGCGCGACCACACACACCACTTGCGCGACCACCACACCTGCGCGACGGTAGCTCTGATTTCTCAAATTGTTGAACTCCGTTGAGAATGAAGAGGGGGTGTTCTAGTATTTATAGGGAAATTGACCACCCTGCACGACGGCGCGCAAGTCACCTGCGCGACCAAGTCTCGTCGCGCAATTCTTCTCTCCTTTCAGACACTTGCGCAACCAACTCCCAAACTTGCGTGAACCTATTTCCTTAGCCATATCTTGATCTTCTGATCTTGAAAAACATATGGTGTGCAAGTTTCCTGTACTCCAAGTCCGCAGTGCGCAAGTCCCTTTTCCAAAAACACTTTTCTTCATTTGCCGATTTTCAGGCCCAAAAATTTGGCAAACACTGGAAAACGGCGCCACCTTGTATCTGTTCTTTTGTACCGCCTCCAGATCATCTATTCCTTTTATCGACGTTCTTGAATCAAACATGGATCGTTGACCTCAGCTCTTGAACTCGACATTCCACCATTAAATCCTCTTTGTCAACACATTTGTATGTCATTTTTTTGCTTTGTCAACAATCACTACTCAGATGTCCACTTTGTCAACAAACACAATCACCTCAAAAATGATTCAATGATACCTAGAGGGATTTTTTCCCAACAATCATGGTATGGATCATCCATGGGGTTGTAGGATATTATCAATTATAAAAGAAAAATGTTTCTAGAATCATGTAACCTATTACTGTATTGACCCAAAATGTAATTCCTTTTTCATGGTCTGGGTTGTTTCAAAAACATTTCCTTAAGATATGAAAGAGGATGAATAGTGCCCATATATTGATACTACTAAAGGAAGGAGTTGAGTACTAGTTTTTTTCAGTTCCATAATTTTCATTCTAGGATGTGTTCTAATTAAGATACATTTTGGGGTTCATTATGAGTCCTAAAAACATAGTCCACATAAATAGAATTACATGACCCATGATATACTATCAAAATAAGTGGTTCTTTACCGAAAACATTGGATACACAATTATTTAGGAGAGAAGTTCATAAATTATTATGACCCCAAGAATCTTAGGTATATCTTCTCTTAGAATTTCTTGATCCTGAGGGCATTGTGGGGGTTTTAGTTTCCATAAATCTATTATTTTTGATACTGTATACACTCTTAGGATAAGAAACATGGTAGAAAATGATCTTAGTAGGAAATACCATTCATATTTGATAGTTGTGGAAAGAGAAAAGAAGTCTTATTTAATGTTTTTCCTTGTTAATGAGGGTGATGAATACTTATTTTGGTCGATGGTTGTGACCCCACTTCTACTTAATCAAATTTTGATGAAAAACGTGGAAATATCATTAGTGTTTTCTCTCATGACTGAATATACATAGTATATGGTCTCGGTGGATTTTATAAAGGTTTGGAGAGTATAATCCATCATTGAGGTTTGATTATGGTACTATTCATATAGTACGAGGACATTCTGAGGGAGTTTCATTCATCACCCTTAGTACTATATCAAGGAGCGGGGAAGATGTACCAGGACCATTAATTTCACATTTATGTGGCTATGTATGAAGAAAAGTGGAGATGCTTTCACAACTGGATTCCAGAAATGGGAGAAGGCAAGGGATGAGCACAAGGTACCAGAATGTTTGGACTAACCTCTTGAGGAGATGGAGTGAAAGTGTGATAGTATCTATATTTTTTTTGGAAACATCCACTTTCATCTAGAGGACATGATGAAATATGGGTGATCACATACATTGTCATCAAGTCAAAGTAAATCATAAAGATATAAGAGTAGAGTCCATTAGAGAATTTTGGATTTACATACAAGGAAGAGTTAGTCTAGATTAATGGAGTTACCTATATTATTTTGGATACCATGAATCACTCTTTATTTAATGATTTCAGAGAGGGATACTTGAGTCATTTGGGACATAGTAGAAGTTGAGAATGACATACCCCCAAATAGACCCCCAGACTAATTATACTATAAACAAACATGATGAAATGAAATGAAATTTTAAGATTTACTTTGATCAAATATTGGAGGATTATTTATCATTAGTAGTGTTTTTGTTAAATAATAGTTGCAACTCCACCATTAGTATTCCACCATTCATGGAATTTTATGTATGAAATTAAATGTCATCTATGTTACTTACAGTTTTAGGGAAGATGCTAGTTAGTGACATAATTAATATAAAAAATTATAGAGATGGTGTAGATCATATATATCCAAATAAGTACTGTAGAGTTCTATTAAAACTAGTACTGGCCCATGTAATAGCACGACTTATTCGATTAATGATTGTTCTTTTAATAAGAATTAATAATTATAATTGTTGAGAAGAAACAATAATGTTGACTAAAAAGTTAAGGGCTTGATTAATGGTTTTACTTTTAAATAGAATATTTATTTATAAAAGTTGACAAGAAACAATAATAATGACTAAAGAGTGAAACTCAAATCCAACATTAGATAGTAATTGTAAAAATAAAACCGACAAATGTGAAAATGACTGAAATAAATATGGTATGATTATAAAATCGAGAGAAGAAAAAATAATGGAAATCAGTCCGGAAAAATGAAAATAAAAAAAATGAGCAGAATGAAAACATGGATTTCCCAGCCATTGTTTTGAAGAGCAGTTCAACTGTAGAGGTGTTGTCATCCTGTTTGGAAATCATGGACTTGCTCCAAACCATGATTTGAAGATAGCCACCTAAAAATGGATATAAAATTATGAAATGTATTAAAATATTTAACACCATAACAATGTTAGTGGGTTACTCATGATGGAAGAAAATGGAGTTAAGACAAAAGACAATGAAAATAGAAGATCCTCGAATGGGGGAGGTGAATACCAGAAGGTCTGGAATTTACAAATCTGTTGAGCGAAATTGAACTAAAATATTAATACTATAGTTATGAAAACCTCTCATAGCCCAGCCCCTCCCCTTCCCCTCTACCAAGCACCCCCTCCCCCTGCCCAGCCCGTCCCCTCTGCCCAGCCCCCCATCCCCCTGCCCAGCCCCCCTTCCCATGCTCAGCCCCCTCCCCGTCCCCCTGCCCAGCCCCCTCACACTGCCCGGCTCCCACCCTCCACTTTCCCCTACCCAGCCCCCCTCCCCCTGCCCAGCTCCCCCTCCTCCTGCCTCTGTCCAGCTACCCCCCCTCCCCCTGCCCAGCTTCCCCCCCCTCCCCTCCCCCTAGCCCTACAAAGCTCTCCCCCTCCCTATGCCTAGATCCCCCACCTCCCCCAGCCCCTGCCCCTGCTGAGCTCCCCCCTCCCAGTGCCCTTACCAATCTCCCCCCCTCCCCCTTCCCAGCTCCCCCCAGCCCCTGCCCAGCTCCCCCCCACCACCTGCCCAACTCCCCCCATCCCACTGCCACTTCCCCTACCCCAGCCCCTGCCCCAACCCCCGCCCCAGCCCCAGCCCCAGCCCCTGCCTCATCCCCTGCCCAGCTCCCCCACCCTCCCCCTGCCCAGCTCCAACCATCCCCCTTGCCCTTTCCCAACCCCTCTCCCTGGCCACCCCCAATAAAACTTGCCATTAGAAAAGAAATGGAAAGATGAATAAATTTAAAAAAACGAACCAGAGGAAGAGACATCCAAATCAGTTACAATTTATTCCTTGGATGGTTATTCATGAATCTTTATACAGTGAAGACAGATGCAAGATCAGGAGTAAATATTTGGTATACCTCAATAATCAGACACAACTAAAACTGGGAATCACCTCCACAACAGAGCTGCAAACCCATGCCGAATAGAAAGATATGTGAGAAAGACAAGATAGTGGTAGGTAAAATTTATACAGAAAGTGAAACTTCTAAGAAATAATTATAATAGTAGGAACCATATATGACTAAATGAACAGGAATAAAATATAACCCCTCCCCTTCCCCCTCCCCTCTGCCCGGCCCCCCCTCCCCCTCCCCCTGCCCAGCCCCCCTTCCCATGCCCAGCCCCCTCCCCGTCCCCCTGCCTAGCCCCCTCCCACTACCCGGCTCCCTCCCTCCACTGGTCCCTGCCCAGCCCCCTCCCCCTTCCCAGCTCCCCCCTCACCTGCCTCTGTCCAGCTACCCCCCTCCCTCTGCCCCTGCCCAGCTCTCCCCTCCCCTCTCATCCCCTTGTCCCTGGAAAGTTCGCCCCTCCCTCTACCCAGCTCCCCCACCTCCCCCAGCCCCTGCCCCTGCTGAGATCCCCCCTCCCACTACCCCTTCCCATCTCCCCCCTCCCCCTGCCTAGCTCCCCCAGCCCCTGCCCAGCTCCCCCCTCCACCTGCCCAACTCCCCATCCCCCTGCCCCAGCCCCTTCCCCATCCACAGCCCCAGCCCCAGCCCCAGCCCCATCCCCTTCCCAGCTCCCCCCCACCCTCCCCCTGCCTAGCTCCATCCCTCCCCCTTGCCCCTGCCCAGTCCCTCCCCCTGAACACCCCCAATTAAAAGTTCCCTTATAAATGAAGTGGAAAGATGTTGAAATTTAAAAGAACGAAAAACAGGAAGAGTTATCCAAATCAGTTAAAATTAATTACTAGGATGGTTATTCATGAATCATTAAACAATGAAGTCAGATTCAAGAGCAGGAGTAAATATTTGGTATACCTCAATAATCATCCACGACCAAAACTGGGAAGCACCTCCACAACCGAGCTGCATACCCAGGCCAAACAGAAAGATATGTTACAAATACAAGATAGTGGTAGGCAATATTTTAAATGAAAGAGAAACTTCTAATAAATCATTATAACAGTAGGAAACATATATTATTAATGAAAAGTAATAAAACATAACCCCTCCCCTTTCACCTCCCCTCTGCCCAGCCCCCCTCCCCCTGCCCAGCCCCCCTTCCCATGCCCAACCCCCTCCTCATTCCCCTGCCCAGCCCCCTCCCACTACCCAGCTCCCTCCCTCCACTGGCCCCTGCCCAGACCCCCTTCCCCTCCCCCTGCCCCCCTCCTCCTGCCTCTGTCCAGCTACCCCCCTCGCCCTGCCCAGCTTCCCCCCCACCCTTTGGCCCTTCCAAGTTAGCCCCTTCCCCTTGCCTAGCTCCCCCACCTCCCCCTGCCCCTGCCCAGCTCCCCTCCAGCCCAGATCCCCCCCTGCCCAGCTCCCCCCCTCCACCTCTCCCTACCGAGCCCCCCTCCCCCACCCCCACCAGTCCCCTCCCCTAACAGTCCTATGCCCAGCCCCGCCCTTGCCACACCCACTTAAAATTACTGAGGTTAAACTGTAGCGGGTAAACAAAAAATAATATCAAAAAAATAATGTACTTGTAGACAGCACAAGAGCATTGGAAGACAGTAGTACCATCAATACCATGGTGTTGAATAACTTTATGTAAACATGAACTTGTACAGTCGTCTCATTTATAGAGGCTTTTAGTACAATTTCTAAAAACATGAGACTTTCCTGACGTAGTTACTATTTCAGTACCTAATGAAAATTCTACATTTAGTAAATCATGTACAACATTTAGTATTACCTTTCATATATGTTGTATATATCAGTTAATCTTTTCTACTTTGTCCTTTAATTTATCAGTCATTCGGTCTGCCACATTTTTTGCCTGACTTGTTCTACCGACACTTTCAGGTGAGATATGATGAGATTTCTCAGTAAGATCATCATTTAGAAATTTAGTCAGTAAGTTATTCTGCATATAAAACATAATTAAATGATGTATCAGATGAAGGAGAAATAACATATGTAGGCTTAAAATAATGCCTTATAATGGAAATTCTAAGGAAGAAAATATATATATACCTGAATATCTGATGATACCAAAAAATATTTTTCAAATATTGAGTCGTCCTTTGCACAGAGTCTAAATGAATCGGCACTCTGATGATAATATTATAGAACAATATAGCATCATTCCAGTTGCATGTTCATTAAACGGAGGGAAGTATTGAATGTTAAAATGGATTATATTTTACATGATTATGTTCTTCGACACTACTTAAATTTTTACAACCTATGCTTTGATGATACTGTATATAAATAATAATATAAATAACTTTGTGCAATCTATCCATATTAAAGAAAACGGGAAAATGTAATAGAATATACCTAAAAATATGTGAAGTTGTTATTGAACATGGTGATGTAGTTTTTGTTGTCGGTAATTAAAAGTACCTTGTATGAGTTTTGTTCTACTGAATGGTGATGATTTTGTATATTAAAATTTGACACTTCAATAGACAGGAGAACCTTTTTTGATTTGAAAACAGTCAATTCGGAAGAAAACCGTACTCGTCATCAGCCTTGTTTAAAAAAGAAAGTAGTTGTAAGTTTAAATGAAGTGAACATGTTTTGTCAGCACGCTAGTTTATTACGTGGTAGTACCGGAATAAAATAATCTCACAGATCTGAAGCAGTTTTTCTCACAAATTGAATTACTTGTTTATCGAATTGGACAACTGACAAGCAGTCTGTGGTATCTGTCACAAGAAGCTTCACTCTAAATCTGTTGATTTGTAAATATGAAATAACTAAAATTAATTACTATTTATTTATAAAATATGTAATAAACCGTTAAGGATAAGAACAAATAAAAACCTGGGAACGGTGAAATTTATAGATATTTTTCAATTGTTACACTTAATTTTTCAATCATCAATATGCACTTTTTTTATGCAAGTATTGCATGATTCGTAGAACCAATTGTGAGTTGTTTGAATTTTATATATGGTAACAGAAATCAAGAAATTTGTAGTCTGTCTAACATTGAGAAAAATGTAGATTATGAATTAATATAGTACTGTATTAGTACACCCAGATTAAGAAACTGCACGAAATTAATTGTTAATTTTCCATATATTACATACCTGATCACAAATTCATCACTTCAGAAAGGGTTTCATTATTTTACCAAAATAGCAATGGTATAGAGGAAGAAGATGGGTTAGTTGATGTTGGACTTCGATTCTCTGAATCCATTATAAACATACATCTGAATATTGAAAAATGAAACTCAAATGTCAAAAATAATATGTTCATCTATCATATAGTAATCTTTGATCATCATATAAACAATTCAGAATTAAATATAGTATGAAGAGCACCTTTTTCTTAATGATTCAACATATTCCATATCAAGATTGAAAATTATTTTCGTCGCATTAATTGAAGTTGTAAGTATGATACAGTCTGAAAATGGTTTTAAAACAAACATAGTAGGAATACTGGGTTAAAAATCATCAAAGAATTTAATAAAATAAAGGTAAAAAAGGCATTATGTTATTAGAGAGCATAAAATTCAATTTATTAACTATGAAAAGTTGCAATATTAAAACAATTGGTGAACCGATATTTTCTTCCAAGTATGACGACATCTGGGTAGCATAGACACCCCATAAACAGCATTTAAGTAGTAACCCACTTCCCACAAAATATGTACCGCATGATGTTAAATATAAATTGCGGGGTAGAGAAATTAAA
This sequence comes from Viscum album, assembly GCA_963277665.1. NCBI lineage: Eukaryota > Viridiplantae > Streptophyta > Magnoliopsida > Santalales > Viscaceae > Viscum > Viscum album. Next base: position 943,408,610 of record OY728155.1, on the reverse strand, counting down.
AGGCCATAATAACTAACCTTTCATCCTGTAAGAAAATTTTTATCCTTGAATTGGAACTACCCAATGCATCAGGAGGATGTGAGCAAAGTAAGTATCCAATAATTTCTAAGACAGATTACAAAAAATAAAAAGCATGATAATGTTATATAATAGTTTATAAAATCATTCCATAATATTCTGTATTGATCAATACAGAATATTTAAAAGCATTAAACTTAGGTGTCAGGAATCTTAAGAAACATCTACTTATAAAATGTTGCTATGGAACCCTTCTCTAAATTATGTCATCGAAGGAAGTAAAATTGAAACAGAAATGTGGCAGCGGTGCATCACAAGGTCGGACATGCATTGTTGATGTGAATAGTAATCTACATGCATGTATACTTTCTAATTATGTACCTTGATGAACAGATATCTGACATTTCTGTATGAAATAGCACATGCCTTCACGCAATATATTTCTGAACTTAGATAGAATTTGACGCCCAGTAACTGTACAGTGTATCTTTGTTTTATGCAGAAATAAATATCTAATAATGTCAAAAATATAAAGACACATCAATGTAGTTGATAAATTTGTTCTATACTTGAAATGAGAATATAAGTTAAACAAAAAAATATAAAATGCAGTCTAGTATGAATTTAAAATTCACCTGTAAATCACCAAAAATTATATCAATCGCAACAACATCATTGGAGTACCTAGATGTTGTGTTGGACCACAAATTCAGAATACACACTTGTATCTTCAATGTCTCATCGGTATCAGGTGTGATATCATTCAATGGGGTAATAGATCATGACATCTTGGTACTAATGTGATGTATTTTCTGTAGAAAGAGATCATTATCAGATATATTGAGATTCATAAAATCATACAGAAATAAGCAGAGCAGAACCAATCATTGACAATTTAACATATAAATTGACATATACCTAACACAATCTATCAAATATTTCTTTATGCACAATATTTTGCATTGATTCATGAGTTGTGGGATTATTATCACCAACTAATATTTTCAAACCTAATGGTGATGTGACTCTAGATAGAGCAAAATATAATTGACCATCATAAAACACAGGTTTTTGAACATATAGCCCAACAGTAGATAGTGATTGTCCTTGACTTTTGTTAATAGTCATAGCATAAGAAACAGTCAAAGGATATTGCCTTCTTTGCAGTTTGAAAGGACATCGATAGTCGGAGTGTTTCATATTTAATCTTGGAATGAAAGCAAGATATCCTGAATTACAACCACACAATATTCTTGCCCCGATGACATGATCTCCAAAATGCATGATAATCAAGCGAGTCCCATTACACAATCCCATAGACTGATCTAAATTTTGGAGCAACATGACAGGTACCCCAATTTTGAGTGTAATATTATGGGAATCCATCCCTAAAACATTAATCCCATTTAACATATCAGAAGTGTAAATGTTTTCTGGCCTATCGGTATCAAAACTTTCATCACAAACTGAATTTGAGCTGAAATAATCTTTGCATTCAGAACAAGTGAGGGACATCATGTATGCATTTACTTCTTCAACAATATCCCGAGTTGGAGCTAAGATGGCATGGTCTTTACGATAATTAATATCAGCATGGTTACTCATGAAGTTGGGATAAGTATGCTCAACAACTGCACAAATAAGATCTGTAGTCCAAGCAAGAAGATATGCAGATGGGATTGGAAATAAAGTTTCACCATCATTTGGTACTGTAATGCGACCTTCACCAATATCTAAAGTTCCTTTGGAAAATTGAAGAAGCTCATCTAAAACTGTAGAAGAATTGGAAAACAATCTCATGTTCCTTGTCAGTTTCAGAACACGACAATTTTTCCATAAATATGAAGAAGCTATACTTGAAAAAACTATATCATTTCTGTTTCCACCTGGTACGAAAGGTAGTATTTGCCTGAAATACCCACCCAACACAATTGTTATTCCACCGAATGGCAAGGTTGAAGCATTCTCATTTTTATTGAAATTATATCTTTTAAAGTAAGATCAAGGGCTTCAAAGCAATGCTTATGAGTCATTGGTGCCTCATCCCAAATAATTAGCTTTGTTAACAGTAGAAGATATGTGACATCACTGCCTTGTTGAATATTGCAAACAGAATTTTCAGAAATAGATATAGGAATTCAAAATTTAGAATGTGCCATCCTTCCACCAGGTAGCAGTAATGATGCAATTCCACTGGATGCAACTACCAGAAAAATATTACCTTCGGACCGTAGTAAAGATGTCAATACTTTCCAAATGTAAGTCTTACCTGTGCCTCCATGACCATTCAAGAAAAAGAAACCACCAGAAGATGCAGTTAACGAAGACATAATTGTAGTCATCACGTTGTTCTATTCATCAATGAGATGACATTGAAAATTCATATACTCATTCCGAAGACTGTCTCTGTTATGATTTACTTCATCAGATACTAAATGATTTTATTGAGAGACAATATCAGAATCTGGAACGAGCATTGGTGGAAAAGCATGAAGAGATCGACCATTCCTCTGAAGTATATTCTCTATTTCATGAAAAGAATACATTTGTTTTTGATGATCTGTGAGTGTCAAATCTATTTATAATCATGAAATATTGTTATTCAAGTATTATAATGGATTCATAATAAAGTAAGAGTTCAATGAACCAACAGCTACACAGATCACATAGTATATATCGAGAAATATGACAACACATACCTGGCATTTGAAGCCTATTTTGTTGCGCATAGAGGATGTCTTCACTGAGGAGCTCCCATGTTTCATGCCACACAGTGTTTGGGCGGGACATATTGTTTGAGAACAAAATTCTAGCAAATAGAATGCGCATAGACTTTCCTATAGCCCAAGTTGACACCTCCTTTATTGCTTCAATAAATTCTCTGTCATTAGCAAGAAGTCCCAATGCAGAACATACTTCATGAAAAGTACCGTGGATAATATTGTTCACAGTTCTAATAATTTCAATATAAGTTGCACCTCTGATCTTTGTGAGCATTAATCATAGGTAATAAAGATCTCCAGTTGTCGGTGGCACATAATAATTTCTACCAATACTGAACCCCTACTTTCTTGGACACCATCTATTTTCTCGTTGGTGGAATACAAATCATGTTGGATATTCTGCTAATGAGAGACACCTTCCTTCCGGGTAAGCAATATTTGCTTGAAACCAAGTCGTAAGAATTGAATCAGAAATATTACTCTTACTCAGCACATCCTCAATATGATCAGTGTCAGTGTACATAACAATATTCTGGCCTGGTAAATAGAAATGTAACCTTTAAACCGGAGGATATCTATAGTGGATATCATATGAAAATATACTCCAAGAAGCCTCGCAAGGAGAGATGTACCGGAAATCATAATACATTTTAATCTCATCCACATTATTGCCTGACTGTGCTGCATCATTGGTTTCATAAAATGCTGCTGTGACACGATCATTACCTTTTCAAATATACTTAAACAAATATTTGATGGAAGTTCATTGATTGAAAATTTCTATATTCAGATGAGCTTGATACTTCATTAGCACGAAAGGATTATACGGTACAACAATCCGATTATCTAATGGGACACCATTTTTCATGATCTTGTTTCCATCATTTCATCGTCGTTATAGAACATACCCATCATCATCAACTATTGTACTTTCAACAAATTTTTTTGGAAAAAATTTAGTAAACTTGACATTTTTCAAACAAGGTGATCGACGATTTGCATTACCACAAGGTCCATGCATCATAAACTTCTTAACAGCCTCATGAAGTTTTAGAAAGTCACATTTGTTTGGAAGTTCATTAGAAACACATTTGTCAATGCAGATAGGAGTACCTACTTTTCCCTCTCTACATAAAAACAACAAAATTTGTACATGAGGCAGTCCTTGTTTCTGAAATTCCATTGTACAAACAACTGAACAGAAAGTAATGATATAAATGACATAGTTAAATAACATATTCAGCAGTTAAGATAAAGTATGTAATATAAAATAATCCGTATTAAAGCAGGTACCTTCTCGTGACTTTCCAAATAAACATTTGTCTTGTAAATCCTTCATCAACGGGTAAACCTTAATATTGAAAATTCTGGATAAAATGTGCAGACAATTTGAAGGTCGAAGATTGTTAGACAATACAAATCTTGTGATCTCAGGCCATAGTGGATTGCATGTAAACGTTAAAAACAAATCTGGATATCCTGCCCAATTGCATATTGACATAGAATCCTGGTAATTTTGAATCATATATCTGAGACCACCAGTAAATGAAGATGGTAAAATGATACGCTTCCCACATGCAGACCCATCACGGTCTCCTCGTAGAAAAGCATCTTGAAACCCATTGTACAACTAATCCCTCAAGCGTTTTTGATTGAAGAGAATGAAGGATAGTATCTAAGACTCTATCATTGTATATGCATCAACAATAAACTGTTGCAACAATCTTCTCGAAAATTGTAATATTGACCTATCATTCGAACGACACTGCAAGTGATAGGAGAAGTATTCACACATTGTAACTTTCCGAACCTTTGTAAATGTACTCATAGATGTAGATCTATGTAAAATGTTGTCAACATATCCATCCTAACCATTTGTGAAAATAAGTGGATATTGCAATAGAAGGTACAAGGGATGATGCTAATAAATCCGCTGCAAATCACCACTTATGATCTAAATAATAATATCTCTGTCACAGTTGAGATCTTCAATGTCACCGACAATAAGCATCGCAATCTTAGAAGATGTAGGCAAGTTGTATGTCGTTGCACTTGTTTGTCTTCTCTTGAGAAGATGCAAATTTAAGTTTGCATGTTCTTGACGATCAAGAACATCCTTTGCACATCTGGACTGATGAGCTAAAAAATTTGTTTCATGCAACATATTTTGTAAGTTGACAACAACATTATAATTGACTGCTGTATTTGAATTTTCTCCATCATAACGGCAAGGTGAATTAATTTAAGAATGAAGTGAAAATATGACAATCACATAAACGTGGTAAACGACATATTAAATTTTACCTGACATTCAGAGTCCTATTTTGAGAATCGTTTGCAGTATCATAAACATATAATTGGGCAATCCTAGGAGGTTGTCCCTCATGAGGACACAAACTACCTATGTGATGGTATTTTTGTCCATTCAATTAGAATATAGTTCAAGCTCTTCCATTATTGAAAGATCTGTCAACCTTACCACCCATTAACGTGAATGAAAACATATAATTGTAAATATGCATATATTCCTGGAATCCTCTTGCCTCCACATAGTTTTGATCAAATACCAACGTTTGAAGGTAAGGAGGGAAGGACGGTAGTAATTGCCAAGAGACTTTACCAAGCGCGCAGCATATAGAAAATCGTGGGTTATCTTTGGTGCTGCATTTAATATTTCTCTCATCAAACCAAAATATTGAACCACTGTGTGGAAAAACATTAGAGGGATCTCCACTATTCAAATATTCTGTAGGTGAATAATGGTTAAATGAATGGTGTTAATAAATTTGGAATTATATATTATGTAAAACCATCAGGACCTGAATAATAGTAGTTAAAGATATGAATAGTACGGTTACCTGCAGCTTTTGCCAGTTGAAGTTGATGCATGCTTTCTGCATCAATGTTTTCATTTAGTTAGTAAGAAAATTCATACGAAGTTCCTATTTAGTAACAAATGATTACATATTTGGTCAAACCTGAAAACTCTCTCTGATGATTAAATGCAGCATTGATTTCACCAGTTGTTACATCTCTTTCTGAAATGACATGAGTCAATTTAGATGAAACGTATTTTTGATGTCTAAATAATGCATTAAAAGTATAGGGAAATTCAGATTCATAGGATATATATATCTATAGATTCATATAGAGAATACAACCTGATTATAATATAAAACACACTTGTGTCGGAAAAATATGATTTGTTACCGGTAGTTGAAGAAGTAAAACAGTATCTATTTTAGACATAGTATGCAACATATTACACTAAGTCATATTTGAATATCATCTGTAAGCATGAGTTGTGATTACTCTGATACTGTGTCACGAGCAGGGTAACTGGGAATATGTCCCTCAATCGTTATACCTATAAGAAGTTATGTAAATACAGTTTATTTTTTCAATACATTTCAGACAAAACTTGAAATAGTTCACATAAATACGCTGATGGGGTAGATACCAGAAGGGTCATAATTTTCTTTATTAGAAGATGATATATGCTTTCCCTTTCTACTGGGTGCATATCTTGATGATGAAGCTCCATGATGAGCTGTCAATGATAGTTAATATTTGACAGACTATAGAATGTGACAACATAGTAACAAAAAAATATGTAGTCAATGTTCTTTGACAGATTAATATAACAAACCGTTCAAAGACATAGGTATGAATGAAATGTCTGAACCTCCTGTGGTGAATAGACAGGATATCAACAAAAGTGTAAGGATTAGATGTAATTTTAGATTGAAAAGCTCGGATACTTACTTGAAGTAAAGTTAATACGGTTATTACTATCACTTCTAAGGCTTGTTTGAACAGTATATGGCGAATAAGATCCAGAATGTAGAGCCACTGTCAGTTCAACAGTAAAATGTGTAAATCATATGAGATTATTCACATTTAATTTGTTTACTATATCTGAAAATGTTAGTAATATAAAAAGTACTGACCATTGGTACGAATAGGTGAAAGAGGTATGCGTGCTCCTCTGCTCAAGTCGGAATTCAATTGCATAGTGTCAAATGTTGCAGTAGAAAATAGTTCATAGGAGCTCATCAGTGATTTTCCTGAAATGTTACGAACCTGTAATTTAGTAAGTTCATTCATGGAATGTTTCTAAGGTAATACACTAATGTTGTACCGATTTTTCATTATCTCATACGAAATCTTCTTTGCAACATTTCATCTCGAGATGCTGACGGCGTCTGCATCTTTGTTTCGATGTCTTTATGTTGAATTGTCAAGTTTTATAATGAAAAGAAAAGATGTTTATGGGTACGTACAATCAATTTAAAATATATTGATTATAAAATCGATAGAGAATGCATGTTTTAATTCTATATGATCTATGTTGTAAATTTAATTCAAACATGCAGTGTACTGTGGTTTTATTGAATGATAGTTACACCAACATGAAAAAGAATATCTATTTTATACAGAAATGATACATCTGAAAACAGAATATTCAAATAAGTAGAATGCACTATGGGAAGACATCAGCAAAACAGTTTGAATGAATACCTTGGAGGGATATTGATTTCAATTTATGCAGTGAAGAAGGATGTTATCGCGACTAAGTATTTTGTTGTTTTGTGATTTCAATGAAACACAATTATACCAACATCATAGATACATGTATACATTACAGACAAAAAAATCAATGAAATATCATTATTGAATGTCACATAAGGTAGTAAAAGGTAACCATTGATAATAAATGTCATGTAAATTTAATAAATGACACTTATAACCCTAATAACGAAGCATTTATACAGTATACAAAAATGAATTACTTGAAAATAGAATTTTCAAATAAAATTTATGCTATACTGAAATTGACTTGAGCGGAGGGAGTTGGGCATGGGTAGGGGGAGGCGGGGAGCTCGACAGGGGGAGGGGGGAGCAGCTGGGCAGTGGGATAAGACCGGGCAGGTGCAGGGGGAGGCGGGGAGTTGGGCAGGAGGAGGGGAGGCTGGGCAGGGGAAGGGGGAGGGATGGAGCTGGGCAGGGGGAGGGGGGGAGCTGGGCAGGGGGAGGGGGGGAGCTGGGCAGGGGGAGTGGGATGGGCAGGGGTAGGGGTAGGGGGGAGATGGGCAGGGGGAGGGGAGGGGGAGCAAGGCAGGGGGAGTGGGCTGGGCAGGGGCAGGGGGAGGGGGCTGGGAAGGGGGAGGGGGGCTGGGCAGATGGGATATAGTATACAAAAATTATTTCTTCAAATGGTTATTGATGATTCTTTAAATAGTGAAGACGGATGAAAGAGATTGAGTGACTATTTTGTATACCTCACGAAGCACTATCCTATTAATGCAATGAAGTATAGTCATAGAAACGTGAATGAAACAAGTGTAAATTAGACTGAAATTGGACAACATAATATGTAGTCTGAATGTATTATAATATAATGCATTAATAGGTCACACCAACATAAAAAACCATATGATGTATGTTGTAAATATAATTCAAACATGCAACATACTGTGGTTTTACTGAACGATAGTTACACCAACACGAAAAAGCATATCTATTTTATAGAGAAATGACACATATTAAAATAGCATATTCAAATAAGTAGAATTCACTATGGGAAGACATCTGCAAAACGGTTTGAATGAATACCTTGGAGGGATATTGAGGTCAATTTATGCAGTGAAGAAGGATTCCCCCACGACTAAGTATTCTGGTGTATTGTGATTTCAATGAAGCATAGTTATACCAACATCAAAGATACATATATACATTACAGATAAAAAAATCAATGAAATCTCTTTTTTAATGTCACATAAGGTAGTAAAAGGTACCCATAGATAATAAATGTCATGTAAACTTAATAAAAGACACTTATACCTCTAATAACGAAGAATGTATACAGTATACAAAAATGAATTACATGAAAATAGCATTTTCAAATAAAAATTATGCTATACTGAAATTTACTAGAGCGGAAGGAGTTGGGCAGGGGTAGGGGGAGGCGGGAGATGGGCAGGGGGAGGGGAGGCTGGGCAGGGGCCGGGGATGGATGGAGCTGGGCAGGGGAGGGGGGGCTGGGCAGGGGGAGGGGGGGAGCTGGGCAGTGGCAGGGGGCTGGGCAGGTGCAGGGGGAGGCGAGAAGCTGGACAGGGGGCGGGGAGCTGGGCAGGGGCACGAGGACGGACGGATTTGGGCAGGGGGGGATGGGAAGAGGGGATATAGTATACAAAAATGATTTCCTCATATGGTTATTGATGATTCTTTAAACAGTGAAGACAGATGAAAGTGATTGAGTGAATATTTTATATACCTCACGAAGCACTGTCCTATTAATGCAATGAAGTATATTCATAGAAGCATGAAAGAAACAGGTGTAAATTATACTGAAATTAGACAACATAATATGCAGTCTAAATGTATTATATTATAATGCATTAATAGGTACACATAAATGGGTTGAAGTTGTAATTTTGTTATGAACAGTGGACAGTATAGTGACTTTAATATATGTTGACAACAAAAATAGAAAACCAGATACAAATGTAATATAAATTATTGTGATAATATTAGTAGCATTTATAGGAAAGCTACAATTAGTGGTATGATTTGATGTTCTGTAAAAGGAAGCATACATTTATGTAATCGTAATCCTTAATGTGAAATTTCCTATTGAAGTGAAAACCTGCTGTACGAAAGGAAATCTGGAATAAAATAATAAATCCATACCTTCTTCACTATACAAATTTGGACAATATATTTTCATATATCAATGGAGAAAGACAAAGGCAGGATTTCTCCACAACATGAGCTTATAGAAAAATAAATTAATGGAAGGAATCAAAAGATTAAATGAATCAACGGGCCAGAATTGAGAACCTACTATTGAGACAGGTCAAAAGAAAAATCATGAAAAATTACACTACATAGATCAAAGTATATACATTATTCAAATCCTTAGATATAGATTGCTTTGGAAACCATAATTACAAGCGTACCCCAACAATGATGATGCTCACATATACTTCACCAACATTTGGTCCAATTTGGACTCCTTGCCGACAACTGAACTCAACTATAGACAGAGCTCGCAGAGGGGGAGGCATGGAGGCGGAGGCAGAGAGGAGGAGGATGATCGGGAAGGGGACCGTGAGATGGGAATCGTGAAGAGGTTCGAGATTGGGGAGTCACAGAGAGCTACATGAACCCTATGAGAAATCCCGATGGGGCCGAAGGTGGAGCACATAAGGGTGGAGGTGTGGAGACGGAGGCGTGCAGGCGGAGGATGTTCGGGAAGGTGACTGGGAGAGGGGACTCACGGAGAGGATGAGGCCGGCGGGAACCCTTGGAGAAACCCAATGGAATGGAGGTGGAGGGAGGGAGGGGGAGACTGAATTGTGTTGCAGGATGGGGAATTGGGAGAAGTGGAATTTGGAATGTTGGGTGACGTGGAACATTGAAATGGTGACACGTAGGCAAATAGGAATCCAATTTTAGTATAGATAATAGATAATAGATTCCTATATAAATTGATGATGGATGCATTGAGATTTCGATGACGTTGACATTGTATTTTAGAAGGTCTCATGTCATTGGGGATTTTAATTATCTTTTTAAGGTGATAAGATATCTTTGATGTTTATTGGATAATCATAGATAATATGTATTATGGGTGTGGTGAAATACATCTTTTACATACCACCATAGGTAGATCATACGTAAAAAAATTTCCATGTGTTATAGTTGAGGAAATTTGTTTGTACCCATAACATATTAGTAAATGGGGAATGCTGGACATTAATGATAGATATACCTTATTAGAGTACATGGTGCAAATCATGGATAAATGAGTGATTATCCTTTTTGGGAGAGAAATACCCCTAGTATATTAATTAGATGATTTGTAATCTCAAAGAGAGCCCATAAGAGTGGAAGAACCAGATTCAATCTCAATACATTCACATGATTGAGATGGATATTAATATTTGAGATGAAGATGTGTAGACAATAAATATAGTAACTTTTAATTTTTAATAGATAAGGACATATTAATGGATATGTTTATGTAATTTAATGAAGTAATCATGGTTTTTTGAAGCAAAATGAGTGGTAATGAATCTTAAAAACTGGGTTTATAGGTATTTGGATAAAAAAAAATTCCAATGGGAATTCCATTTTAGCCATTGTGGACTTCAAGGTATAATAGGAAAAGGAAAAATACTTGAAAAATAAGTGCTATGGGTGTGGTGTCCTAGAATATGGAATATAAATTTTGAATTCCACTTGGTGGAAACTATTTGGGTTTGCAGAATTCATGAACACCCTGAACATGGCTAGGAAATAATGGCATTAAGATAGAGATTAAAACATCTGAAATAGTCAAATTTCTTCTTCAATATCATCCATATCTAATGGAATACAAATGTATCATGATTATAGGTGTTTTTATTTTAATTGGTTTTGATTCAATACCTTATTAATCAATCTAGGACTCCTAGTTATGTTGTTCACATAATCCTTATAAATTCTCAATACTCCATATATGTAACACGGAAATGTCCCATATGTTGAGTTTTATCTACCCAAAATATTTCTCATTTATCTCCTTTATCAACTTTGTTGGAGGAATAAAACCATGGAAGACCATTAAAATTCTTTTCGAAACGTTGCTTTAGAAGAATCATCTATTATTCTATGTTAAATTTTAATTATGTTATGGTTTTATCCTTCATTCAATGAGACATTATGACTTTCATTGATGATTTTTTTCATTAGTTTATGTTTTCTACCTATTTGCATGTCCTTTACTGATTATCATTATATAACCCTTTAATATTGGTTTGGAATTAGTTTTATGAATGTATGTTATGAAAACACCTTCCATATGGTGTGATAATTTATTTTATGTGATGAATCTCCAGAAAAAAAAAATATGTTGATGTTGACATGATTATGTTTAATAATTTTTCCCTCTGACTTCATTACCCCATTAATGGTTATTGGGATGAACATTACCTAATTATTTTAAATTATTTTAGGTATGTTTATGGGTGTATTTCTTATTGTATCTTCAATTTCTAAAATTATAAATGTCATATTTATTGTTCATTTTATAATTTATATTTTGATACTCTTCTTGGATATTAGAAAACTGTTAATGATGGATAAATGAGCATGCCCATTATTTGAGGATGACATGTTTTCATATCATTATACATTCATCCAATGTTTATTGAATATTTTCTATTATCTAAAAGCTCTTTTATTTCAAAGAATATATTTTGGGGGCATATGAAAACATTTGGTTTTACATATTTTATATATAGTTTCAATGTGAGGACTCGAGAAGTTACCGAGGAATGATGGTCAAAAAATGGAATTTGAAGGTGGTGTAGGTGATTTTGGTTTTGAAAGAGGGATTATGTTTACTATTTCCAAAAAGTGGTATGATGATGATAGTGCCAACATGGTTCAAATTATATATATTTATTTTCATATGAATGTAATGGTCAATTCCAATAATATATCACTGGGGGATATAACATGTAAAATAACTATATTTTCCATGAAAATATATTATCTATATGTTTTGACGATTATAATGAACATGTCATGAGGAAATATCCTTTGGTGATATGATTATAGTGGATGAGTAAGTATGAAATGACCATGTACTTTTTCTATATTCCATGTGAGTCATTGAAAAGACTCGTTTTATGATTTTGTGTGTTACATGTATCTATTCATATTTAGTTAAATTAGATTTATACTAGAATGAGTTTTCTTAGTCTTCCCCCAAGTGTGTTTAGTAAAATATCTAGGCTTTAGGATTGTAAATAAGAACCCCTATATGTATTATATCATGTATCCCTCTATCAGGACTACGGGTTGGGTCCTCATACCCACTATTCTCCATTGGTAGGTCTTGGTATCACTTGACATATGTGCCAATAATTTTATCCCCTACAATGTGGGATAATCATATTGGGGGTAAATAACCCCTATATACCCTATGTGTGATTCCATACACGGGTTCCATCATCTTATGGGTTCTAGTGTATAATTCAATTTTTTATGGATTGATGTGTATGGCCTTTTGGATGAGTTCCATTAGTGTAAGAAAGAAGAAAATAGTGAATTCTATATGATATGTTTTACCTTGTATCCATTAATAGAATAATTATTGTAACATTGAGGGAAAATTTCACCATGATAAATTCATTAAAACATAATAATATATGGGAATATATATTTTCATCACATAGAAATTTATAGCTAACACACACTCTCATAGATTATGATCGGCGATTTTGGGATGTCCTACTAAGTATGTATATACGCACTATTTCCCAAGATCTTACCACATGTTTCGTGGCTTATATAGATGATAATCCTTCTGATAGGTTTTATATGGAATGGGATAGTGTTTGTATTTTTTGTTCTAGTTAATCCACATATACACCCCAACCATACAGTTTGATTGTAGTTTTATTTTTATCAGAAGCTCAGACTACTTTATAGTTTTGGTCATATTTTATTTATAGCATTATATCATTTATAGGTTTTTCATAAAATATGTTGGATTATAAGATATGTAAAAATTTATTTAGTTTGTTATCTATTTTTATTCATTAGATTTTTTTTTTGTATCTTTGAATTCACATGTTCATTTTTATAGGAAAAGGCCTCCCATATGTGTGATATGACTACGGAGCACTAGTCTCTATCCCCTAGCCAATTGGAGGATGTTTTTGAGAGTCACTCTCAGCTTATCATTTATATGTGTTTCCCTATGAGTCAAATCAATAAACATAAAACCTTGTTAAGTGTTTTTTAAACCATAATGAGTCTACGAATTGGTAGTTTCCACTAAAGCATATTGTTTATAGAGTCGAGTAAATAAATTTTATTTTGTCCTATAATTTAAGTAAAAAGACCAATACATAACTATATAATGCTTCATTGGACCATTATTAGTGTATTCAAGTCTTAACGATATAAATATTTATTGACCCCATATGGGTTAGTGTCTTGTGAAGAAGATCATTATATATTAAAAAATAAATTTCTTAGAATAGAAAAAAATGGAACTTTTTTTTGAAAACTTTTTGTTATTAAACAGATGTCAAATAAAGATTGAAAAATATAAATTTAATATACTAATATTGATATCTTGAGTCTAAAACTATTTTTTTATATATGATTTAGTATAATAAAGCATTTAATACTCTCTTCATATCATCAATTTCAATATTATTCTATTGATTGAAAAATAAGAGTGTTATATGTTGATATATTCTTTAATCACTAATAATGTAGTTGATACATTGATGTGGAATACTAATAGAGAGTGAAGAGATATAAAAAAAGGAAAATGTTTAAATTTTAGTCTTCCTAAAAGGGTTTGAGGTTGGTTCATCAAATCATTTTAATTAGGTATAATTATGTTTCTTACTCCATACCTATTATATTAAATAATCAAAGGGATTGTTTTTAAATAACCTTATCCTTATATCCAATAGAATTTATTCCAAGATTAAATATAATAAAAATTATGGATAAGAAACCACACACACACACACACATATATATATATTATACCACCCCTATATCAATAAGAATGAAAGGATCTATATGTATGACCAATACACATAAATTCTGGGGTAGACTATATCTATCGAAATTTACATTTTACTAATTAACAGAAAATTAAAATTAAAATTTAAAATAAAAATTCAATTAACATTAGAAAAAATGCTTCCTTAGAACCTCTATCACCATTCACATGGTATTAAGATGGAATAACATTTTTATGTATTTCATAAATGTCAAAATACCATAAATGTGATAAAAATCCAAAATAATCAATTACGGATGATAAAGTAAATAATTATCCACATTTAATATGGATGTAGAGGATCTTAGTGACACCTCACCTTTCATTTATGAAGGAACCTATACCAATTTAGATATTCCCATAAATGTGATTTCATTGACTGATAATGACCCATCACCTACATTAATTAATGTGTCAATTTATTCAAATGAGTAATTGTAATATATTTACATCCTCATATAACTCTAGGATGTCTTTATATAGAGACACAAATAAATTTTAGGCTTAAATATTTATGTGTCCATTCAAATCCAAGGCCTATAAGATCAACAATTTGTTTATAAAAATATTTATAATTATTATTTTATATTATAGTGACATGGTTGATGTCAAAGTGTGTACAAATTAATGGTTTCTTTATTGAAAAAATATAGCAACCCATGTGATTGAAAAATTTTGCGTATATCCAAAAGAAGAATATAAATATTAGAATATGTATAAACTTTTTTGTTTTAAATCCTGATTTCAAAAATGAAGATTTTATAATTTATGGTCATCTAATTTCTTATTGAGGGAATTATATATTTTTAAAACCTATTTTCATGGGTGTTTATGATTTGTATAATAAAATAAAAATGACCTTTAACAACATGGAGGATGCTTCTATTAGAGTCCACAAATATTGTATTTCCACAGTGTGATTCGCTTTAGTGTAAAAAAATTTAAAGATGCATATCAAAAGTAAATACACAATATTTTCTTTCCCCTTCAATGGAAAACCATGGAATTTTATGTGTCTAATTTTTTATTAAATCAATATAGTTTCTAGGATACTTAATTATCCTCGAGGATGTGTTCTCCAAACAATCATTAGACATAAAAAATATTAACTAGTCGATATAAAAAAATTATATGATGTAAGGTAAATGTATTATATTATTGGTTAGTAATTAAGGATTTTATGTTTTCTCTAAGAAAACTTTGGTTACACACGAATCTCAAATCCTCATGATCCTTAATAAAACAATAGATTTTTATGTACACCTTAATTAAATTGGGAGTTTCAATGAAAATATTAATAAATAATGATTACCCTTCATGATGTTAATGAAAACGGGTTCAACAACCCACTGGGTTAATAATTATGAATGTTAATTTGATATTCTCAAGAATTAGTTGTTGAATTTCCCTATTACAATGCCTTACTTGATGGGAAATAGTTAACCCTTTATGTGGACACATCATAATAATATTTATGAACACTTATTTAATATAAACATTATAAGTTAAATGAGTGTAACATATTTATCTTCAGAAAGTAATATTAGAGGCTAAAAGTAGTCAGCATACAATCTAGAATAATTTCCTCCCCTTGATATCAATTTTGTATAATATATGTCATTAACTATTTTATCTTGATGTTTAGTTGTTCTTTTGTTTTCATCTTTTAAAATACACACTTGTTTTATCAATATTTACAAGATAATTAGTGAGATGTGGTATTATACCCCAAAAACATGAAATTTGGTTTTCTTCTGAGATATCGACCAAAGGATAAACATTAGAAGAATTTTTGGATGTTCATCCCAGCCAAGAGGTGTGACATATATATTTTTAATTCCTTATGTTTTATGTTTTCTCTATCAACAAATTCTGTTAAAAAGGGATATCTATTACGATGGTTCTTACCAATGTTGGACCATTAAGAGGATACATAATCTAAAACTAAATTCATTATGTTTTGGATTCATATTTGTATCAATAAAATAATAAATCTTATTGTACCGATTCAAAATATTATCGTGTTTCTCTAATATGGAGTCCAAATTAAAATCTATCATCACATGATTATAAATCCCCCTGAAATTGATATTTTGCAACCAATTATAAACGGTGATTTACTATTGTTGATCAGATATATTATCCATTAAATTTAAATAAAAACTTTTGAAATTGTGTATTAAATTGACCATTGAAAATAGATTATGGACCTCATTCCCTATGATCCTGTATTATATTATATAATATTGATGTACAATTCTGATGAAAACACAATAGAAAACATGGACACTACTATTTTTATCATCTATTAGGAATAAACAGTCATCTATATTTCACATTAAACTGTATATGTTCATTTTATCATTATTAATTTTAGATATGATGTAGGAAATAAATATTACCATGGATTATTTAGTGCCCCCATACCCTAATGTCTATCAATAAAATAGGTAGACTAGTGAAATTTTCAATTTTCATTAAAATAAAGTTTTACCAAAATAATGATATACTAATGAATATATTTCTCTAATTAGTGATATTTTTCATTCACCTTGACCACTCACACTCCATAAGAATCCATTATAAGTTTTTCTTCAATGGGGTATATCTCTTTTTCTATAAGGACAAGAGACCTTTAAATTTTTTAAAAAACTCCATGAATGTACTTGGGGTGTAATTTAGAGAGGATTCGAGCTCTCTCACCAAATCCAGAGGCATAGGTAATTTTATCTATCTAGGATATATGATTATATTGAATTAAAAATTAAGTATCATACATGTTTTGTTCATAAAAAAACATTAATAAAATAAAAATGGTTTAAAATTCAATAAAACACTACATGAAATTATCATTATAGGGAATATATTTAATGTGTCCTTACCCTAGGACTATCATTTGCATTATAAAATTTAACAACACTATCAATGATTTAAATTCAAATTAAGATCAAGAATTACCCTTCAAGGATATTGGATGGAAATCCATTATTATAAATATATATGGATTTCATCATTATATCCTTGTTAATAAAGGACCAAATATTTTTTATCTGATATAAAAAAATATGAATTTGAAAAATAACATCCATTTCCCATAACTTATGTTTTTATTACATTTCTAAAAATGGAATCATGTTGGACATTAGAAAGGATTTATTTAAAATACAAAAACACATGTTGATAATGTAAAAAAGTATTAGTCTATTGAAATAAATAATTATAAATTTGTATACAATACCACTATACACACCACTACACAAGAAGACACATATTTTTTAGTGGATGGAATTAAAGAATAATATATTATTGACTTGTAATTATAATTTCTCATCAGATAAATTTTTTATTTTAACATAAAATGACTACATAGAAATCTATATTGATGAATTATATGATCATGATCTAAAATGGAAGTACCAATTGTATAATATAGAGTTTCAATGAAATTACAAAAACATAATCATTCAGTATGATGGGTTCCCTCTATTAGTTTGACCAGTTAGTGCTGTTGTTAGAACTATAAACCCTAGTGGCTGATGGGAAAAGGACTCCAAATTGCAATTGATATGAGTACCTTTAACATTACATGTGGTATACATTAATGTAGAATTATCCATTATTTTATAAAATGGAGCGTGTTTGATTAATCCCACAAATACAATGTACCCTTGGAAATAAATTTCAAAAAAAGAAACATGATATTAAAATGAATTTTCCATAAATAGGTAAACTATATATAGAGCAACCCTTATTTTATAGACATAACGTGAAGTAATGAAAATTGTTCCTATATGGAATTACACAATGTGGAATGGTCTTAGTTTTTAAAACATAAAATACATGACAATTAAAATTATCTGAAAAATTCTTAAGGATCTCCGCCTTATATAATATTAAAATTATCTCAGTGGCCTATCCCACATGACAATTAAAATTTATGAACCTCCATAAATATGGTAATTTTTTAAAAAAATACCCAAAATTAATGTAATTTTTCTTCATATTTGTTTCTTCCATCTCCTTTATCTCTTTCAACATTCATTTAAATTATGAAAAAATCACTTTTATGAAACTAAAATTTTCTTCATTCCTCTTACCACCTTATATGTACTAGGTTCTAAAATACCTATTTTGGGAATAATTATGTTACCGATATTAATTTTACACCAAAACAAATATTATCATTGGAAATAAATTAGTTTACATTTTGTTTATGATACTTAATAAATTTTTAAAAACTACATATTTTTTTATTTATATTACTAAAAGATACATTATAGTTATTTAGTATATTATTCTAGGTCTAGTCACATGATTCCATTTTATTTCATTTCACCATTACACTTTAGTGTTTGAATTCACATTAATTCAGGTCTAGTTTGAATCATTACTCTTATATTGGGGTGAATTCCTTTTTCATAACTATTCCATTAACTGTATTTCTATAGAAACTATCACTAAATTGCCATTAATAGTCATCATATGTATACCTATCTAAATGTATGGAAACAATATCATCATTGAAATATGGTATGCTATTAGACATTGTTCTCTATTTTCATTTCATTATATCATATTCAATAATACCATAACATGATTAAAATATTAAAATATTATGTTTTATAATTGATGAAACTGTTCCATGATATTATTACCTCATATAGCAGAACAAATATGAGAATATTTCATCATAAAATTATATATATATATATATATATATTTCATTCTACGATAATTGATATTATCCTTCATGTAACGCCCTGATGTTTTTATGAAATATTTTCTTCAAATATTTTTAACTCTACCATATATTTCATTGCACACAATCATAGGTTTAAAAGACCCATGAGATTATCTTAGTATATATTAACCATTATAGATTATCTATTATGTTAGTGGTAATAATAATAACTAACTTATGAAAATGTATTTTGAATTTTTTGGATACCAATCATTTATGAAAAATATAAATCAATTAGATATTTTTTTGACTGAATTACTAATAGAAATGAAGTTAACAAGATTTATATGTTATATACACAATAAAATATCTATTATATTAATATGATGGATATTTTATTAATAGGGTATGAACAACCCCTATTTAAAGTATAAAAACATATATTTTTTAAATGGTTAATTTTACTTCATGGAATGGAAACCCCCATTTAGATTAATATTTTTACACATTAATAATTTTTATATGACAACTTAAGCATTTTCCTTGGAAGTGGAATAAAAAAAATTATTGTGATTAATTTTTATTATTATTTTGATTACGTATAATTTTTTATGAACAATAAAAATTCACTAAATTTAAATTGAAAACAACATTTTTCACCAAAATAACTTATATTGTTAAATTACAGTACTGAATGGTACTAATTTGTGAATAGAATATTTTTTATCATTAAATATATTGTATTTCAATAAATTTAACTTTACATTGAAATATTATGTAAAATAATTTCAATATTTTTCAATGTTTTATATTTTAAAAAACATTCTCTTTTTCAAGAAACATGATTAATTTTAAATTAAATACTACAAATTTTCAATTTTGAATTTTGAAAAATGTACTCCATATTTGAAATTAGTATGTTCATATTATATAAAACTACACTAACACATGTCATAATCTAATGGGATGAGATATGGATTTCCTAAACAACCCATAGGATGAAAAGTTGGCCTTTGGAAGCTAATTGGGCGTGATTATAACACTTATAACTTTTAATTTAAATTAAATGAAAATATGTTGTAAACATGTATATTCTTACTAAGACAATATTAATAAGGGTAATATGAGAGATATTTTCAACAATAAACAATCAGTAGAAAGATAAAATATTTATTAAATCATCATAATTTATTTATAATTTTTATACATTTAATAATTTAATATAATTATGACATAATGATGATGTCGTGATTAATTTATTAATGAATGAATTAAATAAATGATATTATAATTATTAAAATAAATGTTATTTGCCATAATTTATTTCATTACCAATTTTTTTAGTTGAATATGACATGTTATAAGATAATTTAATTCTTTGGATTGATGTTATCTCTCCCCTTAAATTTTATTTTAATTCAATAAAATGAACAGTGCAAAAATAATTCACATAATTGTTGTATTATTCAAATCGTACATTATTCAAATATTTAAAAAAACCAAAAATAATTTAAAATCACAAAGTGAATATGATAAGGTCTTAATGTTAATTAAGTGCCCCATTATGGATATTGACCCCATATAAGTATAAATTATAGCTTCATAATACCTAAAATGTTATTATCACAATTAATATTAAAAGAGAAACATTAATGGTAAAATGATAATATATAGTCTTAAATAAACTCAATAAATATATATGAACTATTTTAAGAGAAAAATTTGAACTGTACTTATATTAGATTCGACATATTTCAATTTGGAAGTATTGGGATTAAAAAAATTAATTTATATTAATTTAATATTTTAAGAGTTTCCAAAGAAACCAACTCCCCCACCTCTTGACTTCAATTTAAACATTCAAGACCAACTATAACCTGCCATTTTTCTTTATAAACATACATATTTACATTCTAGAGGATCATTTTATATTGAAATTTCAATTCTTGTGCTCTAATAATTTATTTACAGGATGTGCATCGAGGAAGATGTAATATCTTCTACAAATAATTTCAAATTTAATTCTCCTTATACATCCTCTTAATTTTTTGTTTAGTTATTAAGTAATAACACCACTATAAATTATATACTTATATGTGATTATAATTATTAATTAACAATATTCCACCTTCTACATATCCTAAGAAAAATGAAATCACCACGCATGCGTATGTAAGGCTTACCATCTCTATGTTGTGGTGCCATCTGTTTTACACCACCTCCTTACATGGATGGGTATAATGATTGAAATAATAACTATATATGAGTATTAAAACATGATACTGACTATAAAACATTATACACTATCCAGTTCCATACCATTTTACAATTATTGTAATGATATCATTGCTCCTCCAAACATATGACCTAACTTCTCTACGTTGCGATACAATTCATTCAACATGATCTTAATTAAATAATGGTTATAATAATATAAAAATTGAATAAATACTATATATAAAAAGTTAATATCATTTTTTAATGATAAAACTGTGACCTAATAAGGAGAATCAGAACATATTTAACAAAACAACCATACGAACATAATGTATTTAATATCTAAATAACGAGTTAAAATGAAATGTTACTAACATAATGATTATAATTTGATCATATATTATGAAGAACTATACTTTACATACATTTTTAGTACTTAAAAATTGAATTACACTTACTACAACATATAAAAAACCATGAAAGGACTTTATATGTATAGTGTCTTTAGAAACTGGGAAACACAAACAACTGGTTCATAAAGCGTCTACACTGTCTCCCATTTATTTCATCAAATATATAGTCTATTGTGGCATATCTTACATAATAACCTTCTTCCTAACATGGGTAATGAAAAAATACAAAGGGGTGAGCTCAAATTCTCAGTAAGGGTAAACAAAATAAATATCAATCACATCATATTAATAAGAACATAACATTTTGGAAATCTTAACCTGCAAAACAGATCATAATTTCATAACATGGGATAAATAATAGTAGTGAAATGTAATACCAATAATCATAACTTAAAACATGAAACTTTGTGGCATACACACATAATCATAGAGAATCATTTCTTATTAGTCAAGACTCATTTCCAAGACTATCTTAATGGACAAAGTCCATTTCTGAACCGAGTTTATTCCTCATTTCAGTCCTTATTCACTGAAGTAGTTTAACCTGAATTTCCAGAAAATTTTTATCTCATTAGATATAAAATATTTACCCAATGCATTTTAGGTATATATAGTTCCCACCCATCTCATAATGATACCATTCTTATGTGTGCCACAAAATCATAAACCATACATCATAGCATAACTCATGTAATAAAAATGGGATTCTTAAACATCGTGACATCATAAAACAATTCATATAAGAAAAACATAATTCCATCACAACATAATCAAATCAATGTAATAATAGGGATAGAAACAGATCCCTTTATTAACTTAGATGGAAAATAATTTTGATAAAACACTTGAACTCCATTTTTGAAAAAAATATCCTTTCTACTTAAAAAACACTATTCCTTTCTTAACATGTCATACAATTCTAAACTAAAAGATATTGATTAAAAATAAACTTTAAAACTTGTAAAGGTGGCTTCTTGGAAATAATGTTTTAAAAATCCATTCATGTCGTATAAGTTAAAAACACAATCTTCTCGTACCTTTTCCGGAAAAGTCAAAAAGTACCGCGTATGAAAACCGACAAAAGATTCATTTCATATCTTTTACTAAAAACTCACCGAAGGGTAAAATTGGATATAAACTATTGTAGAAGGATATAAATATTACATATTGAGGAAACATTTATATGGATGATAAATATTCCCCAGTAAATTCTTAAGTATAAACAATCTCAGATAAAAATTGAGATTGCGAGATTTTCCCTTACCTTAGGTCCAATTTCCTTCGTAAGTGTCTAAACATACTGTATATTGATTTAAATAATGTTATTGAGTGATTCCAGAATCAGACTCATTGTTATGATATCATATATGGTCATATTCTTAGCTTCTTATTAGTAATATTTCATTGTTACTTGTTATTCGGGTGTTTATTGCTTTTTGTTCTTATGCGTGTTTTGTCGAATAAATTCTTATTCTTATTTTTGAGTTATAGATACCTCATTTACAGAATGGTATTAGTGTAATATATATGATATTCATTCATTCACTTCATTTATATACTCATTATGCAATGAAGATCATGTAGAATGAGTCACATCACATCGTGGAGACAGTATTTCGTACGTACGCACGAGCGATGATATCGTTCCCATGATCGTAAAATTGTAATGGAGTTTATGTATACTATTTCAGAATCAATATCACTTTACAATAATAATTTATAGTTATTATTTACACCATTATACACATCCAAGTAAGGTGGTTGTGGAAAATAGATTACACCACGGCGTGGAGACGATATTTCTTTGAAGCGCCTCTTTGAGACCTCCTTTCAAGGCACTAAAATTTGTCTTTAAAGAATACCAGGACCTCTAGGATGTTTATAGGGAATTGGAGAAGAGAATTTGGCAGGGGTTAGTCGAGCATGAAGGCTCAAAGTGGTGTGAGGAAGAGAGGGATGATGTGCCCTTTTATAAGAGAGGAGAGGGGTACCTTTGGAAAAACTAAAAATATTATTTTATGATAAAGTCATATTTGGTTTTATATAGCTCTAAATTGATTTATTTCAAAGATAGGTATGTATGGGTCGAAATAATCTCATACAATAGAATTTAGACAAGTTTACATTCCTATTTTACCCTTATCATTTACATTTATCATTAAGTTAAATAATTTTACTTTTACCGTGTCTTTTTTTGTTTTTACACTATATGGTTAATAAACATACTTTAACAAGCCAAACGAACCCCAAGTTATATATTATTAATAAATATAACCTTAGATAAGTCATTTGGACGAACCTTATGTTTTTATGAATAAAATAGCAATTAATAATATAATATTTGTTTTAAAAACTATTTTATGACAATTTTGACACTATTTAGTAATTGATTTTTGTGAAAATCATAACAGAAATATTAGTTCAAAAAAAGTGAATTAAATCAATAATAACATGTCATATTAACATATGAAGTTAATGGAATTCATAAAAAGTCTCAAATTACATTTATTTGTGTATTTATAACATCAATTATGTCAATATTTCATTAATAAACTAATTACTACATCATCATTGTGTCATAAATAAATTAAATTATTTAATGTCTAAAAATTAAAAATTAAAAATAATTATGTTGAAATCTTTTTATCTTTCTAATGAATATTTATAGGCGAATTTATCTCAAGTATAACCCTATATTAAAATTTAAATACTTATTAAACTTTTTTTTAACTTTTTTAACCCTTCTTTAAATAAATTAATAATAAATGTCCTAATCTAATCCAATTTGGCCTAAATGGTCATATTTTATTCCTAAGGTTGTTTTTGGTCGAATTACACTTATACGATAGAATTAGGACATGTGGTAGGGTAATAATAATATCATTGTTACTCTTAATTACCCTATTGACTTTTAACCGTGGTAAATAAAAGTAAAAAGTTACTATTCACCAAAAATTATTTTCATCTCATTGAACCACATTTTAATTAATGACATCAACAGTGTCTCTCAGATATTTTTAAATTTCACTCACAGAAGCTATAAAATTATGTATTATGTAAATTTGCAAATTCTCCTAGGAGGTGGGTAAAAGATGGTGAATAGTTCAATGAAATTTTTATATATCTAAAATTATTATAAAATTATTCCAATGAATTACATTGAAATTATATAGGTATTATGTATAATTTTTTTCCTAAAATAAATTTACATAATATAAATAATTATTTAAATAAAAAGTCAGTTTTTAAATATTTACCCAGTGTTTTCACTATTCATCAAAAATTGAAAGTTTTCAGAAAAATACAAAAAATTCACCCTAGGCTAATTTCGATATTCCGAATCCAAAAAAGAAGTCAATTTTGAAAAATAAAATTTACAAAATTTAAAAAAGTTGGTATTACTATTCATAATGGCTAGTTTTAATAATATTTTAATAGAATATCGTTGTTTAGTGAAACTCTGTATTGCGTACGATGCAAGCTATCGTGGAAGGTTGTGATTGAGTGTAAAGGAAGCCAAGATAGTGTTGTGTGTAGTGAAATATTTCTTTGATGATTTATATAACATAAAAACAAAATATTTCTCATAAAAGTCTCGGGTGTTACATTCTACACCCCTTAAAATGAATTTCTCCCTCGAAATTCGTCATTTGTAACAAATAGATGAGGATAACTCTCCCTCATCATATCCTCAAGCTACCATGTAGCTTCTTCTAATTGGTGGTTCCTCCATAAACCTTTCACCAAGCGAGTGGTATTGTTCCGTATGACTTTTTCACTACGATCGAGAATCACTGTCTGCTGTTCTTCATAAGAAAGATCTTGTTCCAGCGGTACAACTTCTGAGCTGAGTACATTTGAAGGATCAGGTATGGACTTTCTTAGGAGAGATACATGGAACACATCGTGAACTTGAGAGATATTCGATGGAAGCTCCAATTGTTAAGCTACTTTCCCAACACGATCCAGTATTTCAAAAGGACTGATATACCTGGGGCTTAGCTTTCCCTTCTTCCCAAATCTCATTACTCGCTTCCAAGGAGATATTCATAAGAACACTTTATCACCCACTTCAAACTCTATGTCTTTTCTTCGGTTATTAGCATAAATTTGTTGTCGACTCTGAGCTTCTCTTATGTGTTGTTGAATAGATCAGACCTTTTCTACCATCTCATCAACAAGATCAGGTCCTAACAGCTTTCTTTCCGCAACTTCATCCCAGCAAGTTGGAGTCCTGCATTTCTTTCCATAGAGAGCTTCATAAGGATCCATCTGAATACTGCAGTGAATGATATTATTATAAAAAAAATTCCACATAAGGTAGGTGTTGATCCCAACCACCTTTTAAATCCATAGAGCATGCTCTCAACATATCTTCTAGAGTTTGAATCGTTTTCTCAGACTGACTGTCTGTCTGAGGATGATAAGTAGTGCTGAAACACAACTCTGTTTCCAGAGTATGCTAAAGACTTTTCTATAACTTTGATGTAAACCTTGGATCCCGATCAAATATAATAGAAAGTGGTACTCCATGAAATAATACCACTTCCTTTACATATATCCTGGCAAGCTGATCCAGAGAGAAATCATCTCTAATAGAAATGAAGTGTGCAGACTTTGTAAGACGATCAACTATGACCTAGATAACATTATTGCCTTTGGATTTTTTAGGAATTCCAGTGAAAAATTCCATATTGATGTTTTTCCATTTCCATTAGAGTATGGGTAATGGTTGTAACATCCCCTTAGACTTCTGTCTCTCAACTTTAACTTGCTGCCAATCCAAGCATCGAGAGACATATTCAGCAACATCTTTTTCCATGCCATCCCACCATAAGTACTCTTTCAGGTCCTTACACATCTTCTTCCTTCCAGGATGAATAGAGAATGAAGAACTATGAGCCTCATCCAGCAGCTCCTTCTTTAATTCGGAGATGGGAGGAACACAAACCCGATTCCTGAACTTTATTATCCCATCACAATCAAGGTTGAATTCAGGAACATTTCTCACCTTCTTTTGTAACTCTACATCTTCTTTATGTGCCTCTTTAATCTTCACATGTATAGATGGTTGAACATTCATTTGATAAAGATAATATTTTTTCCCTTCCATTGTAATTCCAAGATCCATCCTTTGTAAATCCATAAATATTGGATCTTTTTTTATCCTCATCATGGATAAACTGGCATCTTATTGTCGACTTAATTCATCTTCCACCTTGTTTTCTTTCCCAGGGTGGTAATGGATTGAGAATTCGTAATCCTTAATCATCTCTAACCATATTCTTTGTCACATATTCATATCCTTTTGTGTGAAAATTTGATTTAAACATTTATGATCAGTATAAATGTCACACCTTTCTTCATAAAGATAATGCCTCCAAATCTTTAATGCAAAGACTACAGCAGCTAACTCCAAATCATGAGTTGGGTAATTTATCTCATGTATTTTCAACTGTTTTGAGGTATAAGATATCACCGTATCATTTTTCATAAGAACACACCCCAATCCCTTCTTGGATGCATCACTATAGATCACAAACCTTTCTCCACTACAAGGCAGTGTGAGCACAGGTGCACTGGATAACCTTCTTTTCAACTCCTTGAAATTCTCTTCACATTCATCCATCCAAACAAAAATAAATCCTTTCCAAGTCAACTTGGTTAGTGGATTATATAATCGTGAAAAATCTTTCACAAAACGTCGATAATATCCATCCAAACCAAGAAAAGTTCGGATCTCAGTTACTGTTGTTGGTCTCGGCCATCTTTCAATAACCTCTGTTTTTGCTGGATCCACAGATATCCCCTCTTTTGAGATTATGTGACCCAAAAAATGAATCTTTTTGAAGCCAAAATTCACACTTGGTAAATTTGGCATAAAGCTTCTCCTTTCTCAGGGTCTTCAGTATAATTATCAAGTGATCTTCATGTTCTTCCTTGCTCTTTGAATATATAAGAATGTATTCTATAAAAACTACCACAAACTGATCAAGATAGTCTCTAAAGACTCTATTCATCAGATCCATGAATATTGCAGGTGCATTAGTAAGACCAAATGGAATCACTATAAATTCATAGTGTCCATACCTTGTATGGAAATCCGTCTTTGGTATATCCTCCTTTTTGAACCTTAATTGATGATACCCTGAATGAAGATCACTCTTGGAAAAGTATTGATCTCTGCGTAGTTGGTCAAATAAGTCATCAATGCGTGGGAGAGGATATTTGTTCTTTATAGTTATCTTTTTGTGTTATCGATAATCAATGAAGAGTCTCAATGATCCATCTTTGTTCTTAACAAACAGAAGAGGTGCTCCCCAGGGTGACGCACTAGGGCGTATGAACCCCTTATCAAGATTTTCGTAGAGTTGCTTCTTCAATTCCTGCAACTCAATTGGGGCCATTCTATAAGGTGTCTTTCAAATAGGTAAAGCACCCATTACGATTTATATTGAAAACTCAACTTCACAATTTCGTGGAATACCCGTTAATTCAACCGGAAAGACATCGTAAAACTCTTGTACAATGGGAATATTCTAAATAGTGAGTTTCTCACCAACCATTTCAGATAAATAACCTTCATTTAGTGGAATCAAGACCCATTAGATGGATGAAATTTCCACTGGAAGGTTATGTTCATCCTTGCATCGATAGACGATCATATATTGATCTAGAATATGAAATGTGACTTCCCTTCTTTGGAAATTGATATGATATCCTTATAAAGAAAGCAAATACATGCCGAGAATCACATCAAATTCCACTATAGGAAGGATCACAAGATTTTCAGGAAGCACTTTCCCACAAACTTCAATCGGAGTAGAATTATAAACTTTTGATGTGATTGTTGTGCCATTAGGGGTTGTCACAGCTAACTCAACATCTAATTGTTGAGGTAATACGGTGATACCCTTAGAAAATTCTTCAGAAATAAAAGAGTGGGTGGATCCAGAATCAAATAAAACATTTCCTACTTTAGAGTGGATGGTAAGTGTACCTTTCACCACTTCGTTATCGTACTCCACATAACTGATAGAAATTTCATGTGACTTTCCTTTATCTGTAGCCTTAAGAGTTTGTGGACGTCGACCATCATCATCAACCCTTGGATTTGGGCATTGATTGGCATAATGCCCCATCTCCTTGAACTTGTAACATTGAAGTGTAGGAGGCTCACTCTGTGTAGCATTTTTTTTGATCGCATCAGTAGACATATTCTTCTCGTCATTGCGGCATTCAAATGCCCTATGACCTCCTTTACACATTTGAAACATTTACTTGTACCTTGAAGAAAACTCCATCCATGTTTCTTTCCACACTTTGATAATAAGGGAAAAATAATCTTCTTTTCAGTGTGCTCTTTAGATTTTACATTGAATTCCATTTTCCTCTTCTTATCAAACCCATTTGACTGATGGGTTACACCAATATCCATCTCAACTTTGAGAGCACATGAAACGATTTCCTCGTAGCTATTGATGTCCCTTATAGCTAAAACCCTTCTAAGACTTGTTTTTAATCCACTAAATAATCGATCGAACTTACTCTCAGGTTGTATAATAATACCAGAAGCGTACCATGAATGTCTTGTAAAATTTTCATCATTGGTTCCAACAGATTCTTCATCCTTTTGCTTTAGTTCAAGAAACTCCTTCTCCATCTTTGGTCGAAGAATACGAGGGAAGAACTTATTGAAAAATAAGTTCTTTAACTCATCCCATTCCATGGACTCAATTTCATATATTGGCCTCATATTCTTGATAAGACTCCACCATTGATCAACATCACCTTCCAAACGATAAACTGCTAGGATGACTTTATCATGTTCAGAACATTGAAGAACTGAAAATATCTTTTCAGTAGTACTAATCCATTGTTCAGAAACTGATGGATCAGTAGACCCGCTGAATGGAGGTGGACGCTGCCTCATGATGGATTCAACAGAATGTTTCTCCATCCTTTGCGCGTTTGGACGTCCTGCATGATTCATAGCTTGAGAAAGTTATATGAGCATGGCTACATGATTTTTCATTCCATCTCCTACAACGTTTGGTTGCTCAGGAGGACAATCATTGCATTGCCCGTTGCATTCCGCATTAACACGGTTCCTTCATTTTCTAGCCATTGACTAAAACCAAGAAGAATAGTGTGATAAAAACTAATTATAATAGGAAAACCACATAATAAGGAATAAAATTTCACACTTAAGGTCTTATCATAGGTTTTTCATGGCCATTTTTATAACACTAAGATCATTTTCTATGCTTAGACTTATCCTTAGGATTCTTACTAAGGCTTTCACATCCTAGTTTCCAAAGGTTGACTATACCTTTCCTCTGATACCAACTATAATGACCCATACTTTACATACATTGTTAGTAATTCAAAATTGATGTACACTTACTACAACATATAACAAAACCATGAAAGGACCGTATAGGTATTGTGTCTTTAGAAATTGGGAAACATAAACAACTGGTTCATAAAGCGTCTGCAATGTCTCCCATTTATCTCATCATATCTATAATCTCTTTTGGAATATTTTACTTAATAACCTTATTCCTGACCTGGGGAGATAAAACATACAAATGGGTGAGATGAAATGCTCATTAAGGTTAAAAAAAATAAATTTCAATCACATCATATTCATAAGAACATAACATTTTGGAAATCTTAACCTGAAAAAGAGATCATAATTCCATAAAATGGGATATATCATAGCAGTGAAATGTAATCCCAATAATCATAACATAAAACATGATACTTTGTGGAATAAACACATAATCATATAGAATCATTTATTATTAGTAAAGACTCATTTCCAATACTATCTTAGTGGACAAAGTCCATTTCTGAACCGAGTTCATTCCTCATTTCAGTCATGTTTCACTGAACCGGTTTAACCTGCTGTTCTAGCCATGTTTATCTCATGAGATATAAAATCTTTACCCAATGAATTGGAGGGAGATATAGTTCCCACCCATCTCATAATGATACCAATCTTATGTGTTCCACAAAATCATAAACCATACATCATAGCATAACCCATGTAATAAAAATGGGATTCTTAAACATCGTGACATCATAAAACAATTCATATAAGATAAAAATAATTCCATCACAAAATAATCAAATCAATGTAATCATAGGTATAGAAACAGAACACTTTATAATCATTGATGTAAAATAATTTTGATAAAACACTTGAACTCCATTATTTTGGAAAATATACTTTCTACTTCAAAAACACTTTTCCTTTCATAACATGTCATACAATTCTAAACTAAAAGAAGTTGATTAAAAATAAACTTGAAAACTTGTAAAGGAATCTTCTTGGAAATAATGTTTTAAAAATCCATTCATGTCGTATAAGTTAAATAAAACATTCTTCTCATACTTTTCTGGAAAAGTCAAAAAGAACCTCGTACGAAAAGCGACAAAAGATTCCTTTCATATCTTTTACTAAAAACTCACCGAAGGGTAAAATTGGATATAAACTACTGTAAAAGGATATAAATATTAAATATTGAGGAAACATATATGTGGATGATAAATATTCCCCAGTAAATACTGAAGTATAAACAATCTCAGATAAAAATTGAGATTGGGAGATTTTCCCTTACAATAGGTCTGATTTGCTTCGTAAGTGTCTGATCCTCCTGTATAATAATTCTAATAATGTCATTGACTTATTCCAGAATCATACTCATTTTTATGATATCATATATGTTCATATTCTTAACTTCTTATTAGTAATATTTCATTGTTACTTGTTATTCGGGTGTTTATTGCTTTTTGTTCTTATGATTGATTTGTCGAATAAATTATTATTCTTCTTTTTTGGGTTATAGATAACCCATTTCTAGAATGGTATTAGTTTAATATATATCATATTAGTTCATTCAATTCATGTATATAATCATTATGCAAGGAATATCATCTAGAACGTGTCACATCACATCGTGGAGATGGTATTCCGTATGTACGCACGAGCGATGATATAGTTCCCATGATCGTGAAATTGTAATGGAGTTTATGTATACTATTTCAGAATCAATATCACTTTAAAATAATAATTTATAGTTATATTTACACCATTATACCCATCCGAGTATGGTTTTGGTGGAAAATAGATTACACCACAGCGTGGAGACGATATTCCTTATGAACTCACGCGCGGTGATTTTGTTTTCCGTAGGATGGTTATATGGTGAAATAGGGTTGTTTCATACTTATAATAACATATCATTATATGATTTATACTTATGTTATTACTTCATAATGAAACATCTAATGAAGAATAAGTGGAAGAAGAAATAAAGTTGAAAGAATCGGTAATGGACATTACCTCTTCTTTGAAGCACCTCTTTCAGACCTCCTTTTAGGGCACTAAAATTGGTCATTGAAGAAGAAAAGGACCTATAGAATGTTTATAGTAAATTTGAGAAGATAATATGGCAGGGGTTGGCCGAGCTTGAAGGCTCAAAGTCGTGTGAGGAAGAGAGGGAGGAGGTGCCCTTTTATAAGGGTAGAGAGGGGCACCTTTGGAAAAACAAAAAATATTATTTTATTATAAAGTAATATTCGGTTTTAAATATGTCCAAATTGATTTATTTATAAGATAAGGTGGGTATGGGTCGAAATCCTCTCATCCAATAGAATTTCTCTAAGATTAGATTCCTATTTTAACCTTATCATTTATATTTAACTTTTAGTTAAATAATTTTACTTTTATCGTGTCTTTTTGTGTTCTTACACTATAAGGATAATAAACATACCATAACAAGCCAAAAGAACCCCAAGTTATTTATTATTAATATATATAACCTTATATAAGTCATTTGGTTGATCCTTATATTTTTAAGAATAAAATAGAAATTAATAATATAATATTTGTTTTAAAACTATTTTATGTCAATTTTGAAACTTTTTAGTAGTTGATTTTTGTGAAAATCATAACGGAATTATTAGTTCTAAAAAAGTTAATTAAATCAATACTAACATGTCATATTATTGTATAAAATTATTTTAATTAATAAAAAGTCTCAAATTACATTTATTTGGGTATTTATAACATCAATTATGTCAATATTTCATTAATAAAATAATTACTACAACATCATTGTGTCATAATTAAATTAACTTATTTAATGTCTAAAAATTTCAAACAAAATATCATTATGTAGGAAATCGTTTTAGCTTTCTATGAATATTTATAGTCAAATTTATCTCATTTATAACCCTATATTAAAAATTATTTACTTAGTAAACATTGATTTTAACTATTTTACCCCTTCTTTAAATAAATTATTAATAAATGTCCTAATCTAATCCATGTGGGCCTAAATGGTCATATTTTATTCCTAAGGTTCTTTTTGGTCGAATTAAGCTTATACAATAGAATTAGGACATGTTTTAGGATAATAATAATATCATTTTTTCTCTTAATTACCCTATTTACTTTTAATAGTGGTAAATAAAAGTAAAACGTTACTATTCACCAAAAAATATTTTCATCTCATTGAACCACATTTTACTTACTAAAATCAACCGGGTCTCTAGAATTTTTGAAATTCCACTTACAGAAGAGGTAAAATTATGTTTTATGTAAATTTTCAAATTTTCCAAGGAGGTGGGAAAAAGACGGTGAAAAGTTCAATAAAATTTTTATATATCTAAAATTATTATAAAATTTCTCCAATGAATTACATTGAACATATATAGGTATTATGTATCAAATTTGACCTAAAATAAATTTAACTAAAATAAATAATTATTTAAATAAAAAGTCAGTATTTAAATAGTAACATAGTGTTTTCACTATTCTTCAAAAATTGATGGTTTTCAGAAAAATACCAAAATTTCACCCTAGGTTAATTTCGATATTCTGAATCCAAAAATGAAGTCAATTTTGAAAAATAAAATTTAAAAAAGTTCAAAAAGTATGTATTAGTATTCATAACTGCTATTTTTAATAATATTTTAATAGCATATCGTTGTTTAGTGAAACTCGGTATTGCGTACGATGCAAGCTATCGAGGAAGGTCGCGATTGCGTGTAAAGCAACACAAGCTAGTGTTGTGTGTAATGAAAGATTTATTTGATGATTTATATAACATAAAAAAAATATTTCTCATAAAATTCTCGGTTTTTTACATATGTGATATCATAAATATGAATATAATTCTGTAATAAGTCAACGACATTATTTAAATCATTATATATGAGATTCAGATACAAACTATGGATATCAGACCTAAGGAAAGAGATAATTTTACAGTCTCACTATTATCTGAGATTGATTATTCGTATGTATTAATTGGTGTATATTTATCATCCAAATATATGTTCCTTAAATATTATCTACTATTTATTTTATTATGTGCATTTTAATGCAAATTTTACCCATTGGTGATGATTTACTAAATTTTATGAATTGAAACTTTTTTCATTATTTGATACGTGGTACTTTTTTACTTTTCTAGAAAAAGTATGAAGAGGATAATTATTTACCATAAATGGCATGAGTGGATTTTTATGCTTTAATGATACCTTATTTTAATGAAGCTTACCTTAAATTTTTTCAAATATATTTTCCATAACATTATTTTCCTTTGAAATTGTGTGGAATTTTGAAGAAATGAAATGTTTTTTAAGAACAAATGATATTTTTCTCAAGAATTAATTTAATTTTTTATATCAAAACTATTTTCCATATAAAATGAAATTCTATAAACACAGTTATGTATCTATCCCTATGATTACTATGATTTTATTATTTTTACGATGGAATGATATTTATAAAATCCATTTGTTTTTCATGGATTAGGTTATGAAGGAATGTTGCTTAAGGATCCCGTTTTATTCGTTGGGTTATACTATGATTAATGATTTAGTTTTTTGTAAAACACATAAGAATGATTTCATTATGATATTGTTGAGATCTATATCTTCTTCCAATGAATTGTGTAAAGATTTATATAATGCGATAGACATTACTGGAAAAAAAATTAAATTTTATTCCCTAATACAGGGCTGAAAAAACAAATAAACCATGTTATGTAGTAGACTTGTTTGCTATAATGGTCTAGGAAATGATCCTTGACAAAATATCAAATGATTTTCTATGCTTATGTTTATTCCAAAAATCACATGTATTATTCTATGAATTTTGCGATTACATTCCTTTATTAATATTTAATTTCATGATTTTTCCATTATATTATATCATGAACATTTTTATGCAGGATAGGATTTTAAAATGTGTTGTTATTTTGTATTATGGTTATTTTATGATTAATGTCTCCCTTCATTACCCTTATTGTGAATATGAGGTCTCCCATTAATATTATAATTTTCCCTTGGTCTTGAAGCAGTTTATTAATTATGATATGTTAAAAAGGGGTCTAGTTGTAACTAAATAATTGGGTGAAAATTAAGATGTCTTATGAACTAGTTATGTTTCCCAATTTCTAAAGACACTATACCTATATGATCCATACAGGGATTTTATTTATTTTTTAATTAATATTCATCATCATTGATTTAAGAAAAATGTGTGTAAATTATGGGTCATTATATTTTTTATCATAGGAAATGAAAACTTAACCATTGAAAACTTGGATTAAAAAGACATAGTAAAAACACTAAGGATATTTCTAACTATTAGTTAGAATCCTAGTATTTTATAAATTAAAATGAATAACCTTGTATAATATGTAAAGTGTCAAAATTTGATATTTTATTCTTGATTATGTGCTTTTCCTATTATGATCAATGTTTTTCACAATATTCTTCATCGTTTTAGTAAACAGATAGAACCCGGTGAAACTGTGTAAATGTTG
The DNA here is from genome assembly GCA_963277665.1 of Viscum album. Classification (NCBI taxonomy): domain Eukaryota; kingdom Viridiplantae; phylum Streptophyta; class Magnoliopsida; order Santalales; family Viscaceae; genus Viscum; species Viscum album. The sequence goes on along the minus strand of OY728155.1, from coordinate 943,373,130 downwards.
AATGTGACATAGTAAGTAATGATAGTCCTTTTGAGAAACCAAATGTAATGGGATATGGAATGAAAACTATTGTATCTATGCTAAAAACAATGTCATTATATGAATCATTCAAGACTCCAAAACAAGGAATGGAAGGAACAACATTCTGTTATGTCCTTTATGAGGCATCGTCTAACTTATTTCAGCGGGATTTCAGATCCATTAGTGGCCGAGAAATTGATATTTACCAGTGGAAATATTTTTCAGTTCTATAATTAACATAACCTGATAAATTCATCTTTTTAGACTATCATTTGGATGTTTAGTCTGATCAATGGTGGAACCACATCAAGAATACAAGTAAAAAGATGAAATTGACTCCATGGAATGGGAAGATATCATGAACTAATTTTTCAATAAGTACATTGCATGTATTATTTGGAAAAATAAGGATAAGGGGTTCCATGAACATAATAAAATTAATGATTAATCTATTGGATCCTACGAAGAATATTTTACAAGTCTTTCAAGGTATGATTCTTGAATTGTTATCCATCTTGTGATTAAAATTAAATGATTCATTAGTGTCTTAAAACCATGTCTCAGAAGGGAATTAGCCATAAGGGACTTCAATAGATATAAATAAGTAGTTTTATATTATATCAAAGTTAATATGGATATTGGATTAACCCATCAATTCTTTGGGTTTGATAAGAAGAGAAAAATGGAATTTAATAGAAAATTTAAAGACCTCCATTATATAAAGATGATTTTTCCCTTATTCTCAATGTGTGGAAATAAACCTGGAGGGAATTTCCTTAAAGGTACTAGTAAATGTTATAAATATGTAAAATAAGTCCATTGGAAATTGAATACCAAAGTTATGGGAAAAAGATGTCTAATTATGCGAATATATAAATGGTCACACAAAATTAACATCCTACACATCATTGTTAAATGTGCAAGGAAATTGAACATTATTCCAATCAATGAACTAATACATGGGTTATTAATGATGGTCGACCTAAAAAAACACTTAAATTAAAAGAAAAAATCTAGTCACATGCGATCACTATTGGCCATCTGGGGAAAAATAATGAGGTGGTGAAAGGTACAATTGCCATTCACTCTAAAGAAGAAAATGTTTTATTTGATTTTGGATCCACCCACTCATTTATTTCTGAATACTTTTATAAAGTTATCACTATATTAAATCAAAAATTAGATATTGAGTTATCTCTAAAAAATAAAAATGACACAACAATTGGATCAGATGTTTAAAATTCTTCTCTAGTTGATGTTTGTGGGAAACTACTTCCTGCAAATCGTGTGATCCATCCAATAGTGGAATTTGACGCGAATATGGACATGGATTGGATTCCACAATTTGGAGATCATATTAATTGCTAATGGAGGGATGCCACGTTTCATATTCCAGATGAATATATGATCATTTATTGATGCAAGGTAGAATATAACCATGCAGTGGAATGTTTTACATATTATGGTCCTTGATTCTTATAAATAAAGGTTATTTATTTCAAATGGTTTGAAGAAAATACGGATTAAGAATAATCCAATTGTATGGGAGTTTGATGTTGTATTTTCAGGGGAACTACTTCACCATATTTTGAATTTGAGTTTTCAATTGAACTCATACAGGGTGCTATACCATTTTCAATTACACCATATGGAATGGATCCAAATGAGTAGCAAGAATTGAAGAAGTAACTACAAGGGAATCACGATAAGGTCTCTATATTCCATATTGTTATAGCTTGGGGGGAACCATTTCTATTTTTAAGAAGAAATAATGATCAATGAGAGTCTACATTGATTATCAAGAATATAAAAAGATCTATATAAAGAACAAATATCATCTTACCTGCATTGATTACTTATTCGACTATCTACATAGAGCTCAATACTATTCCAATATTGATATTCGTTCCGAATATCGTTAATTAAGGGACAAGAAGGAGGATATACAAAATGCGGAATTCCGTACAAGGTATGCACAAGATTAATTTATAGTGATTTCATTTGGTCTTACTAATTCCCCCACAATCATCATGGGTATAATGTATAGTGTCTATAATGACTATCTTGATCAGTTTGTGGTAGTCTTTATAGATGATATTATTGTCTATTAAATGTTCAATGATGAACATAGATAGCACATGAAAATCGTAATAATGACCCTAATAAAGGATACGATTAATGAAAAATTTACCAATGGGGTATTTTGGCTTAATAAAGTTTCATTTGGGGGTCACATAATCTCAAGAGAGGGGATATTTGTGGATCCATCAAAAACAGAAGCTGTTGAATGTTTGTCGAGTATAAAAATGTTAACTAAGATCTGATGATTTCTTGTTTTGGATGGATTTTATCAACGTTTTCAAAAATATTTTTCATTATTATCTAATCCACATAAAAAATTGACTCTGAAAGGAGTCATGTCTCTTTGGACTAAGGAATGTGAATATAATATCAAAGAGCTAAAAAAGGTTTGCCAGTGCACCTGTGCTCACACTCCCTTGTAGTGTAGAATGTTTTGTGATCTATAGTGATGAATACAAAAAGAGGATGGTTTATGTTCTCAAGAAAAATGATATGTAGATTTATTATGCCATATGACAATTGAAAATCCACCAGCAAAATTACCCAACTCATAATTCCAAGTTAGCTATGGTAATCATTGAATTAAAAATTGGTATGGATTATCTTTATAGAGACATGTGTGATATTTATATTGATTATAAGAGTTTAAAGTAATCTTTAAAACAAAATTAAATAAATATATTCCAATAAATATGGTTAGAGTTGATTGGAAACTACAGCTTCTCAATATATTACCACCATGGGAAAGAAAACAAGGTGGAAAATGATTTGAGTTGATAAGACCATGATAGTTTTTCCATGAAGAGGATCTCAAAAGATAAAATAGTTATCGATTTATAAAGGATAAATCGTGAAATTTTAATGGAATGTAAGAAATTATATCTTTCTCAAAATAATATTCAACCATCTATATATGTAAATATTAAGGCGGCGCATAAGAAAGATGATGAGATTTAATAGAAGGTATGAAATGTTCCTAAATTAAAACATTATTGTGATAGAATAATACAATTCAAGAATTTGGTTTGTATTCCCCAAATAGTAGAATTAAAGAAGGAGTTATTGGATGTATCTCATAGTTCTTCATTCTCTCTTTTCCCTAAAAGTACAATGATGTGCAGGGACCACAAATATTATTTTTAGTGGGATAGCATAAAAATAGATGTTGTCAAATATGTATCTCGATGCATGGTTTTCCACCAAATTAAGGGTGAGAGACAAAAGTATAAGGGGATGTTGTAAACATTACACATGCTCTATTGGAAATGGGAAAACATCACCATGGAAATTGTCGTTAGGATTTCCAAAACATCTAAAGGAAATAATGCTATTTGGGTTATAGTTGATCTATTTACAAAGTCAGTACACTTCATTTCTATTAGAGATAATTTCTATCATGATCATATTTCTAGGATATATGTAAAAGAAGTGGTAAGATTTAATGGAGTACCACATTCCATTTTATTTTATCTGGATATGAGGTTTACATTAATGTTTTGGAGAATTTATCAACATGTTCTTGATACCGAGTTATGTTTCAACACTGCTTATCATCCTCAAATAGAGGTTCAGTCTGAGAGTGAAATTAATACATTGTAAAAAATGTTGAGATATTTCTCTACGGGTTTCAATGGTGGTATGGATCAAAACCTACATTTGGTGGAATTTTCATACAACAATAGCTTTTAATTAAATATGAAGATGTCTCTTTATGAATCCCTCTTTGAAAGAAGTGTAGAACTACAACTTTCTGGGATGATGTTGGTGAAATAAAAATATTAGGACCTAACCTTGATGATGAAGTGGAATAAAAGGATATATCTATTCCACAACACATAAGAGCATCTCAAAGTTGACAAAACATTTGTTCTAACTATCAAAGAAATGACATATATTTTGATGTGGGTGACAAGGTGTTTCTATTAATATCACCCTGAAAGAGAGTAATGTTATTTTTTATGAAGGGAATGTTGAGCACCGGGTATATTTGAACTTTTGACATTCTTGATCTTGTTGGGCCGGTATCTTACTAATTATAGAATCCATAGAATCTTTCAAAAGTTCATGATATGTTCCATGAATATCTCCTGGGAAATTCCATAATTAATCATTCACATGTATGAAACATGGAATTCATATGACTAGAGAAAGAAAATTATTATAGAGAATAGCCTATATAGATTCTGTATGTATGATAAAAAATTCAACAAAACAAGACCACCCTATTTGTTTTTTTTTTCAGAACCACCAATTTGAGAAATCTACGTCGGAACATGAGGTTATAATTAAGGATAGGTATCCCCATCTATTTGTTTCCATTTTACAAATCTCATGGGAGAAATTTTGTTTAAGGGAGGTAGAAAGTAACAACCAGATTCATTATGAAACATTTTCCTTAAATAATACGAATTCTTCAGTATCATTCATTGAATGAAATTGTGAGTTTATAGAAACCAAGATATTAACTTATTATAAAATTAATGGTATATCCTGGTTGTTAGGTTTTCAGGGATAAGTGTAAATAACTTATGAAAATGTATTTTTAATTAATTAGCTACTAATTATTTGTGAAAAAATATAAATCAATTAGGTATTATAATTTGTGAGTACATTTCTATTAGTAATAAAATTAATGAGATATATATGATATATACTCATGAAAATATTTTAGTTATTCATCCAGGTTATATTTTAGTCATTGTGTTTGAATAAACCATATTTGATGTATAAAAATATATATTTTTTCTGAAGGGTAATTTTATGCCTTTGAATGGTGAACCCCTTTCAAAATATTATTTTTAAACATTAATAATATATATTTGATAACATAATCAATTTATTCAAAAGAAAAATATAAAAATTTACTTTGGATGGAAAGATAATATTATTCTGGTTACTTTTAAATTTTGATGAATAGTGACAATACATTAAATTATAACTGAAAACAACTTTTTCCCTAAAAAACTATTATATATTTAAATTATAATATTGAATGGTTTTAAACTATAAATAGAATATATTTTTATAATTCAATATAATTTATGTCATTAACATTATTTTTACATTGAATTCATATGCCAAAACAATTCAATCTTTTGCCGTGTTTTTTTAAACATGTTCTCTCTTTCAGACAACAAGATTACATTTAAATTACTTACTGAAACTTCTATCTTTTGAATTTTGAAAAATGGACTCCATATTGAGATTGAGTAGTTCCAATTTATGAAAATTTATATTTTTTGGCTTTATGAATAGTAGAATCAGTAATTTTTATTAATACGATAAAAGGGTTAAATGGATAATTAAGGGTAATAATAATATTATAAAACAACCCAAAAACATGTCCTAATATAATTGGATGAGATATGAATGACCAAAAAACCCATGGGATGAAAATTTATCTTTTGGAAACCAATTATTTGTGATTACGACACTTAGAAAATTTAATTTAATGTAATGGAAAATATGTTATAAACATAAATATTCTTTATAAACAAAATTTATTATGGGGTTATATATGTGATCTCTTAGACTATAAATAGTCATTAAAAATATAAAAAAATTCCCTATATCGTGGTAATTTATTTTTAATTTTTTGGTATTAAATAATTAAATTTATTTATTACATAATGAGGATGGAGTGACTGCTTTATTAATGAAGGAAACAAGTAAGTGATATTATAAATATTAAAATAAATATTATATGACATAATTTATGTCATAAATAATTTTTATTGGTTAATATAACTTGTTTTAAGACTACTCAATGGTTTGGTTTGATGTATCTCCCAGATTATATTTTATTTAAATTCAATAAAATAATAGTATAAAATTTTTGCATAAATGATGTTTTATAAAAATAGTACATTATTAAACTATTTGAAAACAATATAAATAATTTAAAATAACAATGTAAATATGATAATTTCGAATTTTCCATTTAGTTTCCCATTATGGAAGTTTACCGAATATAAGTAAAATTTAGTTTCCATTTATACATAAAATGTTGTTTCCACAATTTAAATTAAAAGGAAACAGTTAATGGTAAACAAAAAATATAGGGTTTAAAATTCAACCATTACATGTATAAAAATTATTGGATGAAGTTATTTTTAACTATCCTCATATTATATTTGACATATTTCAATTTGAAAGCATTTGGATTTAAAAAAATAAGTCATATTAATCTAATATTTTATGAAATTTCATGGGTGACCCTCAAAACTATTATAAAAAGTAACCCTCTCACTCACCTATTGACATCAATTTGAGCCTTATTGATCGTCCCTACACTACCATTTTTCCTCCACAACTTCCTTATTTTAATTCCAGAGATTCTGGTTATATCAATGTTTTTAATGTATTGGTTGTTATACTTCATTTCTGATGAATTTTATTATTTTCAAATTAATGACCCAAAAATTTCAAATATTTCTAAATATCATATAAGTTTATGCTGTACGAGACATTACTCCCTAATATATGAATGTAATCTTAATGATCATAATTTGGACATTTTTTGTCCTTAAACAATATACACCCATTCAATATAAATTATTGGACCATAAATTTAATGAAATAATAAAATGTCTGGGTGAAATCATAAAAACATTAAATTGAGAAGATTTCATATGGAAGTTCATCAATCTAAATAGTTTCTTTTCACACAAATATCTAAATCACAATACAAGAAGTTAATATTTTTTTAAAAAACTATAAAGATTATCATGAGAAAAATGTGAGTTCAATCTTGATAGTCTTGAACTATTCGTGGATTAGGTAAATTTAATATTACGATAAAAATAGGAAAAAATAATTTAAAAATAGAATATATCTGTTTACTAGTCACACAAATAAATAATAGTTTTTGTAAAATGAAAAAATTGGAAACATCGTTAGGCCATGTATGGATTGCCTCTGATAGTCTATAAGAAAAATGGATTTAATTCATGGTTCTCAAACTTGTCGGTGATTAATCAATGGTATATAACATATTCTTCTCATTCTTGTTAGTGATATCACGTCATCAAAGAATTAAATTTTGTTCTTTTGTCATACTGACCAATAATTGTCTATATTGATGTGAACTTTTCTGATAATATAACCCTATTATAACCACTGAACTGCTCATGTCTAAGATATAATGGATCCTCATAGATTTTCTAATGATGATGTAAACAAAATAAATAAATTTTTACCATATTTATTATGTATGATGTTCAAATAATTTATTTATGATTTCTTGTATTTTACTATTACTTTGAAAAACTTTTATAGAGTGTTCCCTATCAAAATGATGATGGAATGATTTTATTGGAAAATTTAAATGACTAATGAACCATTAAATTCATAGTCCCCATATTTTTCCCAATTCCACTCTTTTAAAGAATCAAATTTAAAGGAAATTTTGAAATGATGTTAACATTCATAAAATGTTTTATCATTTTATTAACGAACCATCAAGGAATGATAATCCACAATTTGGAGGCTCTCATTTGGAATAACAGAATTATAAGGTAGAGGATAAGGGTATAGGATGAAGTGAAAAATTTAGTTTGGACTGTTATATTTATATTTAATGATGATGATATATTTTTTGGATGTCATAAATGTCTCATTAAGGATAGAAAAATGGAGTAGTTTTGGATTCTTCTTTATGATTCCATTCTCAACAAATCAAATAGTTTCCTATTTCCATTTTCGAGATTCCTCAAGAAGCAATTGTTTTCTGAATATATTCCCCTCATGTATTCCAAAATGTTTCATGAATAATTATTAAATAGTTGTACCTAGATTAACCAATATTTTTCATTATTCACTCCATATAAATAAAGATAATTCACTCATAGTGTCGATATTTATTATTTATAGTATGATATTTAGTTTAATCAGTTACAATATCAAATGAACACCTCACATAATAAAAATTAATTGAAATTATACCCTTTATAAGTACAAACATTCTATTGTAATAAAATCAAATAGTTCTAAAATGTGTATGAAGGTTAATAAGATGGTGTGGATCTCCACCTAAATCACATAGGGTGTTTGAGTGATCAATTTATGAATTTTTATCACAAAACATTATCAAATATCCAAGCTGGATGTGATAAAAAATCATTTTGTATTAATTTTTTAAATTATTAATACAGTAATCACATGTAAGGATATACATCGAGAAGAATGGGATTCGATTACATTACAGGAAGAATATGTCACATAAAAATACCATGGTTTTATATATATTTTCCTAATAAATCTATAAAATTATAATTATATAGAATCATTTTGAATTATATTTTCTCTTTCTACTTGTGTTCGTATTACTACAATAAATGATAATGAAAATATATTTTCATATAGATAAATAAAAATGGTGAATGATAATGATGAATTTAACATTCACATGGTAGAATTTTAGATCTCTCCATGGTGTTTCCTCAAAATAATAACCATAAGATTATTTACATGATGGATTTCTCATTAATTGTTCAATATCATCCAAAAATATACTTTATTATGTACTTTATGTCTCTAGATTTCTTTAATAAAACACTTAGTTAGTGAATTTGTTTATATAGATTCTTTTTCATCACTAAGAATCATTCTTTTGTTCTCTATAGACAAGAAGGTATAAAAAAATTAGGAAATATAATGAAAATTGGTGAAAATAGTTACAAAATTGAAACTAATTCTATAAAATCATATGAAAAATCAGAGATTTCATATTTCTAATATATAAAATATCCTAAAACTCTTAAAAAATAACTTTATATGTTCTCAATTTTAATATATTCTAATTTATAATGATTTTAAAATAGTATCACACATAATTATTGGAATCATAATCATGTTCGTATGTGATAATTTATTTCTCACAAAGGGGGATCTACATTTCTTGGTAGGTATATATATCAGTGGTACATACATTTTCACCCACATATCTATATGGGAATCATCCTATGTCTTTAAATCATACTCTATAGTGGTTGAAGATTAATAACAATAACAATAGGATATTTTCAATATACTAAAATATTTATGGTGACAATAGGTGACACCATATGACGTAATAGGGAAGACAATCTATCTGGTGAGGATTCTATCAAAACAGTTGTTACCACAACTCCTAATTATAAAATTTCACGAATTTTTCTTGTTGTCTCATCAGGCCATAACTCTAAAAAGAAATATACTAAAATCAATAATGATATTATTTAAGAATAGTTCTATAAATTATTCTATAAAGTCTTCATTGAATGACAAAAAATGTCTCTCATACCAATATTTATGAATTAATTCATGGATTACTATCAATAATGGAGTTCCAACTAAAAAATTTCTATATCAGATACCATTTGATACATGTTCGTAATATCCACTTACATGCAAAACATTTTTTTATTTTTTTGTTCTATATGCATAGTAGATAGATTATCCTCCTTTTGGGTACCTATTTTACCTGATAAAATATAGACTTCCCAACTACATGTATAAGTGATATGATATTGAACTCCTAATTTTTTTTTGAAATAAATAAAATTCTTAAATACCATTTAAAATCAAATCATATAAGAAAATAGTTTTTAAATTGTGACATTACCCAAAAATAATTGACATATTCATCCTACTCATCTTTGTAAATAGTATTATTTTGGATCTCATAGTATCAACGATCCATGTTTTATCATATCAAACATCAGGTAATGGAATCATTTATTACTATATGGATTAATATTTCAAATTTAGGGATTTATATTTTAACCTTAGTTGGTTTCTCCTCATAATTTATTATAGAATGATCCTTGATATTTCCCTCTCTGGTAATGTGAAATACCTATTATAATTCAATCCATGAGTCCACTGTCATCATTTCTACAACCCAATTATCCTAAAAGATAAAACTATAATAATAGTTTCATTAAATGAATTATATAGAAATTAATCCTCTAGAAAATTATGACTAGATCATTCATTTAGTATTAATAAATATCTCAAACCATCTTTATTAGATTTATTCTAAATCAATCACATATATCTAGATTAACTTAGTGGGGGAGGGTTATTTTTCATGTCCTTATATATGGTGTTTTATAAATTCCAATGTAATTATTACGTTTCATTTCAAATGGGTTGTATGTCATTATTAAATTTTTTTAATTATAGGACCATAAACATTATATTATTGTTCCTTTATAATTTCCACTATGTCAATGTGAATTCTTATATCAAATGGAATCTAGGTATAACTTTATGTCATAATCCATAAATTTTAGCGTAATTTTTGTGTGAGTACTCCAATATATCATCATCAAAAAATTATCCATTATTAGGTTTTAACCCTCTATTTATTTATCCAATCTAAATGATATTTTCTACTAAATTCATCATAATTGAAGATACAATGGATAGGGTCTATATTCCTAAAAAAAATTATTATCACTAAAATTTAGTGTTTCATCCCATTGTGGAAGTTTATATGATTCATAATTGTAATTTATAAATAAAGTTTATTAGTCAACATAGATTACACATCAAAATATGGAAATAATTCAAATTCGAATTTCATCCCCAAGAATTTGATGATAACTTGACTATCTGTTGATAAGAACCTGATCACATAGTGGATCTAAGTATATGACTAGAATCAAAATAATGTAATCTATAACATATTCCAGAGTTCATATTTGGAAAACTGAAATGTGGTCCATACATAGAAAGTTTAAAGTATCCATGATATAAAAAATATATCCTATCATTAAATCATATAAAATAAGTACTGGTAAATTTTTTGGAATTAGGGAAAAACCATATTGATGTATCTTCCCTAGGTGAATAGTTCCAAAATCACAGTGGTACCCAAATACTCATATTCCATAAACCATAAACCATTTTACTTATCTACTTAACAACATCGTAAGAATGATATCTAAACATATTTATGGGTATGAATTATAAAATGTACACCAAACACAGTTCACACATTGACTATTTTCCATGTACATCTTGTAAATGTCATCAACTCCTCTGATAACATGTTTGAGAGTAATTTAGGATGATTTAGCCACAAAAACTCTCTATAGATGTTAAACTATAAGTTATTACTTGACATAATATCTCCATCATGGCTCTCTCCCCCGTCCTTTTTCACTTCCCTCAATAAACTACATTTTAAAGGTGGTGTCTGGTCAGCAACCTCTGATAAAACCTTTGGGCGAATAAATTTATCATTATTATCCATGTTAATAGAATACCCTCAAGTCATATAAATAAATATATATAAATATATATATATAAATCCCATAAACTGATACTGAAAACCCCATGATGTTAGGAGAGAATATTTTCCTTCTAGATCTTCCTATTCAAAAGAACAAGAATTAAATTCAAAGGTTTGTAAAAATATGTAAGAAATAACATGAAAACATTATAAATTTATATATACATTAATAGTTATTAAAACTCAAAGAAGTTTTTCCTCACCTATTATATCCATATCCAATCATCCATGAATCCACCAAAGTCATACAGAACCCATGATTTTTATTATCTTCCAAAATGTCATAAATTTGTTACTAGATATTTCTCTTAGTATCAACAATATGATATCAATAATAAATGGTTGAATTTATAATCAATAAAATATATTCTAGTTTTTTAGGATTTTATCAATAATTTTTTCCCAAATATTGAAAAATTCTTTTTATCTAGTTTGATTTCATGTGAAAGCCGTAGAATAATAAAGATACATCAAGATGAAAAGTGTTTAATTAATATGAATTCCAAAGTTATTATATGACATAAAATCTGATATAGATATATTATTTATACTCAATAGAAAATACATTCCAACATTCTATAATTATGTCATTTAGTAATGTAATTTTTTGGGCTCGATATGAACAGTCATTTCCTTAATCCATTTGACTTATTTTTTTTAATTAGAGTATTGTGTAATGTATGAAATTTAATTTCAGTAGATAACATAAAAATATTAGATACCTTTTATTTAAAAAATATATTTAATCTTATTAATGTTTAATGATCAATGTTGTCGAAAAATACACTTACTTAAAAAAATATTGTTGTTGATGGATTTTTACATTAGAAAAACTGAATCCAAACTAATATATAATATTAAGTGGTATCTATAAAATTTTTATGTTTTTTTAGTGGTAATATAAGTATGTTATATATTTAACAAAAAAATTATCATTAAATAGTTAAATTAATATTGTAACTATGAAACTGTAAATATCATTATTACCAAAATAACAATTTTTCCGGTTTAATATTTTTTATGTGAACATGATTAAAAATATTTTAGTATGTAATTAATGGGAAATATGAAGATTATTATGTTATATTCTAAAGTTAAACTCCCTGATAATAGTTTTTCACTCTACAATATATTTTCATTTTGAAATAATATTTATAAAACTATGATTCTAATTTTACCAAATTAAATCCATTTTTATTTTTATCATGGAAATATTATAAATATATAAATTTTTGACACATTCCATAAAAAATATTTTATTATTTGAATAGTATAGTATCCTAAATTTTATAAACATTCATATTTCACCATTTTAAAGATAAACAATAGAAATGTGATACAATACTATGGTCCAACAATGTTTTGGGAAAATTAAGACCATACCCAAAATTTACAAAATAAAAAATAAATATTTTTTTAAAATTACTTCTTCCCTATATTCTTAGTAGAAATTATTTTCTCCTTAGTATAAGTAGTAACTGAATTATGTACATCATATAAAAGAGTGAGATAAAATCCTATAACAAAGAAGCATAAAAACATGAATCCATACAACATGGGTTAGATTAATCATCATCATAATAAAATATTTACTAGATAATCATCATAATCATTAGTGGATTAATTAGATATAGGTATGGAATATGAAAATTCATAAAAATAAAACATCATCACTTAGTGGTCAAATACCAAAAAAAGATGTGAATCAAGATTGTATCATGTTCATAGATAACATCAATTCATAATCATAAAATCATATTCATTGTGAAAAATGATAGCATCTCTTATTTATCATTTATTTGTATATTGGAAAAACAAATGATAAAAAAATTATAGGCACCCCATGGGGAAAAGGCAAAGACAATTCCCTCATGAGACTAAGGATGCCTGATGTAATGATTCCATAGGGCATGAACCCTATTATGAAACACCCCATCAGGTTTCAAGAGGTTAACTTCTAAAACAGAACAAATATGGGATTCTTGCTTAGTTATAGAGTCCAGGTGGTCCACCACATTGATTCTTTCATGCCACATATAAAGCACATTTATGTTGTTACTATTGAGGATTCCACCAAATTTTCTTGATGGGGTATAAAAATGACTATGGGATATTTCCCATTCACTTAAAAGAGTTGTTCGAGAACAGAGAACATATCTCTTCTTCAGAAAGATTGATATTTTCCTATTGACAAAGAGAAAGGCATGTAAGAGTAGTCTTGGCTTCCACCTAAATTAAGGAGACCTTGTCATGGTGAGCTGAGAAATAAAATATGATTGATCCCCTAGAGCCTCGCATAACCCCAACACCTATGATAACACCCAAATAAGAAGAACTATTAAAGTTTGGTTTCAAACCGCATGTCGGGGGAAGCCATCTCACCCAAAGGCCCCTTGGAATACTATTTTCCGAACATGTACCTGTAACATTGAGAAGCAGTGGCTGAAGTGTAGGGGACTCATTAAAATACTTAAACAGGCTAACAATTTTATGAATCTGCTTACATATACATACAATGATGGCTTTACATGAGTTCTGGACTCCCCCAAAGCACAACTTATTACGTGCCTATCATAAATACCAGCAGCCCGTGAGGATCCCAATCGTACGGGCCGTCTTCTCCGAACCCGACACACCAGAGCCGCTGAAGCATCTATCCAAAAAAGATAATTGGCCATATGATATGTAGAGACAGTAGTAAATGAACCAATAATAAAACATATCTCTCGAACCCAAACACCTTAAAAATGATCTACATGTTATTCATGAGGATCATTATAACTACAACATCTGGATGCCAGTCTGATCCCATATTGTTTGAATTTGGCATCTAAATGAATTGATTACTATTCTCCCTTATTTCACATTACCTCATGGGATTTTATGCATTACACATTTTATTAGTGATCTATATAATTTCATACTTACCCATCACGTTATATCATTTACATAATCATGCATGCCACATAGAACTTATATCAATCATTGATATAAAATAACATATATAAATGAAGTAATTGTAAAAAGAATTTTAAAAAGAATACACTCATGAAGAAAAATTATGGTTCCCAAATCAAAAAATAAATAATATAGTTTTTATTAGATTCATAAATCTTGAGTGAAGAAGAAATAATCTCAATAGATTTAGAACATGTGTTTTTAGAATGAATTGTTCTTTTCCAAAAATATTTTCATTTATCATAAAATATGATTTGAATAATAAAATTCCATGAAATTAAACGGGAATGAAAATGATAATAAATTATATGTATTCTTAAATTACTTCAATACTGAAATTTGGAATGAAAGTGGAATACCTAAAAGAAAGAAAATTTGTTTCGAGAACCCCCTTACCTTGTGTATGAATTCGTTCATCACATTAATATCCAATATAATAAATTTATATTCATTAATTAGAAAAACTAGATCATCATATACATATATTTTTTTCAATATTTTTTTATTATGTTAGCTTCTTTCCATTTTTATGAGTTATAATGTTCAATATCATTGTTGAGGAATGTTTGTTTTCTTGGTATTCATGATAAATTAACATCTATACATATATAAAAGATCATGTAAATTGGGGATAATTATCTAGACATCAAATACTAAGTTATTAATGAACATCTATATGCTTATTGGTCTTATTATTATTATTTTTTCACATATGGGGATGATTCATTAGGTAAATGATAATGACAATCATTTAGATTTATTTATTATATTTTTAATCCCAACGAAATTGTTTTGTTTTATTATTTAATAATTTATATAATTATATATGTAATATAAAGTATATAAAAAACATTATAAAATATATTTTAGAATCCTTTTCCACCATTATAATGGTTTTATAACCATCCTTGAAGGACGTGAAGGAAAATGAAAACTTTTTGTCATCGAAGGCAAAAAAATCAACACATCACAGACAAATACATAATTATTAGAATAAAAGGAAGAGGATAAGAGTCTTGATGATGGATTATTAAAAAAATTATAATTTTATATAGTATAATATATACTACTGTTATCCATGATCTTTTATGACGGGAGGTGAGGAGAGAATAAGAAAAAAAATTGAATGTAAATTAAATGAAGATGAATGAGGATTTTACCTCTTGAACTATTATGTAGGATAACATTTTTTGGGAAATTGGATGTTGTCTTTTTTAAGGAAAAAGTTAAATGGATGGGGTTTAGGATCCTGTGAACATTATTTTGTATAGTTTCTACACGTTTCATGGTTTTGGATTTGTGAGGGGAAGAGGTGGTATTTTAAGGGGAGTGTAGTGGAGCTTTTTATTTTATTCACTGGTTAAATATTATGGTTCAACAATATTAATAGTTTTTATTCACATTAGTTAATATAGTAACATGAGACGTATTACTAGATATTTTGTTATTTATATCAGTTATAATTCATACTTGACTAAAAATATCATGTATTTGTTAAATTCATTAAATTACTACATTTCACTATCCACCAAAAATACAATTATAAGAGAAAAATCATAAAAAATACCCCAACACATTTTTTGATATGTATAATTGAAAAATAAACTCTCATTGATGAAAAAAAATGTGCATAGGAGAAATTTATTTTTTTACATTAAATCATCATTTACAAAAAAATGATTATAAAATCATAATAGATTTTTGAAACATTGAAAAACCAATTAACACCTCATAAAATTATATGACAATGATAAGATAAAAATATTATTAATTTATGAATATATTTGGTGAACAAGAGTTATATTTTAAATTTTTTTATTAATAATAAAATTGTAAATAAGTATTTACCCATAACAAAAATATGGACACATAATTTATCATTTCTTAAATATTTATTTACTTCTACCAAGATATAAATACATCATATTTTAATTTATTAGATACCCAACTATTATTTACCATTTTATAGGTGAGATTACTATTCTATCATCATATTTACTATTCTTAATAGTCGAATTACTATTCCAATGGTCAATTTACTATTTCATCGGCAAAGTTTCATTAATTTATATAAATACCACTTATTTAATTCATTATTTATTTATAAAGATATTATTTTATCACATAGTGATATTATGTGGTTTATAGAATTTTACATAATTATAATACGGTAATATTCATTACTAAAATATTAAGTGGTTACAAATAGTGAAATTTAATATTTTTACAAATACATTTACATTTATGGAATTACTAATTTATAAGAATAATTTGGGAACTTTTTGAATAAATTTATGGAAAAAAATTATTTTATTTGTTATATTTTAATATTTAAATTATTTATTCTAGTTATATTTAAAATTTGTAATTAGTTACTATGAATTAAATAATATAGGGAATTTTATTTTTATATTCCTATCATATATTTATCATAGGTAAAAACTAGTTACTGAAGTAAAAGAAAAAATGGTAAAATAATATATGATTTCTTGACTTAATTCATGTTCAATAATGGGTGGGAATGTGTGGCTGAGGTATTTCTTATACCTATCACATACCCTCTATATTATTTCTCAAATTTGTAGAATCATTTTGAGATAATGACATTCTATTTTTAAAAAGTTATCATTAATTATAAAAAATCCATCTCTCTTAACATATAAATTAGTCCCTCCTATACTCACATTACATTACAATATAACGACCAATTTTCATACAACAATATATAAAAATATCTTTTAAAAACTCATATTCAACATAATAAGTTCATGATATTATAAAATTTCCATCATTCTAAGGTTTAACCCTTACAGAAAAATGATTATTCGATTAGTGAGGTATAATTTTATAACCCATCCTTTCTACTTTCTAATTATTTAGAGAACTTATTATCCATCAAATTTTTTTATCCCATGTTAAAGTGAAAAAAATATTTATCCCTAGTATTATGATATGTTATTATAATGGTGGTAAAATAACCAACCACACAACCATTTTCTATTAAGAGAAATTGAAAACATGAACTATGTGTCTGTTTGCTATACCATATCCTAGAATAAATGTGGTTTTATTCCATCATCTACTAATATGGTTTATCTATAATTTAAATTTGATAAATAATTATGATACATATGCAATTTTTATTTTTCATAAATAAAGAACCATATTTCTCATTTCACATGTTCCAAAAAATGAAATCATCATCCTTTTCTACTCACGAACCACCATCTCCATGTAATGATGTAATAAGTTTTTCACATTCACCATTAGGTATGGTTTTAGTTTATAATTAATAAATGTAAATTATATATATGAGTGTTAAATATCATTAGTATATATCTTTATATTGAAAATAATTTTTTATTTTAAAAAGGTAATCTTGGGATTCAGATAAATAACCCAAACTAGTTCATTATCAAAATCATTTTCATAAATCAAAACAAAACTATCACATATGTGAATCATACTATTGTAAGACGTTATTTAACATAAATTAAAGCACCTTTAATATTTTTTTAATTATGAAATTCATAAATGAATAAATTATAGAAATAATATTTAAAATTTATAATAAATGATAAAAAAAAGTTCCAAAAAATTATAATACTTGAATAGAGTTATTTAAAATTAACTGTATAAAATGAAATTTTATATGAATAAGGTATTAAATAGGTAATAATGATTTTAATATTTATGATACCTAAGTGTGAAGCTCCTATTAGGTATTATAAAGTTAAGATAAGTGGATTTTTGTGACTCAAATAACATTCATTGGGTTATGTAGTTTCTTTTGATCATCCACCATCAATGTTACATACCATAAATGCTTCCCTTTTAAAAATTATGTCCACTTTCATCTTTATTGGGACGATTAGTTCATAATATCAATCCACATCCATTAGTTATTTTACACTTAATTTAATAATAATATGTAATTAATAATTACAATCCAATTTTTCATTTATTTATCTTAGATGAATCAATATTTTATGTCCTTGTTTTCACATACCTCAAATTACTCAATTCTTATTTAAAACAAATATACATCAATTTATGTTAACTTTTTTACAATAATTTTAAAGATAGTATTTTTTATCTCTGTTATGATTTGGTTTCCATTTAACTCTTTATATACATATGCATATATTTTCTGGGATGTTATGTTTTATAAATCACACTATAAATGATTTAATGAAGTTTTTTTTGGAATGATTTGGTTTTTTATAATTTTATATATTTTATGTTGTTATTTACAAGTTAATGTTTGATATTTTAGATGAAAACCATTCTTATTCTTGGGATTTAATGATGTTGTGATTATATTTTTCCGTGTAAAACACATTTGTATGATTAATATATAAGTGATAAGTGGGAGCTATATAGCCCCTAAATGCATTGGGAAAATCATTACACCTATTGAAATAATTTTAGAAGAAGTATTTATGCTTAATACACGTCATGAATCCGGTTTTGATACATGTTCCAAAATGTGATAATGTTTTTGGTTCATGATACACAATTTTAAATAGATTTTTATTCCTAAAGCAGTATAGTAAATTGATAGTGATTCGTCTTCCACAATTTTGTGTTTTAGTGCTTATTTTACAGGAACCCTCCTTTGAAATTTTACAATTTTATTCTCCCAATCTTATGATATAACATTCTTTTTTTTTCAATACAATAATCTTTGTTATATGATTCATTATATGAGATTTTTTTTCTCATATGATTCCATATGAGAAATTTATATAATTGCATGTTTTTAATCAAATCATTATCTACTACATATGTTTCCCATCATTATTATGATCTCACCATTGGTAACATATAAATATATATATTTCTCACATAAATGTAATTTGATCTCACTCATTTCTAATAATTTCGTTACAGAATGCATAATAATGAGTTTAAAATGGGAAGTATTTAGAATAAAACCTAGTATGATGAAATAATCGAGATATGATCATAATAAAAAAATAAAAAAATTGTAGGTAGTCTCTAAGATACTAAAACTCTTGATTCATTATATATTGTAATTATTATGTAATATAATGTTTTTTATATTTAAATATTTTATAAAAAGTCATTTTTACCATGGGTCTCCCAACCTAATATTAAATAAATGACAAATTTTTTATATAAGATTATAAACCTTTTGTGATAGGGTTAGGGAACCATAGGGATCACTCATGAGATGAGTCAATTTATATACAGATATCTAGAAATATATGTAATCTCATCAGTAGATGGTCTTCTAGGAAATGCATCCTTTTTTTATAAAAAAATTTGATGTTTCCGTGTTATTTACTCACAATGGGTGGTCACCATGAAGACCGTTGATTGGGAACTTGATTGATCAACACATTAATGCATAATAAGTGGGACCATGACTACACTTCCAGATAGACACCCTCATGGTATATGCATTAGTTGTTCATTTTCTCTTTATGAACCATTATTAAGGATTTATTTTTTAGTCAATTTGAGATATTAGGTTGGGAAAAATAATATAACCCAACAAAGTGTAACCTAGGTTTATCTAATATTGGTATACGGTGATCTAAATAAATTATAGAATAACATGATTATGTGAAAGGGTAAAATATTTTATGGTCTAAAACTTTTCATGTTATTGATAATTGTAACAAACTGAGATGTAAAATGATCATTACTCATGGTAAACCATTTTGTATTTAAATATGGCTGGAACTAGAGGGAACTAAATTAATAATTAGTTTGTGGGAAAATATGATTATTGGTGCAATAGATAACCAAATGGAATTTTGGAATGAGTATAAAACTTGATTGAAATGCACACAAAAAATCTGACAATCTATGAATAATAACATAAATTGCATTGATCTCCAAAATGATGAATTCATATAGAATATCTCTATTGATTATTTCATATGGAAACATCAAACATCAAAAAATGGATCTTATAAACCACATATTTCATGACAATAAATCAAGGTTATGGAAATTATTGTGTTTTTATCCATTGTTTGAAACATTACTGTCACACCCCGACCCGTGAATTTATTTTATTTTATGATTTCTTTGAATTTAAATTATTTTCTGGGGTCTGAGGTAAGTGTCGGACTAAATTTATGAGTCTTTGGTAAAATGCGCACATTTGGGTTCAACAATGTTGGACGCCCGGGCGGAGCACGATGCCGTGCGGCTTCGCCCATGCAACTACATGGCCTTTTTGGCTTTGAAGAATTAAAATAAATAAATAGACATAAATTTAGTGTGTCATGTAAATTTTTTTTGGTTATTTGGAATTTTAATATTTTTATGAAAACTAAAATTTTTATTTTTTTTTTACCAAAATAAAGTAAATACTTGTATTATTTTTATTAGTGTTGTTAAAAATACTAAAATTAAAATTAATGATAATTAAAAATATTGTTCTAAACTATCTTATTATCACCTTATTAATATTATGATTATTATTAGTTTTATTATGATTATTTTATTTATGTTTTAATTACATCTTTTAATTATTGTTGTTTTTAAGGGAAACCCTAGCCGTTTTCTCTCTCCCCCCGTTCTTCTTTCCTTCTCCACATTCTGCCACCCCCATGGCCTCAGCCTCCTGCCCTTTTATTTATTTATGACATGCAGCGGCCGACCTTCCCAGTCACCTCCTTCCTCCCTCCTGGTGAGGAGAAGCAGACCAGCGCATATCCCTCCCTCCTTGCAAATCTGGTGCACACAGTCCCCTTTCCCTCACCATCGGTCAGCCGATGCCTAAGCACGCCTCTCTCTATAGAGGGCACAACCCTGCCTCTGCAGCTCCCAGCTTGACCTGTCTCCCCCTTCGACTCCTTTTCAGCAGCCCCCCCCCCCTTCCATTTGCATCAGATACACCCTTCAGGGCGCCTTTCCCCTTCTTCCCAGCAGCCCGGCGCTTCCCCCCATGTGTGTTCCTTCCCTCGCACACACCAAAAATGTTGCACATCACAACTCTGACCTACCGCCAGTGCCCTCTTCACCCAGCTGACCCCCCCTCCTCGTTCGCTCCTCTGGAAATGCACCCAGCCATCGTCGTTTCCCCCTACCTCCTCAACCTACCGGCGTGAGCTCCTGGTGTGCAGTGCGAGCATGCCAACGCCCTCCTACTCGGCAACAGCCCCAGACAAATCCTCCGGGGCACCCCAGCGGATCATTCCCGCCATCCCGACTCCATCTCCACTATCTGCCGCCGCACATCCAGCCTTCATGCTCCCCTGTTTTCGGCCACCACCCTCAAGCTGTGAGCCCCCTTCCTTAAACATTTCTTTTATTTCTTTTATTTTTTCTTTTATTAAGATTATTCTTACTATTATTATTATTATTATTATTATTGTTATCATTGTCATTATTAATAATACTATTATTATTATTATTCTTATTATCCTCATTATTATTTTTATTATTTTTATTATTATTCTTATTATTATCATTATTATCATTATTATCATTATTAGTTTTATTCTTATTATTGTTATTATTATTATTATTGTTGTTTTTGTTATTAATATAATTTTTATTCTTATTTTAACCATTATTATTATTATTATTATTATCATATTACACTTGTTGGATTATGTTATTTAGTTGATTCTGGGGTTTTATGGGTTGGTTTTGGATTTTTAGGACTCGTACAGAGCATTTTCGAGTGAGTGTCATCGTTGTGTGTTGTATTTGAAGTTTCCTCATCGTCGCACCTTGGTTCCGATGTTGCTTTGTAGCCGCACACTGATCTTGAGGAAGGTTCCCACTGCACTACTTTTAAAATTTATGTTACATTATTTCCTGCTTTTTGCGCCCTATATAAAAAAATATGTGCTAAATATTATTATGCAATTTAAGATTAATTCATTTATAATGCAATGTTATAATTCTAATCTTGCATTGTGAAAATGGTGTCATTTTTATGATTGTGCAAGATAATTCTTTAATTAAATATTTTATTAATTTTAAAAAATAGATGTAGCATAAGATAATTACTTTTTTTAATGATTATTTGGTGTAAAAAAGCCGTTTATTTTATTTACGACACTTAGATTATTTTCTTGACAAGCGGCCACACAATAATGAAAGAATTCTTGTTTGGATTTTTAAGATAATTCATGGAATATAAAATAGAGTTATGGTTTAATGATAAAAGGTTTCTTTTGAATCATGAACAAGTACTTTCGTTCTTCTGATAAATTTCCCAGTTGGCTCTTAATGTTTATTTGGAAAATAAAATGTTTTGGTTTGGTTTTATAAAAATATTGGCAGCTTGTGAAGTAGAGTATTGGGGGTTCTTTAAATGGTTTTAAACTAGGTTTGGTCTTATAAAGAAGTTGAACTCTTATTAGTTGTGATTGAGAAAGGTGTTTAATGTTCGTTTGGTACTTTATGGAAAATGATGGGATTGTTTTGATGAAATCCCTCTTAGGATAACTCTATTGCCTTGGATGCAATTTATTTTTTGGGAGGCCGCACTTAGAGAATCCTGGGTACTTGAGTAGTTAAAGGAAATAGGTTTTCCCATGGAGTGGATAGGGGTGATGTCTATTGTGCTTTATATATATATAGACATGATTGGATGCTCGGTTGGCATCGGTTGGCTCACCACCTTTCTAAACACTTGAGACAAGGGAATTTGGCATGTTGAGAGAATATTCTAGGAATTATTGCTGCACCGGTAGGTTATGGTACTGACCATTGGCCCATGGTAGGTGGATATATTGGGTTTATTACTGTGGGATTTTCCCTCGAACTACCTGAGATAGGATAGTCCAATGTATTGTGCGTTTTGATTTCATCGTGACATGTCAACAAGGATTATTTCTCATGTATTGGTATCTTTTGTTTTATTCTCGATCTCTTAGGTTCACCCATGTCTATTTGGATTTTTTTGCTTGCAGTAGTGATTATGATTCTTATATGTATACCTACATTTCCCATACTGTTTGTTTTAATTTGAGAATTTCTGGTGTATTGTTTTCAATGGAAATTGGTAAATTTCTTTTGATTAGGTTTCTAAGAAATGATTTTCAAATGAAAGTTTTTAATCCTCTTTGTACAAATTTGAAAATATAAACATCACTTTGCCTTTCTAAAAATTCATTGACACTAATGAAATGAACTCAAATTTGTAAATGGTTAAGGGCAATGGTTCGTACATTGTTTTTAAGTAAAATATTTATAAAAACATACTTTTATAAATTGTAGGTCAAACTTGAAATGATATTTCCTTTATTTTAAAGGTGGTGCATTGGGAATAGATATCAGGCTATCCTACTGAGTTGTAATATTCACGGCTATAGTTGTTTTTTATTTTTAGTGTTTTTGCAGGCTATAGAATGACTGCGCTCGCCTAGGGAGATTCTTGATCGTTGACTCATAGAGTGACCTGCGAGGTCACAGGGAGTTAGTTCGGACGTCATGTTTTCTTAGATTTATTTTCTTTTGTCCCTGTTTATGCATTTTATTTGGTTTGTTTATTCTGTGCTGCTCTATGTTATTCATGCTGATTTATTTATTTATACTGGGAGAAATCCTTCCCATAGCCTCTGTTGATACCCTGGTGCTTGTCGCCAGCCCGGGAGGATCGGGAATGCCTCTCGGGCCATGTCGCAAACTGGCTCGGGTGACCGGTTCGGGGTCGACCTGGGTTGGTTCATGACAAAATGGTATCAGAGGAGGTGAGCTCTTGGCGGACCTCCCTTTTCAGAGTGACCTTTTATATTTGGGATGTCAAGGTAGACAGAGTAAGATTGTCGGGAATTGAGGGGTAGGTGTGGGAAGAGCGTCGTGAACTCTTGCCCGTACTGATCCTTAGGTTTCCATGGGATGTCCGGTTTAATTTGATTATTTGGGTTTTTGTGTAATTTTTTTGTGATTGGGATACGACAAAGGGAGTTGGACTAATAGTTTGAATCCTCATGGCCTAGAAATCCATGAAGATCTAGGAGCATGGTCCAAGAAGGCTCTCTCTGTCGGTGACATATTTGGAATATGGCCTCCAACTATATGGTTAAGTCACCCACTGATACTAGTTCCATGTTTGAGTTGATTTGGGTCTCCTTTGGCTTCTGAGAGAAGTTCTAATTTCAAAAAACAGAAGGGTTTTGAAAAAAAAAAATTATTTGAAATGACATATTATATTTGTGGATTGTTTTAAAAGAAATGGTATGAATGATTTGTTTTTGGAAAATGAAGTTTCGTTGTTCTGGCCTTGGTGTTCCTATGAGTTCTCACATGCATAGTTGTATGTTGGAAATGTGGACAGATTTATGGTATGGTTGATGGATGCTTGGGGTGGCACGTATACATGCATGTGAGTGAGACACTAAAGAATATAAATGGCAAGGTTTTAACCCACCATGTTCGTTTTAAATTAGATATGTTTTCAAAGGAAATGTTTTGATTTTATGATGGATCATTTTCTTTTGTGTAGAGCCTTTCATATATGCAGTGTTTGTTTTTGAGGATTTTTATTTATTGAGTAGTCCTCAATTGGGTTTTCGACTTTTCCTTGTCCAGTGGTTATCCCTTTGAATCTTCGATGTGTGATCGTAGTGCGGTTGATCAACCTAATGATTTTATGCTCGAGATTCAGAAGCTGGATCCACCCCACATTTATGGTCAAGAAGACTCTTCCGTAGTAGAGGAGTGGATGCAAAAGATTGAAAGGGACTTTAAACTCATTGAGTTTCCTGATTTGTTGAAGGTCAAGTTTGCAACCATCATGCTTAAAGGTTCACCGTGGATGTGGTAGAAGTCAGTGTCTCGGAGCAAGCCCCGTCAAGAGCTTACTTGGGATTTATTCAAGGCCCTTTTCATTCGTCAATATTTCTCTGAGGAAGAAAGAGTGAGGAAGGGGATAGAGATGTGATGTCTGCAGAAGAGAAACAGATCCGTGATGGAATATTTACAGCACTTTTTGGATCTAGTCCCTTATAATTCAACGTATGCCATGAATGACCCCATGAAGGCTCGACGCTTCGAGGCGGGTCCCATCCCTATTCTATAGTCAAAGGTGTCAGAGTTGAACCTATCTTCTTTTGTCGATGTGGCGAGAGAATCTTTTCATGTCGAAGCCGCGATGGCAGGAGTGCTCGAAGTAGTCCTCCCTCCTTTGATCCCTATGAGAATTGGTGATGATTCTGGAAAGGTTATGAGTATGAAAATAAAAGTGGATGGAGCAGGATATGGAATCAAGAGGCCTCAGGATCTTTCATCAACCTCTTCATAGCGAGATATCCTCGTGTGTTATCAGTGTGGCATGCGGGGTCACAAGAATTCGTCATGCCCAAGTGCTCTGAAGCCCTGGCAGGCATGTGGACACCTGGGTCACTTGTGAAGATTCTATCAGGGCATTTTTAGAATGTGTCGCAGAGGAAGTTCTCAGAAGTGATGTGATGTTGGGTCTTCGTATAAAGTTTATTACATGTGTTTCCCCCAAGTGTAAGGGATCCTTTATAGTAGTTGTTGTACGAGTGTGTTTTGGGTTTGAAATGTATGGGAATTTAGTGGGGTTTTGATGAACTCTGGTTTTCAATGTCAGTGTAGTTTTCATTTCAAACCTCTCTCTTTTGTTTTGTCAAATAAAAAGATGTTTATTTCCTATTGGGATTATCAGAACCTGACTGCGAGGCAGAAGATGCTTCATCCATCAGAGCTCCAGCCAAAAGGTCTTGGAGTGAAGCCGGCGCATAGTCAGGAACCCCCGGGGGAAATTTTAATGAGTCTAGTTAAGGTTATGCCTCTACAGTGTGGGGAGACCATTTTGGTGTTTCTCATCTGGTTTCTATGTTGTTGTAATTCTCCTCTTGTCGCAGAAGTGTGCGATGGACTTATCCCTCGCGCAATGGTGGTGACTGTTCCTTTTTGGATGCAAGTTGCTGATCAGTGACCTTGCGTGGCCTACCCATGTGAATCAGTTGCAATTTTGGCATGTGTTAATCAAGAAGTGATGGGTCGTGGGTGGCTGTACATCTTTGTTTCCGTGATACAATCCATGGGGCCTCCCTCCCCACCCATGGGGTAAGGGTTTTTGGTTTGCACAGACTTTTCGGATCAATTCATGTCTCTTTCATATGGGAGTGAAGGGTTTGAATGTTTTTGTTGGGATTTTTATAGCTTCAGTAAGGACTGGTTCTATCCTAAGTTGGAATTCTGGTTAGTTCCTAAAAGGTCGTTCCTTTAAAGTGGGGAGACCCACCGTGAGTCTCTTTGGGTTTTTTCTAAAGTCTTTATCGAATGATAGTTGAGTTCTTATGGTGGGAAGCCCGTTCAGGCCTCCGCTCTGTTGGTGATTTAATTCGGGCAATGAGGTTCAGTCCTGTTGGTAGTCATTGTGATGTCCTTGGGATAAGAGGTTGATTGGTGTTGTCTGGAACCCTTAGGTATTGATCGATCGGCTGGATAGTGTGGTGGCTTTCCGGGGGTGGAAAGTGTTATGGTGGGGAGAATTGTCACACCCTTACAAATGCGTTCATTTTATTTTATGATTTCGTTGACTTTAAATTATTTTACTGGGGTCCGAGGTAAGTCCCAGACTAAATTTCTGAGTTTTGATAAAAAGCACACATTTGGGTTCGACAACGTTGGACGCGCGAGCGGAGCGCGACACCGCGCGGCTTCGCCCATGCAACTGCGTGGCCTTTTCGGCTTTGAATAATTAATATAAATAAATAGACATAAATTTATTATTTGATGTAAAATTGTCAAGGTTATTAGGAAATTTAATATTATTATGAAAAATATTATTATTTTTTTATTATTATCAAAATGAAGAAAATACTTTTATTATTTTAATTAGTGTTATTATAAACAATACAATTAAAACCAATGAAAATTAAAAATATTGTAATAAACTATCTTATTATCATATTATTAATATTAATATTATTTTTATTATTATTATGATTTTATTATTTATGTTTTAATTAACTCTCTTATTTATTGTTGATTTTTAAGGGAAACAGTAAACCTTTTCTCTCTCCCCCCGTTCTTCTTTCCTTCTCCATGTGCCTCCACCCCCATGGCCTCGGCATCCTGCCCTTTTATTTATTTATGACTTTCTTCGGCCACCCTTCCCCTTCACCTCCTTCCTCCCTCCTGGTGCGGTGAAGTAGACCAGCGCATCTCCCTCCCTCACTGCAAATCTGGAACACGTAGTCCCCTCGCCCTCACCTTCGGTCAGCCGACACTGAAGAATGCCTCTCTCTCTAATGGGCCCAACCCTGCCTCCACAGCTCCCAGCTAGCCATGACTCCCCCTTGGCCTCCTTCACAGCAGCTCCCCCCTTCCATTTGCATTAGCGCCACCCTTCAGCGCGCCTTTCCCCTTCTGCCCAGCATCCCGGTGCTTCCCCCCTTGTGTGTTCCTTCCCTCGCACACAACAGATCTGGCACACATCCAAACTCTGATATACCCCCAACTCCCTCTTCGCCTAGCTGACCCACCCCCAATGTTCGCTCCTCTCGACACGCACCCAGATAGCGTCATTTCCCTTGCCTCCACAACCTACCGGTGCGAGCTCCTGGTTTGCGCCGCGAGCGGGCTAGCTCCCTCCTACCCAGCAGCATCCCCCAGAAAATCCACCGGCGCACCCCAGCTAATCTTTCCCGCCATCCCATCTCCCTCTCCACTATCCACCGCCGCACAGCCAGCCTACTGGCTCCCCTGTTTTCGGCTAGCACCCTCAAGCCGTGAGCCACCCCTTCCTTAGAAATTTTTTTTTAGTTCTTTTATTTTTTATTTTATTATTATTATTCTTACTATTATTATTATTATTATATTTGTTATCATTGTCATTATTATTAATAATAATAATATTATTATTATTATTATTATTATTAACATTATTCTTATTTTTATTCTTACTCTTATTATTGTTATTATTATCATCTTACACTTATTAGATTATGTGCTTTAGTTGATGTTGGGTTTTTATCGGTTGTTTTAGGATTTTTAGGACCCCCGTAGAGCATTTTCGAGTGAGCCACGTCATCGAACCTTGTTTTCGAAGTTTCTTCGTCGTCACACCTTGGTTCTGAGGTTGGTTTGTCGCCACACACTGATCTTGAGGTAGGTTCCCATTGCAATGCTTTTAAAATTTATGTTACATTATTTCATGCTATTTTCTCCCTATATAAAAACATATGTGCGAAATATTATTATTGAAATTTAATATTAATTCATTTATCATGCAACGTTATAATTCAATTCTTGAATTGTGAAAACGGTGTTGTTTTGTTATGATTGCGCACGATAATTTCTCATTTAAATATTTTATTAATTTTAATAAATGAGAAGTAGCATAAGGTAATTTTTTTTAAATGATTATTTATTGTAAAAAGATCCGTTTATTTTATACATGACGCTCGGATTATTTTAGTGACGAGCGGATACACAATAATGAAAGAATGACTGTTTGTATTTTAAACCTAATTAATGGAATATAAAATAGAGTTATGGTTTAATGTTAAAAGGATTCTTTTTAAGTGTGAAAAGGTACTTTGGTTCTTTTGAAAATTTCCCGGTTTTATCTTAAAGTTTATTTTGAAAACAAAATGTTTTGGTTTGGTTTTATAAAAATATTGGCAGCCCGTGAAGTAGTGTTTTGGGGGTTCTATAAACTGTTTTAAACTGGGTTTTGTCTTATAATGAAGTTGTACATTTTTTTAGTTTTGATTGTGAAAGGTGTTTAATGCCCGTTTGGAACTTTATAAAAAATGATGTGATTGTTTTGATGAAAACCATCCTAGGATAACTCTCCTGTCATATATGAAATTGATTGTTTGGTAGGCCACACATAGAGACTCCCGACTACTTGAGTAGTTAAAGGCAAGAGGTTGTCCCATAGAGTGGCTCGGGGTGATGTCTGTTGCGATATATATATATATATATATATATATATATATACATGATTGGATGCTTGGTTGGAATCGGTATGCTCACCCCCTTTCCAAACACTTGATACATGGGAATTTGGCATATTGAGAGAATATTTTAAGAATTATTGCTGCACTGGTATGTTATGGTATGGACCAGTGGACCAAAGTAGGTAGATATATTGGGTTTATTACAATGGGATTTTCCCTCGACCTGCCCGAGAGAGGATGGTCGAGCATATTGTGCATTTTCATTTCATTGTGACATGTCAACAATGATGATTTCTCATTTATTGGTATCTTCTGGTTTATTCTCAATCTCCTTGGTTCACCCATGTCTATTCTGCTGTTGTTGATTATGATGCTTATATGCATACCTACATTTCCCTTGCTGTGTGTTTTACTTTGTGAATTTCTGGTGTATTTTTTTCATTGGAAAGTGGTAAATTGATTTTGATTAGGTTTTTAAGAAATTATTTTCAAATGAAAGTGTTTAATACTCTTTGTACAAATTTGAAAATATAAACATCACATTCCCTTTCTAAAAATCTGTTGAAACTAATGAAATGAACCCAAATTTGGAAATGGTCAAGGGAAATGGTTTGTACTTTGTTTTTAAGTAAAATATTTAAAAAAAACATACTTTTATAAATTGTATTTCTAACTTGAAATGATGTTTCCTTTATTTTAATGGTAGTGCATTGGGAATAGATATCGGGATAGCCTAAAGAGTTTTAATACTCACGCCTATAGTTATTTTCTGTTTTTAGTGTTTGTGTAGGATATAGCTTGAGTGAGATCGCCTAGGGAGATGCTTGATCATTGAGTCAGAGAGTGACCCGCGAGGTCGCACGATGTTAGTTCGGACGTCGGGTTTGGTTAGATTTATTTTCCTTTGTCCATGTTTATTCATTTTATTTGGTTCTTTTATTCTTCTTTTCTCTGTGTTATTCCTACTACTTTATTTATTTATATTGGGAGAAATCATTCCTATAGCCTCTGTTGATGTCCTAGCGCTTGTTGCCAGCCCGCGAGGATCAGGAACGCCTCTCGGGCCATGTCGCAGACCTGCTTGGGTGACAGGTTCAGGGTCGACCTGGGTTGGTTCTTGAAAATTACAATGTTGTTCTGTTTTTATATCAGGTTTATGGTGAGGCCGACCATTGGTGTAATATAATTAAACATATAATGATTTAAGAGTACTTTTACTCTAGTATGGAATGTGTTTAAGAAATTATTATTCTACATGTAATTTCCTAAAACTGTTCACATAGAGATGGGCATGAAATTTAGGGTTTTGATTCGAAAGGATGATGAATCCATTGGAACATATTAGAAAAATATATGACTCTCATGGTATTACTCCATCTTTGTTAAATATCTTATAAGTAAGATAAATAAATTATTTATAGTCCATAAAAAATTATTTGAAGTGAATAAGTGTTAAAAGAATTTTGTAACTATTGGGAGATTTTATGTTTTGAAATCTTGGTGGGTATGGAATATAGACACCTTTGATACTCATTATACATGAAGCAATATATGTATATTTTGGGGATCTCAAATGAAAAATCTCCAGAATTAAATTAGGATAAAATCCATTCATGTAAGAAATGTGGGATAAAATATACAAAAATATTATAATAGGATTTCTATGATGTCTTAAATGTGTTAGATATGAAAAAGAAGATATTTTATTCAAAAATAATTCAGAAAGTATAATAGATGATAATAGACTCCCCTCTGACGCTCTTTATAAAAATTAGGGTTTCAATTTATAGGTGCTTAGATGTTATGGGAATCAATGTTCTAATCCAAAATATAATGAAGGGGATTGGCCTTATAAACCATCCAAAACTATGGAACATGGGTGAAAAAATTAAATCACAACTTCTGATTGGTGTCTTGATAATGAATTGATCTGTTGTAAAATCATTCTCCATGGTAGATCTATAAAATCAGGAATTGGATATGGTTTTATTCTTTCATATATATCAACCTTTTTTTCTATTAATACTGAATCATCTTTTTAATCATTGGATATTGAATTGACTATTAAATCACATGGTAGAAAGATAACAAAATATAATATATATAAATTCTTATTATTTAATATTTTCATTAAAGTACATCCTATAGAACAAATTATCCTCCCCTTGGTTTAATTTGTCATAATATTGGATGTAAATTATCTATCCCTACTTAGATCATATATCAATTTTGAGAGAACATGTAACACCCCTGAAAAAATGAGACTGAAAAGGCTAAATGTTATTACCCATTTCAACAAGGTGCACCTTTTTTTCGAGAACTTGTCTGATTAGTACTCCAAAACTAATCATGCTTAGCCTGGAGTTGTAATCAGGATGGGTGACCTTCTGGGATTTTTCCCAGGGTGTGTGTGAGTGAGGAAAAAACACACTAAAAGAACATGTGTTGGCCTATGGGGATAGTCATCAGTCTGATAAGCGACCCTAGTGATTAATAGCCTATGGTGTGCTCGGAAGGCAACAAAGGTATTACATGAAACCCATGGGGTAAGATGATAAGTTTCATGGCCTGGGGAGGCGAGTCGTGACAAATGGTATCAGAGCCAATACCCAGTCAGAAGTCCTTAGGCACTGCCTGGGTTTGAGGCTTGGGGTCCACAATGAGGGCGTTGTGCTTTAAAGTGGTGGATAATGTAACACCCCTAGAAATGTGAGACTTAAAAGGATAAATTTTACTAACCATGTCAAAAAGGAGCACCATTCTTTTCGGGAGCCTGTCTGATTAGAACTCCATAGTTAAATATGCTTGGCTTGGAGTAGTAATCAGGATTTATGACCTTCTAGTAAGGTTCCCAGGGAGTGTGTGAATGGGGACAAAACACACTGAAAGAACATGTGTTGGCCTGTGGGGATAGTCATTAGTCTGATAAGTGAACCTAGTGAGTAATAGCCTATGTTGTGCTCAGAAGGAAACCAATGTATTATAGGAAACCCATGGGATCAGATGACAAGGTTCATGGCCCGGGGAGGCGGGTCGTGAGAGAACAAGATATCATTTTGTATCCGATATCATTGTATTCATATGTATCACCATTATCATGATATCCCAATGGATGAAAATTTATTAATATTTGTTTTGATACCCATTAAATAGGTATTTCATGCTCAAATTATCATATTGTATGTCAACATTAAAAACTTGAAAATTGTATGTGAATATATTGATGAATACTCGAATGAAAATCGTGGTATTCCCTCAGACAGAGAGGGTTATTTCATGAATGAAATTACACATAAATTTATTCAAACTCAATGAGTCTATATAATATTTTCATTATCAAATTAAAGAAATTAAATAATAAATCTAAATAATAACTTCTACAGGGGTATGATCCACAATGGTGACTCTCTAAAGGGAGCTCCGACATAGATTTTTAATCAAAATTATGAGAAAATGTGTCATTTTATTCAAATTCTTAAGAATAACAAGATCAACTTTATAAATAATTATCCATTGACCTATATAGATGACCATCATGAACAACTCATATGATCTTGGATCTTCTTGATGATTGATCACTTAACTAGATATCACTAGTTAATAGTCAAAGGGTCCAAAACATCTTTCTAAAATAGATTTGGACAGTATTAAACAATTATGCTACCTATTATACTACTTAATGTTCATTTGATATTAAAATATATATTTTTAATATTATTTATAGATTACCATGATAATTTCTTCATTATATTTATAGAAAATATTCATATACATTGCAAGGGAAAGGGATAACATGAAGATTATTTAATGATTTTTATATTGTTAGTAGGAAAGGTGAAATTAAAATACATATTTTAAAAATTTTAATTACGGTTGAAGAAATTATCATTCATGGTCCATTAAATAATAAGGTGTATTGATAATATCCATCAAATATGGAAGGTATTGAAAATATCATTGACTGACCAATATAAAATTGATCTGTATTTTTTGTGCGATAATAGTGTATTATTAATTAATTTTGAAAAAAAAATTAACAAATTCACTAGAAAAGATATCATGGTAGTTGAAAATATTGTCTTTTAAGAGGAATGAAAATATTGTTTCATCAAACTACAATGTGGTTGGTCACTACTCTTGTACTTATCTTACCTTATAGTTGGGAATGGGTTTTAATATATAGTGATGATTTGAAAAGGTTTTGGGTAGTTTCCTCATGTGAAATGTTAATGTAATTGATTATTTTTTATTCCAAATAATGGATCATGAGAAAAACTAATAAACATATGATCATGAGATTGTGTTAATGCTATTTTAATTTATCGTTTTGGTGATATTATCTCTATAATGAAATATATATATATATATATATATATATATATATATATATATCATAGGAGAATCAAATACACACACACACATAATGAGTATAATATGAACCAAATGATATTCTATGAATTGATAAAATATTATAAATTTTAATCAAATAAAATAAAATTAGAAAGAAAATAATGGTTTCTAATGCTCTGAGAAGAAATGATAATGATACCTTTTCCATGATGTTGATTGAAAATATGCTTGTACTACTGGAATTAAAAATTTCAAATCATGGAGTTATTAGGGTTGGTGAGATATCATATTTCTCCCAAATAACAACCCAACCAATCATTAAAATATTTTCAAAGAAGCCTAGTAATCTAATGTAAATCAATTATAAAATTGAAAAAACTCTTGAGTTTATCTTTGATTGAGATGGAGTTATATGGATTGGAACCCAAATATCCAGCACATCAAACATGTAATTGATGATGGTAATTTTTAATGATTCACAAAAGATCACACCTCTATGTTCAGTAATTATGTATGAAAATGTACTGTGACCTAGAAAATAATATCTTCTAGGACAACATAAATATATAAATTGAAAAATAGATAACTTGATTTTTGGTATTCTAACAAGTTAAGGAACATGGAAAAATACCAAAGGCTATATTGAAAAAATAACCCATAACAGTATTCAAATTGGAAAAATCACCCTGGATTTTTTTAGGACTATCTAATATTAATAGTATCTATAATTCCTTATGGTTTATATTTTATCACCTTATGAATTGAACTGATTTAATTTTCATCAAACAAGATTTCTCCCTTGACCAACTCGCCCTGATATATATAAGGTATGTGCTGAAACATCATTAAATACCACTATATATTATATATGTCCTATATAATATGTTTATCTCAATATTTTAGATAAATATTATGAAATAATTGAAGGTAGATGTGAGTTTAACCACTACATATCATGAAGGGGATTGGCCCTATAAACCATCCAAAACTATGGAACATGGGAGAGAATATGAGAACATAACATCTGATTGGGGTCTTGATAATGAATTGATGTGTGGTATAATAATTCTCCATTATAGATCTATAAAATCATGAATTGATTATGATTTTTTTCATATATATCAATCTTTTTTATCTAATAATATTGAATCATTTTTTTAATCATTGGATAATGAACAGACTATTAAAATACATGGTAGAATGATAACCAAATATAATATATATAAATACTAATTATTTAATATTTTCATTAATTTACATCCTACAGATCAAATTCTACCCCCTTGGTTTAATTTGACATAATATTGGCTGTGAATTATCAATCCCTACCTAGATCCCATATCAATTTTGAGAGTACAATATATCATTTTGTGTCCCAGATCATTGTATTCATATGTATCACCATAATCATGATATCCCAATGGATGAAAATTTTTTAATATGGGTTTCGATACCCATTAATTAGTTATTTCTAGCTCAAATGATCAGATAGGATGTCAACATTAAAAATATGAATATTTTATGTCAATATATTGATGAATACACGATTGAAAATCCTGGTATTCCCTCAGATAAAGAGGTTCATTTCATGAATTAATTTACACATAGATCTATTCAACCTCAAAGAGTCTATATAATATATTCATTATCAAATTATAGAAATTAAATATTAAATCTAAATAATAACTTCTACAGGGGTATTATCCGTAATGGTGCTTCTCTGAAGGGAGCCCCGACACACATTTTTAAGCATAATGATGAATAAATGTGTCAGTTTGTTGAAATTATTGAGATTAACAAGATCAAAATTAAAAATAATTATCACTTACCCTATATAGATGACGTTCATGACCAACTCAAATGATCCTGGTACTTCTTGATGATTGATGATTTAACTAGATATCACTAGTTAATGGTAAAAGGGTCCAGAACACCTTTCTAAATTAGATTTGGACTGTCTTAAACAATTTTGGTTCATATTATAATACCTAATGTACATTTTATATTCAAATATATAATTATTATTTTATTTATTGATTACCATGAGAATGTTTTCATTATCATTTTAGAAAATATTCCTATACACTACAAGGTAAAGGGATAACATGAAGATCGTTCAATGTTTTTTATATTGTTAGTATGAAAGGAAAAATTACATTCCATATTTTAAAAA
Organism: Viscum album; assembly: GCA_963277665.1. NCBI lineage: Eukaryota > Viridiplantae > Streptophyta > Magnoliopsida > Santalales > Viscaceae > Viscum > Viscum album. Next base: position 943,337,387 of record OY728155.1, on the reverse strand, counting down.
TATTAATTATGGTTGAAGAAATTATCATTCACGGTCTATTTAATAAGAATAAAGGTGTTTTGAAAATTTCCATCAAATATGGAAGTTATTGAAAAATATCATTGACTAACAATTATAACAATGATCTATATTTTTTATGGGATAATATTGTATTATTAATTAATTTTGATAAAAAAAATTAACAAATTAAATATCCATGATATCATGGTAGTTGTAACTTTTGTCTTGGATGTGGAATGAAAATATTGTTTTAGCGAAATAAAATATGGTTTGTCACCACTCTTGTACTTATCTTACCATATAGTAGGGAATGAGTTTTAATATATAGTGATGATTTGAAAAGGTTTTGGTTTCTTTCCCCACTTATAATGATAATATAATTGATTTTTTTCCAAATAATTTATCATGAGAAAAACTAATCAACATATGATTTTGAGATTGCGTTAATTTTATTTTCATTGATTGGTTTGGCGATATTATCTCAATAATGAAATATATATATATATATATATTGATCATAGGAGAATGAAATATATAAACACACATAAGGAGTAGAATATGAACCAAATGATATGATATCAATTGATAAAATATTACAAATTTTAATCAAATTACAACCAATAGGAAGGAAAATATGGTTTCTATTTCTCTGAGAAGAAATGATAATGATAACTTTTCCATGATGTTGATGGAAAATAGGCTTGTACTACTAGAATTAAAAATGTTGAATCATGAAGTAATTAGGGTTGGTGAAAAATCATATTTCTCCCAAATAACTACCCAGCCAATAATTAAATATTTATCAAAAAAGCCTAATAATATGATTTAAATAAATTAGAAATTTAAAAAAACTCATGAGTTTTTCTTTGAGAGAGATGGAGTTATATGGATTGAATCCCAGATATCCACCATGTCAAACTCGTAATTAAAGATGGTTATTTAGAATGGATCACAAAGATCATACCTCTTTGTTCTATAATTATATATGAAAATGTACTGTGACCTAAAAAATAATTACTTATATGATAACATAAATGTAGAAATTGAAAAATACATACCAAGAATATTGGTATTCTACCGAGTTAAAGAACAATGAAAAATACCAAAGGGTATATTTCAAAAATAACCCATACCAATATGTAAATTGGAAAATTCTCCCTAGAGTTTTTTAGGACTATCTAATACTAATAGTATCCATAATTCTATATGGTTTATATTTTATCACCTTATGAATTGAGTTGATTTTATTTTCACCAAACACGATTTCTCCCTTGACCAACTCACCATGATATATGTTAGGTATATGGGGATACTTCATTAAATTCCACTATATATTATATATAGCCTATATAATAGGTTTACCACAATATTTTAGATATTTTTTTTGAAATAATAGAAGATATATGTGAGTTTTTCCACTACATATCATGAAGGGGATCAGCCCTATTAACCATCCAAAACTATGGAACATAAGACAGAATATGAAAACACAACTTCTGATTGGGGTATTGATAAATAATTGATGTGTTGTAAAATCATTATCCATTATAGATCAATAAAATCTTGAATTCATTATGGTTTTTTTTTCATGTATATAAAACTTTTTTCTAATAATATTAAATCATCTTTTTAATCATTGGATATTGAAAAGACTATTAAAATACATGGTAGAATGCTAAGAAAATATAAAATATATAAATACTAATAATTTAATATTTTCATTAAGTTACATCCTACAGATCAAATTATCCACCCCTTGGTTGAATTTGACATAATATTGGCTGTGAATTATCTATCCCTAAATAGATCCCATATCAATTTTGAGAGAACAAGATATCATTTTGTATCCCAGATCATTGTATTCATAAGTATCACCAAAATCATGAAATCCCAATGGATGAAATTTTTTTAATATTATTTTTTATACCCATTGACTATGTATTTCTAGATCAAATTATCATATAAGATTTCATCATTAAAAACATGAATATTGGATGTGAATATATTGATGTATACTCGAATGAAAATCCTGGTATTCCCTTAGATAAAGAGGTTCATTTCATGAATGAAATTACACATAGATCTATTAAACCTCAAAGACTCTATATATTATTTTCATTATCAAATTAGGGAAATTAAATAATAAATATCAATAATAACTTCTACCATGGTATTATCTACAACGGTGCTTCTCTGAAGGGAACTCTGACACACATTTATAAGCATAATGATGAAAAAATGTGTCAGTTTATTGAAATTATTGATATTAACAAGATAAAAATTATAAAAATTATCCATTACCCTATATAGATGACCATAATGACCAAATCATAAGAACTTGGTACTTCTTGATGATTGATCACTTAACTGGATATCACTAGTTAATGGTCAAAGGGTCCAAAACATCTTTCTAAATTAGATTTGGACTATCTTAAACAATTGTGGTTCCTATTATAATACCTAATGTACATTTTATATTCAAATATATAATTATTTTATTATTTATAGATTACCATGATCATGTTTTCATTGTCTTTATAGAAAATATTCATATACCCTCCCAGGGAAAGGGATAACATAAAGTTCACTTAATGATTTTTATATTGTTAGTAGGAAAGGAGAAATTAAATTCCATAATTTAAAAATGTTAATTATGGTTGAAGAAATTATCATTCATGGTCAATTTTATAAGAATAAAGGTGTTTTGAAAATATCCATCAAATATGGAAGTTATTGAAAAATATCATTGACAGACAATATAACAATGATCTGAATTTTTGTTGGGATAATAGTGTATTATTAATTAATTTTGATAAACAAATTATCAAATTCACTAGCCATGATATCATGGTAGTTGTAAATTTTTTCTTCGATGTGGAATGAAAATATTTTTCAGAGAAATACAATGTGGTTGGTCACCACTCTTATACTTATCATACCTAATAATGGGGAATGGGTTTTAATATATAATGATGATTTGAAAAAGTTTTGGGTTGTTTCCTTGTGTATAATGTTAATATAATTGATAATTTATTATTCTAAATATTGTCTAATGAGAAAAACAAATCAACATATGATTTATAGATTGCATTAATGATATTTTCATTGATTGGTTTGGAGATATTTTCTCTATAATGAAATTTAAATATATATATATATATATATATCTATATTGATCATAGTAAAAATAAAATATATATAAACACATAAAGAGTAGAATATGAACCAAAATATATGTTATCAATTCATAAAATATTATAAATTTTAATCAAATTACAACCAATATGAAGGAAAATATGGTTTCTAAGGCTCTGAGAAGAAATGAGAATGATACATTTTCCATGATGTTGATTGAAAATTGGTTTGTACTACTGGAATTAAAAAGGTCGAATCATGAAGTAATTAAGGTTGGTGAGAAATCATATTTCTCCCAAATAACTACCCAAAAAATAAATCAAATATTTATCAAAGAATCCCAAAAATATGATGTGAATATATTAGAAAAATCTAAAAACTTTGGTGTTTATCTTTGATAGAGATGGAGTTATATGGATTGGAACCCAGATATCCACCACATCAATCTTCTAATTGAAGATGGTTATTTTTAAAGAATCACAAATATCATACCTTTATGTTCAATAATTATGTATGAAAATGTAATGTGACATAAAAAAGAATATCTGTTATGATAACATAAATGTAGAAATTGAAAAAAACATACCTCGATTATTGGTATTCTACCTAGTTAAGGAACAATGAAAAATAGAAATTGGTATATTAAAAAAATTACCCATAATAGTCTGTAAAATGGAAAAATAAACCTAGATTGTTTAGGAATATATAATATTAATAGCATCCATAATTTTATATGGTTTATATTTTATCGTCTTATGAATTGAGCAGATTTTGTTTTCCTCAAACAAGATTTCTTCCTTGACCAACTCACCATGATATATATAAGGTATATGGTGAGACTTCATTAAATACCACTATATATTATATATGGCTTATAAAATAGGTTTACCACAATATTTTAGATAAATCATTTGGAATAATACAAGATATATATGATTTTAACCACAACATATCATCCATGTATGAATTGTAAGTCTGAAATGAAAATTTAAACACTATAGGATATGATGAGATATTGTTTAATGGATTTTCAAGGATGATTTGATCAACACATCTCTCTAGTAATTTTCTAACATAAAAAAAGTTTCCATTCAATCATTCTAATGGATCCATATGAGTATTGTTGGGGGTACATCGTGTAGACTCTGACAAGCTTGGTTGAAGTTGGAGAGAGGAAGAAGATAGGACTAAACAACATCAATGAAATAATAATGAAATTTCAAAAACTTATTTGGCATAGGGTGGTGGGAGAAAATATGTGGCCATTGGGAAGACAATAATCAATAAGATTTTGAATTTGATTTTGGTAAAAATATGCTCCATCATATATCTGTGTTACAATGTGAAATGTTATTTGTGAAGAAATAGAGAGGGTACCATGAAATATTTTCCCTTTCAGATCATTGATAATATATATGTGATAAAATATCAATTAACAATCCATACAAAATTTTATCAAGTTCAAAATGTATTCCATGTATCAATTTTTAGTATCTATATACCTGATCTGGAATATGTATTGAGTTCGAAGCTATACAACTAGAACCTAAAATTTCATATAAGGTCTATCCTATGGAAATAATAGATCAAATATATGGGGATATTATAAACAATAATACACATTTATTCAATGTTATATTACAAAATACTATGTTTTAGAAAGGTAAATAGGATCCTCTTAACTTAAGGAGTGAAATGTAACCATGTTTTTTTCCTCAATTTAATAAATTCATGAGGTTTAAATTCATTTTAAGGGGGAATAATGTAATGAGAAGATTTTTATTAATATATTTCACCCAAAATAAATATTTTTTTGATAAAATGATCCAAAATAAATACCCAAACTAAAAAATATAGATAATATTTTATGTCAATCAAAATATAGACATATGTAAACAGTGGTAATCTCATAATGAAATATAGATAAACATATTTTTGGGAATAAAAAATATTGGTGATTACATTAAATATTGATATAACTAGTGTATCTATCGAAAAAAATAAAATTCTATTCCTAGAATTTATATTTCATGCATAATATTTTTTTTGATATAGTATTTAAAAAAGTATAATTATCCACATATCAGAAACCAGAAGAAGTATAGATAACATTGTAAAATTTGTGTTCTTAATTTTTTTTTTCATTATATATTGTGTTTTAAATTTAAAATAAAATTTGAAAATTTAATTAAGTAAAATTAAAAAAAATTAACGTAATTTTTTTATTTATCATTAAAATATTTTATTGATAAAAGTTTTTGAACTTTTTTAAAAAAATAAATGATATTTAGTAGAATAGTGCAATATATTAATTTTAAAAATTCCATGATATTTTATTTTATTATTAGTTAATTAAAATGATTTTTTAATTTATATAAAAATTTTATATATAAATTATAAATTTTTTAAGTTATATTATATATTTAAAAATATTTATTATAGTTTAAAATCCTCCATATGTTATTTTAGAAAAGAAATAATATTTTTCTTATGAGTTTATTTTTAATTTGTAATATTCATATTTTTTTTAAAATATAATTTTAGTGGTTTTATATATTGAATCAAAATAAATTTATTTTAAAATTTTAAAACATTTGTCCAAATTATATAATGAGAAAAACTTTATATTTTAATCATAAAGGATAAAAAACATTGGTAAATAGTAGTTGATGTCGTAAAATCTAAATGGAAAAAAGTTAAAAATAACGAGTAATAGAGTTTAAAATTAATTAAAACATGTTTGTGATTGAATTTTTTATGCCTTCATCATCCTTATAACTCCCCATATCCAATGTTTCCCAATTTTTTATTCACAAGTAATTTGCGCTACTTCACAATATTTAATCATTTTTCATATTCAAAAATATACAATCTATTTTCCCATATTGAAGTGTATCTACCCTCTTTACTTCAACACACATCGTTATCCATATGATTAATCAAAAATCACTCAAACCCTCTACTATAAAATCTTAAATACGTAAAATGGGTTCTTGTATTCTAAAAATAACATTCATCAATGGTTTATCCCATTATCGAAAGATATAATCCTTGTGGTTAGATTAAGATTTATAACTGATCTTTTCTATTTTCTATTTCATTATGTGCATAAATTCTTTATAAAAATACAATTTAATATCATAAAATGGTAATTTATGCGAAAGTAGTATAATGATAAGTAATTATAATGAGGGTACAAAAATTATCTATCAATAACATTTCCATTGAAAAATATAATCCCATAAAATATTTATCTGTGTGGAATATTCTATCAAATGATAATCATATTTTAACATTCAACGCAAAAAATGGATATTCATAAAGTTTAATTAAATAAATATTAACGATATGTATAAAACATTAATTTCCTTAAACAAAACTTATTAATCCATTATCCCATTCCACAAAATTATGAATAAAATCATACAAATATACACGTGAACTACTGAATTGATTAAACTATTCCACCCAATAGATATTTTTTATTTTATAATAAACCAACATTTAGGATGAGTGTGACCGGAGAAAACCAAACATAATAGAACATCAAATGAAAAAGTCACAGTTTTTAATACAACCCCAATATTTCAAATTAATTATTTTAATGTTCAAAAACATAAAGTGGGATAAAATCAAGACTAATTTTCATATCACCAAAACTACATTCATGTGATGTTCATGGTTGCATCGCTTGAGGATTGTCCTATCACCATTAAGTGCTTCTCGTCTCTAGAGAATCCATCACTTCTAGATTCATCCCAAAATGGTAAAACAAAACTATGAAAGAAAAAACAATGAATATGTCATCAATGTAGAGAACGAGATTCTATGAAACCCGTCAAAATGGTAGATAATATGACATAAGACCACCCTCTATATAACCTCTTATTTTATTAGCATCAAAAAAGTAGAAAACCATAAACCCAAACATGATTCCAAGGAGACTGCATGCAATGAAAAATACATGGGGAAGATAATGATAGATAGAGAAGTGCACCAGAGAATAAACATTGACCACTAGGGGATGATGATAAGGAGTGAGTTAAGGTTCTCAATAGAAACCGTAGCACAAGGAGAATATGTGACACCTGATAAGTGGGGTGACATCTTACCCCTCCCAATTCTATCCTTCAGGGAAGACTATATTTGTATTCTATACTAACATTATAGAAACTTTTATTTTATAAGTGATTTGTATATATGACATATCAATGTTTTAAATATAATTAATAGGAATATTTTAGAATCAAAATTAGTAATTATTATATGGTAATCTACAGATTCAGATAATTAACCTTAAACTATTTCAAAATCAAATTATCTTTCACTAAATAGAATTGAAATATCATGTAAAGGATTTATAGAACTTAACGACATTATAGAACATCAGTTTTTATAATTTTAATGGTATTTTATTTATAATAATATATAAATTAAAAAATTGACACTAGTATTTAAATATTTTACTAATAATTAACACCCATTCAAAAAAATTCAATAAAAGAAGAGAATTTTTAAAAATAAGTTTATAAATAGAAATTTATATGAATGAGGATTTATATAGGTAATAAATATTATTATATTTTTGATACATGATGTTAATAAAAATCCTTATGAATCAGGAATAAATGTAAAGGACTTTGGTAACTCTAAAAATTTTCTCTGACTTATGTAGTTTTTTTACCTTTAATCATAAATGTTCCCTATATTCAACAAATGAAATTTAAATATGATGTCTAGTTTTATATCATTTCAGTAAAATAAATCTTAATTAATATCCATTATTATGAAATATTTTCTTTTTTATATTATTATAATATTATTATTATAATTCCCATCCTCTTTTGAATTGATTTCACTTATATTGATCTTTATTTCATGTCCATGATTTTACGTACTGTTATGTTATACATTCTTATTAGAAATAAAAAAATTTCTCAATTCATGTGATATTAACAAAAAATATTTAAAAAACTATTTCATAGGCTATATTATGTTTACCTTCAATTTTGTTCTTTATCTCAATTTGTAGAAATTTATCATGAAATTATGATTCATAAATCACCTTCAAAATCATATTATAAAGTTCCCAATTTAGGTGATTGAATATTTTATAAATTGTCCTAGAGTTTGTTATCAATTTTTAGAAACATTATTCAATTTAATGTGAAAAACATTCATATTATTGGGTATTAATGATGGGAAAATAAGATGTTTTTATGTAAAAATAGTGTATAGTCAATATTTACGTAATGACTGGGCCCTATATTACCCTCTATTACAGTGGGTAATGTTTTACATCTCAAGACCAAATTTTGGAATTAGTATTGATTGTCGATCCAATATTTAAATTTTGTTTTGATTCCTAATCTAAAATGGGAAATACTCCATGATTAAAAATACTCTTAGGGAAAAAATTGTGATTCCTAATCAAATATTTTTAATGGATGTTGAATCATTATCCATAATGTTGTGTTTTTATGACTGTGTTTGTTCCCCACTCCATTGTCACATAAATATGAAATTATCCCTAGATCATGAATTATATAACATGTCTTTAAGGAATTTACACCATTTTTCATATTCAATCACATGAGATTACTTATTCACATATAATATCATACAAACCATTTAATAATACAATGTTTTTTAAATTAGATATTTTAGTCCAGAATATGTTTCGTCATTTTCTTCAAATCTCACCTTATATTAAATATAGATATGTATATATATTCAATTATATGAATTTTTGGTCACACCTTTTTTGTGTTTCCATTCCTGTAGTTCATGAAGCTGATTTTAAACTCCGACAATTTTAAAAGAATACATACTATAATGAAATTATAGGGAAATGTTCAAAATAATTGTAACATAAGATTCTTATGCAGTTGTTCACTAAAGACCTTGAAAAATGTTACTATGAGGTATTTTATTTGATTGTATAATGAAATGTTTCAATTATAGAAGTGATATAACATAAAGGCATGATTTTATTGAGTATCATTGATATTAATAAATTTCATTATGAAGATTGAAGAAAATATAATTTTGAAAAGGGAAATTTTTTTTCACTATGACCAATTCAATGAGGGCCGAATGAGATAGAGACACATTATATGTATTAAAATAAAGTCATATTTCAGGGCCAATAATTGGTTATAATAGGTATATTCATCTATAGGATTCACCATGTTTGAGTTGAGAACCATTGGTGGTATTCCTCATTTTGTTTATAGAAAATTGACCATTAACCTACCACTGTATCACTAAGAATTAAAAGTATTCCTAAGTCCATCATTTCTAAATATTTTGATCTTTTTTCTAGATAATATATATATATTTTTGAGGGTCTCCTTTTTCGATTGGAAAAAATATTCCACCCAATTATAAAAATATGAAATGAAATGTTATAGAATTTTAGGTATATGAAAAATGGTTTCATATATTTAAGACTAGTCATGAATAAAGATAAAAGATTAGGTTATTCCTTGAATAAGTCTGAAAACATGATATAATGAATGATTTCATGAATCTTTCATGATGATGAGCATGTACTAACACTCAGGAATGGTGACCAAATCATCATTACCAATAAATATACTATTTAAGTACACAACTTGAGAAACATCAACCAGTAGGGTTATAGGGAAAACCAAATGCAGAGGGATTCCCTATGATAAATGAGAAATTATAAATAAAATTGTGTTCATAATTTATTATTAAATGCATATTGTTGAGTTTGGAAGATGTGTAAATTTGGAAAATTTTATTGTTTTATATGTGGAACCCTATAAAATACAACATTACCATGGTGTTAAATTCAGACTAAGGAATTGTTTTCCCTTAAAAAAAATTAAATGCTGATAAGTGAAGGGAATAAAGAACATAACAGAATATATTCATTAAGAATTTACAAACACTCCATGTTTTAAAATGTTCTTATACTTTTTCATTGTCATCTACCTTGGTGAGGTTCTTATGATTCACCCAAGTAACCATTGTGTACTTAATGGTTAAATTTCACCATGTACTTTTAAATGAGTGTATCATTTTACAATTTACCCCCTTGATAATGGGATTATAGTATCCTATAAAATATTTCACTTATTTTATTCCTCTACATACAACTCATCATTAATGTATGGTTAATAATATACCCCTAGTAATAAGGATCATTCATATCATGGAACCCATAGCATGCCTCTAGGAGAAAAATAAATACTTGTCTATTCTGGTAAGAGATTGTTTTACCAGGAGACCATCTCATAATAAGTACCAAAAATTCTATTTACTTTTACAAAAACTCTATTATCCTATTTATATATTTAGGTCTCTCAGATAAAGAAACAATGTATGCTTTCATCCTTAGTCACATATCGTATTTCCTAATCCAATGTTGTACAAGTATTGGTTTAGATCTTGTGTTTCCCATATAAATATTTCACACATATATCATACATTCATGAAACATAATTGATATAGTCATCTTTATTTTTCAAAATAACCATAAATTGAATAACATTGAGCATTTTTGAATTTCAAAAAATGTCAAAATATTTTTCAACATTCCTTGATGGTAAAATAACTGATATTCATCATTTTTATGAAGTCATTAGTGTGAAAAAAATTATTTATTAATGAATAACAATAAATTATATGATAATCACTAATCATATTATTTTAAACTATAGGATATTTCTTCTTAATCGGATGATATCCACAAGACACATTTCAGTGGATGGGTTTTATTTCATGATTGGTGGATTTAAACATCTAAGTCAAACAATTTTTATTTTATTCCCCGATTTAGAGATGTGTAGAAAGAACTTTTTCCCTTAGTCAAGATATTATGGAAATATTCACCTCTTTATAAAATAAAATTATTTTATGTTAAGAAATATACTATAGATTTCGCATATATATGGACAAATAATATATAACGATGATGGAATATCGTATCCCACGACATTAATTGAGGGATCATAATATTCATTATATAATCTAATATTTTATGGGTTAATTTCAAGAAATCAAATTATGTAGAAGGTAACTTGTATTTTTAGGAAGGATTTTAATTTATATGAATACATCAATAAGAGTTTCTTAGACAAGAAAAAAATCTCTTTTAGGTGATGGGCGGAAATCCCAACCTCTCTGTTTCAAAAAATATTACATATATACCCATGTAATGGGAATGTGAGGAAAACATTAGAAATAGTAAAAAATGAAAAATAAAAAAATTATGAACCAATAAATTTATGAAAAAATTAAAATTTTAATATATTTAAATTAAAAAACCCACCTTTAAGAATCATCATTCTATTAAATAATGTTATCTAAAATAACAACAAAAATTTTTCCACAATGTGAATGCAACATTTATACATAGTAATAAAATACATTAATGAATATTATATTTTATTGAGACCTAATGTTTTATATGATTATAATATGGTAAGATACACTATATACCTATTACTGTTAATCAAAAACAATAATATTAAAATTCAAAATAATTTGCAAATTGATTAGAAGATATTATTTATTAAAAACATTCGACAATACCATAATGGAGGAAAGAACCACCTTACTATATAATGTATATAAATTGAGTTAGTAAAATAAAATAAACTAAAATAATTAGAGAAAAACAATTAAAAAAATATAAAATTTTGATAAGAAACACACTAAAAATAATTTGGAAAATATGAATAAAATAGAGAAATACACAGTTAATTGTGTAACGACAACAAATAAAAAAGAAATATTATTAAAAAATCTATATAAAAAATTCATTAATCTATCATATGAAAAACCTATATCAACTAATATTTTTTGTTCGTAATTTTTCAATACCCACAAATAGAACCTCTAAAACTGGTCTTGTAAAATTAATAATAATAGAGAGGAAAATGGAATGTGTAATGAGCAAACATAGATAACCAAACGGGTTCACAAGTAGTTCCAAAACAAAAACTATATTGTTTTATCTAGTATATAGATACTAATAACAAATTCAGAGTGATTAAAATTTATATTTAGGAAAACCAATTGACATTAAAAAAAACTCTAAAAATACAAGAAATGATTATTTTTTTCAAAAATAATAATTAGATTTTTTAATAAATCCATATCATATCATTAATAAAACAACATAATGTATATAATACCAATGAATATAAATTATAATATATAAGAAATTATAGATATCAAGAGAGGATAGTTTGACTCATTTATGGGATTTAGGTATAATCAACATCATTCCACCCTTTATAGATCTTATATTCTATAAATAATATACAATGATTCCTTCCATTTTAGTTATTGACATTTTTATTGAATATATTGTCAATAAGATTTCAATAAGATGTCAAGTGTCAATATGGGTATGGAAATGTGGTGGTGATGATGATTGAAGAGGGGATGTTGATCCAAAAAATTCCACTGATATTTTGAGAATAACTTGTTGACATTGGATTTCATGATTGGCCATTATCCATATTAAAATATGACAATTGTAGAATTGGTCTTAACTTCCAAGACTTGTACTATGGTGATACATTATTACAACACTTTAAGATGTCCATGCAATACTGAATTGCATGAGGAAAGGATTAAAGATGATCCACCCCTTGAATGTAAATGGATGATGATTATAAATCAGATGATTGAAGAGATGACCTTCAATGTTACAAGACATGTGTTTAAAGAAAAAACACATTACTCAGAATAAGATTACCATGCATTATGGTTTAAATAAATGAGGTGAATTAGATCCCAGACATCATCCATTATTTATTTAAATAATCTTAATGAATATGTTTGGAATTCATGATTTGACCTTAAGGAAACATGATGATATTTTCAAGAAACAATAACCAAGAAGATATAATGAAGAAGGGGCTGTGATAGTTGACGTTGTCCGTGCATCTTATTTTATGTTGAAAATTTTTATGATACATTGTCAAAAAATATTTCCAACCATAGAGGCTAGTTTTGGACCTCAACATCAATCACATGCGGGACCCGAGGGTCAACCACACCTACGGGAATCCCTAAAGTCCATCCCTTCATGAGGTAGAAGTGTGTGTCATGTATAAGCCCACAGTTGAATTCTCATGGTGGTGAAGATATGCGGTGAGGGCATAGTGGGTTCCCAGAGCATGATCGTAAGAGGAAGAGTGGTCACTAAGAGTGCGCCTATAGGGTGAACATAGAATAGGGAGGTACCATAGAGGGAGGAGGAGAATTCTGAACTTTGGCTACCGTAACATGATAGTTAAAACACAAGGATCTCACATCTTTGCTTCGATGCGGAACAAGTTTATAAAAAATTAAAATTCTACCTCCACCATCCTTCTAATATATTTTATTCTCTCAACTTCACATATAATCCACGTTAAGAGATCTGAGGTATATTGGTATCTCAAAAATCATTTTCTGAGTTATGCAATTTTTTTGACCTTTAATCTTCAATATTCCCTATATTCAACAAATGAAAATTAAATATGTTGTCTAGTTTTATAACACTGGTGAATATTAAATGTTAATAAATATCTATTAGCATGAATTATTTTCTTTTTTATATATTTATAATATGACTTTTTTAATTCTGATCCTCTAATGAATTGATTTCACGTAAATTGATCATTCTTTCGAGTCCCTAATTTTAGGTAACATTATGTTATCATTTCATATTTCCACTAAATTTTTTATTAACTCATGTGATCGTAATACCCAATTTTTATTAATAATTTTTCATATTCTATATACGGTTTACCTTCCATTTTGTTCATTATCTCAACTGGTATATATTTCTCATGAATCTATGATTCATAAATCAATTATAAAATTATTTTATTAAGTTCCCCATTTAGGTGGTTGGATATTTTATCAATTGGTCTAGAGTATGTTATTAGTTTTTAGGAACATTAATAAATTTAATGTGATGAAAATTCATATTTTTGGGTATTAATGATTTAAAAATTATATTTTTTATTATGTACAAATTATGTATAGTTAATATTTATGTAATGATTGGGCCCTATATTACCCTATAGTATAGTGGGTAAAGTTTTACAACTCAATAAGAAATGATGGAATTAGTATTGAATATCAATCCAATATTTAATTGTGTTTTTATTGCTAATCCAAAATAGGAAATACGTTGTTATTAAAAATACTGTATGAGAATCAACTTGTGATTCCTAATTCAATATTGTAAAGATATGATCAATCCTTATCCATAATATTAAGTTTCTATTTTTTTACCCACACCATTTCCATATAAATATTAAATTATCAATAGATTACGATTTATGCATCTTTTTTTAAGGAATTTACACCATGTTTTATATTCAATCATATGTGATTACTTATTCTCTTATCATACCATACAACTGATTTAATAATTTCATGCTTTATAAAGTAAAGATTTCTGTCCGGAATATGTTTCCTCATATGATTTAAATATCACCATATGTAAAATGTAGATATCTATATATTTTCTATTATATTAATTTTAGGTGACCCATTTTTTATGTTTCCATTTCTAGAATCCATAAAGATGATTTTAAATTAGGACACATTTTAAAGAAGACATAGTATGATGAAATTTTGGAGAATTGATCAAAATCATTTAAAAAAAGATTATTATGAAATTGTTCACTGAAGAACAAAAAATGAGCTATTATCCAAGAGTTTAGTGGAATGTGTAATGTAATGTTTAAATTATTGAAATGATATAAAATAATGGGATGATTGTATTTAGTATCTTCTATATTAATATATTTCATTATGATGTTTGAAAAGAAATCCAATATTGAAAAGGGTAAATAGTTTTTACTACACCCAATTCACTATTGACACAATGAGATAGAGATACATTATATTTATAAAAATAAATTTATATTTTAGGTCCAATAATTGGTTATAATAAAGATATTCATCTATAGGATTAACCATGTTTGAGTTGATAACCATTAGTGGTATTTATCATTTTTATTTGTAGAAAATTGACCTTTAAACTACCACCGTATCACTAATAATTAAATTCATGCCGAGTCCATAATTTATAAATATTTTGATCTTTTTTGTAGATTAAGTATCTTTTTATGAGGGATTAGTTTTATTAATTGAAAAATATTCCACCCAAATATAAAAATATGAAATAAAATGTTATTGAACTTTAGATATACGAAATATTCCCTTCTATGTTAAAGACTAATCATGATTCATAATAAAATTTTAATGTATTCTATGACAATGTATCAAAATATGATATAATGAATGATTATCAGGATTCTTTCTTGAGGATGAGAATGTACTAACACTAGGTGTTGGTCACCAGTCCATATTTACCTATAAATAAACAATTTAACTACAAATTTGAGACACACCGACCTATAGGGTTATAGGGTAAACCAAAATAAGAGGTATTCCATATGATAAATGTGAAATCATATATAAAATTGTGTTCATAATTTTTAATTCAAAACATATCTCTAAATTTGGAAGATGGGTAAATTCGGTAAATTTTGTTGTTTCATATGTGGAACCCTAAAAAATACAACATTACCATGGTCTAAGTTCAGATTAAGGTAACTTTTTCCCATTAATAAAATTTAACGGATAATAAGTGAAGGGAATAAACAACATAACGGAATATAGTAATGAAGAAATAACAAAAAATCAATTTTTTAACAAGTCCTTTGACTATTTTATAGTCAGCTACCTTGGTGAGGTTCTTACGATTCACCCATGTTACCATTTTTTTCTTAATGGTTCAATTTCACCATGTAATTTTTAAATGAGTGTATATTTTCTAAATTTCAACCTTTTATAATGGGATTAATGTATCCAATAAAATATTTTACTTATGTGATTCCCCTAGATACTACTCAACATCATGGTGTGGTCAATAATATACCCCTAATAATAAGGATCATTAATATCATGGAACCCATAACATGCCTTTAAGAGTAAAATAATTACTTTTCTATTCAGGTAAGGGATTGTATTTCAAGGTAACCATCTCATAATAAGCCCCAAAAATTCTATTTTCTTTGACACAAACACCATTAATATATATATATATATATATATATATTTAGGTCTATTAGATAAAGAAACATTTTATTCTTTTTTATTTAATCGTATATGGGATTTTCTAATCCAATGTTTTTCAAGTATAAGTTTTTATCTAGTATTACCCATATAATCATTTCACTTATATATCATATATTCATGAAACATAATTGATATAGCTATTTTTATTTATCAAAATAACAGTAAATTGAATAACATTTAACCTTGTTTAATTTCCTAAAATATCAAAATATTTTTCATTATTTAATGATTCTAAAATACCTAATATTCATAATTTTTATGAATTTATTGAGGTAAAAATATTATTTTCTAACGAATGACGATAGATTGTATAATAATCACTACTCAAATTATTTTAATTTATATGATATTTTTTTATACTGGGATGATATCCACAAGACACATTTCAATGGATTAGTGTTATTCCATGATGGTGGACTTAATCAGTTAACTCAATCAAATTAGAATTTTATTCCCCTTGTTAGAGATCTGTAGAAGTCCCTTTTTTACATAGTCAAAATATTATGGAACTATTAAACTCTCTATAAAATACAATTATTTTATGTTATAAATTATACTATATATTTCACGTATATATGGGCATGAAATATATATTGATTATTGAATATCTTAGCCTGATACATTAAATGTGGGATCATAATATTCATTATAAAATTTTATATTGTATGTGTTAATTTCAAAAAATCACATTATTTAAAATTTAAATATAATTTTTTAGTAAGGTTTTTTATTTATATGAATACATTAATAAGATTTTCCTAGACTAGAAAATATGATCATTTAGGGGATGTGCAGAAATCCCAACCTCTGAGTTTAAAAAAATACATACATACCCTTGTCACGGGAAATTCAAGAAAACCTCAGAAACTGTATAAAACAAAAAATAAACCAATAATAAACCTATAAATTTATAAGAATATTAAATAAGCAATATATTTAAAATAAAAAAAACACATCCTTATGAAACATAATTCTATCTTATAATGTTATCAAACAAAAGAACAAAAAATTGGCCACTATGTGAACAAACCATTTAACCATTGTAATATAATACATTACTGAATTTTATATTTAATTGAGGCCTAATTTCGTATATGATCATAGTATGGTTAGAGAAAAAATTTACATATCACTATTACTCAAAACCTTAAATATTTAAATTCAAAACCCTTATCAAATTCATCTAAGGAACTGATTTATTAAAAACACCCCACAATACCATAATAGAGAAAGAACACCTAACTAAATCATGTATATAAACTGATCTAGTCACAAATATGAAAATAAATTATGTAGAGAAAAATAAAGGAAAAAATTAAAATGTTGATAAGAAACACACTGATTTTTTTGGAAAATATGAATAAAATAGAGAAATACACCCTTGACTTTTTAACGACAACAAACAAGAAAGAGATATTATCAAATATATATATATATATATAAACTTCCTTAATATATCCTACGAAAAAAACTATATCAACTAATAGTTTTTTTCAATAATTTTTCTAAACCAATACATTGAACCTCTGAAACTAGTCTTTTAAAAAAAATAATTGAGAGCATAAAGGAATGTATATTTCCCAAACAATGATAGCCAAACAGGTTCAAAAGTAGTTGTGAAACATGAACTATATTGTTTTCCCTGGTATATATATAGAAAAAACTACTTCTGAGTGATTAAAAGGTATATTTAGGAATTCAAATATACATTCAAATAAAAACACAAAATATAAATGAAATATGTTTTTAAAAAAAAATTCATTAAATTTACTAATAAATCTATCACATATCAATAATTAAACTGCATATTGTATTTAGTACCAATGAATATAAATAATAAAATATACAAAAAATGTAGATATCTAGAGTGGCTAGTTTGACTCATTTACGGGATTTTTGTATAATCAACATCATTTCACCGTTTATACCTCTTATAGTCTATAAATAATATAGACTGATTCCTTCCATTTTACTTATTGAGAAATGTGTTTCATTTGTTGTAAATAATATATCAACAAGGTTTCCAGTTTCAATATTGGTATGTGAACGTGGTGGTGATAATGATTGAAGAGGGAATGTTGATCCACATCAAATGCCACTAATATTGGGAGAATCACTAGTTGACATTGTATGTCATTCTTGTCCATTCTATATATTAAAATCTGAAAATTATAGTTCGTCTTAACATCCTAGATGTTACCAAGGTGATACATTATTATAACACTTAATTAAGTCCATGAAATACTCAATTGCATGAGGAAAGGAGTAAATATGATCCACCTATTGAATTTAAATGGATTATGTTTATAAATCAGAAGATCGATGAATTGATTGTCAATGTTCCAAGACATGCGTTTAATAGATAAAATATCACTCAAAACAGGATTACCATGCATTATACTTTAAATGCATGACATGAATTATAACACACACATCATCATTGAATGATTGAATGAAGATTAATGATGTGGTTTGTAATTCATGATCCAACCTTAAGGAAAAGTGAAGATATGTTGATGAAAAAATAAAAAAGAAGAGATAAGGATAAAGGGGTCATGTCTGTTAAAGGTGGTCATGCATCTTATTTTATGTTGAACATTTTATATGAGAATTTGTCAAAAAAATATGTTCGGCCATGGAGGCCAGTCGAGGCCCTCCACATCAAGAACATGCAGGACCCGAGGGTCAGTTGTTCCTAAGGGAAGCCCTAAAGGCCATCCCCGCATGAGGAAGGAGGGCGGGCATGTAGAAGCCGACATTTGTCAGCGCACTATGTTGATCCTATGTGTTCAGTGCATAGTGGGTGCTAAGAGCACTCCCGGAGGAGGTAGAGTGGGATCTAAGAGGGAGCTTGTATGGTGAACATAGAACAATGTTGTACAATATAGGGAGGAGGATAATTATGAGATTTGGCTATCGTGACATGATAGTTATATTGCGAGGATCCTGCATCTATGTTTCGATGTGGAATATGTTTATAAAAAATGTGAAATGTATCTTTTTCATCCATATAATCTCATGTTTTGTCTCAACATCACATCTAATCCTTGTTAAGTGATCTAATCTGGACCACTCATCTCATCCTGCATCTCACTGATTGAATTGTGGTCGTATGATCTCTTTCACCATGTTTTCTTCAACCTCCGGCAACCCGTGATGTACTCGTGAACCAGTGATGATCCCAGAAACCGATCTCTATACTCTATCCACCATTTGAGATCATTCAAATATCATCTAGATAGCCTGAAGAAAAAGAAAAACATGCATGCATTAACATTCACAAGCATAAAATAAATCGATGAAATATGTCTTGGTTGTGACAATTCAAATATGTAGAGGTCGTACCATTTTATGTTCATGAAGAAGGAAATTTGAATGCGTTCAAAAATGCACGCACATTAGGAAAAACCTCACTGAGAAAGAAGGACCTGCATTGAGTGGAAAAAAACCCAAATACTTTGTGTATCAATTATCCCACATTTGAATATTTCAAAACATTTTATATCTCTGGAATTCAAATGTTTGAACCCATGGAATACCACGAGGGATATGAATGTGCAACCTCTACCTATAAAATAAAGTGTCCCTCAATTCGGTTGTTAAAGATATTGTGAAAAATCCCATGTATCATCATATAAAAAGAGAACTAGGAAAGAGATTCTGCGCAGCTCTAATACATGAAGAAGAAAAGAAATGTTAGATTTAAATGGGTTCTATGCACTCTAGAATCATTCTTGCAAAAGAGAAAATAATCTGCACCCTCTGTGTGAAGAAATATGAAAATTTGTGATAGTTTCTCATGAACCTACTTTGTGTTTTCATGAATTTGATATCGTGGGTAATCAAATGGGGCACACTGACCCTTGTTTCACCTTCACGAAGATTGATCCATGAACCATTCTTAGTTCTATGAAGAAGAACCATGCTACTTATTTTGCACAAAGAAGAAGAGGTGAGAAATATCACCTGTTTTCATGATCCATCCAAAAACCCATGTATAACCTTGATATACTCATATGGGATATGTGGGATAACAGAACAACAATGATAGTGCGGGTTCATGCGAAATAAGAAAAAGAATGATGGGAAACATAGTCGGGTTTGTAGAAGATCACACCCTTTTCATTATAAATAGTAAAATAAATTTTATATATACAATTCCATTGGATACGAATAAGGGACATGAGGCACATTGTTGAAGAAGGAGAGTGCATGAATGATGCTCATGCATGCATGTGCATGATTTGAGATATTTGAACAAGCGAATGAGTGGATCAAAATCATTCAGGATTAAATAATATTCATATTTGAAAACATACATGTCACATAAAAATTAATGAAAAAAACAAGACATTGTGTGCGTGATATTATGTGAGAAAAATAAGGAGGAAGTGTATGTGCTCAAAAAGTTATACCCATTGAATTTTTCACACTAAGAAGAAAATATTTTTTCATGAATGCGCATGCACACGTGAAGACACCTAAAAGATGAATCATTATTGTTAGTGCATGTGTGTAAACAAGAAGAACCAATTCCATACAACTCATGAATGGAACATAATTAATTGATATTTCCAAAACAATATGTTTGGATTCTATTCAATCCATCCATGAAGTGAATGGGTTTCCAGAATTAAGGTAGACGAAGTTAAAGATGATCTTACATCTATATTGATTGTGTTTGAGAATCCAAGAAGACAGATAGTGATGATATTGTGCAAGATCACTATTTCATATTAGTAATCTTGAAGAGGTTGTGTGAACCACTCGAACACATCGTAGTGAGTTTGGTTCTTAATTACAAGAAGAATGAATTACCCGAGAATTTTTTGCTGCTTACTGATTAGAGAAGTGATCAGAATTATACTTCAAGGCCAACAGACCTTACCAAAGGATGTTTAAGATTATTGAAGAGATACACATGCACGTTTGATTCTGAAATCCTATGTGGGTAGAGAATAATTTCATCTAATTTGAATCATGAAATAATAAATAAGGAATCTTCTCGTGTGACTCAATAGCTAGAAGACCTCTATGAGATTCATAGAGGAGAAGTAGTCTTTAGTGGGACTTTGAAAAAGGCGATTGGAACTCTAGTAACACATTTGGATTCAATATAAAGTCCCTTATGTAGGAATGATGGGAGATACCATTTGTATCTATATCAACCATTGTAATTGATAATATGATTATAGTGGAGAATCTATGTTGGAGAGAATAACCAATACAACATGGAATTGGACTTTCAACCGAACCTTGTAAATCCTTGTGTTCAAAGCCTTTACATTTACAACATCACTTGATTTAATGAAGAGATACAAAAGAAGAGTGGATCAAGGCTTTATCCACCCATATAGGATTCATTGAAAAGAATAAATTATTAATTTTTTTAAAGGGATCATAGATTCACCCACTCCCCTTCTTAGTGATTTACGCAGATCTGGGCACTTCAATTGGTATCAGAGCGAGGTTCCCTCTAAAATATCCAATGGAGTCATTATTATGTGAATATTTTAGGAAATTAGTGTGAAACCTCACAAGAAGATTTTTGATAAGACTTAGAAAAAAATGAAAGAATAAATAGGCAGGTAAAATGAAGAGGAATCTTACAGCTAATGGGTAGAAACCTTCTAATGAAGGTAATCTGAAAGGTACAACATGTGATAATTCATTTTATTACTATGACACTACTGATGAAGCATTCTCAAGTTGTGATAATGATAGATCAATTAGCAATATACATACTTCACTCAAATATCATCTAAAGAATGTACCTAGATATGTGGAAAGACACATTACTGCAAGAGTTAGTACTATTCAAGAAGAAAATTTATATCTAGAAGAAGAAGAAGAAGTACTGGAATAGGCTTTGGCTAAAAGGGTTGGTCTATCCAACACTCTCAAAAAAGCATGTGAAGGAAAAGGGAAAAAAATTACTATTTACAGGGACAGATATGATGAAGTCACTGAAACATTACAGGGATGTATTTCTAAGAAATTCTTCTTTGAAACAATATTTGTAGATGCATTCCATGAATTTGAAATGTTTCATAATCTCTATGGTTTTCAATGTTTCACAACTAGAAGACAGAGATATTAAGGTAAAGGATCTTGAAAACTATTCGCAGCAATTAAAAAATATTGATATAAAACAAATGATATATCTAAAGTATAATTGGTAAAGCAACTTCAGATCTCCTGATGATGAGAATAACTCCTTTAACATGAACCTTTTAGTGCTGAGGGTAAAATTTTAGAATCAACAATCACTCCAAGATTCATCTTTCCAAACATATAAAGGAAGAGATTCTTCCACTCATGATTTCATTGAAAATATGATTCTAAAAGGAACATCATTTTATCCTCTAATTCAATAGAAACATCCTATAGGAAGAAGGTATCCAATAACCAAGTAATTTCTTTTTCTACTAATGTAGCAGTATCAGAAAGTACAAGTTCAATGCTAAAGGCTGGAAGATGTGCGTTGATAAAAATGTTACTAAATCCATCAAAATATCATGGATGGATACTAGGATGATTATGATGAAAAAAATCCCAAAAGGATTCTCTAAATAGTGAAAGACAATTCCAGAAACAACAAAGTACTAAATCTAGCCAGTCAAGTACTACAAGAAAATGAAGGAGATGTTTTGGCTATTTTTGGTATTTCTAGAAGTTTGGGAATCATTCCAATGATTGATGGAATAATACGTTAGCATATGAAAATTATGAAGGTCCTCAATTTAGGGTATGTACATGTGAAGAAATGATGAATCCTTCAAATCAAAGGCAGAAAACACATTTGAAGAAGAATCTATCTATCAAGAATAGATTTGAGTATCTTGAAAACATCTATGATAATTTCAATAGAATTGATCACAGTAATGATGATTGCTCATTAGGTCCTACCATGACTCATGAATATGTTCATATAAAGAATACACCAAACCAAAGGAAGGGGGAAGAAAAGTTAGTTGAAAATTCTTCAATTAGGAATATGAAATACAATGAAGTCAGGAATACAGTGAAATAAATTATTCCCAAGAAGAAGTCCAACATAAGTTCAAGAAATTTCAACTAAATAAAATATTCTTCTATTATGGAACAAAAGTACAGACCATGGATCAAAGCAAACAAGCCATGGAAATGAATGGAAACATGCCAAATCTAATTGGAGAATCAGTGAAGACGAAGATGGTTTTGACTGAATCCATTCCAAAAATTATCCTAATAAGTTATCTAAGAATTTAAACATGAATAAAATGAAAAATCCATGTGGAATCTCCAAATAAAAAAATGATAATATGGGATTTTTAGTTATCTGGATTAATAAATTGTAAATTACTAAAAAACTAAAAAAGAAGAATATGAAGTACTAGGTTAAGCAGAGGAAGAAAGAAAACAAGTCATTCCACATGATAGAAAATTCTAATTTCATGATAGGTTTCCAGCACATGAAAACCCATGTGTCTCATAACTATTATGTTTAAGGTTCAAGAAGGCTGGACATCATACAAAAAAATTATAACAATTTTATAAGGCCAAATGAAAATAATAAAAATTGAAGAACATGAACCAGTGGACGCTACTTCCCTTCAAAAGAAGGAATGAAAAATAATCAACACAAGTTGATGTTGAATGGTAATAATGGAACCATACTGAAAAAGATATATCAACATGTCAAATATAAGAGAAACACTACCATGAATAGTATGAGACACTTTAGAGCTCCATGGAAAGGAGTTCTTGGGTTGAGAAAAAATTTGCATACCTAGTGCTTCTATTAAGAAGCGTACAATTGTTACATATTATTCCCTTATATTTTTGTTTTATATGTGTGCTTACATTGAAAGTAATTTAAGATGAATGTCATTATGAACATTAGAGTTGAGTGAACAAAGTGGAGATCTATAAGTTTGAATAATCAATCATTTTTTGATAATTACATGAAGTGATCCCAAATATAATATTTTCAACATGAGTATCTTCATCTTATCTTATTATATTAACTACCATGGAAAATCAAAGGGAGTTCACCCATTTAGGGGGAACAAATATGAATGAGATGACATCATGTATTATTTCATAACAAATATTTAAATTAATATCATCTCAAGAAGCCGAAATTTAGGTATTCGAATCACACTTTTATCCATTGTTCTTAATTATATTTATCATATCAATTATAGGGGAATACGCGATTGATGAATATATGTGATGAAAGGGAGAGATTTATTATTTCACTTGAAATTTTTAATATGTTTGGTGAAGTATGAGTAGGATTTAGAATTGAATTGACAAATCTAATTATCTATAATCCCTTGGTCAATAATTGAACCATTCTGAGCATGATACAACATGTATGGTTCTTTATGGACACCATTGAAAACCATGGTCAAATATCCTTTGTTTTTTATATAAGGCCCCAGCATTAAACCATACATAATCTTGAGTTATTACAAGATTACACATTGAGGATCTTTTCAGGTTTAGAGTTTTAGAGAATTAGATCATAAAACATGCATTACATTCCACATTTAAACAAAGTGGTTACATAAATATGGTATTCATTTTTTCCCATCAACAGAAACATATTTAAAATGAAACATGGATTATTTCTTGACACTTCCTTGACACTATCATCATATCATGTACCATTCCCTTGACCTGTGAAAAACATTTCAAAAAAAAACTTGGGATGAGCATAAAAAGCTCAGTGAGGGTTATAAAAAAATATGGAAAGGAAACATGAGTTCATATATACATAATAATGAAATCATACTTTACCCATAAAACATAGGCACTTTAACATACCTCATCAAATCATGAATAAATCATAGAAATCATAAGACATAAAAGGTAACTTGAGGCATTCATAACATTCTTACGTAGAGAGTAAACCTCTTGGTTACATTTGTAATACCCACCACAATATATTCCCTAAATATCTTCGGATAAACCTTAACGTTTCACTCCTTCGTGTTACCCAATGAATTGGAGAGCTATATCGGGCTCACCGTCCCTTAGATTATCACGGAACCACCCGTCTTAATAACAATGCCCAAGAACCATAACATAATCTTGTCACATAAAACATGCATAATGGAAACATATAATTTCCACCTTTCAATAACAAGATATCAATACAACACATTGATATAAAAACATTATGAAAATAATTTTCAATAACAAAATAAAATAAAAGTAAAACATGGTTTTTATTTTTCTTTTAAAAAGAATGTATGGCTTGTAGAGGAATCCGAAACTCAAAAAATGGTCACGGCGGTGGAGAAGTCATTGTCGCTGTATATGTACGACCAAAACATTCCCTTTTGTCGTTTAGTAAAACGCTTTGTATAAAAACGATTCCTTTCAGATAAACTTAAAAGTCAAAGGGGTTTATACAATGTATAAAAGAAGGTTGTGTATAAAACATAATATGCCTCAATGAAAGGAGATTGAGACGAATTCCCATACAAAGACGATATCCTTGAATTTAGGATAAATCAATTACATAATTATGTGTGACAAGCTAATACACCAAATATAAGTGTATATTATGTGTAAAACAATCAGAGGTTATTCACACATATTCATAGAACGACATATTCAAGGAGTACAAGCTTATCCCAGAATCAAAATTGGGTTAATAAGTTCCCTTGCAAAAAATTGACAGCCTAACGGCGTCACTACAAAATTCAGAAAATGAGTTGATCAGAGATAAAAAGGGGTATCTCATCACTTGGACATAAAATTTAAATCACTAAGGATATAGAAGAACATATCCCAACATAATGTTATGTTAATTAAAATACATAACAAAATAAGTCTTTTAAAAAGAGGAGGGTGAAAGGTTCCCTTACCGACATGGGTATCTTTCGAAACCTACACCCCGTAAAATAAGGACAATACAACATTTATGTAAATACTAATAAATGAAATTATATTACACAATGAGTAAAATAATGGTCAGTACATACACCACTCAATGGAAATTGTGGAAAATGTAGCATAAATCTCATGGAAATAAATGTAAGATGAGAAATCCCTTACGAAAACTCGGCAGCCTAACGGCGCCACTTAAACCTTCCAAAAATGTATTGATGAGATCAAATAGGGTCTCTCATTATATTACAATAAAATTTAAATCACGAAGAATATAAAATAACATCCCCCATAATAAAAATTATGATCTTAAAAGAAGTGACATAAAGGAGAGTACTTAAAAATAAATAGAGAGGTTAGATCTTTTACGAAAATTCGGCAGCCTAACGGCGCCACTCAAAACATCCAAAAATGAATTTATGAGAGAGAATAGGGTCCCTTATCAAATGAACATAAAAATTACAGTAAGATTAATATAAAAGAACATCCCAATCACAAGAAATATGAGCTTAAAAGGAATGACATAAAAGAGTGTACTTAAAAGGAAAAAGAGGAGTAGGATCCCTTACCTCAAGTCCGACTTGACTCGATCGTTCTTTAACGTCCTGAATAATAAACTTGAGTTAATTTCTACTTGCTTAAAAACCTTTTTCAAGTTCATTATTTATTTTATATCACTTATTGACATGATATAAACATTATGTAATCATTTAAGTTAATAATGTTTGTTTTGTCGATATTTGGTTCTTAAGTCGAAAGTGGACTTCTTACAATTACATGTTGTTCGTGTGGTCAAAGGTTCATTATATCCAGAATGATATTCATGATTTGGATATCATATATATTATATATATCCAGAATATACATGTATTTATAATATTACATAATCATTTAGAGGTGACAAATGAAATGCACCGTTCATGGAGACGGTAAGCCGTACGTACGCATGAACACTACTTTCATTTCTATGTCATATTAATGGAATTAAAACTAAATGAGAGGTATGTATATTTTAATTCCAGAATTATATTCATCATTTATATGTAACATAAATCATATATAATAACTTTAAATACATCCTTTATACATCCCACATATGGAATTAACGAATCAAATCACTTTGAGGGGGCGGTAGTCCGCAATTCCTAAAATGAAATTATCGTGTTTACCCTCAATGGAAACCATAATGGTATGCCAAAAAAGAAAAATACAGAAGATTAAATAAAACATAAACATATTATATATCATATATAAATATAGTTACATCTTAATGGCCACATTTTAAGCTGTTATATGAGTGTTGAACAATCATCGTTTCATGCGGAAGAAATTCGCCATCCACAGAAACGGTATGTTCTTTAACCATTTGATGTAGGTGTGTGTAAGTGTAGCTCGAATTATTCTTATAAAAAAAAATCCTATTATATTTAATATACTTTAGTTGTTACAAATGAAATGAATAAAAATATATTAGGGGGTTGGAGAAGCAAAATAAAACAAATGAACACAAGTGAAGACATTACCTTAAAATCAGGTAACTCTTTTTGATTTGAGCTCAAAGGCTTCCTTGGTAAAACTTATTCGCAACGTGAGGCTTCTAGGAGTAAGAGAGGTATGTGTAGAGGCAAAATGGGTAGGGGTTGGCCGATCCAACGGCTTTGGAAGTGTGGGTAAGGAGGTAGAGGTGGGGTCCTTTAATAAGAGGAGTGGAGGGGCACTCTTGGAAAGTAAAGAAATGTTACATTATTTTTGAATGATTTTCAGATTTTAATGGTCCCACATTGATGTTTTTAGAGGATAAGATGATAAGGGTTCTAAATCCACCCATCCAATAGGTTTTGGACATGTTTAGGTCTTAGATTTTACATTATCTTTCCATTTATTTAAATCGTTAAATAATGAGGTCATCGCTGCATCATCATGATGTCATAAATACTTTAATTTATTTAATGTATAAAAATTATAAAAAAATAATATGATTTTGGAAATATTTTTATATTTCCAATGACTATTTATAGTCAAAATTATGACTTGTATATCCCCATGTAAAAATTGTTTTAGTTAAACAACTCATGTTTGTGTCATTTTAATTTTAACATTAAATAAAAAGTTATTTATGTCATTTTCCAACCAAAGTGGATCCATGGGGTCCCCAAGTTGTCCCATGGTTTTCATGGTCGGTCATGACACATCCAATGAGGGTAGGACATGTTTCTAGGTCATTTCAAATTATTAAAACATTATTTTTACATTAAATTACACTAATTACCTCTAATCGCGATTAAAAACTAAATAAGTTACTATTCATCAAAAAATTATTTTAATCCCATTAAACCACATTTTACTTCTTAATGACAACCATTTATGTCAGATTTTTTAAATTCAAAACACAGACGTGGAAAAATTTCATTTAAATGGAAAATCAGTTTTTATAAGTACCACTTAGTGGTTTCACTATTAATCAAAAATTGAAGTTCTTCATAAAAATACCAAAACATCACCCAAAGATATATTTGATATTCCAAATAAAAAAATTAATTCTATTTTTCAAAATTCTAAACATATAAGTTGCATTAATTAATTTAATAATTAATTCCCATTGTCAGAGCAAATAGCGTGTTTTTATGAAACAATAAGTATCAAAAGATTGACACTAGTTTAAGTCCGATTTTAAAATGAAATTAATTCCAACAACCACTATTGGATTAAATGGTAAAAATATATTCTAATTTCACTTTGAAACCAAATCAAAAGATAATCTAATCATATAAATAAATTAGATTAAAAAGTGGTTTTTAATGATAATACAACATTTTTCACTATTCATTAAAAAATGAACTTTATCGGAAAAATACCAAAAATTTACACAAAGTAAATTTTGATGTCCCGATTCCAAAGAAGAATTTTATTTTGTCAAATATAACACATAAAATTGTCAAAAAGTGGATTTAAAAGAGGGTTTCCATCAAAAGGATGTTAATAGACCTTTTAAAGAATATTAGAATGTTTACGCTTAAAATTGGATTCATTCGCATTTTGATCCTATAACATTTATTGTAAAAAGTGAAAATATTTGACAAACATATATAATCATTTTGTAGTTAGTTCTATTCATTCCCGCCATTAAAACGGCTAGGCGTTAACTACTATTTAAAATAATATTATTTTATTATTAGAGTGCAATGTAAGATTCCCAAGAAACTCGTTGTTGCGTATTGGGTACGCCATCGAGCATAGCATCCTCTTTAAAGTAATATTATTATTTTATGCACAAATATGGATAAATATAAAGATGTCATATTATTTATTTACCTTGGGTGTTACATCCATCCCCCCTTTTCAGAATTGTGTCCTTGCAATTTTAAAATTGAGCTTGGAAATATCCTTGAAAGTCCCAGATCGGAAAAAGAGTCGGTAAAACAATCACTTTAAAATAAAGAAAGATAAGTACAGAGGTCACCCGAGTTAACCCATACTAGGATTCCATGTATGAAACCATGGACAAGGAGAAGAAAACATAGGGTTATGTTCTTATGGAGAGTTATAGAAAACATTTTTAGGAGAAATTTAACCACAAGAAAATCACTAACTTGTGATGGGTTAAAAGGTATTCGATTCCCCATTAGGAAAAGTTAATAGAAAATTTTTTTATTTTAAGTTACTTTTTATTGAGGAATATATTCATAAGGATACATAATCACTTATCATGTTGACTTTCATCTTTTATTAGATTCCTTACAGAAACTCCTATTTTCTCCAAAAGATGAGTATTTAGGAAGACTTGTTCACATTAAGAGTACTATAATCAACTTCTAGAGAATCACCTAATCCACAAAATATAACTATATACTTCCCATGTATTTAGTCTTTAACCTAAACCAAAACCAAAAATGTTAGTACAAGATCAGATAATCTAGAAAAGGATAACCCTTTATAAAAAAAATCTATTCTTAATCCCCAAAATTTGTCCAAAAAAACCCAATGTTCAACGAGGACCATTCGATAAACAAGTTGTCCATAAAATTCTTCAAAGTAAACCACACTAAGATTGAAAACCAAATATTTCAAGGATTTAGTCACATAGTATTCCAAGTTACAAATTAACTTTTATCTCCAAATAACATCAGTTGCTCTTATATTCTCATATTGAAAAGTAATTAACCTAATCACATATCCTAGATGATAGGTTAATCATTTCCATAGATGACCCAAATTAAACTTAATATTCATTCCTAAAATCATCTAACTAAAAATAATTAGTCAAACTAACTAAGGACTTCATGTAGTCCAGTGGTAGGCGATAAATATCAGTCGCACTTTGGTTGTGGGTTCGATTCCCGTATCTTTGTCCGACGTGACGGGTTGTCACATGGTCTGCGTGTTGTCCTTTTTCCAAAACTATATAATTCTTAAAACATTCCCCAAAATGAGAAAAAATCTTCAAAAATGACCATAACATATTTTAACATCATGTTTATCTCATTCCTTTCATTTTCCATCATAACATATAATAAACCATAATTACCTCAAAAGTAAGGATCAAATAAACTCTAATGGTTACCTTTATAATTATTACCTGAACTTCCACATTGATTGGTCATCTCGTACATGATGCATTAAAGATCATACCAAGGTTCAAGTGGTTGATCATGACCCCTTGATAGTTGGTTTAGAACAACCATGAGTTTCCTCATTGAATCCCCCATTTTATCTAGTATCTTAATCAGAGAGCCACCACAGTTTCCTTCAAACCTGTTGTCTCTTTGGTGCCTGCTAGATCCGTCCATTCAATAAAAGCAGAAATGTCAGTGTGAGTATATCAACAAAACCATCATGTACTAATGAGGAAGGTAAACACTAAGATATACTTACTCATTCACTTTATCTAAAACTAGGACTCTTTCTGAAATCATAACCATTATGGTAATGTCACTTGTGCTTAGAGAATACCCTAACCTCTAAAGTAATCTAAACCGACCTCTGATACCAACTATAAGGCCCCAGCCTTAAACCATACTTAATCTTCAGTTATTACAAGATTACACATGGAGGATCTTCTCAGGTTTAGTGTTTTAGAGAATTAGATCATAAAACTTGCATTACATTCCACATTTAAAAAAAGTGGTTACATAAATATAGTATTCATTTTTTCCCATCAATGGAAACATATTTAAAATAAAACATGGATTCATTCTTGACACTTCCTCGCCATTAACATCATATCATGTACCTTTCCCTTGACCTTTGAAAAACATTTAAAAAAAACTCGGGATGAGCATAAAAACCTCAGTAAGGGTTATAAAAAAATATAGAAGGGAAACCTGAGTTCATATATACATAAGAATGAAATCATACTTTACGCATAAAAAATAGGCACTTTAACATACCTCCTAAAATCATGAATTTATCATATAAATCATAAGACATAATAGGTAACTTGAGGCATTCATAACATTCTTACGTAGGGAGTAACCCTCTTGGTTATGTTTGGAATACCCACCACAGTATATTCTTTAAATCTTATCAGAGAAACCTTAACGTATTACTCCTTTGCGTTACCCAATGCATTGGAGAGCTATATCGGGCTCACCCACCCGTAGTTTATCACGGAACCACCCGTCTTCATAACAATGCCCAAGAACCATAACATAATCTTATCACATAAAACATGCATAAAGGAAACATAACATGTCCATCATTCAATAACAAGATATCAATACAACACATTGATATAAAAACATTATGAAAACCATTTTCAATACCAAAATAAAATAAAAGTAAAACATGGTATTTATTTTTCTTTTAAAAAAAAGGTATGTCTTGTAGAGGAAGCCGAAACTCAAAAAATGGTCACGGCGGCGGAGAAGTCATTGTCGCCGCATACGTACGACAAAAACATTCCCTTTTGTCGTTTAGTAAAACAGTTTGTATAAAAAAGATTCCTTTAGGATAAATGTAAAAGTCAAAGGGGTTTATACACCGTATAATAGAAGGTCGTGTATAAAACAAAATATGCCTCAATGAAAGGATATTGAGACGAAGTCCCATACAAAGACGGTATCCTTGGATTTAGGATAAATCAGTTACATAATTATGCGTGACAAACTAATAAACCAAATATAAGTGGATATTAAGTGTAAAAAAATCAGAGGTTATTCACACATATTAATAGAATGACATATTCAAGGAGTACAAGCTTATCCCAAAGAATCAAAATTGGGTTAAGAAGTTCCCTTGCAGAAATTTGACAGCCTAACAGTGTCACTACAAAATTCAGAAAATGAGTTGATGAGAGATAAAAAGGGGTATCTCATCACTTGGACATAAAATTTAAATCACTAAGGATATAGAAGAACATATCCCAACATAATGTTATGTGAATTAAAAGACATAACAAAAGAAGTCTTTTAAAAAGAGGAGGGTGAAAGGTTCCCTTACCGACATGGGTATCTTTCGAATCATACACCCCGTGACAGAAGGAAAATACAACATTGATGTAAATACTCGTAAATGAAATTATATTACACAATGAGTAAAATAATGGTCAGTAAATACACCAATCAAAGGAAATTATGGAAAATGTAGCATATATCTCATGGGAATAAATGTGAGATGAAAAATCCCTTACGAAAACTCGACAGCCTAACAACGCCACTTAAAACTTTCAAAAATTGATTGATGAGATCAAATAGGGTATCTCATCATATTACAATAAAACGTACAGAAAGAGGAATATAAAAGAACATCCCCCATCATAACAAAGAGGAGCTTAAAAGAAGTGACATAATGGAGAGTACTTAAAAAGAAAAAGAGAGGTTACATCTTTTACGAAAATTCGGCAGCCTAACGGCGCCACTCAAAACTTCCAAAATGGATTGATGAGAGAGAATAGGGTCTCTCATAATATGAACATAAAAATTACAGTAAGATAAATATAAAATAACATCCCAATCACAAGAAATATGAGTTAATTTCTACTTGCTTAAGAACCTATTTCAAGTTCATTATTCCTTTTATATCACTTATTGCCATGTTATAAACATTATGTAATCATTTATGTTAATAATGTTAGTTTTGTCGATATTTGGTTCTTAAGTCGAGAGTGGACTTCTTACAATTACATGTTGTTCGTGCGGTCAAAGGTTTATTATATCCAGAATTATATTCATGATTTTTATATCATATATATCATATATATCTATAATATACATGTATTAATAATATTACATAATCATTTAGAGGTAATAAATGAAATGCACCGTTTATGGAGACGGTAAGCCGTACGTATGCATGAACGCTACATTCATTTCTATGTCATATTAATGGAATTAAAACTAAATGAGAGTTATGTATATTTCAATTCCATAATTATATTCATCATTTATATGTAACATACATCATATATAATAACTTTAAATACATCTTTTATACATCCCACATATGGAATTAACGAATCAAGTCACTTTGAGGGTCGGTAGTCCGCACTTCCTAAAATGAAATTATCGTCTTTACCCACAATGGAAACCATAAAGGTATGCCATAAAAGAAAAATACAGAAGCTTAAGAAAAACATAAACATATTATATATCATATATAAATATAGTGACATCTTAATGTCCACCTTTTAAGGTGTTATATGAGTGTTGAACAATCATCGTTTCGTGAGGCCGAAATTCTCCATCCACAGAAACTGTATGTTCTTTAACCATTTGATGTAGGTGTGTGTAAGTGGAGAAAGAATGCTTATTATAATAACATCCTAGTATATTGAAGATACTGGAGTTGTTACAAAAGAAATGAATAAAAAGTTTTTAGGCGGTTGGAGAAGCAAAATAAAACCAAAGAACACAAGTGAAGACATTACCTTAAAATCGGGTAACTCCTTTTGATTTGAGCTCAAAGGCTTCTTCGGGAAGACTTCTTCCCAGAGTGAGGATTCTAGGAGTAAAAGAGGGATGTTTAGAGGAAAACTGGGTAAGGGTTTGGCTGATCCAAAGGCTTTGGAAGTGTGGGTAAGGAGGTAGAGGTGGGGGCCTTTTATAAGAGGAGACGAGGGGCACTCTTGCAAAGTAAAGAAATGTTACTTTATTTTAGAATGATTTTCGGATTTTAATGGTCCCACATTTATGTTTTTCGAGGATAAGGTGATAAGGGTTCTAAATCCACCCATCCAATAGGTTTTGGACATGTGTAGGTCTTATATTTTACATTATCTTTCTATTTTATTTAAATCATTAAATAATGAGGTCATCACTGCATCATCATGATGTCATAGATAATTTAATTTATTTAATGTATAAAAATTATATGAAAAATACTATGATGTAGGAAATCTGTTTATCTTTCCAATGACTATTTATAGTAAAAAATATGACTTGTATAAACCCATGTAAAAATTGTTGTAGTTAAACAACTCATGTTTGTGACATTTTAATTTTAACATTAAATAAAAAGGTATTTATGTCATTTTCCAACCAAAGTGGCTCCATGGGGTCCCCATGTTGACCCATAGATTTTATTGGTCGTCCATAACACATCCAACGAGTGTAGGACATGTGTCTAGGTCATTTCACATTATTAAAACATTATTTTTACCTTAAATTACACTAATTACCTCTAATCGCGATTAAAACTTAATAAGTTACTATTCACCAAAAAATTATTTTAATCCCATTGAACCAAATTTTACTTCTTCATTACAACCATGTATGTCAGATTTTTGAAATTAAAAACACAGAGGTGGTAAAATTTCATTTAAACGGAAGATCAGTTTTTATAAGTACCACTTAGTGGTTTCACAATTCATCAAAAATTGAAGTTCCTCAGAAAAATACCAAAACATCACCCTAAGCTATATTTGATATTCCAAATAAAAAAATGAAGTCTATTTTACAAAATTCAAAACATATAAGTCGCATTAATTTATTTAATAATTAATTCCCGCTGTTAGAGAAAATAGCGTGTTTTTATGAAACAATAACTATCAAAAGATTGACACTAGTTTAAGTCCGATTTCAAAATGAAATTAATTCGAATGACCACTATTGGATTAAATGGTAAAAATATATTCTAATTTAACTTTGAAACCAATTAAAAAGATAATCTAATCATATAAATAAATTAGATTAAAATGTGGTTTTGAATTAAAATACAACATTTTTCACTATTCATTAAAAATGAACTTTATCGGAAAAATACCTAAAATTTACACAAAGTAAATTTTGATGTCTCAATTTCAAAGATAAATTTTATATTGTCAAATATAACACATAAACTTTTCAAAAAGTGTATTTAAAAGAGGTTCTCCATCAAAAGGCGGTTAATTGACCTTTTAAAGAATATTATAATGTTTACGCTTAAAATGGGATTCATTCGCATTTGTAATCCTATAACATTTATTGTAAAAAGTGAAAATATTTGACAAACATATTTAATAATTTTTTAGTTAGTTTTGTTCATTCCCGCCATTACAACGGCCAGGCGTTAACTACTATTTAAAATAATATTATTTTATTATTAGAGTGGAACGTAAGATTCCCAAGAAACTCGTTGTTGCGTATTGGGTATGCCATCGAGTATAGAATCCCTTTTAAAGTAATATTAATATTGTATTAACAAATATGGATAAATATAAAGATGTCATATTCTTTATTTACCTGGGGTGTTACATTTTACACCCGGTTATCCCAAATTAGAGTTATATTTGATTTACTAAAGGCTCATTGATAAGTGAACAATGTGATATCATCCCTCTCTAAAAAATATTAAAAAATATATGATTCAAAGGGAGGAGAACATGTTTTAAAAAGACCCCACTACACCATTTCATTTGGTAGCGAATAAGGGGGAGACAATATTGGCACACAAATTGACCCATTCATTGTGTGCTTATGTGATATTGAAAAAAAATACCAAGGGGGAGATTGTTCAGAATGGTGTTGCGTTTGTTGTCAATAAGATTTCAACAAGGAGAAAAGTGTCAATATATGTCAGGAAAAGTGGGGGTGGTGAGGATTGAAGTGGTAATTTTTTCCTAATCAAAATGACACTGATATTTGAAGAATCACTAGTTGAAAATGGATGTCATGCTTGGACATTATCCATTTTAGAATATGACGAATGTAGAACTGGACATCACATAAAAGGCTTGTATCAAGGTGATACATTATTATAATACTTGAAAAAGACCATGAAATACTCAATTGATGAGTAATGGAGTAAATATGATCCATAAATTAAATCTAAATTAATGATGATTACAAATCAGATGATTGAAGAGTGGATCATCAAAGTTACAAGACATGTGTTTAATTGATGACACATCACTCACAACAAGGTTACAATGTAGTATTATTTGAATTCATGAGGTGAAGTAGAACCCACACCTCATCCATGATTGATTCAAAGAATGTTAATGAATATGGTTGGAATTCATGATTCAAACCTTAAGGAAGAATGACGATTTTATCATGAAAAATAAACAAGAAGATATAATGAAGAATGGGATTGGACAGTTGAAGGTGGCCTTTCATTTTATTTAATGTTGAAAATTTAATATGAGGCTTTGTCAAAAACATATATGGACAAATAAGGAGGCTAGCTAAGGACCTCAACATCAAGAACATGTGGGACCTGGGGATCAATCGTGCCTATGGGAATCCCTCAAGGCCAAATCCAAATTAGGCAGGAGTGCGGGCCATGTTTAAGCATGCAGGTGTGCATGAACGATGGTGAACCCATGTGGCAAGCACATAGTGGGTGCCCGTAGAGTTCCCGGAGGAGTCAGAGTGGAAGCTAATGGCACGCCCTCACAGTGAACATGGTACGAGGTAGTACTGTGGATGGAGGTGGAGAATTCTGATCATTGGTTTCCATGACATGATAGTTAAACAAAAAGGATACCACGTCTATGTTTCGATGTGGGACATGTTTTTAAAAACAATGAAATGATCTCTATCATCCATCTGATCCCATGTATGTTCTCATCCATACATCTAATCCACTGTAAGTGATCTAATAGGGACCTCTAATCTCATTCTGTGTCTCCTCGATTGATCTATGGTCATGCAATCTCCTTCGCCGAGTTATCTTCAAACTCTGGCCTGCCCTGATGCACCGCCGATCAAGTGATGATCCTCGAAACCAATCTCATTACTACGACCACAGTTTGAGCTCATTCAATGCTCCTCTAGATTGTATTAAGAAAACGAAACACATGAATGAATTAACATTATCATACATACATCAACTCAAATAATCAATTCTTTCTTGATAAAATTAAAGGCTACAAAGGATGTCTCATTTGATGTCCGCAAAGAACATGATTTTAATGCATTTAAATACACTATCACATGACAAATATACTCACAGAGAACAAAGGACCCGCGTCCAATGGAAACAAACTGAGAGACTCAGTGTAACAATTATCTTACATTTTATGTTTTCAAAACACAATATATTTTGGGGATTGAAATATTTGTACTCACAGCATATCATGAGGGATTCAAACTTTCATCCTTTGCCTATCAAAGAAAGACTCCCTTGACTCATTCGGCTGTTCAAGATATTGAGAAAAATGTATTGTTTCCCCATAGTAATATAGAACTATACAATAGATTCCTTGGATCTCTACTACACGAAGTAGAAGAGATCTTCTAGAGATAAACAGGTGTTACACACATTTTTATCCTCCTTGTGAAAGAGTTAAACAACTACATCCTCTATGCGATGAAATCTGAAAACAAGGTATAGTTTCTCATGAACCCTCTTTATGTTTTTTGTGAATGTGATCCCATATGTAAACAACTGGTGCACACACACTCTTGTTTCACCTTTTCAAAGACAGAGCCACAAACCATTATTGTTTTTTTGAATAAGAACATTTCTTCATATTTTGAATGAAGAAGAAGAGGTGAGAACTCTCACATGTTTTCATGATCCATCCGAGAGTGTGTGCACATGTGAATAATGAAAAGGAATGAAGGACACATACCTTTTAATTTTTAGAAGATCACACCCTATCTGTGGGAACATTTAAAGAGTAATGTACACATACACTACCCTTTGAGAAGAATAAAGGACTTGAGGAACATTGTGGAAGAAGGAGAGTGCATGCATGATGCACATGCATGCATGTGCATGATTTGAGATACATGAACATGAAAATTAATGGATCATAAACATTATGGTTTAATGCAGATTCATGTTTAAAAACACAAATGTCACATGAACATGAATGAAATAAAAAAGACATTGATTGTGTGATATTGAGGGAGAAAAAGATAGAGGAAGTGTGTGTGCCCCAATGATTATACACATTGGTGTTTTCACAGAAAGATGAAAAACATTTCGCATGCAGGCATGCATGCATGCATTGATGAACATGCACACGTAAAGACCCATAAAAGAGGAATCCAAATTTTATAGTGCAAGTGTGTCAACAAGAAGAACAAATTCCTTAAAAATACTTCATGATGAGTAATTAAATGAGATTTCTAAAACATGAATTTTTTATTCCATTCAATCCATTAAATAGGTGGATTATTTTTGAGACTGAAGTCTGACATAGTTAATGAAGATCATATATTTAAGCAGATAGTGTTTGAGAATCCAAGAAGATACACAGTACTGATATTGTGCATGATCAGTAGTGCATATTAATCTTATTAAAGAGGTATTGTGTACCATTGGATCACATATTAGTGAGGAGGGGTCTTCATCAGAATAAAAATGAATTTCCCAAGCATTATTGTGCTAACTTCTGATCATCTATGTGATTTGAATTATTTTTCATGACCAACAGACCTTACCAAATGATATTGATAATTTTTAAAGAGATACACAAGAATTTTTGGTTTATAAATAATATTTAGAGTGGGAATATGATCCTATAATGTAAATAAATAATGATCAACGAAGGAAGTTGTTTGTGTGACTCGAGTGCTAGAAGACCGCTGTGAAATTCTGGGAGGTGAAGAAGTATTCAGTGGGACTCTAAAGCAGGCCATTGGGGCTTTGATAACACTGTAGGATGCAACATAAAGACCCTAAGATGGTACTCAGGACAGATATAGTGGGACTATATTTCGACCATTTTAATTCATAATAAGATTATAGTGGATAATATGTTTTGGGGAGAATAATTGACACTGCAAGGAACAAGACTTTGAACCAAACCCAATAAATACTTGTGTTCAGTGCCTCTACATTTATATAATCACTCAAGGTAAGGTTGAGAGATAGAAGAAGATGGCTTTTAGGATTTAACAAACCACAGAGGTTTAATTGAAAATAATCAATTCGTAAAAATATTTAATGGGATCAATAATTCACCGCCCCCTCTCAGTGATTCACACTGATCTCTACACAACATTACTATAATATGAAATATAATTTTTTCTAATATTCCATTGTATGTATGTAGGGGTGAGTAAAATACATCCAATATATATTTAATGAAATAAATATGTTATATTCCCATGTAATTAATATCTGTAATTTTATATATCAAATACATATTTAATATAATATATTAAACAATACAAAAAAATAGATCTAAAAAAAGAACATCATTGATAAAAAAATTCATTAACATCATAAAATAGAAGAAAACCCATCACACACGAGAGGTTTAATTATTTTATAATGTGAACATCTAAAGAAAGAGTTATAATTGACATAGTAATCCTTTACTGTTAACCCATACCATGATTTTCAAATTTTGGTATTCTGTATATCAGTAATTATACTTACCCATGTAATATCAATGATATAATACTATATAAATTTTTTTGGAACAAATAAATAGTACAAATTGGGATACATTTTCGAATGACTACATACCATATAAAATAGATTATAACACAATGAAAAAAATAAAAATTTAATAGTTCTATTTAGATTCAGGAAACTGTTTTTCTATGTTATGGTACTTTTGGGTTGTGTCATTGATATTTATAAAAAAAATTAGTATTTTTCAAAAAAAATTATTATTTTAAAAAATTATTCTTCAAATAATTAAAATAAGATATATTTATATGGCGATTAAAACCATTTAAAATTAACAAACCCACCATTAATTTCAATTTCAATAAATATATCATTCAGACCCACACTCAATATATTTATTTTTCAAAAATAATTCATCAATAAAAAATATAAAAAAATATACCATTTAAAATAAAAATTATTTTAATGGAATAAAATTCCCATATACATTAAATCATATATTTTTTAGGGAAGCTAAAAAAATTCCATAAACAATTTATAATAAAATAATAATATTTAATGATATTCAGAATCCAAATAATAATTAATCATTAACATTCAAGTAAAATTTTTGGAACCACCAACCTTAAATGATTTTAAGATAAATTTTTGGTCGATTAAAATAAAAATTAGGGTTATCCAACAATCCCCCACACACTATCTGTAACATCCAAAGTAAGTAATGAGTAATAGATATTTTTATCTGTGTCTATTAATGAATTAGATAGTGTTTTAGAGGCTTAAAATGAAAATAAATCCAATCTTAAGCATGTAATACACTAATATTTTTAAAAGATTGTTTTACTACCTTTTGATGGAAAACCATTTTTAAATATATATTTTGAAAATTTTATGAGCTATGTTTGTCAAAATAAACTTATTCTTTATGATTGGGACATCAAAATTTACTTAGTGTGAGTTTTTGGTATTTTTCAGACAATGTTCATTTTTTAATGAATAGTTAAAATACTGCATTTTACATCAAAACTGCTTTTTAATATAATTTATTTATATGATTAGATTATCTTTTGAATTGTTCTTAAAGTTTAATTTGAATATATTTTTACCATTTAATCCAATGGTGGTCGTCGGAATCAATTTCACTTTGAAATTGGACTTAAACTAGTGTCAATCTTTTCATAGATATTGTTTCAAAAAAACCCGTTATTTGTCATGACAGCGGGAATTAATTATTAAATTATTCAATGTGACTTATATGTTTTGAATTTTCTAAAATAGACTTCATTTTTAAATTCGGAGTGTCATATATAGCTTAGGGTGAATTTTTGGTAATTTTCTGAAAAACTTCAATTTTTGATGAATAGTGAAACCACTAGGTGGTACTTATAAAAACTGATTTTTTGTTTAAATGAAATTTTGCCATCTTTGTGATTTGAATTTAAAAAATCCAACATACATGGTTGTTATTAAGAAGTAAAATGTGGTTCAATGATATTATAATAATTTTTTGGTGAATAGTAACTTATTAAGTTTTTAATCGCAATTAGTGGTAATTAGTGTAGTTTAAGGTAAAAATAATGCTTTAATAAAATTAAATGACCTAGAAACATGTCCTAACATTATTGGATGTGTCATGGCCGACCACGACAAGCCAGGGGTCAACTTGGGGACCCCATGGAGCCACTTTGGTTGGGAAATGACATAAATAACTTTTTATTAAATGTTAAAGTAAAAATGACACACACATAAGGTGTTTTACTAAAACACTTTTTACATAGGGTTATACAAGTCATATTTTTGACTATAAATATTAATTAGAAAGATAAAACGATTTCCTATATCATAGTATTTTTCTTATAATTTTTAGACATTACATAAATTAAATTATGTATGACATCATGATGATGCAGCGATGACCTCATTATTTAATGATTTAAATAAAATGGAAAAATAATGTCATATCTAAGACATACACATGTCCAAAACCTATTTGATGAGTGGATTTAGAACCATTATCACCTTATCCTAGAATTATATCAATTTGGGACCTTTTGAATCCGAAATGCTTTTTAAAATAAAGTAACTTATCTTTACTTTCCAAGAGTGCCCCTCCTCTCCTCTTATAAAAGGCCCCCACCTCTACCTTATTACCCACACTCCCAAAGTCTTTGGCTCGGCCAACCCCTACCCATTTTGTCTCTCCACTTCCCTCTCTTACTCCTTGAAGCCTCACTTTGGGCATAAGTCTTCCCAAGGAAGCCTTTTAGCTCAAACCAAAGAGAGTTACCCGATTTTAAGGTAATGTCTTCTTTTGAGTCCTTTTTTTATTTTGCTTCTCCAACCCCCTAAACTCTTTTTATTATTTTCTTTTGTAACAACTCCAGTATCCTCAATATACTAGGATGTTTTTATAATAAGGATTAGAGCTACACTTACACACACCTACATCTAATGGTTAAGGAACATACTGTTTCCGTGGATGGTGAATTTATGCCTCCCGAAACGATGATTGTTCAACATTCTTTTAACATCTTAAAAGGTGTCCATTAAGATGTCACTATATTTATATATGATATATAATATGTTTATTTTTTTCCTTAATCTTCTGTTTTTTTCTTTTTGTTCACACCTTTATGGTTTCCATTATGGGTAAACGCGATATATTCATTTAAGGAAGTGAGGACTACCGCCCCCTCAAAGTGATTTGATTCGTTAAATACCATATGTGGGACGTATAGAGGATGTAACTATGATATTATATATGATATTATACTGTAATTATAATATACCTTTAAATAATTATGATTCCATTCCATAAAATACGAAATAGAAATGAAAGTAGCGTTCATGCGTACGTATGGCTTACCGTCTCCATGAACGGTGCATTTCATTTCTTACCTATAAATGTTATGTAATATTATAAATGCATGTATGTACTAGATATATATTCCATATATGATATCTACATCATGAATACCATTCTGGATATAATGGGTACATGAACAACTTGTAATTATAAAGGGCTTATTTTTTACTCAAGTACCAATGATCGTTAAAACGACCGTTATTAACTTAAATAATTACATAGTGTTCATGACATGGAAATAAGTGATATAAAAGGAATAATAAACATGAAAAATGTTCTTAAACAAGTAGAAATTAACTCATGTTTATTATTCAAGAGATTAAATAATGACTGAGTCAAGTCATACCTGAGGTATGGGACTTCCTCTCAATCTCCTTTCATTGAGGCATATTTTGTTTTATACACAACCTTCTTTTATACGGTGTATAAACCCCTTTGACTTTTATGTTTATCCAAAAAAAATATTTTTTATATGAAGCGTTTTACTAAACGACAAAAGGGAATGTTTTTGTCATACGTATGCGGCGACAACGACTTCTCCGCTGCCGTGACCATTATTTGAGTTTCAGCTTCCTCTACAGGCCATACCTTCTTTTTTAAAGAAAAATAAATACCATGTTTTAATTTTCTTTTATTTTGGTATTGAAAATGGTTTTCATAATGTTTTTATATCAATGTGTTGTATTGATATCTTGTTATTAAAATGTGGAAATGTTATGTTTCCTTTATGCGTGTTTTATGTGATAGGATTATGTTGAGGTTCTTGGGCATTATTATGAAGATGGGTGGTTTCGTGATAAACTAAGGGCGGGTGAGCCCGATATAGCTCTCCAATGCTTTGGGTAACGTGAAGGAGTGAAACGTTAGGGTTTCTCCGGAGATATTTAGGGAATATACTGTGATGGGTATTCCAAACGTAACAAAGAGGGTTACTCCCTACGTAAGAATGTTATGAATGACTCAAGTTACCTTTATGTCTTATGATTTCTATGATTTATTCATGATTTGATGAGGTATGTTAAAGTGCATATGTTTTATGGGTAATGTATGATTTCATTCTTTTGTATATATGTACCCATGTTTCCTTTCCATATTTTTATATCCCTTACTGAGCTTTTTATTCTCTTCCCAAGTTTTTTTGAAATTTTTTTCACAGGTCAAGGGAAAGGTACATGATATGATGATAGTGTCAAGGAAGTGTCAAGAAAAAATCCATGTTTTATTTTAAATGTGTTTACATTGATGTGAATGAATAATAATATCTTTAGGTAACCACTTTGTATATATGTGGAATGTAATGCAAGTTTTATGATCTAATTCTCTAAAACTCTAAACCCGAAAAGATCCTCAATGTGTAATCTTGTAATAACTCAAGATTAAGTAAGTTTTAAGGCTGGGGACTTATAGTTGGTATCAGAGGTCGGTTTAGATAACTTTAGGAGTTATAATTCTATTAAATGATTATCCAAAAATATTTTTTTTGAAATGATATAGCATTTGAAGATTACCATGTTGCTTCATCTAAAACATGTTTGTTCAGAATGGTTTTCTATAGAGGAAACAGGGAAGCAGTGCTAGGAAGGCATATCAAAGGATATAACCTTCCGAATCAGCATCATGAGATTGTCAGAATTGGAACTGAACAGTTTGTTGTAGTAATGGCGCAGTTGACTCAAGCGATAAATGGTGGTAGTATCCATGCACGAGATCAGCCAGATCAACCGCAGAGCAACATGTCAGCGGTGGAACATTTCATGAGGCAACATCCCCAATCATTCAGAGGATCATCTGACCATGTGCTAGTTGAAGGGTGGATTGAAGCACTAGAGAAGATTTTTGATGTCATGGCGTGTTCAGACAATCAAAAGGTTAGTCTTGCAATTTATCGTTTGGAGGGTGAGGCAGATCAGTGGTGGTCTATGGTTAAAAATATCAGGGACGCCGATGAGATTGATTCTCTTGACTGGTATGAATTCAAAGGTATGTTTCTTGAGAAGTATATTCCTAAGGATGTTCGACTTAGGATGGAAAATCAATTCTTGGAATTGAGGCAAGGGGAAGACTCAGTGGATGCCTATGAAGAAAGGTTCACTCGATTGGCAAGGTATGCTCCAAATTTTATCCGAGACCTTGATAGTAAAATCAATTGTTTTTACACAGGATTAAATCCAAAATATTGAAG
Source organism: Viscum album (assembly GCA_963277665.1). Classification (NCBI taxonomy): domain Eukaryota; kingdom Viridiplantae; phylum Streptophyta; class Magnoliopsida; order Santalales; family Viscaceae; genus Viscum; species Viscum album. The sequence continues at coordinate 943,292,463 of OY728155.1, read as the reverse complement.
GGCATTAGATTCTTGTGAGTATAAATGTTATGAAATGCTTGTTCGATGTGCTGAGACGGTGGAAATGGAGTTTTCCAAAGATCAAGTGTTCTATAAAAACCAACAGAAGAAGGGACCGAGGTGGCAGGAGAAAGGTAAGAATTCTTCAAAAAAGTGTGATGGTAAGAAAACTACATTTCTAGTTTGTGATAAATGTGGAAAAAGGCATGATGGGGAATTTCTTCTGAATTCTGGAAAGTGCTACTAATGTGGTAAGATGGGACATAAGGCTCGTGATTGCACTGAAAAGGATCAAGGTGAAGGTAAGACCAAATTTGATTTACAGTTAGTGAAATGTTATAAGTGTAATGAGATGGGTCACTATGCAAACGATTGTCTGACAAAGAGCTTGAGTGATGGGAAGTAGTTAGACTACAAGTAGAAAGGGGTGGTGAAATCCTTTGCAACTACTTCAGTAGATGTCGGGCCATCAAATGAAGTTGTATCAGGTACTTTGTTTGTTTTTTTAGATTATTCCAGTGTGTTGTTTGATTCGGGGTCTACACATTCATTCATATCTGAAACCTTTTCTAGTAAAATGGGAATACCATCTCAATAAATTACTCCTGAACTTTTGGTAAAAACACCTGGGGGAAATGTTGAGGCAAAAATAATTTATAAGAATCTTCATATCCTTATCTGTGGAAAGAACCTACTTGAAAACCTTATTGTTCTACCTCTAGTAGAGTTTGATGTTATCCTTGGTATGGATTGGTTCTCTATTTACCATGCTAAGATTGACTGTAGAGCTAACGAAGTTTCTTTTCAGAAAGACTTTCAGTTTTTGTACGAGAATGAACCCTTACTGTTGATAACCTATCAAGAGGCCGAGAAACTTGTAAAAGAAGGAAATGAATGTTACCTTGCACACATCATTGAAAATAAAGGAACTGTTCAGATTAATGATGTGCCAATGGTAAATGAGTATCCTGATGTTTTTCCTGATAAGTTTCCTGGAACAATACCAGATCGGGAAGTTGAATTTACTGTTGACTTAGTTCCTGATGCTAATCCAATTTCAAAACCCCCTTATCGAATGGCTCAAATTGAACTTTTAGAGTTGAAGGAGCAATTGTAGGATTTATTATATAAAGGTGTCATTCAACCTAGCACACCACCATGGGGTGCTCCTGTTTTATTTGTTAAAAAGAAAGATGGTTCTATGAGACTTTTCATTGATTATAGAGCCTTGAATAACATCACTGTTAAGAACAAATATCCTTCTCCTCATATCGATGATTTGTTTGATCAGCTCCAGGGAGCTCAGTATTTTTCAAAGATTGACTTGAGATCGGGGTACCATCAGGTGAAGGTAAAGGAAGAAGATGTTCCGAAGACATCGTTCCGTACATGATATGGCCATTATAAATTTGTAGTAATGCCTTTTGGACTAACCAATGCACCTGCTATATTCATGGACTTAATGAATTGAATTTTCCATGAGTTCTGGGATAAGTTTGTGGTGGTTTTTATTGATGATATTTTGGTGTTTTCTAAAAGTAAAGTAGAGAATGAAAGACATTTAAGGGTTATCTTGCAAACCATAAAAGAAAATAAATTGTATGGGAAATTCAGCAAGTGTGAGTTTTGGTTGCAACAAATATCTTTCCTTGGTCACATTGTTTCTAAAGATGGGATAACTGTTGATCCTGCAAAAACAAAAGTTGTGGAAGACTGGCCAAGACCCACAAATGAAACTGAGATTCGTAGCTTCCTTGGTTTTGCAGGCTATTACTGAAGGTTTGTTAGAAATTTTTCACGGTTATCTAGTCCAATGACTAAGCTGACTCTAAAGGGTGTTAAGTTTATCTGGACAAAAGAATGTGATGATTTTTTTCAGGAATTGAAAAGAAGAATGGTGAATGCTCCATTTTTGGCACTATCTTCCAGGAATGGTGAGTTTGTTATATACAGTGATGCTTCATTGAACAGACTTGGTTGCGTCCTAATGCAGAATGATCATGTAATTGTTTATGCTTCACGACAGTTGAAAACTCATGAGGTAAATTACCCTACACATGATTTGAATTAGCTGCTGTTGTTTTTGCTTTAAAAATTTGGAGGCATCATTTATATGGAGTAAAGTGTGAAATATATACTGATCAAAAAAGTTTAAAGTATATCTTCACTCCGAAAGAATTGAACATGAGACATAGGAGATGGCTGGAATTAATCAAGGATTATTATTGTACAATTCATTATCATCCGGGAAAAGCAAATAAAGTGGCTGATGCTTTGAGTCGAAAAAGTAATGCTTCTTTAGCAATGTTGTGTTTGGAACGTGATCCTTTGGTTAAGGATTTTATGAACTTTGGAATAGAAGTTGTTGGTGCAGGAAGTTATTATGTTTTGTTTCAGGTATCAGTGAGATCATCTCTATCAGATAGAATCAAGCAAGCACAAAAGTAAGACAGTGATTTGCAGAAAAAGGTAGAGCCGGTTCAGAATGGGAAGTTTCCTGAATTCAACATTGATAGTGATTGCGTTTTGAGATTTGGGAAGAGATTGTGTGTGCCTTGTGATTCACAATTTAAGAGAGAGTTGTTATTTGAAGCTCATAGTTCTCCGTTTTCAGTTCATCCTGGCATTACTAAGATGTACAGAGATCTGCGGGGGTATTACTGGTGGGATGGAATGAAAAGAGATATTGCTGATTTTACAGTGATTTGTTTGACATGTCAACAGATTAAAGCAGAGCGGCAGTTACTGAAAGGGATGCTTCAGCCATTACCAGTGCCAGATTGGAAATGGGAGAATATAGCCATGGACTTTGTTGTGGGATTACCGAAGACATCTCGAGGTAATAATGCAATCTGTGTTATTTTCGATCGCTTGACAAAATCTGCTCAATTCCTAGCTATACGAGATACTTTATCCCTAGATCAATTTTCTCGTTTGTATCTTAAATAGATAGTCATGTTACATGGAGTTCCTCTCTCCATTGTATCTGATCGTGATCTTAGGTTCACTTATAACTTTTGGAATGGCCTTTAGAAGTCGTTGGGTACTGAATTAAATTTTAGTACAGCTTTTCATCCTCAATCATATGGGCAGTCAGAACGAACAATTCAGGCATTGGAGGATATGCTAAATTCTTTCTCTATGGATTATCAGGGAAGTTGGGACCAACATCTTTCTTTGGTTGAATTTTCATATAATAACAGTTTTCATTCCAGTATACAGATGACATCATTTCAGGCATTATATGGGAAGCGGTGTCGAACTCCAGCTTTCTGGGATGAAGTGGGTGAAAGGAAGCTGATGGGACCAGAATTGGTAGCAGAAATGGCAGAAAAAGTTCAGTTGATTTAGAAGCACATGAGAACAGCTCAGAGCAGGCAGAAGAGTTATGCGGATAAGCAGAGGAAGGATCCATCTTTGGAGGTAGGTGATCATGTTTTTCTCAAAGTTTCTCCTTGGAAAAGTGTGATGCGATTTGGTTAGAAAGGAAAGCTGAGTCCAAGGTTCAGTGGACCATATGAAATTTTGGAGAGTGTTGGATCAGTTGCATACAGAGTGGCTTTACCTCTGAGTTTATCTCAGGTACACAATGTTTTTCACGTTTCGATGTTGAGAAAGTATATGCCAGATCCATCTCATGTTTTGAGTCCAGAGGTAGTTCAGTTGGAAGAGAACCTATATTATGAGGAACAACCGGTCCAGATTCTTGACCACAGGCAGAAAGTGTTACAAAATAAGGTGATTAATCAAGTAAAGGTTTTGTGGAAAAACCACATGATGGAAGAGGCAACATGGGAATCTGAAAATGCAATAAGGGATAAGTACCCCCATTTATTCGAAAAGTAAATAAATTGCGGGGACACAATTTTCAAAAGGGGGGAAGGATGTAACATCCCAAGTAATTAATGAGTAATATATATTTTTATCTGTGTCTATTAATGAATTATATAGTGTTTTAGAGGCTTAAAATGAAAATAAATCCAATCTTAAGCATAGAATACACTAATATTTTTAAAAGATTTTTTTACTGCCTTTTGATGGAAAACCATTTTTAAATCTATATTTTGACAACTTTATAAGCTATGTTTTTTAAAATAAACTTATTCTTTATGATTGGGACATCAAAATTTACTTTGTGTGAATTTTTGGTATTTTTCAGACAATGTTCATTTTTTAATGAATAGTGAAAAATTCTGCATTTTACATCAAAACTTCTTTTTAATCTAAGTTATTTATATGATTAGATTATCTTTTGAATTGTTATTAAAGTGTAATATTAATATATTTTTACCATTTAATCCAATGGTGGTCGTTGGAATCAATTTCACTTTGAAATTGGACTTAAACTAGTGTCAGTCTTTTCATAGATATTGTTTCAAAAAAATCCGCTATTTGTCATGACAGCGGGAATTGATTATTAAATTAAATAATGTGACTTATATGTTTTGAATTTTGTAAAATAGACTTCATTTTTGAATTAGGAGTATCAAATATAGCTTAGGGTGATTTTTTGGTAATTTTCTGAAAAACTTCAATTTTTGATTAATAGTGAAACCACTAAGTGGTACTTATAAAAACTGATTTTTCGTTTAAATGAAATTTTTCCATCATTGTGTTTTGAATTTCAAAAATCCGACATACATGGTTGTCATTAAGAAGTAAAATGTGGTTCAATGAGATTATAATAATTTTTTGGTGAATAGTAACTTATTATGTTTTTAATCGCGATTAGTGGTAATTAGTGTAGTTTAAGGTAAAAATAATGCTTTAATAAAATGAAATGACCTAGAAACATGTCCTAACCTTATTGTATGTGTCATGGCCGACCAAGAAAAGCCATGGGTCAACTTGGGAACCCCATAAAGCCACTTTGGTTGGGAAATGACATAAATAACGTTTTAGTAAATGTTAATGTAAAAATGACACACATAAGGTATTTTACTAAAACAATTTTTACATGGGCTTATAAAAGTCATATTTTTGACTAAAAATATTAATTATAAAGCTAAATATATTTCCAACATCATATTATTTTTTTTATAAATTTTAGACATTAAATAAATTAAATTATTTATGACATCATGATGATGCAGCGATGACCTCATTATTTATCGATTTAAATAAAATGGAAAGATAATGGAATATCTAAGACCTACACATGTCCAAAACCTATTGAATGAGTGGATTTAGAACCCTTATCACCTTATCCTAGAATTATATCAATGTGGGACCTTTTGAATCTGAAACTCTTTTTAAAATAAAGTAACTTATCTTTACTTTCCAAGAGTGCCCCTCCTCTCCTCTTATAAAAGGCCCCCACCTCTACCTTATTACCCACACTCCCAAAGTCTTTGGCTCGGCCAACCCCTGCCTATTTTGTCTCTACACTTCCCTATCTTACTCCTTGAAGCCTCACTTTGGGCAGAAGTCTTCCCAAGGAAGCCTTTGAGCTCAAACCAAAGGGAGTTACCCGATTTTAAGGTAATGTCTTCTTTTGAGTCCTTTTGTTTTATTTTGCTTCTCCAACCCCCTAAAATCATTTTATTCTTTTATTTTGTAACAACTCCAGTATCCTCAATATACTAGGATGTTTTTATAAGAAGGATTCGAGCTACACTTACACACACCTACATCTAATGGTTAACGAACATACTGTTTCCGTGGATGGTAAATTTATGCCTCTCGAAACGATGATTGTTCAACATTCTTTTAACACCTTCAAAGGTGGCCATTAAGATGTCACTATATTTATATATGATATATAATATGGTTATGTTTTCCTTAATCTTCTGTTTTTTTCTTTTTGTTCACACCTTTATGGTTTCCATTATGGGTAAACGCAATATCTTCATTTAAGGAAGTGCGGACTACCGCCCCCTCAAAGTGATTTGATTCGTTAAATACCATATGTGGGACATATAAAGGATGGAACTATGATATTATATACGATATTATACTGTAATTATAATATAACTTTAAATATTTATGATTCCATTCCATAAAATACGAAATAGAAATGAAAGTAGCGTTCATGCGTACGTACGGCTTACCGTCTCCATGAACGGTGCATTCCATTTCTTACCTCTAAATGTTATGTAATATTATAAATTCATGCATGTACTGGATATATATGACATATATATATACATCATGAATACCATTCTGGATATAATGGGTACATGAACAACTTGTAATTATAAAGGCCTTATTTTTGACTCAAGTACCAATGATCGATAAAACGACCGTTATTAACTTAAATAATTACATAGTGTTCATGACATGGAAATAAGTGATACAAAAGGAATAATGAACTTGCAAAATGTTCTTAAACAAGTAGAAATTAACTCAAGTTTATTATTCAAGAGATTAAAGAACGACTGAGTCAAGTCGGACCTGAGGTATGGGACTTCGTCTCAATCTCCTTTCATTGAGGCATATTTTTTTTATACACAACCTTCTTTTATACGGTGTATAAACCCCTTTTACTTTTACGTTTATCCAAAAGGAATCTTTTTTATACGAAGTGTTTTACTAAACGACAAAAGGGAATGTTTTTGTCATACGTATGCGGCGACAACGACTTCTCCGCCTCCGTGACCATTATTTGAGTTTCGGCTTCCTCTACAGGCCATACCTTCTTTTTAAAAGAAAAATAAATACCATGCTTTAATTTTCTTTTATTTTGGTATTGAAAATGGTTTTCATAATGTTTTTTTATCAATTTGTTGTATTGAAATCTTGTGATTGAAAGGTGGAAATGTTATGTTTCCTTTATGCATGTTTTATGTGATACGATTATGTTGAGGTTCTTGGGCATTATTATGAAGATGGGTGGTTCCTCGATAAACTAAGGGCGGGTGAGCCCGATATAGCTCTCAAATGCATTGAGTAACGCGAAGGAGTGAAATGTTAGGGTTTCTCCAAATAGATTTAGGGAATATATTGTGATGGGTATTCCAAACGTAACCAAGAGGGTTACTCCCTACGTAAGAATGTTATTAATGCCTCAAGTTACCTTTATGTCTTATGATTTCTATGATTTATTCATGATTTGATGATGTATGTTAAAGTGCATATGTTTTATGGGTAATGTATGATTTCATTCTTATGTATATATGTACCCATGTTTCCTTTCCATATTTTTATATCCCTTACTATGCTTTTTATGCTCATCCCAAGTTTTTTTGAAATGTTTTTCACAGGTCAAGGGAAAGGTACATGATATCATGATAGTGTCAAGGAAGTGTCATGAAATAATCCATGTTTTATTTTAAATGTGTTTCCATTGATGGGAATGACGAATACTATCTTTATGTAACCACTTTGTTTATATGTGGAATGTAATGCAAGTTTTATGATCTAATTCTCTAAAACTCTAAACCAGAAAAGATCCTCAATGTGTAATCTTGTAATAACTCAAGATTAAGTAAGGTTTAAGGCTGGGGCCTTATAATATCATTAAAATCATCATGTAGATATTAAAATCCATATTCGTAATGATAATGATATTTCTAAAAGTTTCTTTCTGGAGGGGTTATGAATGTGGATAGTGAAGTATGTAAGATTATAAAAGACCAACCAGTACATAAATTAGATCTGGAATTAAATTACCAAATCAATTAGAAAAAAATTATATTTAAAAGTGAATTTCAAAATTTAATCTATAGATGAAATGTAGTTTGACCATGACCGAATATTAATTTTAATATGGTTGTTATTGTTAACTGAAAAATTAAAGGAAAAATGAATTACTTTTTTTGTAAGAAAAAAATAGATTTATTCCTAATATATTATACACCTTAAAATTGGAAAAACAAATTGATCTACCATATTAATATATATGATATATCATTCCATATATAGTAACAACACTGTTTAGATACATTTTTTACTAATCATATACCATAACCATTCTCTAACATTAATTAATTTGAAAAAAATAGACATGAAATCATATAAAGCAAAAAATAATAAATCACTACAAAAAAGAATGATTTCACAACTCTCCTATACATATATGTATACATACATTGATATTAATCTAGAATTATATTCCATAGACACATTCACAAGTAATGTTATATAAGATGTTTTATTTCTCCATTCACTTATTTAACATTATTATGCTACTATATCCCATGAAATATTGTGCCATTGCATTCACTCAGAATTATATTTTTGTTTAAAGATATCAATATAGATTCTCATTAAAGATTGTCTATCCTTCAGATCTATTACATCATTATATATAAAATTTATATGGTCATATTGATGTATTATGTACATATAAATAGAGAAACATCATGAATTATGCTATTATAAAGTAGAATTGTGAACTGGTAAACCACTTATCAAACACATTTAATGATTTCAAAAGATCACATATATCAATGAAGTGAATTTCCATATTTTTAGAGTCAAGGATCTCCTAACCTAGTAAACACTAACATAAAAAATGGATAACTAAAATGAAACAAAAATGGGTTACACCAATAACCCACAAATGATTTTTGTTTTGTGACTCATTCATTATCATTCTCTTATTAATCAAATAAAATTTATCAATCATCACATTCCCAAATTATACCCTAAGGAAAACATCTTTATTGATCTAGTCTAAAAAAATAGTAATTAACCTGGAATAATATCATACACTTCTAATGATTTATACCCACTAATTATTGGTTACTATTTTTATAAATAAATTACACTAAATAAATATAATCATACAATTATCATCCAAAAATTAAAACCAAATTAAAAATAATATTTGAAAATATATAATTATCAATAATTAACCATCAATTAGAGGATGATAAGTCATTATCAACAAGAAATAAATATCTATGTAATCAGGATATAATTTAGAAAAAAATTATAAATAGAATATCTTAATCCAAATCAATGGTGTTGGTCAATATAAGATGATTAAATATCACATACATGTACAATATACCCAATTATTTAGTGGTAACAGTCTCATGAAATACCTAAAAAGGGAAAAGTATTTATATAGATAAAAAAAGTTTATTTTTTCATTTTTATCTGGTAAATACATAATGATTATGGACACTATCTCCTATTTTCTTGTGGGATCATACATAATTTCCAATAAGAATTATGTTTTACAATTATAAAATTTACTAGCTTCAAGGAGAAATACCATGAATCAAAATACCTAATATATAAATTAATTTATAGTAATATGATATAACATTTATTATTTTTAAATGGAATTGTTTTCCTAATATAAAAAAAAGACCTTGGTGTGGAAAATACATCGAAAATTATTCCAATAAATTAGTGGGAAAAACTATTGTTCTTTGAAAAAAAATTACAAGTTATCTACTATAGCCCTTTTTTTTAAAATTTTCCAACCCTTTTGGGATATTAATATCACATTATAAAAAGTAATAAATAATGTATACTTCATATCAAATTAATCAAGTGTAATGGAGTATTTTAACAATGAAAATATTGTAAAATACTATTCCTCCTCCTTATTTAGTTAAAATATTTCTTACATACTCATAAACTACCATTGAAATTTCGTGATATTAAGTACTAATGTAATATATTTTTTATAATAATCATTAGATATATAATTTTTTTACCTATTTTATATTAAAAGTTTATATAAAAATATTATTTATATTTTAAAAATAATAATTTTCATACAATAAACCTATATCACGAAAATATTAATTTTAAAAATTAATGAAATTCATACAAAATTCATAATTTATAGAATGGAAATGTCACCATTATATAAAAGATTTAAATACTTCAATCAAAAGAATTTTGTTCCTTGAATATGTTTTCATAGAGTATGACATTACTTAATCTATAAGATAAATCGTTTTCCCCTTACATTAGTTGACAAAGAATGTCTTCTCTTATGGATTTAAAATATATCATATAACTATAAAATGTTATGGTAAAATAGTGATGTGGTACTAGGTAATTGTTTTCATTTTTCTTTAATTTATTCATAATATTTCTCATTCCATTTTAAATATATAGCTTTTAGTTCTTAGGTAAACATTAGTGAAGATAATTTTAAGAAACATGAATAAAATAAAAATAATATATATATAATAAATGAAAACGTTGAGGCTTGATTTTGTAAATTTATTTTGAGAGATCAAATTCCTAGATTTAATAGGATTAAAATTATTTTTCTAATAAATTAAATTACATATAATCATTATTTATTTAATATTTATTTATAATTAAACAAGTTTTCGTATAATTTATGTTTCTGAATATTATCTACCATATTTTCCAATTAATTTCTCATGGAATGGATTTTTTATTAAATTAATAAAAATACATATCATAGTTATAATAAAGAAATCAATATAAATAATGATGAAAATATTCCAAAATCATAGTAATATAATGGGAATATTGTTAAATATAAAGGACATAAAGGAAAAAATTAATTATTCCCAAATTAGGGTTTTTTAAATCCATATTCAAAATAACTTTCCCCACATCCTAAAACTGTGATAAACCAATATTATTTAAAAAAATAAAACATCATTTCCAAATTAAATATTTGAAAAAAAATAATATACTGAACAATTATTTATTCTTTAATGTCATATTGTATAAATTTTGATAATCTATTAACAAATATATATTTTATTCTTCTCTCATAGAATATAAACAAAATAACATTAATTTGTGAAATTAATTATCAAATAAATATCTTACATACCTCATATCAAGAATCAATTTTCTTACATAATTCAACAAGTTCCACGTGATAATAAATTATATATTTCATGTTTTTCTAGGCTATAAAAATCAAATCTATACATTTATACATTTTATTTGTATTACCAAAAAGTATTTGGGATATACATTACTATACGTTTCAGAACTCTAATATTAAATATTGTTACGTAAATTTTATAGTTACATTGAAAATATAAAAATTATAACAAAATTACTTGAGGTCATGAAAAATTCTTTTTTATAAAAATCATTTAATATACTCAACAATCATAATGAATTAAAACCCCTATCATTGGATATATAAAAAATCATTGGAATATATAAGAAAATATAATCATTATTTCTAATAAAGAATTATTTTATAATGATAATTATATTTCCTTTATTAAAAAAATGATTAATGTATCAGAATATTTATACATATCTAATTATAATAAAATAATTAATGATGTTCAATACTTATTCACATTTTTATTAAAATAATTTTTTAATAAAAATATATTAATTCACAAATTATACCTATAATATTAAATAATGGATTATATTTGGATTTTGGTTTTTAAATCAAATGGAATATTTTTATCACTATTTAGGAAATAAAAACCATATATTGTTAATAATCTAACGTGCACCTCCTTAAGAAGTAACATTGGAATTTATGTGTCCCATACTACAATAATTTCAAGACATAGGTGTAATAATTCTATTTGTGGGATTATAACTCATTGCATACATCTTGATACCAATTTTTTTATTCCATGATTTGTTTCCTTTTATGTACCATGTTTAATTTTAAATCCAACTGGTTGTGTAAGTAATAGACATTCACACAGCCATTTATCAACACCCCCATAGACCATAAATATTTTTTAACATCCTCTTGAATAATAATAATAAAATAATAAAATTTTCATAGACAATATATCATATAAAAAATAATCTCAAAACATTTATTTTTGTGATTTTCTAGACACCCACTCTTATAAAAAGTGAAAATTTTCATTATTTTGATATGCATAATCAAAAATAAATATACTTCCATGATCTCGATTTAAAATTACTTATTATTTTATTATCTATAGATTGTTGGAAAAATTTATAATGTTGAATAATTTTTAAAATTATATCTATGTAAATTTCTCATGTTGTTTGGCCAGTGTTATTAATACACTTCATTTTTAAGCTAGTGATTTAAGAATATGTGTTGAAAAATAAATTCATTTTTATTATAAATGTTTTATGAAATAGAAATTTGTTATTAAAAAATATATCTGCAATCTTAAAATTCGTAATACCAAGTATGTTATAAAAAATATTATTATTCTCCATATGGTTTTATATGTATCTATATTACTTTTTTAGAATAACATAGTTCATCATTATTCTAACTGCATATATAAATAAGGTAGTGTTCTAAAAAACATAAGTATACATAGGATTATATTCAATATAATTAAAAGATCCTACCAATCAATGAGTTGGTTATATTGGAGGATTCATTTTCTAAATCTATTGAAATTGAAATAATATATGTTATCTTATATTAAAGAATTTAAATAACTATTGTTAAAAAATATATGTGGTTATAGAGAAATAAATTCACTAATTTTATTAAAACAGTAAAATAGAATTTATGTAATGAATTTTCACTTTGAATAATAATAATAAACTTACTTGACCAACAAATATAACTCTTATATTTACATCTTATTTGTTATTTATTTTCAAAATACCTTTTATTTTTTTTGTCAAATTATAATGGAACAAAACAAAATATATTTAATAATCATTTAAAACAAATATTTAAAATAAAAAATTGTGAAATTACATTAAAAACATATACATATAAGGAAACCCAAATATAGTTATGTCACAAGTAATATTATCTATATCCATGTTTTTTGAGGATGGAAAAACATAATTGTTTTCTAACAGGTTTGGAGTACATGAATCATTCATAGATTAAAAAAATAAAGATTCATAATTAGATCATATAAAAACATGTTATACACAAATTAATTTATATTGGAATATTTTATGAAAATTGGTTTATTTTTATATTAAATATATTTTTCAAATTCAAACTATACAATACTCACACATACAACTTACTTCCCAATATTCATCAAAAAAATTATATATTGTTCTACCACATTATGAATTATCAACCATGGTTCCTGACCCATTTTCATTCAAAATGGTTCCTCTAGGTCTTAAACAAACACTTCAATATTCAAATTTTGACAATTTGAAAAAACAAGACAAAATAAGTCACATTAAAGTTATTTACTTTTGAATGAATATTCAACAAAAATATGTAAATAATCAATAATATAAATTCAAATACAACGTTTAAATTTTAATAAGTACAAAATTAATCATTTATGAAATTGAAAAAACGTCTCTACCCATAAATATAATAAAAGTGTATAATGAAAAATAATATGAAACATATTCTCTATGAATACAGAAAACCCTATATAGGATATATTGCTAAAGGCTATTGTACTAATCATCCTCTGTATCATCAATGGTATATTAGTGATGAAAATGAGGCCTTCTATTTTAAAACATCATGATATTAACTTTATATAATAACATAAAGTTATGAACATTGGGGAGGAAGAAATTATTACCATGTTATATTTCATTTATTTACTACAATAGACACCAAAAGAACTAATCTCTAATAGTTTTAATATAAATTTTAATAGTTACAACCAAAAAATAATTATAAAATTATATTTATAAAAATAACTACTATTTATATGTATTTTTATAAAAAACAGTCATTTGAAAATATGACCCACCATAGGGTTGAAGAAATTTTTTCATCAAACTAAATAACTGAAGATTTAAAATTAACATGGAAACCCAATCCAATTTACACATCCCAACATCACAAATATCTAACATTTTAAATATATAATCCATCACCTACCTAGTTCATATAATTTCTATAATATATTTTTAAATATAAACAAATGTAGTTGTAATATTTTCTTGGGACACATGCTTGAATAGTCATTGTCCAATATGAAATGGATCTTCACCCAACTAGATGATTTATACTTTTTAAATTCAATTTTAATTCATGATATATATAAAACTTTATATAGAACATCAATAACATTTTATATATTCATAAAAACTATTTATCATGGAATTTATTATAATTTATTTTTAAAATAAAATATAATCCATTTTAATAGAATCTGACCCTTTCCAATTTTTAAATTATTTGAAAATAAAGAACTCGCTATTTTATTCAGTTTATAAAAAAACATTTATCATGTTAAAGGTTTTATTCATAATTTATTCATTATAATAAATACTTGTTGAATTATTTTAAAATTTTACTTTTTTTTAAATCCTCATTTTGTAAACCAAGTCATGTTTCCCCACAAAAATGAACCATTAAATAAATATGTGATTTATTAAATTGAATAAATCTAATGTTTATAAATAAATTTATATTCATGAAAGAATTTATATAAATTCACACCAACAAAAAATTGTATATTATGTAAATTAATTGGAAATCACAAGATTCACTAACCATAGAAGAAATTTATGAAATAGATATTCCATTTAAACATGTAAAAGTGAAATATCATATAATCCATTAAAAATTATCATAAAAATCCCAAAAAATATATATATTTTAGTAAAATGAGATCAAAATTTCCCCTGTAGTGTTCCTAATGTGTTTTAACTATAATTAAAGAGAAAAAATAAATAAAACAATTGATCATATGTTTCATAATGATGATCTGAAATCAAATCATATAAACTATGGAAGATAATATTTTATAGTTAGATTATTATATTAGAAAATATGGGACCATTATTAATGTAAGGGTACTAAAAATAAAAAATGAAAACATATATGAAAAAATGTTCATTACATGAAACGTGATTTAAACAAGGAATTGGTAATAAATAGTCATAAATTAATAATATATTTTATAATATATATAATTATGGTTCTGTAATAGATTTATAATGAACTAAAATTTATTATAAATTTGGTGTAAATGAGTATTAAGGAAATAATTACTTAAGGTAAGGGATATCGAGTCTCTCTATTATTTTTGTGAGGCATATGAAAATTCAAGAAAACTGTATTTTTTTATGGTGTATATAAAGACCCATTAACATTATATATCCTTAATATACTCCTTTTAATGGTATTTTATCTTTCATTTTATGTTATTATTTATTTTATATTATGATTCATAAGATTACTAAAGCTATAAGTAATTTACATCTCAATTTTTACTTCTATGAGATAGAGGGAATATTCACAACCTATTTCATTTATGTTTTGTTTATAATAGTCATGAGTATATTCTATGATGAATCAACTAAAAATTATTTGTGTTAACATATCCATTTTAGGATGTATATTTCATGGGGTATACTTCACAATAGTTACCAAAATGGTAACATATTTTTGTCTCGATTTAATTTCATTGATACATATTTTATGATTGGAAGCTATATTCATTTATAAGGATTATATAAATAACAAATTATATGAAATATCATGGATTTATTTATTCTCATGATATCTCAGTTTTTATAAAATTATTTATTAATGGGACTAACAATTCAATGTCACCAAAGTGGTAATAATATTAGATTATAATCTCATTATTTATTGATGTTATATATGATTATGCATCCAGTGAAGAAATACTATTTTCAATATCTCATGAAACTCATTAAATTTCGTAGTCTATAGTTATTTTTTAGTAATACATGTTTCAATTATTTTTTTCTCTCTTTATTTAGGAAGATTTAAAAATAAGTTTTCAAGGAAAAATCGTCTTTATTCTTCCCTTATATAAAAAAATGTTTCTGCAAAAACCGGGATTTCTAAAAATATTTTGTAATGATTTCACACATTATTCGAATGAGTTTTGAATGAAATTTATAAGATATTTTATATTTTAATAATTTTTTTAATGGGATGTTCATGTTTTTTCCAAACAAATCACATTGGTATTTTACCAAAAATGTGAAAGGAATATTTATTTTAATGTGTTTGACATGAATATAATTTTCAACCATCAAGACCATTGTTTGCAATAATGAGTCCATTATAAGATTTAAATTTTATTTTCAATGAAAATTATTTTAGAAAATATATACGAATTTATCGTTTAAATAATGAATTTTAAATACATTTTATCTTCCTGAAGATGCATTCCAAGTGAGTTATCATTCCAAAACATTCTACATCTACGATGAAATACGTTAATTAATGTTATTTAATTTTTAGGATATGAGCCAAGGATATGATTCATATTATTTCTCTAAATGTTTTGTAATGACAAGTTATATATGAAAACCATTTATATTCCTTGGGTTATACCATGATAAATTTCTTATAAAATACACATCTTTTTCCACATGTGATAACATTATAAAATTATTACGAAATAAGATTATTTTTATTTGGGTTATGTTAAGAAGAAATGATTATGAAACATATCCCGTTTCCATGGTTTATGATATGATAAAATTTTAATGAAACCAATTTCATGTTGTGGGGATGATATGAAGTATTTTTGGTGATCATGTGGCACGGATATGTACGATTGTCATTTTTTTAATCACAAGACCTATATATCCCTCCAATGTAATCAATAAATATTAAAGAATCATGAATACATATATAATTTATGATCTTAGTTTCACATTTACATTTTTCTTAATTAAACGGATTAAATTTTTATAATATTATCTCTAAAACTTATTACATGTTCACAATGTCATGCATGGACCTATATGTCAGCTTCATAATGATACTTATGTACATGTATTTCCTATTCATATTTAAATAGATAGACATGGTTACATGTAAATAAGATTATGTGAGTAATTGATTTCATTCCTTGAATATAATGAGTGAAACTCTTTCTGTTTATAAATAATCACAATTTCATAAATTAACGTGTATGCCAAAAATTGTTGTCGTAAGCCAATACTTTTCTCTCATGGATTATGATATTTGATTATCTAAAGACTAAGAACATATAAATATCAAAAACATATTTCATGAATCAATATTTTTATGTTTGACATATATCGTATGGTTTTAAAAAATTTATTATCTTGTTCCCATACTGTTATGTTCATGTTAAGCTTACGTATCTTTATTACATCCCATTAAAATGCATATGATCTCACCCATTCTTATGTTTAATCTCACAAAGTTATGAAAAAGGTATTTATATATGTATATATATGATGATTACAGAATGAGATTTTCATTGCAAAATTCATTGAATATCTTTCCCAAATTTAGTATAACTAGTCTTAAATGGCACTGAACTATCATTTTCCACAGACATGTGTCTATGAAATATATTTAATAATAACTTAATACTATGAAATATCTATGTGTGAGAGGTATGGGCTTCTATAGTTGATATTATAGGAAATTATTAGTTATCTATAAAGAAACTATGATGATAAAAAATTATTATGATCCACATGGATATTTCTAAGGACACATCTTGGGATGCATCGAAGGATAATTATAATGATGATTCAAAGTTGAGGAAAATGTACTTGAATTTTGGTAATGGATAGAGAAATTTTATTAAAATTAATTAAATAAATTTATTGATACTATATGTAGATGTGGCTCTATTATAGAGGTATATAGGTTTAAATTATCAGAATATAATGCATTTAGATGGACTTAATCAACACTAGGTTAATAAATATTGGCCTTTTGTAGATACAGTTAGAAACAACAAATGGATATGGTTCTAAAATCCAAAACACATTTATAGAAAATCATGAGAGATTTAAATATATGATGGAGATGAATTTCCTTGGATGAACCTATGTTTTCATTGATAAATAAAAATTTTCAATGATTTAAAAACACTATATGGGATTATTCATTAATTTATGGTTACCCACTCTGATTTGAATTTCTCACAGAATGATTTTTTGTTTTAGTAAATGGAGGAAACTAGAGAGAAATAATTTAACAAAAAAATTATGGAAAATACTTTAATGATAATCCAAAATGGGATGATGACTATAATATATGATATTTTTATTATTCCTCATCAATTATCCCAAAAAAGTTTTGTCAGTGTGAACCTTAACCCACACATTGACTAACAAAGAAATATAAGGATAATGTACAATGAGAGCTCAGGTAGTGTGAAGCATAGAGGAAATAATATTTAGTGTCCTATATGTCCAGAATATGAGAATAATTAATCAACAAATTGTCTCCTAGGGAATATAAAATGTTTTTTGTGTGGATAATAAGGTATAAAAGAAAACAATTGACGGGGAGAAATGAATTATTAAGTTAACAAAACAGAATGAAATATTTTTTCGAATACAGTATTATTAATGGATAAACTATTTAATAATAGATTTTATGGGAACATTGAAAATTTATTTCCCAATGTAAATATTGTGAACTGAATCTGAAATTATATATGAGTAATGGTTTTACTATATGTGATGAATAGAATCCAAATGAAATGTGAATGTTATGGGATATTCTAATAGTATTGTTTATGTTAAAAGTATGAAGAGTTATTTAACATTGTTTTTCGGAATCATAATATGTGATTGATATTTTATATTACAGTAAAGTGTTATTAAGCAATAAGATGAAGAAGCCTAGTTAATAGAAAAATATTGATGTTGAATTATTGAAGTGTCTATGTTTTCTAATTCAAGAATTATGATATATCAATCTTGAAATATATAGGGATTCTTCAGTTGATGATTTTCATTATTGATATTGAATAATATAATGAATGTTACTAATGACCCAGAAAATTTAACTTAATCAATATGATGTTTTATAGAAAAAACTTATGATTAATGGAAGATAACAGTGTTGATGCAAATCAAATGTGTAATGAAAAAACTCAATAAGGAAGAAATATATAAATATTGGAATTATTTTTCCTAGAAAACAAAGGAAGAAGAAATTGATCATGGTCACATTGATCATGTGAACCATTAGAAGACACATGATCAAATGACCTATGGGAGGTCATGATGATGTTCGTGCGCAACACATATCATATGTAAAATCCATTGGATCCCATTTTACATGTCATTTTCCTATTATATAGGTTCCCTAGACAATCAAGGACCATGTGGTGGATATCAAAGGTATACCCCTAGGTTATATAAACTATCATGCAACATGCACCTAATAATCCATTCAAATATCCTTGAAAACTGGAGGAAAATATACACGATAACGGAACCTCTATCCACTAGAAATACGACATGATTCATCACTAATAGGTATTTTCTTCAACAACACTCATACAACCTCATGAGATCAACAAAATTTGCGAAATAAACAATTGAAATAAAAATGGTGGGGGGGGGGAGGGAGCCACTTTTTGTTATAAAACTCAAATTATGCACCCAAGAAACCTACCGAGCACTGCAGAAGCCCTAGTGACTTGTCCATCTAGTTGTACAAGTCCTCCCTAGAAATATAACCCATATTATTTGAAAGATTTTGGACATTTCTAGCTAGTCTCACACTCCCACTTTGTCTCTAAAAATATGTTGTATTCTTTTTTTAGGTTGTTCTCACGCATCCCAACTAAACCTTTTGTTGGTTATGTGACACATCACTAATATAGAGAGTTATTGTATTTGACAAAACACATGAAAAATCATTAAATATATAATTCATTATAAAATAAGATGGGAAACAAAAAAGGAATGTGAGGATAATCATTTGATTATAAAAGAAATCCAACCTACAGTTATGAACTCACAAAATAAAATGACAATCTGGTTTGATCTCACAAAGGCCCCTGGAAAATCCATCCATGTCTCATATAATATCTCAAACAAGGAATCAAATATAATGAAAAATAGTTTTAGAAGGCATCCTCATCTCATGAAAGTCCTTATACATGTTGTCCTGTCAAAAAACATTCCTATTCATGTCAGAATGAATTAGAAACCTCCCTTAAATTTTATATAATACATCAAATGGGGAAATGATGAGATGGTATCGTGGTCACTGAAATCATGTGATTCCCCCATAATGACATAAATAAATATCCCATGATATTCATAACTTCTAATACCTCCACTGACTACAACTTTGATTTGCCTGATGTGGTCCACACAAAGTGTAAAATAATATTGTTGTAAAGGACAATAAATCACCCAAACTATAAATACACACTTTTCATTGGATCCTCACATTAGTGCACCCAAGAATTAGAGTATATTTATTAAAGTGGTTGATTTCAAAAGTTTTTTTTTTCAGGTATGATCCAGAGAACAACTCGAGTTATCATGCAACATGAATAGTCAGTTTGCATGATCTCTCATATATCACACATAAGACATCATGTGGATCACGTGAAAAAAATCATGCATTCCTTATATATAATACATGACTAAAAAAGGTAACATAGAAAAAATATAAGTAATGTACAATATTAGAATGGACCCAAGAGTAAAACAATAGTAGTCTTATATGAATAATGAAAATGATGATCCAAATATGCATTTTATAAACCACCCTAGCCATGATGAAGAACTAGTACATGTCCCCCAGATCACACGATATTGTTTTTTAAAAATAAATGGATCCTGAAAAGTCTCAATAAAAATTGAAAAAATGATCATGGAACCCCCCGGAATGCCTCCCATGTCTCACAAAGCCCTCTGGGCTCACAATCCAAACCTTGAGATGTGACTCAAACATGTTTCCATTAATCATATTGCAACATCAGTATATGTCAACTAAGTCACAAAATTGCACTGGGGAATGAGAAGTGGTTCTCATGATGTTATTTGAATAGAGAAATCTAGATCTTGTGATACTCTCCCAGTATGTCAGTGGGATCATATGTCATCCCCTAAATATGTTAGCTGGATTTATTGGAACCCTCTAGACATGTCCACATGGATCACACATCACCCTCCAAACATGTCACATTAACTCTCTTGATGCCCTCAAAGCATGTCAGTTAGCATTAGAGATTACACTGGTTAAGGTCATATGGACCATGATAAAACCTTTTAGCATGTCAACTGAGATCTTAGAATATATTCTTTGGTCAATCGTCCACGTCATTCGATATCCTCTAGAAAAGTCATTCATGATCCCATGACAACCTCCAGATGTTCAATCCATGTTATGTGAAGTCTATCAAATAAGTCAACTGGTTCATACAATTTCTATTATACATGTTAGTTAGACATCCTCTGATATGTCATGTATATAATCATGGAATTTCAAATAGACAATCAACAGTTGTCATCCAGACAATAATCCCAAGTCAATCAAGAATCCTTAGAGTTCTTAACCTTGTCCACCCTCCATAAATGGAAACATAATTGTATAATCCCAGATAAACATCATAATATGATATGTACAATCTATAAGGAAAACATTAATATGTAAGCCCCAACTAACTATACAATGATAACTCTGATTCTTTTTATAATTTAGATACATATGATGACTTCCATGGGCCTAATATCCATGCTAAAACATTACTTGGGAAGCCATAGAGCATACATCCAACACCCAAAAGAAATGAGAATGACTATTTTGCATCCCTTTTTTGTCACACAGAGCATAGATCATGTGGTCTTTGGGAGTCAGAAGGATAATATCATTCAGGTAACAAGAATCTACCAGTTCAAGGGAAATGTCAGTGTGCATATGCTGACTAATTGAACTATGGGGACTCTATTTCCTTATATAACTAGGATATGTAGGATGCCCTCTTATGGACCTACCTGAAGTCAAATGGGAATCAACTTCAGTGTACATATGCTAATGTCTCCCACATTTTAACCAACAGGACCCAGTCATTCACAGGGGATGATCATTCCACTTCATCCATCAGTGGACTAAGAAAAAACTAAACAATGATGTATTAACAATGATATGTAGTACACATTTCTATAACCTAATCCCAAACTCAAATGGGAATCAACATAGGTGTAATTACCATAATTTCTATGAAATTTCAACCATCGGGACTCAATCATTCTTATGGTATGATGATCATGACTCATCCATCAGTGGAATGAAAACCTACTGAACTATGATAACTAATATTCATTCAATTATCATGATATTTAGGATGTCTCCCTAAATCTCATGATTTAATACGAGGTGTCTATGTTCTCATATATATGTATGTTCCATAAAAAATTAAAATTCACATGTTTAATGAACTTCAATAAAATTCTTTCATTCCATAATCTGGATACATAGGAAATCTCCTACAGACTCGATCATGAATACTAAATTTGCATGTTCTTATATATATTCCATATCCATTTGAAATTAAATAGCAAGGTTTTAATTCCAAACATGGGTTTTGATTCCTCTTATAAAACATGATACATAGGATACATTATAATAGTTCAATACCATCCTCGATATATTTATCACCTCCCTAGAAAACATAAAACTCTAAAATTTGTAGTTAAACTAATTTGACATATATGAATCCTCCCACCCATGGGTAGTATTTGAACAACACTAGATTTATATTACTATGAGTTTACTAAGGAAATTACCATATATTTCACATAAAATGGTGTAACTACTGGTTATTATGTTAGGGTAATACTTCTCGTATTAGGATTTGAAGGAGATTCCAAAACTTATCATAAATTTGTAAAATTTCCCTAGAGTAGAAAACAATTCCCCCCAAAGGGTATGATGAGCCTGACCTCCTATCCTCTTGACCAATATGTGTTCCATAGCATCAATTGGGTGAAACCCCTACCGACTTCCCGCTTTGGAAGGTAGGTCCTTACCTAGTTAGGTATGTGAGAAACATTGCATGATTATGTGAAATGTCAAAAGATGATTTTCAAAATATAGATGATTGTGCACAATAGGCCCTTCAAAATACAACCATAAGAAAAAATCCACCCACATATTTCTTTCTGAACAAATTCGGAAAACAAAAAATAAATCATAACATCTCCTTTGAAACATAAAAATGAATGAGTACCCAGTTCTTATCAAACCATTTTTTATCCAAATATAGTTGTATGGTTGTCTCTTTGTATCAAAACAAAAATGGTGGACCGAATGTGAATCTCTCGAATAACATGATGATTGGTTAATCATGCATCATGCTAATTTTTTCCTGTATAATATAAACATTCCTAAATTATGAACCTAATGTGAATCCCTCAAATATACTAGATGATCAGTTAATCAGACCATAGGACATTTTTTTCATAATATATCAAAACAAAAAATTGATGACACGGTGAGAATCTCTGAAATAACATGATATTTTATTTTCCATATGTCAAAACCCATTTTTCATATAAAAAAGAGAGTATTTCTAACAAAAATATTATATATCATCCTTTGTAACCATTTTTTCCATTAAAAAGCCCATTATCCCATGAACATATCAACATGAATTGAATGGGTGGACCAATAATTAAAAAAATGTATTAATAATTAATTTCTGATTGATCAGACATCATTCCTATGATATTTCAATAATCAGTGTCCATGTTCATCATTATCGATATAACTATAGATACCGCTCTCATAAATAGTATCATAATACCAGATAATGTCTTATTCCAGCCACATTTCTGGGAATGTTTCTATAGATTCAACCCTTATGGGTTACAAAATGATCTCACATACCCAACAACATTATCTTTTTTCTAGAAAACAAAATGGTATGGTAATAACATATAAAGTTTACAACATCTACTCTTCAAGCTTATGACATGGGTTGAAATGAACCAAAAAAATGAATCCACATCATCCATGGAATGTTATAGCTAAGCCAGTGGCCCTCATTTCTATAGTTAACCGCTTAGGAATCTTTCCCAGGGAGTGAAACCATCACCACATTCATTATCTAATGAAGGTGTTCTGGGGTGTCAAATACGACACCCATACGTTTCAGGATCCATCGGGGAGGGATCCTTTCTACTATCATTTCCAACACCATGACACTGATACCCATTAGTCACCTATTGAGGGTAAAAACTGACACACTACTACCGCTCATACACGTGAATTGGAAAAAAATTAGATACATTGGGTGAGGAAGGCTTTGGATAACCATGAGTGGGATCATGTTCGCACTTCTATTATTGACGTCTATTGGCATATTCTAGTAAAAACCAGAGAGAATTCTTATATACCTACTTACTTAGTACAAAATTTTGGGTATATTCTTACATCAGGAATTGGGGGTAGATATCCATACCCCAATGAATGAAGCCTATTAGGATATTTATGGGGGAAAAGAGGAGATTTGTTAAATATAACCTTACTGTAGATGAATATATCTAATAGTATATAGTGGATACTGAAAGTGTTTAGACTTATATTCCATCACACAATTATCTAAAATGACATTAAATCTTATGAATAAGTGTTGAAAAATACCAACAAGTTATTGAAATGGTACAGATACATGGATTGGAAAATATTCTTTTCCCTACAGCTTGGTATGCATAACAATTTTATTAATATGAAAAATTCATTATTCAGGTGAAATCACACATTCTTGATCATGTATAGGAGGATTATTAGTATATTTTGGTAAATGATATGGCATAATACCATGGTCATATCCCCATTTAAATTTGGGATCTCCTTGTGAGAGTGGTACATGCCTCAGAATATGGGAACAATCCTGTTGAAAAGTCTATGGTGTATTCCTAATTTTTAGGATTAGTCTCATGTTAATGTTATGTATAGGGAACACTAACTAATAGGAGAACATTCCCCATAACATACTCATATCTAGTCGGATAATCCCAAATGTATACGTTAATGGACTTGGATTGGTCACATATCTATGTTCTATATGGGGATAACCATGTGGGAGTAGAACATGACTTGGGACTACTCATATTCAAGTCATTGAATCTTCCTGACATATTTCAGTCAATCATGGAAGCAAGGATCACATTATTAATTCCATCAATGAATGATTTCACACTCATCATTTTGATGAAATATAGGAGGATGCTCATATCCCTTATAGAAATATAGATTTTTGTTGGATTATTCTAGTAGTGAATGAATATTTGGACCATTATCATATTAATTTCCCAAATGGAGCTCACTAAGTGAGAGCTACACATACCTAGGTGTAGTCTAATATCCCTACAATAAATGACCAGTGGAATTCCCTAACAGCTCTAGATTGGGAACATACTCATGTCCTGACTTAGGAGCACCATGTGATAATGGAACATGCCTTAGGGAAGGCTCATTGCTCATTCAATAATGAACAATATCATTATCATATTCTAGTAGCTTCATAACACTGATCTCAATCTATCACAACATTAAATTGTTATAGGAATGTTCAAGAAATAATCATATAGAAGGCTCATATCCCTGCATATTTCTATAAGTCATGTCAGTAAATTTCATCCACAACCCAGAATGAGGATATTATCGCTAATATTCTCCATTAATGTGCCTTTTAGGTAGATTGAGACCCATTATCAACACCGTATGTGTCCTTCAAATATTCAAACAAAGAAGAAGATTTTCATTACTATGATATTCCTTCTAATGGTACTGTGGAGATGGATCATAGAGACTGTATTACTGATATCTACCATGGTAAACCTCTCTATAGTGATATCTCACATTGAAAAAGAAAATATTTCCTTTTATAGACATCTACATATATGGAGGATCTCAAAACTACGACACCTTCATAAGGAGTTCTTCTCGAAACTCTGAATTCTTCTTTATATAGTTCCCCATAAACTTCTAGAATCACTCCACTCTTATCAGAATGTGACCATAAGATAATTATTTTTTGGATTGATCTGATGGAGACATGTACGTCTAATAAAGAACAAGTAGACATTAAAATATATGGATATTTAGCTAGAAATAACCTCCTCAACATGTTCTGGATCCTCACCACTTCAGATAATGAGGTCCCACCTAATATAGAAATGGAGTGCATGCCATATCTCTGTCAAAAAAAGTATC
The DNA here is from genome assembly GCA_963277665.1 of Viscum album. NCBI lineage: Eukaryota > Viridiplantae > Streptophyta > Magnoliopsida > Santalales > Viscaceae > Viscum > Viscum album. The sequence continues at coordinate 943,266,710 of OY728155.1, read as the reverse complement.
TACTAATCAGTTACTGAAGAGTTGAAATCTCTCTTATCCAGGTTACCAATATCACTATTATCTCATCATCACTCTCTAATGTCATCTAGATATGGTTTCTTTTTATGTAGCCTTGATCTTTTGAATAGTGGAGCAAGACAAATGCATATGCTGTTTCTCTATATGTACCATGGAAACTCTCTACTGACTGATTTCCTTATCATCACCAGACGTGTGAATCCAAGGATTCTTGAAATATGGATAATTTCAACCCACTATGTCCCAATACCAATTAAAACCCTCGAATACAGTGTTATATAATATCATATACACCATAAAAATAAACGGACTGGGTAATGCTTGGGCTGGTTGGTTTGTAAAATAGATTTCTCCAGCTTCCATGGTTCCTAGACCTCACAACCCAAAGATCCATCTAGGTCAATACATAGCGGCTGATGCAAGAGTATCGTAATGAGAAATTAATCAGACCCCACAGGGTTAACATGCCAAAATAAACTAATATGGCCATGGGTTTGAGTACCGACTGTGGTAAAGTTAGTGCTGAATAATCAGGTAACATCAAAAGTAATTGGATAACCACAATTTCATGATATGACTCTTCGAATGTCATCACAATAAAAATAATAAGTATGGTTTATTAATATGAATATATAAAGGGCTATAAAATAGAAAATATAACCCAATATGAGGGTGATTTGGAAGCACCAATTGAGGCCATACACATTCAGAACCAAAGAATGATAAATAATATGGAACATTTGAATATCCATTTTCTCCCTATCCGATGTAACACTACTATAAAATAAGGGAAGGGTGGGACACATCCCAATAACCACCCATAATATTTTCTTTTTCTTCTATATTGGAATATTTTTCACAATATGAGACTGACATACAAACTCTCAAATAATTCAATGATGAGATAAATAGGGAAAATAATCCAATTGGTTATCATCTTTAACTTGAAGAAAATATTCCTCCATCAATAGATCATAAATATAGTCGATCCTCCAATAATAGTGGGTTCTGAGTGTCAAACTTGTTACTGATCTAGTAAAATGGTATATATAAAATATGAATTTGAAAATCATCATGACTTCCCTACATTGTGTTGATAGTCTCTCCATCAATAAGTCAATATTTTAGACATGTGATGAATCAAGAGGCAAAGGTAGATGATTATAGGGCTACTTCATCAATCCTCACCACCCCCTATAGGTGGGAGGTGTCTTAGAAATTATTACCCCCAGAGATTCATAATGTCATATAGTCAAAGGTTTCATAAATATAATCCATGAATGGGTGGTGTGCACTTGTGTAGCCTCAGGGGAATCTATTTCTTGAGTGGGTGGATGATACTCTTCCCCCAAAAATTTTTAGTAATCCTACAATCAATACCATTAACGATGTAGGATACCCCGATCAACATCCCCAAAAATTCATATCCCATTGTTGACTATTGATTGTCCCCCAAGATCAATAGAAGGAAACAAAGATGTGGTTTTTATGTATAGACTCTAATAAGACAATTATTTGATTGGTATAATAATATTAATATTGGATTCATTAGAAGATGGGAAGACCTTTATAATAAATTTCATTATTAGTTTTGTTTTATGATGAGGAAAATAACAATTGTTGACCTAAGGAACTATATGATAAATGAAAATGATACAGTTTATGAATTCATATCCATAAGGAATTACTTATCCTATTCACTAAACATCCATCTCTCTTAGGATAAATTTCAAGAACTCTATGTTGAATTTATTTGGGTTGATATGAAAACACTTCTGATCCTGATGAGTCACTAGGTGGGTTCTATGAGTTCTCATAAATGGAAAAACATCTTGATGAATCCAGTCAGTGATCTTGAGATAAATTTCAACTCATTCCTTAAAAATAGTGGAAAAGGTTGGGCAATGTTGAATATACAAATGTCACTTTATAGTTATCATAAGTGCCCATCCAATAACATATTCAGGTCCCAAATTGCACATCTCCTCCTTCCAAGGGGTGAAAACGACAAAACAATCCTCGTCACGATGCACATATAAATTAGGGTGGCCATTTATTTGATAAATATTTTTCCAAAGAATATTACTTCTAAAATGAACATATCCTTGATTATTTCTTTTTAGCCTTATAAATTAACATTCTAAATCTACTACAACCATTGAAGTTCAATGAGGTCAACCTACTTACCGTCATAACAACTTTTCATTCAAAAGAATGTTGGGTTATAATATCTAGCACTACTTTTCCCTATAAGATGACCTCATGTTATGGAAAAATCTAAGAATGTGGTGTATGAAAGCACCTCCGAACAGGTGGCCTGCATTACAGTTTCCCATTCAGAGGAAGATGGTGATTTTCTGAAAGCCCTAGCAAGCTATTGAGAGAATTTCGACAACAAGATGACTTGAAAAACAATTTACCAAGCTTATTCCATACTATGAGAAAATATTTGTGGACACATAATAGATCCACCACCAAGGGAAGTAATTCCATAAATAACTCCTGATGGTGGAAGGGACCATTAAAAGAAATAATAGAGAGAATATGAGTAATATTCTACTCCATTCCATGCTTGGACACTTGATAATTTTTTCCTTGAAAAATCTGAAGCATGGTCTGTAACCCACTGAGATTTTATGTGAATTATTCTTTTTAATTTCTTTTCCATATTTTATTATACGCTTCACTAAGATTTTCTTGCACTATACGCTACACTGTATTAGCTTGTAGTATATGCAAACACTATTCTTGGCTTTTGTTACACGCAATAGCGACCTTCCTCGATAGCGGGTGTTGTACGCAATACTGAGTTTCACTAAATAACGATATATTGTTATAATATTATTATGAACTAGCCGTTATGAATACTAGTAACTAAATTTTTAATTATAACAAATTATAATTCATCTTACACATTTTATAGAACATGGTATGAGAACAACATAAACTTTTAGGGTAAAATAAGTATTTTTTAAAAAAATGCATTTTTGCCACCTTTTGATTGCACAAACATTTTAAATCTAGTTTTTGACATGTTTATAAGTTCAATTTGTTTAAAAAACCTATTAATTTCAATAAGTATATAAAAATTAACTTTGGATAATTTTTTAATAATTTTTGGTTAACTTTCATATTTTGATGAATTGTAAAAATATGCTAAATTTTATTTTTTAAAAACTGTTTTCATCGAGATAATTTATAAGGTTAAATTATAATATTGAATGGTTTTAAATTATAAATACGATATATTTTTACCAATTAATATAATTTAATTCATTAGCGTTAATTTTACTCTGAATTCATAGGTAAAAACATTTCAATCTTTTTCATCGTTTTAACTTTTAAAACCCATTTTCTTTACAATAGGATTAATTTTAAATTAATTAATGCAACCTCTGTGTTATGAATTTTGAAAAATGGATTCCATATTTTGATTCAATTGGTTCAATATATGTTAATAGGTTACTGTTATTTTCTGGATATTATGAATAGTAACTACGGTAATTTTTATTTAATAGTTAAAGGTAAATCGTGTAATTTAGGGTAAACAGAAGATTATAAAATAACTCTAAGACCTGAAAAAATTCTATATAATGAATTAAATACAACCCATATCATTTAAGTGTCAGAATATATTCATTTAATGTACTTTTGACCTTGAAAATTATATAATTATTATTAAAACCAAAGAAAGTGACAACATGTCACTCTCTTATAACTTATAAGTGTAATAATTTTCCATTAGTGACAAACATCATAAAACATCGAACATGAATAGTCTCCAGAAATATAATAAAATTATATACATCATTTGAATTTATTTATAATTTTTAGGGCTTAAATAATAATCATTAACTATGAAACAATAGTGATGTTGAAATTATTTTATAGATTGAATTATCAAATAAATGGTATTAAAAAGATTAAAATAAATGGAATTTGAACTATTTAATGTTCTCCTAGAATTTTATAGATAAATATTACATGTTATGAATCTATTAAATCTTTTATTTCGAACATATATTCTGTGTGGATTTTATTAAAATTCAAATAAATGAATGGTGTCAAAATTGACAATATTGATATTTTATAGAAATAACATATTATAAAATTTATTAAAAATCACAAAAATATTTAAAAATAATAAATTGAAATTTATATGTTATAAAATGTCACAAATTATGAAATTATTTACTACTCACAACACATATGTAATAATTTATGTCAATTTAAAATTTTGAATATTATTACCACAAATAAAATTAAATAGATTAAATAATGATAAATCAAGTTGATAAGGTTTAAAATAATTTCCCAAAACGTCAAAATTTTATTGGTTGATGAGATTATAACCATATCGTATCTAATGTTATGATTTTAGTCATTTTTGGATGTTTTTAAGTGGGGTTTGAATTTATTATAAATTAATATTTGTTATGTTTCCAAAGGTGCCCCTCTCCTTCCTTATAAAAAGGAACCTCCTCCCTATCCTCCTCACAACATTTTGATCCTTGAATCTCTTCCAAACCCTGCCAATTTCCATTCTCCACTTCCCTATAAACATGATAGAGGTCCTAGTATTCTTCAAATACCCACTTTACTTCCCTAAGAGGGGGTTTAGAAGAGGAGCATCGAAGTAGAGCTAATAACCGTTACCGATTCTTTCAAATTTATTTCTTCTTCTACTTCGTCTTCATTATTTATCCATCCTATGGAAAATGAAATCACCGCACATGTGTACTTACGGAATACCATCTCTTCGTTGTGGTGTAATCTGTTTTCCACCACCACCTTACTTGGATGGGTATAATGGAGGAAATAATAACAATATATGATTATTATAACATCATACTGATTATTATAAATTATATCATCCACTCAAATTCCATTCAATAAATATGGGAATGATATCATCTCTCGTGCGTACGTACAGATTACCGTCTCCATGATGGGATGAGATTCATTCTCCATGATTAACCATTAAAGTATGATTATCAAGTATATATAATAAATAATCATGAAAGATATGAAATAATAATGAAACTGGATTTATGTACATATATGTTTCATTTACATAATTCAATTCAATTTAATAAGGAAAAAAAACAGCGTTCCTGCATATGTACGACCTACTATCTCCATGAATGATATATTTCATTTCATTTATCAATCTATAATATATATTTATATTCTGAATATATATTATATATAAATCAAGTTTTACATTCTGGAATTAAGTAAATTTGGATATAAGTAATAAAATCAAGAACAAAAAGTCAAAACATGTACAATAAATGAAACGATTTACCCAAAAAGCTACTTTAACATGGAATTGACAAAAGAACGGGTGATATAATTTCCTAATTGAATCCTACATGATATCATAAATATTATTATGGATCTGTTAGAAGTTAATAACTTGTTTAAACCCACTATACATGATTTTTGGACATGTACAGAAGAAATTGGACCTATGGTAAGGGATAACTTTTCAAATCTCGTTTTATCCAGGATGGTTTATTCCTAAGTATTTACTGGGGTTATGTTTATCATCCATGCCCATGTTTTCAAAAAATGCTTTCATAAAATGGTTACTACTCTTACATGTATGTTTAAATTCATGTTTACCCATTTTTTTACTTTTACTACATTGTGTGTAGGGAATATTTATTTTGGTTACCATACGAGGTACTTTTTGACTTTTTTGGTAAAAGAATGAGGAGAATGTATTCTTTAACGTATATGGCATGAATGAATTTTTACGGTTTCAAAACGCATTTTCATAATGAATATTACTCTACAATATTTCATGATTCTTTTTAATAAAATCCATTTCTTTTAAAATTGCATGGCATTTTGGGAAAAGAAAATGAGTTTGAAGAAGAAAGGATATTTTCCACAATAATTCATTTAAAGTGTTTTATCAAAACTATTTTCCATCTAACATTACATTATTTAATATGTTTATGTTTCAATTATAATGTCTATATTATTTACATGGTTTGAATTTCCTTATTATAAAATGATATCCATTTGTTTTATATGTATTATGATATGATGGGATGATGTTTATGAAACCCATTTTATTCTTTGGGTTATGATGAATGATTTATGTTTATTTTGTTGCACACGAATGGATAATTTCATTATGGGAAGGGTGGGACCTATATCTCCCTCCAATTCATTTGGTAAAGATTTATATCTCATGATATAGACATTGCTGGAATGACATGTAAATCTGGTATAATAATACATGGCTGGAATGGAATGTAAACCCCTTTCAGTAATGGAATATGTCCACTATGATGGTCTTGGCATCAATGACTTGGATATTATGGAAATCATATCATGTTCTTTATGATTTTCTCTAATTCCATGTTTTGTACCCATTTTATTTATCATGATTAATGTTCCTTTATGATCTATGCCTTATGCACTACCAAGATTTATGTCATTACTCACGATTTTGAGGTTTTATGTTCATTTTCTTATGTGAAAATTTTTAGGGATTATTTTATTCTCTCCATGGTTACCCTTACAGATCATTTGAGCTTACCCATTTTATGTTTTGTTTTCCCTAGGATATAAAGAATGGTTTTAGGTAAGGAAACCAAAGGGAAATTTCTTTATGGGATATGTTCAGGATATTTTGCCATGATTAGAAGATTATGTTCTTAGTTTGCAAAGACACTAATCTAATACGGTCTTTGGGCATCAGTTTTTTTAATGTATTAAGTCTTCCAAAAAAGTAATGTAATGTCTATGTACGTCAAGATTTGGGTCTCTATAGTTGGTATCAGAGTGAATGATTTGTTAACCTTTTGAAACTAGGATTTGAAAACATTACTGAAATCACTAGATATATTTATAAGATATAACTAGGGATGTTTCTAAGGTTAAGTATAAGTAGAGGTTATAGTCCTAGAATTATGGTAACAGTCTTAGAATTAATCCCAATATGTTATATATTGAAGGTACTCCCGCTTTATTATGTTGATTTATAACATGATTTTTTCCTCTCACAATATTCTTTTTGGGTTTTAGGCGATGGCTGGAACCCAAAAAAAAACCGTGTTGATCAATGTAATGGACAATGCAATGAATGCCCTCCTGAAAAAACCAATTTTATAGGAGATGGAGTGAAAAATCTAATTTTTATACTGACACACGATATGAATCATTTTGGACTTCCTAATGAGCATATAATGAAATATTATTCTATTAAGTCCTTCATGAGGCAACTTCCACCTTCTTTTAATGTGTATTCTGATCCACTTGTTGCTGAACAATGGATCAGTACAATGGAAAAGTTATTTTCCATAATTCGTTTTTTAGAACATGAAAATGTCATTCTGGCTATTTATCATTTAGAAGGTGAAACAGACTAGTGGTGGACTCTAATTTAGAATACGATGCCCGGAGATGATATTGAATCTATGGAATGGGATGAGTTCAAGAACTTATTTTTTGATAAGTACTTCCGTCGTATTCATCGAAAAAAGATAGAAAAGGAGTTCCTTGAGCTTAAGCAAAAGGATGATGAATCTGTTGGTATATATGTGGAAACTTTTACAAGGATTTCAAAGTATGAATCTGGCATTATCATCCAACCCGAGAGTATAGTTGATCGATTCTTCAGTGGCTTAAAATCAAGTCTTCGAAGGGCATTAGCTATAAGAGACTTTAATAGCTATAAAGAAATTATGTGATGTGCTATAAAGGTAGAGCTGCAATTTGGTGTTACATATCCATATCATTGTTTTCACAAGAAATGAATGATCGAGTTCAAGGAAAAATCTCAAAACTATGGTCAAAAGAAGACAAATTTTACGTTGTGCTCAAATTATGGAAAAACGCATGGTGGAGATTGTCTTAAAGGGACTATAAAATGTTTTAAGTGTGGAAAATAAGGTCATCAAGCAGGTGAGTGCTGAATTTATGGTAAAAAGGTAGATAATTATGTGAATAGAGAAAAGACTACATAGAACTCACCACTAACAATTCAATGCTACAAGTGCAGGGAAATGGGTCATTATGCTAACCAATGCCCGAATCCAAGGGTTAATGATGATCGACATCAACAACCTATTACGGGAAAGAAAAACGTTATGTCACATGAGATGATTATAGGTGATGTTGAGTATGACAACGATGTGGTGTAATGATTAATTGTTTATCTAACGGGATTCCAAAATAATGTTTTGGAATCTCATTTATAGTATCGTGGAATATTGGAATATCTATGTATTGGTTTCTTGCGGTCTTCAATAATTATGTGGTACCAGTAACCATGAAACGTGATTGAAATATTTTTGGATAGAAGATGAGATGCACATAATGATGGGATAATGATATAATGAAATGTTAGATAGTATTAATGAGCTCATATAAGGACAACGTGATCTCATGGTTTGAGTATATAGAAATTTTGGGATTTTGGTATGCAGAAAGCGTTGAATTTTGATAGAATTCATGTTTTCACAAAGATTATATGGTAATTCATGTTTCAAGAGAATACATGCTTAAGTTATTGACATGTTTGAAATGTGACTAACAAGAAATATCTTCTGATATACGGGGTATAAGTGATGGTATCTACATGATTTGTTGATGATATTTCTAGTACTTATTGTCATTATACTTTGAGATTGGATAGAAGTATTTTGGATAAGCCTAAAGAATAGAATAGATTAAGTTGGACATCAGATAGTAATGTTTCAGACTAGAACCTTTTTAAATATTATTTATGGAATGTTATTATGGTGAGGTTCTGAAAAAAGGACAACCTGCAGGATGGATGACAACCCGTCGCATCGGAAAAGGATGTGGGAATCGAACCCACAACCGAAGTTCAACATGATTTTATAGCCTACCACTCACCTAGAAGAAGTTCCTGGTTAGTAGAAACTAGTTTTATTTAATTAACTGTTATGATAGATAATGTATAACTCCATTTTTGGAACCATATACAATTAATCTCACCACAAGATGGACTTATGTATATAATTTTTTCTAACCTTTTTCTTGAGACAGATGTATTGACCTATCATTATATCTCATTATTTTATAACACTTCACGGAAGACAAATTCAATTTCATTTCTTTAGGAGATGAAGTTGAAATTTTTCAGGGCACAATCAAAAGTGAGATTGTACCAAAATCAAGTAATTATTTCTTTAAATTCAATAATTCTTCAGCATTTGGGAAATGATCTTAAAAACCAAAAATGTTGTCATAGTTCCCTTATATCTGATAAATTAGATGGTACCGTAGATCATCGCAAATATATGGCTTTGTGATTGTTGGATTATTCATATCCATGTACTCTACCACCCTTCTTCCAAACATGATGGTTAGACTTCTCTTCCATATCCATATTTTCACCTATATTCACTTATGTGGAAACCCAGTGATGAGTTACATTGGGTGACCGTTATGTTTCTAACTTTCCTTTTTAAAATTAATTTTTTGTGTTCCTTTTTATGATGTGGGTTTCTATGAATGAATATTTCAAGTATAAAACCACTTATAACCCAAGATAATTTCAAGGGTGAAATAAATTTTAAGGGGGGTAGAATTTAACACCCCGAGAATTTATGAGAATTATTCTTCTTAATTTATTTGAAATCTTGTATTGTACACTTATCCAAGAATAGCTTACACTATACGCAACACTGTATTATCTTTTAGTTTACGCAAACACTATTCTTGTCTTGTGTTACATGCAATAGTGACCTTCCTCAATAGCGTGTGTTGTACGCAATACTGAGTTTTACTAAGCAAAAATATATTGTTATAATATTATTATGAAGTAGATGTTATGAATATTAGTAACTAAATTTTGAATTTTGAGACATTATAACCCATCTTATACATTTTAAAGAACATTTTATGAGAACAAAATAATTTTTTTGGTTAAATAAGAAATTTTCAAAAAAATGCAGTTTTTTCGCCTTTTGTTAGCGCACTCACATTAAATCTAATTTTAGACACTTTTATAAGTTCAATTTTTTTAAATAAACTTATTTATTTCAATAAGGATATAAAAATTAACTTTGGATAATTATTTAATAATTTTCTGTTAACTTTCCTGTTTTGATGAATATTAAAAATACGATAAATTTTATTTAAAAACAACTTTTTTCATCGAGATAATTTATATGGTTAAATTATAATATTGAATGTTTTAAAGTATAAATAGAATATATTTTTTACCATTAATATAATTTATGTCTTTATCATTAATTTTACACTGAATTCATAGGTAAAAACATTTCAATCTTTTGCAACATTTTAACTTTTAAAACCCATTTTCTTAACAATGGGATTAATTTGAAATTAATTAATGCATCTTATGTGTTTTGAATTTTGAAAAATGGATTCCAAATTTGGATTTAATCGGTCCAAATTATGTTAATAGGTTACTTTTATTTTTTTTTGATATTATGAATAATAACTACAGTAATTTTTATATATTATAGTTAATGGTAAATCTGGTAATTACTGGTAAAAATAAGATTATAAAATTACCCTAAGACCTGAGAAAGTTATATTTAGTGAATAAATGTCGACCCATATAACATAAGGGTCGGTATATATTCATTTCATTGACTTTTGACCATTAAAATTATATAATTATTATTAAAACCAAAGAAAGTGACAACATGTCACTCTCTTATATCTTATAAGTGTAATAATTTTAATTTAGTTATAGTCTTCATAAAACATCAAACAATAATAGTCTCTAGAAATAAAATAAACATATATAAATCATGTGAATTTATTTATAATTTTTAGGGATTAAATAATTATCATTAATTATGACGCAATAGTGATGTTGAAATTATTTTATTGATTCAAATATCAAATAAATGGGATTAAAAATATTAAAATAAATATTATATGAACTATTCAATGTGATCCATGAATTTTCACGATAAATATGACATGTTATAAATCTATTAAATCTTTTAGTTAGAACATATCTTTTGTGTGGATTTTATTTGAATTAAAAAAATGAATATTGTCAAAATTGACACTATAATTATTTTATCAAAATAACATATTATAAAAATGATTAAAAATCACAAAAATATTTTAAAAATATAAATTGAAATTTAAATGGTGTAAAATGTCACAAAGTATAAAATTATGGATAATTCACAACACATAAGTAAAAAATTTATAACAATTTAAAATTTAAAATATTATTACCACAAATAAAATTAAATAGATTAAATAAGGATAAATCAAGTTGATAAGGTTTAAAATATTTTCCCAACATATCTAAATTTTAATGGGTGATTATATTAAAAAAATATATCATGTAATATTCAGATATTATTCATTTTTGGAGGTTTTTATATTGGGTTTGAATTTATTATAAATTAATATTTCTTATGTTTCCAAAGTTGCCCCTCTCCTCCCTTATAAAAAGGCACCTCCTCTCTATCCTCCTCACAACATTTTGGGCCTTCATGCTCGGCCAAACCCTTCCCATTTACCTTATCCACTTACCTAGAAAAATTATTGATGTCCTGGTACTCTTCAAATACCATCTTTAGTTCCATAAAAGGAGGTTTTGAAGAGGCGCTTCGATGATGAAATAAAAACATGTACCGATTCTTTCAAATTTATTTATTATTCTACTTCCTATTCATTATTTCATTCATTATAAAGTAATAACATCTGTATAAATAATATATTTATATTTTATTATAAATATTAAACAACCCTATTTCACTTTCTATCCATCCTATGGAAAATGAAATCACCGCACGTGCGTACGTACAAAATACCATCTCCATGCAGTGGTGTAATCTGTTTTCCACCACCAACTTACATGGATGGGTATAATGGTGGAAAGAATAACTATTTATGATTATTATAACATCATACTTATTATTATAAATTATATCATCCACTCAAATTCCATTAAATAATTATCGGAATGATATCATCGCTCGTGCGTACGAACGGGTTACCGTCTCCACGACGAGATTAGATTCATTCTCCATCAATAACCATTCATGTATGATTATCAAGTATATATAATAAATAATAATGAAATATATGACATTATAATGATACTGGATTTATTTACATATATGTTTCATTTTATTAATCACATTCCATTTAATAATAAAACGAAAATAGTGTTCATGCGTACGTATGACCAACCATTACCATGAATAGTGTATTTCATTTCATTTATCGATATATCATATATATTTATATTATGAATATATATTATATATAAATCATGTTTTATATTCTTTAATTATGTAAATCAGGATATAAGTAATAAAATCAATAACAACAATTCGAAACATGTACGATAAATGAAACGATTTTAGACAAAACACTAATTTAACATTGAATTGACAATAGAACGGGTAATATAAAGTTCTAAGTGAATCATATATGATAAAATAAATATTATTATGGTTCTATTACAAGTTAATAATTTTTTTAAACCCACTATACAGGAGGTTTGGACACGTATGAGAAAGAAATTGGACATATGGTAAGAGATAACTTTTCAAATCTTGTTTTATCTGGGATTGTTTATTCGTAAGTATTTAGTGGGGTTATGTTTATCATCCATGCCCATGTTTTCTAAAAATTATTTAATGAGATGTTTACAATTCTTCCATGTATTTTTAAAGTCATGTTAGCCCGTTTTGACTTTTACTACATGGTATGTAGGGAATCATTCTTTTGTTTACCATACGATGTACTTTTTTACTTTTTTGGTAAAAGTATGAGGAGAATATTTTCCTTAACTTATATGGCATGAACAGATTTTTATGGTTTCATAATGCCTTTTATTCATGAAGATTACTCTACAAGATTTCTTGATTATTTTCAATAAAATCATTTTATTTTAAAATTGAATGTAATTTTCTGAAAACAAATGCTTTTGAAGAAGAAATGATATTTTATTCAAGAACTCATTTCAAGTACTTTATCAAAAATATTTTCCATCTAAGATGGCATTATTTAGTATTTTTATGTTTCAATTATAATTTCTCTATTATTTATATGATTTTATTTTTCATATGATAAAATTATATCCATTTGTTATATATGGATTATGTTATGATGGGATGACGTTTGTGAAACAAATTTTATTCATTGGGTTATGATGAATGATTTATGTTTATTTTGTGTAACATGAATGAATGAATTCATTATGAGATGGGAGGGACCTATAACTCCATCAAATGCATTGGATAAAGATTTATATCTGATGAGATAAACATGGCTGGAATCAAATGTAAATATGGTTCAGTAATACAGTGCTGGAAGGACATGTAAACCCGGTTCAGTAACGGACTTTTTCCACTATGATGGTCTTGACATCAATGCCTTGGATACTGTAGAAATCATATCATGTGATTTATGATTTTCCCCAATTCCATGTTTTGTTCAAATTTTATTTATCATGATTAATGTTCCTTTATTATCTATGCCTTTTGCACTTATATGATTTATGTCATTAATCCTAATTTTGATGTTTTATGTTCATGTTATTATGTTCAAATGTTTAGGGATTGTTTTATGTTCTCTATGTTTACCCTTAATGAGCATTTGAGATCACCCTTTTTATGTTTTTACCAGGATATAAATAAAGGTTTAAGGTAAGAAAACCAAAGGGGAAGATCTTTATAGGATATTTTGAAGATCTTTCACCATGATTAGAAGATTATGTTCTGAGTTTCCAAAGACACTAAACTAATACGGTCTTTGGGAATCTGTTTTTTTTCATGTAAGTATTCCGCAAAAGTAATGTAATGTCTATGTATTTCATGATTGGGGTCTTTACATGGTCTCCTCCCAATAAAATGGAATACTCATTAGAAAAGAGATTATATTTGGGTTATTTAGACCTGATGCACTTGGAATAACCCTTCTATGATGATTAATATTCCCCTGAGTATGAGATTCCCACAAAAAACTAGGGAACAAGTGGCTATGTCTGCCGAAACTGAGGATACATGGGATAACACAGGTATGGTTTGAGATGATGTTTTAGTTACACACCTAAAGAGATATTATATATAGTTGATACCCATGGAAAATCACTCTATAAATCCTTGAAATGTCATTGAGGTGTCTCAGAAACCTCTAATTGTTATCGACTCTATCAATCATGCATCACCACCTAGAAAGGGTATGATTTTCCAATTAGCCAATGAAACGTGGAAAGTTAGTGAAACCCATGCCAATAAAAGAATATTCTTTCAGAATATCTATAGAAAGACCAGGCATGTCCACCTCATGTTCCTTTATTCCCGAGCTACAAATTAAGGAGAAACCCCACCTCAGGATGTGTTGAGCTATGGAACAAAATAATGAGATTCTGAAACACATGGCAGTTTTCCCCATCAATTATTTATACCTGATAACTTATATCATCCAAAATAAATCATATAGGTATTCTTTAATTCCCTCTAAATCCTATATGAATTAGATATAGACTTTGCTGTATTTGATTTCTATCAAATGGAGACTGTGTCAGTATAATTTCAGGTTACCATCTCATTCATAGATATTGATTAATAATATGTCATCCAGGGACACATAAGATTCTGACACGTTTTTTAAGACTCCATTATATTGAAATCTAAATGATTTTGGTTGATAATGTTTCGGGGATCAAACTCATCCATTTTCAAACCCTCCAATGTTTTAGATACAATGAATGTTATTTTCTACCAAAAATATAACCAGTCAAAGGTATGATAACCATGAGAAAAGTACTCTCATAAAATCAAACTCAAAAATCAGTTTGTGGATCACAAACTTAATGTTGATTTTATGTTTATCCCTCCAGATACCACATAAAATGTCCTATTTGGAAGGCCCTATCTCTATATACAAATGGCATACCTACAACATTCCATCAATGACTGAAATACCCATTTTATCGAAACGTAAGGATACAACATGGTGACATTTCCCCTTTTGAGAATTATGAGGTCACATATGATGAAGTTGGATTCTATAAAAGGGGATGAAAACAACTAATGGTATATGATGAAATATTTGTTGCATCTCCCAATGGTTAGAGTGAATGCCCCTAAAAATATCTTGTATATGTCTAACAGTGACTACTTTATCCCCATAGATCTAGTTGAGGTAATTGAACTTATCCCAGAGGTCCAAGACCCTCATATACCAAGTGAAATTGTGTAATGTAATCATAAAAGGTACCTATTTTCAATGGATTTTTTAAATAGGGGATGATAATTCAACTTTTTATGGCCTCTCTCACCTTGATAGTGACATAGATGCCCCTATATTTTCATCCGGTGGAAGAAATGGATAGATATATCAAATAAACAAATTTGTTAAGTTAAATACACAAGATGGCTAAAAAATATTCAATTTAAAGAAAAATAATGGATAACATAAGGCCCAAATTTATTTCAATGTACTAAATCAAACATACCCTAAGGATGTTTCACATTCCCAATTACATAACAATTGATCGATGGAACTTCTATGTTCCATGCCCTTTCCTTCACGATGGGGTATTCGGGGTACAATAAAATAATGTTTTCCACTTGATATGATGAAGCCACTGCCTTCATTGAACATATATGAAGCTCCTACTATCAAGTCATTCCCCGGGGGGTTAACAAACATTGTCGCTTCATATCAATGCACCATGTATCATATATTTTAGTCATTCTTGAAGAAGTAAAGTATAATGTTATGTTGAATACCTAGTGGTAAAATCCTAGTAGTAATGTGATCTATTTGTGTATCTTATAACTATATATTACATGATGTGGCAACACCTTTTAAAGATGAATATGCTAAAATAAAAATTTAGGGCAACAATAGTGATTTTCATTGGCTTTGGGGTATGCCACCATGACATCAAGGTTAACCTGTAAAAGAGAAGTTCTATTTTAGCATTTTCACCCCCCACAAATTTCAAAGAGTTTATGGGAATCCATCAAAACCTCACCTAAATTTGGAATTTCATATCATACATTGCTGAAAATCACTCCTATATATGTTGATAATAAAGAAAGAACTCACCTACTAATGGTATGGGGACTGCCAAGAATCCTACAAAAGTATCATAATGTATATACTATACCCCCAAGTTTGGATACATATGTTAGAAGGGTGTCTACTCACCTTTTTTGTTATTGAAATGGAATTACCACTAGTATCCCTCCTCAGACATAAAACTTATTAAGGGTGTGAGGGAATCTCTATTAACTCATCCGAACAACTCTATCTTCTGAGATCCAATACCAAGATGTTGAGAACGACCTCCTTACAATCATATTCATAGTAAAAAAGATTATTAATTACATGTATAAAAACAATGTATATTTAGTCTCTAGTATTATTGAACTAAATTATATCCATGTCCAAACCATGCTAACAAGGCATCATGATAAATGGATCGTCATCATGCAACAATATAACAATCTTTTTTTTCACTGAAGGTGGGGAAGGGGTGAGAACTCATATATTATATTGTTGAACAACCTACCATGTTGAAGACATTGGATAACACTGATCTCCGAAACGTGGGGTCTTTTGTGCCCTTAAAACACCCTATAAATGGGATAATTATTTTGAGGGGGACTCTCGAGGTCATATCTGAAAATGGATAACATATCCCAAATCTCAATCAAGATGGAATATGGATTTTATTATCTCTGCATTAAAATAATTTTTTCCTCACTCATTCTCATTATCATAGGGATGCATGAAGAAATATACTAAATAATAAGACCTTATAAATGGATTTGAATGAGCCATATAGTTAATGATAGCCTACTTGAATATAAAAGGGTATTTAGAACTTGTGATAAAGAAGATCAATAATGAAAATTTTAAAAATTTAATGAAATTTCTCCTCTTAAGGACTATGTTATGGGAGTGATGGATGTGTTAACTTTTGAGAAAACATTTAATCATGTTCCTAAATCATTTAATTCAAACACTAATACACTAGATATCACAACTATTATTCTGGACGACCCTGATTTGGAGGGAAAATCATCTGTATCACACGCCACAAAATTGTATCATCTACTATCTTATATGATATGGATAAAGCTAATCATGTCAACTCCACACCAGAGTATAATAAACCGATATAACCCTATGGATGGATGGATCCCAAATTTAGTTATATCCCAAATAGTACTCTCTCAACTAACCGTGCTCTAAATGAACCAATTATTTGTGATGAAGAGAACATTACCCTACCAGTTGATCCAAATGGGAAGAACACCATCAAAATTTGATAATTTTATGGAATACTACTCATGTTCAATAAAAATAGTTATTAATTGCATTATTAATGATTTCCATGTGGTTTATAACAATTCTACTCTGTTTTATTACCATGATCTCCAACAAAATAGGGAGACTGGGTTATTACAATAAATCCATGATACATTACTATGTGGAATTCACCAAGAAATTTCATGAATTCCGAATCCCTAAAAATTTCTCAATCAACCCCTATATTTTCTACATACAGATTGATATTCTTATCCATTTTTTATTGTAGGAATTTTTTTTGTGGGGCCATTTTCATTAGCCATACGTAATTGTTCCAAGTATATCCATACAACTACCTACTTCCATCACATCTATTATGAGGAAATACCTATCAAGGAAGTTTGGATGATAAATATCAGAAACATTAAAAAGTCACATATCATAATTAGGTTCAATGCCTTTTAGAAAATATTTACAAACAATCAAACCATCTTTTGAACTAATGTTTTGAAGAAAATGCATTAGGATACAATACCAAGTCCATTAAATCGTCTCTCTATCATGAAATGGAAAATGGGAAGATATAGGCCTTTAATTAAACTCTATCAAATATACCCTAGAATATGGTGAACAATGAAAATAATTCATGGAAGGAAAAGTTCTTCCTTGCTATATGGGATTACAGTACTACCATGCCTATTAATTTACAAGAAAGTACATTTTCATCAATGTAAGGAAATGAAGCATATTTTTCCATAATTGTACAATTTCATTCATTCCAAATATCCATTTATGGAAAAAACATTGATGAAAATTAATTAAAAAAGTGAATGGATAAATTGGAGGGGGTCAATGAAAATAATTTGCATACATCGAACAACCTTGATGTCAATTAGAATTGAATCACATGATACAATAATAAAATGTTATACTCTATTAATTACTCTAAGGATAAATATTCATGGATCTGAGGACCCCAATGATACTAGGTAATAAGCCTATAATTCGAGAACACAAACATGCAGAGCCTTACATCATTCATGAGGTCATTGACAACAAATATTACTAACTGAACTCAATGGATAGGGAACATGTCACACCCCCGATAAATGAATGTTTTTTCAATATGGATTTTCCTTGCTATCATAAATAAAACCTCATCATAGATTAAATACATTGAGGTTCACAACAACACATTTCATGAATGAAAGATGTCAAACATTACAATGTCTCTCATCCTGATTACAAGACATTGAACAACAGACTCCCTCTGTTCCTGTAAGAAATATATTAAATTTCACAATGTCACTCACCATGGGAGTAATATGATAAAATTCAATGATACTATAATCATGGAGGTAAAACATTAAACTTCATATCGTCTATCGTTTCGGTAGAAAGATGTTAAAAAACATTTTGTATCTCATCCAGGAAGCATGAAGTTAAACTCTACAACATCTCTTATCCTCGAGTCAAGGAATTAAATAACATAACATATATATTCAAGGAAGAATCTAATTAAACTATAGAGTGTATCTTGTATGGGAAGATTAATTTTAAACTGAACAACATATCTCATCCTATATGAAATATATTAAACTACTCATAATCTCAATTTCTAACAGCAATGCTTTAAACTGAAAACCATCTTATGTCATAACCACATGAGACTAAAATTTATAGAGCAAGTCCTCCCCACATGATGTTAAACTACCCAGGATTCCCCATCTCACTAATGACACTCCAAACATGGGCTTAATATAAGATAATGAATAATGAAATACCCTCATCCATGTGTGAGATTCATCTCCAGCTAGGCATTTCATGCTTCTATGAACTATGTGTGGCTTGATTCATGTCATCACAATATACATAGTGACACCCAAACCTCAATTTTTGGGAAAATCTATAGTGTTACATCTGACTCATAGGAGGTAACCCTTATCATGGGGGAAATATATTAAACATCTTGATAAATCATTTTCGTGTTGTAAGAAATTAAACTGAATAAACTATAATGTCCTAAACACATGATGCTAAACATCACATAGATCTTCATCACCAAATATTGGGTAACTTAATAGTTACTCTAATGGATCATATTCATTATTTTCATGTACCTATATCATTACTATAATATGTTAAGCTCCATGGATGATATAATTCTTTATGAAATTATACTACATGGGTTTTATAGAACTATGTATCATTTGATTCTCATTTTCAATGTGTTACATAGGAATTCCATGGTCCTGTATAATGGTATAACCACCACAAGATACATTATCCCTACTCTTTTCCTTAATTGCCTCCTCATGGTGAGAGTAACCCTTTCTGCTCTTTATTTATAACACTTAGAAAAGATCATGTAATCTTCGGTATATATTTAAGGTATTATCTATTGAAAAAGGGATAATATATCATGAAATTAACATGAGGGTCCTAAATGCATGACCTCAAGATGAATACCATGATTCCTCACTATAAGAAGATAAACTGCATTGTTGATGTCCCATTCATGACATAGCATTTCACAATCACATGGTCCTCTCTCGAGATGACTTCTATTATTTGTGATTGTTCTCCTACCACACCTACATTCAAGAACTTCATGTCTCTTGATTCTTATAATCACAATATATGTAGTGACGCCCGGATCACCAATCCTAGGCCCAGTCACAATAAGAAATTAAAACAATTTCGACCACTTCATACAGGTCATACCTGTGTAAAGAGATTATCTTTTGAGAACTATGTGTGGAATAATTACAATCCTAATAGGATACATAATAGATCCTGGATTTCCATTATTCTTCCCAACTACAAAATTCAGTGAGATAATTCCCATCGTTACCTATAATTCAGATATATGTAGAATGTTTCCCTCACAATAAATATGTGTGTCTTGATTCCTATAATTATTGGGTATGTAGTTATTCCGAGATCCTTAGTTATGGTCCCAACTACCACAACTGATTAAATAAATCAACACCAACTACGTAGTGGATGATCCATCAAAGATATTTTTTCCTATGTATGATTCAAATATACGTGTGTCTTGTTTAATCATGTGATAAATCATTCACAACTTCTCAAATCAGTTTACACATCCATACCACATAATGGTTTTACTTAAAGGCAATTAACCTGGCATCATGATATTAAAATTTCATAAAAACGTTTTCATTAATGTATGATGTTAAACTACAAGAAATATTTCCTTACCGAAAGAAATTAAACTTCATGGAATAAAAAATGTCCCTAATACATGACATTGAATTATGTAGGCCAAGACATTTTATAATCATTTATCAAAATACTAGAATATAATTACCCTAATAAACCATATTATGTGGTGGTTCCACTATAATTTAAGCTCCTCAAACTATAAATCTCACTTCAAGTATCGAGAAAATCAAGTCTCTATAAAACATCAATAGACCTTTGAAAAATATATCTTGTTTCGAGGGGCTGTATTTTGACTATGAATTAATGGATATTTTTTTTATGATTCACCTATTCTTTTCAAAAAAAGAATCACTTTGAAAAATGGGATATATGATACTTTTGAGCCTTGACATCTATACGACCGAACTGAATTCCATTTTTCTGGTCCATTCCTTGTATAATTTTCTTATATCATTAGTCCTGCCAAATAACCTAAATCCATGAGTTAAAATATATTCACATCCTTCTCAGAATGATTTTACAGTTCTCTTGACCCTCGGTATCCTAATTTATCACTTTTATAACATCCCCAATGTTATTTCTTTATTCCTCAAGACCTTAAACATCCTTGACTTTAGAAAAATCTAGGCTAAATTTAACTATAGATTATAATTGTCCAAATTACAAGACAATAACATTCTAGTTAAAATTATAGAAAAAATTTTATGCCTAAAACTCAGAAACGTTTTCATGAGAAAAATTCAAGTATTCCCTTGCTAAATGCATCATTTCAATTGTATAGGAATTAATTAGAGAGAAAATGAATATTTCATAAATATTGTTGGGAACACTCTGTACCCCTACTAAAAGAAAATATATTCTTGCAGGACCCCCTAGTTGAGGAAAAAGATATATTAATGATTTTCATATCTCATCTCATTGAGACTATGTTCTCTAGGAGGTGGAACAATTTTTGTGGCTCTCTAACCCTTCTTGGACATTACACATTCCAATAATCACACATCATGATTTGAGAACCTTGGATGGTCGTAAACCTTCCATGGCCCTTGGAAATTGGTATCCAGTATCAAGGGACCCATTATTTAACTATTCCTATAATCCTTTGGCTTTTTCATATTCTCCTATGTTCATCAACCCAATCTGTCAGTATGACAAAAGGATTTCTGATCCTTTTGATCGCTTATGTCACCATGACAAAATTCAACATCATAGTGGGTTCTAGGAAATTTCCTATATGATTCCCATATCATTCTCCTATCCCATGCACTATGGACTATGATATACAATACTCCTAAAAAACTATCCAAGTGGATTTTACATCTTCATTGTTAACTCACCATGTGTTATACTCTTTCTCAGAGCATGAATGGGACACAACATTCTAGAAATTTTGATGGCCCAAACCTCATGATTAAAAACCAAAGGGATTGGGGTTCGATCATCAAAATTACGACTTGAACTACCATAGGGTTCCATATCCCTTATTAGATAGCTTTTATCAATTCCAATACTCATCATCTAGACGTTTGAGTCTTAAAAAAAACTCCCAAGGACATCAAAAAAGTGTGGATTTAACCTTTACATGACCATGCTATCGACGAATAAGGTCATAGACCTAAAAATTAAAGGAATCTAATCCTTTCAATAAAGGAGATTTAATCATTGTGAGCCCTTGTAAAACAATTGTGCAACCAAGAACCTCTAAGAGTTTTTCCCATCACTAACATGGTTGTCACATACCATATTCACTAAAATTAACATTTATATTAGGACTTATACCATCCATACACCAACTATTCATAAAGACCTATTATCCCTAGTATTTGTACCCTACCTAATATTCCCCACATAAATCTTCTATATGACTCGGAAAATATTGGAGAAACCTATGTTTTACAATGATACCATCACATATGGTATTTGACCCACCAAATAGAAGCATAACGTACTTTAATGAAGGGATCTTCAATCCTCATGAGCCTCATCAAGAAGACGGATGAACTCAACACCATACGGTGTTTTGGATCCTTATTGAAATGTCTACACCATATTCCACAGAAATCAATAATCACATGGTAGTTAGACTTTATACTCCACGGAATCCTATGGTTTGATCATAAATACACTAAACTACAGTTATATAAGGTTTGAGCTAAATACCCTTAACTACATCGATATAAGGTCCGATCTAAAATAACATAAACTACAAAAATAGATTTTTTGATCTAAAATAACCTAAAACTATAGATATAGAATGTTTGACCTAAAAGTCCCAGTACTAAATCTATGGAAGGCCTGACATAAAAGTCCCTAAAGTACACCACAATATTGATTTACTCTACAATAATAGAAATTGTATGTATGTCCCCCATATGTCCTTGTAAAAAAAGTAGATATAGTCGAAATACCTATCATCTTCTAAAAAATATAGATCACTCTCCCTCTGGTACATATATTCTACCAAAATAATCTTTTGAAAAATATGTAATCTCAAGATAGCTGGGTGTGATACATCAATGAGGTACCTCATCATAGTAGTAGTTCTTGAGATATTGTCATGAAGAATATTCTATGATTTAAATATTCAAATTCATACATTCTATTTTACATAATATTATATGAATAATTTTTATTTTTGGGTGTTAATATAACGTATGATCACAAAGTTGTCATGAACTGCATGAATGAAAGAAAACTATACAAGAATATGAAATGATCAGAAAATAAATATATTGATTGTGTGTAATTTGATGAATCATCACATTTTAGGGTCCCTCTAAGAATTTCATAACAAATAGAATACATGTCATTGAATAAAAAATAATAATATTTGTTCAGATAATCTAGTTACGTTGGAAATAGTCTAGCAAGAATATTCAATTGATTGTGGAATAGATTCTCACCCCACCAATTATTCTTCTTTACAAGGAGGGAGAGTCTTGAAAAATGTAGTCAGATCATCAACTATATTTTGAGTGGTTTCGAATGAGGATGATGATGATGAGAGGTCATACCTTAGGTGAGAAATTATTTTATAATACATCCATATCTGTATAATCTTGGCATCAATCTAGGCTAGCAATATATATATAATCATACAACTCATCTTGAGTGCCTTTAGATCCTCTATAATCTATTAGAAAAGGGAATACTCATATTCAATATCATGTGATCCCCGCACGTTGGTGGGAAAATCATTCAAATAACGATTAATTTTATCTTGATTTCATATTGTGGTTGGAAAATTAACACATCTACCCCATGTCATTAAATAGCTAATGAATAATTCCCCTTGGCCGTGAATTGATTCCAAACGAGTCTTGATAATTAAATTGTGAATCTACTTCTTGGTCATCCTACGTCATTTCTGTGATTCTCTGATAGATGGGACAAGAACACCAAAAGGAGGAATATCCAGCAAAGTACGTAATGAAATATGAGAGTAGGCTCCATATATCCTCCCTTCAAAATATGCATCATCTATTTCTTGTGTTGGACGGCTAATTTCATCAATTTACTCACTCTACTATAGGGATTATCATCAATAGGATGAGAGATCTTCCCCGAATTGTCATCAAAGAATTTATTATACTCCACTGTTGCTACGAATAGAGGATTTGTTGAGGAAAATTCAATTTCAACTAAATGATCTAGTTGACATCAAACACCACACAAATACTCTTCTACCCATTTTAGGGAATAATTATATGTAAGAAATACAATATAGTTTGTAAATAGAAGAATGTGTTTGACATCATTGTATTCATGCACTAAAATCATTCTAAATTATTGGATGATCCCAGGGTGTTCTTCTCCTTGGATACTATATTAATGATGTGGGGGAGACCATTTTCATTCAACCAAAATGAAGAGAATATCATTAATGTGTATATGGATTATAGATAATCCTATCATTTATCCAGGATACTAGAACCCCATTCCAATGGGAGATATTGTAAAAGCATTCATCGAGTGATCTGCTTCCATTATCAATGATCCACTCAGTCAGTGCTAGAAAAGTGGTGGATTCAAAGATATAAGATCAACACAACTCAGCAGTATCCGCTTCAGAGCATAGTGACAGGGACACATACCAAGATATTTTTAGTAACATAGGATGAGATACGGAATCTGGGATCTTCCTAGAATTATTGTAATCGTGGAAATATGAATAAATAGTTGTCCAGACAAATAAAAATTGGAAGGGTCACCAACCTTATAGAGGGTGATGAATTACTAAATGTGTCCCAAGAGTTGGTATAGTCATGTAATAGTTAGCAATTTCAGATTAAGGCATCATCCTTATACTTGTAGAGCATCCATCACCAGCGTACTGAACCATATTAATAAATGCAAATCTCCAGTTGGGAAAATCCACCAATTCAGGAACATTTACATGAAACCCACCTACCTATGTCTTGGAAGGATCTCTATCTTTACTTGATGTCCCCATGAAGTGTGATCCTTGACTTCCAAAATGTCCTAATACGTTTCTCCCCCCTCATGATCATGATAGGATGGGATTCAATGGGGAGTATAACAGCCATCCTGGATCAACTAATATGATTGAAAAAGTTGATCCAATCTACAAATGAGATAAAAGAGCACATATGAACCTCCTTATATTAACTTTTCCTTCATAATTATGATCGTTTACATCATCAAGACAAGAGTGTAAGGGGTCATTCATGAAATATGTAGTGGGAATGAACTCATTGTACGTCTTTTCCAGTGGGGGTATCCCATGATTTTTGTAGATATATCATAAGATAATTCTCATTATAACATGGGATGGATTTGATGAGTTGGTTCCATGACACCAATGGAAATATACCACTTTAATAAGATATTTTTGGTGATATATAAAAAATGGAAATCCATAATAATTCAAAAATATGGATAATATATATACCATTAGTAAATAATAAGAATCATTACCAAACCTATAATGGACACACCCATTCATCATAAATGTTACCATCACGATGGGGATCTCATTTTGATCTCCATCAACCTTTAATTATGTTCATATCAGATATTAATATACATATGTAGCTCTGAGTGATGAGTTTGTGGGAAAAAATCACTATCGTCTATACGTAATAAAGACTTTTTTAAAAAATATAAGACAACGCTTGGGATTGCGATGTGACTCGTTGAACATCCTTAGAAATTATTATATAGGGATTGTCTAGAAAATTTGACACCAAACAAGATGGAATATTGATGTTCAAAAGAGGAATGACAAGATCATCAAGCATGTTGAACCTGTATAAATAATGCTGGTTGGAAAAAGAATAATTCTTAATCTCAAATAGAACAATCTAGTTCAGAATCTCGATAATAGAATTCATGAGATACTAATGGTAAACATTATAGTTTCTAGGAATCATGTCCCATAAATTTTCCAAAAATTATTAACTTTAATGAGAGGTAGGACCAATTTCAATAGAATTAATTGGAATATGTTAGGTAGATATAATTAAAAAATTTCAAAGAAAATAATTAAATTTTTTGTAGATTATTTCACAATGAATGAATCAATGGGATTTGAAAAAAATAGAGTAGTAATGAATAACTTGACGCTTAATGATATTGTAGATCAAATAAACCCTCAAGGAATTGAATAACCACATGAACCCTAAGAATACTCATGATTTTGTTAATTGTACCTAGTCATGCAAGTCACCTAATAGTCAAAGTATCTTTCGATTAATCCAGAAGATCCCCTGAAATCATCAATATGATCATGCATCCCCATTGAAAAAGATTAAAAAATCAGAAGATATGTCGGTGGATTGATTCGAGTTGGAACATGGGAAAAGGATGTCTTCAAAATTATATCTCATAAAGAAGAGTCACTAATTTGTCTCATGAAGGGTTCATGTGGGAGGATCTTACGACACGGTTATATGATAGGAGTAATGAATAAGAACTCTTGAGATTTGATTATCTGATAAAGCAGCTTCTATAACTTCCTCTATTTATAGTAAATTATGAAAATACCACACTTCACCTAGAATAACAACAGTCACCCAAGAAAATGATTGAATATGGTGAAGAATCCTCTTGTGGAAAGTTATTTTCCACAGAACTGAGACCCTATCTCTTCATACATCACTCTTAGGGGGGGGCTGAAGCCCACCAAATGAGTTTCATAAAATTCCAAATGAAAAAAATAACTATATATTTGTATTTGTTTTCTTCCAAAATAAATGAACAAAAGGTTTCCATTATCATGCAGATCTTGTGAACCTTTAGGAGACGCATGATCACAAGGAATGTGAATGGCCATGCTGATGGTTGTGCGCAAATCATAACCTATATA
The DNA here is from genome assembly GCA_963277665.1 of Viscum album. Lineage (NCBI taxonomy): Eukaryota > Viridiplantae > Streptophyta > Magnoliopsida > Santalales > Viscaceae > Viscum > Viscum album. The sequence goes on along the minus strand of OY728155.1, from coordinate 943,239,910 downwards.
ATATTTTATAGATCACCATTGAAAAGTCCTTAAACTCTTAAAATGGAACCCTAGACATCAATGATCATGCAAGGGATACCATATGATAAACCCCTGGTAACACGAATTTTTTGTAAGCTAGCGCCCGACCGGTCATCCAAAAACCCTTTGAAAATAAGAGGGAAATATCTAAAAGGATATATCCTCTATTGGTTATAAATAACATACAACCCATCAATGATAGGTTGATTTATTTTATTTGATAATAATCTTACAACCTCATGACAAACCAACCATGGAATAATAAACTATAGAAATAAGAAATGGTTGAAAGGTTGTAGCCTCCTCTGGTCATAAAACTCACTCGATACACCCATGAATCCTATGAGACATTGATGAATCCATTGTGATATGTGCTCCTGGTCACCCATGTGCACTCTAGTATGTCACCCCTTTAATGAAAAAGGCTTTGGAATTACCCTAGAGGACTTTTTCTCCCCCTTTGGCTCCAAAAATAATAAGGGTTTATCCATAAAATCATCACTCATCACCACAAGAGATTTTGTTAGTCACACAATGCATCGCTAATGGGGAGATTGATTTTCTTCCAAAACACTTAAGAAAACTTAGGAAACTCCATATTCCATATAATATCGACATGAAAATAAAATGGGAAAAAGATAGATACTAATGAATTAGTACATCCACACATGAACTCTTGGAAAGCCTATTTGATTTCATAAATTCCCCCTCCCCAAAACACGACATCAAAGATCACACAGAACCCTTACAGCAGGAAGTTAGATATCACAAAATTCCTTAGACATGTTTTCAAAAAAAAATTGAAATATACTATACATGTAGTCAATACTATGAAATCCCATATTAATGATACATAATATATTAAAATAGGCATTGAAGGGATTATATCATGGTCACTGAAAATCATGTGACCCCCCATAATGACTTAGGATCTCTGAAGACACATGACATCAATGATCACCCCAAAATTTTTCCTGCATTCACATGCTACATTTTGAAAAAACTAGTGTATAATAGGAGTATAATTCCCTATAAATTACGCACTATAGAATGAAAAATATAGGATTTTACATGGAACATTACACTACTGAACCCAATCATCAGACCGTAATTCTTGGAGTATTTGATCTCATTACCAGTGAAGTCTTCCATTAGGTAGGATCTGAAGAACACCTTGATTTATCATTCAACAAGCATAGGCACATCACGTGAGCACTCAAATATCTTGTGAAGTACATATGGTAGGTCACATAATGATTATATAACATACCTTAAAGATTATGTGAGACATCAAACAAGATAATAGAAAAAAATTTAATGCATTTTCAATAAATGTCCAGAACTGAGGCTGAAAAGATGTGAATCTTATGAGAACACCATAAACATCGATACTCATGCTATTTTTATGAACTACCCAGTTCATAAGGGATCACTATGAAATATTTCCTATATCAAATGAATATATGTTGGTATACTATTTGGATCATGTTTAAATATCCTGATCATATAAGAGTAAGTCACATGGATCCCCCCATCATGTCCACATGTCTTGTGAAGCCATCTGGCTTCACCATCCACATCGTGTGATGCCCCTTATACTTGTTTCCCTTAATAATATGGAACCATCAATACATTTTATCTATGAAACACGATATAATCAGGGAATGTCAATTGGCTCCCGTGATGTCCTTTAGAAAAAGACTACCCGATATCAGAACACCCTCAGGGTATGTCAGTTGGCTTTTGTGTTATCCCCGAGACATGTTAGTCAGCTTTCATTTCACCATACAGACCTGTCATACAAGATAAAAAATAAACCTCAAATCATAAAAAGATTTCCCAAAATATTTCCACCGGGAATTTCATCCAGATTTCATGATTACACCAAGGAAGTTCAGTTGGATCATGCAACTCCCTCTAAGAATGTCACCTGAGATCATGTGATGGATTCAACGATTTTCCGCCTAGGTCCTGTAATGTCCTATGGAAAATAAATCATTGACATCAAAAAAACATTAGACATTCCATATATGTTATGATACATTACTTATTCAGGTCAAATTGATCATAATATTGTGTTGTTAAATGTTAGACATAAATCCCCCAATACCTCTAACAAAAAATCAGGGCATATCATGCAGACAACAATCATATGTCATGAAGAAAAGAAGTCCAGGTCAATCTAGAATCCTATGACATTAAATCTTTTTTCCATACTTCATAATGGGAAACCAAAATATGCCACCCATGATCAGTGGAATAATATGATATTACCTACGTATAAGGGAAATTTTAGTGTGAAATCTCTAACCAACTAAAAAATGATTAATCTTATTCCTGAAATAACCAGGATATGTACGATGCCTTCCTAAGGACTGATATATATATGTAATCATTGATAGTGATTTCACAACATATATGTCTCACAACCCCAAGAAATGAGACTGATTATTTTTCTACCCTTGTTTCTCGCCCATAGAATGGATAACATGTGATTATGGAGTGAGATTGATCATATCATTCAAGTCACAAGCCTCTATCAACATAAGGGAAATGTCAGTGTATACACCTTGAAAAAATGAATGATGGGGACTCTGATTCCGACCATAACCAATATAAATGGGATTCAATCCTACGACCCAATTCTAAACTCAAATGGGCTTCTACATCATTGTAATTTCACAAATGTCTGGGAAATCTCAACCATAGAGACCAAATCAAAACCATGGATTGATAATTCCACCTCATCCATAAACATATTAAGAACCAATTGAATTATGATAACATTGATTCCTTATATTACAAGGAAACATTTGATTACTTCCTAGGGAACCATACCAAACTCAAATGGGAATCCACTTTAGTGTATGTCCCCTCATATCCCTAACATTTCAACCATTGAGACCAAATCATTCTCGTGGGGTGATCATTTCACCTCATCTTCTAGAAAACTAAGATCCAACTAAACTAGGAAAACACTAATTAATTCCATAATAGAGATATGTAGGACGTATCCTCCTGAATTGATATGGAATATCAGGTTCCCATGATACCACATATATGTCCTTTTTATACGATGTTAAAATACACAGATTTAACTAACTACAATAACTCTTATTTCTACCATAATTAGGATACATAAGATGTCTCCTTGAGATATGGGATTGAATGGAAGGTTCCAATATTCCAAAATAAATATCATTTACATACTACATTAAACTATATAGGTTTTAAAAACTATGTGGTTTTGATTCTAGTGACAATACAAGATACATGGGATTCCTCATAGTTGATCAATCCCATTATTATGATATTAATCACATCCCTAGATAGCAAACAATTCATGAGGACAGAGTTATACATATTCAAATTATATGAAGATACCCACGAAAGGGATGTGGATGAATAACCATAGATACATATATATTTATTCACTAATGAGATCAATTACTTTTTATCATATATGGGTTTATCATATAGTAATTCAGTTTAGATAACTGGCCCTATATTAAAATTTGAAATAGATTCATGACCATGAAATAAATCATAAAAAGAGCCCCAATGTAGGAATTAATCCCCCCCTAGGTTGTGATGAGACCAACCTCTAATCCTCTAGGAAAATTTGAGTTCTTAAACGTCACTGGGTATGAAACACCAACAATCCACCTATCTTTTGATAAAATACTTGTACCTAGTTATGATTGCATGAATCATTGGGAGATTCTGTGAAAGGAAAATTGATAAAGATCGTGATGTGGATGATTACTTGAAACAACCCCCCGCCCCCAATCTGAACACTGTACAAAAGACAACCACATATTTTTGTGAAAACAAAAATGATAAAACTGATGTGAATCCTAACATCCCCTTCGTAATCTATAAATAATTAACTACCATGTTCTAAAAAGCATGTTAGTTCTCCCAATAAAAGATATGGTTATATCTTTCCATTGAAATAAATGCTTAATTAGTTCTTAGTGATTATATAAGAATTTTTGAAGAAAGAGATGTTGGATGTGCAAAATGTAAATTTCATTGTATTGATGACCTTTGAACCGGTTACTGATTTTTAAAAAAATGGTTTATGTTATCAATGATTTTGTTTGAAAAAAAAATTACTTAAGAAATATTACCAATAATATATTGTTTATTTATTGACTATGAATTATTTCATGTTTTTCCACAAGGTTTAATGGTAAATCGGTTTATGAGAATGCTTCAAGAGAATATATTATTAATGTATTCACATGTTTTGTCTATAAAAATAATGTGACACATTACGATTTAAGGGTGATAATTTTCATTTATATTTGGAAAATATTGGTGAAATTATTTTCAAATTTTAAATTTTGAAAGGATTATAATGTCAATATTTAATTAAATGGTATATCTTGAACATGAGATTATGTATTAGGGATTACCATATATATTATTTACATGGATACTTTTCATATTGGGAAAACCATAGTAACTTTTTTTAAACTATATATATAAGGAATTATTTGTCATTCTACTCTGGATTAGGTGATCTATTAGTGCTTCAGGCATAAAAAATTTCATCTTCATTTATTATAGTTAGAGATGAAGTCGAAATTGATCGAATAAAAACAAATGGGTAAACATTTTCGTATGATTTTAAGGAAACATACACCAGAGGTATATATGTCCTATTGAAATTATATATCATATTAGAATGGTATCCTATCGACTAGATATTCAAACGAACCTCTCTTAGTTTCATGATGTGTTCCATGTATCTTTCTAGAGGTGGTGCATACCAGATCTGTCCAATTTTTTGAAAATAGTGCTTGTACTGCCAGTGAAAAATATTCCTTACAATGATTAGCCAGTATATATTATGGATCAAATAGAGATGGTTATATGAATCAAGACCACTTACCTGGTCAATTTTTTGAGAAATCGTCATCTTTTGGAAGCTATAAGGGACATGCAGGATGTAATGAGGATTAAATATCCTCGGTTGTTAGTACGAATGTTATGAATTTCAAGGGATGAATTAATTTAATAATAGTAGAATGTAACACCCATGGATTATTTGAAGTACAAATTATAAAATGGATTTAATATTTTTGTTACATTTTATTACATTTAACACTGAGTTAGAATGCATTACATGCAACAATGAGTTCAAACGAGACATTCCATATTATTAAAATATTATTACATGATTGTTATCACTGAAACGTTATAATGGAGGATATGAGTAGTAATAAATATATTTTTAAAATATATTTTTTATTCATGTAAACAATATTATTTTTTACAACTAATTAATTAAAAATGAATATAAAAACTAACTGATAATATTAGAATTTTTTTTCTGAAAAAACCATTTTAATAAAAACCAACATGTATTACATCAATAAATTAAAAAACAGTTTCTATGAATGATTTTAATAAAACATATATAGTATACATTCAATTAATAATATGAAATTAATATTATATATATCTGAGGAAAAAATACGAATAAATCAAATTTCATGTTAATTTTTTTTTCTAAAAAGTAAATATGTTGCCTTTTTTACACACTTAATTCAAAAAAAGTTGATGAATATTAAAGAAAATTAATTGGAAAAAAATTAAACTTTTCAAACCCCCATGTCAAAATCATCTTAGGGTGAATTTTTGAAATTATTTGATATAGTTTATTTACTGATGGATAGAAAAAATACTGAATTTTAATTGAAAACTTTATTTCATTTAAATTAATTATAAAGATTATTAATATTTTAAGTTCATTTTAAATTAAAATTAGTTAATATAAATATATATAAAAATTAATCCAATACATTATTTTTAATCATATTAAGGTAGAGTTTTTATATAAAATCATCAGTGACATTTGAAAATATTTTCATTGAATACCCGGTTTATCATTGTGTGTATGAGATTAATTTAAAAATAAAATTTTACAAAACATTGTATTTATTTAAACAAATATTACTCCATACATTAAATAGTTAAAATTTATATAATATTACAATTTCAAAATAATGTTTTACTTTAATGAATAGTAAAAACTGTAAATATTATATACCATAGTAAAGGTAAAATTTGGTTTGTCTAATGGATACACAAACAATATAAGGTTCAAAAAGGAAAAATATTTTTCCTAAGATCAATTTTAGTGCCATATTTAGAGCCTATAATTTCTTATTCTCTAAGATTATAAATTTTTACCATTTTTTTTGTTTAGGAATTTTGGTACACTTTATTCCTTTCATATATTTCTAGTGTTCCAATCACCTCACTTATAAAAGGCCACCCCATTACTTCTTATCTTCACTCCCTCAGACCCAATATGTTCCACCACGAAATACCCAAATAATGTCAAAAAATCCCTCCTCTAATCTTACATAACATATTTTGAGAATAAATCCCTCTTATGATTAACGTTTGTGAAATCTAAATTCTGTTACTCGAAGTAGAGGTAACATTCTTTAACGAGTGGTTTAATTTTATTTCTACTTTCACTAATTAAAATTCATACTAAACCATGTGATATAATAAAATAATTATCTTAAATATAATGAGATGGTTTGATGTCAATTAAATGACTGAAATACATATATAATTCCATTAAATGTGTTACAAGAAAATTAATCTTGTGTACGGGAGAGTATTGCCTCGCAATCCAAGGTCATTCATTTTTCCATTACAACCCCTCATGGGTGGGTATGATTATCGATATAAAGTATATATATGATATTTATAACATAATTATAAAAAATTATTCATTATAAATTATATACCCTTTTAAATTCTATTATGTAGTGGAGAGGATAATCTCGCTTCGGTGTATGGTGGACTCCCGCCTCACGAAGCGAAATGATTTTTTATCACTAATGCTTCACATAGATGAACAAATATGATAATTTTAATGAATAAATGTGATATTAAATAGACCATTGTGATATTAATTACATATTTATGACACTTAAAAATATAATATATTTTTTCTTCTTTATCATTCTAGTCACTGAAAGATAATAATGTAATTCATGTACATGTTAATTACCATCTTTACGAAGTGATCTTACTCTACCATTTCATCACAAAACCATGTGGGTTATATTTATAAGTACATTTAAAAAAATAATTTTATATTATGATCATTTTTTAATGATAAAATATTCCATACCTCTATTCCATCATGATCATGGAAAACATTTAAATGTCACACATGCATTCGTATGACCTACCATCTCCATGATTGTAACATACATAATTAATAAAATCCATCCTTCATGATTGGTATTAAAATTAAAATTTATGAATAAATATGATAATTAGATCAATAATATTCTACTGGAATTTATTGAACAATTATTAATTTAAGAAGACCAAAAATAAATAATAAAAACATATATGAAAAAGACCAATTACTACCTAAAATTGGAATTAATCATGAATAAATAATAAATGGGTAATAAAAAATCATATGTAAATAATGTATGGAAAAATATATGTAATGAAATCACATTCCATGGTCCATGAACCTAGTCATCTGACCCTATTTTCCTTATATATTACCATATCTTCCTTCCAAATACACCAGATGCTATTACTAACTAGGGTCAAATATCAGACTAATGAATATCCACAAAGTCTAAAAAATGTTCTTTGATTGAGTTTTGAACTAAACAACACACACCACGTGGAAAATAAAAAAATTGGACCCATCTAGACCACTACTCAAGGAAAATTGTTCATAACTTTGGAGTTCTAATCACATATTCTCCGGAAAAGAATCATTTTCATTATTAACATGGGTAGTAGAATTTAGCCTTTTAAGTCGCATTTTTCCAATGGTGTTACACTCAGACCCAAATTAAAGAAAAAATCCCTCATTTTAGAACGATGAATTACATTGGTATCCTTCTTGGAACACCACATGATATTACACACGTAAAACACTTATCGAAATAATGAATTTCCTCATATTCCATCACATTTTCATTTAGTGTGTTTCTCCTCACTCGCGCACACCCTAGGAATATTCCAAGATGGTCTCCAATCATGATCATTAATACAAACTAACAATGATTAATTTTGGATGTTTAATCAGGTGGGCTCCAAATAATGAAATTTTAACTTACTAACATGGGGTGTAATATTATTCTCTTTATAATACTCACTTTTCAAGGGGTGTTACACTCCCCACCCAATTAAAGAAAAATACCTTATTTATGGACCCCATCCTTAATCCCAGATAGTTCCTCTAATATTCAGGTTGGGTATTTTCTCTAATTCAACATTTATGGCTCAACATTCCCCAATCTATGAACTTATTAATCTAACCCCATTTGTGTCTATAAAACCATGGTTTCCGTCCCAAAACATCATATGATATTACTCACTTGGGTCACATATGAGTCTAAAGAATCTACCCACTCGACCACACATGTTATTTTAGTGTGTAATTTATTCACTCACACACACCCTATGAAATCTCCTATAAGGTAACCCATTCATATAACTAGTCACGGAAAAAAATTCTTAATATTGGTGATCGAATAAATTAGGATCTTGAAAATAATTGTTAACCTTATTCAAATGGGTAGAAACCTCTATCCTTTTTATGTATCACTTTTATAGTGGTGTTACAATCAATTTTCACACCATAGTTTTTATTATCATCTATTATTATGGTTTTTGTTTTTTCATTGGATTATGTCCTCAGTTTTGAATGAATCATATCAAATATTTTTATTTCAATTAGTTTCCATTTTGTTACATGGTTTAGGTCCATTGTTAAGGGGAGACTATATGACATCTTATGGATGGGTCTCTTTTCAGATCATTTTGAACTCACATAGTTTGATTTGAATGGTCTACACATAGATTTTTCCTATTCATGAAACTCATTAGAAAATCTATGTGGGACTTTGGGTGACTCTGTATGAGGGTTTACAAATTGACAATATTTTTACATACAACACAAAAGGGTTTCATATAGCTCTACATATTTTATGGAACCATACCATACAGTGTTAACATGTGTTAACAAACTGGGTTTTACAAACTATGTGGGTTCTCGGTATGTCGTGTAAGGGGATGAATGGTTAGTGTACATGTTGGGTAACCATGCATATTAACCATGCTCAATTTCAATGTGTCTTAACAATTATAAATTCCTCTTTTACCAAATTGAATATTTTACCCATAATCATCCCATTCCCCATATCTGGCACTTGGTAATCATATTGAGATCCTCTCATTCACCCCATGCATCCATCTACTTCCAAGGGTGAACATATGTGGATTTCATCATGTTTATGGTGTGATTTCTTGTGTTATTATTCTCATCTATTTATCATTTTCTATATTCTTCTGTTTACTCTTAGTATCTTCTACTTCCATATTTTATTTGGTATTGGGTTAATTTTTTATTGAGTTTAAATTGATTGTTTTCTTTTTTAATGTTCATTCTTCAATGTTCTTTCTTCATGAGACCTTTTTGGATTTTTTTGTGCTTCTATTTTAGATGTTCATGTAAAATGAGGTAGGATCCCATTTCTTTTAGAAATTAAGATTAATTAATAATTTAATTACATCATTTTAAACCTAAATTTTATAAATAATTTTTTATATAAAATTGATAGTTTAATTATTTTGAAAGAAATTAAGTTACTTCCCATTGGTTACATTTTGTAAAAAATGTTTTAATTGCCTTTTTCATGTCATTTGTATGATGAAACATGAGGTTGAATCTAATAAAATAAATTCTAATTTAAAATGTTTTTTTTGAACATTAATAGTGGGGTTTTATTAGATTTATTGTTTTTGCAGTGGTGTGTTTTTGGTTCTTGAAGAAATTTTTTTCATTTAAATGTTTGTGTGAGTCTCATTTGCACCTTTAAATTGGTTTCATTGAATAAGCCCCCATGGATTGGTCCCATCACTATATTCGTTTAAGAATATGTGGGAATGTCCTAAGTTTGGGACTTCCCTTATGTGATGAGTTTTTTAAGGTAAGGGACTATTAGTTTGGGTGGTTGTGGTGGTGTTAGTTTTTTGAAAAATGTGATGGATTTTTTGTATGCTTCGTTGCATGTATTTTTTTGGCACAACACATTATGAACATGATAAGGGAACCTTCAATTCCTACTATATCTTCTGAGAATTATTTCTATAATATTTTGGGATTAATCACTTTCTAGTTTCCCTTAGTAGAATCTTTCTATTTTTTGGGATTGTTCCCCACATGTAATCTATGAAGGGAATGACTGAGCATTTAGAATAGTTGTTGTAATTTGGTTTGGAATCCCAATAGTATGAATTGGGATTCAATGTGATCTTGATTTTCCTATAATCTTATAGTTTTTACCATTTCCTATCCAGACTATTAATTTTATATAGCATATATTCCATTTTTCTTTCTAGGTTTGGTCACTTGAGTATCATAATCAAACTTTCCTCACAATGTAATCTTGGTCATGGATTTGATGAATGGTGCAGATTTTGATAAAGAATAATGTTTGGTTTTCAAAAAAATCATGGAAAATGTTTTTAATGAAAATTTCATACCCATTTCCCCCTTTTATGAAAAATGGACAATTATCATCTTGGTTTATTTTTCTATTTCCCCTGATATTTTAACCGTACTCTATAAAAAAACATGTTTTTTATTATTAGGGAAATGTATTGGGCTTTGTTTTTAAATATAATGTGGGTAAAACCTATATTTATATATATATATATATATATATATTTCAATATAGTTATTAATAAATTATTTATTAATAAAAAGACATTTGGAATATTTTTTTTGGGCATATCATCTGAATTTTAATACTTACACATATAACTATTTATTGTTAATATATTACGGTTCTAGAACCAGAATGGTTTTGATATCTGTGGGAGATGTTTCTTTTGGGGATCAAAGAGTGACCCTAATTCATGTGGATATTTTGTGGTTATCATTTTCAGTTTGGTTTTGTTGTTAACTTTAGTTTCATTTTCATTTTATTTGTATATGTTTTTATGTTGTGGTTTTTTTTACAAACAAAATATATTCAGTGATTTGTTTTACCTTATTTAGTGAATTCATTCCCATTTTATCTTATTGATTCCCTTGGAAGTTTTTTCCAGCTCGAGAATACTAGGAAAGCCTCTCAGGCCTTATAATCAGATGGTTCGAGTGAGTGGTTTGGGGTTGACTCGGGTTGGTTCATGAGACATGGTATCAGAGAATATATTTTTTAGAGGACCTCGATTTTATGGAGCCCAATGTTATTTGGGAATTCATCGTAGATGGAGTAAGAATGTTGTAGATTTTGGTGTAGGTATGAGGATGTGTTTTGGAAACACCCTCTAAGCTAATAATTGGTTTACCATATTATGATGGGCTTTTTCTTGGATGATTGGTTATTGTTGATGAATGGTCTTTGGGTAATAAAATTGGGAGCTGGTTCATAGGACTCGGTGATCTCATAGGGCCTAGAAATCCATGTGAAGATTGGAAAATGATCCTAAAGGAATTTCTGTGACAATGGAATGACTTTCATGTGGCCGTCAAACATGTTTCCAAGTCACCCTTCAATAATAATTTCCCCCTTTATGTTCTGTTTGGAGTCTTCGTGATTTATAGATTGTTTTAGAAAACCTTTTTTGATATTTTAGAATCCTGGTGGTTTTTTGGTTTTTGATTATAGTAAGGTAGTTTTCATATTAATTTTAATGTTGATATGGAAATAATTTCATAAATGAAATCATTATTGATAAAATGGGTTTTAATTAAATAATGTTTTGTAAAATCTGGGTTTTTAAAATTGAGGAAGGGGTTATGGTTTTAACGTGGATGGATTTATTATTGTAATTTATGGGTTTTTAGAAAAATAAACGGATTGTAGTGTGGAGTTCTTATTTTTTTAGAATGTTTTTTAATGGTATTTTTGAGTTTTTTTATGGAGATTTGTATGTTAATTACATTATAGGATTGTTTTTTCTTAGGGAGAGTTTTGGATAGTGAATATGTTTTTATTGAGATCATGGTTTTGTGTTGATTTTTTTCATAGATACTAAATACATGAAGTATTATTGAGTTCAATCTATGGGTGGTTCACCATTAGTGGACCCTATAGTTTATCAACATAATGATTTCCTCTTCCATATTGAAAAGATGAGTCCTTCTCTAATTTATGGTCAAGTGGATCCATTTAAATCAAACATGTTTATGTGGGAACTAAAATGTATAATTTGTTTCCTTTAGTATCTCAATTATGTAAAGGTTATTTTCTTTACCTTTATACATGATGTTTTGAGCTATAAGTTGCGGTGGTCAAAAATTTAAACAAGGCATCAGAAAGACCATTCATGGGACATCATTAAGGCTTCAATCAACCAAATGTTTTCCTCCAAGGCTAGGAAGTTAATGAAAAAAAATTAGATGAATATAATTCAAAAAGATGATTTATTAGTGTTTTATTTCATTCATAAATTTGTGGATATATTTTCTTATCATTCGTAATGGGTTGTGGAGGATTCCCTAATCGTTCAACATTTTGAGAACGCGATTCATCTTGATTTCATACTAAAGGTGTCAGAGTTTGGTCTAACTTATTTTTTCTACATAGAAAGGAAAGATGTTATAGTTTAAGATATATTATAAGTACTGAGGGAGGTAGAAAATTACACCATAGTATATGGAATAATTGAAGGGAATTTTTGTAAGGAGATGGGAATTGGCCATAAGATAGTGGCGCTTGCCATAGAATTAAGAGGCCACTTGATTGGTAATTATATTCTTCCAGGCATAGGAACCTGATGTTTCATCAATGTGCTAAGATAGGTCACAAGAATTTATCTTTTCCAAACACTCCAAATACATATATTATGTGTGGATTCATAGTTCACTGTCAACATATTTTCGGTGTGTTTCCATGATGTGATGTAGAGCCAAGTTCAACTCTTTAGAAGACTCCCACATAGGTTTGGAGGAGTATGATGAAATTATAGGTCCATTTTAATGTTTTTATTTTTTGAAGGTTTCTTTTTTTATTAATTGTTTTCATAAATTTTTTGGAGCAATTTTTATGGAATAATATCTTTTGGAAATTTTTAGTTTTCACATTTTCAGAAGAGGTGTGTCCTATTATCTGGCGTGTTGATACTGCTTATCATGGTGTGGAAAGAGGATGATGATGTGTGTATCTTCTAAATAATTTTATGGTGTAATTTTATTTGTAATATAATTTAGTCTTGTGTGTTTTCATGTTCCTATTTTTAATTTTAGTGTTAGTTTGTAGCAGTTATTGTTTAGTGGGATATCATTTGGTTTCTAGTGTCGGTCAGGCACCCGATCATTATTTTAAAATAGTGGTGATTCCACCACATCCCCGTATGTTGATTAATTTAATCTATTACATCATGTTGTGTTCATTTCCTTGTTTTCATTTTAGGATACTCTTGGAATTAATCTATTTTCTATGATGTCATCTGACCTTGAGTTTTCATTTTCCTTTGGTGAATGCTTCGCCCAGGTATTAGGCCTAATGATTTTGGTCTTTGGTATGGGGTTTGGTTGGTGACTTAGGACTCTTTTCATCAATTGAGGAATGGTTTTATTAAATTTTTTTAGTGAAAACTGTATTTATTCATTATAGTGGTCATTAAGGTTCTTTCAAGTTTAAGGAATCTGATATTGTATGTGTGTGAACCTGGTCTTTTAGTTAGAGAAACTGAAAACTTTGATTCTTTCAGAGTGAGGAAAATGTAATGGTGGAAAGAATTGTCACTCCTATATTTTTATTTTAATCTTTTATTTTGCATTACGTTTTTCTCATTGGATTATCTTATGATTTTTGTTGGTTTTAAAAATGAAATATTGATTCTCAATCTTTTTTACTTCTATTAAATGGTTCAGGTTAATGGTTTAATGGAAATAATGTGACCACATATGGTTGTATCTACTTTCACAAAAAATTTAACTTCAATGGTTTTGGTTTCATGGCGTGTGCATGGTTTGTTCCAAACTATGGGGATCTGTGGAGAAATCATATAGGTATTTGTGTGTCTCTGACCAAGGTTATGAAACCTGAGCACATTTTAAAAAACAGTGCTAATGGCATACACATGGGTATGCAATTCTTGGAAGATCCATGACATAAGATTAGGGCATGATTTCTTAAACCATGATAAAAAATCATGCAGGTTCCTATTGTGACTAGTAAGGTGAAATACGATAGGAAAGTTGTTTGAAAAAACACGTGGCCTAATTATACAAGGTTCTATGGTGTTATAAAATTTTGAACTTCCTATTATAGCATCATTTAATTTTAATCCCAAAATCTCCCTTCTGCCCTCTTGGATCATTAGATTTCGAGGGAACTACAACCATTCTCCTAACACCTCCCTCCAATTACATCGGTGAATTCAACTATATTTCTCCATGGTTGAAATGTATTTATCAAGGTATTATCCGCATATCTTCCTCATCTTAAATATTATTTCTTTTTCTATTGGGTAAAACTTCTTCCTTGGTTATGTTGGCCATGTGTTCATTTTCATCTGTGATTAAATAGGGGTTATTTTGTTGTTGTGGTTCTTCTGAGGTGTTCATTCTTCATGGGACAATCATACGTTTGATTTGGGTTATCATCGTCAAAGCTCATATGTATAGAGGTAGGATCCCATTTCATATAGAATTTAAATTTAAATAATCATAACTTACATGGATTTATCAAATTTAAATTATACTAATTAGTGATATATAATTTTTAGTATAATTATTATTCTTGAAAAGAATTGAACTTCCATTGGTTTCAGATTTTAAGAAATTGTTTTATTTTTTTATGCATGTCAACCATATGATCAAATTCACATTTTTATCTTGTATTAATGTTTTGGATTTCAAACATTAGTTCGGATATCTTAGAATTTGTTTTAAGTGGAATATTGGTATTGAATGTTGTGTGTCTGTTTCTATTCAAGAAATATTTTTCATTTAAATGGTTCTGTGAGGTGAATTTGGGACTTTGAAAATGGTTTTATTGGATAAACCTTAATGTAAAAAGTACCTTACCTTTTTTGTTGAGAAAGGGGTGGGAATTTCCTTAATTTGGGACTTCCCCTATGTAATTATATATTAAAGGAAATTGACCATTACATGTGGCGGTAGGGGCTGTTCCTGTTTGGGTGACACATTTAATGGATGGAATATATTATTTTTTTATTGGAGTTGATTGTCCCACCCCATTTTTAACATTACACTAAAACAAGTAAATTATATAATAAATTCTTATAATTCCAAAAACACTAGACCATGATTTCTCTATTGGTTGTGGTCTCAAGTATGACGATGATCTTCTTTATATTTTACACCTATATTAGGCCAAGAATGGTATGACCAATAATTTGGTCTTGTTGATGGAATCATGTTGATAATTCCTACATGATTAATTAGGTTTCATTGGGTTTTTATTTTCCTTTAAGCTCGTAGTTTTTCTATGTTCTCTCTTATCCCTTGATTATATTTGATGGATAGTAAAATTGGCATTATATGGATGGTCACCTAAGTATAATTAATTAATTTCACTCATTGTGTAATAATGTTATAAACTACCTTGTGTGGTTCTCCATTTTATTAAAAATAAATTTATCTCTCTATAAAAAGATTTCACAGAAAAATAATTGATCTAAATTTTCACACCACTTTTCCCTATGTATAAAAAATGAACATCTCCAGTCTTGGTTGCATTTACGCATTCCTTTGAAATATTAATTTTCTTTTTTTGAAATAATATTTTTTTAAATTATGAGGGTAATTTTTTTGATTTTTATTTAAATTTAAATCATTTAAAACCAATATATATTTTTAGAATAGTTGTTAATTAATCCATTGTTTAAACTAAATGCTTTGTGAACAATTTTATTTCCAATACACCTGTTGAGTTTTAACACTCATGCATACACCTATTTCATGTTTTTATCTTTGAATGTAGGATTAATATTAGTTTCAATCACCTTCTGTGATTTTGGGTTTGGGTATTAAATAGTGACACTTTGGGTTATATGGATATTTAATTGATTTTAGATCCGGTTTGGTTTTATTGGCTTATTTGAACTATCAGTTTAAGGGTAAATGTTGTTATATTGTTTTATTTATATATTTATTGGTTTATATATTTATTTATAGTTCATTTGTTTCATTTATTTGGAGAAATAATTATAATTATATATCATTGATTCCCTTTCCACATTTGACTTGCTTGGAAGTATCGAGATTACCTCTAAGGCCTTATCATGGGATGGGTCAGGTGACTGGTTTGGGGATGACAATGTCGGATGGTGTAAATATATGTATTTATGGTTGTATAATATATTAATATTAGGAATATATTTGTTAAACATGAGGTTTTATGGTTTAGAAATGAAGTCAACAGTTATGGTAATGGATCTCTATTCTCTCATTTATTTCTAAGAGGAATATGAAAATTCAGCACATGTTTCTTTTGTGGGGTTTATATACATCTTAAATGAAATGTTATGACATTAATATCATATATTTCGTGAAATAGAATATTTAACTGTATCTTATTCCTTATAGGTGTCTCAATAAAAAATATCACTAAGGCGGTAAGGGGTTTTCATCTCCCTCTTTTCTTCTATGAGACACATGTTATATTAACCAAATAATTATTTAACATGATGTAGATATTTTCACTGAATGTATATTATAATAATTTTAATGAAATTTATTATGACATAAAAAACATTTTAGGATATCTCTTTATTGGGTTTTATGTTTCAAAATTTACAAAAATGATTGAGGATTTTTTTCATAATTTTCCCTCATGGAGGCATATATTATTTTATATACCTATCATTTTTTATGAAGTTTATATAAATTCCAATTGAAATCAAATATCACGATTTCATTTATTATCAGGTTATTTAAGGTTTCTTTTATAATTCATTGATGGGTAATACGATTCAATGTTGAAAATTATTTAAGAGTTTTACATTATAATTTTATCATTTATTTTAATGGTTTATGGAAATTCTAATAAATATAATATCTTATAATTGATATATCAAAGAACAATTAATCTTCTATAAATTCTATTTTTTTACTTTAGAATTCAATATTTCTCTTAATTTTAACCACTTTAGGTACTTATGGTTTCAAAATAATGTTTTTATGAAAAATAATATTTATTTCTCTCTTTGGTCAAAACATGTTTTTCTTCCAACACCATGATTTCTACAAAAATTATAAATAATATTAAAAATCATCAAATGTGTTATTAAATAAAATGTTACCAATGATTTAATTTTTAAAAAATAATTTGAAATCATTCCTCATGCCATTTTCTAATCAAATCTCTCTTGGATTTCACCAAAAATGTGGAAATAACAATTGTTTTAATGTGTACTACATGAACATATTTTTTCCATGATGGAGATTATTTTCATTGAATATTCCATTATAACATTTCACATTGATTTTCAATGAATAATACTTCAAAAATGTTCTATGAATTTTTAGACATAAAAATTGATTTTCGATGAAATGAAATGTTTCTCACGAAACATTCCATGTGGTTATTTGTTCGTAGTCATTATCCGTCAATGATGGCATCCTTTAATGAAACATATTCTTCTCTTCATATAAGTACCATTGATAAAATTATTATTATTTATATGAATGTTTTAATAGGGTGATTTTTTTATAAAAACTTTTAGTTTTTCATGTGTTATTCTATGTTAAAATTATTTTGAACCCTACTTTTTTCCACGAGATATACTGTGAAAAATTCCATACGAATCCCTCTTATTTTTTCGTGGATTATTCTATGATGAAATGATGTAATTATTATGAAACCTATATCATTTCAAAATTATATGATTTTTTGAAATAATTATGAATGTCATTTTATTTCATGGGTTATGATATAATGATATTTTTTATCATTCAGAATATATATATATATATATGATTATGAAAATATAAAATGTGGAAACTATATCTCCATCAAATTCATTGGGTAAATATGGACAAATCATTGGTAAATATGTTATACATTAACAAGATTATCTGTTCACAATATTATGTGTGAACTTGATAATATTTCCAGAATTTTATATTGAACTAGATTACATGGTTTGGTTGGACCTAGTTACATTTACAAAAGTTTATGATATGGCCTGATTTCATGTACATTACATAATGAGTGGAAAAATATCTATTTATACATTTTCAAAATGTTATATGATGATGTGTTTTTCCCAAAACCATTCCTTAAGAAAATTATATGCTCTCATAGATTTTTTTCTTCGGTTCTCTTATGTTTAATTTATTATAGGGTTCAATTATTTATTGTTTGAATCATTATTATTATCATTGTTCTATAGGATATGGTTTTGAAATGTTATTTCCATGTTCACAAAACATTATGTTCATGTTATACTTATTTAACTCCCTTCATTACCCTTAATAAGCATCTAATGTCTCCCAATTTTATTTTTCCTCTTCCTAGTTTATGATTATTGGTATTATTTATGGAATGTTTATAATGAATAAAAAATAGGATGGCCTGTGTCAGTGAAATTGAAGATCTCAAAACAAATTATATGATTGTGTGCCTAGTATGCAATATAAATAAACCATTACACAACTCATGCATGTTTTTTAAGGTATTGCATATTAATCTAAATTGGTTTCATAACTATATATGAGAATCTTGGATCACATTAATATATATAGAAATATATAGTTATCAAAAGTATCCATTCATGATCTTGTAAAATATTAATTTACATATGAGGAACTGAAAAATATGGAATGGAAAACCTATTTGAAATCTTGATAAACATTAGGGAGGTAGGGGGAATGAATCAATGTAAAAGTCATATTAACATATCCATTTTTATTTATATTTTAAATAAATATTCATTTATATGTCTTATAATTATGACCAATGATGATCTCCATCTACACATTACTCTAGAATAATAATGCACATGAACCCAAAACACTACATACGATTCCATAATGACATAAATTAAAATGATGATATAATACATTTAGGGATAATGTATTATTGTGTATGTCCTACGGTACTCTGATATGTAGAGAGTGAGTGAATCAGAGATCTTTTAAAAATAATAAAATTTTAATTCAACACCGTCTAAAAGATTCAAATAATTTTCAATACTTTAAATGACCACATTTAACAATTATTTCACATTGACTATTCATTCATTTAATAAAAAATATATATTAAAATCTAATGACAATAAATATAATAAATTAACTTGGTTTATCTTAATTTGGAAATATCTATCTTATCTACTTATAAAAATGTGCATATGTACATAAATCTACTAACAATCACTATTTCAGAGGCTAAAAATTTCCATTTCCCACTATATTACACAAATATATTTTTAATTCATTATTAAATATTTATAAATATAAATCTCTTTTTTAGGTTCATTATAGATAAGGAAAATTATATTGATACTCAAATACAGAAATTATTCCCCTATAAATTTCACTTCATTGAACTCCTCTTCTAATACTAGATGAGATCATCCTTTCAAAGATGGAGAAGAATCATTATCTACTAAAACATTAATGTGGTAGTAATATAAAAATACATATGAGAATAATTATACACAAAAATTATAAATTATTTTCTCTATCTTCTCTTTTAATATTTAGAAATGTCAATGGAACACCACCTACATTGATAATCTCATTAACAAGAAATATTTAGAAGCAGAGAACAATTTTCTCATCTCTCCTTAAATATTCTTCTTTGAAATATGGTCTAAAAATATCATGACATGTTGTTGTAAATATTTTATTCAACTTTTTATATTTCACTCAATCATCTAGGTATTCAATTAATAGATGGATTTTAATCTCTTGTATTACATGTTTTTAGATTATTCTAACTTTCTATGATTGATATTTGTGTTCAAATTTTATATAAATGTCAAGGATATCTGAAAAGAATAATTCTAAATCATCCCATTTTTATATTTAATAGAATCTTATGGTTAATATAAATTTTAAATGATCACATATTAGTAACCTACCCAATAGTGTGATAACACTCAAATTTTTATTTTTTTTCAAGGAAATGATTGAACCTATCATTTTTTTATAGTCAACCATAAATATATACACATTTTATATCATCCCATTTCCAAAAAATTTATGATCATCTCATGATCCTCTAAATAATCCCAAATATTATCACCATTGTGATATGATATGTCTCTTCATGGTTAAATTCATTTAACTAAATAATTGCCAATATTTTTCATATATCTAGTTGTGGAGGGATATATCCTTTAACATATCCATATCTAATAATGTTGTGACATGGAAATCATATTGTGGTATGATCCTAAAAAAAGTATCCTTAAAATTATTAAATTTATACCACTGTAATATTTATGCGACATGATTTTCCACACCATGACACAGTACCGCATCAAATCCAAGAAAGCCTCATATTATATTTTTACTGGGTATTCGTCATATTCTATGATCCCCTTCATTATCCATAAAATATAGTTGTGGGAGTGTTTTAAAGTTCCACTGAAAACATAATTTCAAAAATTCATTAAATTACATCACTCATACTTTTTCTTACTGTAAGTCCAAAATGAAAAAAATAGAATTTTTTACCATAGTTGATATCAATAAATATCATATTAGTCACCCAAACCTAAATAAATATTCATTATTCACAATTCTTAATCTAATATTATTCATTATAGGGAACCTACAAATTTTCATTGTCAATGATTCATGTTATAATTTTGATGCATTTTCAACAACCTATCTGGATATCTATAGTCCTCCCATACTCTATTTCTATATTTTTTATTGGAATACATATATCTCTATATATGTTTTCCATATATATAAAATCATCATTAACTGAGTTCCAGAATTCCAATAACCTCTATGGTTTCTCTCATAATAGAAAAAAAATCATAACATTCACCTTTCTCCATGAAGTTTAATATCTATTTTTTATTCTTTTTGTAAAACCCCGGGAACCATGATAGGGGAGGGGTGAATCAGGGTGACAAATTTTTCTTTTAAACTGGGGATCATGTTCCCACATTGGTAGGAAATATTTAAACCAGTATAAAGAATATGAACTATAATGAAACATTCACATGCAAAGAGATGACACAAAAAAATTTACTTGGTTCACCGCTAAGTGCTATGTCCAAGGAGCATACAGTGACAAGTTTTCGGGCGTACCAAATTCATCTATTCTTCACTAGTTGTAGATTAAAAAGGTTCGGGCACAGTCACTCTGTCCCAGGATCACTTCCGTTACAATTGTTCAGTGATAGCTCACTGCGTCCCTCGGGTCACTCTCGTTTACTCCCCCTAGCTCACTGCCATTGGTGAAGTCCCACTCAGTTTATAGATGTGAAGGTCCCTTCATCATTTCTCAATGAATACAACCTCTGCATTATTTGGATGTTCTTTTAATGTCCAACTATCACCCATGAACTGATCTATAACTTTTGCACTGCACCAAGAAAACCGGAAAGCCTCAACAGCACCTAGCGCGCAACTCCAAGGCGGCGCACAACTTTCATGGACGATGTGCAAGTTATAACTGTAATGCAAGTCCACCTTCAACACTTGCGTGATTCAGTCATCTTTAAAGACAAACTTGCACGACTCAAATTCTTCTCAACTCAAGCTGATTTTGAAACCTAATGGAAACATGTCTCGCAAATTCAATTTTGGCATGCAAGTATCACCAAATCAATTTCACGACTACTGGACGGACACCAAACAACT
Organism: Viscum album; assembly: GCA_963277665.1. NCBI lineage: Eukaryota > Viridiplantae > Streptophyta > Magnoliopsida > Santalales > Viscaceae > Viscum > Viscum album. The sequence continues at coordinate 943,218,072 of OY728155.1, read as the reverse complement.
GTCACACTGCTCCACCTTTCACGACCCACTAACACTTGCGCGACTTCATCACCTACGTAACGGGAGCTTTGAATTTCTTCAAGTCCAAAGTTCGTGTTGAATGAGGAGGGGTGGTCCTCTATTTACAGGCATTCAGATACCCTACGCGGTGGCGCACAAGTCTTCCCTCGGTGCGCAAGTCTCGTCGTGCAACCCTTCTGTCCTCTTAGACACTTGCGTGAACAACTTTCAATCATGGGCGCCCCTATTTACTTTGCCATATTTTGATGATCAAAACACGATGGTAAAATGGAGCGCAACATTCCACTCCTCTAAGGTACCGACGCGCAATTATTTTCACAGCGCGCATGTCACTTGCGCGACGAATCCAATACTTGCGCGACCCTCTTTCCTTTTCCATATTTTCATGTTCTCATTCTGAAAAACATCAGGCGTGCAAGTTTCCAAGCTTCCAAGGCCTCGGCACACAAGTCACTTTTCCAATAACACATTTCTCCATCTTTAATATTGTTCTCTTCTTGAACTGTATGATCACTTTGTCGGTACATTTTCTGAACTTCTACTGAGGATTGACAACAAACACAAACCATACTCCAATTCTTGCACAGAACATCCATGGTTCCAACATCTCCCCCTTTGGGTTTTTTGGCAATCAGAAAATAAATTCAATAGATCCACATGAAAACCAAATAAAACGCAAGAATCAACTCAGCCAACACTCTAAGTCTACGTGAGAAATGATCGGTGTAGAAAACAAGAGATGAGGCTTGAATTGGGATCCCGTGTTTTGGAATTCTCAAATAGGCCCTGTTTTCTGAGTTCCTGAGTTCTTTCTCATCCTCTGACTCTAACTTTATTCCATTCTCACCCATTGGAAATAAACCCAATGACTGGTACTAGTTCATTGTTCATCTCAAACAACACCCCTTGGATAGTATCTCCCCCACAACCCTGCATCACATCCATAAACAGAAAAAAAAAAGTTAAGAAAACTGGGGAGAGAGGTATTGCGTAACCACGTTATGCACTGGGAGGTGGCTGAACACCGAGGTTCAACCGATGCTTCTCCAACACAGCCACTGAAAGTGGGTTGGTCAGGATATCATCCACTTGCTCATCTGTTCTCACATGATCCATTCTAATCAAACCTTTCTCAACTTTCTCTTTGATAAAGTGATACCTTATTTCAATATGTTTTGTATGAGAATTCTGAACAGGATTCTTCGTAAGATCAATTTCGCTCTTATTATCACAGTAAATCATCATTGGTTGGTTCACCTCATCACCAATATCTATTATTTGCTGCTTCATCCATAGCATTTGAGTTCATGCCTTTGTAGTGAAGATATACTCAGCCTCAGCAGTACTAAGAGAAGTACTTTGTTGTTTCTTTCTAAGACATCAAACACATTTATTCCCAATATATAATGCACCACCACTGGTGGACTTTATTTCCACAACATCGCCATCCCAGTCAGTATTATAAAATGCTGACATTTCACTGTTATTTCCTGCAACAATGTACAATCCAAAATTGTGAGTCCCTTGAATATATCTCATGATTCTTTTTACTGCTTCCATATGTTACTCCTTTGGATTACTCTGAAAGCAGGTTGCAAGACATGTGGCAAAGACAATATCTAGTCTTGTCGCCATCAGGTGAAGCAGGCTCCCAATGATCCTCTTATACATGGTGGGATCTATAGAGGTCCCATCCTCATGTTTTCCAAGTTTAGTTCTAACTACAATTGGAGTGGAAATTGGTTTTAAGTCTTGTATATTAAACTTCTTCAGAAGCTATCTTTCATACTTTTCATGTGGAATGAATGTGTAATCCTGCTTTTGAGTCACATGTAGCCCCAAGAAATATGTGAGCTCCCCAATCATACACATTTCAAATTCTGATTTCATGTGATTGGAAAATTCGTCCACTAATTTCTTCTTGCTACCACCAAAAATAATGTTATCAGCATATACTAGAACCATGAATTGATCTCTTGGAGAATTATTCACATAAAAATTGTGGTCTACTCCACCTCTTTTGAATTCCAGTTTCTTGATATACGAGTCCAGTCATGAATACCATGCTCGTGGTGCCTGCTTCAAACCATATAGACCTTTCTTCAGTTTGCAGACTTTTGTTTCATCAGAACCAAGAACAAAACCCACTGGTTGTTCAATATATACTTATTCTTCCAGTACACCATTCAATAATGTTGTCTTGACATCAATCTAGTATACTTTATATCCTCTTTGGTGTGCTATGGCAAGGAAAAGTCTGATTGTCTCTAATCTATCCACTGGATAAAAGGTTTCTTCAACATCAACACCTTCAATCTGAGTGTATCCTTTACATACCAGTCATTCCTTGTTTCTGATAACCCTTCCATGCTCATCAAACTTGTTTTTGAAGATCCAAATTGTCCCAATCACATTGTGACCTTCGGGTCTCTGGACAAGATCTCATGTCTGATTCATGACAATATGATCTAATTCTTCATTCATGGATTTCACCCATGATTCATCCTTTTCAACTTCTTCAAATGAGGATGGCTCCACAATAGATAGAAATGCAGATTGCGTGTTATTCCGCATTCTTCTTGTTTGAGTGGGGGCACTCTTGTCCCCAATTATATTGGATGGATCAATCTCAGCTCTATGATTTCACCTGTGCAGTTCAGTTGCATTCTCTTTAGCCTCATTTTCTTCTTCAGATTCTTCTTCTGAGTCCACATATTGATGTGACTGCTGAGTGTTTTTTACATCTTCCTCTATTTCTGTATTTGTATTTTCTTGACGTTCAATTTCTTCTTCACTTTCTCTCACATTAGCATATGAAGTCCTTGAATCATTTGTGTTTTTATCTTCAATTATTTTAACATCACTTCATTCCACAATACTTCTTAATTTCTTATTGAAACACTTGTAGGATTTTATGTTCATTGAGTATCCGAAGAAAATTCCTTCATCTGAATTGTCACCATACTTCCCATGATTTCCTTCTTTGATTCTGATGAAGCATTTTCTTCCAAAAACACGAAAGTAATTCAAAGAGGGCTTCCTTCCATGCCACAATTCATATGTTGTCTTCGTATCACCCATATAGTGTCCTATTTGATTGTGAATATACACTACAGCTTGGATAGCCTCTTTCCAGTAATGTCGTGGAATGCGACTCTCAATTAGCATAGTTCATGCCAGGTTGTTCAACTGTCGATTCCTCCATTCAAAAACTCCATTTTATTGAGGAGTTCTCACAGCAGCTACCTCATGTTATAACCCACGCTTCTCCAAATAATTTTCAAATTCAATGGATGTGTATTCCCCTCCATTGTCAGATCAAAACACTTTGATTGTTCGTCCGGTATCATTCTCGGAAATTCACCGATATGTTTTCATGAATTGAAGGACTTGTTGTTTCCTATGAATTACCATCGCACATGCCATTCTACTATAATAATCTATGAAAAGGACAAAGTAACTTTATCCATGAGTTCTAGCAACATTTATCGGCCCGCATACATCTGTAGGAATCAAATCAAGAAGGTGAGATTCCCTTTTCTTCTTTGGCCAATATGAACTGCAGACTAGCTTTCCACGAATGCAAGAATATCAAGATTTTTCACGTTCACGCTTCAGGTTAGGAATATCCCTAACAATCCTTAATTTTGTTATTTTCTCCATGTCAGATTGATTGATGTGTCCCAGTCTCTGATGCCACAAATTGTTTTCTTCTTCAATAGTCATGTAACAAAACTTTTCTTCACTATTAACCTGATATAAGTTGCCTTCTGTTCTGCATCCCTTCATGAGTGAGTTTCCTGTCTTTCCATTGATCATGCAGTCGTTCTGATTAAAAGTAACTATAAGTCTTGAGTCATAGAGTTGACTCACGCTGAGTAGATTATGACGTAGGCCATCTATGTAAAGGAATTCAGTCTTCTTCAGCTCTCCATTAGCTAATTCAGTGCTTCCACTGCCTTTGATTTTTAGAGCTCCATCATTACCGAATTGTACTGTACCATCAACCTTATTTTTTATATCCGTTAATAGGTCATAATTACTTATCATATGAGATGAAAAACCGCTCTCTAGAATCCATGTACTGTTTCTTTTTGTAGCATTGAGGGCCACCTCTGCAATGTTGGATTTCTTAATTTTCTTCTGTTCTTTCCATGAGACATTGGATTGAGTAGAGAGAACTGATGGCTTTTCAATTATCTCTTCCACATACCCAGGTTCTTCCTAGTCGAAATCTTCATTGAGAGGAGAAACTTTTCTGAAAGAAAAACAATTTCTTGCTGACAAGACTTGACTTGTCTCGAACATCGATATGAGGTGTCAATGTCCCTTCTCTGCCTGCAATTAACATCCTTATGACCAAAGTTAGAACAACGAAAATATTACCGATAGAAATTGTTTCTTCTATAAGAATTAGGAAATGTATTTTTTTCTCCTCTGTTGAACTCCTATATCTTCTCCATTCAGATAGCTTCTTTCCTCTTCACAATACGACATGGTATGGCCCAAATACCCCCAAAACTGACACTTCATGAGAGGAAATGTCTTCTCGTTTGAATTTCCCCTCATACCTTCTTCCTTGAAAGAGTAGTTAGACATCCCGTCATTTCTGAATGATTGAGGATAATTTTTAGTTATCCTTTTAGTTTGGATTAAGGGTTACATTTTTAGAACATTAGGCAATGTTTCAACATCTTCGACTTTCATATTGTCTTTCTTTTGGATCTTTTCACTTCCAACTGTTGATGTATCAGCTTCATAGCTAATTCCACTCTTTCCCATGCCAACAGGTCTTTGATTACTCAGGATTTTTCCAACCACATCTGAACCACACTTGGCTCTCGCCCGTAATTTTGCATTTGAAAATCTTCCAAACTGTATTTTCTTCTTTGATTCTTTTAAAATTGGTTCAGTCTCAAGTTTACTCCTAAGAGTAACAACTTCCTCCTCATGACCCTCAGTAGTCTTGGATTTTTCCTCCAGTTTGGAGGTGAGATCATTGATGACCTTTTCCTATTGTTCAATTCTCAGTTTCAGATCCAATACATCATCATTGATTTTATGTATTTTAGATTCAAATTTCACTAATTATTCCTGTCATTCAATTTCAACTTCATGATGATCAACATATTCAGTTAATTCCATAACAATTGATTTCCACATACTAAAACTCTTACATTTCATCTTCATATTTCTAACAACATCTTTAAGTTGCAACTCAGGATTGAAACTAGTTTTTAACTGATTGTATCCACCATTATATTCTTATTTTTCAACAGTTCCCATCATGGAAGCATGGTTTCCAGTTTTAAATTATGGTTCTTCTTCTTCACAGAATTCATTATCATCATCTTCTTCTTCACAGAAAAAACTCTTCTTCAGAACTTTCTTTCTCAATTTTAAGTCTCCTTTCATGAAAAACCATTTCTGAGGCTTCTCGATGTTTTTAGCTTTGCTATCATCATCATCGATCTTTCTTAAGCACTGGGAAGAAATGTGGCCGACTTTAGAACAACGAAAGTAAGCAAGAGGTAACTTTCCTTTGAACATCCCTTTTCCCTTCTAGAATTTCTTTGCAATGAGAGAAAGGATTTTTTTTCTTCATCATCTTCACCACTACTATCTTTTGAAATTTTTAGTTTAACCATGGCCTTGAATTCCATTTCCTTGCTCACACGAGTCATAGAATCTTACGGTTTGACTCTCATTTCATATGCTACCAAGCTGCTCAGAAGATCATCCAGAGAATGTTTTGAAAGAACTCCTTCTTCAAGGGCTGACACCATTGCATTGTATAGGGGTGGAAGTCTTCTCTGTATTTTCTTCACAGTGTCAACATATTTGATTTATTCTCCTAGGCCTTGAATTGCTCCAACCACTTCAGTAATTCGATTGAAGAAGGAGTATGCATTCTCATCAGGATGCATCTTCGAATCATCGAACCTATTGTGCAGCACTTGAAGTTTCACCTCCTACACTTTTCTATCTCCTTCATAACTATTTTCGAGTTTATCCCACATGAATTTTTCTGAGGTGCAATTCATCACTATTAGATAGATCAGATCAGAAAGGGATGCGGTGAGTGCATTTTGCGCTTTAGCATCTACGTCAAGAATATTCCTCTCTATGTCAGTCACAGCCATGCATGTTGGATCAATGACTTGTATTCCTTGCACTATAGAAAACAGAACATCAATTCCATGAGATCATAGATGAGATCTCATTCTGTCCTTCAAGATTTGGAAATTACTTCCATCAATGAGAGGGACTCCTCTAACATTAGCTGTATGGTCCATAACGGTATGTGACAGACCAAACCCCAGTAAACCTTTACCCTCTAACACCACTTGTAGGACCCTGGGGCACTGTGAGAGGGGTGGGGTGAATCAGGGTGAAATTTTTTTCATTTAAACTGAGGATCTTGTTCCCATATTGGAAGGAACTAGTTAAACCTGTATGAAGAATATGATCTGTAATGAAACATTCACATGCAAAGAGATGGCACATCAAATTTTACTTGGTTCACCGCATAGGGCTACGTCCTAGGAGCATACGCCGACATGTTTTTAGGCGTTCCAGATTCCACTATTATTCACTAGTTGTAGATTACAACGGTTCGGGCACAGTCACTCTGTCCCAGGATTGCTGCCTTTACAATTGTTCAGGGATAGCTCATTGCGTCCCTCGGGTCACTCCCGTTGACTCCCCTGGGCTCACTTTCGTTGGTGAAGTCCCACTCAATTTATAGACGTGAAGGTATCTTCATCATTGCTTAATGAATGCATCATCTGTATTATGTGGATGCTCTTTTGAAGTCCAACTATCTCCCATGAACTGATCTACAACATTCTTGCAGCACCAAGACAACCGGAAAGCCTCAACAACACCTGGCACGCAACTCCATGGTGGCGCACAACTTTCAAGGACGGTGCACAAGTTATAACTTTTGTGCAAGTCCAACTTCAACACTTGCGCAATTCAGTCATCTTTAAAGACAAACTTGCGCGACTCGACTTCTTCTCTACTCAAGATGATTTTGAAACCTAAGGGAAACCTGTCGCGCAACTTCAATTCTGGCACGCAAGTATCACCAAGTCACTTGCACGACTACTGGACGGGAACCAAACAACTTCCGCACTGCTCCACCTTGCGCGACCCACCAACACTTGCGCGACTTCAACACCTACGCGACGGGAGCTCTGAATTTCATCAAGTCAAAATTTCATGTTGAATGAGAAGGGTGGTCCTCTATTTATAGGCATTCGGATACCCTGCGCGGTGGCGCGCAAGTCTTCCCTCGTCGCGCAAGTCTCGGCACGCAACCCTTCATCCCTCTTAGACACTTGCGCGACCAACTTCCAATCTTGGGTGCCCCTATTTACTTTTCCATATTTGGATGATCAAAACACGATGGTCAAACGACGCGCAACTTTCCACTCCTCTAAGGTACCGGCACGCAAGTCCTTTCATGGCGTGAAAGTCACCTGTGCTACCAAACCAATACTTGCGTGACCCTCTTTCCTTCGCCAAATTTTCATGTTCTCAATATGAAAAACAATAGGCACACAAGTTTCCATGATTCCAAGGCCTCGGTGTGAAATTCTCTTTTCCAAAAACACATTTCTCCATATTTCAATTTTTGAGGCCCAAAAAATAGAGAAACACTGGGAAAAGGTGCCATCTACAATACTATTGTCTGGTTGAACTATATGATCACATTGCTGGTACACGTTCTGAACATCCACTGAGGATCGACAAAAAACACAAACCATACTCAAATTCATGCACATAACATCCATGGTTCGAACACTTTTTCATACCCTGTTTAGAATGTTTTTATTAGTATTTTCATGTTCATATTCATATACATGTAATAAATGACCTATTTGATTTTATTGATTTCATACATTCATTTTCAACATTTTGAAAACATATACATTTATTAGAAAAATGTTCCCCCACTATCAAAAAATTCAATAGAATGTTATGATTTATTATAAAAAATAGAACAAAAGACTCATATTTTCAATATTCCTTCTCTATCTATAATGATTCTAATATTTATATACATCCAACATCTCTAATAATAATAATTATTCAACCCCCACCCACTTCCATTTAAAATATAATCCCCAATACTTATATCCCTTTCAGGGATTTTTTTTTTCACTTTCACTAACATTTTTAATAAATTTTAAATGATCCATTCACTATGTATGGGATTCATTCCATTATTTTTTGAATCTGATAATATTGGAATATATTCATTCAATATTCTTTAACTTTTTCAATAAATAACTAGAAAAGATTTTTCATGGTAAAACTATTTCCCAATAATAAAATAATAAATCCTCTTTATTTGTATAGAATAAAGACCAGAATTTGTATACAATCAACATCCCATGTTTTTCTATTTAAATCACTAACATCCTATTTAAATCATTTATTCTTTCCCACCATTTTATACACCTCACTAAACATTGAATTCCGTTTTTTATTAACCATTTTAACTTTTTAACTATATTATAACATTATAAAATATTCCTAAACTTTCCAACATAAAAATCATTAAAAAATTTCAAAAAAAAATCTATTAGACCACTATATCAAAATTATTCTTGATTAATCACTCAATAAAAAATTCGCTTACAAATAGATAAAATTTTATAGAAAATTAAGTAGTTTAATATTTACTTAATATTGAGTGATCATTAAATCATTGAAGACTACTATATAAGAACTCATTATAGCTTAAATGATTTTAATATAATTACATAAATTGTGTCCATTGTATACATTTATATTCATAAATGTATAATCGTTTTTATTTTATTCTCAGTCTGCAAATCCCTAGGATATTTTGTTAATGTTTCACAAGATCCCTATCATATAATCATTAAATACAAATGTGTTTTAGTGAAACCACCTAATACCAGTTATTAAAATAATATATAATCTTCTGTATGAATTATCATTCATTATTTTGATGAGAAATGATCATTGATATATTCATCACAAACTACTTATGAATTATTTTTTATAACCAAAAAATCATGATATTGATATAAACTATCGAATTTATATTACACTTCCTCAGGTATCCTAGAAAAATGCTAGAAGATATTAGATTAACAGGTCAATATGAAAAACCATGATCTCCTTTATAGACATTGATTCATATCCATCATGTTTTCTTTAGATTAGCTACTTTTCTAAATTCAGTAGATGTATTCAAGAAACCAATTTTTTACCATACTATTACTTATTCCTTAAAAAATACGGTTTTCATTAAAACGAAATTAATTTTTGATTACGCTCTACTTCATATAAAACTATAATCATCACTTATAAGTCATTATTTACTAATAAACCACTTTAATTGTCATTATTATACATTGATACATTAATAAATTTCTATTTTACACTATTGTGAAAATATATTGTTACATTATACTACATTTTATTGTTGAAAAAAAGATGTTGGATGATATACTAAGGAATTCATCCCTACTCAATGCTTCTTCATCAAGGATTGTATCTCCCCCATGGACATCAACCCTGTTGATGAATCATATAATAATTAAAATTTAGGGAGAGAGGGGGATATCATAAAAATCATAATGTAACAAAATCCAATAGTTATTGATGAACCATGTCATAACATAATGTTTTTTATCATTATTTTTTGTTATACCTTACGAGGGATCAACAGATTAAAAAATATTTATAGATGATTTCATTAAAATTAAACATCTTTTATTGCATGGAATATATATCCAATATGAGAATAATACCACATTTGTATATTTCTTATAATAATGGTTCATTTCCATATCATTCATCATGATTCATACTCCATAAGGTCACATCCACCCAAATTTTTCTCTTCCTGTTAATTTGTTTTTGTGAGACCATTGTTGAATTATCCCGTGAACCAACATATATTATACATAAAAAAGACACCTATTATGGCCTGGGGAAAGACTTTATGGGAGTTCCTAGTCCCCATTGGCTAGATACATGTTCCAGAGCATCAAAAACTATCATTTAGCAAGATTTTTACAAAAAAATAACAAATGATCAAATAGAATGAAATTTAAAAAATTAAACATGAGAATACAAATTCATATAGAATAATTCAATTAGTAAAAGGAAATACAATTTCAAATAGAAAATGGTTAAATCCTAGAAGATGAAAGAAACAACAACCCCCATATGTGTTATATGAGGGACAAAATCATGTAATGTCGTAGCCGAAATTATATTCCATATTATTACGGATTCCCACAAACTCCATAAAGCACTGGTACATTACCTATAATATATAAAACATGATATAAACAAACCAAAGTGTATTTGTAGTGTGTGAGTAAAAAAAGACATGTATAATCCAAGCAAGTGTTTTATAAGATGATTTTTGTAAATAAACTAACATTTCCCATTTATTGAGTGTAAGAAAATTAAATAAATTTTCTTAGAGTTTTAATCAAATCATTGAAAATCCCCCTCTTAGAATAGTTTATTAACCAAGAATAAAAATTTAGATTTATTGGTTTTCAAAATAAAAATTTATCAAATAATTTATCAATAACAATTTCAAATAGATCAAGATCAAAATTAGTCCTAGGGTATGCACTATCTGGGTTATCTAGGATTCTCATACCTAAATGATCAAGTCTATAAGTGAATACAATTCCATATGACATGAGACATGGGTTGATATAACACCCTAATAATTGAACCCCATGTCATAAAATTTTTACATATAGTTGTACCATTCATCCCTGATAAGTAGTCCAAAACACCCCATTCACTATTTTCCCAATCTATCAACTTCTTAATTACCCCATGTTCTTATGTTATATATCCCAAAAAATGGAAGCTTTAAATTCCATAAACAACAGACAATTGGAGGACTTCATTTTCATATATGATCAACACATGGATGTTTTCATTTTTTTAGATTAAATCATTATAATTTAATTTTACACATAAATTATCAAACACCCCATATAACTGAATGAAACATACTTTCAAAACTTTTACATCAAAAATGAAAAATTTAAATACATTTTAAGTAATTAGAAAAACCAATAATATTTAAATTTTTAATTGATATGCACTTAAAAAATTTATAGAAATCAAATTATGATGAGAAATATTCAATAGATAATAATAAAAAAATCTTCTAACCTGCTTCCTCATACACATAAAATTACAAATAATACAGTATGATCTAAACGGTGAATGGAACAAGAGATATTAAATAACTAGATGTAGATACCCAAAGCTTGACGTACATGGACATTACATTACTTTTGCGGGAATACTTAGTACATAACAAAAACACACACACAAGGACCGTAATAGTTTAGTGTCTTTGGAAACTTGGAACGTAATCTTCTAATCATGGTGAAAGATCTTCAACATATCCCATAAATAATTTCTTTTTTTAATGCATAAATCCTTTCTTTATACCCTGGGGATAAGAAAACATAAAAGGGTGAGAAAAAATGCTCAATAAGGCTAAACAAAAGAAATATCAATCACATCATATTCATAAGAACGTATCTTTTGTAAATCTTAACCTGTTAAAGAGATCATGATTTCATAACATGGGATAAATCATAGTAGTAAAATTTAATCCCAATAATCATAACATAAAACATGAAACTTCGTGGCATACACACATAATCATAGAGAATCATTTCTTATTAGTCAAGACTCATTTCCATGACTATCTTAGTGGACAAAGTCTCTTTCTGAACCGAGTTCACTCCTCGTTTCAGTCCTGTTTCACTAAACCGGTATAGCCTACCATTCCAGAAATGTCTATTTCATGAGATATAAAATCTTTACCCAATGAATTGGAGGGAGATATAGGTCCCACCCATCTAATAATGATACCATTCTTTTGTGTGCCACAAAATCATAAACCATACATCATAGAATAACCCATGTAATAAAAATGGGATTCTTAAACATCATGAAATCATAAATAAATTCATATAAGATAAAGGAATTTATAAAAATAATTCAATAACAACATAATCAAATTAATGTAATAATAGGTATAAAAACAGAACCCTATATTATCTTATATGGAAAATAATTTTGATAAAACAATTGAACTCTGTTCTTGATGAAAATATCCTTTCTACTTCAAAAAAAAATTTCCTTTCTTAACATGTCATACAATTTTAAACTAAAAGAATTTGATTAAAAATAAACTTGAAAAATTTAAAATGTAGCTTCTTGGCAATAATATTTTAAAAATCCATTCATGCCGTATGAGTTAAAAAAACATTCTTCTCGTACATTTTTCGGAAAAGTCAAAAAGTACCTCGTACGAAAAACAACAAAAGATTCCTTTCATATCTTTTACTAAAAACTCACCGAAGTGTAAAATTGGATTTAAACAATTTTAGTTGGATGGAAATAATATTAAATATTGAGGAAACATGGATGTGGATGATAAAATACACCCCAGTAAATTTCAAAGTATAAACAATTTCGGATAAAAATGAGATTGTGATATTTCCCTTACCATAGGTCTGATTTGCTTCGTAAGTCTCCGAACCTCCTGTATAATGATTTAAATAATGTAATTGACCTATTCCAGAATCATAATCATTGTTATGATATCATATATGGTTCATTTATGACTTTATATTACCCGTTCGTTTGTAAATTCCATGTTAAAGAGAGTTTTGGGTAAAATCGTCTCATTTGTTGTTCGTGTTTTAACTTGTAATTATTCATATGATTACTTAGATCATGATTACTTAAATACAGAATGTAAAACATTATTTATATATAATATATATTCAGAATATACATATATATAATATATCGATAAATGGAATGAAATACACCGTTCATGGAGACGGTTGGCCGTACGTAGGCATGAACACTGTTTTCATTTCTTTATTGAATTGAGTTGAATTAAGTAGATGACATAAATATATATATACATAAATTTAGTATCATTATTATGTCATATATTTAATTATTATTCATTATATATACTTTATGATCATTCTTGTATGGTTAACATGGAGAATGAATCTCATCGCGTCGTGGAGACGGTAGTCCGTACATACGCACGAGCGATGATATCGTTCTCATGATCGTGGAATTATATTGGAGTGTATGTATACTATTTCAGAATCAATATTACTTTAAAATAATAATATATATTCATTATTTACACCATTATACCCATCCAAGTAAGGTGGTGGTGGAAAATAGATTACACCACGACGTGGAGACGGTATTCCGTACGTACGCACGCGAGGTGATTTCATTTTCTGTATGATGGATAGATGGTTAAATAGGGTTGTTTCATACTGATAATAACATACCAGTATATTAGTGATACTTATGTTATTACTTCATAATGAAACAACTAAATAAGAAGAAGTGGAATGAGAAATAAAGTTGAAAGAACCAGCAACGAACATTACCTCTTCTTTGAAGCGCCTCTTTGAGACCTCATCTTAGGGAACTACAATTAGTCTTTGAAGAAGACCAGAACCTCTAGGATGTTTTTAGGGAAGTGGATAAGAGAAATTGGCAGGGGTTTGCCGAGCTTGAAGGCACAAAGTGGTGTGAGGAATAGGGGGAGGAGGTTCCCTTTTATAAGGGAGGAGAGGGTCACCTTTGGAATAACTAAAAATATTATTTTATTATAAAGTCAAATTCGGTTTTTAATAGCTCCAAATTGATATATTTCGAAGATAAGGTAGTTAGGGGTCGAAATCCTCTCATACAAGAGAATTTATACAAGTTTAGGTATCAATTTTAACCTTATAATTTAGATTTAACTTTAAGTTAGATAATTTAACTTTTACCGTGTCTTCTTGTTTTCTTACACTATAAGGTTAATAAACTTACTATATCAAGACAAACGAACCCAATGTTGGTTATTATTAATATATATAACCATATCTAAGTCATATGGCCGAACCTTAGATTTTTAGGAATAAAATAACAATTAATAATATAATAGTTGTTTTAAAAACTATTTTATGTCAATTTTGACACTATTTAGTAATTGATTTTTGTGAAAATCATAAAAGAATTATTAGTTATAAAAAATTTTCTTAAATCAATACTAACATGTCATATTAACATATAAAATTAGTTTAATTCATAAAAAGTCTCAAATTACATTTATTTGGGTATTTATAACATCAATTATGTCAATATTTCATTAATAAGATAATTACTACATCACTGTTGTGTCATAAATAAATTATATTATTTAATGTCTAAAAATTAAAAATAAAATACCATTATGTAGGAAATCGTTTTAGATTTCGAATGAATATTTATAGTAGAATTTATCTTATGTATAACAGTATATCAAAAATGACTTACTTATTAAACATTGATTTTAACTATTTTAACCCTTCTTTAAATAAATTAATAATAAATGTCCTAATCTAATCCAAGTGGGCTTAGAAGGTCATATTTTATTCCTAAGGTTGTTTTTGGTCGAATTAAACTTATCCAATAGAATTAGGACTTGTGTTTGGGTAATAATAATATTATTTTTACCCTTAATTACCCTATTTACTTTTAACCGTGGTAAAAAAAGTAAACAGTTACTATTCACCAAAAATCATTTTCATCTTATTGAACCACATTTTAGTCCTTGATATTAACAGTGTCTCTCGGATTTTCGAAATTCCACTCACAGAAGCGGTAAAATTAAGTTTTATGAAAAATTATGTTTTTTAACTACCACTTAGTGGTTTCACTATTCATCAAAAAATTAAAGTTCCCAGAAAAATACCAAAAATTAGGCCTAAGCTATATTTGATATTATGAATTCAAAAATGATGTCTATTTTATCAAATTAAAAACATATCAGTTACATTAACTAATTTAAAAATTAATTCTCGTTGTCAAAACAAATAGCGTGTCTTTGAGAGATAATAACTATCAAAAGATTGACACTTGTTTATAACTGGTTTAAATGTGAAATTACATCCAATGACCAAAATTGTATTAAATTGTAAAAATATATTCTAAATATACTTTAAATCCATTCAAATTAATAATTTATCACTATTAATTATTTCTATTAAAATGTTGTTTTTAATTAAAATTTAGTAATTTTCACTATTCATCAGAATATGAACGTTATCTGAAAAGTACCAAAATTTCACCCAAAGCAAATTTCGATATTACAAATCCAAAAATGAAGTCCATTTTGAAAAATAAAATTTACAAAATTTCAAAAAGTGGTTATTACTATTCATAACGGCTAGTTTTAATAATATTTTAATAGCATATCGTTGTTTAGTGAAACTCAGTATTGCGTACTACAGACGCTATCGAGGAAGGTCGCGATTGCATGTAATGCAAGGCAAGTCAAGGATGCGTGTTGTGCAAGATCCTTTTGGTGTAGCGTACAAAACAAGACATCAATGAAAAGAATATTTTTCATAAAATCTCGGGGTGTTACATTCTACCCCCCTTAAAATGAATTTCGCCCTCGAAATTCGTCGGGGTTATAAATGGTTTACTATTCGAAAGTTTCTTTGATAGAAACCCACATCATAAAAAAGGAATACCAAAACCAATCTTTAAAAACAAATATATGAAATGTAACGGTTACACAAATAAACTAATCAGTGGGTTTCCACATAGGTGAAAATACGGATATGGAAGAGAAATCTAACCATCATGTTCTGATAGAGAGTGGTAGAGAACATGGCTATGGAAAAGCCAGCAATCACAACGCCATAAATTTGTGAAGATCTAAGGTACCATCTGATTCATCAGATATAAGAGCACTAGGACAACATTTTTGGTTTTCAAGATCGTTTCCCTAAAGTTGATGATATTGGAATTAGAAGAAATACTTTTGTTATTTCGGTATAGTCTCACCGTTGGTCGTTCTTTGGACAATTTACACTTCATATCTTAAATAAATGAAGTTGAATTTTTCATTCATTATGTGATAGCAGATCATGTGATAGAATGATGGGTCATTCCATCTGTCTCAAACAAAAGGTTAGAAAAGTTATCAAAAAATACATAAGTCCATCTATAGTGAGATTAATCATATATGATTCCTAAAATGGACTTATAATTCATATATCATACTACTTAATATAATAAAACTAGTTTCTACTAAACAGGGACTTCCTGTAGGCCAGTGTTAGGTGATAAAGGCCAGTCTCACTTCGGTTGTGTGTTCGATTCCCACAGCCTTGTCCGACGCGATGGGTTGTCGCCCATCCTGCAGGTTGTCCTTTTTCTAAAACTATATTACTATAACATCCCATCAATAATATAGAAAAAAACTTTTATCCTTAAACAATACTAACTTATGTCCAACATAATCCATTCCAATCTTTAGGTTTATCCATAATACTGCAGTCCACTCTCATAATATAGTGAAAACGATTACCAGAGATTTAATACAATCGTTGATCCCCATATATCATAAGATATGTCTTGTTGGTCACATTCCAAACATTCAAAGGCCTTAATCAGGTTTTCTCTTGAATACCCATTGAACCTTAGTGAAAACATGAATGCAGTTAAATGTTAACACTTTCCACATACCAAAATCCTCAAAATTCTATATACTCAAACCATGATATCACTTAGTCCTTATATCAATCATGAGCTCATGAATACTGTCAAATATGTCATTTTCTCGTTTTCCCTTCATTATGCGCATATCATCTTTTTTCCAAAAATATCTCAATCACATTCCATGGTTACCTATACCATAAAATTATTGAAGTCCACAATAGACCAATACATAAATATTCCAATACTCAATATTATTTTGGAATCCCATTACATAAACACATAATAATTCCACCACATCGTTTTCATATTCAAAATTGCCAATGGTGATCGCATGTGACTTCCATTTTTCCATTGCCTTAAGTGGTTGCTCATGTCGATCATCACTAACCCTTGGATTAGGGCATTTATTTTCATAATGTCCCATCTCCTTGCACTTGAAACATTGAAGTGTAGTAGGTTCATTCTGCGTATCCCTTCCTTTTTTTTCATCATTAGACATCTTCTTCCCATTATTGCGGCATTCAAATGCCCGATGACCTTCCTTTCCACATTTGAAACATTTACTTGTCCCTTTAAGACAATCTCCACCATGCTTCTTTCCACACTTTGAGCATAAAGAAACATTCATCTTCTTTTCACCATTATTCTGAGATTTCTCCTTGAACACCATCTTTCGTTTCTTGTCAAAACTATGAGATGGATAAGTAATACCAACTTCCATTTCTACCTTGATAGCACAACACACAATTTCTTCATAGCTACTGTAGTCTCTTATAGCTAATTCCCTTCGAAGACTTGGTTTTAAGCCACTGAAGAATCGATCAACTTCACTTTCAGGTTGGATGATAAATCCAGATGCATACCTTGCAAGCCTTGTAAGATTCTCTTCGTATATACCAACAGATTCATCATCCTTTTTCTTTAGTTCAAGAAACTCCTTCTCCATCTTTGTTCGAAGAATACGAGGGAAGCACTTATTGAAAAATAAGTTCTTGAACTCGTCCCATTCCATAGACTCAATTTCATCTCTTTGCCTCATATTCTTGATAAGATTCCACCATTGATCAGCTTCACCTTCCAAACGATATACTGCTAAGATGAATTTATCATGTTCAGAACATTGAAGAACTGAAAATATCTTTTTAGTGGTACTGATCCATTGTTCAGCAACAAGTGGATCAGAAGACCCACTGAAAGAAGGTGGAAGTTGCCTCATGAAGAACTCAATAGAATATTGTTTCCTTCTCTGCTCATTTGGAAGTCCATAATGATTCATAGCTTGTGTAAGTATAGAAATATGATTTTTCACTCCATCTCCCATAACATTTGTTTGTTCAAGAGGACAATCATTGCATTTTACATTGAATTTATCAACACGGTTCCTTCGGGTTCTAGCCATCGTCTAAAACCCAAAAAGAATAGTGTGAGAGGAAAAAATCATGCTAGGGAAAACAACATAATAAAGGGAGAGTACCCTCAATATATAACATCTTAGGTTAAATTCTAAGATCGTTAGAGCAATTCTAGGACTATCACCTATATGTATACTTAACCTTGGAGACATCCCTAGCATTACCTTTGAAATATCTATAGGGATCTCACTAACGTTTTCGCATCCTAGTTTCCAAAGGTTGACTAAACCTTTCCTCTGATACCAACTATAGAGACCCGAAGCTTGACGTACATGGACATTACATTACTTTTTTGGAATACTTAGTACATAAAAAAACACACACACAAGGACCATAATAGTTTAGTGTCTTTGGAAACTCGGAACATAATCTTCTAATCATGGTGAAAGATCATCAACATCTTCCATAGAGATCTTTTTTTTAAACCTAAATCCTTTCTTTATACCCTGGGGAAAAGAAAACATAAAATGGTGAGCTCAAATTCTTAGTGTGGGTAAATAAAAGAAATATCAATCACATCATATTCATAAGAACATATCTTTTAGAAATCTTAACCTGTAAAAGAGATCATGATTTCATAACATGGGATAAATCATAGCAGTGAAATGTAATCCCAATAATCATAACTTAAAACATGAAACTTTGTGGAATATGCACATAATCATATAGAATCATTTCTTATTAGTCAAGACTCATTGCCAAGACTATCTTAGTGGACAAAGTCCCTTTCTAAACCGAGTTCACTCCTCGTTTCAGTCCTGTTTCACTGAACCGGTATAACCTACCGTTCCAGCCATGTCTATCTCATGAGATATAAAATCTTTACCCAATGCATTGGAGGGAGATATAGGTCCCACCCATCTCATAATGATACCATTCTTATGTGTGCCACAAAATCATAAACCATACATCATAGCATAACCCATGTAATAAAAATGGGATTCTTAAACATCATTAAATCATAAAACAATTCATATAAGATAAAGGAATTCATAAAAATTATTCCATCACAACATAATCAAATTAATGTAATAATAGGGATAAAAACATAACCCTATATTATCTTAGATGGAAAATAATTTTGATAAAACACTTGAACTCCGTTCTTGATGAAAATATCCTTTCTACTTCAATTTTTTTTTCCTTTCTTAACATGTCATACAATTTTATACTAAAAGAAGTTGATTAAAAATAAACTTGAAAACTTTAAAATGTGGCTTCTTGGAAATA
Organism: Viscum album; assembly: GCA_963277665.1. Classification (NCBI taxonomy): domain Eukaryota; kingdom Viridiplantae; phylum Streptophyta; class Magnoliopsida; order Santalales; family Viscaceae; genus Viscum; species Viscum album. The sequence continues at coordinate 943,198,852 of OY728155.1, read as the reverse complement.
ATGTTTTAAAAATCCATTCATGCCGTATGAGTTAAAAAAACATTCTTCTCGTACATTTGTCGTAAAAGTCAAAAAGTACCTCGTACGAAAAACGACAAAAGATTCATTTCATATCATTTACTAAAAACTCACTGAAGTGTAAATTTGGATTTAAACAATTTTAGGTGGATGGAAATAATATTAAATATTGAGGAAACATGGATGTGGATGATAAAATACATCCCAGTAAATTTCAAAGTATAAACAATCTAGGATAAAAATGAGATTGTGAGATTTCCCTTACCTTAGGTCCGATTTTCTTCGTAAGTGTCCGATCCTCCTGTATAATGATATTAATAATGTCATTTACTTAGTCCAGAATCATACTCATTGTTATGATATCATATATTTTTCACTTATGACTTTATATTACCCGTTCTTTTGTAAATTACATGTTAAATAGAGTTTTGGTTAAAATCGTCTCATTTGTCGTTCGTGTTTTAACTTGTAATTATTCATATGATTACTTAGATCATGATTACTTAAATCCCGAATGTAAAACATTATTTATATATAATATATATTCAGAATATACATATATCTAATATATCGATAAATGGAACGAAATACACCGTTCATGGAGACGATAGGCCGTACGTACACATGAACGTTGTTTTCGTTTCTTTATTGAATTGAGTGGAATTAAGTAGATGACATAAATATATATATACATAAATTCAGTATCATTATTATGTAATATATTTCATTATTATTCATTATATATACTTTATGATCATTCATGTATGGTTAACATGGAGAATGAATCTCATCGCGTCGTGGAGACGGTAGTCCGTACGTACGCACGAGCGATGATATCGTTCTCATGATTGTTGAATTTTATTGGAGTGTATGTATACTATTTCAGAATCAATATTACTTTATAATAATCATATATATTCATTCTTTACACCATTATACCCATCCAACTAAGGTGGTGGTGGAAAATAGATTACACCACGGCGTGGAGACGGTATTCCGTACGTACGAACACGCGATGATTTTATTTTCCGTAGGATGGATAGATGGTGAAATAATGTCGTTTCATACTTATAATAACATATCAGTATATGAGTGATACTGATGATATTACTTCATAATGAAACAACTAAATAATAATAAGTAGAAGGAGAAATAAAGTTGAAAGAATCGGTAACGAACATTACATCTTCTTTGAAGCGCCTCTTTGAGACCTCCTCTTAGGGCACTAAAATTGGTCTTTTAATAAGACCAGAACCTCTAGGATTTTTCAAGGGAAGTGGAGAGGAGAAATTGGAAGGGTTTTGCCGATCTTGAAGGCTCAAAGTGGTGTCAGGTAGAGGGGGAGGAGGTGCCCTTTTATAAGGGAGGATAGAGGCACCTTTGGAATAACTAAATATATTATTTTATTATAAAGTACAATTCGGTTTTTAATAGCTCAAAATTGATATATTTAGAAGCTAAGGTGGGTAGGGGTCGAAATAATCTCATCCAATAGAATTTAAACAAGTTTAGTTATCAATTTTAACCTTATCATTCTGATTTAACTTTAAGTTAGATAATTTAACTTTTACCGTTTCTTCTTGTTTTCTTACACTATAAGGTTAAAAAACTTACTATATCAAGCTGAAATAACCCAAAGTTGTTTATTATTAATATATATAACCTTATCTAAGTCATTTGGCCGAACCTTAGATTTTTAGGAATAAAATAACAATTAATAATATAATATTTGTTTTAAAAACTATTTTATGTCAATTTTGACACTATTTAATAATTGATTTTTGTGAAAATCATAACAGAATGATTAGTTCTAAACAAGTTTCTTATATCAATACTAACATGTCATATTGACCTATAAAATTAGTTTAATTCATAAAAAGTCTCAAATTACATTTATTTGGTTATTTATAAAATCAATTATGTCAATATTTCATTAATAAGATAATTACTGCATCACCGTTGTGTCATAAATAAATTAAATTATTTAATGAGAAAAACTTACAAATAAAATACCATTATGTAGTAAATCATTTTATCTTTCTAATTAATATTTATAGTCGAATTTACCTTATTTATAACCCTATATTAAAAATTATTTATTTATTAAACATTGATTTTAACTATTTTTACCCTTCACTAAATAAATTAATAATAAATGTCCTAATCTAATCCAAGTGGGATTAAATGATCATATTTTATTCCTAAGGTTGTTTGTGGTCGAATTACACTTATCAAATAGAATTAGGACATGTGTTAGGGTAATAAAAATATCATTTTTACCCTTAATTACCCTATTTACTTTTAACAGTGGTAAAAAAAGTAAAAAGTAACTATTCACCAAAAATTATTTTTATCTCATTGAACCACATTTTAGTCCTTGATATTAACCGTATCTCTCGGATTTTTAAAATTCCACTCACATAAGAAGTAAAATTAAGTTTTATGGAAAATTCTGTTTTATTAACTACCACTTAGTGGTTTCACTATTCATCAAAAAATGAAAGTTTCTAGAAAAATACCAAAAATTAGGCCTAAGCTATATTTGATATTATGAATTCAAAAATGATGTCTATTTTATCATATTAAAAACATATCAGTTACATTAACTAATTTAAAAATTAATTCCCGTCGTCAAAACAAATAGCGTGTTTTTAAGAGATAATAACTAGCAAAAGATTGACACTTGTTTATAACTGGTTTAAATGTCAAATTACATCCAATGACTATCATTGTATTAAATTGTAAAAATATATTCTAAATATTCTTTAAAACCACTCAAATTAATAATTTATCACTATTAATTATTTATATAAAAAAGTGGTTTTTTATTAAAATTTATTAATTTTCACTATTCATCAGAATATGAAAGTTATCCGAAAAGTACCAAAATTTCACCCTAAGCTATTTTCGATATTCCGAATCCAAAAATGAAGTCCATTTTGAAAAATAAAATTTACAAAATTTAAAAAAGTGGTTATTACTATTCATAACGGCTAGTTTTAATAATATTTTAATAGCATATCGTTGTTTAGTGAAACTCGGTATTGCGTACTACACACGCTATCGAGGAAGGTCGCGATTGCGTGTAATGAAAGGAAAGTCAAGGATACGTGTTGTGTAAGATCCTTTTGGTGTAGCGTAAAACACAATAAATTAATGAAAATAATATTTTTCATAAAATCTCAAGGTGTTACACTGGAGAAAACCATAATCACTGTAACCAATTTCATAAATCCTAGATTTAAATTATAATGATCTATATAAACAAAATACAACCTACCATTTCAATTCTAGATGATGTGTACAACGAGCTTGGTATATAAATTTTCTACTATCCACTATTATATTGGTTCTATACGAAAACTCACTAACAATATCCATGATTTAAATTAATCAAAATTACATCATTTTAGATTATTATTCGATACATATTAAAATTGTATATTCCAATGAAAAAATTTGATTGATTTATTTAATGATGAGATACATAATCCCCTAATTTAAGGAATAATATACCCAAAATCTGATTGTTTTCATATCATAGAGCATACATCCTTAACCTACCATTTATAAACCATTCTTTATAATATATTGAAAGGGAAACATAATAATGGGTGAGTATTAATTCGCATTGAGGTTAAACATTCAAGATATATATAAATGTTCATAAATAATCATATAATAGGCTTATGGGTATGAAAACATGACCATAACATACATTAGTCATACCTAATATTTCAAATATATATAAATATAAATTATGTCATAAGACATTATCATAAAAAAATAACGTATAAAAGTGTTGAATCATCAATATTGTATCATGGTCCATGATGGAATATGAATAATATAGGAATGTCTAATATGCCTAGAAATATAAAAATGTGAACATGCAATTATAATTTTAGGATCAATATTTATGTTAAGTACATTGAATTAGGATCTCACAAAAACATGAAGACATTAAATGATTTCATTGCATGTTGTTATGAATATCAAATTAGGATCATGCACAATTTAGTTATATAAATAGTTATCCATATTTATACATTGAATTAGAGGAATATAATATACCCACTTATCAGATAAAAAAACCTCAAATGATCTACATGATTATAAAAATTCTCTTCATTTTATCATAATATAACATATCTAGAAGTAATGAGACTTAGATGTATTTTATCATAATGTAGATCACCCATATAAAATTAACTAGTTTTATATAATTATATATAAAACATCATCATAATAAACCATCCATATAGAAAATATGTTGATTGTACCATTGGATCATATCCCCGGTGAATCATAAGTTGCATAAAATGATGTAATCATAGATGAAATGTTCCTTTAAAAGAGAACTAATCTATTTTTTAGGAAAGAATCCAATTCATATTGAAATCCTGTTCATAAAATATTAAAAATCTATATTAATGTGGTTTAAATTTTATTTTAATTTATTTTTTTATTTATTTTTAAAATGAATATTCATTGAATTTAGTGGATTTGTTATTGGGATATTTCAGTCATGTCATAATCATTAGAACAAATATTATGTTCATAGCTATGGAAAAACTACCGCATTTAAAAAATAATAGGAGAATTATTTTTTTAATAAAATATTCAAGATATAATATGGGGAATATGAAATTAAAAATCATTATATATTATTAAACATTAAAACATTATTGAGAGCATGTATTTTGAAGTGAAAATATTCTTTATAGATGAGAGAAATAATGTTGGCATTTCTTAAAAAATTATTATATAATGTTTTTCAACTAAATAGAAAATGATGGTACAAAAATGTTAAAATTATATAAATAATCATTAGAGAATAAAATTAATGTGTTTTAATACATATTTAATATATAATTTCCCTCAATTTATATTTAAGAATAAACAACAATGATTAAAATGAGATTGATATATAAATCTCTTACAAAATTGGTAATATATTAATCATAAAACCCTTGAAAAAAATAACATAAAATGATACAGTAAATACAATTAATATAAATATACAAATGAATTATTATATTCACACATTTGAAAAATAGGCGGGGTCACACCCACCGTCTTTGAATTAATTATTTTATTAATTATCTTTTTTTCGGGTAGTCTGGGTTTAAGCCCAACAAAACATTTTATTTTTATGTAACGAACCCGGTGGGCCTAAAGACACATCGAACTCGGAAATGCCTGAGCCCAACCCTATGGCAGATAGAATACCACCACCCCACAGGCAGATAACAAGACTTTCCACATGTTATCTGGGACAGTCTGAGGTGGGGGCTTGTTATCTGCCGGTGGGGTGGAGGTCTTATATCTGCCAGAGGGATGGGCTCGAACGTGGAAGAGTTCAATGTTGCTTTAGACCCACAATCTTTGAATTAATTATTTTATTAATATTCATTTGTTGGGTAGTCTGGTATTAAGCCCGACTTAAAATTTTGAATTCATATTTTTGAAACGCATGTTTTTTCTGTGACAGTGTTCAGTGCACGGGAAGGGTGTGATCGAAGCCGAATTACTTTGCCTGGGTCCCCACGCATGACCTCGTCCAGTTCTCCACACACCTGCCTATCGCGAAACAAATTAAAAAATAATAATAATTGATAATGAAGTAATGTTTAAAAAGGGGAAAAAATTAAAATAAAATACAACATTAAGTATGATAAAAATTTGGAGTATTGTTTTTATATTTAAGGATATTATTATCATTATTATTTTTTGTTTTAAGGATAATAATTTATTTATGTAATTATTATTATTAAAATTACTATTATTATTATTATGATTAATATCTTAATTATTATTATTATTATTATTATTATTGGTTTTTGTTTTTTTAGTTCTTTTTCTTTTCTTTTTATTCATTTTTCTTTATCTCATTTTTCTCCCCTTTGCATTGAGACCCAACTCACATTCCCCCATTTTTTCCCCTATCGATGCCCCGACTTCCTCAGTTATGCAAACGCTACCCCCTCCATAACTGACACCTCCTCCAGCGCCGCTCCCCTTCGGGACCGCACACGCCTCCGACGACCCTGATCAGTCATCCAGGCTCCCATCACACCGCCTTGCACCGCCCCCACAAACCCCCCTCGCACGATCTATTCGTCTGAGCCTTGATAGACTCCCTCCTTGCACGACGCACCGAACCATCCATGCATCCTTCCTCTGGTAGCCATGAGCTCGATGCCTCCCTCGTGTGACTCCACCCCGCAACCCTTGGTTGAACCAATTTTCATTCATTTCATTTTATTTCGAGTTATTGGTTTTTCAGTGGGAATGGGTTCATTTTAGGGGATGAATTTGAATATTTCCTTAATTTAATTTCTATTTTTAGGGTATAAATTGGGTTGGTTGTGATGTGAATTAGGTGTAATTTTAGAATAAGACAATTTTTACGGAATTCCTTCACTCGAGGTAGGTGGTTCTTCCCTTCACCGTTAATTGATGAATTAATTTTATTCATAAATTAATTTAGCATATTTATGAATTAGTTTGTTTAATGTGAATGTAGTTTCTAAATGAAGTTGATATGAGTAAACAATACAAGTGTGTTTTCTATGAAAAACCATGATGAATTGTTTATTTTCATTTTAGAAACTATGTAGATTGTGTTTTGGTTTAGGAACAATATGCATTGAGTCATAGATGGGTGTTTGGTTAAATTTTTAATATTTTGACACATGCGGTATATCCTGAAATTTTCTTCACAAATTGTTTCATGAACTAGTTTGTTAATTAAAATTAATTTTGCATAATTGTTAAGTAGTTGACATGCCTCTAATGTGATTTTTACTGAGTCGTGTTGTGCATTTTTCTTGTTAGTAGTTTCTTTATGTGATGTCCATGTGTTTTGTTGTGAAAACCTACATTTAGGTATTTATCAGAGTTATCATGATTTTGAATTTAGTTTGTTTGAATGTGAAAGAGCTGCAGTGTGTGTTTTTGGTGTGCCATCAAAGATTGTTTTGTCATAAAAGAAGTGTTGAGCGCGTTCTGGTGTTTGAAATGGTGCGACATTTTTTTGAAATTTTCCAATAAATTCTATTGGTGGTTGCCTAGGTTTAAAAATGTTTTTTAAGATTGTGAGTAGTTTAATTGATGGTGTGAGTGATGCAGATTATGTTTTGAAAAAATATTTTTGTTGTGTGTAATATTTCAAAATTGTATTTCGGTGAGCTCAATATTTCAAAATTATATTTGAGTGTGCGTAGTATTTCAAAATTTTCTTTGGGTGTGAGTAATATTTCAAAATGGTATTTTTGAGTGAAAATCATGGTTCAGTGTGTTTAAGTACTCAGTTTGGATTTTATTCATAAATCTGACATTTGAAATGATCTTGAATTTTAAAATTAGAATTGATGTTGTAAATGGTATCTTTTCATGCATGGTGTTTTTCTTAGATTGATTATGTGATGTGAACCTATTATGATATTGAAATTTGTTGAGCACAATACAGGAAGCCGAGGTAGCTAGGGAGGTGAACTGACTAGTGGGCTAGTGTCCTAGAGGTGACTTGACCTGGTTTCACTGGAAGGACAAACGATTGCAACACTAACTAAACATATGATTTTTGGAGGGTCGTGGTTGACTATTCCAGGTTTTCTAAGGGTTGTGTCCTTCTAAGCACCATTTACTATGGGTCGTGGTTTCTAATCCATGTTTCACCGAGACACGATGATCTAGGACCCGAGCTAGCTACCACCCATGAGGCCTATCCCATATTTGGTGCTCCTTGGATACTTTATGTGAATCGGTGCGACACTGTGGTTATCTTAAAAGGTATGTGTATGTGTATGTGTTTTAATTTAATCTATTTTATTTGAAACAGTTTTCATAAATCATGTTTTCTTTAAAATTGTGTGAGTGTTTAATTCTTACCCTTAATTTATTTTGTAGTCTTTAAATTCGTCTTCATTTAAATCACTTATCATTAAAAATTTCTTTCATTATTTACTTTTTAATCTTTTATTTCCCTTTTATCTATTTTACTAGAAAATTTACTCGTCATTTAAATGGTTATGTGTGGAATCTTCCCCCAGTGGCATCCTACTAGGATCTTGGATCACACACTACATACACATTTGGGTGTATGTTGACCTTGTTCTTTGTGTATTCTAGGTTGAAGCATCCTTCTTAGTGATGGTGGTTCGGATGTTGTTGGTCTTCACGTGCAGGTTGGTGTTGGTAGTTGGATATGCATATTCTGGTGCTTCTTGGAGGTTGGTGTTAGGGTTTAGTTATCTATCCTTTTTGTTGTTCACATTGGGTTTTTAGTTGATTTTTAGACTTAGACATGTTTATGGTTTAAAGGCGTGTTTGGTATTTTGTTCAAGTCTCAGTTTATTAGCCTTGTTAGTTGTTTTTATATTACTTGTTTCGGTTAAATCATTCCCAAATACCATTTCGATACCCGGGCACTTGTGCTAGCCCGTGGGGATCTGGAACACCCTTCATGCCATGTGGCGGACATGGTCAGGTGCCGGGTCAGATGGCGACCCAACCTGGTTCATGAAAAAATTGTTTCAGAGGAGGTTTTCTCTCTTGGGTTGTGTTATTTTGGGATAGAGTCAGGGTATACTAGAGTTAAGGTTGTCAGAACTCAATGTTCTAGCTACGAGCAATGTTCCCGTCCAACACACCTCATGGTGAGACTCGAGTTACCAATGTAAGTTGAGGTTTTTCTGATTCTTTGGTCTTTATGGTTAATCTTGTCAGGGGAAATGAAAAGGGAGTCGGGTTAGTGGTCCCAGTAATCTCACAGGGTCTGGTAAACCATGTGGAGTCTGGGATGCTGTCCCAGAATACTATATGTGCAAGTGGTGTAATTGGCGTATGGATACCAACCATATGTCTGATTCACCCACTGACACTAGTTTCTTCATTCATTGTCCCTTTTCTTTTACTTTTGGATTCATGGAAATATGGTTTTAAGTAAAGATGATTTGGTCTTGAATTTTTTTTAAATGAAGAACTTTAAAAATTAAATGATGTGAAATGTTTAAAAATTATGGGTTGAATGATTGGTTTTGAAAAATGGAAGGGGTCCTATTTTGATTCTTAGTGTTCTCATGGGCAGCCACATGCATTAGTGTATATGGAAAGTGGAATGGTAAATGGAATGAGTGGATGAATTCCTGGATGGATATGAGGTTGGGGTTGGTGTGGCACGAGAACATGCTTGTGAGAGGCCCATGGGACACCATTGGTGTTTTTGCATCCCACCTATTTTTCTTAATTTCCAAAAGTCTAGTTAAATGACAATTATGTCTGTTAATAACTGGTGATTGTGTGTTATGTCCTTATATTTTAAAAGTTTTGAATGTGAGGCATTATGAGCCAATGATCCTTTCTGAATGATTTGTGTCATGATTTTAAATTTTTATTTGTTAGTCGGTATGAAAGTATTTAGTTATTGGATTCCTTTGAAAAGTTCTTCGGTAAGCCCTTGCAGTGGTCCCCCCTACAAGATTTGTGTTCACTTGCGATATTTCATGGCCATTAGACCATTTTGATTAGGTCCACAGTTCTCTCTCTTGATTAGTGTATGACCCCATAAAGCACCAACATGTGATTGAAGCATGGAAACGGGTAATTCACTGTTGGCCAACCCTCCAGTTGATTAAAGCAAGGACTCTACCTTTTGAGAGATAGTTATATGTTTATCCCTTATACTTTTTGGATAAACGGATCCCGTCGTAGTAGGATGGCATGCACGAGATGAGTTAAAGGGATCGTTGGTCTCCTTTAGTTTTCCGAGTCATCAGGTATGAAGTTTCAAACCATGGTGTCTAAAGCACCCCCTGGAAACAGTGAAATGAATTCCAGCAGGGAAGGGTGAAGGAGGTTCAGAATTATCTGTGATGACCGAAGTCTTGAAAGGTTCATAGTGATTCCATTGGCTACAATAGCCATGTTTCGTGATGTCTTGCAGTGATTGTTCTCTTGAAGATCAAGGGTGGATTTCATAAGATCCTTTGAGAATCCTTGTTTTCATAGGAGCATGTCCTCTCGGGGAGTTCTAATTTTTCTAATAGAAGGGGTGTGTTTATCATGCATATTCCCTCATTATGTTTCATGTTTATGGTGAAGAGGTGATGCATGTGCATCATCTAAACCTCTGTTCTAGTAGATGTGTTGTGAGGGAATAGTTTTATGTCATGGTGGGTTATGTCTGTTGGTGTTGTCTCAGTTGCGGTGGGGTTGCATGTGAAACCAAAATGAGAAGCTCCATTCGGGAGTCTTTAATACCTGACTGTGATGCAATAGATGCGTCATACATCAGGGCTCTAGTCATAGGCCTCAGAGTAAAGCTGGAACGTGTTCAGTAACCCCGGGAGTGAATGGGACCCCGACATTATTTATATCATCAGTGCTGAATGTAGAGGCAATTTAAATTGATTATATAGTTTTTATGTTCCAAACAATTTGTCTGTGTGGGAGTATGTTGGGTAAATTAGTATCAATGTTGAATAGGGATCATCCTGGGATGTGAAGATGCTAGTTTGTCTTTGGTTATGGGTTTGACACCCCTGAATTTGGGGGTTGACCCTCCCCACCCATTGTGGTGGGGTGCTTTTTCACCATCCCAAAACAATCAAGGTTTGGTCTCTTATCTCAGCTCCAATGGTGGGGAGACCCGTGATAGGTCTTGCATCAATGTCTCTGTAGTGAACTAGTGTTGGTCGTCTTCATGATGGTGGGGAGTCTGCCCGGAAATCCCTGTGTTGGTAATCAACCCATGTATTGGGAATTAATTGGTTCTTAATGGTGGGGATCCCCTCGGACATCCCCATGTTGACCTTTTGGTTCTGTTTCAAAGGATGACTTGGTGATAAGTGATAAGAGTGATAATTGGACATGGTTTGACATGGTTTTTTAATTCTAAACAAATGGTGTTGTTTTCATTTAATAGTGCTTGATATGTTTCCGTTTGTGAAGTTGGTTTCCATGGGTGTGAATGTTCTATTTCATGATTATTCTACTGGAGGTTTTCTAGATTTTTGTGGCAGGTGACACATATCATAACGACTTTTTACGCATTCCCTGACGTTTTCTTTAAGTCACTTTCTCTGATCATGATGATTTTTCCTCTTTTCTATTTATTTATTGTGGGGATCCTCTTTGAACCTTAGTGGGGCATCACTTTCTTCTTTGAGTATCAACCTTAATTATGGATTTCTGGGGATGAAAAGCATTACGGTGGGGAGAATTGTCACAACCACAGCCTTTTAATTTATTATTTTATTAATTTTATTTGTTTCGGGTAGTCTGGGTTTAATCCTTACTTAAAATTTTCAGTATGTATTTTTAAAACACATGTTTTTGCCGTGACAATGTTCAGTGCATGAGAGGGGGACAGTCGAAACTGCGTGACTTAGCCTGGGTCACCACGCGTGACCTCATCTGGTTCTCTGCACACCTTTCTCACATTCAACTAATTAAATAAAAATAATTGTTGATAAATAAAAAAATTTAAAAGGGGGATAAAATGAAAATAAAATAAAACATGAAGTTTGAAAAAAAAATATTGTATAGTTTTAATATTTATGGATATTATTATCATTGTTATTTTTAGTTCTAAGGATAAAAATTTATTTAATTTATTAATATTATTCTAATTATTACTATTATTATTATTATTATTATTATTATTATTGTTATTATTGTTTTTTGGTTTTTTTTATATAAATTTTTTCAATTTTTTCTTTTTTTATTTATCTTTTTTTCTTCTCATATTTGCATTGAGACCTAACTCCCATTCCCAATTTTTTCTCATCCCCATCGAAGCCCCCTTCCTCGGTTCTACTCGAGCCTCCGCCTCTATTGCTGAAACCTCCTCTAGTGCCACACTCCTCTTCGGCGACCTTGATCCATCATCCCAGCTTCCCTCGCACCAACCCCACGATCCCCCCTCGTGTGATCTATTCGGCCGAGCCCCGACAGACTCCCTACATGCACAGCGCACTGAACTAACGATGCCTCCTTCCTCTGGCAGCCATGTGCTCTCCGCCTTCCACTTGCGAATCTTCCCACAACCCTCGGTCGAACCACTTTCATTCATTTTATTTCATTTTTTTGAGTTCTTGGTTTTTCAGTAGGCATGGGCTCATTTTAGGGGCTGAATTTGAATATTTTCAGTATTAGATTTCTGTTTTTGGGTAAAAATTAGGTTGGTTGTGATGTGAATTAGTTGAGATTGGAGATTCTCACAAGTTTTATGGAATTTCTTCACCTGAGGTAGGTGGTTCCATGCTTAATCGTTATTTTATGAATTAATTTTATTCTTAATTTAATTTAGAATATTTATGCATTATTTTGTTTAATGCGACTCTAGTTTCTAAATGAAGTTGATATGTGTACATGATACATGTGTTTTTTCTATGAACAACCATGCTGAATTTTTTATTTCTGTTTTACAAACTATGCAGATTGAGGTTTTGTTTAGCGCCAATATTCATTGAGTCATAGATTGGTGTTTGGTTGAATTTATAGGTTTTTGACTCATGCTGTGTATCCTGAAAATTGTTTCAAAAATTGTTATGTGAATTAGTTTGTTAATTCAGTTTAATTTATCACATTTGTTATGTAGTTTACATGCCATGAAAGATATTTTGACTGAGTCTCGTTGTGCTTTTGTCTTATTAGTCGAGTGTTTATGTGATGTTTATGTGTTTGTTGTGAAAACCAATATTCAGATATTTATCTGAGTTATCAAGATTGTTCATATAGTTTGTTTGAATGTGAAAGAGCTATAGTGTGTGTTTTGGGTGTGGCATCAAAGTGAGTTTTCTCATAAAATAGTTTTTGACTACGTTCTGATGTTTAAAATAATGCGGCACATTGTTTTTGAAATTGTTCAATATATTCTCTTGGTTGAGGCCTAAGTGTAAAAATGTTTTCATTAAGATTGAGAGTGGTTTAATTGATTTTGTGGGACATACGGATTACATTCTAATAAAATATTTTGGGTGTGCGTAATATTTCGAAAATGGTATTTGGGTGCACTCAATATTTCGAAATGCTATTTGACTATGGGTAATATTTTGAAATGGTATTTGGGTGTGCGTAATATTTCAAAATGGTATTTGGGTGTGCACAAGATGGTTCAGTGTTTGTAAGTACTCTGTTTGGCTATTAGTTATAAATCTGACATTTGAAATGATCTTGAATTTTAAAAGTAGAATTGATGTTTTAAATGGTATCTTGTTATGCATGGTTTTTTTTCTTGGATTTCTTAAGTGATATAAACCTATTATGATCGTGAAATTCCTTAAGAAAAAACCGAGAATCCGGGGTAGCTAGGGAGTTGAGCTAGGACTAATGGGCTAGTGTCTCGAAGGATACTCGACCTAGTTTCACTAGAAGGAATGACGATTGCAACACTAACTAAACATATGATTTTTTGAGGGTCGTGGTCATCTAAGACACGTTTCATGAGAGTCGTGGCCTTCTAAGCCACGTTTTATAAGGGTCGTGGTTACTAATCACCGCTTCACTGATACACGAAGATCTAGGGTCCCAAGCTAGCATACACCCCTGAGGATTCTCCCATATTTGGTGCTCCTTGGTTACTTTATGTCCATCAGTGCGACACTTTGGTTATCATAAAAAGTAAATTTGTGCATGTGTGTGTTTTAATTTATTCTGTTTTATTTGAAAGAGTTTTCATAAATCTAGTTTTCATTAAAATTTTGGGATTTTTAAATTCTTATCCTTAATTAATTTTGTTGTCCTTAAATTTGTTTTCATTTAATGCACCTGAAATTAAAAATTTTTTCCATTAAATACTATTTAATCATTTATTTTTATTTTATCTATTTTACTAGAAAATTTATTCGCCATTTAAATGGTAATGCGTGGAATCTTCCCCCAGTGACATCCTACTGGGCTCTGGGCTCACACCCTATATACACATTTGGGAGTATGTATACCTTGTTAATTGTGTATTCTAGGGTGAAGCATCCTTCTCATTGATGGTTGTTTAGATGTTGTTTGTCTTCAAGTTCCGGTTAGTGAAGGTATCTTGGAGATTCGACTTCTCGTAACGCTTGGAGGTTGGTAATAGAGATTAGTTTTCTATTCTTTTTTTTGTTGTTCACTTTGGGGGTTTATTTGATTTGTAGACTTATAAATATTTATGGTTGAAAGACGTGTTTGGTTGTCTATTCCAGTCTCAGTTTATTTATCTTGTTAGTTTTTTTTTCTGTTTCTTGTTTCGGGTAAATCATTCCCATGTACTATTTTGATACCCGAGAACTTCTACCAGCCCATGGGGATCAGGAATGCCCTTCGGGACATGTCGCAGACCGGGACGTGTGCCAAGTTGGATGGCGACCTGGCGTGGTTTGTGACACGCGGTGAATCTCACTAATATCTCATAGAATCAACAGTGATGAGAGAAACCATTACTCAATGATTGACTTGCATCGTAAGTGCTATAACATCATGGATAATAACATAAAATAAATTGTAAATATTTTATAAAATAATAATAATACATTTAATAACCCAAATTTTTACTTATAACATATTATCACCTATTCATTTTCAATTTTTATTAAAATAATCGTTACGAGATATAACTATTTCAATTTTGATTCATGATTCGGTTCGTAAGTTACTATCCTTGAACGTGGATCTTGATTCATTCATCATCATAAAATTAATAATGTTATATATATAATATTTTTATATACTATCACTATTTTTAAACATTTCATAATCATTTATTTAATTAACATTATAACATTATACTTGGTGGTTTTAAAATAAACCTAAATAGGTGTATGTTATACAGAATGAATGAGTATAAAAATAAAATTTATAATAATAATATAACATTTATATAATATTATTAAAGTCATAACATTCATATATGTTGGTAATATAAAATTTATGATTCATCCATCTAACACCTCAATATTTCATAGTACATTATTTCTTCAATGTAATTCAATAACTTTCACTACAAGCAACACTGAGTTCAAGAACACCACAACTTACCAAACTAGACGTCTAAAAGAGCTTATGAATAGTATTAACTGAATTTTTAACTTTATATAATTCTTATAATTTTAGAATCCATTTTATGAGTTTCTTATACATAATGTAATAACTAATTCATTTTTTTAGATAAAATAAGTATTTTTCAAAAAATCCCTTTTACCAACTTTTAATGGTGAACCCTTGTTAAATACAATATTTTACACTTTTATATATTAAATTTCACAAAATAAAATTCTTCTTTAGAATCATGACATAAGAATTTATGTTCAATAAATATTTGGTGTTTTTATGATAACTTTCATATTTGGGTGAATATTGAAAAATAATTAATTTTAACTAAATTTTTTTAATAAAAATAATATATAGTGTTAAATTATACATTTTAATGGTTTGTAAATATAAATAGATTATATTTTTACCATTTAATCAAATTCTAGACATTTTATGTAATTTGACTTTGAAATTAGACATAAACAAGTGTCAATCTTTTGATAGTTATTATTTCTTAAAACTGCGCCATTTGGTTTTGACAATGGGAATTAATTTTAAATTAATAAATGAAACTTCTATGTTTGTAATTTGGTAAAATATACTTCGTTTTGGAATTCATAATATCAAAATTAGCTTAGGGTGAATTTTTGGTATTTTTCTCAAAACATTGAGTTTTTGATGAATAGTCTAAAACACTGTGTTATAGATTAAAAGGGAATTTTTATTTAAAGAATTATTTATTTTATTTAAAATTATTTGAAGTCAAAATAAATAAATAATTATTATATATTTTCAATGTAATTCATTGGAGTCATTTTGAAATAATATTATATATATATATTTTTAATGAACATTTCACCGTATTTTACCCACCTCCTAGGAGAATTTACAAATTCACATAAAAATTAATTTTACCGCATCTTTGAGTAAAATTTCTAAAATCAGAGAGACATGATTGATATCAGTAATAAAAATGTGGTTCAATAAGAAAAGAATAATTTTTTGTGATTAATAAGTTTTTACTTTTATTTACCACGGTTAAAAGTAAATAGGGTATTTGAGGAAAAAAATGATATTATTATTTCCGTAACACATGTTCTAATTATATTGGATAAGAATAATTAGACCAAAAACAACCATAGGAATAAAATATGAACCTCTTTGGTCCACTTGGAATAGATTAAGACATTTATTATTATTTAATTCAAAGAAGTGTTAAAAGAGATTAAAACAATGTTTAATAACTAAATCATTTTTAATATATGGTTACACATAAGAAATATTATATTATAAATATTCATTAGAAATAAAATAAAATATCCTACATAATTTTATTTATTTATAATTATTAGAAATTAAATTATTAACTTTTTTATGACACAATGATGAAGTAGTAATTACCGTATTAATTCAAGATTAAAATAATTTACATTATAAATGTCCAAATAAATGTAATTTGAAACTTTTTATTAATTCCACTAATTTTAAAGGTTAATATGACATGTTAGAGTTGGTTAGATCAATTTATTTTTATTTAATAATGATGTTATGAGTTTAACAATAAAGTACAAAATAGTGTCAAAATTGACATAAAATAGTTTTTAAAACAAATATTATATTATAAATTTATATAATTTTCCTAAAAATATTTGGTTATGCCAAAATACTTATAAAATAATATATATGACATTAATTAACCAATTATGGTTTTAATTTCATTTATACTATGCTTATTAGTCATATAATATTAAAATACAAAGAGACATGTTAAATGTCAAACAATTTTACTAAGAGTGATGTCTAAAAGTTAAGGATTATATGGTTACCTAAACCTGTCTAAATTTTATTGGTTGAGTGGTTTTCGACCTATACCCTCATTATCCTTTAAAAAATTCATTTTTTAGCCATTAGAAACCGAAAATGAATGTATTATAAAATAATATTTTATGTTTTTCCTAAGGTGCCCCTCACCCATCTTATAAAAGGGCAGTCCCCTTCCTCTCTAATTGACACCTTCAAATCCATTTTCCTCGGCCAAACCCAGCCCAAATACCCTCTAAACTTTCTTCCCTTCATCCTAGAGGCCTTCCTTTAGTTTGAAAGACAACTCAAAGAGCCCTTTTGATAAAATCAAAAGGAAGAACCCAAAATGAGGTAAATATCTCACCACCTATTTCAAGTTTCTTTCTTCATCCACTTCATTTTTCATTGTTGATTACATTATAAAATAATCACTCTAGTATATTCTAAATAATGTGATGTTATTATAAATATGGTATAACCAAATTCATTATTCTATCCTTCCTTTGAATGACATGTCACCATACGTGCGTACATACAGCTTACCATCTCCACGCCGTGGTGTAATTTTTATTCAATACAGTATTATTCAGATGGGTATAATAATGATTTATAATTGATGTAAATAATAAATATAAAATTTTAATGATTCTTTATATAAGATATAACATCTTTTTACATATGATTTTAAATCAAAATAATGTTATTATCGCTCGTGCGTACGTACAGATTACCATCTCCACGACGTGATCAGATTCATTTCCATGTTCACCATTCAACAATGATTATAAAAATATATATTATTAATAAGTATGTAATATATTACATAATGATGCTACTGGATATATATATATATATGTATATATGTACATACATATATCTTATTCACGTACTTCCATTCAATACAATATGAAAACCAAAACATCGTTTATGCGTACGTACAACCTACCGTCTCCAAAAAATGGTGCTTTCTATTTCATATATACACCTATTATAAATATTTATATTCTAAATATATATGATGTATAAATAAAGGATTATATTCTAGAATCATTTAAATAATGATCTAAATTATACGATCAAGAATAACAAGTTAAAACACATACGATAAAGAATGTGATTATTACCCAAAATGATAATTTAACATGGAAATAATTATTAAATGCGTAGTATAATGTCATAAATGAATCATGTAGGATATAATAAATATGAATATGGTTCTGGTAAAATTTAATAACAAACTATGGTCATTATACAGAAGGATAAATGTACCCTCGACCAAAGGAAAGTTCAAGGTAAGGGTTAATATCACAATCTCATTATTATCTAAGGTTATGTTTTTGTAAGTATCTACTAGGACATATTTATTATCCATGTAAATGTTTCATGAAATAGTTTTCAAAGGGATTATTTTATGGGACATTTTTTTACAAAAGCATTATTTTAAATGTTTTAAATATTTATTCTTCTAAATCATTCTCATTAATGTCCATGTTTTCGAAATGGTTTTAATGATATATTTATATGGACATGAGTGTTTATAAAATTTAAATTCCTTTAAAATGTTTCAAAGTGTTATGGGACACTTTTATTAAAAAATTCCAATAAATTTCTTCATTTATAAATTTTGTGACTTTAATTGTTTTCATGAAAAAGGTATATTTCTCTCAAACAGTTTTATAAATCATTTTCATCTATGTCAACATCTTTTGATGTATTTTAAACTTGTTTGAAGTTGATTTATTATGATTCTAATATTCCATATTGTATTGAATATTGTGTGATATTTTTGACTATGGATGCGTTATTTTTATACCATTCATGTTTTTTTGATAAAGTATTGATATTGCATATACTAGTTTTAATATGAATGTTTATGTTATATTTAATGATTTTCATATGAGGAATGTATTGGACTTAGTAAGTGACGGGTGGAGCCCACTATAGGTCCTCGATGCATCGGTAGGTCACATGAGACAACTAGACATGGAATTTTCTGAGGCCCTTTCTAATTTGATATATGGTTTTGGACAAGGCCTTAATCATTTTTAGACAACTTGGATGAGGCATTGACAAAATGTTTCAGAATGTCTGGCATTATACATTCCCTCGTTATGTTAATAATATTGATGGTTCATGTGGTAATTCGACAACTATAATACCCCTGATTATGTTTTATTATGGAATTATTTACTCAGCTCACATTCCTTACATAAAAGTATAACTCTTTATTATTGGTGAAGGCATGTGGTTTCAATTATTCACCATGCTTAATATTTATATTATCATCAGCTATATTGCTTACCTATACTGAGTATTTTAGCTCACCCCTTTATTATTTTTCATTTTCCCGGGATATGAAGAAGTTAGTTATGAGTGACTTGCAGGGATTATCTGGTAGGATTGGATGTTTCCAATGGAATAAATTCATATTGTAATTATTTTCAAGTATTAAAGTTGTACTTATGTATGAATCTTATTTCCAAGACTGCTAAACTGATCGGTATTTCGGGACATTATTCCTTGTAATCATGTCAATGTATTAAAATAACGCACCGGCTCTAGGTAACTGGGGTAGGGGCATTACAGTTTTTATCAGAGGAAGTTTAGTACGTACCACAGAAACTAGAATTAGATAATCTCTAATTAGAGCACAGAGACCTAAGATAGACTTTGAGGATTAGTATAGAATAACTTCAAAGAACTTTTGTATTGTAGAGATTTTGTGAGTTTTCCAATAAATACCTCCCTATCTAGATACGAGCAGGTAGAGGCGGCTGCAGCACAGATGTACCTAGGGGTAAAACCTGAAAACACTGCTTTGAGCTAGACTCAAATGGGAACTGGTGCATGACAACGGGCCTTGATGCAATCTTGGTTACGACACTCCCGGGGGATATGCTTAGGATAATTATCATTCTCATTACAAACCATTATGAAGGGTTTATAAGTATATACTTCCTCATAGAAAACATTTTTTTGATTATGGATTATATCCATAAACTATTCAATCTATGTTAGGAATTTTCACATGTTTGGAATAATTAATTGCAATTCATACACTGACCTAGTGTATGGCATTTTATAGAAGTAGTTCCCAGTATAAGGAATGTGAGCTCAAACAATATGTATGATCCAAAGTGTAAGAAAGATCTTTTATTTCACGGTATTAAAACAACATTCACAAGTTAAATTGTCTCCCATATATTCTCAATATATGAATAAATAGTATAATGTGTTAATAAGATAGGTAAATAATTATCTGATTCCTATGGCTTTGAAGGGAAGCAAGAGATGAAAAAGATGTAAGAGAGAAAATGGCTAAAGGGAAGAAGGAAAAAGGATTTTCCCATATGTGATAAATGTGGAAAGAATCACCTTGGTAAATTCTATAAGGTAATAAGAGTTTGTTATAAATGTGGAGAAAAAGGACACCAGGTATGTGATTGGAAGGGTAAGAAAAAAGTTTCCAATGTACAATGCTTCATCGGAAAGGAGTTGGGACCCTACATGAATCAATGTCCAAATCAATAGAGTATACCCCAAATTATACTATTAGATAATAACAAAGTTATGATACTTCCTAAGATGAAGAGGAATGATTTGATATCTAAACTTTTTATTAAAGTATTGTGTCATATGAGTGTTGTATTATTGATGTACATGTTAAAAGAATTATAGGGTATATAAGGATTGTACTGCAGTACTATTTCATTAAGGACCTGAGATTCTGTGGAACCAAGAAAAGTGACTTAATGGGAAGTTAAATTTTTTTGAAAATACATTGTTAAAGGAAATACAGAACTTTAATAAGGTCTTGATAGTGAGGTATTAATTTTGGAATAAGAGATGATTGATTTGGATAAATTATATTAGATATTCTTGAATACCTTGAAACCGATTAATGATTTGTATATTCCATCATGGTTGGAGCTTAACAAATTTTTGGATAGAAGGAGTATATTTAGTATTATATAAGGACTATGGGAGAATAAATGTAATAAATGAGGTTTTATGGTAATTCAGGATGTTGAAGTGTTTCAAAAGAATACATGATGAAGGTGTTCACATGTTATTACGTGGAAAAAAGGATCTTTATTGTGTTTACCTTCCTTATAAATTATGGATTGTGAGATTGGACAAAAGTATTTTGGATAAGTCTAGTTTTAGATTATTTTTTTATTTCCATAAAAAGGACAACCCGGAGATCGGGTGGCCACCCGTCACTTCTGGCAAGGCCGTGAGACTTGAACCTGCACCCGAAGGGCGACCAAGGTGTATCACCTACCATTTACCCACATGATGTCCTGGATTGAATATTTTAGTTTTTTAAAGGGTTTGGTAGATGAATTATAAATTCATTTTTTTGATCCCAATATGAATAGGATAAATAGAATATTTTTTTATGTTCTATTATCTTTTAGAGTGAAAGATGAGTTAGTGGTAGAAATTAGTTAAAGGATGGAACTATACTTTTCATGTATATGTTTTCTCTTTATCTTATTCTATGAAGAAATTATTTCTTAAACATTATGTAAGGGATCTTAAAACTAAAAATGTTTTATTATAATACCTTATGTTTTGTTGAACCGATGAAATTTTAAATCATCATAGATTGATGGCATTGAGGCCCTCAATTCTACAATTGTTTGTGACTGATGACCTCAATCACTCCCTATAAATATTTACGTTTTTCCTCCAATTATGTTTATCTAATTCAAACCAATTTTCTCTTAATTGAGATCATAATTTGGTGGTGACATTTTCATTCCCCTTTTCATCTTATCAAGTTTAAATTTTATTAACCCAATTTCTGATGTGGGTTCTTCCACAAAGATATTTTCTATTTTCATCCTTTTATTTTTAAAGAATAATTTCAAATTTCAAGGATGAAATTTATTGATTGAGGGAAGAATGTGACACCCTATTATTTCATAGTATGTTAATTATTCAAAGTAATTCAATAACTTGCACTATAAGAAACACCGAGTTCAAGCACACCACGACTTACCAAACTAGCCGTTCAAAAGCAGGTATGAATAGTATTAACAGTTTTTTGAACTTTATATAATCCTTCTATTATGTTTTACTTGTGATTTTGTCCAATTGTAAAATAATTATTCATTTTCTGGATGATTTATGATTATTATTAAATTATATTTTTGAAAATATTTCCATTTTTAAAGGTTATTCATTGACAAACTGTTGAAATTATTATTGAATATGTATCTTTTCAATGGGTTATTCATTGATGAATTGATGATATTACATTGAAATCTATTACCTTTATAAAGGATATGATATAATGATATCTTTATGAAACCCATTTAATTTTTGTGTGTTATGATATAAAGATTATTTTAGGATCTTATGGCACAAAATTTTTTTTTTGTTATGTGATGGGGGGACCTATATCTCCCTCCAATGAATTATGTAACGATTAATGTTCAATGATCTCAAATAGTGTTGAAGTGGTAATCTCAAAACTGAAAGAGTGTAAAATGGAGATTATACAAGAATTAAATATGGTATATTGGATGTTCTCTCAAGACTAATAGAGGGTACAAGGGAGGTTATCCCAATGTCTAAGTTGGTATATAGTCAGATATTCTAATCGTAACATGTTATTAATGTCTTGGTGGGTAGCCCTAATATGAGATATTCTATATCTATATGTTTGACACAAATTTGTATTATATGATAATTTTATTATCTCATATATCATATTATTTTATTCCATTATAATCCTTGTCTTATAGACTACAAATATTTGTGAAATGACTCATTTTTATGTTCTATGACATAAATGTACAAATTTTTAAATCTTATTCTCTTCTTATCAAACACCTATACTAATGTTATGGGGATGTTATAGTGTTTAAAATTAATGATAATTGGATCTAACTCGTTCTTATGTCCACATTCCGTAGTTTTTAAAGAAAGTTATCATGTATGGTATATTTAAGAATGGTTTTTGTTTGTAATAAAAAAGTTGGAGATGATGTAGTAAAATTATTAACGATTTGTTTATATATCCATGTTTTTAGAGACAATAAACCTTTATAGTCATCGAGTTTGTATCTATGAAATATATTTAATATTAATTTATTAAAATATAATATATATATATGTATAAAAAGAATATATCTTTATAGTTTTTATCATATTAAAGGATTATTTACCCATTTTAACTATGAATAGTGATCATTTTCATGACCCATATGGATATTTCTAAGGATATATCTGATAATATATCTATTGATACAATTAATTATATGAATATATATTGGATATTTAGTAAAGGATAGGTAAATAGGTTTTCATGAAATTACAATGATATCATATTACTACAAGTGAATGTGGCTCTGGTTTAATTGTACCTATAGAAAATAAATCATAAAACGCAATATTGAGAAAGACTCAATCATCAACTAGTGCTTGAAAATGATCCCTCTTTCGCAACTAGTTTTCCAATCATATGGAAGATGTGTTATAAATTCATGATCAATTTATAAATAATGCTACTGGATTTGAATAGATGAGTAAATTGAAAGGTCTTGGTTACAGCTAAGGTTATATTGATTATAAATAATGAGTCGTGATTTTGAAATCATATAATTGTTTTTTCATGATTATATGGTTTCCCACATTGGTTATTATTTCTTAAGATTTAATTTATGGTTCTATTCAATGGTGGGAAACTAATAAAACCGTGATAATAGTGAGTTAAATATATATTGAAATGATTGTTATACAATGCTACCAAATGTTATGGGATATTGAATAAAAAACACATTTCAATGATCACACAACATTTTATGAATCAAACACATCTTCCAGTCACTAATGGGAAAGAAAATTTTCTATAGAATCTTTTATGATATAATTTCAATATATTTTTAGTGGTTTTGATGATCCACTAGTTTCCATGAAATGGGTTAATATCATTGAAATTAAATTAACTTTTATCTAGTATTTGGAGAATAAACAAATTATTTTGGATTCCCATCATTTAAATGACGATTTAGATAAATGGTAGACTCTTATAACGAATGTGAAGAGACATGATGAAACTAACTCTATGCAGTGGGATATGTTTAAAAGAATATATTTCAATAATTATACTCCTCATTTTCTTCATATTAATATATAAAAATAATTCATTGAGAAAAACAAGATCAATGATGTATCTATTGGTACCTATGGTGAAAATATTATAAGACATGAATGGTACACATTGGGTATTATTATCCAACAACAATTTAATGTTGATCTATTTAATTGTGGTTTAAAACATTTCACTGATGCTTTTTTCTCATAAGGAACTTTTTTAGATATGAAGAAATCATTTGGTGTGATGTCTGTGGAAATACATATTAGAGTTACCCATCATTCTGTTAGTTTTGATAAGAAAATAAATATGTAATTTAATTGAAATTCAAAAAAAATGAAGGGATTAATATTAAATTTCCATAATGCTCGATGTGTGGATAGATCTATTGAAAAATTATATTTTGTGGGTGACTATATATTAGGAGTGTAGAAAGAGATATCATCAATAGTATAAATGTCGTTGTTATGGGAATAAGTTAACTAATAATGTGAATAAAGCTAATGACCTATAAATCACAACACTGACACTATGTTTATATAGATATAAAAAGTTTAGGAATTATGAAAGTCAATGACACAATCTGAGGGATAATGGTGATAATACGCAAAAAAAATTGTATGACAATGTAAACACAGGGGAAAAAATTAATCGTAGTAGTTGAAGTGAATGATGATAATTAGGGAACACAAATCCATCATTATAGTGTTTTTAATATCATGATGATGATTTTATTAATGTTCCATATAATTATTTTTTCATTTCATACTTTAGTGAAATTTGATTTGAATAGAACACTAATTATCTCCCCCTATGTGGATTTTTGAGTATTGAAATAAACCTTTATATCCTATCGATGCAAGGATGAACTGAAAATTTGAATGGAAATGTCTTTGTATAACATAAGATAATATACAATAAAAAATGGTTGATTTTAGTTTTGGAATCATATATATGACCTTGTAATAATAACAAAAGTTTTATGGATTCTACCATAGTTTTATAAGTTTAAGGTTCATCAGATGTTCAATATCATAGAAAACCATTTTTATCTTTTATGTAGTGGGAGTTTATCAAGACTATGAATATTATAAGATACATTTTTTTACCCCCAATCACTTTTTTTGGTGTATTTTCTAATGGAAAGGTTATATGTGGAGGAATACTTTTTAATTATGTAGAAATAAGATGAATTTTTTGTATACATTTGGCTTTACATTATCTTTTATATTGAGTTAATTACATATTATTTGAACTTGTGTATATTACCATAATTTTATTTATATAGAATTTAAAGATGAAAACCCATATTTTATGTGAAAACATATCTTATTTGTAAAAATTAATGGCCTTAAACCCACAACCAAAGGATGAAAAGGGTATAGTTCATACCACTAGATTATGTAAACGAGTATTTCAACTTGGAGAACAGAAAGAGATATATTTATAAGTATGTATCTTGGGGCTTGTTATATATGCATGTGAATGATGAGAGATAAATTTCTAAGGGGATATTGTAACCATTACACATACAATATTGTAAGTGGGAAAACATCACCATTTTTTCCTCAAACAACCCAATACATATATGTCTCATAATGTTTTATAGGTTGTATCCAATCATCTAACAAATTTACCACACTTCATTTCCATCAGATATTATTATTTTAACAGCATATGATTTTTCAGAAGTGTGTTTTTTAATATATTTAATATTTAATATTTTTAAATATATAAAATATTAAGTTAATCATGTGTTTCACCAAAGACCTTGTGATTTTGGTGCTACACGCAACACCACGTTAAACTCATGTGACATAGAACACCCAGTTTAATGTAAATCGCACTATATTTTTATTATTAAAACGTGGCCCTTATTATAGAGTTGATAGTAATAAAAATATGAATAATAATTATTGTTTTTAAAATATATATTATAATGGTTTTAATAAGTGGAAAAGTATTTATAATAAAATATTTAATGTCTTGTAATTTATTTTTTTGTTTGAAAGAACTATTTTCTCAATGAATGCATTATATTTTTTTTATGAAAAATAATAATATTATTTTTTTACTCTTTTAGGAAATTAATATCCTAAAATATACCTTGTTTTTTATTCATAATGTCATTATTATTTTAGAGTGAATATTTAGGATTTTATGAAATTATTCATTTTTAATGAATAGCGAAAAATTATGACATTAAATTGAATACTACCATTTATTAAAATTTCATTATAAAGATAAAATACATTTTAAATTGTTTTTGAAGTTTTATTATTTTAATTATACATATATTAATTCAATTTATCTCATTTAAATCTATTTGATATTGAAATTGAATATAGAATCCTTGTAATGCTTTGATCAGTTTCCCTTTAAAACCACGCTTCAATGGCATGTATGATGGATTAATTTTAAATTGATTTTTTCACTTATTTGATATTAATAATAAAAACTTATAATATATAATATGTTCAACATAATTTTTATGGAAAATTAATAATGAATGCATTAAATATTATTTATCGTAGCTATAGAAAAAATGCGTTTAAGAGGGGTTAAACTAAAAAATAAGTGTAAAAAATCAATAAAATTGTCAAAAACCAATTTTCATTAATATATTCAGATGGAACAGCCATTATTATTTTATAATAAAATAATTTTGAGCCTATTTAAATGGAAAAACATCGACTAAATTACCTCTTTCAAAAATATACAAGTTTTGTACTCACATCAATTATAAAAGGCCACACAGATCCTCTCTTATTTACACATTCACACCACTTTAGTTTATTAAATACCCACCAAAATAACATTAACACATTCATAACCTTATCATTAACTCCATATAGTTGGTATAAATCCACCACTTGAATGATTTATTGATTAGAAAAGGAGGATACTTGAATAATATGTAATGCTATTCATTGAGAATCATTACTTTATATCTTCATCCACCACTTAAATTATTATTATAACATGATGATATAAAAACATTATTATAGTTAATACCCTTATATGTTGTTTTTTTTGTTTATAACCTAAAAATTCCCACAAAATTCATTAAATTGGTTATGAAGTCATCATCTGTGTGTAAAATGGACGACAACATCGTAAACTGATATCATTCATCTTTTCATTACAAAATTTTGAGGAAAGTAATCAAGAAAAAATTTAAATTATATATGATAAATATGATATTTATGGAGTTATTATTCTTATTAAATTATTATATCACACATACCTTCATAGTCTCCATTATTTGGGAATACGACGACGTCATTCTTTTGTATGGATGATTATCTGCTCGTGAAACAATGTTATTCATTTACGCTTTAAATGGAATGTATTTCAGATGAGTTTAATAAAAATATATGATATTAATGAAATAAAAATGATACTACAATAATATATATATTTATATCATTTATGTTTCTTACATTGAATATGATATTAAAATGGAATCATCGTACATTCATACGTGAGACCAAAAATCTCTATGAACAGAGTATTTCATTTCATATCACTAAATTTTATGAATTACTATAAATATATATGTAATGAATATATATGATATTTATATTATGTTAAACTATATGTATATAATTAAAACATAATGAAAATAAGATTGTAAAATATATTAAAAATCAAGACATACATGAAAAACAAATCGTTTCAAACATGAAAAGTAAATTGATCAATGAATTTATAAAAAATAGGTAATTAAATATTAAAATAAATTTTATATTCAATGATATATTTTAATATTTTTCTAATAGATTTATGTTAAACATAAATTTATTATAAATTAGGTTATAATGAGTACAAAAATTGTCAAGGCTTAAGGTAAGGGGATTTCAAGTCCAACATTTGTTTCTTAGAGTCTTATTATATATTCACCACACATTTAACTATTTAGGTGTATATACATATCTATGGAAATTTATATAATGAATATACTTTATTTCTTGATTATTTATTTTTCTGTTTATTTTATTTTTGTCTTATGTATTAAAATTCCTATATTACTCAAGCTATAATGGAGTTTATTTTCAATTTTCCTTCTATGAGGTGTACATTATGTTATGAACCTATATTATTTTATGATTTTTAAATAAATACCCTTTTATATGTAACATTATGAATTAATTTCTAATAATGATATTTTATGTATTATTTTATTCATTTCTTTTTTTCGCATATGATTCCTGGTGAACAAAGTTGTAATATTAAATGTTAAATTATAATTTTTTTCAAGATTATTTATGATTAGGTATCTAATGATAAAATATTATGATATGTATCTATGTAAACCCATGAATTTTTCTTTAATATATTCATTCATTATATTTTAATTTAATACTACTATTATTTCACTATTTGTAACTTTTTATAATTAAGAAAATATATTTATTGAAATAAATGTTTATTTACCACTTAAGTTGGAAATTTTATTTATTTCAAAAATTTGTTTTATAGAATATTTAAATAACTTATCTAAAAATGTTTTAAATTATATTAAAATATATATATATTATTTTTAAATGATTATTTTAAATGAAAATTAATTTTTTAAATGTGTTATTTTTTACCTATTTTCAAGTATTTTAAAAGATTCCTACACATTTTTGTAATGTTTATTTTCAAAAAAATGATTTTAGAAATGTTTAATTATTAAAATATGTTTTAAATGATTTTTCAAGATCCCATTTAATGTTTTTAATGTTTCATTAAACAAAATTCAATCTATTTTATGTTTTAAAAACATATTTCAATTAATAAACGGTATTTTCCTCACAAAATGATTTAAAGGTGTAATGGCCCGGGCCTCTCCGGCCCATTCCTTTTTCAAAAAAGAAGGTCAAGAAGTGTTCTGGAGGGTAAAATGGACTTTTCCCACACTTTCCAGTATTTTGAAACTACACGACGTGTATTTTGAGTACATGTCGTGTACCCCCTTTCCGGGTATATCCCATGTTACAGGTCGTGTCCATGCCATGTGCAATAAATGAGTACACGCCGTGTGTCCATACTACACGCCGTGTTGTCCTTCCCCACGTACGTGGTACCAGTCAACGGCTGTGTACCGTGTTGGAGCCGTGTCCCTGCCGTGTGCAATAAATGAGTACACACCGTGTGTCCAAACTACACGCCGTGTAGTCCTTCCCCACGTACACGTTACCAGTCAACGGCCATGTACTGTTTTGGAGCCATGTCCATGCCGTGTGAAATAAATGATTACAGACAGTGTGTCCAAACTACACACCGTGTAGTCCTTCCCCGGGTATGTGTTACCCTCAAACCGTGTGTTGACCAGTCAACGGCCGCAGAGCCGTGTTGGAAGCCGCATGGAGACCGTCTGAAAGAACCGAGTACATGCCGTGTACCATAAAGTACACGCCGTGTACTTTTGCTTTTCACTCCTATAAAAGGAGGGGTCCCCTCCTCCTTTCAACTCACCCTCTCCTCCCCTTTCCCTCTGAGCAGAGTTCTCCGAAGAGACTCGAAGGCTCTTTCCTCCATAACTTCTTCATCCGAGCTCCGATTTACGATCCGTCAGCGGCCACGGGATTAGGATGATGAGGCAGAACATCCGAGGTTAGATCCGTTATCTTTCCTTTGGCCTTTCCTTTCCGACTTCCACCCGAGGAAGTTTTGCAGGGACCCGACAGAGGTGACTGACGCCAACGAACTTCTTCTAAAGTTGATCCGGGGGAGCGCTGTGATCAAAACCCTTTGAGGTAGGGATCTTTCCTTTGTCTCTCTCTCTTTTGTGCATCATGCGTGGTGGGTATCCTCTTATTTTCATAAGAAACGGTTGAACCATTAAATAAAGATAATAACTGGTCAAACAACGGGGTTGGGAAGTTTGTGATTGATGTTACGTTATACCCTATGATATTATGTTGTGAATTGAATGAGCTTCTACCTACTAAAAATCTTGGTCTTTGGGGGCCTTTTCTTAGGCAATTAAATGTTTCCCTATCCTTCTGGATTTTCTTATGCATGGAAACATTTTGGAATGTGGAATTGGTTTATCACGTAAAGTTAGCTGATTTAATGAAAATTTGGAACCCTTATGTGATCACCCCGGTTAAACAAAAATGGAATAATGAACATGTGGGTGTTGGCTTGGTTACATGGAAAGTGATGGGGTTGTTTTTTTTGGGTTGGTGTAAATTTTGTGTTGGTAATGGGCAGTGGGGCTGTAATAAATGGTATTAAAGGGGAAATGATGTACGGTACGGTTGTGGTTATGGTGGTTGGCGGCGGGGCTGTACGGCTGGGTTTAAATGTGAACAGACTATGGTTTGTGAATATTAAATTAAGGTGGAAGAGTTAATAAATGGTAGGGAATGTTAATGGAATGGAGTTAATAATCAATGGGGCTAGTTGGTTGATAAGAAGGTCTTGGTTGTGTTTCTTGTGTTTTCTTAACTTGATTTGTGGATGGCAGGGATATGTTTTATGAATGATTCATGTGGTTGGTTGTGGATAGTTTCCCAGAAGTCAAGGAACTAAATAAACTAATTATACTGAAACGTGAAAACCTAAATGGGGTTGGGGTTGTTGGTTGTATGCATGCTTCGTAGTTGCAGGTCCGAGGCACGTGCTCAGTTTCTCTATTTAGAAGCCATAGGTTGGGCTGTGTGTTTTGTATACATATATATCTTTAACTTTTTTGTTTTATCGCACCCCACCCATGTTGAGCACTTAGTGCCGAACACTCCCATTTCATGGGAGATGGTGTTTTTCCCTTAGTTACTAGCTCCTTCATGCACCTTCCCCCTAGGCGGTGATGGCTTGAGGTAACCTTACACCTAAGACACTTAGGGTAGGTTTCGATTGGGGTGGTTTTAGGCCTAAACTCTTCGGGCAGGTTCTAGTGTTTCCCAAGAATCTTCGGGATGAGGCCCGGGTGTGTGTGGGCGGGATACGTGGTTATGAGGCCCAGGTGTGTGCGGGCCGGATATGTGGTTGTGAGGCCGAGGTGTGTGCGGGCGGGATACATGGTTGTGAGGCCCAGGTGTGTGCGAGCGGGGAGAGTGTGGCAGCGTCAGGGCATTCACCATTAGGAAGATCAGCTAACAAAAGGGAAATGGTGCAGAGTACCCAATACTCTTGTTCTTATATACAACTACTACCTGTTGTGATTGTGTTTTTGGTGAGTGTGGCTGGTGAGGTTGGGTGGATAGAATTCCATTCTAGGTTTCTTCTGTTGTTCTCATGTGACATTAGGATGTCTCCCACTTGTGTATGAGATCTTTAGGTTTCCCTATAGAGTATACTTGTATGCTCACCCTACATTTACTTTCAGGTTTCTAGGAGGACTACCAGGGCCGTGAGGGACCCTACTAGTCGGACATTTGGAGTTGCTACAGTTTTTTGTACTTGTTTCCTTTTCGGTACTGTACTTTGAGCTTTTTTATACTTGTACCTTATTATAAAATTTGTTTTAACATGCATGTGGGTTTGGTTTGGGTTTATTTATATACACTTTTTCTTTTCCTTTTTGGTGGTTGACTTGTCCTATTTCCCGATCCTAAATAAATAAAATTGGTAATGCCTCCCATATTTGTGAAAACTCATACCCTTGGTGCTAGTCGCCAACCCGGGGCCTACTAGAGGTGGGACTCGGGGGTCATTGTCTCCCTTTCACCATTGCCAGCTCAGGAGGGGCACCTTTGGTGGGAGGGGGTCATGACAGAATGGTATCAGAGGTGATGGTTGAGAGATAGGATGGATTCTGGAGTTAGGCATCGTGAGGATTGCATGGGATGGTAGGGCAACAATGTTAGTCAATCTTGGTGCGTGACATAGGCTAGGGAAGACCTGATAGGACACGGGATTTTAGGGCCCCCCGTGATCCGATGCAAGTACTCTAAGCCTACCAAATGACCAAGTGAGGCTACATTGATTGCAGGGTAGAGAACCTAGGTAAGGTACATGCATCATCATGATTGTGTTTTACTTGATTTGGGTTTTCTGGGAAAGAAATTGAAATAAAATGATAAAATGAAACCTTGATTTTTTCATTACTACTCTTGCTTAGGCGTTCATTGTTTATAGTACCGCTATGGAACCTAGTCGAAATCAGAGAGGCAGAGGAGCTGGGCGCATATAGTTGCACGCAGTAGAGTTGGAACCTCTAGCAAGACCAGGGATCGATAGAGATCTGTTTGGGAGCATTACACTCCATTTTAGGAACTCTTTTTTCTCATTCATTGGGCCTGGACCTTTTTTTGTGGGTTTTTAATACTATGTTGTTTCCGGCTTTTCTTTAAATGTACGTAAAGATCCCTATCATGTGGGGAGGGGAAGACCTAACCCCTAATCAAGACGCATTAATGTGGATGCGATTAAACCCCTGCAGGCGAGTCAGTGCCGCCTAAAGCGGATAATATCTCAACATGGGAGAAGGAATTCCCCAAGCCATGTGTTCGGGAAGTGTGTGGGTTGTACGGGGTTGGGGGCAATGTTAGTTGGAAAATCCTAATGAATAGAAGTGGGAAGACCCAATTCATAATCGAGACGCATTAATGAGGATGTGATGAAACCCGTGTAGGTGAGTCAGTGCCGCCTAAAGCGGATAATATCTCGACATAGGAGAAGGAATTCCTAACACATATGATTAGGGTTGTTGGTTGGGTTCCTGTTATAATGAGAACCCTAAGAGGTATCTTGTTGGGTTTCCTCTGGGTTGGTTTTTGAATTCTCGGGGATGATAATGTTTTAAGAGGTATCTGATGTAATGGCCCGGACCTCTCCGGCCCATTCCATTGTCAAAAAGAAGGTCAAGAAGTGTTCTGGAGAGTAAAATGGACTTTTCCCACACTTTCCAAGATTTTGAAACTGCACGCTGTGTAGTTTGAGTACACATCGTGTACCCCCTTGCCGGGTATACCCCGTGTTGCAGGTCATGTCCTTTCCATGTGCAATAAATGAGTACACTCCGTGTGTCTAGACTACACACCGTGTAGTCCTTCCCCGTGTACGCGTTACCAGTCAACAGTTGTGTACCGTGTTGGAGTCTTGTCCCTACCGTGTGCAATAAATGAGTACACGCCGTGTGTCCAAACTAAACACCGTGTAGTCCTTCCCC
The DNA here is from genome assembly GCA_963277665.1 of Viscum album. Classification (NCBI taxonomy): domain Eukaryota; kingdom Viridiplantae; phylum Streptophyta; class Magnoliopsida; order Santalales; family Viscaceae; genus Viscum; species Viscum album. The sequence goes on along the minus strand of OY728155.1, from coordinate 943,165,802 downwards.
GCGTACGTGTTACCAGTCAACGGCCGTGTACCATGTTGGAGTCGTGTCCCTACCGTGTGCAATAAATGAGTACATGTCGTGTGTCCAAACTATATGCTGTGTAGTCCTTCCCCTCATATGTGTTACCCTCAAACCGTGTGTTGAACAATCGATGGTCGCAGAGCCGTGTTGGAAGCCGTGTGGAGACCGTGTGAAAGAACCGAGTACACACTGTGTACCATAATGTACATGTCGTGTACTTTCTCTTTTCAAACCTATAAAAGGAGGGGTCCCCTCCTCCTTTCAACTCACCCCTCTCCTCCCCTTTCCCTCTGAGCAGAGTTCTCCCAAGAGACTTGAAGGCTCTTTCCTCCATAACTTCTTTGTCTGAGTTCCGATTTACGATCCGTCAGCGGCCACGGGATCATGAAGACGAGGCAGAACATCCAATCTTGGATCCATTGTCTTCCCTTCAACATTTCCTTTTCTACTTCCACCCGAGGAGGTTTTGCTGGGACCCGACAGAGGTGACGAACGCCGACAGACTTCTTCTAAAGTTGATTCTGGGGGAGCGTTGTGATCAGAACCTATTGAGGTAGGGAACTTTACTTTGTCTCTCTCTCTCTCTTTTTTGCATCATGTGGGGTGGGTATCCTCTTGTTTTCATGAGAAAAAGTTGAACCAGTAAATAAGGATAATAACTGGTCAAACAATGGGGTTGGGAAGTTTGTGATTGCTGTTACTTTATACGCTGTGATATTATGTTGTGAATTGAATGAGCTTATACCTACTGAAAATCATGGTCATTGGGGGCCTTTAATTACGAAATTAAATGTTTCCCTCTCTTTATGGATTTTCTTATGGATGTAAACTTTTTGGAATGTGGAATTGGTTAATCACGTAAAGTTGGCTGATTAAATGAAAATCCAGAACCCTGGTGTGATCACCCCGGTTAAAAAAAATGGAATAATGAACATGTGTGTGTTGGCATGGTTATGTGGCATGTGATGGGGGTGTTTTTGTGGGTTGGTGTGAATGTTGTGTTGGTAACGGGCAGCAAGGCCTCAATAAATGGTATTAAAGGGGAAATGATGTACGGTACAGTTGTGGTTATGGTGGTTGGCAGTAGGGATTTAAGGCTGGGTTTAAATTTGAATGGGCTATATATTGTGAATATTAAATTAATTTGGAAGAATTAAAAAATGGTGGGGCGTGGTAATGGAATGGAGTTAATAATCAATGGGGATGGTTGGTTGATAAGAAGGGCTTGGTTGTGTTGCTTGTGTTTTCTTAACTTGATTTGTGCATGGCAGGGATATGATTTATGAATGATCGTTGTGGTTGGTTGTGGACAGTTTCCCAGTAGTTAAGTAAATAAATAAACTAATTCTTCTGAAATGTGAAAACCTAAATGGGGTTGGGGTTGTTGGTTGTATGCATGCTTCGTAGGAGCAGTGTCGAGGCACGTGCTCAGTGTCTCTATTTAGAATCCATAGGTTGGGCTGTGTGTTTTGTATATATATATATATATGTGTGTGTGTGTGTGTATCTTTTGTGTTTTATCGCACCCCACCCATGTTGAGCACTTATTGATGAACACTCCCATTTCCTGGGAGATGGTGTTTTTCCCTTAGTTAATAGCTCCTTCCTACTCCTTCTCCCCTAAGCTATGATGGCATGAGGCGACCTTACACCTAAGACTCATTGGGTAGGTTTCGATTGGGGTGGTTTTATCCCAAGACTCTTCGAGCAGGTTCTACTATTTCCCCAGAATCATCGGGATGAGGCCCAGGTGTGTGCGGGCGGGATACGTGGTTGTGAGGCCTAGGTGTGTGCGGGCGGGATACGTGGTTGTAAGGCCCTGGTGTGTGCGGGCGGGATACGTGGTTGTGTGGCCTAGGTGTGTGTGGGTGGGATACGTGGTTGTGAGGCCCGGGTGTGTGCGGGCAGGATACTTGGTTCTGAGGCCCAGATGTGTGCGGGCGGGATACATGGTTGTGAGGCCCAGGTGTGTGCGGGCGGGATACGTGGTTGGGAGGCCCAGGTCTTTGCGGGCGGGGAGAGTGTGGCAGCATCAGGACGTTCACCATTAGGAAGAGCAGCTAACTAAAGGGAAATGGTGTGGGTTACCCAATAATCTTTTTCTTATATACTACTACTACCTGTTGTGATTGTGTTTTTGGTGAGGGGGCTAGTGAGGTAGGGTGGATAGAATTCCTTGCTAGGTTTCTTCTGTTGTTCTCACAAGAAATTAGGATGTCTCCCCACTTGTGCACAAGAGCTTTAGGTTTCCCTACTGAGTATACTTGTATGCTCACCCTACGTTTACTTTCAAGTTTCGGGGAGGACAACCAAGGCTGTGCGGGACCCTACTAGTCAGACAGTTGGAGTTTCTACAGTCTGTTGTACTTGTTTTTTTGGTATTGTACTTTGAGGTTTCTTGTACTTGTACCTTGTTTTAAAATTTGTTTAAACATTCATGTGGGTTTGGTTTGGGTTTATTTATATACACTTTTTCTTCTCCTTTTTGGTGGTTGACTTGTTCTATTTCTCGATCCTAAATAAATTAAAAAGGTAATGCCTCCGATATTTGCGAAAACTAATACCCTTGGTGCTAGTCGCCAACCCGGGGACTACTGGAGGCGGGACTCGGGGGGTCATTATCTCCCTTTCACCATTTCCAGCTTAGGAGGGGCATCTTTGGTGGGAGGGGGTTGTGACAAAAGGATCCTTTAAAAATTAGTTTCCCTATTATATGTCATCAACTGATGTTACCTATGACTTACTAGGGATATGATCTAAGTAAACTATTTTTATTATTTCAATGAATGATTTACGATTATGTTGAAATTTTATTTATGAAAAAAAGTATTTCATTGGTTATACAATGATAAAATTCGTATGAAAAACGATTCTTTTCACAGTAATGAAATGATAAATAGATTATGATGACTGTCTCTTTTCTATATGTTATGATATGGTGAAATGTTTATAAAACCCATTTATTTTATTATGTTATGATATGATGTTTTTTAATAATCTATTGGAAAACATAAATATGGTTTCAAGTATGTGATTAACAGGATATTTATTTCCATCCAATTTATTGGGTAAAGATAAATTCTATACGAGTTTAAGGGGTACATGAGTTGTTATCCCAAGCCTATAAATGAGTGTACATGGGTGGTAAACTAAATCAATTAATGGAAGGTACATTAGTGGTCAACCAAATACCTCAATAGAGGGAAAACAAGTTTTCATCCATAACAAAAAAATGAGGGTACATGGGTGGTCATCCCAGTCTTTATGAATGTATAAGGGTAGTCAAACCGAGATGAACATGTTATAAATGTATCAGTGGGTATCCTTGAAATTGAATTTTATTTTATTATGAGTATTACAAAAATATATATATAATTTCTATTTTATTCCCTCATGGATCATTTTTTATAATATACTATGATTCATATTGTATGCGATGCAAATATTTATTCCATGATTCAATATTAAGATATTTGTAACGATGTGTGTGGTTTAAAAATGTTATAGTCATGTTCTAATAAATTTATATTTATTTTCTGCTTATGAATCTCCCATTTTTTACCCTTATTAAGAATCTGTACTCACCCTTTCTTATGTTTCATTTCCTCATGTTAGGAATAATGGTTTTATGTTGGGAAATTTTATGAATGTTAATTAAAGGGAATATCAATATGAGAAAGAATGTTAATATTCAACTATATTAGAAGATTATGTTCTATGTTTACAAATGAAATAAACTATTAGGGTCCTCAATAATGTGTTTGAGTAATTTACTTCATATTCATCTAAAATTATGTAATATATATGTATGAAAATCTTATGTTTCTATGCATGTTATCATATGAAATAGATGTAATTTGAACCTATGGAACTCTAACATTATATCATTGTATGATTCATGGCTCTTTTCCAAAGGGATTTGTGTAGAAATGGATTCTACTAGGGATGGTGGTGTGTCCCACCCAGGAGGCATAGTATCCCACGGTGTTCCCTGATAGGTGTTATGTATAGCCTACTGGAAATAATTCTTTCCCAATAAATTGGTATTAAGGGTATGGATTGTTTTACCTTTGGAAACTAGGATTAGAAAACATTAGTGAGATCCCTTTGGATATTATTAGAAATTTCTCAAAGGATAAGTTTATGGATGAGTAAAAGGATATGAAAACATCATGGAATGTTGGTAAAGGGTAGAGCTTTTGGTTTTGAATTAATTATTTCCCTATAATGATATTTCAAGTGGATATGGATTTGGCATAGATATGCCTAGGGGTAACAACACTAAAAACATCGAGTTGAGCTACACTCGATCAAGAAATGGTGAACGAAACCATGTGTTTCTTCTCATCGGGCATGAAACTCCTAGGATTTTTATTTGGAAACTCACAAAATATTTATGAACCATCTTAATGGATTTTAATAGTTGTCAACAAATTATGATCTATTGTGTCCTAAATTCTAAGGATGTTCTAATGATTTATACATCATATAAGAGTATTTTCATGATAATGTAGTTTTAAAATATGATTAGTGTTCCTAACACTATGCTTCGGTTTTAGCATATGATATTAACGTGAAAAAACCATGTTAATATTGAGTGTAACAGATAATGAAATGATTGTTCAAAATAGGAAAAAATAATATGGGATATGAAATGGGGATATAACTGATATCCCCACAAAACATTCACAAGGAATAAATCATACTTTCATTCCAAACAAACAAAGAATGGGTCCATATTATTATGATTTCTTCATGAGAAAAATCCCACCATAATTAAGTGGATCTGATTACCCACTTGTTTCTCAGTAATGGATCAGTACCACTGAAAAGGTTTTTTTATTTTCTAATGTTTAGAACATTAAATAGTCGATTCAGATGTCTATATATTGAGATGTGTAATAGATCCACGGTGGACCATTCTCAATAATTCCATGTAAATATGAATAAAGTGACTCCATGTTTTGGGAAGTGTTAAGGAACCTAATATTTAATATGTAATTTCCAATAATTTTTCATATAGTTATGGATAAGGATTTCCTATAAATATACTAAATGGATTATGAATATTTTGTTAACAATGAGGAATGATTTATAATTCTATAAAGGAATGCATCTTGTATTATCATATAACCCAAATATAAGGATGATTTATTCATCAACAGATTAAAACCAGTTATTTTAAGGTAATTATCCATAAGTGATGTCAGTATTTTTAAAGAGAATTTTGAATTTACTATCAATGTGAAAATGGAGGTTGAATCTACTTATCAAGCCCATGCTTGTGATATTAACAGAAAAGTGTGAATCAAATAGAAATATAACTTAAATGAAGAGAAGAACATGATATTTCATTTATTAGGAACATGTGGGATGGATAATGTTGGAAATTTTTTAAAACTGACTAGTAAATTTATTATGTGTGGAAGGTAATTTTACATTGGAATTTCATGCTGAAGTGACCAGATGGAGTTAAGAAATGATGTGAATCAATATAATGATGAAAAAAAATGCACCACCCAATCTCTAGTGATTTTTGTGAAATGAGTTTGCGAATTATATGAATGAATTCAAAAATCCATAGGCTACTGTGGAAAATAATCCATAAAAACCATTGAGAAAAGGACAGAGGTAAAGCTTATATATTCATAATAGATGATGGGATTCATGATGATTAGGGAATAGTTATCCTCCCCGTATAAGTTGGGAATTTCATGATTCATTTTTTATGAATGATCCCTATGAAAATATTATTGTGAAATTCCAGGTGACAATATCCTTCTATATAGATTATAGAATAATATAATCACATGTTTTATTCTATCAGTATAAGGATGAACCAAACACTCCAACTAAATTGTTTTTCTTCGAGAAGAGAGATTATATAAGGAATAAATGGGAGTTAACATTTAGAATATTTTCTTTTTCTATATAATTTTATCTTATTAATTATGTATACCATCATTAGATTATGATTTTATGGTTTATTTTGTGTTAAAATTCATGGAAAACACTTTCTGTTTCATGTGACAGGAGTATATAATGAGTAAAGATGTTATAAGAGTGATTGATTGTAATAAAACCCTTAGGTTTTTGTGTATGTATGAGTGAGATGTTTATTTAAATAAGAACTCTATTAAATGTTGTGGATATAATATTAAATGTATTAGTAAAGATTGGGGTTTAACTTATCATTGATATTGCAGTAATTTATGGTTTTATTTGATCACCTTACAAAATCAGCACACCCCATCCCAATAAAATACGGATTAAATTTGGATGTAATTTCCAGAATACACATAAAATCAATGGTAATGTCACATATAGTACCACAATCAATTTAATATGATTTGGGTATGATGTTTACCCCAATGTATTGGTGATGAATTAATGATGATATTGATATAGAGGAGATTTTCAGTATTAGGAGAAAAATTTAATCACAATACAATATGATATGATAATTTTAAATGACTTTATATGGTTGTTGGGATCATACTATCCTCTAGTTAGGTTTTATTACAACAATATAATTATGTTGAGAATTTATATGGATCTTTATAAAGGCCTTTATATGTACTATAATGAAGTTGTAGAATGAAAGCTATTAGGACCTGAGCAAGCTAATGAGAATATAGAGAATGTTATATCTATTTAGAAACATGAAATTAATAAACATGTTGTTTATAATAGTTATCATACTAATATTTTAAAAGATATATATTTTGATATTTGTAAGTAGGAATTTCTTTGATTTTTTTGGAAGAATGAAGGGAAAATAGAGCCCAAGGTGTATTAGTCCCTATGAAATACATGATCATATCGAGACAATAGCTTATATTTTTGTACTTTCACCAAACCTCTATCAAGTCAAATATTTTTTCCATGTATCATTACTATGGATTTAAATAAACCATCTATCACACATTTGGAATTTAGGTGTCATACTTCTGGAGAATGATATTTGTTACGAGGAACGACTGGTGGAGATTCGTGATTGAATATGGAATGGTCAATGAAACAAGACCACTAACATTATAAGTGTTTTAAGGTAAAAACCCCACCTCTAGGAAGCTATTTTGAAACCTAATGATGTTAGGGTGGTATAATTATACTTAGTTTTTGGTACCCAATGTTATGTATTATTTGGCTTCAAATCCTTTTAATGTTGGTATAATGTAACACCTAGAGATTTGGTGAAATATTTTTTTAAAATAAAATATAATCATTTCAATATTTATCATAAAATTAAATATTGATTTATGTTTCAATTACATTAAACACCACATTATGTTTTCACTACATGAAACACCATTTTAAACTTGTGTGACACAAGATGCTATGTTTTCACAACACCACGTTATATTATTATTATTCAAATTTGACTTTTATAAACTAGCAATTAGACATAGAAATATTAATTTTAATGAATAGTATTTAAATAATAATAATATTTTTTTACATAAAGGATGCATATTGACAATAAAATACATAATTTTTATTAATTTATGTATATGTTTGAAAATAATATTTTCTAAAAAATATAATTTTATGTCGTTTTGTGAAAAATAATGAATTTAATTTGTGATATTTTTGGAAATCGGTTTTATAAAATAATGTATTTATTCATAATTTCAAAATTATCATAGGATTATTTTTTATGATTTTTCTAAAATGTTTATTTTTTATCTGAATAGTTATAATTAATGAAATTTAAATGAAAAATGCATTTTCATTTCATTTATTTACAATGAAAAATTATATTTTAAATAGGTTATTATGTGTAATTAGCTAATTTATAAATTAATTAATCCAATTTAGGTCATTATAATAAATTTCATATTGAATATAAATATAAAATCCATGTAAACATTTGGTCATTTTTTCATTAAAAACATCTTTCTTGTCACGTCTGCAAGATTCGTTTTAAATTAATTCGTTAATATTATATGATTAAATAATTTAAAAAGGTAATATATATAATGGTAATAATAATAATTAATAATTTATAATAATTTCAATTTATCTTTTGACTAAAATGTTTTGTAAATGCATTATAAATTATTCTCAATAGTTAAGGTAGAAATGTGTTTAATAAGGGGTTAAACTAAAAAAGTATGGAAAAAAATGTCCTATAAACCTTTCTGAAAAATATTTACTATTATTATTTTTCTATTAACACAATAGGGTTCAGTATTGTTCTTATGTGGAGCTACATGTCATGGTAACAACATGGGTGGAATTATCCCTTTCAAAAAGTTTTATATTTTCCAATCACCTCACTTAAAAAAGGCCCCCACTCTATTTTCTTCTTCAAATATAAAAACATCATTGGTTCGACCAATGACTACAAAAATAACATCAGATCAACCCCACCCTCATCCAATAATCCTTATTTTTGGAATAAAAATCATAAATTTAATCCTATAGTGCGATCCTAAGAAGGATACCCAAAAAAGAAGTAATGATCTTCAATGATTGAATATTATTATATGTTCCTCCACAACATTAAATTTAAATTGTAGCTATGTGACACAATAAACACATTATTTTACATATAATAAGATTTTTTATGTTTATGTTATGATCTAAAATAGTAAAAATATCCATTATAAGTATTATGAAATCATTATTTTTGTGTATGGTGGACTATCGCCTCAAAAACTGCTGTCATTCATTTTTCTATTACCATATTTAAATTTTCGGTATAATAATGAATTTATACTTTATATATGATATATATGATACTTATTGTGTTATTATGAATATATAAATATTATTTCACATGTATATTTTTTATTTCCCTTTTTTGAGTTAAAATAACATCGTTCAAGTGTATGGAAGACTACCATCACACAAGGCGATGTGAGTCATTCACTCTTTATATGAAGTGTATTAAAGAATGGTTTGATATAAATATGTGACATATATGAAATAATAATGATACTAGATTGATAATATATGTACAATATATATATATATATAATATATATATAGTTTTCAATCTTTTAATATGACATGAAAATGGATACAATTTTCATGCATACATATGACCTACCATCTCCATGAATGGCGTATTTCACTTCATATCACCATGTTTTGTGGATTAATATAAATTAATATATAAATAATATATATTATATTTATATAGTGTAATTAATTTACTAAATGATTATATCTTGATAAATGTAAGAGGACATAAAATATAACAACTCAAAACATACACAAAGATGTTGTTATTACCCAAATTTTAGTATTAAAAAATTGCTAATAAATATTTCATAAATGTTTGAAATAAAATAATATATCTAAAGATATATATTAACATGGTTATGTATTATATTTATAATCAACCTATACTTTTTAATATTGTATATTTGATTGAGTATGGTAGAATTCAGGACCTAAGTTAAGGGGATTTATATTCTCACAATTGTTTCTAAGAGACTTATGAAATACTCACAACTCTTTTATTTATTTGGGGTGTATATACATCCCTACGACATTATATATCATTTATAAACCTCATTGAATTATATCAAATGTTTCTATTGATTAAATTCTTTTATGAGGCTAATGATTCAAAAGTTACACAAGTAGTAATGGATTGTGTCTCAATTTTCCTTATTTGAGAAAAATGTTATGGAGTGAACATATATTCATTAATGAGGTTTATATAAATCCAAATTTATATAATATATATTTAATTTATTTATCCTCATTATATTTAATGGTTTATTATATGTTACTCTATCATGGGGTATATGATTCTTAATAACAAAGTGGTAAGATTTTATCTTACAAAAATAATTTATGTTTTAAAAATAATTTTCAAAACCCATTTCATTTCATAAGATAATATATGATGAATGTGTATGACCTTGTAAAACACATAACTATTATAAGTCCCAGGCCTTAAACATTACTTAATCTCGAGATATTTCAAGAATACACCTTGAGGATCTTTTCAGGTTTACAGTTTTAGAGAATTAGATCATAAAACTTGTATTACATCCCACATTTAAACAAAGTGGTTACAATAAAAGATTGTATTCATTTTTTCTGATCAATGGAAACATGTTTAAAATAAAACATGTATTCTTTCTTGACACTTCCTTGACATTATCATTATATCATGTACCCTTCCCTTGACCTGTGAAAAACATTTCAAAAACATGGGATGAGCATAAAAAGCTCAGTAAGGGATATAAAAATATCGAAAGGAAACATGAGTACATGTATACATAAGAATCAATGAAATCATAATCTACTCATAAAACATAATCACTTTAACATACCTCATCAAATCATTAATAAATCATATAATTCACAAGACATAAAGGTAACTTGAGGCATTCATAACATTCTTACGTATGGAGTAACCCTCTTGGTTACGTTAGGAATACCCATCACAGTATATTCCCTAAATCTCTTCGGAGAAACCTTAACGTTTAACTCCGTCACGTTACCCAATGCATTGGAGAGATTTATCGGGCTCACCCGACCTTAGTTTATCACGGAACCCCCCGTCATCATAATAATGCCTAAGAACCATAACATAATCATATCACATAAAACATGCATAAAGGAAACATAACATTTCCACATTTAAATCACAAGATATCAATATAGAACATTGAAATAAAAAACATTATGAAAACCATTTTCAATACCAAAATAAAAGAAAAGTAAAACATGGTATTTATTTTTCTTTAAAAAAACGGTATGGCTTGTAGAGGAAGCCGAAACTCAAATAATGGTCACGGCGGCGGAGAGGCCGTTGTCGCCGCATATGTATGACAAAAACATTCCCTTTTGTAATTTATTAAACGCTTCATATAAAAAACATTCCTTTTTAATAAACATAAAAGTAAAAGGGGTTTATACACCATATAAAAGAAAGTTTTGTATAAAACAAAATATTCCACAATGAATGGAGATTGAAACGAAGTCCCATACCTCGGGTCCGACTTGACTCGATCATTCTTTAAACTCCTGAATAATAAACTTGAGTTAATTTATACTTGCTGAAGAACTTTTTTCAAGTTCATTATTCCTTTTATATAACTTATTACCATGTCATGAACACTATGACATTATTTAAGTTAATAATGGTCGTTTTAATGATCATTGGTACATGAGTCAAAAATATGCTCTTTATAATTACAAGATATTAATGTATCCATTATATCCAGAGTTATACTCGTGATTTATATATAATATATATCATATATATCCAGTATATACATGAATTTATAATATTAAATAATGTTTAGAGGTAACAAATGAAATGCACCGTTCATGGAGAGGGTAAGCCGTACGTACGCATGAACACTACTTTCATTTCTATTTCGTATTTTATGAAATGGAATCATAATGATATAAAGGTATATTATAATTCCAGTAAAATATCATACTTAATATAATTAATTAAATCCTTTATATTTCCCACATAAGGCATTAACGAATCAAATCACTTTGAGGGGGCGGTAGTCCGCACTTCCTAAAATGAAGATATCGTGTTTACCCATAATGGTAACCATAAAGGTATGCCATAAATGAAAACTACAGAAGCTTATGTAAAACATAAACATATTATATATAATATATAAATATAGTGACATCTTAATGGCCAACTTTGAAGGTGTTATATGAGTGTTGAACAATCAACGTTTCGTGAGGCAGAAATTCACCATCCACAGAAACAGTATGTTCTTTAACCATTAGATATAGGTGTGTGTATGTGTATTTAGAATACTTTTTATAAAAACATCATGGTATATGGAAGATACTATTCTTGTTACAAAATAATGTAATAAAAAGATTTTAGAGGGTTGGAGACGAAAAATAAAACATAAGAACACAAGAGAAAACACTACCTTTAAAATGGGTAACTCTTTTTGATTTGAGCTCAAAGGCTTACTTGGGAAGACATCTGCACAAAGTTAGGATTCTAGGAGCAATAGAGGGATGTGGAGAGACTAAATGGGCAGGGTTTATCGAAGCCAATGTCTTTGGAAGTGTGGGTATGGTGGTAGAGGTGGGGGCCTTTTATAAGAGGAGAGGAGGGGCACTCTTGGAATGTTAAGAAAAGATACTTTGTTATAAAATGCTTTTCGGATAAAAATGGTCCCAAAATTATAAATTTAGAGGATAAGTTGATAAGGGTTCGAAATCAACCCATACAATATGTTTTTGACAAGTGTAGGTTTTAGATTTTACATTATATTTTCATTTTATTTAAATCGTTAAATAATGAGGCAATCGATGCATCATCATGGTGTCATAAATAAATTAATTTATTTAATCTCTAAAAATTATAAAAAAATACTATGATGTCGGAAATAATTTTAGATTTCTAATGAATATTTATAGTTAAAAATATGTCTTGTATGACCCCATTTAAAAATTTGTTTAGTAAAACCACTCATGTTTGTGCCATTTTTACTTTTACTTTAAATAAAAGGCATTAATGTCATTATCTTACCCAAGTGGCTCCATGGGGTCCCAAAAATTGATCCATGGGTTTTCATGGTTGACCATGACACATCCAATAAGGGTAGTACATGTGTCTAGGTATTTTAATTTTATTATAATATCATTTTTTCCTTAAATTGCACTAATTACCTCTAATCGCGATTAAAAACTTAAAAGTTACTTTTCACCAAAAAAAATATTTTAATCCCATTGAACCACATTTCACTTCTTAATGAAAACCATGTATGTCATATTTTCTAAATTCAAAACACGGAGGTGGTAAAACATTATTTAAATGAAAAATCGGTTATTTAAGTACCACATAGTGGTTTCACTATTTATCAAAAATTGAAGTTTTTCAGAAAAATACCAAAACATCACCCTAAGCTATATTTGATATTCCGAATTCAAAAATGATGTCTATTTTACACAATTAAAAACATATAAGTTACATTAATTAATTTAATAATTAATTCCCACTTTCAGAGAAAATAACATGTTTTTATGAAACAATAAGTATCAAAAGATTGACACTAGTTTAAGTCCAATTTCAAAGTTAAATTAATTCCAATGACCACTATTAAATTAAATGGTAAAAATATATTCTAATTGTACTTTAAAATCAATTCATAAGATAATATAATCATATAAATAAATTAGATTAAAAAGAAGTTTAGAATTAAAATACAACATTTTTCACTATTCATTAAAAATGACCTTTATCGGAAGAATAACAAAAAATTATCCAATGTAAATTTCAATGTCCCAATAATAAATAATAAGTTTATTTTGAAAAATTTATCTTATAAAATTGCCAAAATTTTTATTTTAAAAATGGTTTTCCATCAAAAGGCAGTAAAACAATCTTTTAAAAATATCAGTGTATTCCATGCTTAAGATTGGATTTATTCTCAATTTAAGGCACTAAAACACTATCTAATTCATAAATAGATATAGATAAAAATATCTATTATTCATTACTTACTTGGGATGTTATATCCTTCCCCCCTTTAGAAAATTGTGTCCCCGCAATTTATTTACTTATCTAATAAGTGGGGGTATTTATCCCTCATTGCATTTTCAGATTCCCATGTTGCCTCTTCAACCATGTGGTTTTTACACAAAACCTTTACCTGATGAATCACCTTATTCTGTAACACTTGCTCCCTGTGGTGAAGAATCTGGACCGGTTGTTCCTCATAAGATAGGTTCTCTTCTAGCTGAACTACCTCTGGCCTCAAAACCTGAGATGAATCTGGCATATACTTTCTCAACATATAAACATGAAAAACATTGTGTACCTGAGATAAAGTCGGAGGTAAAGCCACTCGGTATGCAACTGATCCAACTCTATACAAAATTTCATATGGTCCAATGAAACTTGTACTTATCTTTCATTTCTTACCAAATCGCATCACAATTTTCCATGGTGATACTTTAAGAAAAGCATGATCACCTACCTCAAAAGAGAGATCCTTCCTCCTGTTGTCTGCATAACTCTTCTGCCTGCTTTGAGCTGTTCTCATGTGTTTCTGTATCAGCTGAACTTTTTCTGCCAACTCTTCTACCACTTCTGGTCCCATCAACTTCCTTTCACCCACTTCATTCCAAAAAGTTGGATTTCGACACCGCTTGCCATATAACTTCTCAAATGCTGCCATCTGTATACTGGAATGAAAACTATTATTATATGAAAACCCAACCAAAGAAAGACGTTGGTCCCAACTTCCCTGATAATCCATCGAACAAGCACGTAACATATCCTCCAAAATCTGAATTGTTCGTTCTGACTGCCCATCTGATTGGGGATGAAAAGCTGTACTAAAATTTAATTCAGCACCCAACGACATCTGAAAGCCTTTCCAAAAGATAGATATGAACCTGGGATCATGGTCAGATACAATGGAGAGAGGAACTCCATGTACCCTTACTATCTCTTTAAGATACAAACGGGGAAGTTGATCTGGGGAAAAGTATCTCGTATAACAAGGAAATGACCAGATTTAGTCAAGTGATCAACAATAACCTGGATTGCATTATTACCTTGAGATGTCTTTGGTAATCCCACAACAAATTCCATGGATATATTCTCCCATTTCCACTCTGGCACTGGTAAATGCTGAAGCATCCCTTTAGGTAACTTCCGCTCTGCTTTAACCTATTGACAAGTCAAACACTTCATAGTAAAATCAGCAATATCTCTTTTCATTCCATCCCACCAGTAATACTCCCGCAGATCTATGTACATCATAGTACTGCCAGGATGAACTGAAAATGGAGAACTATGAGCTTCACATAACAACACTCTCTTCAACTGTGAATCACAAGGCACACACAATCTCTTACCAAATCTCAAAACACAATCATTCTCAATGTTGACTTTAGGCAACATACCCTTCTGAACTAGCTCTACCTTTTTCTGCAACTCACAATCTTGCTTCTATGTTTGCTTGATTCTGTCTGATAGAGAAGATTTCACTGATACCTGAAACAAAACAGAATAACATCCTGCACCAAAAACTTCTATTCCAATTTTCATCAAATCCTTAACCAAAGGATCACGTTCCAAATGCAACATTGTTAATGAAGCATTTCTTTTTTGACTCAATGAATCAGCCACTTTATTTGCTTTTCCCGGATGGTAATGAATTTTACAATCATAATCCATGATTAATTCTAGCCATATCCTATATCTCATGTTCAATTCTTTATGAGTGAATATATACTTTAAACATTCGTGATCGGTATATATTTCACACTTTACTCCATACAAATGATGCCTCCAAATGTTTAAAGTGAAAACTACAGCAGCTAATTCCAAATCATGTGTAGGATAATTTACCTCATAAATTTTCAACTGTCGTGAATCATAAGAAATTACCTGATCATTATGCATTAGGACACAACCATGTCAATTCAATGAAGCATCACTATAGATAACAAACTCACCATTCCTAAGAGGTAGTGCTAAAACTGGAGCATTCACCAATATTTTTTTCAATTCCTGAAAACAATCATCACATTCTTTTTTCCAGATAAACTTAACACCCTTCGGAGTTAGCTTATTCATTGGACCAGATATGTAACACCCCAGGTAAATAATGAGTACGAAATTTTCACATTTATCCATATTTTTGAATAAAATATTAATATAACTTTAAAGGGGACGCTATGCTCGATGGCGTACCCAACACGCAACAATGAGTTTCTTGGGAATCTTACGTTGCACTCTAATAATAATATAATATTATTTTAAATGGTAGTTAATGCATAGCCGCTGTAATGGCGGGAATGAGCAGAACTAACTAAAAAATGATTATATATGTTTTCATATTTATCTAATAAAAAATAAAGTCTTAAAATAAGAAAAGAATTCAATTTTTTGCATATATACTCAAATTTTCACTAAAAGGCCGAACTATCGCATTTTGATGGAGAACCCTCTTTAAATATAGTTTTGGTCACTCTAATAAATTATATTGGACCAAATAAAACTCTACTTTGGAATCAGGACATCAAAGTTTACTTTGTATAGATTTTTGGTATTTTTCTGATAAAGTTCATTTTTTAATGAATAGTGAAAAATGTTGTATTTTAATTCAAAACATCTTTTTAATATAATTTATTTATATGATTAGATTATCTTATTAATTGGTTTTAAAGTGTAAATATAATATATTTCTACCATTTAATCCAATGGTGGTCATTGTAATTAATATCACTATAAGATTGGACATAAACGAGTGTTAATCTTTTGAAAGATATTGTTTCTTAAAAACACGCTATTTATTTTAACAGCGGGATTTAATTATAAAATTAATTAATGCAACTTATATGTTATGAATTTGGTAAAATATAAATCATTTTTGAATTCGTAATATCAAATATAGCTTAGCGTGAATTTTTTTTATTTTTCTGAAAAACTTCAATTTTTGATGAATAGTGAAACCACAAAGTGGTCATTACAAAATTTGATTTTTTGTTTAAATTGGACATTACCACTTCTGTGATTTGAACTTAAAAATACAATTTAAATGGTTTTCATTATTATGTAAAATGTGGTTCAATGGGATGAAAATAATTTTTGATGAAAAGTAACTTTTAAGTTTTATTAATTGCGATTAAAGGTAATTAGTGTGATTTAAGGTAAAAATGACATTATAATAAAATGAAAATATATTGACACTTGTCCTAACCCTATTTTATGAGTTATGGCCGAACAAGTCAAACCATGGGTCGATTATGGGTACCCCATGGATCCACTTGGGTTTGATAATGACATTTATGCCTTTTATTTAATGTTAAAATAAAAATGTGACAAACATGATTTGTTTTATGAAAAGAATTATTACATGTGGTTATACAAGCCGTAATTTTGACTATAAATAGTCATTGGAAAGATAAAAAGATTTCCTACATCATAGTATTTGTTTTATAATTTTTAAACATTAAATAAATTAAATTCATTATGACATCATGATGATGCAGCGATTACCTCATTATTTAACGATTTAAATAAAATGGAAAGATAATGACAAATCTAGGACCTACACATGTCAAAAACCTATTGTATGGGTGGATTTCGAACCTTAATCACCTTATCCTCTAAACAAATCAATGTGGGACCCTTAAAATCCTAAAACCATTTGAAAATAAAGTAACATTTTATACTTTACCAAGAGTGCCCCTCCTCTCCTCTTATAAAAGGCCCCCACCTCTACCACCTTACCCACACCTCTCAAGACTTTGGTTCGGTCCATATCAGATCGTTTTTTCTCTCCACATCCCTCTCCTAATCCTAGAATCCTTTACTTTGTCAGGAAGATCTTCACGAAACTCTTTTGGTTCAAACCAAAGGGAGATACCCAATTTTAAGGTAACATCTTCACTTGTGCTCTTTTGTTTTATTTTGCTTCTCCAACCCCCTAAACTCTTTTTATTAATTTCTTTTGTAAAAAATCCAGTATCTTCAATATACTAGGATGTTGTTATAATATGTATTCGAGATACACTTACACACACCTTCATCTAATTGTTAAATAACATATTGTTTCTGTGGATGGAGAATTTCTGCCTCACGAAACGATGATTGTTCAACACTCGTATAACACCTTCAAAGGTGGCCATTAAGATGCCACTATGTTTATATATGATATATAATATTTATATGTTTTACATAATCTTCTGTAGTTTTCATTTGTGGCATACCTTTATGGCTTCCATTATGGGTATACACGATATCTTCATTTTAGGAAGTGCGGACTACCGCCCCCTAAAAGTGATTTGATTCGTTAATGCCATATGTGGGATGTATAAAGGATGGATTTAAAGTTATTATATATTATGTTATACTGGAATTATAATATACCTTTATATCATTATTGTTTTCTTTCCGATAAATTATTAGATAGAAATGAAATAAGCGTTCATGCGTACGTACGGCTTACCGTCTCAATGAATGGTGCATTTCATTTCTTATCATCAAATGTAGTGTACTATTATAAGTACATATAATGGATATATATGATGTATTATACATCTAAATGATGAATATAATTATGTAATTAAATATATACACATCTCTAATTTAGTTTTAATTCCATTAATATGACATAGAAATGAAAGTAGCGTTCATGCGTACGTATAGCTTACCGTCTCCATGAACGGTGCATTTCATTTCCTACTCTTAAATGATTATGTAATATTATAAATACATTTATATGCTGGATATATATGAAATATATGATATCCAAATCATGAATATCATTATTTAGATAATGAATATTTGACTACGTGAACAACTTGTAAATATAAGATGTTCACTTTTGACTTAAGTAACAAATATCGACAAAACAAACATTATTAACTTAAATGATTACATAATTTTATAACATGTCAATAATTGATATAAAAGGAATAATGAACTTTAAAAATGTTCTTAATCAAGTAGAAATTAACTCAAGTTTATTATTCAGGACGTAAAAGAATGATCGAGTCAAGTCGGACCCGAGGTAAGGGATCATACTCCTCTCTTTCTTTTTAAGTACACTATTTTATGTCATTTCTATTAAAGATCATCTTTCTTGTTATTTGGATGTTATTTTATATTACTCTTACTGTAATTTTTATGTTCATATGATGATAGACCCTATTCTCTCTCATCAATCCATTTTGGAAGTTTTGAGTGGCGTCGTTAGGCTGCCGAATTTTCGTAAGACATCTAACCTCTCTCTTTCTTTTTAAGTACTCTCCTTTATGTCACTTCGTTTAAGCTCCTCTTTGTTATGTTGGGGGATGTTATTTTATAATAATCTTTTTATAAAATTTATTTTAATATTATGAGATACCCTATTTTATCTCATCAATCCATTTTTTTATGTTTTAAGTGGCGTCGTTAGGCTGCCGAGTTTTCGTAATAAATTTTTCATCTCACTTTTATTCCCATGAGATTTATGCTAAATTTTCCACAATTACCTTTGAGTTGTGTATGTACTACCCATTATTTTACTCATTGTGTAATATATTTTCATTTATGAGTATTTACATCAATGTTGTATTGTCCTTCTTTCACGGGGTGTATGTTTCGAATGATACCCATGTCGGTAAGGGAACCTTTCTCCCTCCTATTTTTAAAAGACTTCTTTTGTTATGTCTTTTAATTAACATACTATTATGTTGGGATTTTTTCTTCTATATCCTTATTGATTTAAATTTTATTTCCATGTGATAAGATACCATTTTTATCTCTCATCAACTCATTTTCTGAATTTTGTAGTGACACCATTAGGCTGTCAAATGTTTGCAAGGGAACTTCTTAACCCAAATTTGATTCTTTGGGATAATATTATACTCATTTAATATGTCATTATATGAATATGTGTGAATTAACTCTGATTGTTTTACACTTAATATCCACTTATATTTGGTGTATTCGTTTGTCACACATAATTATGTAATTGATTTATCCTTAAACCAAGGATACGGTCTTTTTAAGGGACTTCATCTCAATCTCCTTTCATTGAGGCATATTTAGTTTTATACACAACTTTCTTTTATAAGGTTTATAAACCCCTTAGACTTTTAATTTTATACAAAAGGAATCCTTTTCTACGAAGCGTTTTACTAAACGACAAAAAGCAATGTTTCTTTTAACGTATTCGTTGACAACGACCTTTTCCGCCGCTGTGAGTATTATTTGATCTTTGGCTTCCTAAACAAGCCGTAATGTTTTTAAAACAAAATAAATACCATATACTATTTTATGTATTTTGGTATTGAAAATGGTTTTGATAAAGGATTCTATTATGTCAATATATTTAAATGATATATTGTGATTGAAATGTGGAAATTCTATCATTCATTTATATTGGTTTTATGTGTTATAATTTTATAATGGTACTTGGACATATTACGGATGGTTACGTGATAAACCATATGACGGGTGGTGCCGTGAATACCAGGACAGGTGGTTACGTTATAACCTCCAATGCATTGGGTATGGAAGTCGGCCGTATGGCTATTCCATTAAGTATGTATTGAAGTTGGCCGAATGACTATTCCATTAAGTGATATGTGTTGAAGTCGACCTTATGGTTATTCCACTTAAGTATGTTTATGTCCCAAGTTACCTTTATATGTTATGTGATCTTTATATGGGTTTTATGGTAATATTTTGGTTATAGAAGGGTAAGTAATGAACTTTTATTCAGTGAAGAGTTTTTACTACTTCGAAAAGGTGAAAAGTATTACTTTGATAAAGTATACATGGTTTACTTGTTGTTTTGAAAGACTAACAGTTTTAATTATTTGTGTATCCCTTACTGAGCTTTTTATGCTCATCCCATGTTTTTGAAATGTTTTTCACAGGACATAATGTGGAATAGGGTCAAGGATGGGATCAAGGGAAAGTCATGCAACTTAAAACAAGGAACTGGACATGTTTCTTTTTAAGAGTTTTTATTTTATTGAAACATAGTAAAAGTTTCTACTTTGTAATCTTTTGAGATGTAATAGTTATGTCCTAATTCTCTAAAACTCTAAACCTGAAAAGATCCTCAATGTGAATTATTCATTTAATTCAATATTAAGTAAGGTTTAAGGCCTGGTCCTTATAGTTGGTATCAAAGGTCGGTTTAGATAACTTTAGAGGTTAGGGTATTCGTTAAGCATAAGTGACATGACCATAATGGTTAGGGTTTCATAAACAGTCATAGTTTTAGATAAAGTTAATGAGTAAGTATATCTTAGTGTTTAGCTTCCTCTTTAGTACATGATGGTTTCGTTTATATAATCACACTGACCTTTTTGGTTTTAGTAAATGGATGGATTTAGCAGGCACCAAAGTAACGGTGGATGTTAAGGAAACTGTGACAGTTTTCTGAGTGAGCAACTGAATGATATGGGAGCTTCAATTAGAACTCTTGTGTTTATCCACAACCAACTATCTAGAGTCATGATTGACCACCTAAACCTTGATTATTTCTATAAGGCATCATATATGCGAGAAACAAATCCCTACGTAACTACAGGTAATAATCATAAAGGTAAGTGTGTTCAAAAACCTATGTGTCATAGATGTGGAACGAAACACCTTGGAAAATGTTTCAAAGGGACAGAAATATGCTATAGATGTGGAAATGAAGGTTATAAATCAAGAACCTGCCATGGAAAAAGGAAGCATCCAGTTGACTCGAGGAAAGGGAAAGAAGTTCTTTCTAAGGGATCAATTGTATGTTTTAAATGTGGTGTGCATGGTCATTATGCATACACATGTCCTATGAAGAAGTTTCGTCAATGGTATCACCATGATCATTCAAATAATCGTTTACCAATACCTAATGTAATTCCGATTAAGGACGAAGAAACTGACAATGACCAATCAATGGTATGGATTATTTCTTAACTTTTTATTTCTAATTTGGAATCTTAGTATATGATTCATGATTTTGTTTGATGGAAAGAAGTATTTAAGAATAAGATGGAAATTAATGGATAATGGATCATGAAGAATGTTGAATGAGTAAGAAGTCAACATATAAGGGCTTCAAGAGTTATGGTGAAATTCTTAAGAGTATTAAATGTCTTTTGATGATGGGGTACATTAGAAGTATTTTTATAGTATGTGTAACACTGATGTTTGATATATGAAAATTTCATTCGAAGAATAGTAATCTGTTCTTTTGTGGACATAGTTATAAAGAACCATTTGGGTTTATATGATCCTTACATTCGAGGTAATTATGGTTACTATATATAATGATGGAAAGTGAAAGTCATGAGATAAAATTGAGGTTAAATTACATTATGGTTATTTTTGAAGATTTTATATCATTATTGGGGAATGTTTTAAGAATTATGTAGTTTTTGAAAAAAGGACAACACGCAGACCGTGTGACAACCCATCATGTCGGACAAGGCTGCGGGAATCGAACCCACAACCAAAGTGCAATGGGTATTTATCGCTGACCACTGGACTACGTGAAGTACCTGGTTAGTTTGACTAATTATATTTAGTTAAATGATTTTATGAATTAAGAGTATGTTGATTTTTGGATATCTATGGAAATTTATTAACTTATCATGGAGGATATGTGATTAGGTTAATTACTTTTCAATGCGAGACTTTAGGAGCAACTGATATTTTTTTGGAGATAAATGTTACGACATAACTTGGAAGACTATGTGACTAAACCCTTAAAATATTTGGGTTTCAATCACAATTTGGTTTACTTTGAGGAATTTTATGGAAAAATTGTTTATCGAATGGTCCTCGTTGAACTTTGGGTTTTGTTGGACAAATTTCGAAAATTAAGAATAGATTTTCTTTTCATAACGGGTAATCCTTTTCTGGATTTTCTGATCTTGTACTAACCTTTTTGGTTTTGGTTTTGGTTAGAGTCTAAAGACATGGGAAGTGTATAGTTCTCTTTTGTGGATTAGGTGATTCTCTAGAAATTGATTATCGTACTTTTAATGCGAACAAGTATTCCTAAATACCCATCTTTTGGAGAATATATGAGATTGATTAATGAATCTAGTAAAAGTTGAAATTCTACATGACAAGTAAGTATGTTTCATTATGATTTAGTTAAGCTCAAAAATAAATTCCTCCATGAAAAGTAACTTAAAACAAAAATGTTGTCTGTTTACTTTTCCTACTGGGGAATCGAATACCGTTTAACCCATCACAAGTTTGTGATTTTCTTATGGTTAACTTTCTCCTAGACATGTTTACTATCACTCTCCATCAGAACATGACACTTTTTTTTCCTCCATGTCCATATTTTCATACTTGGAATCCTATTATGGGTTAACTCAGGTGACCTTTGTACTTTCCTTTCATTCTTTTAAAGTGATAGTTTAATTTACTCTTTTTCCTATGGGGGTATTCAATGAAGTATCCAAGCCCAATTTTAAAATTGTGAGGAAGAAATTCCCAAAAGGAGGGAAGGATGTAACACCCCAGGTAAATAATGAGTATGACTTTTTCACAATTATCCATATTTGTGAATAAAATATTAATATAACTTTAAAGGGGATTCTATGCTCGATGGCATACCCAACACGCAATAATGAGTTTCTTGGGAATCTTACGTTGCACTATAATAATAAAATAATATTATTTTAAATGGTAGTTAATGCCTAGCTGCTGTAATGGCAGGAATGAACAGAACTAACTATAAAATGATTATATATGTTTTTATATTTATCCAATAAAAAATAAAGGCTTAAAATAAGAAAAGAATTCAATTTTTGGCATATATACTCTAATTTTCACTAAATGGCCGAACTATCACCTTTTGATGGAGAAACCTCTTTAAATATAGTTTTGGTCACTCTAATACATTCTACTGGACCAAATAAAACTCTTCTTTGGAATCGGGACATCAAAGTTTATATTGTATAGATTTTTGGTATTTTTTCTGATAAAGTTCATTTTTTAATGAATAGTGAAAACTGATGTATTTTAATTCAAAACCACATTTTAATCTAATTTATTTATATGATTAGATTATATTTTTAATTGGTTTTAAAGTGTAAATATAATATATTTTTACCATTTAATCCAATGGTGGTCATTGTAATTAATATCAATATAAGATTGGACATAAACGAGTGTTAATATTTTGAAAGATATTGTTTCTTAAAAACACGCTATTTGTTTTAACAGCGGGATTTAATTATAAAATTAATTAATGAAACTTATATGTTATGAATTTGGTAAAATAGAAATCATTTTTGAATTCGTAATATCAAATATAGCTTAGCGTGAATTTTTTGTATTTTCCTGAAAAACATCAATTTTTGATGAATAGTGAAACCACAAAGTGGTCGTTACAAAATTTGATTTTTCGTTTAAATGGGACTTTACCACTTCTGTGATTTTAATTTAAAAAATCAAATTTAAATTATTTTCATTATTAAGTAAAATGTGGTTCAATGGGATGAAAATAATTTTTTATGAAAAGTAACTTTTAAGTTTTATTAATCGCGATTAAAGGTAATTAGTGTGATTTAAGGTAAAAATGATATTATAATAAAATGAAAATATATTGACACTTTTCCTAATCCTATTGGATGAGTTATGGCCAACCAATACAACCCATGGGTCGATTTTTGGAATCCCATGGAGCCACTAGGGTTTGATAATGACATTTATGCCATTTATTTAAACTTAAAATAAAAATGTGACAAACATGATTTGTTTTACTAAAACAATTTTTACATGTGGTTATAAAAGTCAGAATTTTGACTATAAATAGTCGTTAGAAAGGTAAAAATCTTTTTTTACATCATAGTATTTTATTTATAATTTTTATACCTTAAATAAATTAAATTCCTTATGACAGCATGATGATGTAGGGATGACCTAATTATTTAACGATTTAAATAAAATGAAACGATAATGAAAAATCTAGTACCTAAACATGTCTAAAACCTATTGGATGGGTGGATTTCGAACCCTTATCACCTTATCCTCGAAACAAATTAATTTGGGACCATTAAAATGCGAAAACCATTTGAAAATAAAGTAACATTTTATACTTTACCAAGAGTGCCCCTCCTCTCCTCTTATAAAAGGCCCCCACCTCTACCACCTTAACCACACCTCTCAAGCCTTTGGTTCGGCCAAGCTCTGATCTTTTTTTCTCTCCAAATCCCTATCCTCATCCTAGAAGCCTCAACTTAGGTAGGAAGCTCTTCAAGAAAATCTTTTAATTCAAACCAACGGGAGTTACCCAATTCTAAGGCAACGTCTTCACTTGTGCTCCTTTGTTTTATTTTGCTTATCCAACCCCCTAAAATATTTTTATTCATTTATTTTGTAACAACTCCAGTATCTTAAATATACTAGGATGTTGTTATAATATGTATTCTAGATACAGTTACACACACCTTCATCTAATGGTTAAAGAACATAATGTTTCTGTAGATGGAGAATTTCTGCCTCACGAAACGATGATTGTTCAACACTGGTATAACACCTTCAAAGATGGACATTAACATGTCACTATGTTTTTATATGATATATAATATTTTTATGTATTACATAAGCTTATGTA
Source organism: Viscum album (assembly GCA_963277665.1). Lineage (NCBI taxonomy): Eukaryota > Viridiplantae > Streptophyta > Magnoliopsida > Santalales > Viscaceae > Viscum > Viscum album. The sequence goes on along the minus strand of OY728155.1, from coordinate 943,140,741 downwards.
TTTTTCATTTGTGTCATACCTTTATGGCTTCCATTATGGGTATACGCGATATCTTCATTTTAGGAAGTGCGGACTACCACCCCCTCAAAGTGATTTGATTCGTTAATTCCATATGTGGGATATATAAAGGATGGATTTAAAGTTATTATATATGATGTTATAATGGAATTATAATATACCTTTATATCATTATTGTTTTCTTTCCATTAAAGTATGAGATAGAAATGAAAGTAGCGTTCATGCGTACGTACGGCTTACCGTCTCCATGAACGGTGCATTTCATTTCTTATCCTCAAATGTAATGTTCTTTTATAAGTACATATAATGGATATATATGATGTATTATACATATAAAGGATGAATATAATTCTGGAATTAAAAATATACAAATCTCTCATTTAGTTTTAATTCCATTAATATGACATAGAAATGAAAGTAGCGTTCATGCGTACGTACGGCTTACCGTCTCCATGAACAGTGAATTTCATTTCCTACTCTTAAATGATTATGTAATATTATAAATACATGTATATTCTGGATATATATTATATATATGATATCCAAATCATGAATATCATTATTGAGATAATGGATATTTGACTACGTGAACAACTTGTAAATATAAGAAGTTCACTTTTGACTTAAGTACCAAATATCGACAAAACAAACATTATTAACTTAAATGATTACATAAAGTTTATAACATGTCAATAATTGATATAAAATGAATAATGAACTTGAAAAGGGTTCTTAATCAAGTAGAAATTAACTCAAGTTTATTATTCAGGATGTTAAAGAACGATCGAGTCAAGTCGGACTCGAGGTAAGGGATCCTACTCTTCTATTTCTTTTTAAGTACACTCTTTTATGTATTTTATTTTAAAGATCATATATCTTGTTATTTGAATGTTATTTTATATTACTCTTACATTAAGTTTTATTTTCATATGATGAGAGACCCTATTCTCTCTCATAAATCCATTTTGGATGTTTTGAGTGGCGCTGTTAGGCTGCCGAATTATAGTAAGAGATCTAACCTCTCTCTTTATTTTTAAGTACTCTCCATTATGTCACTTCTTTTATGCTCCTATTTTTTATGTTGGGGGATGTTATTTTATATTCCTCTTTCTATAATATTTATGTTAATATTATGATCTACCCTATTTGATCTCATCAATCCATTTTTGTATGTTTTAAGTGGCGTCGTTAGGCTGCCGAGTTTTCGTAAGCAATTTTTCATCTCACTTTTATTCCAGTGAGATTTATGCTACATTTGACAAAATTTCTTTTGAGTGGAGTATGTACTGACCATTATTTTATTCATTGTGTAATATACTTTCATTTATGAGTATTTACATAAATGTTGTGCTTTCCTTCTTTCACGGGGTGTATGTTTTGAAAGATACCCATGTCGGTAAGGGAACCTTTCAACCTCCTCTTTTTAAAAGACATTTTTTGTTATGTCTTTTAATTCACATACTATTATGTTGGGATATGTTCTTGTATATCCTTATGGATTTAAATTTTATTTCCATGTGATGATATACACTTTTTATCTCTCATCAACTCATTTTATGAATTTTTTAGTGACGCCATTAGGCTGTCAAATTTTTGCAAGGAAACTTCTTAACCCAAATTTGATTCTTTGGGATAATCTTATACTCCTTGAATATGTCATTCTATGAATATGTGTGAATAAACTCTGATTTTTTTAAACTTAATATCCACTTATATTTGGTGTATCCATTTGTCACACATAATTATGTAATTGATTTATCCTTAAACCAAGGATACCGTCTTTGTAAGGACTTCGTTTCAATCTCCTTTCATTGAGGCATATTTCGTTTTATACACAACTTTATTTTATACGGTGTATAAACCCCTTAGACGTTTACTTTTATACAAAATGAATCTTTTTCTACGAAGCGTTTTACTAAACGATAAAAAGGAATGTTTCTTTTAACGTACGCGGTGAGAACGACCTTTTCCACCGCTGCGTGTATTATTTGATCTTTGGCTTCCTCAACAAGCCGTAATGTTTTTAAAATAAAATAAACACCATATACTTTTTTATGTATTTTATTATTGAAAATGGTTTTGATAATGGATTCTATTATGTAAATATATTTAAATGATATATTGTGATTGGTATGTGGAAATGATATCATTCCTTTATATTGGTTTTATGTGTTATAATTTTATAATGGTACTTGGACATATTACGGGTGGTTACATGATAAACCATATGACGGGTGGTGCCGTGAATACCAGGACGGGTGGTTACGTTATATCTTCCAATGCATTGGGTATGGAAGTCGGCCGTATGGCTATTCCATTAAGTATGTATGGAAGTTGGCCGAATGGATATTCCATTAAGTGATATGTGTGGAAGTCGACCTTATGGTTATTCCACTTAAGTATGTTTATGTCCCAAGTTTCCTTTATATGTTATGTGATCTTTATATGGGTTTTATGGTAATATTTTTGTTACAGAAGGGTAAGTAATGAACTTTTATTCAGTGAAGAGTTTTTACTACTTCGAAAAGGTGAAAAGTATTACTTTGATAAAGTATACATGGTTTACTTGTTATTTTGAAAAACTAACAGTTTTCATTCTTTGTGTATCCCTTACTGAGCTTTTTATGCTCATCCCAAGTTTTTGAAATGTTTTTCACAGGACATAATGTGGAATAGGGTCAAGGATGGGATCAAGGGAAAGTCATGCAACCTAAAACATGGAACTGGAAAGGTTTCTTTTTAAGAGTTTTTATTTTATGGAAACTTAGTAAAAGTTTATACTTTGTAATCTTTTGAGATGTAATAGTTATGTCCTAATTCTCTAAAACTCTAAACCTGAAAAGATCATCAATGTGAATTATTCATTTAATTCAATATTAAGTAAGGTTTAAGGCCATGGCCTTATAAGATAACCGTGAAAAATTTCTATCAATCATTCGGTAATAGCCTGCCAAACCAAGGAAACTATGAATCTCAATTACATTTGTGGGTATTGGCCATTCTTCAACAACCTTTGTTTTTATAGGATCAACAGTTATCCCATCTTTAGAAATAATGTGACCAAGGAATGAAATTTGTTGCAACCAAAACTCAAACTTGCTGAATTTCCCATACAATTTATTTTCTTTTAAGGTTTGAAAAATAAACCTTAAATGTTTTTCATGCACTTCTTTAATTTTAGAAAACACCAAAATATCATCAATGAAAACAACCAAAAAACTTATCCAAGAACTTATGAAAAATTATATTCATTAAGTCCATGAATACAACAGGTGCATTGGTTATCCCAAAAGGTATTACTACAAATTCATAATGGCCATATCTTGTACGAAATGCAGTCTTCAGAACATCTGCTTCCTTTACCTTCAGCTCGTGGTACCCCCGATCTGAGGTCAATCTTTGAAAAATACTGAGCTCCCTATAGCTGATCAAACAAATCATCAATATGAGGCAAAGGATATTTGATCTTAAGAGTGATGTTATTCAAGGCTCTATAATCAATTCAAAGTCTCATTGAACCATCTTTCTTTTTATCAAATAAAAAAATAGCACCCCATGGTGATGTGCTAGGTCGAATGAAACCTTTCTCTAATAAATCATTCAATTTCTCCTTCAACTCTAAAAGTTCAATTTGACCCATTCGATAAGGGGGTTTTGAAATTGGCTTAGAATCAGGAACTAATTCAACAGTAAATTCAACTTCCCGGTCTGGTATTATTCCATGAAACTCATTAAGAAAAACATCAGGATACTCATTTACTACTGGCACATCATTAATCTGAACAGTTCCTTTATTTTCAACGATGTGTGCAAGGTAACATTCATTTCCATCTTTTACAAGTTTCTCAGCCTCTTGATATGTTATTAATATTAAGGGTTCATTCTTGTACAAAAACTGAAAGTTTTTATGAAAAGAAACTTCTTTAGCTCTATAGTCAATCCTAGCATGGTAAATAAGGAGCCAATCTATACCCAGGATAAAATCAAAATCTACTAGAGGTAAAAAAATAAGGTTTGCAAGTAGGTTCTTTCCACGGATAAGGATAGGAAGATTCTTATAAATTCTTTTTGCCTCATCATTTCCCCCAGGTGTTTTTACCACTACTTCAGGAGTCATTTCATGAGATGGTATTCAGATTTTACTAGAAAATTTTTCAGAGATGAAAGAATGTGTAGACCCCGAATCAATAAACACACTGGAATAATCTGAAAAAATAAACAATGTACCTGATACAACTTAATTTGATGGCCCACCATCTGCTGAAGTAGTTGCAAAGGATTTCACCACCCCTTTCTGATTGTAGTCTTACTGGTTCCTATCAGTCGAGCTCTTTGTCGGACACTCGTTTCCATAGTGACCCATCTCATTGCACTTAAAACATTTCACTAACTGTAAATAAAATTTGGACTACCCATCACCTTGATCTTTTTTAGTGCAATCACGAGCCTTATGTCCCATCTTACCACATCGGTAGCACTTTCCAGAATTCAGAAGACATTCCCCAGAATGCCTTTTACCACATTTATCACAAACTAGAAACATAGTTTTCTTACCATCAGTCATTTTTGAGGAATTATTTCCTTTCTCCTGCCACCTCGGTCTCTTCTTCTGTTGGTTTTTATAGAACACTTGATCATCAGAATACTCCATTTCCACCTTCTCAGCACATAGAAAAAGATTTTCATAACTTTTGAACTCAAGAGAAGCTAATGCCCTTCAATATTCTGGCTTTAATACTGAGTAAAAACGATTGATTTTACTATCAAGGTCTCATATAAAATTTGGAGCATACCTTTCCAATTGAGTGAACCTTTCTTCATAGGCAACCACTTAGTCTTCCTCTTGCCTCAATTCCAAGAATTTGTTTTCCATCCTAAGTCGAAAAACCTTAGGAAAATACTTCTCAAGAATCATACCTTTGAATTCATCCAAGTCGAGAGCATCAATATAATCAGCGTCCCTAATATTCAAACTATCGACCACCACTAATCTGCTTCACTCTCAAAATGGTAAATAGCAAGACTAACCTTTTGATTGTCTGAACACCCCATGACATCAAAAATATTCTCCAGTGATTTAATCCACCATTCACCTAGCATAGGGTCATATGATCCTCTGAATGATGGGGGATGTTGCCTCATGAAATGTTCCACCACTGACATGTTCCTCTACGGTTGATCTGGCTGATCTCATGCATGGATACCGCCACCATTTACCGCTTGAGTCAACTGTTCCATTAATGCAAAAAACTGTTCAGTTCCAATTCCGACCATCTCAGGATGATGACTCAGAAGGTTATTTCATTCTATATGCCTTCCTAGCACTGCTTCCGTGTTTCCTCTGTGGAAAACCATTCTGAACAAACATGTCTTAGATGAAGGAACATGGTAATCTTCAAATTCTATATCATTTCAACTTGACCATAAAAAAAATATTTTTGGATAACCATTTAATAAAATTCTAGCTCCTAAAGTTATCTAAACTGACCTCTGATACCAACTATAAGGCCACGGCCTTAAACATTACTTAATCTTGATATATTTCAAAAATACACCTTGTGGATCTTTTCAGGTTTAGATTTTTAGAGAATTAGATCATAAAACTTGAATTACATACCACATTTAAACAAAGTGGTTACAATAAAAGATAGTATTCATTTTTTCCCATCAACAGAAACATATTTAAAATAAAACATGGATTCTTTCTTGACACATCCTTGACACTATCATCATATCATATACCCTTCCCTTGACCTGTAAAAAACATTTCAAAAAATTTGGTTGATCATAAAAAGCTCCGTAAGGGATATAAAAATATGGAAAGGAAATATGAGTACATGTATACATAAGAATCAATGAAATCATACACTACTCATAAAACATAATAACTTTAACATACCTCATCAAATCATGAATAAATCATATAATTCACAATATATAAAGGTAACTTGAGGCATTCATTACATTCTTACGTACGGAGTAACCCTCTTGGTTACGTTTGGAATACCCATCAGAGTATATTCCCTAAATATCTTCAGATAAACCTTAATGTTTAACTCCTTCGCATTACCCAATGAATTGGAGAGCTATATCAGGATTACCCACCCTTAGTTTATCATGGAACCACCCGTCTTCAAAACAATTCCCAAGAACTATAACATAATCATATCACATAAAACATGCACAAAGGAAACATAACATTTCCACATTTCAATCACATGATATCAATAAAACACATTGATATAAAAAACATTACGAAAACCACTTTCAATACAAAAATAAGAGAAAATTAAAACATGGTATTTATTTTTCTTTAAAAAAACGGTATGTCTTGTAGAGGAATCCGAATCTCAAATAATGGTCACGGCGGCGAAGTAGTCATTGTCGCCGCATATGTACGACAAAAACATTCCCTTTTGTCATTTATTAAATAATTCGTATAAAAAATATTCCTTTTGAATAAACGTAAACATCAAAGGGGTTTATACACCGTATAAAAGAAAGTTGTGTATAAAACAAAATATGCCTTAATGAATGGAGATTGAGACAAAGTCCCATACCTCGGGTCCGACTTGACTCGATCAGTCTTTAACCTCCTGAATAATAAACTTGAGTTAATTTATAATTGCTTTCAAGTTCATTATTACTTTTATATCACTTATTACCATGTCATGAACACTATGCAATTATTTAAGTTAATAACCGTCGTTTTAATGATCATTGGTACTTGAGTCAAAAATATACTCTTTATAATTACAAGATGTTAATGTATCCATTATATCCAGAGTTATAATAATGATTTATATATCATATATATCATATATATCTAGTATATACAAGAATTTATAGTATTACATAACGTTTAGAGGTAAGAAATGAAATGCACCGTTTATGGAGACAGTAAGCCGTACGTACGCATGAAGGCTACTTTCATTTCTATTTCGTATTTTATGGAATGGAATCATAATGATATAAAGGTATATTATAATTCCAGTATAATATCATACATAATATCATTAATTAAATCCTTTATACGTCCCACATAAGGCATTAACGAATCAAATCACTTTGAGGGGGCGGTAGTCCGCACATCTTAAAATGAAGATATCGCGTTTACCCATAATGGTAACCATAAAGGTATGCCATAAATGAAATATACAGAAGCTTAAGTAAAACATAAACAAATTATATATAATATATAAATATAGTTACATCATAATGGACACCTTTGAAGGTGTTATATGATTGTTGAACAATCATCGTTTCGTGAGGCAGAAATTCTCCATCCACAAAAATAGTATGTTCTATAACCATTAGATGTAGGTGTGTGAGAGTGTAGTTCGAATCCTTATTATAAAAACATCCTAGTATATTGAAGATAATGGTTTTGTTACAAAAGAAAGGAACAAAAAGAGTTTAGAGGGTTGGAGAAGCAAAATAAAACATAAGAACACAAGAGAAACCACTACCTTTAAAACGGGTAACTCTTTTTGATTTGAGCTCAAAGGCAACCTTGGGAAGACGTATGCCCAATGTGATGCTTCTTGGAGTAAGAGAGGGATGTGGAGAGACTAAATGGTCAGGGTGTGGCCGAGCCAAAGGGTTTGGATGTGTGGGTAAGGTGGTAGATTTGGGGGCCTTTTATAAGAGGAGAGGAGGGGCACTCTTGGAAAGTTAAGAAAAGATACTTTGTTATAAAATAATTTTCAGATAAAAAAGGTCCCCCAATTCTAAATTTCGAGGATAAGGTGATAAGGGTTTGAAATACACCCATCCAATAGGTTTTAGACATGTGTAGGTCTTACATTTTACATTATATTTTCATTTTATTTAAATCGTTAAATAATGAGGGAATCGCTGCATCATCATGGTGTCATAAATAATTTAATTTATTTAATGTATAAAATTTATAAAAAAATACTATGATGTAGGAAATCTTTTAGAATTTCTAATTAATATTTATAGTCAAAAATTTGACTTGTATAACCACATTTAAAAAATGGTTTATTAAAACAACTCATGTTTGTGTCATTTTTACTTTTACTTTAAATAAAAGGCATTAATGTCATTATTTTACCCAAGTGGCTCCATGGGGTCCCAAAAATCGACCCATGGGTTGTCCTGGTCGGCCATGACACATAGAATAAGGGTAGGACATGTGTCTAGGTATTTTTAGTTTATTATAATATCATTTTTTCCTAAAATTTCACTAATTACCTCTAATTGAGAATAAAAACATAAAAGTTACTATTCACGAAAAATTATTTTAATCCCATTGAAAAAAAATTTACTTCTTAATGAAAACCATGTATTTCAGATTTTTTAAATTCAAAACACAGAGGTGGATAAATTTCATTTAAACGAAAAATCAGTTTTTTAAGTACCACTTAGTGGTTTCACTATTCATCAAAAATCGAAGTTTTTCAGAAAAATACCAAAACTTCACCCAAAGATATATCTGATATTCCAAATTCAAAAATGATTTATATTTTAAAAAATTCAAAACATATAAGTTACATTAATTAATTTAATAATTAATTCCCGCTGTCAGAGCAAATAGCGTGTTTTTATGAAAAAATAAGTATCAAAATATTGACACTAGTTTAAGTCCAATTTCAAAGTGAAATTAATTCCAACAACCACTATTGGATTAAATTGTAAAAATATATTCTAATTGAACTTTAAAACGAATTCATAATATAATCTAATCATATTAATAAATTATATTAAAAAGTGGTTTCGAATTAAAATACAACATTTTTCACTATTCATTAAAAAAATGACCTTTATCAGAAAAATACCAAAAAATTATCCAATGTAAATTTCAATGTCCCAATAATAAATAACAAGTTTATTATGACAAATAAGGATTATAAAATTGTCAAAAGTTTGATTTAAAAAAAAAATCCATCAGAAGGCAATAAAACAATATTTTAAAAATATTAGTGTATTCCATGTTTATGATTGGATTTATTCTCATTTTAAGCCTCTAAAACACTATCTAATTCATAAATAGACATAGATAAAATATTTATTATTAATTAATTACTTTGGATGTTACAACTATGGTTTTCATTTTGAGATAAGTGGGACCTATATCACCCTATAATGAATTGGGTATAGATATATTCTATATGAACTCATAGGGTACATAGGTGTTTTTCCCATGCTCGTAAAGGATAGTACACCAATGGTCATCCTATTCCCATAAAAGAAGGGTACACAAGTTGTCAGAAGAAGACCATAAACAAGAATACAAGGGAGGCCAGCCAAATCCTATAAAGGAGGGTGCAGAAGTGGTTATCCCAAGCCTAAAAAAGGTCCATGGGAGGTAATCCCAATTGTAAATTTTTATGAATTCCTTGGTGGTAATCCATGACATTATATTTCATATAATTATGTTTATTCCAATGAATATGCCTTATGTTTATGTTACGATCTCATTAATCATGTTATCTTCTTCTCTTTTTATTCATGGATTATGAAATTCCAATATTTATTCAATGATTCTATATTATGATATCTAATATATAGGCTATGGTTTTCAAATTTTATACTCATGTTTCCATATCCTTATATTAGTTTTCTGCTTCTGTATCTCATTTGTTTACCATTACTGAGAATCTGATATCACCCTTTCTTATGTTATATATCCATAGGTTATGAAGAAAGGATTAATGTATTGTATTTGTAGTTAGAGTGCTAAATTGGAATAAAATTTTAGAAAAAATTAAGATCACTCGCCATGTAAGAATATTAAATTTCATGTTTCAAAGGGAAATAAACTATTACATTCCTTAGGTGTGTGTTTGTATAATTTATTGAATAATATTATGAAATATGAAAAATCCATGTATAAAAATCCCAGGATGTTATAATTTCTCTCAAGATTTTTTTAGGATATATATTAAGGATTTTTTAATGTTTCATGGGGTTCCACATTCTTTTAGATTTGGTCAGGATGTGATATTTACATGTTTTGGAGATGTATTTATCATGATCATGACACCGAGTTAAGTTATTGTAGTACTTATCATCCATAGATTTATGTTTATTCTGAGAGAACTATTCAAACACTATAATATATATTTATATCTTGTTCTTGGTATTTCAATGGAATTTGAAATTAGCACCTTACACTATTTTTTTTTCCAAAAAAATAGCTTTCACTCAAGCATTCAAATGGATCTTTATGAAACACTTTAAGTAAATAAGAGTAGAATGATTACATTCTAGTATTTAGTTAAGGAATAAAACCTTTTGGGACCCAATATAGATGAATAAATTATATATAAAGATAGATCCATTTGATAAAACATTATTCTTGCACTGAGTCAACAAAATAGGTATGAACAAGATTAACTAATTTATGAAATTATGGTTTAAATATATTCATTTAAAAATATATTATATATAATAATCTATGTGGATCCATGTCCACAAGTCCTCACCACCGCGCATGTTTCCCCTCTATTTTATCCCTCCCCCCAAACCATGCCTTTTATCATCTCACACTCCCCCAATGCGGCTATCACTCCCATGTACCCCTACTCCCCTGCTCCCTCGCACCCCCACTCCCCCCTCCCCTACTCCCCTAAGCCCCCACCCTTTCCCCCGTTGTCGATGCCACAAAAGAATCCTCCCCCGATGTTTCCATCATCTCTGGCGCCACATCCACCTCCTCCCGCGCCTCCACATGTGTGGATCCCTATCCATGTTTCCTCACCTCCACAGATGGTTCCCCTCCATCTTCCCTCCCTGCAAACCCTACCTTTCCTTGTCTCCCACTCTCCCACTGTGGCACCCACTTCCTGCATCCCCACTCATCCACACCCACACACCCCCTGTACCCCTGCTACCATCCCCCCCCCCACCCCCGCTCAACCACTCCCTCTTTCTCCACTGGCACCGCTCCCTGAATCTCACACTCTATTCTTTACCGACACTACCTTCATTGCCACCGCTGCCACCACCGTCGCGGGTTCTACGTGGCTTATGTTTGCTCCATTTGTCGTCATATAGACCACTCATTTAAACACTCCCTACAGACATAGTCTACTCATTTCCCCCACACAGTCTTCCCCCAAGCATCGAATCAGTGTCTCCTCCTCTCCCTATCTCACTATTGTATCCTTTATACACCGTGCATATGTAAATCCAAGATACATAGCGGTGTCATCCATGTTGTTGTACAAAAGTTTCTGTTGTATACTTTTTGAACTAAGATTTCATGTTTTTAAGTTATGGATCATTGTGTACCTAACCTAAACAATTAATTTTCCTCATTATGTTGTACTCTTATAAATTAATTTATTACTATTACATTTAAGACGCTTCATAATCTTATTTTAACACACGATCTATATTATGTATATATATATATAATTATATTAATATGTCTTTTCATTTTTATTTATGTTTTAGTTGTTTTATTTCCTTTAATATGGAAAATAAATATTAGTTTTGATTGTTTTTATTGAAGACTATATATATACTTTTCTATTATGGTATCAAAATCTGAAGAAGTATCACATTGTATAAAAACAAGGTGACAACTAAATTTGACCCACATTTTAGGTTTTTGGATAGAATACACATTTGGTTTTGGATGGGCTGCATCATGAAATTTTAGGTGACATATAGGTGATTTGTTTCTTGTAATCTATTTGATGTTCTAATTTAGGTAATAGAAAATTGGGTATGATACAATTCATTATATGGTTATGTTTTTTTTGCTGGATACATATTGGTTTTAGTTATTCCTAAATATAGAAGTAGATCTCAATATTATGTATCAATCATTCTTACTTTTTCATGAATGTGGTGGGTCCAACATAAATTTAGATGATTTGAGGTATGATTTACTATTATATGTATGTATAGATTTAATGTTTGTAATTTTACATCTAAATTATGGTTTTGTGAATATTAAATTTTTCATAGTCTTTATTGTATATATGTATTAGTAATTTAAATGTATCTCTTCCTATTTCTTACTAATATTTGATTATATTTTAATCATTATTTATTAAATTATAATTGAATGTATTGTTACTGGTTTGTAGCTGCTTGAAATTCCAATTTTAACACATGAGCCCTATCAATGGCCATATTATGTTGTAAAAATTAGAATATTTCATACCACTATATTATTAGTATTTATTATAAAAGCATAATTTTATTATATTAACTCATGATTTATATTATATATATAAAATATTATCAGGTTATTTCATTTTCGTTTCTATTGATGTTTTAGTGGTTTTATTTTTGTAAAGTTCATGTATATATTAGTTTTTTATTTTTATATTACAGACTACCTATATCATTTACTATAAAGGTATAAAAATGTGTATAATTATCAAAAAGTATAACACCATGGTGAAAATTAACTTTGACAAACATTTCAGGTTTTCGGCTGGAATTCACATCTGGTTAGGGAAGGGTTGCGAACTGAAATTTCATTTGACATATCGGTTATGCTTTTCATGTAATCTTTTAGATCATCTATATCATATGATGGTCAATTGTGTATGATAAAATTCTTCAAAAGCTGTTGTTTTCCAGGGAGGATACACATTGGTTTTAGTAATTTCTGAAAACACAATTGGATCTCAATATTATGAATTGAACATCTTCACTTTAGCATGAATATGCAGAGTCCATTATAAATTAATATGATTTTAGTTAACATATACATTTAGATGTTGGTATAAAATTCCTTCCCACCATGTTAGTGATTATAATTTTAATCTCTATCATATTTTCTTTTAAAGCTATCTACACATATTTTAGAACATGGTTTGATGACAACACTTTTCAATTTTTGATATAGATATGGTCAACAACATTGTCCATGAAGTAAATGCATTTATGTTCTTATACCTTCCTCCTGTTAATATATATATTTTTCATTTTTCATTTAATATGTTTTATATGGATTCGATTCTGATTAGTTTCTGAACCCAAGTCAAAATATGTGAATTTTAAATGTTGGTTCAATGTACTAAGGGAATGAAAATAATGTTTTCACATGATATGAATGTCCTGAGGATGGGCGAAAAGATTGAAATATTCCATGATAAGAATGATGCAAGGGTTTTAAATTTTATTATCTTTATGTTCAATTCTTTTTCTCATATTTTTATTTCCATTTTACATTAAAAATTGAATTTTCATTTTTTTCATTTTTTAAATATAATTTAATAAAACATAGATGATTGGGAATGAGACTATGGAGAAGGACATGGAGTGTAACACGGATGATTGTGAATAAAAAATTCCGACTAATATTGTATGTATAACATTTCACTATAGATGATTCAAACATGCTCAATGTTCATGATAATGACGCATAGGATAATAAGGTATGGATTCAAATTTTATAAATAAATGTCTTATTTTTCATTTTTTATTTATAAAAATAATATAATATTTTTATAAATTAAAAAGTAATATGTAAATAAAAATTAAACTATATAATTTTTTGAGTAATCTTCATATTATATATTACTAAAATATGAAATCAAATAACCATCTACTCAATTCATTCAATATATTTATGTTGGCAATAGATCACGTTATGATATCATGCATTATAAATCAAATTGTTGAAATTGTTGACATGTCTTCTTCAAGTTTTGTATCTTCAGTAAAAAATTCTAATATCTTTTCAAATGTAATGTTTCTAAAAATTCAATAATGTTTAAATATATGCTACCTTTATTTTCAAGCTAAAACATGTATTATACATAGATTTTATATATCTATTCCCTCCATCTAAAAAATAATGTATTTTTTGAATAATTTTATATATGATTTTGAAGAATTAGGTGACCAAAAATTATGTAATTCTACAAATTAGGATTTCTCAAGATCACAAAATGATTAGTATAAATTTCAAATAGCATCACCACTTGCATATATTTTTATTCCAATCTGTTTTATTGTCACAAGCAAATGAATTTACTTATAACCTTGTAATTTTATTCGATAATAGTTAAAATTTAAATAACGTGCAATTGCATGGGGGAGAAGACTAGATAATTATAAATTAATTACAAAAAATATTTTAAATAAAGTAAAAAGATTTTCAAAAAACATATTTAAATATACACAATCGTGTTTTATAAAAATAAATAAAAAATCAAACATTGTGGAAATATATTAACGATATTATTATATAATATATTAAATATAATATTTACCATTGACTTATTTGTTTTCAAGACATGATATGAGACAAAAATGTAACGCCCCGACCCCAGCTACCCAGAGTCGGTGCATTACTTCGTAACATTGGCATGATCAAAAAAGATCAAGTCTCGAAATACCGATTCATTTAGTAGCCTTGGAAACACTAGATACATTCGTAAACATTACATTACATCATAAAGTGAAAAACTACAATAACAAAGTCTCCATAGTCCACTCTCATATCCTCTTCTGACAATCCCTGCAGGTCATTCATAAAATACTTCTTCACATCCTGGAAAATATTAAAACATTGAAAGGGGTGAGCTCAGATGCTCAGTAAGGATAACAATATTGCGGAAGCTTTCATAAATAAACATAAAAATTTAAGGCAATGTATAACTAAAACAAAATCCTTTTAAACTTGAACATCAACATAATATGGCAAAAGTAAAATGAGATAATGCCATTCACTTCTTCACATGGATATTCTACTGGTCGAGTAATCACATGCAATATCAATAACCACTTTCATAATGATGGAATGCATAATGCCAGACTATCATAACCACGTAGTCAAGGCCTCGTGCCTAGACCACAAATAAGATTTTGTCAAGGCCTCGTGCCAAGACACTAGTTTGTCTCATGAGACCTGCCGATGCATCGAGGAGCTATAGCGGGCTCCACCCGTCACTTATTAAGTCCAATGCATTCCTCATATGAATAGGTTTAAACATATCATAAACCATAACATAATCGTATCACATAAAACATGCATAAAGGAAACATAACATTTCCACATTTAAATCACGAGATATCAATACAACACATTGATATAATAAAAACGTTTTCAAAACCATTTTCAAAACCAAAATAAAAGAAAGTTAAAACTTTGTATTTATTTTTCATTAAAAAAAGTGATAGCTTGTAGAGGAATCCGAATCTCAAATAATGGTCACGGCGGCGGAGAAGTCGTTGTCGCCGCATAAGTACGGAAAGAAAAACATTCCCTTTTGTCGTTTAGTAAAACACATCATATAAAAAAAGATTCCTTTTGAATAAACATAAAAGTCAAAGGGGTTTATACACCGTATAAAAGAAAGTTGTGTATAAAGCCAAATATGCCTCAATGAAAGGAGATTGAGACGAAGTCCTTAAAAAGATCATTTTTAAAATAAAATAGATCTATTATGTGTATTCACTATAGGTACACATAATGAATACAAAATAAGACATAATAATATTATGACAGAATTTGAAAGTAGGAGATTAACCCAAAGAATGGAAGTTGGGTTAAGAAATTCCCTTACAAAGATCATTTATAAATAATATAGATCTATTATGTGTATTAACTATAAGTACACATAAATAAAGTACAAATACAAGATAGGACATAATAATATCATGACATAATTTCAAAGTAGGAGATTAACCCAAAGAATAGAAATTGGGTTACGAAGTTCCCTTACAAAGATCATTTTTAAAATAAAATAGATCTATTATTTGTATTAAATATAAGTACACATAAAGAAAGTACAAATACAAGATAATACATAACAATATCATGACATAATTTGAAAGTAGGAGATTAACCCAAAGAACAGAAATTGGGTTAAGAATTTCCCTTACCTCGTGTCCGACTTGACTCAACCGTTCTTTAACCTCCTGAATAATAAACTAGAGTTAATATATACCTTATTAAGAACCATTTTTAATTTCATTATCCTTTTCATATCACTTATTACAATGTTATGAACATTATGTAATTATTTAAGTTAATAACGGTCGTTTTGTCGATCTTTGTTACTTGAGTCAACAATAAATTTCTTATAATTACAAGTTGTTTATGTGGTAGAATATCCATTATCTCCAGAATTATATTCATGATTTAGATGTCATATATATCATATATATCCAGTATATACATTCATTTATAATATTACATAACATTTAGAGGTAAGAAATGAAATGCACCGTTCATGGAGACGGTAAGCCGTACGTACGCATGAACGCTACTTTCATTTCTATTTCATATTCAATGGAACGAAATCATAATTATATAAGTGTATAATATAATTCCAGTATAATATAGTGTATAATACCATTTACTTAATCCTTTATACATCCCACATATGGCATTAACGATTCAAATCACTTTGAGGGAGCGGTAGTCCGCACTTCCTAAAATGAAATTATTGTGTTTTACCCATAATGGAAATCATAAAGTATTCCATAAATGAGAAATACAGAAGCATAAGTAAAACATAAACATATTATATATCATATATAAAAATAGTTACATCTTAATGGCCACCTTTGAAGGTGTTATATGAGTGTTGAACAATCATCGTTTCGTGAGGCAGAAATTCGCCATCCACAGAAACCGTATGTTCTTTAACCATTAGATGTAGGTGAGTGTAAGTGTAGCTCGAATCCTTCTTATAACAACATCCTAGTATATTGAGTATACTGGTTTGGTTTCAAAAGAAATGAATAAAAAGAGTTAAGGGGTTGGATAAGAAAAATAAAACAAAACAACATTAGAGAAGACATTACCTCAAAATCGGGTAACTCTTTTTGATTTGAGCCAAAGGCTTCCTTGGGAAGAGTTCGGCCCAAATTGAGGCTTCTAGGAGTAAGAGGGGGATGTTGGGAGAGTATTTGGGCAGATTTTGGCCGAGAAAAATGTATTTAAAGTGTAAATGAGGTGGGAGAGGTGGGGGCCTTTTATAAGTGGAGAGGAGGGGCACTTTTGGAAAGATTGAAATGTTACATTATTACACAATGCTTTTCGGATTCTATAGGTCCCACACTTATATAATTCGAGTATAAGGTGATATGGTTTCGAAATATCTTCATCTAATAGGCTTTGGATAAGTTTAAGCCTTGGATTTTTCATTATCTTCTCATTTTATTTAAATCGTTAAATAATGAGGTCATCGCTGCATCATAATGATGTCATAAATAATTTAATATATTTAATATCTAAAAATTATAAAAAAAATAATATGATGTAGGAAATTTTTTTATATTTCTAATGAATATTTATAATCAAAATTTGGACTTGTGTAACCCCACATAAAAATTGTTTTAGTAAAACATTTTATGTTTGTGTCATTTTTTACTTTAACATTAAATAAAAGGTGTTTATGTCATTTTCTAACTAAAGTGGCTCCATGGGGTCCCCAAGATGACCCATGGGTTGTCTTGGTCGGCCATGACTCATACAATAGGATTAGGACAAGTGTCATGCTCATCTCTTATTATTAAAACATTATTTTTACCTTAAACTACACTAATTACCTCTAATCGCGATTAAGAACTTAAAAGTTACTATTCACAAAAAAATTATTTTAATCTTATTGAACCACATTTTACATCTTAATGACAACCATGTATGTCGGATTTTTGAAAATCAAATCACAGAAGTGGTAATATTTCATTTAAATGAAAAATCAGTTATTTAACTACCACTTGGAGGTTTCACTATTCATCAAAAATTGATGTTTTTCAGAACAAAGCCAAAATTTCACCCTAAGCTATAATTGATATTCCGGATTCAAAAATGATGTCTATTTTAAAAAATTCAAAACATATACGTTGCATTAATTAATTTTATTATTAACTCCCGCTGTTTACAACAAATAGCGTGTTTTTAAGAAACAATTTATATCAAAAGATTGGCAATTGTTTATGTCCAATTTTAATGTTAAATTAATTCTAATGACCACCATTGGATAAAACTGTAAAAATATATTCTAATTATAATTTAAAACCACTAAATAGTATAATTTATCACTATAAATTATTTTGATTAAAAAAGTTGTTTTTAAGTATTTTTCACTATTCATAAAAAATTAGAAGTTCTCAGAAAAATACCAAAAATTCAACATAGGCTAATTTCGATATTAGGAATACAAAAATGAAGTCCATTTTGAAATATAAGATTTCTATAATTTTAAAAAGTGGTTATTACTATTCATAACGGCTACTTTGATTAGTCACGGTGTTTTAGAACTCGAACTTGCCTACAATGCAAGCTATTGCATTATTGAAAGAGAGGCGTATCGTGGAAGCTCGGGGTGTTACATTCTCCCCTCCTTAAATAAATTGCATCCTCGCAATTTGATATTTTTCTTTGAAAATAAAAGGTTGAAAAGAGAAAATACCTTTGAGGAAAACCCACATAGGAAATAAGGTTAATAAATATATAACATTAAAAGAAAGCAGGATAAGTACAAAGGTCACCCGATATAGCCCATTCTAGGATTATATGAAAATATGGATATGGAAGAAAAACAAACCATCAAGGTCTGATGGAGAGTTATAGAAAACAGGATTAGGAGAAAGTTTAACCACAAGAAAATCACAAACTTGTGATTGGTTAAATGGTCATTTAATCCCCAGTTGGAAAAGTTAACCGACAACATTTTTGTTTTAAGTTACCTTTTATAATGTTGGGGAATTTATTTAAGAGATTTACTAAGAAAGTAAGGGAATATACATACTTGTTATGTATACTTTCATTCGTTAATAAATTTTTACCACAAACCCAACTTTTACTCCAAATGGTAACGGAACTCAAAAATATTCTATTTATCCTAATTGTATAAGGTTCTAAATGTTAACACATACCATTTATATTAGTAAAACTATTTTGTAATAACCAGGGACTTCCTGTAGGCTAGTGGTAGGAAATAAAGGCTTGTCGCACTATGGTTGTGGGTTCGATTCCTGCAGCTTTGTCCGACGCGACGGGTTATTCCCCACCCTGCAGGTTGTCCTTTTTCCTAAAACTATAGTATTATAATATTCCAAAAATAATCATCAGAAATTATTTAACCTTAAACAATACTATCCATGGTTCAACTTAATCCATTCCAACCTTAATAGTTATCCAAAATACCTCCGTCCAGACTTTCTCTAAAAGGTCTCTAAATTCCAAAATCAATTGTAACATCAGATTCCCCAAACAAAGAAAAGTTTCTCTTATTGTCACATACTAAAAATATGATTACCTTAATCATATTAAAACCTTACTGAAATCAAAAAGTACTTCAGTACAATCCATATATATATCACATTATTCTTATAACCAGAATATAATCCTTGAGTCCAAAAGCACCAATACATTAATTATTCTGCTTCAACTGTAGTCACAGCATAAGATTGGCCTTGATCCCTTGGCCTTTTCTGAGGTAAGTTTCCTTGACGCTTAGGACATTCATTTGCATAATTCCCTGTTTCCCTACAATTGTAGCATTCAACTTTGACAGCCTCTTTCTTTCCCTTGCAATCACGAGTCTGGTGACCCTTTTCTCCACATTTATAACAAACTCCCATTCCTTTTAGGCAAGTACCAGGGTGATTCTTCCCAAAATTATCACATAATGGAAAATCCTTCATTCCCTTTTTCCCTTTATCTTTCTCTTGTTCCACCATTCTCTTCTTCTCTTGCTTTACTTTGTTGTCATAAGACTTAGAGAATTCCTTTTCTGTCTTGATAGCACACGAGACAATATCTTCGTATGATGAGAAGGATTGTGATACTAAAGCTCGACGGAGAAATGGTTTTAACCCATCAAAGAAACGATCAATCTTACTCCTTGGGTTACGTATATAATCGGCAGCATGCCTCGCTAACCTTGTAAAGTTAGCCTCATACTTTGCGACATTCTCATCCTCCTTCTGCCTCAAACTCAGAAATTGCCTTTCCATATCTGCTCGATGGTCACGAGGAAATTATTTTTCTAAGAAAAGCTCTTTGAACTCCCTCCATTCCATATTCGATACGTCATCATCTTCCTTTGTGTTTTGAATCAGCGAACACCACTGATCGGCATCTTCAGTGAGGCGGTAAACTGCCATGACAACCTTCTCCCTTTCACTACTCCCCAAGGCATGGAATATTTTCTCTAAGGAATTTATCCATTGCTCACCTACTATAGGATTTTTACTCCCATTGAAGTTTGGTGGTTGTTGCCTCATGAAGCGGTCTAACATTGATCCTCCACGTTGCGGATCAGGGTGCTCCCTACGAGTAAGGTTATTATTCATAACCTGAGTGAGTTGTCCCAGTATGGTAATAAGTTGATCAGCACCAGTTGTATCTCCAGCTCCACAATAATTATCTTGAGCAGGAGGGCAATCCCTACACGGAGTGCGTGTATTGATACGGTTTCCATTCCATCCACTAGGCGCCATTTCTAAACAATGGCATAAACTATATTAGTTTATAAATCAAAATACATAATTCCATACTTGTAAGATACTTAACATAAATTGAACTATTTATGGATACAGTCCATAAAAATGTTTTCTTTGAGGAAGTATATACTCATAAACCCTTCATAATGATTTGTAAAGAAAATGAGAGTTATCCTAAGCATATCCCCCGGGAGTGTCGTAACCAAGAGTGCAGCAAGGCCCGTTGTCGTGCACCAGTTCCCGTTCGAGTCTAGCTCAAAGCAGTGTTTTCGGGTTTTACCCCTAGGTACATCTGTGCCAGAGCCGCCTCTACCTGCTCGTATCCAGACAGGGATGTATTGCTCGGAAAACACACAACATCTCTATAATACCAAAATTCTAGGATGTTCTTCTATACTAATCCTCAAAGTTCATCTTAGGTCTATGTGCTCTAATCAGAGTTTATCTAAATCTAGCTTCCAAGGTTTGTACTAAACTTCCTCTGATACCAACTGTAACGCCCCGACCCCAGCTACCCAGAGTCGATGCATTACTTCGTAACATTGGCATGATCACAAAAGATCAAGTCTCGAAAGACCGATTCGTTTAGTAGCCTTGGAAACACTAGATACATTCGTAAACATTACATTACATCATAAAGTGAAAAACTACAATAACAAAGTCTCCATAGTCCACTCTCATATCCTCTTCTGACAATCCCTGCAGGTCATTCATAAAATACTTCTTCACATCCTGGAAAATATTAAAACATTGAAAGGGGTGAGCTCAGATGCTCAGTAAGGATAACAATATTATGGAAGCTTTCATAAATAAACATAAAAATTTAAGGAAATTTATAACTAAAACAAAAGCCTTTTAAACTTGAACATCAACATAATATGGAAAAAGTAAAATGAGATAATGCCATTCACTTCTTCACATGGATATTCTACTGGTCGAATAATCACATGCAATATCAATAACCACTTTCATAATGATGGAATGCATAATGCCAGACTATCATAACCACGTAGTCAAGGCCTCGTGCCAAGACACTAGTTTGTCTCATGAGACCTGCCGATGCATCGAGGAGCTATAGTGGGCTCCACCCGTCACTTATTAAGTCCAATGCATTCCTCATATGAATAGGTTTAAACATATCATAAACCATAACATAATCGTATCACATAAAACATGCATAAAGGAAACATAACATTTCCACATTTCAATCACGAGATATCAATACAACACATTGATATAATAAAAACGTTTTCAAAACCATTTTCAAAACCAAAATAAAAGAAAGTTAAAACTTTGTATTTATTTTTCATTAAAAAAAGTGATGGCTTGTAGAGGAAGCCGAATCTCAAATAATGGTCACGGCGGAGGAGAAGTCGTTGTCGCCGCATAAGTACGGAAAGAAAAACATTCCCTTTTGTCATTTAGTAAAACGCTTCGTATAAAAAAAGATTCCTTTTGAATAAACATAAAAGTCAAAGGGGTTTATACACCGTATAAAAGAAAGTTGTGTATAAAGCCAAATATGCCTCAATGAAAGGAGATTGAGATGAAGTCCTTAAAAAGATCATTTTTAAAATAAAATAGATCTATTATGTGTATTCACTATAGGTACACATAATGAATACAAAATAAGACATAATAATATTATGACAGAATTTGAAAGTAGGAGATTAACCCAAAGAATGGAAGTTGGGTTAAGAAATTCCCTTACAAAGATCATTTATAAATAAAATAGATCTATTATGTGTATTAACTATAAGTACACATAAATAAAGTACAAATACAAGATAGGACATAATATTATCATGACATAATTTCAAAGTAGAAGATTAACCCAAAGAATAGAAATTGGGTTATGAGGTTCCCTTACAAAGATCATTTTTAAAATAAAATAGATATATTATGTGTATTAAATATAAGTACACATAAAGAAAGTAAAAATACAAGATAATACATAACAATATCATGACATAATTTGAAAGCAGGAGATTAACCCAAAGAACAGAAATTGGGTTAAGAATTTCCCTTACCTCGTGTCCGACTTGACTCAACCGTTCTTTAACCTCCTGAATCATAAACTAGAGTTAATATATACCTTATTAAGAACCATTTTTAAATTCATTATCCTTTTCATATCACTTATTACAATGTTATGAACATTATGAAATTATTTAAGTTAATAACGGTCGTTTTGTCGATCTTTGTTACTTGAGTCAACAATAAATTTCTTATAATTACAAGTTGTTTATGTGGTAGAATATCCATTATCTCCAGAATTATATTCATTATTTAGATGTCATATATATCATATATATCCAGTATATGCATTCATTTATAATATTACGTAACATTTAGAGGTAAGAAATGAAATGCACCTTTCATGGAGACGGTAAGCCGTACGTACGCATGAACGCTACTTTCATTTCTATTTCATATTTAATGGAACGAAATCATAATGATATAAGTGTATAATATAATTCCAGTATAATATAGTGTATAATACCATTTACTCAGTCCTTTATACATCCCACATATGGCATTAACGATTCAAATCACTTTGAGGGGGCGGTAGTCCGCAATTCCTAAAATGAAATTATCGTGTTTTACCCATAATGGAAATCATAAAGTATGCCATAAATGAGAAATACAGAAGCATAAGTAAAACCTAAACATATTATATATCATATATAAAAATAGTGACATCTTAATGGCCACCTTTGAAGGTGTTATATGAGTGTTGAACAATCATCGTTTCGTGAGGCAGAAATTCTCCATCCACAGAAACCGTATGTTCTTTAACCATTAGATGTAGGTGTGTGTAAGTGTAGCTCGAATCCTTCTTATAACAACATCCTAGTATATTGAGGATACTGGTTTTGTTTTAAAAGAAATGAATAAAAAGAGTTAAGGGGTTGGAGAAGAAAAATAAAACAAAACAACATTAGAGAAGACATTACCTCAAAATCAGGTAACTCTTTTTGATTTGAGCCAAAGGCTTCCTTGGGAAGAGTTCTGCCCAAAGTGAGGCTTCTAGGAGTAAGAGGGGGATGTTGGGAGAGTATTTGGGCAGAGTTTGGCCGAGCAAAATGGCTTGAAAGTCTAAATGACGTGGGAGAGGTGGGGGCCTTTTATAAGTGGAGAGGAGTGGCACTTTTGGAAAGATTGAAATGTTACATTATTACACAATGATTTTCGGATTCTATAGGTCCCACACTTATATAATTAGAGGATAAGGTGATACGGTTTCGAAATATCTTCATCCAATAGGCTTTGGACAAGTCTAAGCCTTGTATTTTTCATTATCTTCTCATTTTATTTAAATCGTTAAATAATGAGGTCATCGCTGCATCATAATGATGTCATAAATAATTTAATATATTTAATGTCTAAAAATTATAAAAAAAATCCTATGATGTATGAAATCTTTTTAGCTTTCTAATTAATATTTATAATCAAAATTTGGACTTGTGTAACCCCACGTAAAAATTGTTTTAGTAAAACATTTTATGTTTGTGTCATTTTTTACTTTAACATTGAATAAAAGGTGTTTATGTCATTTTCTAACTAAAGTGGCTCCATGGGGTCCCCAAGTTGACCCATGGGTTGTCTTGGTCGGCCATGACTCATCCAATAGCAGTAGGACAAGTGTCATGCTCATCTCATATTATTAAAACATTATTTTTACCTTAAACTACACTAATTACCTCTAATCGCGATTAAGAACTTAAAAGTTACTATTCGCCAAAAATTATTTTAATCTTATTGAACCACATTTTACTTCTTAATGACAACCATGTATGTCGGATATTTGAAAATCAAATCACAGAAGTTGTAATATTTCATTTAAATGAAAAATCAGTTATTTAACTACCACTTAGTGGTTTCACTATTCATCAAAAATTGAAGTTTTTCAGAACAAAGTCAAAATTTCACCCTAAGCTATAATTGATATTCCGAATTCAAAAATGATGTCTATTTCACAAAATTCCAAACATATAAGTTGAATTAATTAATTTTATTATTAATTCCCACTGTTTTCAACAAATAGCGTGTTTTTAAGAAACAATTTATATCAAAAGATTGGCAATTGTTTATGTCCAATTTCAATGTTAAATTAATTATAATGACCACCATTGGATAAAATTGTAAAAATATATTATAATTATACTTTAAAACCACTAAATAGTATAATTTATCACTATAAATTATTTTGATTAAAAAAGTTGTTTTTAAGTATTTTTCACTATTCATAAAAAATTAGAAGTTCTCAGAAAAATACCAAAAATTCAACATAGGCTAATTTCGATATTACGAATACAAAAATGAAGTCCATTTTGAAATATAAGATTTCTATAATTTTAAAAAGTGGTTATTACTATTCATAACGGCTACTTTGATTAGTCACAGTGTTTTAGAACTCGAACTTGCGTACAATGCAAGCTATTGCATTATTGAAAGAGAGGCGTATCGTGGAAGCTCGGGGTGTTACATTCTCCCCTCCTTCAATAAATTGCGTCCTCGCAATTTGATATTTTTCTTTGAAAATAAAAGGTTGAAAAGAGAAAATACCTTTGAGGAAAACCCACATCGGAAATAAGGTTAATAAATATATAACATTAAAAGAAAGCACGATAAGTACAAAGGTCACCCGATATAGCCCATTCTAGGATTATATGAAAATATGGATATGGAAGAAAAACAAACCATCAAGGTCTGATGGAGAGTTATAGAAAACAGGATTAGGAGAAAGTTTAACCACAAGAAAATCACAAACTTGTGATTGGTTAAACGGTCATTTAATCCCCAGTTGGAAAAGTTAACCGACAACATTTTTGTTTTAAGTTACCTTTTATAATGTTGAGGAATTTATTTAGGAGATTTACTAAGAACGTAAGGGAATATACATACTTGTTATGTATACTTTCATTCGTTAATAAATTTTTACCACAAACCCAACTTTTACTCCAAATGGTAACGGAACTCAAAAATATTCTATTTATCCTAATTGTATAAGGTTCTAAATGTTAACACATACCATTAATATTAGTAAAACTATTTTGTAATAACCAGGGACTTCCTGTAGGCTAGTGGTAGGAAATAAAGGCTTGTCGCACTATGGTTGTGGGTTCGATTCCTGCAGCTTTGTCCGACGCGACGGGTTATTCCCCACCCTGCAGGTTGTCCTTTTTCCTAAAACTATAGTATTATAATATTCCAAAAATAATCTTCAGAAATTCTTTAACCTTAAACAATACTATCCATGGTTCAACTTAATCCATTCCAACCTTAATAGTTATCCAAAATACCTCCTTCCAGAATTTCTCTAAAAGGTCTCTAAATTCCAAAATCATTTGTAACATCAGATTCCCCAAACAAAGAAAAGTTTCTCTTATTGTCACATACTAAAAATATGATTACCTTAATCATATTAAAACCTTACTGAAATCAAAAAGTACTGCAGTACAATCCATATATATATCACATTATTCTTATAACCAGAATATAATCCTTGAGTCCAAAAGCACCAATACATTAATTATTCTGCTTCAACTGTAGTCACAGCATAAGATTGGCCTTGATCCCTTGGCCTTTTCTGAGGTAAGTTTCCTTGACGCTTAGAACATTCATTTGCATAATGCCCTGTTTCCCTACAATTGTAGCATTCAACATTGACAGCCTCTTTCTTTCCCTTGCAATCACGAGCCTGGTGACCCTTTTCTCCACATTTATAACAAACTCTCATTCCTTTTAGGCAAGTACCAGGGTGATTCTTCCCACAATTATCACATAATGGAAAATCCTTCATTCCCTTTTTCCCTTTATCTGTCTCTTGTTCCACCGTTATCTTCTTCTCTTTCTTTACTTTGTTGTCATAAGACTTAGAGAATTCCTTTTCTGTCTTGATAGCACACGAGACAATATCTTCGTATGATGAGAAGGATTGTGATACTAAATCTCGACGGAGAAATGGTTTTAACCCATCAAAGAAACTATCAATCTTACTCCTTGGGTTACGTATATAAGCGGCAGCATGCCTCGCTAACCTTGTAAAGTTAGCCTCATACTTTGCGACATTCTCATCTTCTTTCTGCCTCAAACTCATAAATTGCCTTTCCATATCTGCTCGATGGTCACGAGGAAAGTATTTTTCTAAGAAAAGCTCTTTGAACTCCCTCCATTCCATATTCAATACGTCATCATCTTCCTTTGTGTTTTGAATCAGCGACCACCACTGATCGGCATCTCCAGTGAGGCGGTAAACTGCCATGACAACCTTCTCCCTTTCACTACTCCCCAAGGCATGGAATATTTTCTCTAAGGAATTTATCCTTTGCTCAGCTACTATAGGATTTTTACTCCCATTGAAGGTTGGTGGTTGTTGCCTCATGAAGCGGTCTAACATTGATCCTCCACGTTGCGGATCAGGGTGCTCCCTACGAGTAAGGTTATTATTCATAACCTGAGTGAGTTGTCCCAGTATGGTAATAAGTTGATCAGCACCAGTTGTATCTCCAGCCCCACAATAATTATCTTGAGCAGGAGGGCAATCCCTACATGGAGTGCGTGTATTGATACGGTTTCCATTCCATCCACTAGGCGCCATTTCTAAACAATGGCATAAACTATATTAGTTTATAAATCAAAATACATAATTCCATACTCGTAAGATACTTAACATAAATTGAACTATTTATGGATACAGTCCATAAAAATGTTTTCTTTGAGGAGGTATATACTTATAAACACTTCATAATGATTTGTAAAGAAAATGAGAGTTATCCTAAGCATATCCCCCGGGAGTGTCGTAACCAAGAGTTCAGCAAGGCCCGTTGTCATGCACCAGTTCCCGTTCGAGTCTAGCTCAAAGCAGTGTTTTCGGGTTTTACCCCTAGGTACATCTGTTCCAGAGCCGCCTCTACCTGCTCATATCCAGACAGGGATGTATTGCTCGGAGAACTCACAACATCTCTATAATACTAAAATTCTAGGAAGTTCTTCTATACTAATTCTCAAAGTTCATATTAGGTCTATGTGCTCTAATCAGAGTTTATCTAAATCTAGCTTCCAAGGTTTGTACTAAACTTCCTCTGATACCAACTGTAACGCCCCGACCCCAGCTACCCAGAGTCGGTGCATTACTTCGTAACATTGGCATGATCACAAAAGATCAAGTCTCGAAAGACCGATTCGTTTAGTAGCCTTGGAAACACTAGATACATTCGTAAACATTACATTACATCATAAAGTGAAAAACTACAATAACAAAGTCTCCATAGTCCACTCTCATATCCTCTTCTGACAATCCCTGCAGGTCATTCATAAAATACTTCTTCACATCCTGGAAAATATTAAAACATTGAAAGGGGTGAGCTCAGATGCTCAGTAAGGATAACAATATTGCGGAAGCTTTCATAAATAAACATAAAAATTTAAGGCAATGTATAACTAAAACAAAAGCCTTTTAAACTTGAACATCAACATAATATGGAAAAAGTAAAATGAGATAATTCCATTCACTTCTTCACATGAAAATTCTACTGGTCGAATAATCATATGCAATATCAATAACCACTTTCATAATGATGTAATTCATAATGCCAAACTATCATAACCACGTAGTCAAGGCCTCGTGCCTAGACCACAAATAAGATTTTGTCAAGGCCTCGTGCCAAGACACTAGTTTGTCTCATTAGACCTGCTGATGCATCGAGGAGCTATAGCGGGATCCAACCATCACTTATTAAGTCCAATGCATTCCTCATATGAATAGGTTTAAACATATCATAAACCATAACATAATCGTATCACATAAAACATGCATAAAGGAAACATAACATTTCCACATTTCAATCACGAGATATCAATACAACACATTGATATAATAAAAACGTTTTCAAAAACATTTTCAAAACCAAAATAAAAGAAAGGTAAAACTTTGTATTTATTTTTCATTAAAAAAAGTGATGGCTTGTAGAGGAAGCCGAATCTCAAATAATGGTCACGGCAACGGAGAAGTCATTGTCGCCGCATAAGTACGGAAAGAAAAACATTCCCTTTTGTCGTTTAGTAAAACGCTTCGTATAAAAAAAGATTCCTTTTGAATAAACATAAAAGTCAAAGGGGTTTATACACCGTATAAAAGAAAGTTGTGTATAAAGACAAATATGCCTCAATGAAAGGAGATTGAGACGAAGTCCTTAAAAAGATCATTTTTAAAATAAAATAGATCTATTATGTGTATTCACTATAGGTACACATAATGAATACAAAATAAGACATAATAATATTATGACAGAATTTGAAAGTAGGAGATTAACCCAAAGAATGGAAGTTGGGTTAAGAAATTCCCTTACAAATATCATTTATAAATAAAATAGATCTATTATGTGTATTAACTATAAGTACACATAAATAAAGTACAAATACAAGATAGGACATAATAATATCATGACATAATTTCAAAGTAGGAGATTAACCCAAAGAATAGAAATTGGGTTACGAAGTTCCCATACAAAGATCATTTTTAAGATAAAATAGATCTATTATGTGTATTAAATATAATTACACATAAATAAAGTACAAATACAAGATAATACATAACAATATCATGACATAATTTGAATGTAGGAGATTAAACCAAAGAACAGAAATTGGGTTAAGAATTTCCCTTACCTCGTGTCCGACTTGACTCAACCGTTCTTTAACCTCCTGAATAATAAACTAAAGTTAATATATACCTTATTAAGAACCATTTTTAATTTCATTATCCTTTTCATATCACTTATTACAATGTTATGAACATTATGTAATTATTTAAGTTAATAACGGTCGTTTTGTCGATCTTTGTTACTTGAGTCAACAATAAATTTCTTATAATTACAAGTTGTTTATGTGGTAGAATATCCATTATCTCTAGAATTATATTCATGATTTATATGTCATATATATCATATATATACAGTATATACATTCATTTATAATATTACGTAACATTTAGAGGTAAGAAATGAAATGCACCGTTCATGGAGACGGTAAGCCGTACGTACGCATGAACGCTACTTTCATTTCTATTTCATATTTAATGGAACAAAATAATAATGATATAAGTGTATAATATAATTCCAGTATAATATAGTGTATAATACCATTTACTCAATCCTTTATACATCCCACATATGGCATTAACGATTCAAATCACTTTGAGGGGGCGGTAGTCCGCACTTCCTAAAATGAAATTATCGCATTTTACCCATAATGGAAATCATAAAGTATGCCATAAATGAGAAATACAGAAGCATAAGTAAAACATAAACATATTATATATCATATATAAAAATAGTTACATCTTAATATCCACCTTTGAAGGTGTTATATGAGTGTTGAACAATCATCGTTTCGTGAGGCAGAAATTCTCCATCCACAGAAACCGTATGTTCTTTAACCATTAGATGTAGGTGTGTGTATGTGTAGCTCGAATCCTTCTTATAAAAACATCCTAGTATATTGAGGATACTGGTGTTGTTTCAAAAGAAATGAATAAAAAGAGTTAAGGGGTTGGAGAAGAAAAATAAAACAAAACAACATTAGAGAAGACATTACCTCAAAATCGGGTAACTCTTTTTAATTTGAGCCAAAGGCTTCCTTGGGAAGAGTTCTGCCCAAAGTGAGGCTTCTAGGAGTAATAGGGGGATGTTGGGAGAGTATTTGGGTAGAGTTTGGCCGAGCCAAATGTCTTGAAAGTGTAAATGAGGTGGGAGAGGTGGGGGCCTTTTATAAGTGGAGAGGAGGGGCACTTTTGGAAAGATTGAAATGTTACATTATTACACAATGCTTTTCGGATTCTATAGGTCCCACACTTATATAATTATAGGATAAGGTGATAAGGTTTCGAAATATCTTCATCCAATAGGCTTTGGAGAAGTTTAAGCCTTGGAGTTTTCATTATCTTCTCGTTTTATTTAAATCGTTAATAATGAGGTCATCGCTGCATCATAATGATGTCATAAATAATTTAATATATTTAATGTCTAAAAATTATAAAAAAAATACTATGATGTAGTAAATCTTTTTATCTTTCTAATGAATATTTATAATCAAAATTTGGACTTGTTTAACCCCACTTAAAAATTTTTTTAGTAAAACATTTTATGTTTGTGTCATTTTTTACTTTAACATTAAATAAAAGGTGTTTATGTCATTTTCTAACTAAAGTGGTTCCATGGGGTCCCCAAGTTGACCCATGGGTTGTCTTGGTCGGACATGACTCATCCAATAGGAGTAGGACAAGTGTCATGCTCATATCATATTATTAAAACATTATTTTTACCTTAAACTACACTAATTACCTCTAATCACGATTAAGAACTTAAAAGTTACTATTCACCAAAAATTATTTTAATCTTATTGAACCACATTTTACTTCTTAATGACAACCATGTATGTCGGATTTTTGAAAATCAAATCACAGAAGTGGTAATATTTCATTTAAATGAAAAATCAGTTATTTAACTACCACTTAGTGGTTTCACTATTCATCAAAAATTGAAGTTTTTCAGAACAAAGCCAAAATTTCACCCTAAGCTATAATTGATATTCCGAATTCAAAAATGATGTCTATTTTAGAAAATTCCAAACATATACGTTGAATTAATTAATTTTATTATTAACTCCCACTGTTTACAACAAATAGCGTGTTTTTAAGAAACAATTTATATCAAAAGATTGGCAATTGTTTATGTCCAATTTCAATGTTAAATTAATTCTAATGACCACCATTGGATAAAATTGTAAAAATATATTCTAATTATACTTTAAAACCACTAAATAGTATAATTTATCACTATAAATTATTTTTATTAAAAAAGTTGTTTTTAAGTATTTTTCACTATTCATAAAAAATTAGAAGTTCTCAGAAAAATACCAAAAATTCAACATAGGCTAATTTCGATATTATGAATACAAAAATGAAGTCCATTTTGAAATATAAGATTTCTATAATTTTAAAAAGTGGTTATTACTATTCATAACGGCTACTTTGATTAGTCACGGTGTTTTAGAACTCGAACTTGCGTACAATGCAAGCTATTGCATTATTGAAAGAGAGGCGTATCGTGGAAGCTCGGGGTGTTAAAAAAATCTAATTTTATAAATAAAAGAAATATTTTTCTCTAAAAGAATTTTTAACACCTTATGTGGAACATTTTTTTAAATATAGTTTTCAACACATTAATAAATTTTATTCAAATTAAAATATTATATTAAATTGGAGTAACAAAATTTCCTTCGGTTGAATTTCTATGTTTTTTATAAGATTCATTTTGAATATATAGTAAAAAAATACAATATTTAATTTGAAACGACAATGTTGTGTGACTTATTTATTTTTTTATATTAAATATTAGACAATTGTAAAAGAATAATAAGATAAATATTTTGCATTAAATTGTATTCATTTTATTACGATAAATTTATTATTGAATTTGGATATAAAATCATTTAAATATTTTTTATGTTTCCACAGAAAAACCTAGTTTTCTCGATACGTCGACGAGATTAATTTTTAATCAATTTTAAATATTTTTATTTTAAAATATTTATTTCATATTTGGAATCAAAATGCCTAAATTTAGTAAATATTCAACTTTTTTTTGAAAAATATATAAATAATAACTTTTGTAATTTTTATTACCACAGTCATGGGTAAATAATTGTAATTATGGGTAAAATTAATATTTTAAATTTTATAATATTACCCTAACACTTGTACTAATTTTATTGGATGAATATTTTTCATCCATGATCAATAAAATATTAGTTTTGAGACAATTTATTGAATTTAGGATTAGAGTATGACCATTATAATATTATAATCAAAGGAAAGTTAACTTTATTATACTTTTATTTTTAAATGGTATATATTTTTAATATGAGGTTACATAACGGATATTTTTTATTATAAATAATATTTATAAACATAAAATATTTATTCACATCATGGAAATGAATTTATAACTTTTAGTGAAAAACTATTACCTTAAAAGGTGACATAATGATGATGCAAGAATTGTTTTATTAATGGAAGAATCACAAAAATGATATTAAAAATATTCAAATAAATATAATTGCATTTAAGTAATGTCATCCCCATATTTTATGGATGAATTTGACATGTTATCGGTTATTAAATTATTTAGTTTGAGGATATCATGCTTTTATGTTATTTTAAAAAATTCATGTAAGGAAGTGAGAAAAATTGTGATTATTGATATTTTAAAATAAAAAATATTATATAAAATGATATAATATTAGTTAAATTATAAAATTTGGTCAAATATTATGGATAAGAGTTAATATGTTAGAAATGACTCAATTAGTGTTCATTTTCATTTTATAGTATTTACATTAATCCTCAATGAATAAATTACATGATATCATGATGAGAATTAAAAGGGTTAAATATGGATAAAAGCTAAATGATATGGATTAAAAAACAGGAAAAATATATATAATTTTATTGAATGTAGTGATTCAAACCCAAAATAAAACTATCTTATAGATCCATAAGATATAACCAATTTTAATTATTAAACTAATCTTTATTAATTTAATATTTTGAATATTTCAATGATGCCCATCCCCTCTCTTACTAAAGGGAACACTATGAGGACTCGACCATAAATGTTACATAATATTGAATTAAATGATTAATTCACATTTAGGATCTTTTCAATTTTAGAGTTTTATATAATTAGGACATAACTATTACATCGCAAAATATTACAAGGTAGACATGTCTACACAGTTTCCATTTTTTTTAAAATAAAAACTCTTGAAAAAATGAGTCATGTCTAGTTACATGTTTTAGACAGCATGACTTTTCCTTGATCCCATCATTGACCTTATTCATCTTTAAGTCATGTGAAAACATTTCAAAACATGGGATGATCATAAAAAGCTCAATAAGGGTTATAAAACATAGAATGAAAATATTTGTTCACAAATACATACAAAACATGACCTCTTTTACTTACCTCATGAAATCATAAGATTTATGAAAGACACATAGAAATAAATAAATATAATGGTAACTTGTGGCATCCATATCATACTTACATTATAGCTATCACATCTACATAAGGAGTTACTTTGGAATACCCATCA
This sequence comes from Viscum album, assembly GCA_963277665.1. NCBI lineage: Eukaryota > Viridiplantae > Streptophyta > Magnoliopsida > Santalales > Viscaceae > Viscum > Viscum album. Next base: position 943,107,162 of record OY728155.1, on the reverse strand, counting down.
CAGTATATTCCCTAAATATCGTAGGATAAACATTCACATTTACCTCTGTCACGTTACCCAATGCATTGGAGAGCTATCTCAGGCTCACTCGCCCTAGGTTTATCATGGAACCACCCATATTTGTAAATAATACCCAAGAACCATAACATGATTATAACACATAACAAAAGAATAAAGGAAAGATATCAGTTCCATATTGAAATAAAAAAATATCATTTCAAGGCATTGAAATAATAAATCAATTCTCAAAATCATTTTCAATACCAAAATACTTAAAAAGAGTATATGGTATTTATTTTTCCTGTTAAAAACATTACGGATTGTTAAGGATGCCAATGATCAAATAATACTCGTGACGGCGGAAAGGAAGTTATCGCCTCACACGTAAAAAAAATTCATTTTTGTCATTTAGTAAAACACTTCGTATAAAATGATTCCATTTGAATGTAATGAAAAATCAAAGGGTTTTATACACCATATAAAATAATGTTGTGTATAAAACTAAATATGCCTCAATGAAATGATATTGAGACGATGTCCCTTACCTCACGTCTGACATGAATAGATTGTTCTTTAATCTCCTTAATAATAAACTAATGTTAATTTATAGTTTCTTAAGAACCTTTTCCAAGTTTATTATTCCTTTTATATCACTTATTATCATTTTATAAACATTATTCAATCATTTAAGTTAATAACATTCATTTTGTCGATATTTGGTACATGAGTAAAGATGAATACCTTATATTTACAAGTTGTCCATGTGGTCAAAGGTTTATTATATCCAGAATGATATTAATGATTTGGATATCATATATATCATATATATCCAGTATATACATGTTGTTATAATAGTAAATAACATTTAGAGGTAAGAAATGAAATGCACCGTTCATGGAGACGGTAAGCTGTAACGACGCATGAATGCTACTTTCATTTCTATTTCTTATTTTAATGGAAATAAAACATAATGATAAATAGGTATATTATAATTCAAGTATAATATCATATATAATATCGTTAAATCCATCCTTTATACATCCCATATAAGTCATTAACGAATCAAATCACATTGAGGGTGCGGTAGTCCGAACTTCCTCAAATGAGATTATCGTATTTACCCACTACGGAAACCATAAAGGCATGCTATACATGGGAAGTACATAAGCATAAGGAAATCATAAACATAACATATATAATATATAAATATAGTTCCATCATAATGGTCACCATTAGGGGATGTAAGATTTAATTGAACATTTATCGTTTCGTGAGGCGTTAGTTTTCCATCCATAGAAACAATATGTTCTTCATCCATTATATAGAGGTTTGTGTATGTGTCATTATAATCCATCTCATAAAAGCATCCTAGTATATTGAGTATACTATTGTTGTTACAAAATTAATTAAATAAAAAGAGTTTATGGGTTGTAGTAGTAAAATAAAAGAAATCAATTTAAGAGAAACGGTTACATTTAATTTGTGAACTCCCGTTGGTTTGAACTGAAGGACTTCTTGAAATGCCTTATGCCTAAGTTAAGTCTTCTAGGAGGAGGAGAGGGATGTTTATAGCTTAATTGGGAAGAGTTTGGAAGATCCAAATGGGTTTGAGAGGTGTGTGGAATTGGTTATAAGTGGTCTCCTTTTATAAGGGAGAGGAGGGGCTCTTTAGGAAAGTGTGAAAACATTATTTTATTATATAATGAAATTAGGTTTCTAATGGTCCAAAAATCATTTTAGTCAAAGATACGATGACTCATGGTCTAAAGGAAATAATCCCTTTATAATTTAATATGTTTTGGATAATATTTTAATCATTATAATCTTATTTATTTAAATCATTTATTAACGAGGTAAATACTGCATCATTATTGTTAAATAAATAATTTAATTTATTCGATGTCTAAAAATTATAAAAAAAATACTATCATGTAGGAAATATTTTTAGATTTCCAATGAATAATTATAGTAGAACATATGACATATATAACCCCATATAAAAATTAATTTACTAATTTGTTTTGGTTATTGTCAATTTTGTCTTTACATTAAATTAATTAATCTAAAGTGTCCTTATCTTTCATAAGTGGCTCCATGGGGTCCCAAAATCGACCCAAGGATGCCCATGGTCGGCCACTACTCATCCAATAAGGTTAGGACATGTGTTATGGTAATTTTTTATTATTATAATATTCTTTTAACCTTGATTATCCTATTTACCTTTAACCGCGGTAAATTAATGTCAAAGGTTACTATTCACAAAAAAATATTTTCATCTTAATGAACCACATTTTACTTCTTGATAACAACCATGTATGTCGGATTTTTGAAATTATATTCACAGATGTGGTAAAATTTCATTTAAATGAAGAAGTTAGTTTTTTATCTACCACTAAGTGGTGTAACTATTCATCAAAAATTGAAGTTTTTTAGAAAAATACAAAAATTTCAGCCTAAGATATATTTGATATTACGAATTCAAAAATGATTACTATTTTTCCAAATTCCAAACATAAAAGTGGAATTAATTATTTTTAAAATTAATTCGCATTATCAAAACAAATAACGTGTTTTTAAGAAACAATAACTATCAAAAGATTGATACTTCTTTATGTCCAATTTCGAAGTGAAATTAATTTAAATGACCAAAATTAGATTAAATGGTAAAAATATATTTTAATTTCAATATAAAACCAATTAAAAATATAATCTAACCATATAAATAAATTATATTAAAAGGATCTTTTGAATTAAAATACAATATTTTTCACTATTCATTAAAAAATGTACTTTATCAGCAAAATAACAAAAAATTACACAAAGTGAAATTTGATGTCTCCATGCTAAAAAAGGATTTTATTTGTTCAATTTTAATGTATTAAACTGACCAAAACTCTATTTAAAGAGGTTTCACCATTAAAAGGTGATAAATCGGCCTTTTAATGTAAATTATTCTTAAAATTAGATTCATTCACATTTTAAGCCTCTAACTTTTATTGGATAAATGTAAATTAAATTAACAATCATGTATAATCATATTGTTGTTAGTTTCATTCATTTCTTCCAATACAACAGCTTGGAGTTAACTACCACTTAAAATAATAGTATTATATTATTAGTGTGCAACGTAAGTTTCCAAAGAAACACGTTGTTGCTTATCGGGTACGCTATCGAACATAGCAACCACTTTAATGTAAAATTAATATTTAATTCACAAATATTAAAAAAAATATGAAATAAGTCTTATTCTTCATTTTTCTGGGATGTTACAAACACCTTCTTTAATTTTATTCACACTTCATAACAAATTTGGTTTGTCCAAAATATATATATTCATATTATAAGCCTTACATACTACATAATGACAACCTAATGACTCATTGATTGAATATAAATATAATATAACTAATGAAGTGGATGGTTTCATGATTACTATGAGAGTAAAGATATATGATAAAGGATTTATCATCACACTTTATTTCTTAAATATATATTTGATAATCAGGACTCCGTCTTTTTTATGTAGTGTACATATTTCCCCGTAACATTTAATATCATGAATAACCTTTATTTCATGATATTAAATGTTCCAAATGATGTCACTCATTCATGGGGGTCACGATTCAAAAGTTACTCTATTAGAATGAGATTTATGTCTATCTATTATTTCATTGGGTCATATTCCATATACGTTAATGTTTTCTTCTATTTGGTGTATATACCTATGATGAGTTTCCTTTATTTTTACAATGCATTAAATTGGGTATATTCATATCCATATATTTCTATTCATGGGGAATATGATTTTACTGATTACAAATTGATATGTATTTATTTCCCAATCTTATCCATATTTGGGATGATTTCGTTGTATGAATCTATTGGAAAATATTTATCTTACACATATATGATTTTTTAAAAATGGTATCAATAATTATTTTACTATTCCCCTATGGTTTTTAATTATCTTTCTACACATTTTATAATTTTTACTACATGGTTTTAAGGTATGCTTCTGTTTTTTTTTTCTAATGAAGTATTTTTTGAATTATCTAGCTGAAGAATGAGAGGAATATTATTTTTAACTTATATGTCATGAATTTAAGTTTCTGACATCACAAATCACTTATTATTTGAACCTTCCCATAAAAAAATACTAGGTTATTTTCAAGGGGAATGAATTATTTTAAAATTCTGATTCATATTACAAAAAGAAAATGTTTTCAATAATGAAAGGATATTTTCCTCAAGAATTGTCTTCAAATGATCTCTATAAATTATTTTTATTATATAATAATTTTATTTGATGTTAATTATGTTTTAATGTAGATATGAAACAATTATATATTTACTATTTTATTTAATAATGTTTTACGTTTATGATGGAATTATATATATGAAACCCACTTCGTTTCCAAATGTTATGTAATTAATGAATGATGTTTATGATACTCATTTCATTATATGGGTTCTCATTTGATTATTGATTTATGGTCATGTGCCATATATATTTATGGTTTTCATTATATAATGGAGGAATTATGTCTCCATAGAATGCATATTTTAATGATTTATATCTCATGAGACAATGATGGGAATAACTCGACGACCTTGATCCACAATTGAATATGGTGAAACCCCATTCACTATGGGAGGAATGGAAACTCAATAAACTATGGGAAGATCTAGAAACATGATACAACATGGGAATATGGGGAAACCAGATACCTTATGGGGAAAGGAATGCGACTGGGCATGGTGGAGTTTCCCACCGAGTAAGTGTAGTCCATATGAAGTTTCCTTTTATATTATTGAAATATGAGTTGACTTATAATTAATGATATTACTTGTTAATGAGTATATAAAAATTACTTGACTTATTACTATGTTATGTTATAGTGGCTTATTATCTTTATTTTTGTATGATTCTTGTCTAATGAACTGCAAAAATTTGTTCCATGATTCATGTTTATGATCTTTAATATGCAATGTATTATCTTATAATGTTTTGATAACAATCTCACACCCTTATGATCATGTTTATACTTATATATCTCTCTCGTTTACCCTTATTGAGTATCCAACCTCACATGTTTTTATGTTTCCCTTCCCCGAGATATAAATGGAGGTTTTATGTATGAGTACAATCGTGGAAGATCTTTATATGATATGGTGATGATCATTCACCATGTTAGAAGAATGGATTCCATGTTTCCAAAGGCACTAAAATATTATGGTCCTAAGGAATATTTTGGTATAATGTAATAAATTCTCATATAAAATATGTAATATCTATAAATGAAATCCCTCTTTTGTAATATTTGGTATCATAGTAACATTTTAATCATCCATTGGAAATTAGGAAGGGAATACTACAGTGAGATACCGATAGATAATTTTAAGGAAATTTCAAGGGATGTATATATAGATAAATCTATGTATATGTTACTATCCTAGAGCTTTAGTAATAATCATTTATAACATAGTATTAAACCTAAGGTGTCTTATATTGAATCTTTATATGTAATTTCACAATATTATGTGGTTTTCACACTATGATTATTGTTTCTCACATTTTTCATATGGTCTTTGTCTATGGATAGAACTTGAATGAATCATGTTAACATTGAATTTGATTGATTGTTTGGTGACTATGAGAAACAAAATTGTATAATGAAAGGAAATAATGATATTGTGATTATTCATAATAAGCTATCATAATATTATATTAACAACATGAACCTCATTGAGAATATTAATAAACCTAATAAGAGGAAGGTGTAATTTTAGGAAATTTAATGTGGTTATTAACATAAAAGAAAGATGATTCGGCTAACCATATGTCAAGAAGATATGAGGAAGAACCTGAAATAATATCTCAAATAGAGGGGAAGTTATTATCCATATTGAATAGAAGATATTATAGTTAAAAACTATCGAGGATTTCAATGCCTTTTGTGTGTGGAACATGAAAATTATCCAACTTCATGCCCAAACTCAATAATTTACTTGTAGATCAAGGTATGAAATAATCCATAATTATCATTCAAGTAGAATTTTTAATGTATTTATGTATTTGGATACAAGAATTAGAAATTTTGAAATATATAAGGACTTTACAGTATAGGTTTTAAGTAAGTATTTGAAATAATATGTTGAATTTTACTAATGACATAGAAAATTTATTTAATGCAAAGGTTATGTTTTCTATAGATCACATGAATTAGAGAATGTTATCCCATAATATGATCCTAATAAGGAAAGAATGTTGTTTTTTTATTTGAATTGATAGATAATTGATAACATTGAGAATGATAAGTTGAAAATATGGTTTATGATACCAGGGATTGAGTTTATAGAATTTAATGTTTTATGTAGTGAGAAAAAATTTAATTTTTGAAAGAATGAATTTTTTCACCATGGATTTATGGTAAATTAGTTTATTGCCATAATTCAAGAGAAAACCTGATAATTATCTTAAATTTTTTTTATGTTACAATTAATAGGTACATCATGTTTTTGAGGGATAAATTCAATATTTAGTGACCTTGTTTTGAAATTATTGGAATTTAATATTTTGGTGGGTTCATATGGGTAACTATGAAACTATTTATTTTCAATGATGGTGGAGGTTTCCAAGATTAATTTTTTAATGATTGAATATTGGATAACATGTGTTATACATTTTGTTGGGTTGAAAACAAGAGACAGAATGAATGAATTATAATCTCAATATGAATCTTATGATCCACAAGTTCTTCGTACATTAATATTTCAACCGCATTTCATGGAGTATGATATTCAAAAAATATTTATCAAGGAAGAATTGATGGATTAGATCATTCGTAAAATATGGAATGATGTCTAGTATGTATATATTCTTAAGTAAATTATTAAATATTAAGAAAAATAATCTATTAATAGTTATTTTATCATAGTACCTTTATTTTTTTGAGTCAAATTGTCATTTAGATCAACATAGATGTATCGTTTTATGATGATTGACACCATAATGACCATTTTCTCTATCACTCTCTCTCAGAACATGATAGTTGGAATTATTTTCAAGGTCCATGTTTTCACATTTATCCAATACATAGTTATATGGTGGTATTTTCCTTTAAAGTTTCCATCTATTTAAGTAAATGATTTATTCAATGTTTTTTATGATGTGGGTTTCCCACAATGAAATTCTAAAAACTCAACCACTGATTTTTGATGTGCAATTTGAAATTTAAATTATTCAATTTTTTATTTAAATTATTATTCATAATTGAATGGTTTTATTTCAATTGTAACTTCTAATAAATGACTCTCAAGTTCATGATGTGTTCCTTCTATATCTTATGAGGAATCACATACCCGATCCTAAATATTTAGTAAACTCATAGGTAATATTTCCATAGAAATATTCTTCTAATGAAGTGAAAGCTGTAGGAATTTTTGAACATAGAGATAAATGTAAAAAAAACAAGACCACTCACCTAGTTAATTTTTTTTTGAGAAAAAGGAATATTTGAAGAAGTTCTGTGGTAAATTTTGTACATAGTGAGAAAGAAGTATCCTCATTCTTTATATATGGATGAAAAACATTTGAGAGTGAAATTCAATTTTTGGGGGGTTGAATGTAACACCATGAGTTTTTATAAGACAGTTATTTTTTTGGTTAAATTGAATTTGTTTCATGACATGTATTATATTTTACACCGAGTTAATACTGTGTCACTTGAAACATATTTTATCTTTCATTACATAACAAATAATTTTCTACAAAACATCCTTTTGTTATTACACTTATTTAAAATAGATAATTATAAAAAATCCATTTGAACGAATTTTATGAACATGATTAACAAAAATATGAAATTTTTGTTTACACATAATTCTTTGACCAATAAATTCTAAATTGATGTCAGAGAATTTTTAAAAATAAATAAAATTATTTTTTGGGAAATTTATTTAAAGGTGCACATGTTTGTTTTATAACAAAAAACAAAAACAAATTAATATTATAGAAATATAATAATGATATATGTATATATATATATATATTAAATATAATATTTAACAGGAAATTTATTATTTTTCATTGCATGGTATGAGAAAAAAATACAATTTTAAATATAAATGAGGTATTTTTATAAAAATTAGTTTTAACAAATTTTTGATGGATCACAGGATTTAAATATATTTTTTGACACATTCATAAATTATATTTGAAAAAAAAAATTTCATTGATGTCTAAGTATCAAAATTTGCGTTGATTGAATTTTATTTATTTTTGTATAATATTTATTTTTTTATCAATAGTGAAAATACTCCGTTTTAATTGAAAACTAATTTTTCATCTAATTAATTATGATTAGATATATTTTCTTTTAAACTAGTTTTAAAGTATTTTTAGATACATATTTAATAATTTAGTCCAAGTAATGTTATTGAGTTATATATCTCATTGAATTTCAATATAAAAACAATTCAATATTTTGAATAGTTTTACATTAAAAAATAATTTACTCGATCCGTTAATGAGATTGATCATTAAATAATTTCTGTTAAAATAATGTTTTGAAATTTAAAAATTAGATACTGTATTTTTAATTGTAATGGTTATGTTTTTAATATAGGCCCGTTTTGTGTTTTTTAAAAATATAAATAGTAACTTTGCAAAGTTTTATATCCACAATTAAAGGTAAATCATGTAATTAAGGGTCCAAATAATATTATAAATATTATAAAATTACCTTTCCACTTATACTAATTTAATAGGATGAATATATTTCATTTATAAGAATTAAATGACTAGTTAAGATACCATTTATTTCCATTTGGTTTAGAATATAACCTATATAATATTATAGTCATGTAATAGTCAAATTATTAATAATTGTTTAATAAGAGAAATATTTTTAATACAGGGTTATATAATTGAAATTTTTAACAATAAATAGCATTTAGAAATGTAAATATTTACCTAAATCATTTTAATTTATTTATATTTTTTAGTCAAAAAATAATTACCTTAAATGGTGACACAATGATGATGTAGTAATTGTATAATTAATGGATGAATAAAATTAATGATATTAATATTATTAAAGTAAATATAATTTGATATTATTAATTTCATCCAAAAACATTATGGTTTCCATTCACTTGTTATTAATAAATTAAAATAGTTTTTTTCAATGATATCATGTATTTTTTATTTTTATAATTTATTTACTAAATAATGTCAAAATTGACATCAATGATTTTATAAAATAAATAATATTTTATTTATTGATATGAAATTCAAAAAAAAATATAGATATTAGATTACTGATTAGGATATGTCATTATATTCCATCAATGACACATTTATTAGCATTTTTTAGTTTTATAGTAATTATATTAACCATCAATGAATGAATTACACGACATCAAGGTAAGAATTTAAAGGATATGCAGTGGTTAATGATAAAAAATTAGGATTAAAAATTAGTCTAAACTTATATAATTGTTATTGTATTAAATGATTCCAACCAAAAAACATCCTATATTTGAAATTAATAATTTTTTGTGCTATATGAATTATTTTACTGATTTATATTAATTTAATATTTTGTTCCTTTCCAAGAGTTCTCATCCACTCTTTTATTAATGGTCACCCCTTATTATATTTTATTCACAACTACTAATCGCCTGAGAATTTTAAGGGTGATATTACACAATTCATAGATTATGCATTCACCCGGTGATATGGTTCAATGATTTTTTTGTGATAAAACTAAATTTCAATGTTAGAAATGTATACGAATATTCAAAATTTTGAAATTAAAAAATAATGATACTTAGTATTATAATACAATTAGATATAATATAGAAACATTATTATGATAGTAGATTACAATTTATATAAATATATTTGAAAATATGTAGAAGAGTCTATAAAAGATAAAAAATTATTTTCATTATGGATATTTGAATTAAATGAATGAAAAGAGCATTTAAATTGATATTTGAAATTATGATAATTATGATAAATAATGTTGTAATTTAGAACATACTAATGTAAACCACAAAAAATGGAATAAATGATTAGATTTCAAAACATATTATCTTATAGTAATAACATAATACATATATGGCTGCAAATCAACCTCTGTGGGAATTTCATTCTTCCAATGCACCATATAGGGAAAATGACTGTAATTTGGATGAAATTGATGGGATGAGTACTAAATATGATTTCATCATGGTTGATGTGGATTCTGTTGATGCGATTAGTAGGACTAGTGCTCCCACATTAGAGTTTATAAAAAGAAATGTTCTATTGGAAGCTTGAAGGACCCTTTCTAAGCTTGGGATTCTTGTTATAAAAGGCATTACCTATAGGAGCACATGTTATGAAAATGTGATACTTGAGTTTCGAGTGGTATCTCAGGATATTTATGAAATTTTTGTTGAAAGAAGAGAGAACCATGTTCATGTTTCTATTACATCAAGTATAGATATTATTTCTTTGGAATGTGAGAATTATTTTCTCAGCATATTGAAACATATTATACAAAAGAAGTACAATATTTCTATTTGGAATGTATGAGAACAAATTGTCATTTTAATCATTGGATCATATCTCCATAGTTGAGGAAGTATAAGGGCTGGAAGTGGAATTTTATTCCACTTCAATGTTGACCAATCCATTTTTTATGATGAAACATGTTTTGTTGTCTTGCAAAGCGTCTTATAGGACATCTTCCGAGGAGATATACATGTAATATTTTATACTTAACTAATGAAATCCATACCAATTTTAGTGGTGTTTGAAAAACAAATATTCCTTTTTAGGGCTTGTGTCTCACTCATGTACTTTTACATGTAAACTGGTTTCGTCAGCTGAAGATTGTCTATAGTTGAGTCTATTAGCGAGTGTATATCGTGGAATGTGTTAATAGTATTCCAGGATTTTCAATTCACTTCCCTTACCTCTTCCTCTCCCCTCCCCTCAATGTAAAACTCTATTTATAAGCTTGTGCTGGAAAAATGATAGACACTTCATTTTTTATCATGATTTGGGCTAATGATAAACACTTTATTTATGAGCCTGAAGTGGGCTATAGGAAAATGGAGTTGAGGAAAATTTGAAACTAACCATGGGAATAAATAAAACCTTCTAAAACTGATGAAATTTTAGGTTTTCTCCATAAGTGTGGTTGATTGATTGACATGCTAATATTGACAATGAAATTTAATGACACGTTATCTTGAAAATGTTTTTGATTGAATATGTTTTCAGCTGTAATTTCAAGTTGACTGTAACAAAATAAACTTAACAGAATACTAGCAACATTACCCCATTTCATTTATATCTAATCAATGAATTCAAACCAGAAATAAAAATAAATAAACTAATAAAACAATGCTCAACAACATATGTTATTAATTTAGTTTGTGGTTCATTGTTAAGCATACAAAAATCTAAAAGCATATAAGAAAGTAATGACCTTGATGAAGGAGTTGTATTTATGTGCATCTTCATATTAAAATTATTCTATAAAGTGACAGGTTTCATGCCATGTCTAGAGGAATCTAAATTAATGGACATTCCATGCTTGTCTGATTGTCTCGGTTCAAGTGGTATCCCCTTGTTTAAATAATGTGAAGAAACTATTCAGCACACAATTCAATTAAGTATACATTAAAAAAACAATATATTGTACCAAGAGCATGCGAAATGGGAATCCTTGCTATGGTCAATCATCTGGGGAATTCATAGATGAAGAAGTTCCTTAAAACCATGTCATTCTCGATGAATCAGCCATCTCCATCATCATCTTCACCAACATTACGTCTTCCCAACACACGTCTAGTGATGAATACACTACCACATCACCTGCCACTAAATCTTCAACTGATCACATACATTTTTCAAGATCACCCATTAGAAAATTGACATTAATCAAAAATTATTAATCTATAAACATCAGGGGGTATTCCACAACTTTTCACTTTTTTGAAAGCAACAAAAGAATCGTATAGTTCACCATTGAGTCACAACCCATAAATAACATCATTATAACAACAACAGTTGACATGAATCCCCCTAAACCTGAAATCCCTAATAAGATCAAAATAAATCTTAGTACGTCCAACACGTTAAATCCCATAGATATATATACTATATGTTACTATAGTAGGATTAATCCCACCAATTTTCAATTCATTTAAAATATAATTACCTTTTTTATGATAAATTTCTCACTGCCCTCGATGCAGCTGTAAATAAATGTTCATCATAATACTAATGGTGTAAACATTTGGTAACAGTCCAGAAATCTTTATTTCATTAAAATATATTTTTTGAATAAATATAATACTGCATATTCAATATAATAAAGAAGAAATAAAATCCGGCATATTTAAGTGTAATTTTGTAGTTTGTTACTAAATTTGAAGCAGTGTGAAAAAATATGTATAAATCACAACCTATTTTAAGAAAACATCAACCTATGTGATTAGGTTTGTTTACACATAACAGAAAGGGGATATAAAATAAGAACAAGTAAGAAAAATATGAACATGTATATTAAATTGGAATTAATTATAAAAAAATGAACTCTGAAAATTTTTAAAAATAGAAAATCGTAAGAGAAAAAAATACGAACATGTATGAATGAAATAGTCCTCATTGAAAGAAAATATGAACAGATGAGAAAAAAATAATAACATACTAAATATTTGAATTTTTAAAATACCAAACTCACCATTAAATTATAACATAAACCCCTCCACTATGGGATACTCCACTGGTGTTTTGAAGCCCATATAGACAACATCTACAACCAAATAAATACATAAATTCATGATATTTTAAGAAAATATAATATTACATTGCATCTATTCATACCCAATTTTATTATCACCACTGTATGACATAAAAATGAATTTATATTTGTCTTTTTCCACCAAATCCTATATAAATAACCATCAATGAGAGTATATACATCGATCATTAATTGAAAGTTTTAGAAATGATCCTCAATGAATCTCTTGATGAATTCCGTAGCATAGCTATAGTGCCACCAAAACCATCTTCATCCATGTAGAATATATACAAAATTCAAAAAAACATTATTTAATGAACATTAACAAACATAGTTTTATCAACCTTCAAAAAAAATACCATACATTATGAAGAAATAATATAAAAATAGCAATTAAAATAGAATATGATCTGTAGAATGTATAAAAATCTGTTATAGAGAGTATAAAAACAATCCAAACACAATCTGATCAGTAGAATATATAAAAATATGTTACATAGATTATAAAAACAGTCAATACATAATATAAAAACAATTACAATAGAATTCGATATGAACGGATTAGGTCCAAATATAATTATTCAATTAATGGTGGGGTATACACATATACCAACAGACAACAGTACAATAAAACTGAATCTAATCAACATAATATATAAAAACTACTTACAGATAGAGTGTAAAAACAGAATAGTTTCACTGTATTACTGTTTCATACCGATCATGATTTTAGGAAAATCAGGTAGAAAACTGGATATTGAACAATCACATATTATTGACTAAAATATGTATTGTTTTTCAAGCCAGATTAGATTTCAATTGAACTAAAAAAATTTAATATGTAGGCGATGTAATAATCCATGAAATTCATTAAAATGTTGAAACTATTTAATGTGACTTTACAAAAATTCTATTCAAAATTTTATTAAACATTATATGAAAACATTAATCTATTTTCCCACAGTAGTGATACACATTAGAATAACTGCTTAACCTAAGATGTGATTTCTACTCGACATTATGAAAACTGCATGACATAACAGAAAGTGGTTCTCTTGACATTACTTAATCGTATAACATGTTTTCATGAGGAGGAATGAATGTTATGATTCATTAAATGAATTATTTATATAAGTGGATTAAATATTGAATAAAAATTACAAATAGTAAATGGAAACATGCATACCGTTAAAATACATAAAACACAGGAAATTCATATGCAGGAAAAACACAACACATTAATAATGAAAAAACTAATTTATTATGATGCATGCACAAATGGTCCAAAAAATACCTAAAAGTAAATTAAACTATATGTTAAAAATGATAACTATAAAATAATGGCAGGGAAAAAAACATTAAATTTACAATGTAATCTTCTTTAAATAAAAATTTAATATACACAAGAAATTGATAATCCCCATAAAACATTAAACTGAATCTCTTGATTATAGTTTACAGCATGCTTGTGTTATACTATAACATTGGTGAAGGAAGAATGATGGTGTTAAAATTTGGGTGATCATGCATAACATATTCACATATTATTACAAACAATAATCAAATAATTATAGATTTTTATGAAATTACTATTTGAAAAACGAATATGATTTTACTTATGTCAGTAGAAATTATAATGAAACATAAAGGACATTCATTCTTAGTGGGAAAGGGAATAAGCCTATAGCATAAAAAATAGAACTAACCTTCAAATGGTGGTACATTTTACCCATTTTCATGGCCTTTCAAATTCCTCTAACATTAATCTTTTCAACATTACTTGAACTCGAATTCCCCAACCAACATGCTAAATTGACCATACAAAATGATAAATTATTCAAATTCGGAAACCATACTGAAAAATTAATAAATTTAAAGATGTTTATTCAATTAAAAGGTAGGTTCAAACATATGTGCTCTGAATTAGAATGCATATTACATGTATTTGGAGGCACATAACATGTACTAAAAATGACATGATTATAAATATGGAAAACTACCAAAATACATATATTCTAATTGGAATATTTAACTTAAAATGCAAAATGAATCAATAAAATTGTTTTTTCATGTACAATATGAAAGATTTTATTTATAAAAAAATCTGTAAAATAAAAATAAAAATGAAAAAACGAATAATAGCATTTAAATAATCATATGTTTAATGTAATTACAATTATTAAAATGAAAATGAAAAAAAATTGAACTAACCTTCAATTTGTAATACACATTACTAATTTACATGGCCTTTCAAATTCATCCTACATTAATTGTGGCAACCTTACATGCACTTGAATTTCCCCACCAACATGCTAAATCAAGAAAAAAAACTCAAATTGGGAAACTAAAGTGAAATGTATATCCATATGGAGGAGATTACCAGAAAACACATGTTCAAACATATGTTTTCTGAATGAGATTGCATATTATATGTATTTAGATATCGATAAAATGTATTTACAAAGACAAGATTAAATTTTTGTAAGAATACCAAAATACATAAATTATAATAGAAATAATTACATTAAACTGCTTACTGATAATGAAAAAATGATGATGAAATCAATTACAATATAATAGTGAAAATAAAGCTATAGAAATCAGGTTGGAGTTTTTCATGAGTCTCGATGGAAACGTGAATTATTAAATTTGTGTATGAATGCATGATATGATACAGAATATTTATAACTAAATATATAAAAGGAAAAAGAATAATGGATATATGAAATACTGTATTTAAATAATCATAAGTAGAATAGAATCATCTTTATTATAATGAAAATTTAAATAAATCGGAAGTTACCTTCATGTGGTGGTACACTCCAACCATTCTGATGGCCTCTTTGAATAATGAATCTTCCATTGTATTAGTAATACAGGTTAATATATATCCAATAAAAAATGATAGAGTCAAACGATGAACAAAAATAAGAAGAAACATTTGAGCACATTCACTAGTTAGGGTATCATTGTTTCAAAATTATGTGTCGTAGGCACTTAAAAAAGAAGGCATTCAGATTCATGTCCCACACGATGAGTTCATGTGCATTCAGTAAACCACATGTCTATAAAGCTGATTTATTTCAGAATTATGTTTATTCAAACCGATTCATATGATATATATGTGCATTCATGAAAAATATTCCTCGGTATGAATGTGATCATAATGAAAAATCTATGGAAAGCAGTTTGACATACACCAAGGTTATTGGGAAACAACAAATCAATTGAAAATTGAAATATAAATACTATCCTCCAGAAAACCCAATTATTTTATTAAACACATTAGAATTCTTACAATGTTCTTCTCTTTGTAATCTTTCTCTACAACACACACACAAGCCCAGATACAAGCACGAATAGATATGTGATTAACCATTATTTTTTATTTGTTCATATACCTTATAGATACTGAAGATTAATTCAAGTATTTGATTGAAACTCTTCACCAGATGTTCTATTCGTAGATTTGTCTCCCTGAACTAGAATTTATATTAAGACACCCATTAGCCATGACAACGAATATAGATTAATCATTTAATAAAAACACCATAAAAATCAAATACATTTAGACATGAAGATCAGTGACACTGTTTTATGCATTTGACATTGGTTTATACATGTACTTACTCAAAGCATGCTCGGGGGCGCGAGAACCCAAGGGGATTGGAGGAATAGAACATGGGAGTGATGAAGTGGGAGTCTCCGTTTGCAAAGAATGAATAGTCTGAGGAGCCGTAATTGGATGAGTTGAAGCCAGAGGAGCCGAAGTCAGAGGAGCAGATGTCGGAGGACTAGAAGTCCGAGGAGATGATGTCGGAGGAGCCAATGTCATAGGAGCCAATGTCGGAGGAGTCGAATTCGGAGGAGCCAATATAGGAGGAGCCAATGTTGGACGGGGGAAGTATGAGGAGCTGAAGACAGAGGAGCGGAATATAGAGGAGGTGAGGTCGGAGGAGATGATGGTGGATCACTTGTAGTTGGATTAATAGCTGGAGAGGGGATTCAGGGTGGGGAGAAGAAAGGGAGAGGGGATTCAGGTAGGGGAGAAGACTAGGAAAGCGGATTCGGGGAGGGGGGGAATCGAGGATAGTTACAGGAATCCTAGGGTAGGGAGAATGGAATCAAGGAGGTGAGTAGGGGAGGGAGGGGAACATCTATGGGAAATCCCGATCAGGTTTGAGGTTGCGAGAGGTATTTCGAGTTTGGAGGGATGGATACAGAATATGTGGTGATGTGGATTGTTGGTTAGGTGACACATTATCAGAAAAATTCCTTCATTTTTAAATATATAGAAGATTCATAAACTATTTATTTTGTCCATCGTCATTCCAAATATACTCCCAACATCGAACCATTAATCCTAGAATAATTAATTTGGTGTTAAAGCCAACCGGTGGATTCATTTTGTGAATACTAGTAGGAGATTCCCAAATAAGAAGAGGTTTTCATGAGTGTGACATGAGTCATGATATAAGGTAAGATAATTCTCATCTCATTTAATTTTCTTGAGAAATATGTGATAATCGCCACTTATTCATATTTTGTGGTGTATATATTGGCCTATAAATGTTGTATCTTAAATTTATTTTATTTCATGATATTAACCATTTCAATTGATTATATTTTTTCATGGTGATCACTACTAAAAATATACTATATTAAAAATAGAGTTATGTCTCACTTTTATTTCTGTGAGACATATGCCTTATGAAATGACTGTTTCTTCTACGTGATGTATATATTTCTCACGAATTAATTTTATGAGTATTATCTATAAAATTTTGGTATTTTCATATCCATAAAATTTTCTTTCCTTCAATGCACATATAATTCTAATTATTATAAAGTGATTACTATTTATTTCACTATCACATCAATATTTGGGATTTTTTTCATTTCAATTCCTTATTTGTTTAATTTATCTCCCTCTACAATTATTTACTAAAAAATTCTAAAATGTTTTCACTATTCTCCTATTGATTTCTATTGTCAATTAATCAATTTTATGATTTTTTCTTCATAGATTAAAAGAAATACATTTTTTTCCAAATGAGGTACATTGTGACTTTCTAAAAATTGTATGAATGTAATTTTTTAACATATATGGTAGAAATTAAATTTTCCATCATCATGATTCCTTAATTCATTTAATCCAATCTTAAGAAAAGTGATATTTTATTTCTAAAGAAACTGTTTTCTTTTAAAATTTAATATCAATTTTATAAAAGAAATTTTTTTGAAACCAAAATGGATATTTGTCTCAAGAATCATTTTCATGCGATCTCTAAAAAATATTTTTCATCAAAGATAACAATATTTAAAGTTATATATGTTTTAATAGGGATATGAATCAATTCTATTATTCATATTGTTTCAAAAAATGGTTTCTGTTCATAACTGAATGATATTTATGAAACCCATTTCGTTTTCATCAGTTATGTTATTATTGAATGATGATTATGAGACTCATTTCATTACAAGGTTCTGATGTGTTTAATGATTATGGTCATCTATCACACAAGTTATGGTTTTCATTATGTAATTGGTTAGAAAAATATCTCACTCAAGTGCATTGGGTAATGATTTTATCTCATTACATAACAATGGGGAAAATTTTTGGGTATAATCCATTATATAGGATTATGAAACCTGATCCAATATGGGATGATGGGAAAACGTGATCCACTATGGTTATATGGGGAATCCTAATCCCTTTCAAGGAAAGGAATGTTTCTAGTGATGGTGGCATATTCCGAACATTAGGTGTAGTCTATATGAAGTGTCATGTACTATTTTTTCAATTCGGAATGACATATATTGAATGATATTACTTGTTTATGAGTCTACCAAAATTCCATGTCTTATACATATGTTATTAATTCATAGATAATTCTATTGATTCCCTTATTATTCATGTCTTATTAATGGAAATTTTTTATACCATGATCTAATTTTATGATCTTTAATATTAATGGTATAATCTTCTATGGTTTTTATCATGGTTACATATCATTATTCACATGTTTATGCATTACAATCTCCATTTATTACCCTTACCTATAATATGAGATCACCACTTTTCATGTTTCCCTTTAATATGTTATAAAGAAATGTTTTATGTATAGTAATAAAGTTGAAGATATTTTTGGGGGATGTTGATGATCTTTCACCATGTTAGAATAAGGTGTTCCATGTTTCCAAACGAACTAAACTATTATGATCCTTGTGCATGTTTTTAAGAAATGTAATTAATATTCATCTAAAAAGATGTAAAATGCATGTATAAATTTCTTGTACTTTATAGTTTCTATTCTAGAAAATGTTTAGTCAACCATTGGAAACAAGGATGAGAAAACTATAGTGAGATCCCTAGATATAATTCAATGGATATGTATAGGGATGAATATATGGATAATCCTAATAATATTTCAAAATACTCGACTCCTCGTAATATTCATGAATAACTTAATAACAAAACTATGTTTTAATTTCTTGAAACATTATAATTAATATCCCTAGATTATGGGGTTCCACGCCATGTATTGTATTTCTCACTATAATATTTTGGTTTAATCGATGTCTAGATCTAGAATAATTCAAGATAATATTTAATCTAATCGAATCATTGTTGACTACGAGGAACCAAATGGTATGATAACTGTAAAAAAATATATTTTTTATTCGTAATTACCTATCATGATATATTATTAACAATATGACCCTCAATTAGATTCCTCACACAAAAAATAAGAGGAAGATATAATTTTATGGATGTTTAAATGGTGATGAACATATAGGAAAAAAGATTCGACTTTCCATATGCCAGCAAGGTTGGACAAAAAACCTAGAGGATTATCTCAAATCAAATTTAAGTTGTTATATATGTTGAAAAGAAGGTCATAGAGTGAAAAATGTTTATGGTGTTCAAGGTATTATGTATGGGGAAATAGGGAACTATCCAACTCAATTCCCTATCAAAAACATTTACTTCTAAACTATGGAAGTACCTAATCTGTGATAGCCATTGACGTGGAAGGATTGAAGTACTTATTTGTATTTATTCATGAATTATGAATTTTGAAATATATAAGGATTGTATAGAATATGTTTTTCATTATTTTTTTAAAGAATATACCGACTTTTATTGATGACATAGAAAATTTATTTAATGGAATTGTTATAGTTTCAAGAAAACACATGATTAAGGGAAGGTAACCCTTATTATGATCCTAATGTTTAGAGAATGATGTTTGTTTTGACTATAAATATGATATTATATATAACATTTGGGACTGGAAAAATGACAATATGGTTTTTGATATCATGGATTGTGTTTATAGAATATTTGGATTTATATAATATGTAATGAATTAATATTTAAATTTTTTTATGTTTTCATTAATGTTTTGTGGTAATTTGGGTTATGAACATATTTCAAGAGAAAACTTGACAATGGTATTCACATGACTTATATGTGACAATTAAGTGATAAATATTGTTTATAAAGGGATAAATTATAATTTTAGAAACATTATTTTGAAATTCATGTATTTTAACTCTTTGTAAGGTTCATAAGGGTATCCATTTATGAAATTGTTTATCCTGAAATTTTGTTGAGTTTTTTTAGAATATTGATTTGATTTATGAATATCAGAAAGAATGTGTTACCCATGTTGTTCCAAAGATAACTAGA
Source organism: Viscum album (assembly GCA_963277665.1). Classification (NCBI taxonomy): domain Eukaryota; kingdom Viridiplantae; phylum Streptophyta; class Magnoliopsida; order Santalales; family Viscaceae; genus Viscum; species Viscum album. The sequence continues at coordinate 943,086,660 of OY728155.1, read as the reverse complement.
CAAAGAAGGAATGAATTTTCATCACATTATGGATCTTCTGATCTACTAGTTATTTAGGATTTACAATTTCTACCTTATTTCTTCGAGTAAGAGATAAATCCAAAATTGATAAAGGAACAATTTATGAATGGAATCGTTCAAATAAAATGGAATGAAATAAAGTAATTATATATTCTTGTTTAAACTATTCATGTTTTGGAATATATATCTTGAAAAAAAATTCAACCTAGTTCTTTCATTTTAAATAATTCATATTTTCATATAAATCATTGTAGATTTATTGATCAGGGATTATTAACATTATAATGTCCATGTTACCTATTACTCTCCATTAGAACATGATAGTTGTATTTCTCTTCAATTTCCCTGTTTTCACATTATAATAATCCTAGTTATGAGTTGATATTGACCTTTTACATTACCTTTATTTGTGATGTGGTTTTATTAACCCTTTTTACAGTGCTAGTTTCCAACAAAGATATTATTAAACATCAACCTTTGTCATCGGAAGTACAATTTGAAATTGGAAGGATGCAATTGGATTCTAAAATTATGGATTGTATTGGAATAGGTTTTTACCATTGAATATTCCAAAAAATCTCTATAATGGTCATGATGCTCCATTTATCACCTATGAGGGAGTATACACCAGATCCATCACATGTACTAATCTTAGAGGTTATACAGTTGGAGAAAATTTCTTCTTATGTATAGATACTAGAAGAAATTTTAGATCTTAGAGATAAATTTCCACAAAATTAGAACACACACATGGTTAATATTTTTTTTGGAGAAAACTACCATATTAAAGAAGAATAATGTTAACTTGAAGATATGAGGAGGTAGAAGTATCCTCATTTGTTTAGATAATAATGACCAATTTCGGGGGGTAATTTTATTTTAAAGAGAGAATAATGTGAAACCTTGAGTTTTTATAAACATTTTATTTTTATTAATACATTAACTTGCTATTATTAATTGTGTTATAAACTACACTATGTTAATCTTTCACTAAATGAAACACATAATTATTTTTGATTACAGGATATAATGAGATTCTATAATTTTTTTTATTATTTCGCTTTTTTAAAAGATAAAATTATAACCTAGAATTTAGAATAAATTGTCTGAATATTATTAAATGAATAATTAAATTTTTGTTTAAAAAAAATTTAAAAAATTATTTATAAATGAATGTCAAAAATTGTCCAAATTTAAAAGAAATATTTTTTGAAATATAATTTAAATATCTACAAGTATGTTTTATACATATAAATAAATCAATTAGTCATGTGGAATTATATTAAATATATATATATATATTATCTTAAATTTAATATTTAACAATCAAATTATGTGTTTTAAATGTATGATATAATTACAAATTAAATTTTAAATATAAATTAGCTAGTTTTCTAAAAACCGGTTTCAACACCTTTTGAGGACTCACTTCAATTAAATCTACCTTTTTAAAATTTAAAAAATTCATTTTGAAAAATTGTACATCTTTTTAAAAATGGTGTATCTAATTTAAATTAAATTTAGTATTTGGAATTTTTTTATAATATTTGTTTTCTTATTAATAGTGAAATAATATTGTATTTTAAAAAAAACTTTTTTCTGACTTATTTATATTTTTATATTATATTCTACACTAGTTTGATAGTATAATTAGATCAATATTTTATATTTTAATTTAATTATTTTCATTGTAATTAATTTCACATTTAATTTGGATCTAATTACATTTCAATTTTTCGGATGTTTTTAATAAAAAACTATTTTTATCGATCATTCAATGAGATTAGTTTTGTTTTTAATTTAATAATAGACTTAGTTGTGAATTTTGAAAAATGGATTCCATATATTGAATAATAAGGTCTAACATTAGATAATTTCCCCCTTTTATTTTATGGAAAAAATATGTATAATAAAATTGAAATTTTTTAAAACCACATTTAAGGGTAAATTAACTATTTAAGGGTAAAAATATTCATATAAATATTATACAATTACACAAACATATGTCCTAATTTTGTTAGATAAATATTTTTCTATCCATAATCATTATAGTATATGTTATGATACCATTTATATTATTTTTTATGATAAAATAACTTTTATAAAAATATATTCAATTGGGAGATAGTTTAGACATACTATTGTATATAACATGAGAAATGTTCTTAATTATTCGTTATATAATGAATATGTTTTAATATAAAGAGTATTTAGAAATATAATAGGTTTACTTATATAATGGTATTTCATTTATAAATTTTTAGGATAAAAAATTGACTTAAATGGGGAAATAATGATGATTAAATAATTGTTAAATAAATGGATGAATAAAATATATGATATTAAAAATATTCAAATAAATATTATTTGAAATAATTAATCTCATCAATAGATTTTATTGATGGATTTGACATGAATTATATTTGTTAAAAGATATTTTTCAATGATATCACATGGTTCTGATATTTTTAATAATTCATTTAAAGTATAGTGTCAAACATGAAATTATTGATAATTTAAAAAAATTTATTTAATTAAATAATGTAAAATACAAAAAAACTAAAATAATTTTTAATTATTTGGATAATACTTAATTGTTTTGTAATGAATTGTTTATTGGAGGTTTTGTATATAATATTTTTTATATTGACCCTTAATGTATAAATTATGTGGTTTCATGTTAAGAATTAAAAAGGTTAAATAAGGGTTAATGCTAAAGAATAACGAATAAAATATTTTAAATACATATATAATTTTTATGGATGATGGTATTCTAACCCAAAACCATCCTATCGTCAAAATTTATATGTTTGGAATGGTTTTAATTATAATTGTTTTTAATAATTAAATATATTAATGATTTCAAAAAGTACCCCTCCCCTCTCATATAAAAGCGAACCAATTGTTATCTTTTATTAACACTTAAAACCCTATTTTTCAGCCAGAATCTATTAAAATATCCCCTAAACATCCATATATTCATTCTTTAAGCCTTACATTGTGGATAAATCCAACCAACAGAGTCCTTTTGTGAAAATTAAAAGGCAATACCCATAAGAGAAATTTTTTTTCATGAGTATGATGTGGGCCGATCTATATGGTAAGGCATTTCTCATCTAAGAATATTTCATTGATATATATTGGTTAATAACTAATTATTCTTGGTCATTAGTTTCTATATTTCCCAATGACATGTTACATCTTGAATTTCCTTTGTTTTATGATATTAAATTTTTCAACTGATTTTATTCTTTCATGGGGATCACGATTCAAATGTTACCTTAGTAGAATGGGATTTATGTCCCACTTTTATTTTTGTGGGACACATGAATTATACAATAAGTTATTCTTTTATATACTGTATAGGATTCACATAAATGTATTTTATGAGCCTTATCTAGAATATAGAGGTATTTTATTATCCAAATAACATCCTTCCAATCATTGGGAAAACTATTATACTGATCCTAGAGTTATGAGTATTTATTTCAAAATGTCAACAATATATGGGATTGGCTCATTTTAAGACTATGTTCGGAAATACTTATCTTCCACTACCATGTTATTAAAAAATGTTTTTAGTAATCATCATATTGATTTTTAATATCATTTTTCATATTTTATAGTATTTACTACACTATTTGTACGTAATACTTTTGTCATTTTCAAAATGATGTACTTTGTTACTTTCTTAGCAAAAGAATGAAATGAATGTTTTTAATTTATAGATCATGAGCATTATTTTGTACAATCCATAAAACATAATTATTTGAATATTACCTTATAAAATTAAATTGTTATTTTCAATGAAAATTAATTCATTAAAAATTTTCCTTCATTTTAAGAAAAGAAAACGTTTTTAATGAAGAATGGATATTTTACACAATAATGGTTTTCATGAATTCTGTCAAAATTATTTTTCATCTAAGAAAAAAATATTTGATGTTACTTATCATTTACTAGGGATATGATTGAATTATTTTTATTTAATTCAATATAATCATGGTTTATTTTTATGATTTAATGATATTTATGAAACCCAATTGTTTTCTATGGGTTATGTTATGATAGAATGATTATAATGAAACTGATTTCTTAACATGGGTTTTGATTAGATTAATGATTTATGGTCTTTTGGAAGACATATGTATGGTTTTTATTATATGATGTTTGGGACGTATTTCTCCATCCGTTTCATTGGGTAATGATTTATATTTCATATAATAATTATGGGAACAAGTTGACTTTCTTGAACCACTATGGATTATGGGGAAACCTGATACACAATAGGAATATGGGGAAACTCAATCGACTATGAAATGATGGGGAAACCTAATCCCTTATAAGTAAATGAATGATATCGTGGATGGGGGTGGGGTCTCGTCCAGTACATATAGTCCCCATAATGTGTCCTCTAATATTTTGGTAATATGCCCAGATGTATAAGGAATGATATTACATGTTTATGATTCTTCCAAAATTCCATGTCTTATTCTTATGTTATGAATTCATGGATTATGTTCTTCCTTCTCATATGTATCATGTCTTATAATCATCCAATCATTATTCCATGATTTAATTTGTTGAAATTTTACACGAAGGGTGTGATCTCTTAATGTTATGATAAATTTACTCATACCCTTATGATTATGTTTATTCTTACATACGTCCCTTGTTTACCCTTACTTTGAATCTGATCTCACCCGTTTTTATGTTTCCCGTACACATGTTATAAAAAATGGTTTTATGTTATAGCCCTAAAGGGAAATATATTTATAGATAATTTTGATGATCTTTAACCAGGTTAGAAGAAGTTGTTCCATATATCTAGTGGCACTAAACTGTTATGGTCCTCAGGCATTTGTTCATGTAACATAATAAATATTCATATAAAATGATGTAATCTCCACCTATGGACATCCACGATTTTTATATAGATATTCTTCCTATGAATCAGGACATGGAATATTTTTATGAGACTTATAAATAAGATAAATCTAATCTGTATTTATATTGTCCCATTTGAGATTCGTATTGATGTAGTGATGGTTTCTTATTACATGGTTCTTCCACAAAACCACTCTAATTTCCATGATGTGTACCAGGTATCTATCTTGAGGAATAACTTTAATGGTCCTTCACATTTACAAAAATATAAATTTATCCCCCTTTTTCATTATCTTTCATATGAAAAACCCCCCATATAAATTGTAGATTGTGTATGGAATGTTCAACTGAATATCACCACTCACAAGGTTAATGTTTTTTGCAGAAACCACCAATTTGAAGAACCTACATTAGAACTAGATTATATTATGAGGTAGAAGTATCCAAAGTTTTTGTATTAGTGTTATATCTTTGGGGGGGGCACCATTTATAGTTGGTATAATGTGACACAAAATTTTTCATAATATATATATTTTTTCAAATAAATTTAATTTCATTTATAGATTTCATTATATGCAACAACATGTTTTATAAATATGTGATATACAATTAATATTATTATTTAAATATTTTTTATAACCTAGCCCTTAACTTTATTAGTATGAATAAGAATATCTAAATTTTTAAAAATAAGTGTAATTATATAGATGAATAAAATATATTTATAAATATATACTTAAATTTTAGTCTTGTGTGGTTATGCTTCAAAAATAATATTTAATCAAAAATTCATATTAATTTTTATTAAATTATTTATAGAAACACTATATAATAAATTTGTAATAATTAACCTCTTTTTTGGAAGGTACATTTAAGAAAATAATTATATTGACTTTTTTAAAATTTTCTATAGTGATTAATATTTGTTAAATAGTAAAAAATACAATTTTTTTACAAAATACCATTTTATTTAATGAAAATAAAATATATACAATAATTTAAGATTTTCATAAAAGAAAAATATTTTAAATTAAATATTTATTAACAAACCTTTTTCCATTAAAATTATTTTTATATTGAATTATGATATAAAAACATTCTGTACATATAAAAATATTCGATTTCAGAAACTTCTTTTCCATCACTTCTACGTGTTTAATTTTAAATTATCATTTCATACTTATATGAATGTAATTTATAAAATGGATAAAATTTTATGCATTATACTAATTATTATTATATAATAATGTCAACTTTTTTTTGTCAAAATGACTATTGAAGTAAACAATTAATTAACATCATTAATGAGAATACATTTTAACCAAGAGTAATACTAATTTCATATTGGATAAAATGTTAAAAAATTTCTCCCAATCCAATTTAAAATTCTATTTTTACATTTTTACTTAAATGTTTTGAGAAATAAGTTTTTTTGGTCTTTTTATAATTTTTAAAATCCCGGGATGACTTATTATTTTCAAAAATCCCATGGATGGTCTATCCCCCACTTATAAATGGGATCCATATATGATCCATTTTAAAAATTCTTTGGTTCTGTCATTGACTAAAAAATTCACTATCTAATTCCCTCCCCATGTCATAGAGGGCTTAGTTTTTTTAGGAAGGCTGTTATGAAGAATTTTGGTGGTAACAAAAAGAGGTTCTCTAATAAAGTGGTATTATTTTAACCCAATAATTTTTATTTTAAATCTCATTCCTCCTATTTAAAATCTTATTATACCATAATGATATACCTAAACCGATATCCAAAATATAAGGAAATTTTATTATGAATGGGTAATAACAAATATCTATCTCATATTTTATAAAATGGGAAACAAAATAGTCAATCCTCTGTGTTGAGTACTAACAGCTTGCGAACAAATGTAAATTATTTTTCCATTGCTTCTAAAAAATTATGTAATGATGTATTTAAATTATATAAATGATATTAAAAATATTTTTATAATTCTGGAACTATAATATCACATATACCATTTTACCTTCCATTCTTTTGGAATATGATATCATTGCTTATGTGTTTAGTAGACTACGGCCTTGCGAAGTATTGTGATTTTTTTCTCAATTTTGCATTACAAGGAAGTAGATGAGTATATATTTAATTAATATGTGTCATATATATATAATCATAATGAAACCTTAACAGTTTTATTTTATTTAACTTTATATCATTCCGTCCGATGGGAAAATAGAAATAGTTTTCATGCATATATACAATATATTATCCCTTTGTATGGTGTAATTAATTTTATATCATTAACATTAATGGTTATGTATATATAAAAATATAATTAATATATTTGATACATTTATAATGGTTATAATTATAGATATTATTGAACCATGATCGGTGTACATTGACCAAATCTATCAAAAATGAATCATATCTGAAAGGTGAAGTAATTATCACGTAAAACAATGGATTTAACAAATAATTGTTAATAAACGAGTAATATAAGGTTATTAGTAAATAATATATGTTTTTATACATATTAATTTGTTTCTATAATTATTTTCTAATAATATTTTAATTATTATAATGAATGTTCGAACAAATTGGATGTATGTTTAGATATAAGGAAAGGAATTTGTAGTCTCCCTTTAATTCCTATGAGATAATTGTGTTATTAAACACTTTTTTATTTTTTGTCGTATATATAATTACCATATATTATTTTATTATTATATTTTAGAAACGTGGGATTAAAATATCAATATAATGTTCTTTATTTCATTGTACTTATGTTTCAAAAGATACCAAAGTTATAATGGAAAAATATACAACCTCACTATTTCTTAGGGTTGTTTATGAATAAGTCCAGATGATGAATTCATGTTATATAACTCTAAAAATAATCATAAATTTTATTATCCAATTATTTTTTATATAGGTTACTTGTTTTCAATTGTTTTCTTAACTTTATGAACTGAAGGGTCCAAAAAACCATTTTATGGAAAAATTAATTTATTTATCTCATCAGTCATGAATATATTTTCTCCAATATCCTTGTTTTATAAAAATGTTTAAAAGTATGAAATTAAAATTGTATATTTATTTTTATATAAATTCATACCGAATGTTTGCATGTACATATAATCAACTGTTTCATTTCACATTTGATGAAAAATTACACATATAAGGTTATGAAATTATCATAATAACATATCAATATATAAAAGATAATTATTTCCTTGTATATTAATGGTTAGGGAAAAAATAAAATAGGTAGAAGAATATGTAAAATGAAAACAGTCATTTATGATTATTACCTCCTCTACAAAGAATCGTGCCTGTATCTATTATTTATGACCTTGTGGATAGTTTTTTATGTTGAGAAGAATAAATTAAATATATCTATGTAATAAATGAATATGTTTTAGAATGGTTTGGTTTAGTTATTGGGTTCATTAATTTCATAGAATAGGGGAGCGTGGTGACCCTTTACAAGGGAGGATAGGGGAACCCTAGGAATTACATAATATGTTAAATATATAAATATAAATTTTCCTATTCATGTAATAAATCAATTATTTATAAAAAAATATGATTATGTTTTAAAATAATATAATCATTTAAAATATATACAAGTTTATGTTATGTTTTTACCCTTATATTTTAAGTTTATTTATCGTCCAACATTACAATGAATGACATGATATCAATGTTTTTATTTTTTGGGGTGAAGAATGTTTCAAAAAAACAAAATGTGGCCCATAAGTGGAAATGTTTTGATATTATAGATCACAATACATTAAATTATAATGTTTTCTTAAAAAAACACCACTCATTTTATAAAATAACCATCAATATAATCTACCATTAAAGTCAATTTTCGGACTATTCATAATTATGAATTTAGAAAAAATCACCATAGTATTGTAGGTTGAATAATATTTTTAACTAATTAATAACACAATTTATTTGACTAAAAAATTCATCGTTAATAAAAAATAACCATAAAACTATTACATTTCATGTTTTATAAATATTTTGTGTGCTTTCTCAACTAATTGGACATGCGCTATGTTAATGTGATGTCAGAATATATCAAGCTGTTTTCATTATATAAGTATCGACCAAACACAAAAATCATGAATTTACTATATGCTATCAATGACATTGGCATAAATATAATGAATCAAGTCCACAAGGACAAATATTTTTAGTAGTATTGGAAATCCATATACATGTAAGAGAAAAGAATACATTAATTACATAATAATTTTTTCAATCTTATTTCTCGGAGAACAAAATTATCCATCTAGTCTATCCTTTACATAATTTATCATTATACTTATTGATCACATGGGGAAAGAGAACAAAATAACAGTGAGATCAAATGATTAGTAAGGTTATGTAAAGCATAGAGGAATCCATAATGAATCAGTGATAATAATTTAATATGGAAATTTAAATAAATGAACTCACATTCTAAATAATAAATAAAAGAATGGAAAAATAATTTGGAAAGGTAAAAAATGAAAATCAAAATCCAATAATGAATCAATCTATATGGAAATAAAAATAATCGAACAACACTTTCAATTTAAACCACTATATAACGCAATGTAAATATGTAATGGTGAAAAAATAAAAACACATTCCATTCAAATAACTAGATAAGGGAAAAGAAGTATGCAAATCTATGAAACAAAAACATATTTCATATTATAAATGAACTAAAATTTAAATAAATCCATAGATATGTCGATAAAAGATCTCATGGATGAATAATAACTGTAATTAAAAAAAATCTTAATTATTAGACGTCCTGTCTCAGGAACATGAAAACCACTACCATAAAGACACATCTTATAGAATGTTTAAAAATATTGATAGAAACACATTTAATTTGTGAAAAATATTTTTCACATGAGAACCTATTGATGAATCATGTATATATATAAAGTCTAGGATCCATCATTCATTTAATGTCCGAAAAATTCTTGATATTGATTAATATATTTAATTAATAGTGAATATGCCTTATCAAATATTTGTATTGAATGAAGAACATTGAATTATCAATACTTCCCCAGATAATAAAATAACTATTAATGTAGACATTGTATGTAAAATTTAATATGAATTTAGAAAACAATAATATCCATGATAAATGAATGAGATAATTTAGGGGAAATTCTATTTTCAATGATAAAAAAATATTGAATATTTAAAGGTACTAAAAAATAAATCTAGGTAGTTAATATGTATATTATTCAATGAAAAATAAATCAGAAATCATCCAAAGGAAGAATGTTTATTAAATAATAATCAAATAATTTACTCTGATGGAAATTCATGTGTAAAAAATCCGAAAAAATTGAAATTGTCAAGTAAACCCTTGAAAATGTAATAATGTTTGCGTGATAATCACTCAGTGATTAGATTTTGTATATCAACTGTAAATCCACATATTGAAGAAAAGATGCAGAAATATCTAGTCTATGTAATTATACAGATAATCATTCAATAATAATGACAATGAGTATGTATACAACCCAATGAAAAATAATTGGGTAATGAATTTTTTTCCACTCAGTAACTTTTACCATAAATACCCAGATACAAAATATTTCAAATTGAAACACTATTTATCATAAATAATAATTAAATCATGATACTATATACAAAATAGGAAGTATTTGAACCATATATAAAAAATTATGTACCCAATAATAATTTCATTGTTTCATGATTATGTTATCATGATCAAAAGGATGTCAGATTACAAAGATAATCATTAAAAAGGTTCTTGAAGAGAATAATATTTATACAATCCAAAGCATCCTATACCACTTTAAAACATTTTAGTCATAATATTCATGAAGGAAAAAATAAAATGAGACATATAATATCCTGATAATAAATATTTTTATGATATAACTTTTCAGATGCTAGTATATACGGCATATAAAATTCAAAATGTGAATAAAAATATATAAATCTCAATGGATATATAATTGACATCATATCTCATACCTTGTGTTTACATTTGTGTATAAAACATTTAAACATATTTATAATAGTTTTAAACACGTTATTAACTTATTATATAACCATATTAATACTTATGATACTATATATGATCCTCGTATAACATTTTATTACCTGTTTGTTAGTAACCTCTAATTCTTTTAACTATTTTGAGTGTTAATTGGTTATTTTATTGAGAATGTTTTAAATTATTATTTTTTTATCTTATTAAATATATAATTGTTTAATTATATAAATAATTAAACTATTATGTTGATATCATTTATATATAGTATATATGTATCTATAAAAATATATATTTTATGGATATATGATATGAATTGCACCATTCATGGATACCGTAGTCTATACATATGCATGAACGCCGCCTTCATTTCGTTTTCGTATTTCAAACGAATAAAAAAATAATGATATTTATATACATGTATATTAAAATTCAATTACCGAATTTATCTCTAATATTTCATATAGGTTTATTTAAATTTTTCATAATATATTCCATTCATAGTGTGAATAAATAACATTGCTTTGAGGGGATGTATACCACACTTCCTCAAATGATGTTACTATATTAATGAAAAAAAGGAAATTATTAAGGTTATGTGTAGCTAAAGAAGTAAAATTGTATAAGGTCATAATAAATATCATATCATGTATAAATATAATGACCATCATAATAGACACCATGAGAGGTGGAAATAGTGAATATGAACTATCATCATTTTCTGAGGCTGTAGTTTTCGGTACATGTAAATAGTATGTTCATTACCCATTAAATGGATGTGTGTGTTAGTATAAGTAGAAACCTCAATACATAAACCTAAAAATATATTGGGGGATACAATTTTTACCATAATAGTATTTTCTAAAATTAATTTTAGGGGATGATGAGTAAATGAAATGAAAGTGATAATTGGAGAATGTTACCATAAAAATTGGTTAACTACTTTTGGTTTATACCTAAGGGATTCCTTTGAAGGATTTATTATCAAATGAAGGATTAAAAGACAAGAGAATGGGTTTTGGTATGCTATTTGGTCAAATCATGGTTGAACCTAAGTGGTTTGAGAGGTGTGAGTAATGGGGAGAAGTAGTGGTCCTTTATTATGAAGGAGGAGTGACACTCTTGTAATATTTTGACATATGAATTCTTCCCATGTTTTTCATGTTCCATATGGATTAAACAATTTTCCAATTTAAATACAATTGGGGATGGGGTAAGAATATATCTAGTTATTCTCTATTGTACATGTTTTTAGGTCATTTCGGGCGTTAAGGATTAGGTTTAGTCCCTTATTAATCAAAATTTATCCATAATCATTGTAATTAATTTTAATCACCATCACTAATTATTTTGGTAAAAAATAAACTTATTAGAAATTATAAATAATTTGTATTCCAAATATGGTATTTATTTTTTATATTCTAATAAAATTAGTGGTAGAAAATTATTTAAATTCAATCCTGTAGATGAGACGATAATGTACATTCGTAAATTATAAATTCCCAAAAAGTTTTATTATGTTTATATAATAGATTTAAATTTCAAATTCATTCCATTAATATTAATTTCATTAATTTATAAAAACATTATATCATTAAACATTAAAATCCATTAAAAGTATATTTTAACTTTATAAATAAATTATATGAATGTACTAACATCCTGGTCAATTAAAAAACTGGAGAGACATACCTTCTATTACAATGGACATGGATGTAATTAAGGTACATCCAACATGATAAATTATTACTTATATGTTAATTACTTTTAGAAATGAAAAATTATGTCAGGATTATTCAGCCAACACAACATCAAAATTGAAATAGATGTCACAAGATACTTCTCTAGGAAATCAATTTAATAGTATTTTAATTTCATCATAGAATGTGATCAAATAGAATACATAGATAATATTATTATTTAAGGAGACCATTACACATGTTCATAGATAGTAAAAATTTATGGAACCAAAAACATGTGGTGTTACTATTGGTAGGATAATCCTCATGATCTCATATAGTGAAGATCACCAAGTGAGAACTTCATGAGATGAAGTCTCAATGTTTATGATCCCATATAACATAATAGTGACACATCATAGGTGCCCTTCCATCATGATGTATATAGACTATTGGGGAATCCATTAATATTATAATCATGGTATATCTATGTTATCAGTATAGTTATAGATCTATTTTTACCTTTTAACATGTCATGTAATCTATGGACATTACCTTATATATAATGAAATGAAATGTATCCAGACTATTATTCATTTATCAACCCATGCATATAAATGTTATTTTACATATAATAGAAATAAATGTAAATACATGAATTGGGTCTCGAGATCCAAATTATATCCCTCCAACTTGAACAAGGGGAAAATACTAACAAATATCAACCTAATATCTCTTACATGAGAATCATGATTTTATTGAGATGTGTATTTAGTCATGGATATTCCTCATTATCCATGAATGATACAATACTAATAGAGACAACAAATCTCATTGTAAAATCCTGAAATATTTGAATGCTCTAAAGGACATTCTATTCCCTCTGGTGTGACATGGGTTTTAGTGAAATTACTACAGCTGTAGTATTATCACAATATATTGGATCAGGATCGGCCATGCGAGGCACAACTCCAATGTTTGAGAAAAATATTAAAATCAAAAAATCCCCCTTATCAACATTTAATGTATCAATATAATCAAATTCTAAATTACAGTATGTGACAATAGGTATCTTCAATAATCTCGATCTCCATACACCACTATTTAAAAAAAATACATAGCCTAGCTCTGATTTTAGATCATCATGATCTTTCATGAAATATAAAATAAAGTATCTCCTCACATATAGTTCCACATCTCCTGTATTCTGTAAGAAAATATTCTATGTATATCCCAATTACATAGTTATATTTTTTACAGGCACCCATTATGGATATCCTAGATTTTCAACATATCTTCTAACCATGTTTAATAAAATTGAAACCTAAAACATTGTGAATAGAATGTGATACCTGATCGATCCCATTGATGAATGATAAGTGATTTTAGTAATTATTTCAACAACCCCTATGTTTTTGGACCCCCTTTATTAAATATTTTGAACCAATATAGAATTAGAAACAACCTTATCAAAGATAGTATGATATTATATCATTAAAGTACCTTATCAATAAATTTACATTAACATATATGACAATTACTAAGATATCTATCTCAGTAGGTCCTGATCATTAAAATGTTGGCTAGATCCCCAAATTTTTTCATGGAGAATAATTCATATAAAGATGTCTTATCTTGATGTATTATTTTCACTTGGTTACCCATAATAAATATGTCATTAATGAGTAATATAAGAAAAAATCAAGAATTACCACTAACATTCTCAATAAAACATATCTAACAACCAATCCTGATGATCCCAAATTCTGATATGGACACATAAAAATGAACATTCTATGTTCAGGATGGTTACTTCAGTCAATAAATATACCCATGATGGATACACACTTTGTTGTAACTCTTTGACTTAATAAACTATTCAGGTTCAATCATATATACATCTTCAACCAAAATCCCATTTAGGAAAATATTTTATCAACCATTATTATTGTCACAATATCATTGATTGATACTATTTTAGGTAATTTTCAAATGGATTTCTATATCACTACTTGGGAAAAGGTTTCATCATGGTATATGCAATGACGTTTACTGATAAACATCACAACTAGTCATTCATTATAGATATTTACTATACTAACAATGTCAGTATTTTTCTTGAATATTTATTTTCACTCAATGGGTTTTAAATCACATGGATGGTCTAAGAAAATTAAAAAATCATTTTGGTACATGGTTCCATCTCAGAATACATGGAATAATTCCATTAAGTTGAATCCTTCCCTTTTACTAATTCTGTGTAAGTTAGAGGTTTATTTTTATCTTAGAGTAATGCATTGAAAATATCTTTGAAATAAAAAAATATTTCCTTAGTTTTATAACATATCATGTTGACCTATATAGTAATTGTGTATTAGGAACATCATTATATCCCAATTCCTCTCATGGAGATTTGTTTCCATACCAACTATCATGCATTTAGAGTACCATTCATCAAAGTCAATCGTTCAACCACAATCCCCATTTAAAATGTTTTATGTTTAGGTAAATATTTATATATATTGAAACAATCTATTTTCTTTATGTTGGTTTATAGATGTAATATAATTCACCTTCATTGGGATATCCTATGATGATTTACATCATGTTTTTTGGTGTAAACTTTTCACTAGGAATTGTTATAAAAACTTAACTCATACCTATGCACATATGTGTGATATATTTTTCCTCATTCCATACCCAGAATCATCTATAATCAAATCAATTTCATTATTTGCTTCTCAATTAAGGTTATAAGTCACTTTATTTAATTTGTATCCCAAAAAGGATAATATAAGAATTTCCTAATGCATAATCGATATGTACAAGTCTACGAAGGTTCAAATATTCTATTCCCTAAGACCATTACACTGAGGTGAATATGTAAGAGTGATTTATAATATTATAACATAGTCCTTCAAGTGATAAAAAAATTATTGGTTAAGGTACTTCTCACATCGGTCTGATCTATGCTCCTTAATATTCACATGTGTCTTGTTTTATTACTAAATGTTGGTATTCGCCAAACAAATTAATGGAATTTGGCATATACATTAATGTGTTGATATAACAAAAAATAACATATTCATTGGAAAAATTATTAAATAATTAAATGCCACACATTTCCCCTACTGTAAATGCACCACAGACCTTAGTACAAATCAACTCTAGTAATTTTGGGTTACATTCTTCTTCCTTAAAGAAGAGTTATTTGGAAATTTTTTCTTTAGAAAAATCACGTAATACTTCTATGGGTTATAACATAGTTATTTATAAAAAACATTCATGATTTAACTATTTGAAATTCTTTCCATTAAAATTACTATGCTTAATATTCTGTAGGTAGATGAAATATCATTAAATTCCACTAGTTTTTTCATTAAATTAAATGGTTTTTAGTTCATGAATATAAATTACATTTTTAATATGTTACATTCTATAATATATGTTATCCTTGAAAAATTAAAAATATTTATTTAATAACATTATGTTATATACCATTTTGTCCAAACATGACACCAATATTTTGTTACTCATATATAAAGGGTGTATTTACAATTACTTAATACATTTACCAAAGAGCTGGGAATGGTCAATTGATAATATCAAAATTCTAGGGTTATTAGTCATGTACCATTTATTTCTTGTAAATATTCATTTATCCTTTATATCTTCTAGATCATTTTTCAGTACTATATATAAATAAAAATGTGGTATCCAAATTCTGAATCTCATAACTAACTTGTAGGTGAATTTTGAATTCATTCAGTCACAAAAATACACAATGTAGATTTTTTTCACCTTTCATCTCTTTTACATGAAACTAAATTATTATTCTAATTTTATTTATTTCCATATGAAATATGGGAAACCCCTTACTCATTTCCCTCCCTCTATTAAGATATCTTTTTGAGGGATAATACATCAGGGTCTTCAGCTTGGGTTTGGTCTTAGATTATTTATACTTGACCTCTCTCCTCTTGTTTACCAAAAGTACCAATGAATTTTTATTCTTAATATCCTTATAATATTAGAGAAATGAATTCTATTTACATGGTAGTGTTTTTTTCATGATATTGAAGTTGTAATTAATAAATAAATATAAAATATATTATGATTAAATATAAATGAATTATATCATTTTCTTGTTCGTTATTTAATTTTAACCTTTGAGACCCATGAATCTTAATATACCCTATCATCATGAGAAAATTATGTTCCACTTGATTCCATTATTCTATCATTATCTTTTACACTTTACATCATATCCCATACAATTGTTTTAGTTCTCTCTATTAATTTAATCATTAGAGATGAGATAGCGAATTTTTGGAATATTAATCCTCATGGATATTTGTTAGTGGACTAGAAATAAATGATAAATTGATATACTATACATTTTGTGCCTTATCTATATAGTTCATAAATTTTTATATGTCCACCGTTCTAGATCCCTAAGGAGGCACTAAAGGATGTGATGTCTCCATCACCTTAATCTACCTCTCTTAGTGATGTACTAAGTGCAAGCACCTGTACCTCTCCTAGATGTTATCTGTGATAATTTTTTTTTCGTATCCATCATATAAAACATTGATAATGTATTGGTGGTGGTAATTTAATTTTTTTACAATAAATAAATTTACCAATTAGAATTATCTCTTTAATAGATTTTTTGACATTAGAGAATAATTAAATCATTAATTTTATCTCAATATATTATGGAACTGTATATCACACACTATAGGATTTAGTATACATTATCACATTACTGTGACATTGGAATGGGTCCTAAAAACCAATCATAATATTATATGAATTCTCAATGAAAAATATTGGAGTGTTTTATTTTTGGAATTAGACTGGCCACTAACAATGAAGAATATTTATTTGGATTAATGAGAAATGTCTCAACATCTCATAATCATAATCTAGATTCCCCCAATACATTTCCATTAATGTCGTAAAAGTTTATTTATATATTCATCATTTCTACCATATTTATTTACGTTGACCTTCCAATCTCATAATAATACCCTATTAGTAGAAGGAATACTCAAATATCACTGATGGGGAACTCACACTTCATATTTTATTCAATTATAAGTGATTGTATACATTATTAATTATATTAGCTTCTCTATTCATATTACTTCATAAAAATATAACAATTTTCAAATAAATTTGTACATGAAATGAAATTACAATCACAATGGAACAATGAATTAATATAATTCATTCATCACATCATTATGCATTATTATTTTCATGTTCCCATGAAATCATGAATATTAAAAAATAATGCATACATTAAAAAACCAAGGTATGTAATCTTGTGAATATGTATACGTTGATCCACATAATATCAATGTATTAATAAAATCTTTGGAGTATAATAAATAAGTTGGATCATGACATGAATTCCTACATCGAACCCAAGTCCAATGTAATAAAATCACATCTAGGATACCACCTCATCTTGGTGTGGTCCGCCTTTTACAACATCATTGTCATAATACATACATAGATTCATACATGAGAGGGTGTATCGTGAAGCACAATATACATAAACGTATTGCTGATTGACATGATTACAATTATTCAAATTAAATGAATTACGATAATTTATATACCGTAACAAATATAAAATTTAACGAATCATATCACACACTTTAATGAATTAATTAAATAAATATAAAACCAGATAAAAAATTTTGATCTTTTATCAAGACCAAGAGACATATTTATTAAAAGGGAAAATCATAAATTGTGATAAATCGAAGTCTAGGATAATAAAATGAAATAAAAAAAATTAAAAAAAAATTAATTTATTTTTTGTGAAATTATATTAATTTTAATCCAAAATTATATATTATTATTAATCATTAAAATTAATTCATTTTAATTCCAAAAAATTGATTAGTTTTTTATATGAAAAAATTTCTATGTGCCTCATAACACATTGAGGCCCATCATAGGTTAGGAAGAACCGTGAACTGAATTCCTAGGTCATGATGACTCTTGGAAAGATGTTTCATATCAAGAATACCCAATAGAGGCTGACACCTATCCCCATTGGCATAGGGTGTTAGACCAGAAACTCGATCAGGGTAGGGTCCACATCAAACTCTATAAGTGGTGGTTTTTAGGAGGACTTTTGTGTGGGGGTCACCAATGACATAAGAACGGTATACTAAGATGTCTTGGAGGTCCCAAGGGTGCTTATCAATTTATGTGGTCCTCGATAGTGAATGATGATCGTGGGTGGAAATAGTTATTTGGAAGCTATAATGGTTGTAGGAAATGATGTTTAACCAGATATGATGTCAATGGTGGTGGAATAAGATGGTATGGAGTTCAAGGACTAAATAAGTGATAGTTACTAAGGAAGTAGTGCAATAATTAGAATTAGGTGGGTTCAATGTGATGATATCCATGTTAGGGTAGTGACTTGTAGAGAAAGGTAAAGAAATGATGATACATTTTTAGTGTTTTTATAACTTCCATGAGAAAAAAACAAAATTTTAATTAAAAAAATTATAAAATTATTCTTCAATAAAAAGTATATAAAATTTTAAAAACATTATGGAAAAGAACACACACCCAACATGCCTCATTTTAATTTGTTTTTGATCATTTATTTTTCAAACTCCTTTTCAATTAGAGGGAATAATTAAATTTATATATGAAATGATATCTCTCACTAGAATAGTATAGTCCAACAGAATTTTCCTTTTAAATGAAATAAAAAATGGGATTTCTAGAAGAATCCTTTAACATAAAAACATATGTTTCTGTGTGTGTTACCCTTATGTTTTACCATTAAAACCTGTTTTTTCCATATACATTTATTAGATGGCCATAAAATTGAAATATGAGATTATATTAATGCACATTTGGATGAGTTATGACCAAAAAGAATTTATCTAGTAATAGGTCTTGTCTAATTTTATACACCCCAGATTACGAAATCCTTCAGATCCCTATGATTAAAAATATTGGAACTCGGGAAACAAGAAGAATACATTTGGATGAGGATTTTAAATTTTTAATCAACAATGACAAATATATCCATCTTATCTAGTGATTTGATCTATGGTATATGTTTGAATATATACCTCCAATTTAATTAATCTCATAAATATATATAAACGGATACCCTGTTTGTATTGATGTCATTTTCAATAGGATCTCATCACTAAAATCCTTATCTCCCAATATCTAAGGTCAAATCCCTCTAGACCAACCAGAAACTGTTTAATAGTTAAAAATAATTCTAGTCATCAAAATCTGGATGATAGTGTAGAGGTTTTATAATCTATTATACATCTAAAAAATCTCCTTAACCATGTACTTTATATTTTCACAGGTGATCAAAGGCTGAATTCATTAAATGCAGATTTAAATCTCTAATATACAAGAAGGATGAGAGAGACCTATAAAATTTGTATAAATAAATACTAACTCATCCATGAGCACACATTTTTTATATAGTGGGAAACAAATACCATAAAAGGGTTACCCATCCCCTGTATCCATAAGACCAACTAAAAAATTCATAAATGAATTATTTTGACCAATTTTCTATGTCATAACCATTTTTTTTTGTTTTTCCACATTCTTGAATTTTATTATAAATATATTACATGATATACATGATTTTATAATGTGACATATATATTCTACAAATATTAAATGAACCATTAATTTTATAATAATATTTGTTAATATAATATAATTCATTGTATTCTTATAATACGTTGTGAATATATTAATAAATAATGTCAAATAAAATTATCCATACTAAAATAATAATGAATTTTTTTATTCATTGGAGATCATTTATTCATGGACATATCTCGGACCCCTTCATGGGTCCACAATGTTCTATACTCCTATTAATCATAATACAGAAGATATTTAAATACATTATTTGATTGAACCTCTAATCCACTATCTTGTAAGAGGTTAATATTATTCATAAACTAAGAGTTAAATCATTATACCCAAAAATTCCCCTAATGGGATAATTATATTTCAAAGTTAAGATAAACTTTTATATGAACTCACATCTTGTAATGTAGTACCTTTTTCATATGATATCTCATATTGAATGACTTTAACTTTATTTCATAACCCATTCATACATTATTATTTATTGACCTAACTAGACATACATACAATCTTCTACCTTGAACATGGATTTAATGAATATAATACCTTCCATACTAACTAGGCCCGAGATATCACATCAATCCAAAAGGAACATATCCTGTCATAATTATTCAATCAACCATACAAAAAATAACACACCATATGAATGTAATCTCACTATGACATTGATGGAATATTGTTTTCTAAGAATCAATGTTCGTGATAAAATTGCATTCAATGATAATATTGAAATTTCTAGATATGGTTACACATTCTCATAGATAGGAACAACAAATGACGCATAAAACTTGTGGGTTTTCAATTAGCATGTATGATCCGATGAATTAATCAACTCAATATCACCATGTAAAAACAAAATGAGAAGAAGTGTCAATGATAATGATCCCAAAACACTTGGACGACACATATCATTTGTGTATAATTATCATGAAGTATCTTGTCCATAGGACAGTAAATTAAAATTATTCTAATGGTGTCTATAGTTTTTCATTATATCCTAGGAATTGTTATAACCTTTTGATATTCCAAGTAATCTACATTAATTACCCTAAATATAGTGGATGTATTTGTATCAACACCATTATTTTAAGGTAAAAACATGTATATGTCATGACATAAATATTTAATAGCAATAAAATAATATAAATGTGTTGGGTAGTGGGAACCCACAGACAACAATTTACACTGGGGTATTATCAATGATTCTAAGAGAGAAGTATTGGAAGGAGTGGGGATTACTCAACAGGTCCACTCACATGTTGTTGAGGATAAATGATTACATGATTGAAGAATACATGTGGAATATTTTCAAGGATGGTGGTATAATCTCATTAATATCACATACGATGTCATATTCTATTAAATTGGTATGGCCATATTATTTTCATAGGATATACTATATATTAAGATCATATATCTATCAAAATGTCAAAAAGTTTCACATAATTTGAAAAGGAAATTCATATTTGTAGTTCAATGTTATTAAAGATGGGTATATTACATTAAATGAAGTACTATTAATGAAACTTAGTGTTTTTGAGAAGTGTGATGAAGTCCACATCAATGGTGTTTAATAAGTATTCACCATTTGGATAATACATATGGATGAAAAAAGATCCATACATCATGGGTTCCAATTTCATATGCCTAATTACATGTATAATATACATCTTGAGAGGTTGTAACATATGTAATGCCCCGAACTTAGTTACCCAGAATTAGTGCATTATTACATAACATTGGCATGATACAACGAATCATGTCCCAAATGAACGATATCTTTAGTATCCTTGGAATTACTAGATACATAAATAAATTTTACAATACGTCATGAAATAAAAAAACAACATTGTGTCCCCTTTGAAGAATATTACATCCCATAGCCTATTCATGCATGTTAATCATAATATACTTATTGACATCCTGGGAAAAATAAAATCTAAGAATGGGGGTGAGCTAAAATGCTCAGTAAGGATACTAATATAGTATAAACTGTCATAAATAAGAATAAATATTTAAGGCAATGTATAATACTGTAACACAAGCCTTTTAAACATAAACATCAGTAAAATATGGAAATGATAAACCAAATAATGCCATTTACTTATTCTCATGTATATTATACTCATTGAATAATCACATGTAATATCAATATCCAATTTCATAATGATGAAATGCATAATGCCTTGCTTCCAAACCACATAGTCAAGGCCTTGTGCCAAGACTACAAATAAGATTTTGTCAAGGACTTATGTCAAGAAAAAGTTTGCCTCATGAGACCTACCGATGCATCAAGGAGCTATATCAGGCTCCACATTTCACATACTAAGTCCAATTAATTCATCATATGAAAAGGATGAAACATAATTTAATCATTCGTATTAAAACTATCATAAAAATGTCAATATTTTAACCACAAACCATCAATAGTATAAAAATAGCACATCCATAGTCAAATATAAATCATTCAATTAAATATGGAAGATTTTATGTTAATAAATTAATATCAAATGATAATAATGAAGAATATTAACCAAGATGAAAATAATCATAAATAATATTTGAGAGAAATATCCCCCTTTTGCTGGAAAACATTTAAATGTCTACCTATTTATCAAGAAGCTGGTTAAAATAGATTTTTGAATCAAAGTGTCATATACCAATTTGAAACTTTTAAAAGGAATTTTAATATTAAAACATTAATTCCCATATAAATAAATCCTTAAAACCATTTTTAAAACATGATCATAAATGAGAAATATTTAGAAGAATAGATTTTCAAAAAATTTAAAATTATATTTTTGTTAGATTTCCTAACCTAATGAGAGTTTCTTGAATAAAAATAGTTGACGTAATAAAAATGTTATAATATCATGAGAATAACGGTATAAATGATATACTATGTCAATGAATAGTATTTACACAAAATAGAAGTGAATTGGCACATAACAACAATGATGTTTCAATGGAATGTTGGTTGAGATGAATTCCATTATAAGAACTGTATCCTTAGGATAAGGATAAATAAATAACATAATTATATGTGACAAATATAAATACAGTATATACTAATGTATATTCAGTGTAAATAATAGGACATTCACAAATATTCTAGCAAAAACAACAACAATGACATGGATGTTTATCTCAATGAATTGAAATTGAGTTAATATTACTCTTAGTTCATATCGATGACTTGAGAATTTATAAAGGGAGTGATTATGTTTATAAAATGTATATACACATGAAGGGGAGTGGAAATTAATATATAAGTAAATAAATATTTATTTCACACATAATCTTGGTGTAAAATAATAACTTATGTTTGCGTAAAACCAAAAGAGTTAAAATTGATATTTGAAATTCCCTTTACTATTTGGTAAAATACTAAACATACACCTCAAGAAAAACATACCATAATATGATGATATAAATACCTATAAATTAAATTATATTACACAAAGAATACAATCATGGGTAGTACATACACCACACCAAGGGTAATAGTGGAAAATATAACATGAATCTCATGGGAATAAAAGTGATATTAAAACCCCTTACCACGTTGTAATCAATAGAGTCATATGAAAAAAGTTAATAAACAAAAAATTAATATGAGAATACCATGAATATATATAGAGTCAAGATAATATATATATATAAATTGGTAGTACACAATACACTACATGAAATAAAGAAGTCGCGAACAATAAAAATCTCACAGAATTAAAAGTGAGATAAGAAACCTCTTACCTTGGTCGAGGGTTATTTACCCTATTATATAATTGTTAAATCATTGTTATTATTTATAAAATAAATATATACATAAATATGATATCATATATTATCCTCTAATATTTTGGTGTTAATAATGTTTTAGTTGTATCGTCGTTTCTAGTGTTAACTGATGTGTTTTCTCTTATATGCTCTGTTACGTAAGCCATGTTTTTTATAGATAGGGTGTATTTTATTTATATTCAGAATGATATTAAGTTATTAAAACTTATTTTTAATCATTAAATGAAAATAATTCTTGAATTATTATTATAGGGAATGAATCTCAACACATTCGTGGAGAAGATAATCCATACATACGCACGAGGGACAATATCATTATATTGATGGTGAAATCATCTGTAATTATATGGTATTTCATATATATAGAATAATTAACATGATTAATTATTTATTTACATCTGTTATAATCATTATTAAACACATCAAAAAAATGATGTGTTTGAATAATAAACTACACCACGACATGGAGACGGTAAGCCGTACGTACGCACATATGGTGACTTTGTCATTCATATGATGGATTGAATAATAAATAAGGTTGAACGATTTTTATAATAACATCAAATTATATATTGAACACTGATTTATTATTTTTTGAATGGAATCAACAATGAAAGAGTAAGTGGAATAATAAATGAACTTGAATGAGGTGATGAAATATTTACCTCCTCTTCGGGTTCTTCCTTTTGATTTGACGAAAAGGGCTCTGTAGGTTGGCATCCTGACCAAAATAAGCCATCTAGACTGAAGGGTGGAATGTTAGGAGGATATTTGGGAAGGGGTCGTCCCACCCAAATGGATTTGGAGGTGTGACATTGAAAGAATGGGATGTTCCTTTTTATAAGAGTGATGAGCTTCACTTTAGAAAAAACATGAAATATAATTTTATAATAAAATCAATTTCAGTTTATAATGGCTCCAATATGATTTATTTTGATGATAAGGTTGTTATCGGCTGAAAAAATCTCAATAAATAGATTTTTTTGACAGGTTTTGGTTACCATATTAACCTTATCATTTTTACTTAACACTTCATTAAATAGTTTGACATTTATCATGTCTCTTTGTATTTTTAAATAATTTGGTTAATATGCATACTATAAAAATCCAAGAGAACCCCATGTGGTTCATTATTAAAAAATATAACCTTATCTATCTCCCTTGTGGAACCATATATTTTTATGAATATTATACAAATTAATAATATAGTACTTGTTTTAAAAACTCAATTATGTCAATTTTATCACAATTTAGTATTTGGTTTTTGTGAAAATCATCACATCATGATTACATAAACAATTATTTAATAAACCCTAATTCATCATATTAACCTACATAATTAGTTTAATTCTTAAAAAGTCTCATATTACATTTATGTGGTTATTTATAATATCAATTATTTTAATCATTTTTTAATAAGGTAACTAATGCATCATCATTGTGTCATAAATAAATTTAATTTTTTAATGTCTTCAAATTAAAAATAAAATTCAATTACGTAGGAAATCATTTTATATTTATAATTAATATTTATAGTTAAATTTATTTTATGTATAACCCTATATTAAAAATGTTTATTTATTAAACATTGAATTTAACACTTTAAACTATTTTTTAAATAAAATAATAATGAATGTCACAATCTAATACAAGTGAACCAAAAGGATCATATTTTATCCCTAAGGTTGTTTTTGGTCGAATTAAACTTATTCAATAAAATATGACATGATTTATTGTAATTATAAAATCAATTTTACCCTTAATTACCCAATTAACTTTTAAATGTGGTATATAAGTCAAAAGTTACTATTCACCAAAATTTATTTTAATCTTATTGAAACACATTTATTCATACTCTTGTTAACTGGGTCTCTAAGATTTTTGAAATACTACTCATAGAACCGGTAAAATTATGTTTTCTGCAAATTTTAAAAAGCTCCTTAAAGGTGAGTAAAAGACGGTAACATGGTCAATAAAATAGTATGTATCTAAACATATTATAAAATGACTCCAATTAATTACATTGATAATATATTTATATTATGTATATTTTTTGACTTAAAATAAATGAAAATAAAATAAATAATTATTTAATAAACATTCAGTTTTAAACAATAACGTAGTGCTTTTCGCTATTCATCCAAAAATGAATGTTTTCATAAAAATACCAAAAATTTACCCTAAACTAATTTAGATGTATATAATTCAAAAATGAATTCTATTTTACAAATTTGAAAACATATAAGTTGAATTAATTAATTTAAAATTAATTCCTATTGTCAAAACAGAAAAGCGGGTTTTTAAAAAAGTATAAACAATCAAAAGATTGACATGTGTTTATGTCAAATATAAATTTGATATTAATTATAATGACCTACATTGTATTAATGGATAAAAATATAATCTAATTATACTTTAAAACCATTCAAATTCATAATTTAATGCTATAGTTTTTTGTGATTAAAAAAGTAGTTTTCAATTAAAATTTAGTATTTTTCAGTATTCATCAAAACATTAAAGTTATCATAAAAGTAGAAAAAATGTATCCAAAATAAATTTTTATTTCCATATTCTAATGAAGAATTAAAATTATTTAAATTGAATATATAAAATTGTCAAATATTTGATTTAGAAAGGGTTTTCCATTAAATGATGGTAAAATTTCATTTTTTTTAAAATACGTATTTTTTCTGAAGAATGAATTTTTTCTTATATTATGATTATGAATCACAAAATAAGTATTCTAAAATTAAATGGGTTATTTTAAATTCAAAATTCAGTTAATAAAATTCACAATCGCTTTTGAACAACTAGTTTGGTAAGTCATGTTGTGCTCGAGTTTGGTGTTGGGTTGTCACGAACCACGTCAGGTCGCCATCCGACCCGACACCTGACCTAGTACCTGGCATTTCCCCAAGGGTGTTACTGTTCCCCACGGGCTGTCACAAGTGCCCGGGTATCCAAACTAACACATGGGAACGATTTACTCAATATAGTAAATACAAAACAACTGTCAAGATAAATAAACTAAAGATGAAATAGACAAACAAAATAGACCATAAAAAAATCAATTTTAATGATTTACAACAAGAACCAACATCCAAAAATCAATGACAAAGAAATGAACTAAAACTCTAACTAAAATCTCCAAGAAACAAGAGAGGTGAGACATCCACAAGCTACAAACATCAATAGGAACGAAAAGACCATCAAAAACCTAAACCACCATCGTTGAGCTTGATTCCTCAACCTAGAATACATAAAGAACAAGTTCTACATACACCCAAAGGTGCATGTAGGGTCTGAGGTAAGAGCCCAGAAGGGCGTCACCCCAAAAAATGGTTTGACGCATAATTATTACATGACGAATACATTTACAATATTAACTAAATAAAATAAATAAATGGTTGAACAGTATAAAAGAAAACTAAGTTGAAGAAAATGGTTTCAAATTGAACAACATAAATTAAAACACAGACGCTCACTTTTTAAAAAAACCAATGTGTCACACTAATGAGCATAAAGTTTCCAATCAGACCAAATTATGGGAGATGCCTCATGGGTGTTATCTAGCTTGGTTCCCTAGATAATTGTGTTTCAGTGAAATGTGGCTTAGAAACCATGACACTCATTAAACGTGTATTAGAAGACCACTACCCTCAAGAAAATGTGGTATACAAGACCACGACCCTCGGAAAAGCATATGTTTAGTTAGTGTTTCCATTGTCAGTTCTGCTAGTGAAACCTAGTCGATTCACCTCTGGAAAACTAACCCACTAGTCTAGTCCACCCTCCTAGCTACTCGGGCTTCCCGCTTTGTGCTCAAGACAGTTTCAAGTTCAAGTCACATGTCACACTTATGCATAAAATCCCAACAGAGAACTTACACACTTAAAATCACTATTTTTCACACCCAAACCCCTCTTTTAAAACCAAACGCTCACCAATTTTTTTTTCAAAACATTAACTTCATAGGTTACATGTTCAATTAATCCATCCGCATAGTTTAAAGTCACTTAATATTAAACAAACCACAACTTACAGACATAAATACACTTTTGAAATAAGATGCACACTAAAACATTTTTCAAAAAATTTCCAACTAGTGACACAATTTAATAAACCATTAAAAATATTATAAACAAATAGTAAATGAATGTTTTGTGGATTTACACATACTAAAGTAACAATTTATATATTCAAATGCATTCCAACATCACACGCACTCCAATACAATTTTAAAATAAGATATGCGCCACATAAATAGTTTTATAGAAAACCTTGCACTATATATAAAACACATTTTCATAGACCCCCTAATTTAATAATCCAAAATTAAAAGATTATAAAACTATTTAAAATAATCACTTGGTGTTAACCACTAAAATAATGAAAAAACATCCTTTACGATCAAATGCCCCCGACGCCATTTCAAAAAAATAGTTCACTGCATTTGTAAAAATTAATAAGCTAACTGCACAAGTTAAAAATCACAAACAATGTTCTCAATAGAAAGCACACACATAATATAAACAATTTACTAAACAATTTCAAAGCAATTCATACTTCAAAAAAAATCCACATCGCACTACATGAATTAATTAAATAATATGATAAAAATTTTAAGCTTCCAAATTATTTCATAAAATAATAATTAAACATGTAAACACCTACATCAACATCAAAACCCAGAAAATTGGTGTGAAATATTCAAATCCTAGCATGAAACCTCAATCGCGCTCTGTTTTCACCGTAAATAACCAAGAGCGAACTCAATCTCGTGAATCGAACCAATAACATAAAAATAGAAAATCAAACAACATGGAATCCCACCCCAAAAAATTGAAGAAAAAACTAGATGATGGAATGTGCACCATTGGTGAGGCTGTTGGAGGCTGGTTGGGGATTAAAAGAGGCCACCGGAGGTGCGCCGTGACAGAAAAACCAACCAGGAGTGGGTGCTCCAGTGGTGACAAGACAGAATTGAAGTAACCCTCTATTACTGCTTAATGAGCTTGCAACAAGAACAAATACAACAAGAAGAACAAAAAGAGGTTCAATTTCTATGAAATTTATCACGCAAAATGTATTGTATACTGCATTCCAATAGAATGTCGCGGTTCTCAAAAACTTGCAGTGAAGAATTGATTACCAATTCTCTAAAGAAAACCGCAGAAGAGGATGCACGTGAAACACGGTTCGCATGAGGGATGCAGAGGGACAATGGGGTGGAAGTCGGTAGATGGAACACAAGGAGGGTGGTTGGTATGTAAGGGTTGGCTGCAGAGCAGGGGTTAGGCTGGTCTGGCATGCGGGGCGCGTGACGGCCATGCTGGCCGGGGGATGAAGGAGGGAACATCGTGAGGTGGGATTGGCTGCTGAGGAGTCTAAAGAGCATTCCAGGTCCAGGGGGAGCCTCGAAACGACAGTGGAGAAGAGCCAGGGTGGAAGGGTTTCATAGGAGGGTTGGGTCGCACGATGAAGGGATGGAGAAGGGTGGAGTTGGCTGGTGGTCTCCGGATGGAGTAGTAGGGCAGCGAGGCGGCATCGCTGGACGGAATAGGGGAGGCCGATGGCTGGAAATGCCTGCGGCGCAATGATAATCGGGAGGAGGAGCAGAGTCCTAAGTAGGGAGGTGATCGACCAAGGGGAGTAGTGCGATGTACCATGTGTGGTGCTAGCTGGGGTCACTGGACGGGAGGAAGGGGATGCGGCGTAACGGGTGCGGCAGAAGAATTGGGGAGGCCGCGAACTGCATGTTCCATGGGAATAGAGGGATGCAGCCATTAGCGCATGGGGTTGGGAGAGCCCATGGGTGCGGCACAAGAAAGACCCATGGGGGGTAGAAAACCCCTAAATAAAAAAAACCAAAAACAATAATAATAAATGGAATATAACATAAATAATAATAATAATAATAATAATAATAAAAGAAACAATAACAATAACAATAATAATAATAATAAATAGGAACAATAATAATAGCTGAATAAAAATTATACCATAAAGGATAATTATAATGATAAAATTATTAATTAAATGTTTAACAATTCTAATGATAATAATTAATGACGATAAAAATTAAAATTTATGGTGATAATGTTAATATCATTAATGACATTTATAATTTTGTAATGACAATTATAAAAATAATGACTTAATAAAATGTAAAAAATATTAATAATGATAACTTAATAAAATCTATATTCTTCACATTAATAATAATAATAATCTCAAATAATAATATTATTATTACCATTAAAATAATTAATTCAATTTCTATCAGACTTATTATTTTATTATATTTTTATTTTATGACTCATTTAATTTTATTTCTTCATTATTAATTCATTTCATTGAATTAATTGAACATCAGAAGGTCACCCGGTAGACCAGGCGAGGTCACGCAGTTTCAAAAGTGTGCCTCGCCCGAGTGGCGCAGTTTCAAATTTTCATTTTATTCTCATTTTATTGTTATTCGCATATTTCACATCTACCTTGAACATCGGGAAGGTCATGGGGTTAACGAGACAAGGTTGCACATGGTGACCCAGGTGATGTCATGTGGTTTCGACCACACCCTTCTCGTGTGTTGAACACTTTCATGGAAAAGATATGGATTTTTAAGTAAGAACTCAAAATTTTATGTTGGGAATAAACCTGGACTACCCGAAGGAAAGTAAATCAATAAAATAGTTAATTGAAATATGGTTGGTGTGACAATTCACCCCACCATAAAGCTTTCCGTCCTCAGAAAGCCATAACTAAATTTGAGACTCAAAGTAGAAAACAATACCCCATTAAGGTCCAAAGAGGATCCCGACAATAAAAAAGAAAAAAGGAAAACACATCATGTTCAAAGAAAGTGACTCAAAAGAAAACATCAAGAAACTCGTAAAAGACTTTCTAATATGTATCGTCCACCCCAAAGAGCTAAAACACCCCCAATGGACGTTTCAAGGAAACAAGATCTCGCACCCACGGAAGCCAACATCACAAACCGAACACCTCAATGACCACAATATACAAATCACAATCTTTTTCTGGAACAACCAAATAAGATCGACCACATCAAAGGAGTACTTTTATCACCTATCACCAAATCATCTCTAGAAAGAGAACTAAAAGGCCAATTGGGGAAAGTTTGGGGGGATCCCCACCATTAGGAACTTACTAATGCTTGAGATGAGATTCGAAAACGTATATGGGGGGGTCCGTTCATTCACCCCACCATTAAAGAAATGTTCAACACCTATTCATTCCAGGGAAAATTGTGCGAGACCCATTATGGGTCTCCCAACCATTAGAACTGACAATAGATACAAAACATTGAGATTTTCCCTACAGGGACCAAACACCCCACCACATGGGGAGGGGATGGGAATGCCCAACTACCGGGGCATCAAAAACACATTCGAAAATAAAACAACATATCTACATCCCTAGATGATCCCTATTCAACATTGAGACCGATTTACCCAAGTTAACCCAAAAGCACCACATAAGCGATTACCTCTAGTGGGATGCGACCCCTGATACTTTAATGCAACGACACGAACACACATCCACATAATCAAATTAACCTTACGCAGCCAGATGATTTATTCAAAATTGAAAAACCACATAACCCAATTTAAACTGCATTTACATTCATCATCGATGGAAGAAATAAAGTCGGGTCCCATACACTCCCGTTGTTCTTCACCACATGCCAGCTTCACTCCATGGCCTATTACTAGATCCCAGATGTTTGAAAAATATTCTGCCTCAAAGTCAGGTATTGAAGACTCTCGAATGGAGCTTCTCCTTTTTGTGTCACAGACAACCATACCACAACCGAGACAGCACCGGCAAACACAACACACCACGACATCAAACTACTCGCTCATGACACAGATGCCAAATATGGGTTTAGAGGATTCACATGCATCACCATTCCCCCTAACCATGAAAATTAAGAAAGAAAGATGCATGATAAACACTCCCCTTTGAACAAAACAATTTGACCACGTCAATAGGACACACTCCTATGAAAACATGGATTTTTGAAGGATCCTACGAAATCCACCCTTTCTCTTCAAAGAGATCTCAAACTAAAAGACATCACCAAACATGGCCCTTGCGGCCAATGAAATTATTAAAATTCCCTTCAGGACACTGGTCAACACTAATAATTCTGAACTACATTCACCCTTCCCTATTGGAATTCTTTTCACTGCTTCCAGGGGGATCCTTTAGATGCAATGATGTTAAACTTTATACTCGACAACTGAGACAACTCAAAGAGACCAATTATCCCTTCAAATCCTCTCGCATGTGTCATCCTGTTATGAGAGGATCCACTTAACCGAAAAGGATAAGGAAAAAACATAGCACTATCACTAAAAAGGGAGAGTCCTCACTTTAATCAATTGGAATGTTGGACAAGAATGAATTACTCATGTCCTCACTTCCTTACCATGTTAGCGCTTTATGGAGGGGAGTGGAATAGTTGATAAAGAAAACCATGGAGCCAATCTAACTTCTCTAATGACCAAGACATACCAAAACAGAGCACTAAAAGTGTAGCAGGAACCACTACAACGGCTTCCCGAAGCACTTTTCAAAAGAATTCACCAACCACGTGCTTTCACATCCACTTAGAAATAAAAATTCATACTCAAGATACAAATCATAAAAAATTAATTCTCAGCTCCAAACACCACACATCCAATATTTCAGCAACACAAGGACATACCACGCAATCACCTGTTACTAAAACACTGAATTATTACTTAACAATACTTTTTGAATATAAGAAATGTTAGTGGGTTGCACAAACAATAGGGGTGTTCCATGGGCCTCGAACATGCACGTTCTCATGACACACCGAAACCCACCTCATATCCATCCAAGATTTCATCCACTCATTCCATTGACCATTTCTCTTTTTATATACGCTCATGCTAGTGGTTTCCCATGAGAACACCACAGATAAAAAACCAAACATTCCCATTTTTTTCAAAACCAAGACATTCAATCCACACCTTTAAATCCTCATACATCATTTTTTTTGAAGTTATTCATTTCAAAAAAAAGTCCATGAAAAAATCATTTTTTGTTAAAAAAAATTTCCACAATTCGAAAACAAATAAACAAGGAACGGTGTGGGAGAAAACTAGTGTCAAAGGGTGACTGGAACATATGGTTGTCGGTAATATTCCAATCACGCCACCACCACAGAGATTATTCTAGGACATCATCATTGGCTCCACAAAACATTCCAGACCCTGTGAGCTCACTATGACCACTGACCCTACTACCTTTTCATTTCCCCTAAACAAGATTAACCCAAAGGACCAGAGACTTAGACAGAACTCAACATACTCTGGTAAGCCTTCCTCGAGGTGTGATGGACAGTCACTTTTCCCATAGCTAGAACATCGAGTTATGACACAATTAACTTTGGTATACCCAGACTTTATCCCTAAATAATATGAACAAAGAGAGAAAACCTGCTCAGATACCATTTTGTCAAGAACCAGGTTGGGTCACCATCATACCCAGTGCCCGACCCGGTCCACAGCCTGGACCTAAGGGCATTCGTGATCCCCACGGGCTGGCACAAGTGCCTAAGTATCCAAACTAACACATGGGAATTATTTACCTGAAATAGTAAACACAAAACAACTAAAAAGATAAATAAACTACAATTAAAAGAGACAAATAAACTGGACCTCAAATAAAAATTGATTTTACAGATTTTCAACTTGAATGAATATCCAGAAAGTAACGTTAATGAAGCAAACTAAAAAACCAACTCAAATATCTAAGAAACAAGAGAGGTGTGACATTAACATGAAACAAACACAAACCTGCACAAGAAGACCATCATCAACCTGAACCACCATCAATGAGCATGATGCCTAATCCTGGAATTTACAGATAACTCAGTCTACAGACACCCGAATGTGAATGTACAGTGTGAGCTAAGAGCCCAGTATGACGTCACCCAAAAAAAGGTACCACACATAATTATTATATAACAAATACATTTACAATATTAACTTAAGAAAACAAATAAATGCTTCAAAATATTAAAATAAAACATAATTAAAGAAAACAGTTCAAATGGAAAAACATAATTAAAACACACACACTAACTTTTTAAAATAACCAATGTGTCACACGGATGGGCGTAAAGTAAACAATGAGCACCAAATATGGGAGAGGCCTCGTGGGTGTTACCTAGATTGGGTCCCTAGATCATCGTGTCTTGGTGAAACGTCGCATAGAATCCATGAACCTCAGAAAATGTGGCTTAGAATACCACGACCCTCTGAAAACGTGGAATAGAAGACCACGACCCTCAGAAAAGCATATGTTGTGTTAGTGTTGCAATCTTCAGTCCTTCCAGTTAAACTGGGTTGAGTCACCTCCGGAACACTAGCCCACTAGTCTAGTCCACCCTCCTAGCTACCCGGGCATCCTGCTTTGTGCTCAAGCTAGTTTCAAGTTCATGTCACACGTCACACATATGTATAAAAGCCCAACATGGAACTTACCGACTAAAAATTACCATTTTCACACCCCCAAACCATCTTTTTAAAACTATACACACACGAAAAATATTTTCAAAACATAATCTTCATAGGTTACATACTAAATTAATCCAACCGCATAGTTTAATGTCACTTATCATTAAACAAACACTACTTACACATAAATATCATTTTGAAAAAAGATGCACTGTAAAAAAAATTTCTATCATGTTTCCTTCTAGTGACATAATTTTATAAACCCATAAAAATATTATAAATCAATAGTAAAAGGATGTCACATGGCTTTACACACACTAAAGTAACAATTTATTCATTCAAATGCATTCCAACATCACATGCACCTGAAATCAATTTTAAAATATGATATGTGCCACACAAATAGTTTAATGGAAAACCTTGCACCATATGTAAAACTCATTTTCACAAACCACCTAATTTAATAATCCAAAATTAAAATCTTATAAGAAAATTAAAATGATCACTTGGCGTTAACCACTAAACTCATTCAAAAACTTCTTTTACGGCCAACAACACCCGATTCCATGTCAAAAATATAGTTTGCACCACTTGTAAAAATTAATAAGCTAATTTCACAAGTTAAAAATCACAATCAACATTCTCAGAAGAAAGCACAGAAATAATATAAAACATCTACTAAATTATTTCAATGCAATTCAAACTTCAAAAAAATCAACTTCGCACTACAAGAATTGATAAAATAATATGATAAAAAAATTATGCTTGAAAATTATTTCATCAAATAATAATATAATATGGAACCACCTACCTTGATGCTAAAACCCTGAAAATTGGTGTGAAATATTCATGTCCTAGAGCGAAACCTCAATCACGCTCTGTTTGCACCGTAAGGAACCTAGCGCAAACTCAAACTCATGAATCGAACCAATATCATAAAAATAGAAACTCAAACAACATGAACTCACAACCACAAAATTAAAGAAACAACTAGATGAGGGCGTACAAACCATTTGTGAGGCGTCGAGAGGCTGGTCGGAGCTTAAAAGAGGCCATTAGAGGTGCGCCGTGGCGGAAAAACTAGCCGGAAGGGGGTGTGCCAGCGGTGACAAGACAGAATTGAAGTAACCACTATTACTGCTTCATGGGATTTCAACAAGGACAAATGCAGAATGAACAACAAACAAAGGTTTAATTTCTATAAATCTAATCATGAAAAAGATATTGTATCCTGAATTCCTATAGAATGCCGCAGGCCTCCAAAACATGAAGC
Organism: Viscum album; assembly: GCA_963277665.1. Taxonomy (NCBI): domain Eukaryota; kingdom Viridiplantae; phylum Streptophyta; class Magnoliopsida; order Santalales; family Viscaceae; genus Viscum; species Viscum album. The sequence goes on along the minus strand of OY728155.1, from coordinate 943,050,791 downwards.
AATGAATTGCATTCCAATTCTCACAAGAAAAAACCCAGCATAGGAGGTGTGTAGAACACGGTTTGCAAGAGGGAAGATGAGGGGATGTGGGGTGGCATTCATTTGGAAAAAACAGGAGGATAGTGGTTGGTGCATCAGTATTGGACGAGGAGCAAGGGTGAGGCTGGTCCGGCGAGCGGGGCACGCCATAGTGGTGTTGGACGGGAGAGGAAGGAGGGCACGACACAAGGATGGTTCAGTAGGTGAGGAGTTTGGAGAGCATTCCATGTCGAGAGGAAGCCTTGGCGCTACAACGGAGAAGATCCAGGGTGCAATGGGTTCAAAGGAGGGCTGGGTCGCATGACGAAGGGAGGGAGAAGGGTGGAGTCGGGCGGCGGTCACCTGATAGAGTAGGAGGCCAGTGGGAAGGCATCGTTGGACGGAGAAAAGGAGTCCAGTTACTGGACATGGCTACGGTGCGATGAAAATCAGGAGTAGGAGGAGTAGAGGTGTCGGTTTTGTGGTTCTCGGCCAAGGGGAGTAGTGCACCGGACCAAGTGTGGTGCAAGTTGGGGTCACCAGATGGGACGAAGGGAAGGCGACGTATTGGGTGCGGCGAAAGAACTGGGGAGGCCAAGAGATAAATGTTCAAGGGAAAAGGAGGGGTGCGGCCTTCAGCGCATAGGGCATGGAGGGCCTGAGGGTGTGGTGCAATCAAGACCCAAGGGGGGTAGCAAAGCCCTAATGAAGAAAAACAATAAAAATAAATAGAAAATAATAATACTAATAATAATAATAATAATATAAAAAAAACAATGATAATAATAAACTAAAATTGGAACAACAATAATGGATTAATAAAAATTATACCCTCAAGGAGAATTATAATGATAAAATTATTAATTAAAATTTTAAAAATTCTAATGATAATAATTAATGATGATAGTAATAATAATTTATGGTGATAATCATAATACTATTAATGACATCGGTAAATTTGAAATGAAAATTATAAAAATAATGACTTAATAAAATGTTAACAATATTAATAATGATAACTTAATAAAATCTATATTTGTAACATTAATAATAATAATAATAATAACCTCAAATAATATTAATATTACTACCATTAAAAAAATTAATTAAATTTTTATCCATCTCTTATTATTTTAGTTTATTTTTATTTTATGAATCATTTAATTTTATTTTTTCATTATTAATTCACTTCATTTTATTAATTGAACATCAGCAGGTCACCCAATAGACCAGGCGAGGCCGCGTAGTTGCAAAATCGTGCCTCACCCAATTTGTGTGGTCTCAAATTTTCATTGTATTCTCCTTTTATTATTTTTCGTATATTTACCATCTTTCTTGAACATCAGGCAGGTCGTGTGGTGAACCGGACGAGGTCATGTCTGGTGACCCAGGTGATGTCATGCTGTTTTGACCATGCCCTTCTCTATCACTAAACACTGTCAAGGAAAAAACATGTTTTTTAATATAAAACTCAAAATTTTAAGTTGGGATTAAAACCAGACTACCTGACGTAAAGAAATTTTAGAAAATAATTAATTCAAAGACAGTGAGTGTGACATGCCTGTACCGCAAGATATTGGATTACATTAAATAAAATAACTTACTATGAAATATTTTGGTGTTAAATTATTCCCCCCTTTTGGAAATTTCATCCTCTCAATTTAAGATATGTTCTTGGGAACATCATTGAATGTCCCACATTGGAAAAAGAGTTAATAAAACTATCACATTAAAAGAAAAAATAGAAGTATAATGGTCACCCAAGATAACCCATATTAGGATTCCAAGTAAGAAAACCTGGATATGGAAGATAAACTAAGTGTCATGTTGTGGTGCAGAGTGATCGAAAACATGATCATGATAGAGTTAACAACAAGAAAACCACAAAATATTGATGGCATAAACAATCATTAGTTTCCTAGTTAGAAAAGTAAACAAACAAATTTTTCGTTGTTTTATATTCCATTTAATAAAGTTGATGAATTTGTATATGGGATTCACTAAGAATATAAATAGATATACTTACTTTTTAAGAAGAGTTTCATTTTTTAATAAATTTTTACCATTCACTCATATTTGTTTTTCAAATGATTAGTATTAAGGAGGACTTGGTAACACCTAATTTTCTAGAATAAAATTCTATAGAATCACATAATCCACCAAGGATAAACTCTATATATTCACCTTCTCTTTAGAAATTAACCTAAACCAAATTGGATAGTACTAGATCAGATGATCCAAAAAGGATAATCCTGTAAATAAATAAATATTAATCTTAATTTCTAAAATTAAACCAATAATACCCAAAGTTCAATAAATACCATTAAATAAAGAATTTTCCTTATAATTCTTCAATATAATCCAATCTAATATTGAAACCCAAAACATAGATGAATTTGATTACACAATCTTCCACGTTAAATTGTATCTCCAAATAACATCAACTACTCTTATAGTGACAAACTTAAAAGTAATTAACCTAATCACATATTCTCTATGATAGGTTAATCATTTCCATAAATAACCCAAATCACTATAAATAAACAATAAAAACATATATAAAAATCCACCATCACTTATCATATGAAATCCCATTGTATTCTATTTTCTTTAGGCATATTTTTTTCCCAACAGAGTGAATGTATTACAAAATAACATTTATTACTTAATCACAAAAAACATGTTCCTATGCTATGGATATCCATTTGATAAGACCTAAGATCCCAAATCAACTTATTATTGATCTATAAAATCATTTAACAAAAACTAATTAGTCACACTAACATGGTTCTTCACATAGTCTAGTGTTTGGAGATAAATCTCAATCGCACTCTTGTTGTCGGTTAAATTCTTGTAGCTTTTTCTGATGTGACGGGTGGTCACACAGTCTGTGTGTTGTCCATTTTAAAAATCTATATTTTATAACATTCCCAAAATGAGGGAAATTCCTCAAAATAATCATAACACAATTTCATCTAAAATTTTATCTCATACCTCTCATTTTCTACTCAAAATTTAATAACTAGTAATTTCCTTGAATTCAGGTATCATATAATCCCAAATGGTTATTTATAACTATATCAACAATAGAGAAGACAATTATTCATAAAATATCATTTTCACATAACAAACTATCGGGTTACCCATACAATAGAAAAGTCTTCCCATGTAATCCCATCAACAAACAACACTAATACTTTTAAACCTTTCACCATCCATTTATTTCAACAAAGGCACTTCCATGACCCAGAAGTTATCCTATAGAATATAGAATTCACTTGGGTAATGCCCAAGTCCTATAAATTATGGAAAATGACCATAAATGGATTCTTGGGATCATTTTTGTTTTCTTCCATAGTACTCATCAATTTTCCTCAGAAATTTTTTACTTTATTTCATTCTTTCCCACACATAAAGAATTTCATTATTCCACTGATGAAATTTCCTAGGATTATTTCCAAATTTTCTAAATGATGTAAATAAGGATTTATTTTATCCATGGTATCCAATACTGGAGCTCTTATCATTCACCACCTATCTCTTCTTTGTTGAGTCTAGGATTTGGTTAATATATATTTTGTTGATCAATTTTTTGGAAAACTGATTCGAAATGTCCACGATATCTTCTAATCCTATCTACATTCCATTCTTCTGCCCATTTCCACCACCATTCCAACCTTTTATATCATGTTCAATGTTACCATGACTTCTTGGGAATCCGGCCATTGACCAACACAAGAAGGCATATTCTGAGTCATAAAATCATTTAGAGAAAATCATAAAACCTTATTGACAATCTAAAACATCTTTGGATTAACCAAGGTAATTTTTTCTCATCTTATATTATAATCCTTCAAATCAGTTAGTAATGAAAACATGAATTAGACTAAGCATATTCCTTAGGAGTGTCATAACCAAGACTGTAGCAATGCCAGTTGTCGTGTACCAGGATATCCTGGGTCAAGCCCGAAACTCATTGTTAGAGTTTTCACTCCTAGGTACAACTGTGCCAGAGCCACCTCTACCTGCTCATATCTAGATAGGGATTTATTTCTTGGAAAACCCAGATAATATTTACATTAACAAAAAATTTTGGATGTTCTTCTATACTAATGCTTAATGTCTAACTTAGGGTAGTGTTTTCAAATCAGAGTTTTATTCAAATTGTATCTTCCATGGTTTGTACTAATTATCCTCTGATACCAACTGTAACGCCCCAACCACAGTTACCCGAAATCTGTGCATTATTTCATAACATTGGTACGATACAAGGAATCATGTCCTGAATGATAGATCAGTTTTTTATCCTTGTATGTACAAGATACATACATAAGTTTTACATAACACCATGAAATAAAAAAACAACATTGTGTCACCTTTGAACACTCTTATATCCATTATCCTATTCCAGCAGGTTAATTGTAATATAGTTTTTTGCATACTGGGAAAAATATAACATAATAAAGGGGGTGAGATCAAATTATTTGTAAGGATTGCAATATAGAATAAAATGTAATAAATATGAATAAACATTTAAGGAAATTAATAAGACTAGAACATAAACCTTTTAAAATTAAACTTATGCACAATAAGGCAAATATTAATCAAATAATTTCATTTACATATTAACATGGATATTAGACTAGTTGAATAATCACTTGTAATATCAATAGCCAATTTCATATTGATAAAATGCATAATGCTAGACTTCATAACCACATAATCAAGGCCTTGTGCCAAGAAAACAAATAATATTTTGTCATGTCCTTGGGACAAGACAGTACTTTGTCTCATTAGACCTACTGATTCATCGAGGAGCTATATAAGGCTCCGCACATCACATAAAATATCCAATTATTTTTCATATGAAATGGTTGAAACATAATCTAAACATTCATATTAAAACTTTCATATGAAATGTCAATATTTTAACCACAAACCATGAATGGTATACAAATAGTACATCCACCATCAAACATAATTCATTCAATAAAATATGGATGATTGTATTTTAATAAATTAACCTCAATCGAGAATAATATAGAATAATTTCATATATGAAAATAATCATCCAAACTATTTGAGTGAAATGTCCTTCTTTTTTCTTGAAAACATTTAAAAGTCTAACTATTTATCAAGAAGTTGTTTAAAATTGATTTTTTAATCAAGTGTCCCATACCAATTTCAAACCATCAAAAGGAATTTTAATTTAAAAAAATTAATTTCATTATAAATAATTCATTAACACCATTTTTAAAACATGGTCATTATTGAGGAAATTTTAGATGAATAAATTTTTAAAACATTTAAAATGATATTTTAGTTAGCGTTCCTAAAAAATGATAGAGGCTTGAATACAAATAATTGAGGTAATAAAAACAATATAATATAATGATAATAAAGGGATTCATTATATACTATGTAAAAGTACTGTATATACACCAAATAAAAGTGAATTGGTGCATAACAACAATGATGTTTCATTGGGATGTTAGTTGAGATGAATTCCCTTATAACGAATGTATCCTTAGGTTAAGGATACATCAATGGCGTTATTATGTGTGAAAAATATAAATACACTAAATATGATTGGATATTCTATGTAAATCAATCCGAGGATATTCACACATATTCTTGTAAAAACAACACCAATGACTTGGATGTTTAACACAATTAAAAAAATTGAGTTAAAATTACTCTTATCATGTTCATATCGATTATGTGATAACATATCAATGGATTGATTATGTCTATAAAATGTATATCCACACAAATGTGAGTGGAAGTTAAAACATAAGTAAATAAGTAGTGATTTCACGCATAATCGTGGAGTAAAATAATCAATGAAGTTTGTGTAAAACCGAATGAGTGGAAATTGAAATTTGAAATTCCTTTACCAATTTGGAAACATACGAAACATACAGCCCATGAGAGAAGGATAATACAATGATGATGTAAATACCCATAAATTATTTTATATTACGCAAATAATACAATCATGGGAATTACATACACCACACAAAATGTAATAGTGGAAAATATAGCATGAATCTCACTAGAATAAAAGTGAGATGAAAACACCATACCATGTTGTAATCAATCGAGTCATATGAACAAAAGTTAATAACCACCAAATGAATCATAGAATACCATGAATATAAAGATAATAATTAAAATATATATATCAATTGGATGTACACAATACACTACATGCAATAAATAAGTGGTTAATAATAGAAGTGTCATGGGATTAAAAGTGAGATAAGAATCCACTTACATTGTACTTTTCCTTAGTCGAGGGTACAATAAACTCTTAATAACAGTTAAATAATTGTTATTAGATTATAAAATAACTATATACATAAATAAGATATCATATATGATCCTCTAATATTTCTTTGTTAATAATATTTTAGTAGTATCATCATTTTGGGTTTTAACTGATCCATTTTCCCTTATATGGTCGGTTACGTAAGCCATGTTTTTTATGGATAGGATGTATTTTATTTATATCTAGAATGATATTAATTTTCTAAAAAATATTTTTAATAAAAAAATGAATATTATTCTTGAATGATTACGATGGGGAATGAATCTCATTGTGTTCGTGGAGACGTTAATCCGTACGTACGCATGAGTGACAATATCATTATATTAATAGTGAAATCATATGTAAATGGATGGTATATAATATATATAGAATAATTAACATTAATATTTATTATTTACATTTTTTATACTCATTATTAAACACATCTAAATAATGAAGTGTTTGAATACGAAACTACACCACGACGTGGAGACGGTAATTCATACGTACGCATGTATGTTGGATTTGTCATTCATACGATGGATAGAATAATAAATATGGTTGTACAATTTTTATAATAACATCACAATATATATAAGATACTGGAGTAGTTATTTTAGAATGAAAACAAAAAATAAAGAGGAAGTGGGATTTGAAAAGAACTTGAAAGAGGTGATGAAATATTTATCTCTTCTTCGGGTACTTCCTTTTGATTGGATCAAAAGGGATCCTTAGGTTAGATTTATGACCAATGGAAGGCCTCTAGGATGAATGCAGTAATTTTTGGAGGATATTTTGGTTGATTTTGGCCAATCCAAATGGATTCGGTGGTGTGATTGTGAGATAAGGGTAAGTGCCCTTTTATAAGCTAAGTGAGGGGCACATTAGGAAAAGCTTGAAATATTATTTTATAATAAAACCATTTTCGGTTTCTAATGGCTCCCAAATGATTTATTTTGAGTATAATCTAGGCATGGGTCGAAAAAATTTCAATCGATATGTTTATAGAGTGTTTTAGTTCACCATATTAACCTTATCTTTTAGATTTAACTCTTTGTTAAATAGTTTTACATTTACCAGGTTATTTTTGTATTTTTATATTATATGGTTAATAAATATACTATAATAAAAAAAGAGAACCCCATGTGGTTAATTATTAATAAATATATATTTATATATTTTCTTTTTTCGAACTATATATTTTTAAGAATATTAAATCAATTAATAATAAAGTATTTGTTTTAAAAACAAAATTATGCCAATTTTGACACTATTTAATTTGGTTTTCGTGAAAATCATAACAGAATGATTAATTAGAAAAAAATTATTAAATCAACCCTAACATGAAATATTAACCTAGAAAATTAGTTTAATTAATCAAAATTCTCAAATTATATTTATTTGGATATTTATAATATTAGTTATTTTAATCTTTCATTAATATGGTAATTACTGAATCATCATTCGGTCATAAATAAATTTAATTATATAATGTATAAAAACTATAAATAAAATTACATTATATATGAATTCATTTTAGATTTCTAATGAATATTTATAGTCTAATTTATCTTATGTATAACCTGATATTAAAAATGGTTTAGTTATTTAACATTGATTTTTTCCCTTTTAACTCTTCTTTTAATAAAATAATAATAAATGTTCTAATCTAATCCATGAAGACCAAAGGGATAATATTTTTATCCTATGGTTGTTTTTGGTCGAATTACATTTATCCAACATAATTAGGACATGTGTTAGGGTAATTGTAATATCATTTTTTCTCTTAATTAAACTATTTACTTTTAACCATGGTAAATAAAAGTCAAAATTTTCTATTCACAAAAAATTATATTCATATTATTGAACCAAATTTTTCATATTTATGTTAACCATGTCTCTCATATTTTTGAAATTCAACTCACAGAAGTGGTAAATTATGTTTTATTCAAATTTTCAAAAGCTCCTAGAAGATGAGTAAAAGACGATAAAAAGAACAATAAAATTATATACATACAAAACTAATATAAAATGACTCCAATGAATTAAATAGAATATATATATAGGTATTTTTTATCTTTTTTTTTACTTAAAATAAATTAAAATAAATAGTTATTTAAATTAAAAATTCTGTTTTAAACAATAACCCAAAGTTTTTCACTATTCATTAAAAATTTAATGCTTTATGAAAAATAAATAAAATTTACCCAAAGATAATTTTGAAATTATGAATTCAAAAATGAATTATATTTCAAAAAATTCAAAACATAAAAGTTTCATTAAATAATTTAACATTAATTCCCGTTGTCAAAACTGAAAAGCTAGTTTTTTAAAAAGTATAAACTATCAAAAGTTTGGCATGTGTTTATGTTAAATATAAATTTGAAATTACTTATAATAAACTAAATTGTATTCAATAATAAAAATATAATCTATTTATACTTTCAAACCATTCAAATGAATAATTTAACAATATAATTTATTTCGATTAAAAAATGTTGTTTTCAATTAAAATTTATTATTTTTCAGTATTCATCAAAATATGAATGTTATCAGAAAATTACCAAGAATTTATCCAATATATACTTTTATTTCCAAATTAAAAATTAGAATTTAATTTTATTTAATTTAATATGTTAAGGTGCCAAATATTAGATTTAAAAGGGGTTTTCCATTAAAAGGTTGTAAAATTTTATTTTTTGAAAAATACTTCTTTTATCTAAAAAAATGAATTTGTTCATATATTACATATAAGAAACACATAATATGGATTCTAAAATTATATGGATTATATAAAATTCAAAATTCAGTTTATACTATTCATAACCGCTTTGGAACGGCTTGTTTGGTAAGTCGTGTTGTGCTCGAACTCAGTGTTGTGTGTACCGCAAGTTATTGAATTACATTAAAGATAATAACATACTATGAAATCATTTCTTGTCACACCATATCACATTGAACAAAAGGGACATTGGAACAACTTTTTATTAAACACACCTTCTATACGTCTCTGGTTCCATTCCATGTTAGGAAATTCTTACATCATGTAATCCTTAAGTGAACCATTCACAACCAAGATTAATTTTTATGTAATTTTTTTTTCTGACTATAGACATCCATTTTGACTGATTTTATCTAAACCTATACACCTATAACTACTTACATCCCATTAATCAAGGTGTTTTGGTTCGTATGGGGGGTATTGCTAAAAATTTTCCACTGGACCAGAGTACATTATGTATCTTATAGTGATGAAAATTCTTGTTCTATCCAACAATATTCTCTATAATATAATATACAGTTATATTTAATTACACCATTTTCCCATTCTCATGTGAATTATAGTTGGTGGTGTGGTTGGTCAAGATATTTTACATGGAATACTACTTCAATAGCTCCAAAACTCAAATTTTGGAGTCGTCCTCCGTGAGAATGGTGTGGTGAATCTTCAACAAAAGGATAAAGTAATACTTCAAAAATTCAATTAATTACTATTTCATATCCCTTTAAAGGTGTATGTCCTCTAAACACATTAAACTAAGTATGTGTCACTCAAAATGACCATTCGCTGTTGAGATTTCAATTTCAAGTATGGTCCCACAACTTCAATTCCCATTATGTAAAATATCTAAGGGTAATTTTTATAATTGAGAAGATTTTGTGGATAATACATGATTTGGGTATAGATATTTAATTCATTGAACCTATTGGTGATTCTTTTAGTCATTTAAAATGTTGGGATATATATAACCCATCCCCCAAATATGGTGTTAAAGAATCAAACCCTCTTATTGGGCCACACATGACACATCATGGATCTCTTGTATGAAAATATGGATATCATTATCTTCGATGAAATAGAGTAGGATTATATCAAACCCACACCTATAGTGGGTATACTAATAGTTAGGGTCATCCGGGGGTTATGTTTTGTTGTGTGCAGATGTACTCACTCATATTCTGCTTATTCTAGTGGAAGAGTGTTTGTTCGGGAGATTTTCAATGAATGGAGATATACAATCCGAATTCTCTTTAAATATTTTGGAATTTAAAGGCCATAATATTAAAATTTTAGTGAAAATATGATTTACTTGGTGGTAATCATCATTAAACATGTTGGAGGAAATGACCCTATGATGTTCCAGATGAATGACTTTGTTATATTGGCTGGCCTCTTCATGATATGTTGCCATGATTTCCAATTTATAAACACCGTTATATTATTATAGTGTTACATATGTCATCTTTACATGGGAAGGTAACAGGTCCATCATGATATGAGTCTTCTCCAGCAGTGGGATTATTTCACGATTATTGATGATATTGTTTCCATTAATCTACATGATGACTAGCTCAGAGACTCCAACAACATGAAAAAATGAAACATCAATCTCAAGAGGCAAATCATCACTACTGATATTATATTGATACTCATCCTCATTATTGGTGATTTATTCTAAAAATTGGAATGGGTTTGGATATATGTATTTCTCTTTAGTGATGGAAACAATCCTAAGGCCCACCATATTGAGTTCGTGGATGCTGAAATTTCTTGATCAGGCTACATAAGGAATCATTGAATTGAATCTATAAATACCAGACTAGATAATCCTAATAGTTGATGACCTCATATAGGATGTCATTATATAAGGGTAGTTCTTTAATGTTAATATGCACAACAATGAAATATTGCAATTATTGGCCCTTGATTGCCCGGTGAAGGAGAAACCTGATGTTGAACGTTGAAAACATGATTACCCAATAATCTAGTCAGCATGTTAACATGGTGTGGTTGAGAATTTACATCCAAGTTCAATTTGGTATAACAACTATATCTTGTGGTGATGAAAATAATGTCGCAAATTCCGAACCTCAATGACAATGGTGAGGGAACTTCTCTCAATGGGAGAATATCAGGTCTCCCTGATAATGATCGAATGTCTAAGGTTATACATAGTATTTTCCATAACTATTCTTATATGTTATTAGGGTTCTAATGGTCCATTCTATGAAAGTCATCTAAAGGACTAGAGTCTTCCCTATTGCAGTAAAATCATGAGTAGAGGATGATGAAAATAATTATTAATGTCCTAAAATGTAGCCTTGAAATATTCACCCAACTGATGGGTGGTTCAATTATTCTTGAGACTCTAATAGGGATTATTAATTCTGGAAATATCTACAATTAAAACTCTAATATAGTTTTAGTTGACTTGGACGCCTCACAACTCAAATAGAGATCACATAGTGGGTATATGGTTGGTTAATTATATCTTCTTTATATCGAAATCAATTCCTAGGTACCTGACAGTATAATTGAGGAACAGTCTAGAGGTATCCTTTAACACAAACATTAGGGTATTTTTATAGTGATGAGATAAGAATATGATTGAATATTTCCTATTGTTCCAGAGAATATCATAAAATTAGTGGTATTTAACCACTAAATCATACACATATAATTCCAACAACCAACTAAAGAGTGGTTTGATGATATGCTCCATGTAACATTGGTAGGTAGCTCTCGAATACTCTAAAATGATTGGAATCTATCATTAGAATAAGGTTCCAGGAGGTGATCAAAAAGTTTTGGAATGTTCACTTTTTGAGGAAATTTATATCTCATTGTAAAAGAAGTACCCACCTATAATGAACAGGGACTATAGAATAGTAATATCGTCAATTAGAATCTCTATTACAATAAGGGATAAATCACTTATAGTGTAGTGATGGTTGAGGCCTCCAACGTTGATGAAGACTATGATTATACCCTTCATCATTCTAACTAGGACCATGTTGGTATCCAAATCAGGTATTATACCTCCCTAGTAATTTTTCCTTTAATAGTCTTTTCAACATTGGCCTCAACCATAGATCTTTGTGAAAGTTGAATATTTTTATGAGGTTGTGCAATCCTATGATGGACTAATAATTTTAAATGTTTTTGGAAAATATTTGTGGAATTGAGACACATAATTTACATTTAATACAAGGGTAAAATTTAATTTCACCATTTCAATAAATGAAGATGTTGTTGATGCTCCACTAGAGACATGCATAAACTATTCATCGTGGTACAGTTATCTTCCACAATGCCAATATTGACCTTTTTCAGCTCATTGATAATTTTGGAGACACCCTCTCCAGACACTATTGGGGAATCATTATGATGTGCTTTGTCATTTGTAACATGAGGATCAGAGGGAGAAGGGAACTCCCCTAGTTTTTAAACCATGGAGTTTCACTAGAATATCCTTAGTCAGAGGTTTAATCCCCACTGAGGGGACATATGGTATAGATACTATTGAGATAAAATCCAAAGATCTAATATTTCATGGTTTCCTCCTATCTGATCCCCCATTAATTATGATGTAATAATGTTGCGTTGATCTTCAAATATTCATCCCTACTTTTCATAACTTGTGGTGTGTCATGGATTAGTCACCATAGGGAAAATATCTTAGTTTTCCACAAGAGTTTGGGTTTCTAATAATGGTAGATCGTATTCCTTTTATGATTACAAGGTTATATGTGAGAACTCCTTCTTGGAAACTATGAATCCACTACCGAGTTCTGAGGTGTTAGGCTAGAACTGGGAGATTGGTATAATGGTTTTGGATTTTAGATATACCCATGGATCAATTAATGTTTTTATTAGGTCGTTATAGGCATTGATATGATGTACTTATTGGGTTGGAACTATATTCATGCGCTTTTATAGTAAACAACATCCATGGAGCAGGATTCACAAGAGTTGAAGGGAGAAGAATCTCCTTAAAGTTCCAATTATCTACATTCAAGGGATTATCTGAAGAGCCTATGGTATGAATAAGGGACCCCCTTATGTAGATTCATCTATGGACAAATCAATAGGGTATTGTAACGGTGACCTTTGAGAGAACCGTAAAAATGTATCTTTCTACCATGCCACCAAATTGGCAATTCATATAAATCATGTCCCATTATTTATACTCTCTCTTATCGTAGCCCTAAATTTTGAGGATTGAGGGAGTTAGATAAGATTATATGCGACAAATATTGTGGAGAAATTGTATCAGGATGAGATTGATCTCGGATATAGTATCTAAGTGGAAGAGGTGGAATCCCACAACATTAAACTAGACTATGACATATCATAAAAGTAGGAAACAATATAAAGTGGAACCTCAACCTCTTAAGATATTGAAATGAGGGGATTTTATTATTCCTATATGGAATAATTTCTTGTTTGGCCTATGTTGTAGCTACCCATGTATTTAGTGGTATAGGTCTCTTTAGGTCCTCAATATGGTCTTCAAACACTTTTTTTGATAGGAGGATAAAGAATGTAATTGAGTTTCAATCTCATATATCAATGAGGTTCCTTAGTGTGTTATGATATTAGGGATGAAATATGTTTCTAACTAACTAGGGTCACTATTTTATAGGTAATTTAGTGGGATCCATTTGTTACAGTGTTGGTTCCTGACTAGTGAATGACATATTCTACTATTGACTTTATGGTTTAGGATAAAAACCAGATCGATGAGGTCTATCCCTAGTCAGTCACTTCATATCACAAATATATAGAGTTGGCCCACAAAATCATACAATATGGTCAGTTTTAGATGTTTCTTCATTAGAGAGACTTGATAGGGTTTTGAATATAGATCCCTATAAGTCGGGTTTTATATGGTCTTTGTGACATGAACAATCTCTTAAATCGAACAATCTAGGATATCATTATTATTGGAATAACTTATTCCTCTCCTTCAATGGTGTCATCTAGAGGCCCTGAAGGCTACCACATGGAATTATTTAGTAGCGAGTTTGGTATAATGATATAACTAGATAAAAAAATTCTTAAATTCATATTCTAATTCATTATTAGTGTAATATTCATTGATGGGAAAAATTTTGGGGGCATCACATGATTTGAGATTCATAATTGCCACAGTTATTCATATTTTTTTTGGAGAAGCTTAGGACTTTTATTAGCCTAACATCTTCATCACTTGTTCAAAAAAGACTAATATGACTATGATACATATGCTATGACTGGAGTGGATGTGGTGACTGAGTTTGTTTATTGTTTTCTTAAACCAGAATTTAAAATCATCAGGGTTTGATATACCAGCATACATTTCATCTAGTCATTGTACTTATGTGTACCTTTTATCATCTCCAAAAACAACCTTTCGGGGTCTTTTACATCAATATCGTGGGAGGAAGAAACATATTCCACATATAATGGTATTTTAATCAACTAATGTAGGCTATGATATACTTGGTCCGATAGTTAGTCTTTAATGTTGAATTAATTATTGATGTTGTGTCAAAGGAACCTACGGAAAGGGAAATAGTATTAATTATTAGTGAGATCAGTGTCATGTGGACATTAAAATTATTGTACTTATAGAATGTTATTTTTGAGGGGATATTTGAATTACCACATAACCCATGTATCCTTGATGAAATATAGTGTGTTCTTGTACTATGAAAATGGAATCACGAGTGCATAACCACGATGTTGGTCTTGGTATGTGTTTTTATGATGATGTTATTAATAATGATGCATATTCAAAAGAGGTTCTGAGAGGTATACCAAATGCAAGGCCAAAATATATAAAATTATGTATAGTTATACCATCACAGGTATTCACATGGGAGTGGGAAGAGGTAATTGGAATAAATACTATTTGATTTTCCTCAATGATTATTATATATGTTGATTTATTTTAGATAACACTCAAAACATTACATGATATATCATTCAGTTAATGGTGTGGACCTACTCATCTTAGAAATTCTCCACACTCACTATCATCCAATATTCCAATTAAGGATTCATATCAATTGTGTATATTACTCCCTTACATTATTTAATGAACAAAAAAAATATCTCATCAACCCTATCCATGTATTTATATATCTCACTCATGAGTGTCTTACGTAGGGTAGAGCTAAATGGATTGAGGATCTATCAATAGAGATCCTCTAATATAATAATGGATCCCATAGTAAATTATGCATTCCAAAAATGTTTGGTTCCTCCATGTTTTGGATGAGAAACATATATTTACCATCTTCATTATTGTCTAGATTCCCTATCAACTGGATGAAGAATGGGTAAAAGATGTCCAGGTGTTATAGCAGATCACTAATTCCATTAATTGGGGTACGTATCAGGTTTTAGAAATATGGAAGTGGATAGATGTGGTCTATTGACACTAGATATGGATTCCCTTTATTAGGTATTCACATTAATTAAATTTCAAAATCCTCACTTGTTGAAACAATATTGTCTATCACATCCTATTGGAGGGGGTTGAAGCTAATCGATTCTTTGAAAAACATGTTATCCCTTGATCTGATGTTATCACAGTCTCATGTGTCAATTCACCCAGCTTGTGTGGGGGTAGAAGGCCCATATCTAGGCTTCCTTATTGATTTTACATCCTAGAACATGATTTGGAATGCCATACAACCTTCCTTGATCATGGTTTAATGGAAAAAAAGTTCATTTAGTTCACCTATAGGAGGGGTTGATTCTCCTCTAACATTATCTTAGTCTACACCCTAATTATCTTGGAGCATGGCATTGAATCTATTAAATTAAACATAGTCCTAGATGAAATGAGTCTATTATAGGGTATGACATATTATCTACCATGACCTTTGACAGGATGATATCATCTAGAATCCATTTTCTATTATTGAGATGTTAATGGGTAAGGAATACTACCTCATTGGGGGTGGGGGGGGACTTCTAATGCACAATGTTTTCCCCTTTTAATAGGCGAGGGAACATATCAAGAGATATTATTAAATAAATGTCTCATATGGAGGTTGGATTTCCCTATCCTGATCCATTTATTCTTCTAGTGTTCTTTGATCATATAAGGGATTGATCAGGACCACTTTCACGATAGTAGTGGTTAGAGGAGTATTTTCCTTGTTAGAGAGTGGTATTTTCGTGTGATCCCATTATTTATATGGTGTGTTATTGAAGAGTATGGTAGCCTAATTTCACCAATATATGATATTCTTAGGTTGGTATTCCTCTTCCATGACATGATGGAGTATACTGAGTCTCTTATTATAGATTTATAGAATGATTAAATGATACACATATGAGTCGGGGGAAGATCCACTACGAGTATATAAATTTTGACATTCTGACAAAAATTATGGATGGGATATAGATACACATTGTCTCATTAATAAGAGATATAGAAATATTAGTTATATTTTGATATCACTGTAACCATCTAGAAATATACGGTAACTTGGTCCTTTGTAATAGATTCATTAATGGTGATATACATGCTTATAGGATGCAAGAAATAAACAGAAAGATGGTCCATGACTATGATATTACACTATTATTAATCCAACACATTATTCATGGAGAATCTAAATCTATATCATCCCATTATCTAATATTTACTTTTTAGGAAACTAAGGGTGCAATGATGCAGACCTTCTCTACTACTAACATTATGGATGAGGGGGAATCACATGGGCCAACATTTCTTATAATGTAGATGTGTCTTCCCTATTTGGATCCTACTTCATGAACCAGTACATATAGGATTATATATATTTACCCTCATGGGAACCAAGAAATAAATCCTCCCTATATGCATCAGTAGAGTGATCACCATCATCTGAATAAGCCCTTATATATCATGATATATTTCCTACTACAACTATAGAGGTTGAGAGGTGAGGTGTTTATGGATGTAGGGATGGATGCCAAAAACCAAGTAGATATAGTCTAAAACATCCTTCACATGTAGATACTTGAGAATGGATTTAGGGACCTTATGGACTATGGCCTCAAGGATGGTCATCCATAGTCGACATACTCCCCCCCCCCCACAATTCTCAGGGATGGGGCAAAGGTGTGTCAATCAATTCATCAACCACCTCATAACATTAGTGGTTGACAGTTATATGATTCTTCCCAATTTCATACCTCAAGTAGTATTTGAATTTTTCTATCAAATACCCAAGGGGATATTGGTATTTCTACAGTGGTAAATTTGACATGTAATGTGGATAACACCCAAATGGAAGTTGTTCACCATAATTCCATGGGAGGAATATTCTATGTATGAAAAATGATCTGTAATGGTAGAACCTATATGTCCATTTTGGGAGTTTTAGGGATGAACTTTATGGTGAAATTATTCATTAGGTAGTGGCCCATGATAGTTGTGGGTACCTCCACGAATTGGTACAGTTAACATGGCATGCCTTGTATGTGGTGGGGGATTCATTGTAGTGAAGATTGGCCCCCACATAATAGTTGTTTGGTTATGAATTTTTTTTCAGATTGAGGTAAGGGACAATGAGGGTGATCGAGAGCCCTTCTATTGTATAGTGTTGGAAGCTTTCCATTGGTATATGTAGAAACTATTCAAGATACATGCTAGTGGGGTAGGAATTGGACCAGCTAGATCATCTAACAATAGAGAAAAATATCATTATCAGTGTGGCTAGTTGGGGGCCCCCTTATATGTATTCATGGTTGTAGTTTTCATGGGACAGAGCGTAATGTTCAAGAAATCCTTGGTGAATGGGAGTGAACATTTATAAAACTATGGTGAGAGGCCCACAAATTGATTTTTTCATGATTATGACAGTTGTTAAAATGTTATCCATTTGAGGAGGTGATGTTGGCGGGGTTTTAATGGTTCCTGGTCGAATTGGTTTATTTTTGTGGATGTGATAATCAATTCTTATTTGAAGCAATAAATCATGGAACTAATGAAACTATTCTAATGATCTCCTAAGGGGAGATAGTGCGAGTGAATATGGTTGCTATAGGAGTGGTGGATATAGTGGAAGGAGTATAGTTATGTAGTATTTCTATATCACTAGTTCTCCCCCCCATTTCATGTTGATGATAAGACATGATTGTTTTTTGATTGAGTATTAAAGGATACATGATTTTATTCATCAAAAATGTTATATACGATAATTTATCAAACCATAGATTCCTATCATCCATTATATTCCCACAGTTTTAAGAAAATAATTTCATTTTGGGCCGCCATTTTGTTTGGTGAGACTTGATATCATATGTTGAATCTAGTGATTTCAAAATCTGGTATCCTCCAACATTATCGACCATTACGATATTGAAAGATAAGATATTTTTATCATGTTTACCATTTTATCAAAACATTATGACTTGTAACACATAGGTGAGATTTAATTTTTCCTGTTGACTCTAATGGTGTTGTTCACTTAATGTATTAGTAATTAATCATCTACGGTGATTGGGATCCCCAGATTCCCACATTCTAATGGAAGTTGACCTCTATCACCATTTTGACTACATAGTCTCCATGACTAGAACATTATAATGGAATATCAGTCCTCTTTGCATAAATTACTTCCAATGAGATTTTATCCTATTCTGGGTTACCTTTATATATTTGAATCATTTTCATGATGCTCATTCCTGGAACCACCTTGAAGTAGAGACCTATTAATTAGAGTGCTTCTTTCATAGTAGTGAAATTATCAATGGTATGATATGATAATGGTGTCTGTTATATAAAGAAATATTTTGATGTTTTGAGTATTGGAAACTTTTAACTTCATCCACTTTTGATGTTAACAGGAATCATGTATAAGGCATCTTAGGTATCAAACCCATGTAACCTCATATACTACAAGATGTAAATTTTTATAAAGGTGTTCGTAATCCACTGAATATTGAACCATGCATGTTAATTCTATTGAATGAGGGGGATATTCTGATTCATTTGGCAGGGTCATTAGATTAATGTAATGTGTGGACAATTTCATATGTTTAGATTATTTTTGGGACATGGTCATATGTTTAGTTTAATATAGAGATGTGGCGGGATGGTTAATGTATTCTGTGGACATAGTCACATGTTTAAAGTACTGTGGGGATATTTTCCATGAACAATTGTTCCATACATGTTTATATATGGGATAGAATCCCATCCTGATTCAGATGTCATTTTGGGACCTTATTTTTGAGTGATGAGGATGTGTGTGTCCTCAGGGTAAATGATAAAATTTCATAATTTCCTCCACCTAATTGGTATAATAGATGAATTAATAGTGGTGATGGAGTATCCATATTGTTCATATGTGGTTCATCATATGTACCATATTAGGAGATAGGGAATAAAACCCATGTGACATGGGTGAAAATTTTATGGCTGTGTGATAGGACAAATCCATGTATGTTAAATATCATTCAGTAAGGATGCTTGTTCTATTGAAGGAGCAATAAGAAGGAATAGTGTGGGACTTATACATTGTGTCTTCCTAAGAGGTGACTTATCATCCCATGTGAGTCATAACCAAGGTATCCAATGTTCAATGAATAATGTAAGACAATATTTTACCATTATGTTCTACGGTGGTCCCTATGTAATTTAATATCATTAAACTATGACATTATGCTTTTTAGTTTGATGTCTTATAACTTAGTTTATGTGGGGCTCATAACTATGGATACGATTCCTTGGTAGGATAGGTGGATATGAAAATTTCCTTGATTAAATTGAATAGAAACTAGTTTCCCTTAATGATGTTACCACGGGGTATGTGCATGGGTATCATGATGATTCGTTAACTATGATTTGTAAAATAGATGTCACAACTATCCAATTAATTCATAGATAAAAAGGGGAATGAATTTCAACATTGATGATAGAAGATGTGAAGATGATAAAATAAATATTTATCTCTATTTTAATGGTTATAGGCACAGTAGAATCTATACATTCAAGAATGTATTTCTATTATAAAGATGCATCACAAAGTGGAATGTGAGGGGGGTTTGAAAATTCATAGGGCTTCACAGTGTCTAGGGGTATTTCTAATGTGGGGTCTTTAGGATGTACATATATTCTTCCTAAGTAATATTTCTTTCATACCATCTGGTAAATTTCATGAAATTTTGATTCCATGTGAAAAACCAAGTGGCGTGCACTTATTTTTATTAGCGCAGAAGGTTTCATCATTTAAAAGGAGCATCATCAACACAATTGAATATTCTAATGAACTTAAGGGAGGTATTTTTTGAAATGTGGATACCTATAAGAATCCATTTCTCCTTTTGAATATTAATTATGATTAAAATATTCATATCTTTTTCTAGATATCTAAAGCGTGCATCCCATATTCATGACCTTATAAGAGGGTCTCTCATCAAGGGTTTCGAAGATGGAGGCCCATGGCATGTAATAGTGATGTCTATCAAACTGGTCCATCCCCAAAAAATTGGGGTGGTCTTTAACTCCCTTTGAAGTATCCTTATATCATTATTTATCCTCTTTTATAACCCTTAAATTATTCCCACATTCTCAATAATTTCTCTATTCCCTTAGGTACCATATCTATTCTGTGGTTTTCTTCAATTTTTGATCTCTACCTTGGAGAATATCGAGGCTTCATCTCACCTCAATATTACATTGGTTACTAATTTTATAGAGTTCCACCCTTTAGTGGGTTCTTTAGTTCGATTCATTTTAGGGACATGAGACTTATATTCACGTTTAATGGTCGGTCTTCTCGATAATAGGAAGTTTATGAATTTTTCTTCTTCAGAGGAATAATGTAACACCCTGAGATTTTGTGAAAAATATTCTTTTTAATTTCATTAATGTATTGTGTTATACGCTACACCAAAAGGAGCTTTCACAACACACATCTATGACCTGGCTTGAATTACACGCAATCGCGACCTTCCACGATAGCGTGTGTTGTACGCAACACCAAGTTTCACTAAACAACGATATTCTATTAAAATATTATTAAAACTAGCCGTTATGAATAGTAATAACCACTTTTTGAAATTTTTTAAATTTTATTTTTCAAAATGGACTTCATTTTTGGATTCGGAATATCGAAATTAGCTTAGGGTGAAATTTTGGTGATTTTCGGATAACTTTCATATTTTGATGAATAGTGAAAATTATTAAATTTTAATTAAAAACAACTTTTTCAATATAAATAATTAATAGTGATAAATTATTAATTTCAGTGGTTTTAAAGTATATTTAGAATATATTTTTACAATTTAATACAATTTTGGTCATTGGATGTAATTTCACATTTAAACCAGATATAAACAAGTGTCAATCTTTTGATAGTTATTATCTCTTAAGAACACGCTATTTGTTCTGAAGACGGGAATTAATTTTTAAATTAATTAATGCAACTGATTTGTTTTGAATTTGGTAAAATAGAAATCATTTTTGAGTTTATAATATCAAATATATCTTAGGCCTAATTTTTGGTATTTTTCTGAAAACATTCAATTTTTGATGAATAGTGAAACCACTAAGTGGTAGTTAAAAAACTGAATTTTTCGTAAAACTTAATTTTACCGCTTCTGTGAGTGGAATTTCAAAAATCCGAGAGACACGGTTGATGTCAGTAAGTAAAATGTGGTTCAATGAGATGAAAATAATTTTTGGTGAATAGTAACTTTTTACTTTTATTTACCACAGTTAAAAGTAAATAGGGTAATTAAGGGAAAAAATGATATTATTATTACCGTAACACATGTCCAAATTCTATTGGATAAGTGTAATTCGACCAAAAACAAAATTAGGAATAAAATATGACCATTTAGGCCCACTTGGATTAGATTAGGACATTTATTATTATTTAATTCAAAGAAGAGTTAAAAGAGTTTATTTAGTAAAACATTTTTAATACAGGGTTATACATAAGATAAATTCAATTGTATATATTCATTAAAAATCTAAAAAGATTTCCTACATAATGGTATTTTATTTGTAATTTTTAGACATCAAATAATTTAATTTATTTATGACACAAAGATGATGCAGTAATTATTATATTAACGAAATATTGACATAATTGATGTTATAAATACCAAAATAAATGTAATTTAAGACTTTTTATGAATTCCACTAATTATCTAGGTTAATATAAAATGTTAGTATTGATTTAATTAACTTTGTTCGAACTTATCATTCTGTTATTATTTTCACAAAAAATCAATTACTAAATAGTGTCAAAATTGACATAAAATAGTTTTTAAAACAAATATTATATTATTAATTGTTATTTTATTCCTAAAAATCTAAGGTTCGGCCAAATGACTTAGATAAGGTTATATATATTAATAATAAACAATTTGGGGTTCGTTTGGCTTCTTATAGTAAGTTTATTAACCTTATAGTGTAAGAACACAAGAAGACACGGTAAAAGTAAAATTATTTAACTTAATGTTAAATCTAAATTATAAGGTTAAAATAGGAACCTAAACTTGTCTAAATTCGATTTTATGAGCGGATTTCGACCCATACCCACCTTAGCCTTGAAATAAATCAATTTGGAGCTATTTAAAACCGAACATGACTTTATAATAAAATAATATTTTTTGTTTTTCCAAAGGATCCCCTCTCCTCCCTTAAAAAAGGGAACCTCCTCCCTCTCTTCCTCACACAACTTTGAGCCTTGAAGCTCGGCCAACCCCTGCCAATTTCTCCTCTCCACGTCCCTAGATACATCCTAGAGGTTCTGGTCTTCTTCAAAGACCCATCATAGTGCCCTAAAAGGAGGTCTCAAAGAGGCACTTCAAAGAAGAGGTAATTTCCGTTACCGATTCTTTCACCTTTATTTCTTCTTCCACTTCTTCTTATTTGGATGTTTCATTATGAAGTAATAACATAAGTATCACTAATATACGGATATGTTATTATAAGTATGAAACAATCCTATTTCACCATCTATCCATCCTACGGAAAATGAAATCACCGCACGTGCGTACGTACGGAATACCGTCTCCACGCCGTGGTGAAATCTATTTTCCACCACCACCTTACTTGGATGGGTATAATGGTGTAAATAATAACTATATATTATTATTTTAAAGTGATATTGATTCTGAAATAGTATACATACACTCCAAAATAGTCCCACGATCATGAGAACGATATCATCGCTCGTGCGTACGTACGGACTACCGTCTCCACGACGCGATGAGATTCATTCTCCACATTAACCATTCATGAATGATTATAAAGTATATATAATAAGTAATCATGAAATATATGACATAATAATGATACTAGATTTATGTGTATATATATGTATGTCATCTACTTAATTCCGTTCAACTCAATAAGGAAATGAAAACAACATTCATACGTACGTACGGCCTACCGTCTCCATGAACGGTGTATTTGATTCCATTTACTGATTTATTATATATATGTATATTCTGAATATATATATATATATAAATATTGTTTTATATTCTGGAATTATGTAATCATGATCTAAGTAATCATATGAATAATTACAAGTCAAAACACGGACGACAAATGAAACAATTTTACCCAAAACGCTCTTTAACATGGAATTTACAAAAGAACGGGTAATATAAAGTCATAAGTGAACTATATATGATATAATAACAATGAATATGATTCTTTAATAAGTCAATGACATTATTTAAATCATTATACAGGAGGTTCGGACACTTACGAAGCAAATCGGACCTAAGGTAAGGGAAAATATCACAATCTCATTTTTCTCCGAGATTGTTTATACTTTGGAATTTTCTGGGGTGTATTTTATCATCCACATACATGTTTCCTAAATATGTAATATTTATATCCTTCTACAATAGTTTATATCCAATTTTACCCTTCGGTGAGTTTTTAGTAAAAGATATGAAAGGAATCTTTTGTCGTTTTTCGTATGAGGTACTTTTTCACTTTTCCGACAAAAGTACGAGAATAATGTTTTTTTAACTTATACAGCATGAATGGATTTTTAAAACAAACTTTACAAGAATCTTCCTTTAAAAGTTTTCAAGTTTATTTTTAATCAACTTCTTTTAGTTTAAAATTGTATGACATGTTAAGAAAGGAAAAAAAAAATTTGAAGTAGAAAGGATATTTTCCTCAAGAATGGAGTTCAAGTGCTTTATCAAAATTATTTTCCATATAAGATAATAAAGGGTTCTCTTTAAATCCCTATTATTACATGGATTTGATTATGTTGTGATGGAAATAATTTTTTTTATGAATTCCTTTATCTTATATGAATTGTTTGATGATGTCATGATGTTTAAGATTCCCATTTTTATTACATGGGTTATGAAATGATGTATGATTTATGATTTTGTGGCACACATAAGAATGGTATCATTATGAGATGGGTGGGACCTATATCTCCCTCCAATGCATTGGGTAAATATTTTATATCTCATGAGATAGACATGGCTGGAATGGTAGGTTATACCGGTTCAGTGAAACAGGACTGAAACGAGGGTGACTCGGTTCAGAAAGGGACTTTGTCCACTAAGATAGTCTTGGCAATGAGTCTTGACTAACAGGAAATGATTCTCTATGATTATGTGTGTATGCCACAAAGTATCATGTTTTAGGTTATGATTATTGTGATTACATTTCACTGCCATGATTTATCCCATGTTATGAAATTATGATCTCTTTTGCAGGTTAAGATTTCCAAAAGTTATGTGCTTATGTATATGATGTGATTGATATTTCTTTTTTTTACCCTTACTGAGCATTTGAGCTCACCCTTTTATGTTTTCTTTTCCCCAGGATATAAAGAAAGGTTTTAGGTATAAAAAAAGAAGATCTTTATGGGAGATTTTGAAGATCTTTCACCATGATTAGAAGATTATATTCCGAGTTTCCAAAGACACAAAACTATTACGGTCCTTGTGTGTGTGTTTTTGTTATGTACTAAGTATTCCGCAAAAGTAATGTAATGTATATGTACGTTATTCTTTGGATATCTACAAATAATTTATTAGGTCATTCTTGAGTTACCCCCATAGATGTAATAGCCTAAAATTAAACATCTTATAATGGACTTTTTACTATCACATGGAATGAGACTCCCCCACTATGGTAATTTGGGTAAGATTATCTATACATACATTAAATTTTCAGAACACTACAATTTTTTGTATTATAGGGAGTGTAGTAGGAAGGTATTTCTATATGAAAAGTAAAACACACTCAAATTTCCATCCAGTGTCTCCATTAATATTCTTGGATGTTGATGTCTCAAAATTGAAAATGGGGTATGTTTGAATTTGTGTAGGGGAAGAGATTCTTTTCAAACTTTTTGTGGAGTTTGAGGTGTGGTTCAATTTCTATTCTTATGGTAAGAAAACTAGACATATGATAGTAACAAATATTTTGGGGGTCAAAAAAGGTATTTTTAGATGGCGGTGGCTATTGGTGTTAGTGGAATGGGAAAAGAAAATTTTGATGGATGGGCTTGGAAGAGACATCAGGATGTTGGTTATGATCTAGATTTGGAAAATGATATAAAAAAGATTATCTGTAGGGTAATTAGTTGGTATCTAATATTTTCAATCAACTAAGAGGTGACTAGGGTATTTCCACCCCCATTGTTCTAGGTTCTATGGGAAAATTTTGAACTGATGTAGAGAATTCTACCGTTGTAGGTGTTCTGGATTCGATACCATTTATGGTATCCAAATGTGAGATTGTTTGTTGTACCAACCAGGATGTGGAAACAATAACGATTCATTTGGATAGTTTATAGGTCGTCATGGATTCATCCAATAAAGTGGAATTTCTTAAAGTGATTTGTAACAATTGAAGAGATGGATGTCAAATCATTAATCCAATTATAGTGAACAATTCATGTTCAAGGAGAGAATTGTCGGCTATTAAGGTGGGAAACCACTTTATGGGATTGGGGAATAAAGGGCCAATCTATGAGGTAGACTAGGAAGTGAACTTCAATGAGGAGAATTGAATACATAGGGAGGAGTTTTCTGATGATTCATATTGACTGTTCTTAAGAGACAGTGCATAATAATTTCATGTTAGAGACCTTTGTAGTTTGAGGAGGTTGAAGGGTCGGTGAGGTAGTAAAAAGTAAAAAAAGATTATTCATATTTACCAATACCAATTGACAAAAAATCTACCATAAAGTCAATGATCATGGTGATGTATGGTGTTCTCAATATTAATGGAATTACTTTTCGAGTAGAGGTTACAGACTATGGGGAATCCCCCCTTATGCATGACCTGTAGAAGAAAGTCACTGAATCTATACGACTAATGGAACTACTCATGTATTCCTAAGAATAAATGGTAGAGGAATTAATTTTGATAAATGCCTCAATATAATATCGGTATAAGATGTTTTGATTCAATAAGGCTTTCATTTTGACTTTTCCATTACTTCATACTTGGGGGAGATTGTTAAGTCATTAAGGTTTCCTTATGACTTTACCATTCCTTCTTGTTTTGAAAATCACAAACACCTTATCTCAAGGAAAATCTCTTTTTACCCTGTGTTTTACTTCTACAAGGAAAAATTTCCTTACCCATGTAAATATATCTTTATCATGTTATCATTGATCATATCATAATTTTTCTATGTGTAAAATTTGGTTTGAAACCAAAATCTCGGAATCCTATAATTAAGTTGATATGAATCATTATGTTTAGGATCCGAATTCTCAAAATTCTGGTTACGAATTCTTCTGAGTTATGACTCCGAATTCTGATTATGAATTCTGGGTTTGAACTCTTCTGAGTTATGACTCCGAATTCTGATAACGAATTCTAGATACGAAATCTTCTGAGTTCTGACTCCAAATTCAGATTACGAGTTCTGGATACGAAGTCTTCTATGTTCTGACTCCGAATTCCGAACACAAATTCTGGTTATGGACTTCTTTGAGTTCTGACTCTGAGTTCTCTGAATACAAACTCTGAACTCTTATACGTTCTGACTCTGAATTCTCATGAACTCTAACTCCGAACATTGTATTTTCTGGTACCGAATCCCTATGAATCCAGATTCCGAATTTCCATGAAATTCATAATCCGGATTTCTATAGAGTTTGGGTTCAGAATTCCTTGAAAATACAATCTGAATATCATTTTATTATATACTCTGAATTCAATTTTGGTTGGAATCTTAACTTTTATATTTCCTTTCAATCCGAATATTGGATTTTTGTTATGTAACCATCTTTTTTATTACACTTGTTTTTTTATAAAATCATGTCATGCATTCAGTTACTCACTAACCTTTGTTTTAGTGACACGTGTATAGGTCCCTCCAAAATTCAATGAAAAATATGAAAATTGGAGGAGGGATCTTATCGTTGAAGTTGTGACTATAAATAGGAGCTCATTTGAAAAGAGTGCAAAACTGTTCTATGACTCTAGAGATTACATGATATTGAAGAGATTTCTTGAGAGAGTCTCTCATTGCATAGTGTGTACTAAACTTCTAGTTCAGATTTTCATTGTATGACTCTGATTATTGTTGTTTAAAATCGAGGGATTCTGGGGATAAGAAGACAATGGTCTTGACTACCTTGAAGTTGAGGGATTCCTTGATGAGAAAGACATAGGTGTCGACTACCTTGATGTTGAGGGCTTGCAAGGATAGCAAGACAGACTCTGATCTTCGTATTGAGGGAGTACCCTAGTGTTGTTAAGACATAATTTCTTGAAAGTATAAATCAACAGACCTTTATCCAAGGTTGTTGGATACCCATCTCTTTGGGTTAAACTATTTACTACTTGTCAATTGTTTTGTTGCAAGCTTTCTGCTGCATTTGTATTATTGGGAAAAGTATAACTATCTTATACTTTGTTATACTTGTACTCTGATTTAGTTAGATTATATATTCTTTAAGGTAGAATCTGCATCATCGTAAACAGTCATTAAGTTTCATTTTCGGAATCACTTTTCTGGAATTGCTTTCTCGGAATCATATTTCCCGAATCAAGTAAGTGTGTAGAACTAGAGGTTTTCTGAAATACCCTGTTTGACCTTGTTATACATATTCATCTTTATAATTACCAAAATAATTTTTTAAACTGTATATTTCACACCCCCCTCTTGTATATTGAGCATCATTAGATGCTCCATATTGTATCTTTTTTATTTCGATCCTATATGTGGTATTATAGACTATATCATACTCACATACCAAATCAACAATTGGTATCAAAGGATTGGTTCAATCTGAATTAATCTCATGATTAGATTCATAATAGAATTCATCTCATTCTTTTCTCGGAATCAGTTTTTCAGACTCGAATAGTTTGGATTCATTTTTTCTTAGAGATACTCTTGTTCTACATTTTCCTTGCTTAGGAATATTTTCCTTGTTCAGAAATGTTTTCTATTAAATTTTTTTTGGAAACATTTTTCATAAATATGGAAGGAATCAATGTTGGTTCCATTGAAAATCTCAATCCAACTAGACCACCTATTCTTGATGGAAATGATTACGAATATTGAAGATATATCATGAAGACTTTTATTATCAATACTTGTGTTGATAATTCTGTTATGCTCACTGGAGAATACAAAATCCCTGAAAAAAAAAGTTAGTACCTTTAACAATCAAGAAAAGCATGAATATCAACTGAATTATATGGTATGCAATACATTGCTTTGCTCCATGAATAGAAATATACATAGCCAAATTTCATCTTATTAAGCAACAAATTGTATTTTGATGAAACTTAAAGTTACTCACTTTGGAACTTCCAATGATATTGAAACAAGGAGAGCTCTGTTGAGCGCAGAATACCATGGAATTAACTTTCCATAAAGAGAACCCATATGTAAGGTGCAACAAAGATTCAAGACTATTGTGAATAGTTTACAATCCATGGGTGAGAAAGGATTAGATGATGATGCTCTTGTTTATAAGATCATAGACATCATGCCAAATGAGTGGGAATCCAAGAGGATTGATATAGATGAGAACAGAAAGGTTACTCAGATTTCCTTAAATAAACTGTTTGGAACTCTTCTTCAGCATGAGACCAGAATGAAGAGAGATGCCGATAATGTAAAGAAGAATAATGGGAATGGAAATGTTTCTTTTACTACAACTTCAAACAATATGAATGTTAAGAATCCTAAGAGAGATAGCATATCCAAATCAAAGAAGATTGTTTTCCTATCCAAATCTAGTGGAAGTGAATCCTTAAGGAATGAGTTAGAAAATCTTTCTCAAAGAATGAACCAGATAACTAGAAAGAGGAACTTTAAATTGAGATACAAGAAGAATGAATAGAAAGATAAGAATTATTCAGAAGTCACATGTTATGAATTCAAGAGAGATATACATATAAGACATGATTGTCCTATGATCAAGAGAAAATAAAGAAAGAAAAATCATTTATAGAGACACATAAAAAAGTATCACAAGGATAATGCTAAGAATGTCCTGAAATCTAATGACATCTGGAGTGCCAGTGGTGGAGACTCTTTAGATGGATCTTTAGATTATGAATCTTCTGTACAGTAGAATCTTGGTCTAATAGCAAGACTACCTATTGAAAATCATTGCTTAAGGACTAAGGTACACAATGTTGAATCAATGACTAATGTTTCTTTAAATACAAATTATAGTAATGATAAATATTAAAACTCTTCAGATGAATAATATTCTTCTGATGAAGATAATACTTTTCCTTCCTATGAATAAGTTTCTAGGTTTTCCAAACTCTGAGATTGAGAACACAAAACTCATGAGAAACATGATAAAAAAAATTCAAGGAATACTATTCTTACTAAAGAAATATCATATATTTCTAATGATCTTGATAAAAAAAATGTTGTTTTTAAAATATTTCATAAAATCTGGAGGAAATAATTTCGGAGAAGAATAAAATTTCTAATGATCTAGAAAATGTAATTTCTAAGAAAAATGTTTTCGAGCGTAACAGTAGTTCAAAATCAATTTTTTTTGAAGAAAAGAACTTGGTTATCAAAGTGAAATCTGAAATCTTGTCCTTGAGGAAGTTTTTTTCAAACATTACCTTAGGTAAGGATAATTTTGATAAAATGTATTCTCAAATCTGACCTCTAAGTAATAGTTATGGTTTTGGTTATACTAGTTCTAAACCGATTATTAGTAACAATTACTTTATTTCTCAATGTCCTCCATTCTACACCAAGTGTCAGTGTGGTGGACACTGGGAAAAAAATTCCACAAACAAAACCCAATCTTTAGGATTTAATAATGCATATTTTTCTAAAATGATGTGGGTGCCTAAAATTTTTCTTTCGTAGATTTCTATATCCAAGAAAAGTTAGATTCCAAAAACCTAACTTTTTCTTATTTTCAAGAAAATAGAGAAGGTACCAAAAAAATATTTGGTACATGTATAGTAGATGTTCCCGTTATATGACTGGTAACAAAAATATTTTAAAAATATTATCAAGGCGAATGTTGGAAAAGTAACATTTAGAGATATTCCTCAGGGAGAAATTATTGGTATAGGTAACATTGTTCTTCTTGAAAAAACGTTGCTTTCAAATGTTGTATTCGTTAAGGGTCTTAAGAAAAACCTCATTATAATAATAAAATTATGTGATGAAGGATACCTTGTGAATTTTAGGAATGACATGTTCTTAGTACCCAATTCCAAGGAAGAGATTATTATTTCTTCCCATAGTCCTGAGATTGTTTACACACTAAACATAGAAGAACGTAGGAGCCAAGATCTACCTTGCCTTAGTGCAATGGAAGATCATTCTTGGTTGTGGAATAGATGGTTAGGACATTGTATCCTTAGGAACATATAAAAGCCTTCTATGAAAATATTAGTTAAGGATCTACTATAGCTTAGATTTGATTCTTCAAATGTTTGTGACCCTTTTTAATATGGAAAGAAACATAAATCATGTTTTAAATCAGTCGGTGAAGTCTCAACTACTAATGCATTATAGTTACTGGATATGGATCTCTTTGGTCCTAAAAAATGGAATAATTGGGGGCAAGTATTATATATTTTTTATAGTTGATGATTTCACTAGATTTACATCAGTCTATTTTCTAGAAAGAAGTATTAAGATCTTTCTTATTTCAAAAGTTTTAGAGCCCATGTTAAAAATGAGAAAATATTCTATTGAAATCTATTCATAGTGATCATGGTGGAGAATTTCAAAATTCAGATTTTGAAACTTTTTGTCGTAGAAAATTCCAAACTCATTACCTCTCAGCACCCAGAACACCTCAACAAAATGGTGTTGTTGAAAGAAGAAATTTAATTATTCAAGAGATAACTAGAACCATGTTGAGCGATTATTCTGTAGCCAAAAAATTTTGGGCGGAAGCAGTAAGTACTGGTTGTTGTATTATAAATCGATTTTTGTTTATATTTTTTATTAATAAAACTCGTTATGAGTTATGGAATTCAAGAAAACATAGACTTTCTTACTTTTGGGTTTTTGGTTGCAAGGTATTCATTCATAATACTAATGATAATCTGCAAAAATTCTCACCAATATATAATGAAAAATTTTTCTTAGGCTACTCCACAAATTTTATGGATGATAGAGTTTTCAACTAAAATACTTGTACTATTAAAGAAACAGTACATGTCAAATTTAATGAAACTGGTCCCTTTGTTTTTAAACTACCCCAACCTACATACTCGGATGTGTTTTCAGAAACATATTATCAAATTTTGATAGAATATCCTTCTGTTAAGTAAATGTTTCAAGAAAATACTTTCGAAACATTTACCCCAGAATATTTCCTACCCTATGTTGAGGAACAGGTTTTACAAAACCCAAATCAGCTATTTCTAAAGAATCATCCTAGTGATAACATCATCGGTTATGTGAAGTAACCTGTAAGGACTAGAAATTCCTTACGAAATAAAGTATAAAATCTAGAATTCATTTCCCAATTAGAACAAAAAAGTATTGATGAAGCATTAGTTGATGATTATTGGATTAGAGCCATGCAAGATGAACTAAATGAGTTTAAAAGGAATAATGTATGGACCATGGTTGAAAGACCTAAGGAAACTTCTATTATTGGAGTAAAATGGGTCTTCAGAAATAAGTGTGATGAAAATGGAATCATTTTATGATATAAAGCTAGATTGGTTGCTAAATGCTACAATCAACAAGAAGGAATAGACTATGAAGAAACCTATGCTCCAGTAGCTAGACTTGAATCTATTCGTATTTTACATTACATTGCAGAATTATTCAATTTAAATCTTTTTCAAATGGATATGAAATGTGATTTCCTTAATGCTTATGTACAAGAGGATGTTTTTTCTGATCAACCTCCTCGTTTTAGAAGATACAGAACATCATGATCATGTTTTTAGAGTTACCAATGATTTGTATTGACTTAAGAAAGCCCCCAGAGCTTGGTATAACATACTTACATGATATTTTATTCAAAATAATTATGTTAATGGAAATTAAGATCCAACCATTTTTATAAATAAAAATAAGAAAAATTTCTTGATTTTTCAAATTTATGATGATAACATTGTATTTTGTTCAACTCAACAATTTTAACCGATTCCTTTGAGGATCAAATGAAATCTGAGTATGATATGAGTATGATGGGTAAGTTATATTTTTCCCTTGGTTTTCAAATTTCTCGAAAACCAGAATGAATCTATATATCCCAACATAAGTATATTAAAGATCTACATATAAATTATGGATATAACAACACTAAAAGTATATGTACTCTCCTTGGTACCTCAAACATTCTCGATCTTCATGAAGTTGGGAAACCAGTATATAAAACATCTTTTAGAGGTGTGATAGGAAGTCTACTTTAATTGACAGCTAGTCATCGAGACATAATGTTTTTAGTATTCTTAATTGAATGATATCAATCCAATCCTAAAGAATATCATTTAAAGGCAGTGAAAGTAATTTTTCTCTACTTAAAGCTAACCATGGATTTAGGACATTTTTATTCTTCTAAATATGATTTTGTTTTAAAAATATTTTTGGATCCTGACATTGGTGGTTGGAGAATGGATATAAATAGTACTTCTGGAACTTTTCATTTCTTATGAGAATCATTAACTTCTTGTTCATGAATGAATAAACACTCAGTAGCACTTTCCACTACTGAAGCTGAATATGTAGCTGCTGGAAGTTGTTGTGCTCAAGTGTTATGGATGCAACACACACTCACAGACTATGGTATGAGTTTTACCAAAACACAAATATTGTGTTATAATACATATTCCATTTACCTTAGAAAAAACCCTTCACATCACTCTCTTGCAAAGAACATAGATTTTGGGTATCACTTTCTTAGGTATCACACACAAAAAGGAGATATAATTCTTCAATTTATTGGAATGGAAGACCAACTTGCTGATATTTTCATAAAATCATTACCCTTCGATAGATTTTAATACATTAAAAAGAAGATAGGATTGAAAACTATAAGGTAATATTCCTCATTAACTTCCTATTGAACCAATATACATAAAGTAATAAACACATTTTCACAGGGGAGTACATTTGATCATTAGTTTTTCATATTTTTCGTAATGATGTTTTTCATATTATTCGTAATGATGTTTTTCATATTTTATTCGTAATGACATTTTTCATATTTTTTATAATGAAGTTTTTCATATATTTCATAATGATGTTCTTCGTACTTGAGATCTTCATAATGAATATTTTTATATTGAATATTTTCGTAATGAAGATCTGCTTACTCATTTTTTTCATAATCAAGTTTTTTTCAGAATCTAACGTCCTTCAAGATGAATTTTCTTCAATACGAATAATCCTCCTGACAGTATTAAAGGTATGATTCTTTCTTTAGTTTTCGTAATAACCTTTTATTTGTTGTTAGTTTTTTTTGGTCTCAAAATTTCATGGATTCTAGTTTCCTGAAATCTGAATGTTTTTTGAAAAACCTCAAAAGATCAGATCCTAACAAATTATTCTTGCGGCTATAATTTCAACCATCAGATCTGATCAGAATAATTCTCAGCCATTGGTTTGAGATGGGAAGTTGAACCACCGCATCAACACCTAAAAAATGGGACTTCTGTTGGTTGTCCCACATCGTTTTTTAAGATTTTGTCTGTTGAATCTCTAACCCACTTCAAAATCCCGTTCCGGATTTTCAAAGGTTTCTCAATTCCGAATGTCTGGTGAAGTTCCTTCTCAAGATATGACTACTGTCAATAAAATTGCAGACTAGAAATTATATACAGAGATTTTGGTGCATCTGAACTTCATCAATAAGTATGATTACATTATCTATAAGAACATCAAACTGAATGGATGGAAAATCATTTTTATATCAAATCCAGGAGCTCAAGATGTTGTGTATCCGGATCTGCTGATATAATTTTATGAATCAATTTGATTTTTGAAGGAAGATGGTAGAGAAATATTATCCTTCAAAATATATGGAAAAAAATATGCACTTTCATACACCAAGGCTGCTAGCTTAGTAGGATTATCCTATGAAGGAGAAGTAGAATTTTGTTCTCACAAATTACCGTATGTACAAGGATGTTTTATCAATGTGAAGTCTATGTAGTGACATGGACTTACAGATGTCAAGACCGCAAAAATATCTCACGTGTCTACCAACAATTGGATCTTTGAGTTTTGGGTTCAGGGTTTTATCGTACTGAGAAAGGGTGACAAGGAAACCTTGAAGAAAAGTGGTATGTATCTTGTATTTTTTTGGTAAATATAAGGACGATAAATCTGATGAATCATATTCTCATTACGATTGAGAATATCAAGAATGGTAATTTGAGAGCACAAATAATCATATATCCTGCCCAACTATCCTGGTTGATTGTTCGGTGTCTTGATTCCTTCAAGATTATTTGCAGTTCCAAGCCGAGGAATTGCAATGTTATGTTAGTTAGTGATGAAACTTTGAAAAGAATGAATGTTGGCTTTTCTAATGATTCTAGAGAGTTTTATGATATACCATTGGAATAAGCAGAAGCTATTCCAAAGAATTTAGAAGAGGGTTAACCGTCAAAGAAGGTTGGAAGGAAAAGAAAATTAAAGGAAGTAGAAGTTGAAGGTGAAACCCCTAAAGCTAAATAAGATCAAACCTTGACTCCAAATACCAAGAAGTAGAAAGCCTATCTAGATGATGTGGTTTCCAAGTGGAGGGAAGACAAAAAAAAATAGGAAGGAAGGAGAGCCACAGTTTGACTTAGATCCTACAGAGGCCAATTCTTTAAAATAGAAGGCAACATATGAGCTTGTGAAGAAATCCATAGAGAAGAATCATAAGAAAAAAATTTATTAGGATGAAATTGTCCAATCACTTTTGAGAGACACTGAAATAGCATCTGATAACATTCATGTACTGAAACATTTCCTAGTAGAACCATTACCTGAGTCTCTGGGGAAGAATTTGATGACTCTAGAAAAAGTGATTGAAAAGGATGTTGAAGAAAATGAAGTTGTAGAAGAAGTACAGGAAGCTGAAAGCAGTGAGGATAGAACTGATTTGATAAAGCAAGTATAATAATTTCATGAGAAGGAAAGTGATTCCAAAAAATTGACAATCAGGACTTCTCAGGCTAGAAAATCGAAACTTTCTACCCCTAGAAATGATGAGAAGGCTGAAGAGGAAGTGAACAAGTTATCTGGGAAGAGTGTCAAAATCATGATATTATTAATCCTAAATATATTGAGGCAGGATCTGATAAAGAAAAAATTTATGAAGATAGAATTGTTCATTTGTCTGAAAGTGATCATGAGTCTCCAGATGAGGAATCTGTTCCAAAAAACAATAAGGGGAAACAAGTGGTTGTTGATACCCCAACCAAAGAAATCCTAAGAAAGAAGGAAGTTGGTGCATCTTCAAAGAGGAATATGGTCGAGTTAGAGGAAGAACCATCACCAACCAAAGTGTAAGATTTGGAATCATCATCTCTGGTACATGATTTTGTTATTTAATCTCATAAGAATCTTATTGACGCCATTCCGATTTTTTCCAACCATTGACACCAAATGTCAGATGTTTCAACATAGCATGAATAAAAAATTGGATTATGTATCCATGGTGATGGATAGGTTCATAAAGATTGAGGTTGATCACACAAACTTCCTTATCAACTAAGATGCCAACAAAAAATTTTGCAAGAAAATGGTTAGCTGGTCAAATAATATAGTTGATGATTTCAGAGAGCTTGATGATTTTCAAGACGATGTTAAGGAAAATTTTGAAACTCAGGCAAGAAAAATCAAGGATCTAACAAATATATTTGTAGAAAAGCTATATCTTGATCACAATACTCAGATTCAGGAGGAAAAGTATTTGAATTGGAAGCTGAACTCAGTTTCTCCAAGCTAAAAAAGAGAAAGGGATCTCCCGATCAAGATTGAAGAAAAGCAAGTAAAGCAAGATGACTTATTGACGTCTCAGGAAGAGGCTCTGAAGGCTCTGGATGAGAGGATCATAGCCTTAGAGAAGCAAGTAGAGGAAGATCACAATGATATAAATAAGCAGAAAACCATAGTAATGAAGCCAAAACCCAAGGAGAAGAAAGGATAATAGATCAATTTGATCTTTTGTTTTAATTTTTCCCTTGTACAAATTTTTCCCATCCTAATGAAATTATTAGTTACTCGTTGTTGTTTGGATGTTTTTTACTAATTATTAAGGTACCATAATTTCTTTTTCAATCCCTAAATTTCATTTTGAAAATCACAAACGGGGAGAATGGAAATATAATTCTAATTAAAGAATAAATATCCCTTAGTAAGGGGGAGTTTATCAAAGGGGGAGTTTTCATTACGAAGATTTATATATTTTAGATAAATTAAAAATCTCATTCCGAAAATCTATAAAATGATCCTTAGTGTTCCAAATCCTAAGGGGGAGTTAGTCGTATTCATCTTTTCCAATATGAAAAGGGATATAAGTTTTTTTTTCAATGTCTAGAAAAATATATCTAAGTCCTTATATTATTTTTCATAAGGATTTTTGTGCTTTCCAAAATGGGGGAGATTGTTGAGTCAATAAGGAATTCCTTATGACTTTACCATTCCTTCATACTTGGGGAAGATTTTTAAGTCATTAAGGTTTCTTTTATGACTTTACCATTCCTTCCTGATTTGAAAATCCCAAACACCTTATCTCAAGGAAAATCACGCTTTACCCTGTGTTTTACTTTTATAAGGAAAAATTTCCATCCCCAAGGAAATTTATCCTTATCACGTTATCATTGATCATATCATAATTTTTCTAAGTGTAAAATTTGGTTTGAAACCAAAACCTCGGAATCCTATAATTACCTAGATATGAAGCATTCTGTTTAGGATCCAAATTCTCATAATTCTGGTTACAAACTCTTATAAATTCTGACTCAGAATTCTAATTACGAATTCTGTATATGA
The DNA here is from genome assembly GCA_963277665.1 of Viscum album. Taxonomy (NCBI): domain Eukaryota; kingdom Viridiplantae; phylum Streptophyta; class Magnoliopsida; order Santalales; family Viscaceae; genus Viscum; species Viscum album. The sequence continues at coordinate 943,013,272 of OY728155.1, read as the reverse complement.
ACTCTTCTAAGTTCTGACTCCTAATTACGATTACAAATTCTTTATATGAACTCTTCTAAGTTCTGACTTCGAATTGTGATGACGAGTTTTGGATATGAACTCTTCTGAGTTTTGAATCCAAATTCCTAATATGAATTCTGGTTATGAACATCTTTGAGTTCTGACACCAAATTCCAAATACAAATTCGGGATATGAACTTCTATGAGTTCAGACTCCGAGTTCTCTAAATACAGACTTCGAACCCTTATAAATTCTGACTCCGAATTCTCATGAACTCCAACTCCGAACTATAAGTTCTGGTTTTGAATTCTTGTGAATCAAGATTCCGAATTTCCTTTAAATTTAGACTCTAGAATTCTATAGAGTTCAGGTTCTGAATTACTAGAAAAAATAATACTAATATCCTTGTATTATAGACTCCAAATTCAAGTTCAGTTAGACTTCGAACTTTTATATTTCCTTACACTCCAAATATTGGATTTTAGTTATGTAACTATATTTTTTCTTACATATGTTTTGTTATAAAATGATGTCGTGCATTAAGTTACTCACTAATCATTGTTTGAGTGAAACGTGTACAGGTCCCTCTGAAATTAAAGGAAAAATATGACCGTTGGAGGAGGGAGTTGACCGTTGAATCCATGCCTATAAATAGGAGCTCATTTGAAAAGAGCACAACACTATTCTATGACTCTAGAGATTACATGCTGTTGAAGTGATTTATAGAGAGAGACTCTCATTCCTTAGTGTGTACTGAACTTCTAGTTCATATTTTCATTGTGAGACTCTGATTTTTGCTGTGTACAATCAAGTGCTTCTGGGGATATGAAGATAGAGGTTCCGACTACCTTGAATTTTAGGTCCTCCTTGGTGAGGAAGACAGAGGTGCCGACAACATTGATATTGAGGGCTTCCGGGGATAGCAAGAAAAACTCTGATCTTCATATCGAGGGCTTACCCTGGTGTGGATATGACATACATTCTTGAATTTATAAATCAACGGACCTTTATCCAATGTTTTTGGATACCCTTCTCTTTGGGTTAAAATATTTACTACTTGTTACTTGTTTTGTTACAAGTTTTCCGATGAGTTTGTATTGTTGAGGAAAGTATAACTATGTTATAGTTCCTTATACTTGTAATCTGATTTAGTTAAATTCTAGACTCTTTAAGGTAGAATCTTAATCATTGTAAACTTTCATTAAGTTTCATTTATGGAATCACTTTTTTGGAATTTCTTTCTTGGAATCATATTTCCTAAATCAAGAAAGTTTGTTGAACTAGAGGTTTTGTGAATTAACCTTTTTAACCTTGTCAAGAATAGCCATTTTTAAAAGTTCCAAAAGAATTTTTTAAAGTGTAGAATTCACCCCCCATATTGTATATTGAGCATCATTAGATACTCCATATAGTATCGCTTTTATTTCGATCCTATATTTGGTATTATAGAGTATATCATAGTCACATACCATCTCAACAAGATGTTGGGAAGGACTATTCATGGGGATACAAATAGTGAATAATGTGATTAAATTAACAAGAATTATCATATTCTAGTAAGATGTTTGAATGAAGGGAAAACCAAAAAACAAGAGTAATTGGAATCATTGGACAATTTGACAATAAAATTGGAGGAACATATGAAGGGTGATCCCGAAACATTGGTAACTTCAATCTCCTGAAAATGTCTTATTGATAAGTATGCATATAAGATCAAGTTATATTTTAATAACTATGTACTCTCATGTAATTCTTTTTCCTGGTGAAACATGGGGTTTATCAATTTTTCCATAAAAGTGTTTTTGATAATAAAAAATTAAGTTTGAAAGGTCATGTCCCATTAAATGAGTGGTGTGTGGGGATATTTATTGGTTCTAAAAAGGTGGTGACATAATTTTTTCTAAAATTTTATTATAATTAAATATGATGAACTCTCAAACTCTTCTGATGACCATTATAAAGATACTTCATTTCAGGAAGGATTAAACCATTTTGAATCTTGTCCCTTATGTGGATTTTTGTTCTGTTTCAGCATGATTTCTCATTGAAACAACATTTAATTCCTTATTTTATCCCAAAACTTGTGTTTTTATAATTAATATATTCACAAATAATTTATATAATTATTGATTAGAAATTTTATACAAGAATTTATTCTCTCATAATATCTTTCTTAATCATATCCTAAAATAAACATTTCTTAATCACCTAAAGAAAACTGACACATAAGAAAGGGTTATCTCAAATGCTCATTAGAGATAATAATGGTATATGTAAAAAGATTATTATATTCATGTATAAGATATGAATAAGGGAACGTGATCATGATAATATCTTACATAGTTCATACCCAATCATTCATAAATCATAAATTATGGGTCAATAATTAAAGGAAAATTATTTCAAAACACATGACTCATAGGTGTTAGGATTCATCATTAATTAATCATGAAAAATAAAATTATATCACAAGCATAAGAACATGTCATATGAATTTTATAAAAGACAAAATAATAAAAAAATAATTTATTTAAATATGGATAAATTCCATTACCATCATCACATTATAGAAAAAGTATCATAATAGATATTGTTCAATCACCAACAACTTATCATTCTTAAAATGTGTTTTATATAATTTATTTTCATTTATTACATTATATTTCTATAGTTAACCAATATATTTTTGGGATTTAATGGACCACCATCAAATAAGGAAAACCATACATCTCTTTTCCATAAAAATCATAAGAAAATTATATAATGAATCACAGAAGAGTCTATTTAAATGAAATGAGTTTCATAAAGAAATCAGCGTCAACTATTCATAATCCATCAAGAGAAATTATATGGTTGGATTCATTATATCGCAGCCTAGTGAAGTATAATAAACATAAATGGATATTAATCTAGTTAAATAATAAAATAAAAACATCCATTTATAATTTCTTAAAAAAGATGTTAAAAATATATTTTTCCTTCGATAATATTTTAAAATGAATTTATATAATACTTTTGATAATTATTTTCATTTTAAATGACCAAAAATATTTTAATTTAATATTAAAATAGTTATTGTTCATTATGTTGAGGAGATTTTTTTGTACCATAAATGTAAAAAAATACTATATTCACACTTTCATTAAGAAAATCTAAACACATGTTCATGGAAGTATTATAAAATTTTCAACTGGATCAATTAAGAGTAAAATAAATTTTTTTATTAAATGAAATTAAATAATCATTATATCATTTAAAATACAATTCATGGATAACATTTAATGTACATTGAAATGGAAGAAATATATTTTTGACTAAAGGGGAATGAAGGTCGTATGTTAATAAAAAAATTCTTCATATTTCAAATTACTAGAGAATTCAAAATAAAAAAATGAGAATTTAAAAAAGTTAATTTAATTGGTCTGTAGAATGATTTTATGAGTTTATTAGAATATAATTCCCCCAAAAGAGATCTAAATATATAAAATCCTGATATAATATAATATTCAAACACAAACCCTTACATCTTATATTTTAATTCTCCATACATGTTCTTAAAATTGTGTGTAATAAATTTATATTTTCTATCAAAATGATATTGAACTATACTGATACATAAAACATAATTTAATATTCCTATATAATTTAAAATCAACCATTTATATAAAACCATCCATAACATAAAAAATTTTGTTGTTAATTATTCAATTCCCATAAATATAAATTGGGTGTTTCTTGTACATGCATCTTATTGATGGACCCATAATCTCATAATATTTAATCATGAGGTAATTATTATACTTATTTATTATGTAAAATTTTATAATCATTCATAAGTTTTTAAATAAAAATAAATAATATTACTTAATAGAGGTGTTAGTCCATACATATGCATGAGTATGGTTTTCATTTCTAAAAAACAAATAGAATGAAAGGTAAATAGAAATAAATCCATCCCAAAACATAATTATATAAAATACAATATATAAACATAAAATCAATCCATATGAGGGGCCATGTGTGGATGGAATTAAAAATTAATAGTGTCGCTTCATGGAGGTGGTTGTCCACACATATGCACGAATGATGTTATCACTTCGTATAGGATGGAAATGAAGGAAAATTGGATATACCATTATCATAAATTTTATTATAGAACTAATAATAAATTTATAATGTTAATATTGATTTTTATTGAATATATTATGTACACATTTAAATAAAATCATAAATAAACATTGCTTTATTTAAATAAATATGTAATGGACACATTGCGTGCATAAAATAATCCTTTAAGAAATGTATCTCTTTTTACTATAAAATGGTTTTCTATTCATTTATAACCACTCTATGATTGATAAAATCATTTTATAATATATTAAAAAAAATTTAATGTGTTTAATATTATAAAATAATCTTAAAATAAAACATTTTTTATAAAACAATGCTAAAAAAGAAAATATTTCAAAATTGATCCTACTGATAATAATGCATCCTATGTAAATTAGAAATCACATAAGATGATTATATATCATTTTAATACCATATAATCATCTGAATTTTCTTATTTTTTAATCATTATTATCATTTTCCAAGATTTACATTTTTTAACCGCATCGAAACACATTTTTTTATTAATGAAAAATAGTTTCTAAATTCACAAGGTGTTAAAATAATACATTTATGGAGATAGTCACAAATGTATCACATATTCCTTAAATATAGATATAATTTAATGAGTGTTATTATGTGGTACATATGATGTTTATTTAATAGAATATGTTGTGTATATTTCATTTTTTATAGGTTGATAACTCAACCTAATTCAAAAAACAATTTTATATAATTTTCATTAAAACTATAGCAACCCCAAACATTAAAAACATAATTTTTTCAACCTATGAGATTAATATTCAATAATTACAATATGATAATTAAAAAAATAATATTTTAGTTCCCTAAGAAATATGGGTATATAAAAAAATATTTCACATACAACTACATTTATTCTCACTAATGTTTTTCACATAATTCACCATTCTGAGGCATATCATACCTAATACCATTATACATGTCCCAAGGAATGGAAATCATAAGAAAAGGTGATATCAGATGACAAGTAAGTGTAATGATTATATATATCAATCATAATCCAATAGTATGATTATATCATACATATAACATAATCAAATTCATGTTCATAACAATGAATATTCATTCCTAAAAATTCAAATTTCATAAACTCCAATTTTAAGTCATAGTAGATTCCTACTTAATAAGGGTTTCAAATCATTAATCGTTATTCAAGTGTTATAAAATATGTATTTTTAATCATAAACATAGGATGTTATAATTTTTGGTCCAATAAATTTTTAATTTTATCTACAAATAATATCATGAGTATAAAGAGAATGAAATCATACATAGACATCAAATCGTGAAAAATATATTTTCAAAACTTTCCATGCATAATATTATGATGATAGTATAATGAAATCTTATACATGCATCATAATGATAAAAATGAATTTTTTAATTATGGTCACACTTATCATCAATATCTAATGAGATATCAATATCCGACTGCATAATGTATTGGAGTTCTATAATGGATGAAAATGACACATGATCAAAATTCATTCCTATGTATGCTAAAGAATCATAAAACATTCAACATATCAACATAGTATAACAAAAGGAAAATATATTGGTTTTATAAATACACCATCATCATTACCATAAACTATCTAAGGAATTAATGAGGATAATTTCAAGGGATCATATTCCAAGTAAATATTATGTCACATCAAATGATGTTATCATAGATGATAAAATAAATTCGAATTTTCATTTGAATAATTCAAGAGGAAAATTACCATTTTCATTTAAAATCAATGATTTAAAATATAATGATTTTATAAATATTTTGGATTTAATTTTAATTTAAAAGAAACATGGTAACTTCTAATGTATGATTAAAATAAAAAAAATGAACATAATTTTGGGAATATTGTTTCATATGTTATAATTGAAAATAACACATTCCTTTCACTATTTTTTGATAATTTTAAAATAATAATTTTAAAATGAAATGTTTCAAAAAAAATATTTATTTAAAACCAGTGTAATCAATTCAAAATGTAGTAAAAGTAATATTTTTAAAACATTTTGAGTATATTTAATAACTTTAATAAAACTAATTTTAAGGGTTTCAACATGGAAGAAGATTATCACTGTCCAATGAGAATCTGATAACTTCTTTTATTTAAAAACATTCCCAAGACATATTTTAACAACACTAATAAGAAAGTAGTATTAATACATTAGACCTTCTTAAATAACCATAGGATAATAAAAAAAATGAGTAATATGGGAAAGGATCTATATATATTATATATATGGAAATGAATTTTATATAATGCTGAATGGAATTGAGGTTGTAACATAATCCACTCATAACATTGTTACTCAATGAATCATAACCCCCATCAATGAAATAATTTCAAATAAAAAATTAATAAAAAATAATATAAAGTTTTTCCTGATATATAATATCAATGGCATACTCTTTACACCACATGAAAGAAAAAGATGAAAATACAATAGATGTGTCTTGAAAACAAAATTCAAATGTGAAACCCTTACCTTATGTAATGAATTCCATCATACACAATCAAATATATTGTATAGGAATATATTTTTATTTAAAATATAATAAAAACAGTATTCAGAAATATAATACCTTATATGATTTACTTATATAATCTTATAACCTATTTATAAACTATTATATATTAAAATTTTATTTTTGGGTGAGAACTGTTTCATTTTTTATGAATGTATCCATTTAAATGTGTTGTTACATGTAAATTAATAATTCATCCATAATTTATATAATATTAATCATATAATAATTATCATATGTAATTATTATATATAATTTTATAATAATTTATCTAAAAAAGTGGATGGAAACTAATTTCATAATTTCCTGGAGACGGTTGCACATATGTACGCACGAGTGATGTATCCAATTCTGGATAGATGGACCAATAGAATTGTAAATGTTAATTCACCATTCTAGATTCAATATTATATAATTAATATAAAACATATGAAATAAATATATCATTATTTCAATCTATGTATGTCAAAATGAAAAACTAATCAAATTTCATTGTAGAGATGGTAGTCCACACACAAATATGAGTGACGCTTTCATTTTACAATGGATAGAAACGTAAAAATTTACATAAGATAATATAATTATAGTACATTGATTATTTCATAAGTATATTATATAATATTTAAATACATAATAAAAAGAAAACCATGAATTATGGGGATTGTTAATTATTAATATCATCATTTGAAGGAGGTAATCCACACACACACAATGATAATATATTCATTACATGATCGATTGAAATGTGGGTGGATAATGTGTGATACATAAAAATAACAAAATTCAATATATTAAGATAAATGAATTTATTATTTTCAAATGATAATCAAGTAATTATGAGATAAAGTGGAAAAAATAAATTGGAAGAGGTCGCTTAAGACGATGCCACATTCTTCAGCATACCTCCTTTGAAACCCTTATTGTGGACCATTAGAATAATATTTTAACACCTAAATCACATATAATTATTTTATATATAATTTTAGATAAAACATTAATAGGTTTTGGTCATTCAAGGTATCTCAATTTCATGTAATGAAAAATATGGGTGTTCCATTTAAAAAAGAAGGAGCACTCGTGTAATTTCTCAAAACATTAAAATAATAAAATGGCACATTAATGAAAACCTTGTTCCAAATTGGATAAATTATTATATTAAAATCTTACAAGATTTATGAAAACTCATCCAATATGATTTATAATGGTTTTTCTATCATTTTAACCCTTACCACATTAGTTTAACCCACCATCAACTCTTTTTATACTTATTCATAGTCACTCATTTTTTACATAATTACGGGATATAATGTTATCTATATAGTATATATTGGTTCATAGATGTTCCATGGATAAAATTTTAACATTATTCCTATCCAATTTTCTATATTATGTATTTTTAAATCTTTTAATAAAATATTATATAACACAAAATATCATTAGAATCAATTTTTTCACTATTTATTTAATTTTACATAGCTGGTAGGAGAAAAAATTAATATCAAATATAGATACCTTCAACATCTAATATAGATTATAATTATACATAATTATAATGTAAAACCCCAATTTATTAAAAAATTATTTAATTTCTACTATTGGAACAAACATTGTGTCAAAGTTATTTAGGTATTTAAGTTAATTATATGAACATATAAATTTAAAGACAAATTAAGATAATAAAAATAAATTAATTTTAATAAAAAAAAAATATATTAAATAAATTTACAACATTCTATTATCACTATGTGAATATATATTTTAAAAAAAATGAGAGTAATATTTTTGAATTTTTCATTACATAATATATTATTAATGACCTTATCTAAGAAAAATGGAAAAAATATCCCGATCATAGAATAATTGATGGTTATTCTCAAAATAATCTCTTTTAATATATATATGGTAGGGTTCTGATAAATTATTAATGCCTTATCACATGTCAATTTACTATTATATCCTGATTTACGCTTACTAAGAGATATATATTTACAATAGTAAATTCATAATGCATAAAAATAAAATGATCCTATTTAAACGATATGAAATTACATGCTAAAATATATAATATATTTTATAAAATTAAATTTCTCAATTTTGATGAAAAAACTTTTAAAATAACTAGATAAATATAATGAAAAATAGCTTTCCTGAATCTGGAATATTCAAAAATAAGATGACATTACATTAACTCTTTGTCTGGAAAAAATAATTATATGAATTTATTTATATATAAACTGTTCAAAATTCATTTAAATCATTCACTATTGGTGTTTAATTTAATTAATTAACTTGTATAAACATTAAGCCCTTAAATATAGTTTTTCAAAAATTGTATTTTAAATAAATAAAATAAAATAACAAGAAAATATAATTAAATGATGATTCAAATGGAATTATTTAGATTATATTTATTAAAATGGATCTTATTAAGAATGAGAATTTAAGATGACCTGATTTAAGGTTAAAATTGGATGTTTAAAAAAATGTGTTATCATTATTCATCAAATAATAAAATTCATTGAGAAAATCAAAAACATTCACCCTATGATAATATTTAAATTATGATCTAAAAAGGATATTCACTTTTCCAAATATTATGTATTAAAGAATCAGGAATTAATTATAATATCCCCCTACAAAATGAAATAAAATATATTTTATGGGAGAACATAATGTTGAAGCATAAAGTGAATCTACTTGAAACAGAGTACCTATATGTTAAGAAATAATCGATATATTTCAATATTTGGAACAATTATAATTTTTTTAATGAAGTTATTTTTACTTTACAAACCTTCCAATTTTATGGCTAAGTTAAGTTGACCATATTTGAATAATTATATTATTAAAGTATATCAGAGTTGGCCTAAATATTCATATTGTGTATTAAGAAAGCTATCATGATTATTATTTTAAAACTGAATATTAGGGGTGTTACATTTGAAAAAATTAAATAAATATCATACATTTCATCTCATATATCAATAAAAAATATTTCAATTTTTTTAAATACCTTTCTAAAAATACCACATCATAAAAAGGAAAAACAATTCCATTAAAAATGTGATGCGGGAAAGCTAAAGGTTTCATAATGAAACACGTTTTTGAGTAACCAGTTATTGAGAAAATTATATGAAAAATAATATTTGTAAATTGATGAGAGAAATAAAATATATAATCTAATGGATATTGGTACATAATATGAAAATGATAATGATATTGACTACAAAATGATAATCCTGGAGAACCAAGAAGACCATTAATTATTTGGAAATGATTGTAGGAAGAAAAAATTATCATTTTGAATATTGCATTCCTAGAGATGAGGGATTATTTTAATATCTATATATTTTACCAAATAAAAATACTTACTTGGTTTCATTTTATTTTATAATCATTATTTCATAATTTGGATGTGCTTGATCAATTTCCAATGAATTATTTAGTCTAAGAAATGAATAATCAAGATGAATTTTTCATGTATGAAGAATGATAATTTATATTTAATGATTTATAAGATCCATAAAATAATGAATATTCATTCCTTTTATATATTAAAATTTAACAAAACCAATATTTTTAGAATTCGTTACCAAATATGTATAAATATAATAAATTATTTTTTAAAACCTCAACAAAAACACCCAAAGCTGAACATAAACAATTCCATAAGTTTATAACCTTTAGACTAATCTAAAAAATGAGTGAATAAATTAAAAACAAAAAATTATCATATTTTTTATATTATATGTTTTTGAAAGACATTAATATTTCTAATAGAGATTATTAATTAGATCATAAGGTTACATAGCAAACACTAGAATACATTGAACATATATTCTTTTAAAACATGTTAATAGCCTGAATATCCATAAACACTGATTGAAAAATATATATTCTATAAATTATCGATATCATATATATTCCATAAATCATTTTATTTAATAAACATCACCAAATATGACTATATCAATTATTTATCAAATCACTAAAAAAAATATGTCACAAATACATTTCAATTATCTTTATTAATTTCATTAATATATTTTACTAAAATAAAAATTATTATCTCTCCATTGGGTCTATATTAGGTGATATTTATCCCTAAATATTGTGTATTCAATAATATAAAATATTTTCAACAAATAAAGTTTTCGGTTTTCCTATACATTTCAATATATTCATTAGAATCATTATTGAAAAACTATTATATAACCATTGTGTGATTTTCCATGATTCTCATAGCAATTATATTATTTGTAACCAACTTATACCACATAATTAATATATCATAATAAGAAATCACTTTAATCATTTCAAATTTTAAATTTCTATAACATAATGCATTCCGCATTCAAGGTGTTATCACATAGATTATGGAATTGATTCAGATAATTTCCATGTTCACCACTTATAATAAATTGATATATAAATGAAATCTTATGATAAAATTCATATACATCCATCAAACAGCTCATTTTAGATAGAAATTATTTGATCAATTCCCATAATTTCAACACATAAAATACCTTATCATTCATATAATAAATTTTGAGGAGTGTTTCTAGCCACATACATGACATGTTGAAAATTAAAAATTCTTCCCTCCATAGTAATATTGAAACTGAATTTTTATATTATATGACTGTTTAGGAGACTCACCCATGTAGATAATATTAATCATATAATGACATATTGGATTTAACATAATCATAAGGTTTCACAATCCATCTCCAGTTTCATTGGGTTTCTCATGAGTATATCCATGGTATTTTGTATCACATTTTACATTATCAGGGTAATTTATGGTTCCAAAAATTTAATTAAACCAAAAATCATAGTCTGAGAAACAATTATCATAGTGAAAAACCATATAATCATGTCAATAACTATATGTATGCCTAAATCAAAACTCCTTCATTTCAATATATGATAGCATAGGATTAACCAATTTAATTAACTACTATAATAATTGGTACATATAGTGCTAATATTTATCAACCAAAGTTAAAAGGGTGATAATGTCCCCTTTTCAGTTTTAGAAAATGTTACGATAAATACATCTTTTATCAGCAATTTTTTAGCGTTGATAAAGGTGGTCATTGTCAATGCTAAAAAATAACACTGATAAAGGGGTCCTATTGTCTACATATATAAAAAATATCTTATAAAGTGGGACTTTTATCCATGCCATGATAAGATCACTGATAAAATTTTCAACTTTTAGATCTTGAATAAAAGTGAAAATAAAGACCCCCATTATCAGCACTAATTATAAAACATTGATAAAGGGTATATTTTATAAAAAATTATATTTCATAAAAAATAATATATTAATATGATAATATATTTATATTGATATAAATATGATACATATTTTTTAAACATGTTTTCGATATGGATAAATTGATATTTACCTATAATATAATGGATACATAGTGAAAATGTCATACACAATAACTAAAAAATATTATAAATTAATAATTTTATGTTTATTATCAATTAATAGTCAAGTAATAATAGTTGGATAACAGAAAAATTAAACAAATTAATAAAAAATCTAGGATAAGTTTAAAAAAATACATGAACATCCAACAACAATACATATTGATTTGAGTTTCTGTTTGAGATCTACCACAATGAAAATTGATGCGTATGATGAAATATATCCCATAGTGATCAGAAAAATACCCAATCACATTTTTTGATTCCAAAAGGCCCATATATTCTCCCAATATGAGTTTTTAGTTGGGTTATCCCAATTTTTTAAACTTCCATCAAATTTTATCTTCATTTAAGGGGGGTATTCTTGTATTTTTTTAGTAGGGAGTAAATTTATTCTCGGGGGTTTAACATTCATATTGATATTATGGCATTGATGTTTTAACATTTTTCACAATTTATTTTTATTTATAATGAAATATATTAATATAATCATATATTTATTTATAATATATCACTTCTAAAAATACATAAATCTACATATTTTGGTAAAAATATATTGTAATATATAAAATATTAAACATTATTATTTATTTTATTTAAAATAACAAAATTTTCACTTTTTTTATGTTATAAAAATTCATTAATATGTATATATATATATACCAATACAAGTAATGTTTATATATATATAATTATGAGTGTAATCTGAAATATATATGTATATCTATATTCAAATATATATAAATAAAAACATATTCAAAAAATTCATTAAAAACAATATATAACAATATTTACTTTAAATATACATACACATATATATTTATATATAATGTTTTTATATACATATATGTGTGTATTATAATATAGGTATATATTTATATTACATTCTATCAAATGTAAATGAATATAAAATATAATAAAATTAAATAAATATACGTATAATAAAAATATATGTATAAAAATATATAAGTAAATATTTATATTATTGAACAAATATATCATAAAATAGAAAATAAAACACCATGGGGTAGGGGTAAAGGTGCCCAATTTCTAATGGAGAGGTACATATATCAAATTCAAGCATGCCCTGGAGGCTAGAATTCAATAGAGTACTAACAAAAGGGGACGTGATGTGCTAATAAACGGCTGTTAGTGAGTGGTTGAAGTGTTGGGAGGTGAAGATATGAAAAATTGCAACATGAAGCGCTAATTGGGGGGTGGCTTATAGAATTATGAATAAAAATAATTTTCTCGCTTTATCAACACTTGAATGAAAGAGATAATAAATTTTTCCTTTATCAATTCTATTTACCATTGACAAAGGACCCATTGCTAAAAATTACTAATAAGGCCTTCCCATTTTCCTCACATAGGTAGTCATTAATTTATAAGTAATTATAATGTCCCTTTTACTAAAGATATTAATAGGAAATAATTGTATTGTTAATCCATGATCATTATCTATTGAAATTGATCATAAATATTCGTAAGGGACACTGCCTGAATTTTTTTTTAATTTTTCGTAAAATTAGAAGCCAAATTAAAAATTTTTAAAGAGAAATATGACTATTGAGCAGTATTGTCTTGGACCACTCCCACTCCAAAATAAGGCAAAACATATCGACCAAGGAATCAAATGAAAGATATACCCGTTTCAAAACAGAGGGAACACATCAGAAACACCCATCTGACCCCGCATACGCGTGCCCGAATTACCGATCAACCTTGAAAACGATGTAATGGATTCTAATCAAGAAACCTAAAGCCATAACCCTATAACTAGAGGCAATCTAGACCCACCACCTTCCCCGCGACCTTGAACCATCCAAATACCGCACCATCAGCCACCTAGTTCAGCATCTCCATTGTCAGAACCACTAGTAAAATCCCAATTCGCTTGAGAATCCTTCGAACCTGACAATCATGGGGTCATGAACATAGGTGCAGCGAAATAAAAGAAACGTAAAATAATTGGATAGTGGTACAAGGAATTGGTAAGAATACTGAAACACCTCCAGGCCAGACTGGTGAACTGTGTTCCACGTATGACCTAAAGAAAACAACAGAAAATAAAAAAACAACCTACAACCAGAAAATAGACAATGAACCGCCGCATTCCCCGAGTATTTCTAATATAACCCTATGTGACCTTGTAGTGACTCAAGAGGAAGACAATGTGCCTAGGGCCAGAATAGGAGAGGGGTGACAATAGAGAAGACCCTTGTGAGAGCGGAGTGAAGAACTGAAAACCAGATAAGTATTCAGAGGTTGAAGAACTCCGGATCCTTGAAAACATGGGGCTATCGACACCCTCACTCATCGTGTAATGGTGAAGATCAATTTAATACCCAATATTTCCCATTCTTATTTGTTACCATAAAGAAAATATATTTCATAGTTGCATCCAATTACATAAACCCACACATAGGTGTGTTTTCTATGAAATACACGCTCCTTTCATTAAAATCGCATAATATTTTCATCTTTATGTATGTTCATCTTATGGGTTCTCTATAAAGTTATCACACCCATGTATAAAAAAACTAAAACATTTACTGATACAAACTCTAGAGACCTAAAAAATTAAATTCATAAATATTATATTTTATTATATGAATGTTAAACACATAACATTATGAACCATTCTAGAACAATAACATTTTTGTGTCTTTATAAACACGGATACATATACAACTTGTTCATAATAGAATTCATTATCTCCCACTATGTTATTCCAATCCATTTAAATTCATAGGAATAACTTACCTAAACCTTTTTCACCTCAAAGAGATAATAATATATAATAAATGGTTAGCAGTGATGCTCAGTATGTTTAAAAATTGTATATATCAATCAAAAGAACATAGAATGATTATATGGGAATGAAAACATACTTATTTTCATTTCCTCAATTTAGAATATTTTGGACTTGAATTTTTTTTATCATAAACTCCAAAATAGAGTCATGTCCAAAACAAATATTAATAAGTGTTTCAAATGAGTAATCTTTATTCACGAGTCATAACAGAGACATGTTGAATCACTGAATACAAATTTATAATCCTCAATATATATATATATATATATATTCAATCATTCCCTTGAATTTTTTTTATAATAGATATAAATAAATAATAAAAATGTATAAAATTTTAGATAAATATATTAAAAATAATTTCCACAAATAATAATATTATATTATCTAGAATGGAACCCCATCTATTAATCAATATGTGAAAAAATATATTTAAAATCATGGATAAATTCACTATAATCATATCCTGAGATATCAATATCATATTACCCAATTCATTTGAGGTATATAGTGGACTCAACCATCACATAATTATATTCCATTCATATTGATGAGAAAAAATAATAATAAATTCATCATATCTTTATATAATAAACATGAAAACTAAATGGGTATTGTAAATATCTACTCATCATAATCATAAAAAATAAAGATAAATAAAACTGATCGAATCATTGGATCATATCCTTAGTAAATAAAAGGTACCATGAATGTATTTAATCATAGTTGAATAAATTTAATTGAAATATCATTGAAATATTTCTAGAGTAAAATACCATTTTCATTTTGAAATCATTAATTTAAAATCATAAAAGTGATAAGATATCAAGGAATGCATAGTATTTGTAAAGAACCATTGAAACAAGTAATATAATATTAAAATAAAATAATATTCATGTAAAAAGATAATATAATCATACCTCATATGTTGAAAAAAAAACTTCCATTTCACAAATTTAAAAAAATTTCCACAAATGACATGTTTTAAAAACACATTTTGATAATTTGATAACATTAATTAACTTTTAAAATGAATTAAAAGGATTTGAAAATATAAATTTTAAATCGTTTTATGTATAGGTATTTACTTTAAAAAATTAATTTTGACTATTAAAGAAATAGATGAAAAAGTTCATCATCGAAAGATTAAATAAGGGAAATCTTAATTATATTTTTTTCGATCATTTTACGTTCCAATTTCAGGAAAATGGTACTATTACATATGAAAAACCAAAAACATAGAGTATCATATAGTGTTAGGTTCTTAAATTTATATTTATATTTATATAATTTCCCTCAATGGAAATTCGGTATAGACAATCTTGAGAATATTTGAGATTATAACATAAATGTGTTTAAACATTTTTAATATCTTAATCATAACACCAATTAAATAAATAACATTAAATGAAACATTAAATACCATGAAAATATATTTTTTCATTATTTATAGTATTTATCTCGTAATATATATACCACATTAATGAAACACATTGAGAATACAAAAAATATCCCATGTAAATAAAATTGAGATGAGAAACCCTTACCTGAAGACCCTTGTTAAGTCATACAAATTAATATATCATGTATAATAAATATAGAATTATTATAATTTTATAGAAACACCCATGACAAAAAATAATATACCATATATGAAGTATATTAAAAATATTATCACCCATTTATTAACAATTCATTATTAAGATCATTCTCCCAGATGATATTTATTTTGTTATTGGTGATTGTTTCTTTTTGGATGTTCTGAATATTTTACATTATAATTGTTCCATCATACCCTTAATTAATTACATCAATTCTATATACTTTTATATAATGATATGATAAATAATTAATTATATCACTTTGGTGAAATTTTAGTACTTAAGTACGAATGAGAAATGTTTGTACATTTTGATGGAGAAAAAAAAGAAAGGTAAATTAAAATTAAATATTAAAAAATAATTATTATATCTTAAATATATTATAATTTACCTAATTTCATCCTTATTACCAACCATGTGAAGCATAAATGATAAATTAAACACATCTCTTGATGTAGGTGGTTGTCCAAATATACACATGAGAAATGTTATCATTTACCAATGAATATAATGTAATGAATATAGATAATAAATTAAAATTAATGAAAAATAATTATGACATAAATATAAAATATAAAAATTAAATCCATCATAATAAATAAATTATGGTTATTTAAAATGACTCATATTCACATGTTGACAAAGTAGTCCACACATATGCATGAGTGATGCTCTCATTTCCCATTTCATTGAAAAATTGGTGGATAATGGTGGTTCAAAAATCATAAAACAATTACTAGATTTATGATACTAAATTTATTATCTTGTTATTAATACCCCATATTTAAAGGATGTAGAATAAGTAATAAATTTAAATTGTTCTGTTAATATTATTACATCTTTTTTAGTATATGTCCATTAAATCAGTAATTAATAACTTTTTTAATGGGATTATATGAAGGCATAAACCTCTAATTCATGGATTAGTATGTTTTGAGGATAATTTGTTATAGTATGGTTAAATTTATTTTATCAATTTTTTGTAATGAAAAAAGATATGAGGGGTGACCTTTAAAATTGGTGGAATGGGGAAATCATCTAATTTCCTAATCATTGAAATATTATAAACTCAAATTCATGTACAAGTGGCTCTTAAATGGCATAAATAAGATTAAAATATGAATTATAATTAAAATAAACAAAATATATAGGATTTATATTTGGTTTTTGGTTATTTTAACCATTAAATGTTTAGTTTACTAACCATTAACCATCATTATCATTAATAATTGTAACACCTTTATCAATAATTAAGGGTAATAAATACAATTTTAAGGTAAAATATTGTTTATAAATAGCCCATGGATGAAGGTCTATACCTCTATCCATTCCACATGTAATATTGAATGAATTTTATTATTTTTTAACCATTTAATAAAAAATTATATAACATACTATATTATAAATTAAACATTGGGGCTAGTCATTTTATTAGATTTTAATTTCATGAAGACAATACTTTTTTTTAATATGGACCCTTTAACCATCACATTTAGACGATATTTACAAATAATTATTGCCTAAGTTTCATAAGTTATCCAAAAATGTTTTATTTTTTATATTTCTAAAACTATTATAATATTTTTTTAACATCATTCAAAAGAACTGAGTCATCATTGTTCTTGAATTTATGGTTATTATACCACCACTAAAAATTAAAAATAAATGACCATCATAAAATTAAATAATTTATGAAATAAATAATATTTTTAATTTTTAATTTTTTTTATAAATATATAAACATATAAGAGAAATTTAAATCAATATAGTGACAATTTTTATTTTTAACTAATATAAAATATATTATGGTCATTATGAAAGACAAATGGTACAAAATTTCTGTATAATAAAATAATAGTTTTTAATAGTAAAACTAATATTGTAAATCATAAATAAGATAGGGTTTTTTTTAATTTATAATGTTATATCACATTATTTTTATGTTAAATTTCTTGATTTACCTATAGTGATGTGGGGAATATTTATTTTAGTTCCTATTTATACTGAAAAATATAAATTATAAATAATTCCAAAATTTGAACCTCTTTATTCATAATATGGAATCCATATTAGAAATTCATTTTTTACGTGAGAAATTTAATTTAAAACCCACAAAACATGATGAAAATTAATTTTTGGAGGAAATTAATTTTTAAAAAAGGATTTATAATACATTGGAAAAAGGATGCAGACCATCCACTTTATTAAAAAAGAAA
The DNA here is from genome assembly GCA_963277665.1 of Viscum album. NCBI lineage: Eukaryota > Viridiplantae > Streptophyta > Magnoliopsida > Santalales > Viscaceae > Viscum > Viscum album. The sequence goes on along the minus strand of OY728155.1, from coordinate 942,994,509 downwards.
AAGAAAATAGGATTAACTTTTGAACTAGGTTAAGGAGATCCCATTATAGGCTAGAAGGCCTAGAGGCACACAACCTTAGATGAGAGTGGATAAAAATTCCATTGGAATAAAACAGATTACAAGTGAAACACGCCTCCAAAGATACCACAAAAAATACTAAACGCAATGGATCACATCATTGATAGACCCACCCGACCGCAAAGAGTACCCTCTCTTGTAGGAGACGTTACCTCTTCTACACCCCCATATGTATTCCGCCAACTGCCTCTTAGTACCGACAATGATGCTGACCTCATGAAGATCGTCCGAAAAACCAGCGATTATTGGATCCTAGAAAGATTCTACTAGTTCTATAATATCATGTTATGGTGACAGAAGAAGATGGAATCATTGCAAAATGGTGATAGAGATCAACACATCGTTACCAGATCCTCGCTTCAAACACCCCATAGGGAAGAAGTCCAGAGAGGACCCAGCAGATCAGAATCCACCATGCCAAGAGAGATGCCACAAAATCCACCAAGATGGAAAATCTAACCATAAAACATCTATGGGGGATACTTCACCAATGAATCTATTATAGAAAAAAACCTACAGGATGTGGAGAGCTCTCAGCTGAAGTCGTGAGCCCTCCACTAAAATCAAATGTTCAATTTGATCATACAATAACTCTATGAAAAGTAATAATCATTATATGAATTTATATTAATATAATAATATATATGATATATATATTTCACAAAAATAATTCACAATTATATATTATTTAAATTAATTAAAATGAAAAAAACACGAACATAAATATATTTTTTTGAATAATGTGTTTTGATCCATACAAATAAACTTATACCGAGTCAAATATAAATTTTATTCCATTGGAATTTTTTAGATTATGATTATTTAAATTCATATTATTTAAATTTTAAACGAGCTCTATGATATATTAGGTCTTCTAAATTTAATTATTTAATTTATGAAGATAAATGTTTTACCACAATTTGTATTTTCACTATTCATTGGGAAATTATTTTTTCCCAAAAAACAAAAAATAAACCAATGATTAAAGATAGATTCTTATTTCAAAGATGATCTTATTTCATGAAATTTTTTTTATAAAGTGTTATAATTTAGTAATAATATTTAAAATATAATGCCATTTTTTAAGAAAAAATATTTCTATAACATAAAATTAACTTTAAAAAAATGGAGTACCTATATATTGTGAATTAATCAATACATATTATATATTAACAACCTTTAAACATATTTTTCAAAAAAAATTAATATTGATACCTTCAAATTTAATATTTTGGTTATAATAGTGGAATTTAAATAATATTATTATTATAGTATATTGTATTTTGGTTAATTTTCAATTTTCATGTTATGAAAGCTTTTGTTTTTATTATTATTTTGAAATAAATTTTATGATATTAAAAAAATAAACAAATATATAATATAATGATAAAAATAAAATGAATATTTTGTAATCTAATAAAATATGAAAAAATAATTCATCATTAATATCCATACAGTTTCTCTTATATCCCCTAATCAAAATCTGGATTAATTTTACATTATAAAGACAACCATATATTCTAATATCTACATTTAAAAATTCAATAGTAATTTTTTATGTCATATTATTTGAATAAAAATGTTTCATTCGCCCACTCAATGAGAAATAACATATTAAGGGTGGTAGAAGAATGTACTGATACACATCCCCTTTTCAAAATTTATAAAATGTTTTTCTATTATATATTATATACTGGTCATCATATATGGGTTATGTCTATCATTATAAGAACTCCATTATTTATTAATATTTAGATTACTTCCAACTTCCTTTAGTAATTTTTTTATCAACACTAAAATATCATTAACATATTAGGGTATGTCTTATCAATATTACTCATTATCCCCAATAAGAAATATATGAGGTAATTTTGAAATACCACCATAGGTGGCTTGTGAATGAAATTAATATTGATTAAAAAAAATTATTTAATATTTATTTAAAGCCCCATATATTTTCATATTTTTACTTTACTTATATTTGTAATACCATTAGTAAATCTTATAATGTATCCTCCCTAGGTGAAATAAAATGATATTTTTTAAAATCACCATATATTCAATGTTATCAACTCTTTACTCATATTCTAGAGAAATAAATAAAGATTTCTGGTATATAGTGTAAAAATATTGTATTAAATTTGGAATTTTGTTTTTAAACATTTTAGATATTTGAATTTGAATTTATACTATCTCCCCACAAATCCCTATCTTCTATTTCTTCTTGTGCAAGAACTGGATATTGAAAAAACATAATAATTGAATATTTAACATTCACTTATAATTTCTATTACTACATATAACCAACATCTACTTCATTTACCGCCAGTTAATGATTTAAGAATGTGTAGTATACAATATTTATGATGATATAATCATGTAATGATTTTAATCTAAAGGATATAACATTTATTCATTACAAAAATTAAATATTTTCTATTCACATCAATCCAAATTTTAAACATATATTTTTACATTGTAAATTAAATGGAATGGATAACTAATAAAATTTAATGGAAATCATAATCAAGCTATAGTAATATTTCATAAAAAATATATAATTAATATTATTATTTATCTAGTAGTTCTGTGATATTTTCTAACTATTCTATTTAAAAATATGAATTTAATTAACAATTTATGGAATTTTTTTGTCATAAATCACCTGGTTCCATCTTTTCATAAAAATAATAATACAATTTCTCATTTTTTTTATTATTATTAATATTGATTCAACTGAGCATTTGAGGCAATATAAGAATATTCAATTCCCTAAAATTATTATTTCAATAGTTAAGATCAATTGTAATTTAGATAGGTCCTAATTGAATGATATATTAAAAAAGATTTCATATAGAATGAAATAATGAATAATACACTCTATATTAATTTTATACCCATCAAACTATACTATATTGTTTTAGGGTATATATTGATGTGGAATTGTAATTTTATATTTATAAGAGGTTATGTTTGACATTGGATAAAACTATGATTTGAATATTAGACATTGTGATCAAGATATATCAATAATATTTGATTTCAAAATGAGCTACATCAAAAATAAATCCTAATAAAATCCATTAAATATAAAAAATATCGAATTAACTAAGCAGTAAAAACAATTTTTCATACTTGTTCAATATGAACTCCCAAATCCTTCAGTATTATATTAGGTGATTATTGAATATAAATTTGAATTCATGTATCTAATAATAATATTCAAGATAATAAATTGTTAAAGAATCCTTATAAAATTTTTTGGGGGAACTAAAATAAATGATTCCAGAAGTTATTTTTTGAATAAGTAATATATTAAATTTTCATCACCCATGTTTACAAATCATCCAAGAAAAAACATTTCTTAGAGATTGATCACATTAATCACTGAAGTAAACTAAAAATTAAAATAGAAAAAATATTTCCAGAATTACGATTACATAACCCAGAATTATCTATATTTGTTCTCACTATATGTCATTTCATAGAGTGTTTTATAAATATTTATTATATGGAAATTTTATAAATATAATAGGAAGTCAAATTATTGTTACATATTAATATAATTCCTAGGATTAAATTTATTATTAGTAAAAACTTAGTTCACCATTCAAAATCATCAATACACCTTATTACACTTAATAATTTTATTATATTTATTTATATATTTTTTATAAATTGAAAACAATAGCAGGGATATAATAATGAAAACATGATATATAATGCACAATGAAGTTATAACAAATGTTAAAATACAAATGTGATTTAATTAGAGTGTTTTATCATTTTTTAAAACAATGCTTATTCTATCATTACAATCTACGAGACTGGAAAGCTATGTTAATATTTATACAAAAACCTTTTTATATTTCTATATTTTATTAACAATCCCAATTTGCAACATCATAATTAATGATATATTTTCATTTAATATTCAATGGAATGAAGGAAAACACAATAAAAAATATATATCTTTTCCTCCTCCATTGATATTGATAATCTAATTATATAAATCCCTCTATATTAGACCCACAATAAAAAAACTCTATAATACCTCACTAGACACTATAAAATGCTAAATGTTGAAAAAAGGGGAAATAATTGAATATAATAATTAAAAAATTGTAACATTATGTATGTGAAGAGTGATAAAAATAACACCAGACATGTATAACATTATAATAAAAATATTCATGAAAATATATATTAATATTATGAACTTTTAATCAAAAAAACAATAAATGAATACCCTATTTTTTTCAAAGCACATCATGACCAATGATAAGAACAAAATATGAATATATCTATTAATAGGAATAGAACATGATAGGAATAGAATAAAAAATTATCCTAAAAAATTAAATGTATATGTATTGTTTGTTCATGAGATCATAGAATGGTTATTTTTCAGAACCACAATATTCTTATATAAAATTTATTTCAAAATTTCTTAACATTGGAATCTATTTTGGTGTTTAGAGTCAAATTTCAAAAAAAATATATTAGAATTATACTTCGATAAATGGTTTTTTTGTATTGTACAGGGGACCATCTAGTGAAAATATAGTGTTTATAAGGGATTAAAACATGGTCTTTATGTTTTGAACAACATCTTATGGGCCATTCAAGGTGACTATAAAAACTAAGAAGGGGGTGGTAGTATAGTTCACAATTCCAAAGAAATATCTAAACTGATGATATATATAGATTATGTAACTAATTAGAAATGTTTTAGAAAGTTTTTTTGGATATTATATTTTATTTTTGGAGAATTAAAATCCCCCCCAATATTATTTATGTCTTTTTTGATCCAATCCATAGAAAAATACTTCTCATTTACCTATTCAATTTATTAATGCTTCGATTCATTTACCAATCAATATATATCTTCAATTATGTTACTCTCATTCTCCTTATACATAATATTTTTTCCTATTATCCAATTTTTAAAATCACAAGATGGCCATTGTGTCCTAGGGATACAATATTTCATGCGGTAACGAATTTTAAAAAAAAATATATTTTGGGTTTTCACTTGTTACTAAACCGATTTTTTATCCTCTATAGTTGAATAAATATATCTCACTTGATTCACATTGAAGAAGATATGAGGATACCTGAATATCCATTTAATAATTGAACCATTGGGGGGAATAGGTGAATGTTTGTCCTTATTTTTGAATTCTTTTCATGTTATTGGTGTTAGTATAGAGTAGGAATCCTTTTATGATGGGTGTTCGAAGATGATTACATAGTTCAACAGTTATTTATTCTTGATGTGTTGATATATGTAATATTTTATTTAATAACATTCATATATAGGTTATGGGGAACCATGGATTTCCAAGGTACATATAATTTCATGTTCCACATTAGTATATTAGCAAGCGATAACATGTTTTCCCAAATGATGGAATGTTGTTTTCTTATAATATTTTCCCCATGTCTGCTCAAGAATGGTAAAACCATCTCTTAGGTGGTTGTATCAATTGGAATGATAATTAATTGGGTTATATTATCATGTTTTCCAAAATTATCTATATAAATACTAGGTTTTCCCATGGTGTTTGTTTAATTATTTTATTTTATAACTTTGTTAATATTCAATATTACTTTTGATTTCTATGGGATATTTTCACCAATAGTTCATTTACATTAAATAAAGAATGTATCAATATTAACTTTATAGATTATGTTGATTTATTATTAAATCTAAATATTTTAATAGAAAATACTCTTCACTTTTTTGGGTTAGTATATTGAATATTCACGATTTTAAATCAACACATTCCCCTCACTATGATTATTTTATTTCTTATATAAAAGTTATGTAGTGTTTCTTAAAACATGAGAAAATATTACATAAATTAAAAATTATTTTCTAAATTTCATTCTATTGTCAATTCATCATTATCCGTCATTTAATTTTAATTAAAATTATTACTTCAGAGATATATTATAATTTTCATGAGTAATTTTTGTTTTCTAAGAAATAAATATTTTATTTTATTTAATATATTATAATAAAATTTAAATATATTTACTTGAGGGTAATATTAAATGGATTAATTTATAATTGTTATGAATGGGGTGTGGGAGAACACATACAAGATTTGTTTACTCTAGATTATTCTATATTCATAATCTTATTGAGTGCACTAAAATTTGACCTCTCAAATGTTTCAGAATCTCTTTAGGTCTTCCTACATGGAATTTTTTCATGTCATTTTGACCCCTTGGAACATAATGATCCATAATAATGCTCTATTATATTAATATACAATCCTATATAAAATTTATATGACTGTAAAATTTGAAAATACCACTAAAATAAGATTTCATGATAATTATACGTGTTATTTTACTATGATGAAGCATTTTTTAACGATATTAATTTACAATATGTTGATCGAAATTATATTATATAGATTCCTTGAGGCACTCTTTACATTTGATAAGGTCTTTTACACCTCCTTCAATGTAGTTTCTATTACATGTATTGATTTTTATAATAATTTTTCATTTATGGTAATGCACATTAATTATTATGGAGTAATTGGATGTATAATTTCTCTAAAGCATCATATTTGGTGGTTTATATTCTTATGTTATTTTTATTAGTTAATTTATTATTATGTTTTTTATTTAGTTAGTAGAACAACTTAAAAAATGTTAAGTCTTTTTTTCCTCTATTTTTTATTTTTACCCCTTGGGAAACGAAGGATTTTTATTCTGGAATTTATAAAAGAGGATAAATATATATGGTGTATAAATAACAAATATCAATTACATTACATAATTGGTTCAGGTTAGAATTTTTTTCTTCCCTGACCCATCCCTACCAAGGAAAAAATAAATAGTTTTTTCATTAGTTATGGGGTCTCTTAGGATCCATATATGTATGATTAAAAAATTGGAAATATGTTCCTAAAAATTCATGTCTTACAAGTGTGTATTTAATATAGTTTTGCATTGGCCACTAACATATTTTTGTGTTACAGATTTAACAATCTATAATACTATATAAAATATTTGTCAATATATTTTTCTTATATTTTAATAACCTCTAAATTGAACCCTGTAATCAGTTTTTGGGTTCCATTTTACATTTAGTATTGAACCCATGGGGTGGGTAATATATTTCTCATATTAGATAGACCATTTTAAATGATCATTTTGAGGGATTTATAGTTATATTTTGGGTGATCTTTCATACCAAGAATCTTTCTTTCAGTAACATATTATAGGATTAATTTATATTGATTTGTATTTAGGATTTTTAGGTTTAATTTTGAAAATTATTTGAAATTTTCTATGAATCATGAACAAGAGTCATAGTATTGATAACTGTGCGGTGACTGTTAATGTCATAGAGTAATGAAATTAGATTTTACATGGTAAATGCATGATCTCGATGTTTTTTATGGTGACAATTTTTATTTTGAATGGGGGTGAAAATGGATATTACATGGCCCAATAATTTTTTCCCCAACCATCATTTCCAACCATGATACTCATATTTTTTTGGAATTTTTAGTAATTATTTATTTGGTGGGGATCTGTCAAACATCCTCTCAACGTTACTTGATTATTCATTCATGCTTCTATCTTGAGGAGTTGATATCCCCTACTTCCTGGTTTAATTTATGTTTCAAAAAATTCATCAAATCATTTCATACAATCATGTATTTTTTTAATTATTCATCATCTTATTACCTGTCACATCCCATTCCTTTCATCCTAGGGCTAAAATGAAACAGGGATATGATTTTTTAGGGTGTCCAAGTAAGGGTTCCATTATTTTATGTTCCAACATTTCATTTTAATTCCTATATTTTTCATTTATGCTATAAAATATTCATTAAAATATATTTAAATTGAATATAATAAGTGAAACATGGAATTTCAATTTTAACATTCATCCATGGTTGATGTGTGTGTTTTTTTATTTAATTCTAATTGAAATTGATGTTATTAAATTTATCATTTTCAATGGGATGATTTTTATGAATATTTCTATTTTTTTAATTTTGAATATGGTAACATATGTTAAAATTATCAATATAGTTCCATTGAATGTGTTCAAACCAAGTGTTTATTAAAATAATAATGTCAGATTTTGTTCATTTATCTATCTATTATTTTATAAAATAAATCATTATTATTTATAATAAAATATCATATTATTTTCATGAAGGGATTAATGTATTATGGATAAGTCTATTCAATATTTATTGATATATTCTATTAATAATTATCCACATTCATTACATTTTTTAAATGGATTAGTTATATAAGGACATAGACTTAAAACATAACATAGTCTTGAATTAAATGAATAATTCGCATTAAGGATTTTTTAGGTTTAGAGTTTTAGAGAGTTATGAAATAACTATTACATTAAATCTCTAAAATTAAAAGGAGACACTTCTACTCGGTTTCAATTTTTTCAATAAATAACAATAGTTGGCAAAAAGAGTCGTGTCTAGTTCTATGTTTTAGACATCATAACTTTCCCTTCATCCAATACTTGACTCTATTCATCTTCAAGTCCTATGAAAAACATTTCAAAACATGGGATGAGCATAAAAAGATAAATAAGGGTTATAAAAAAAGAAATAAATCATTAGTCTATCAATACATACATAACATAGGCTCTTTAACATACCTCATGAAATCATGAGATATATAAATAACACATTGAAATCGTAAATCCTAAAGGAAACTTTTGGAATCCATATCATACTTACATTGTAACTATCACAGCTACATAGAGAGTTATGTTGGAATACCCATCACAGTATATTCCCTAAATCTCATAGGAGAAACATTAATATTTACCACCATAATGTTACCCAATGCATTGGAGATCTATCTCGGGCTCACCCGCCATAGGTTTATCACAGAACCACTCGTATACCTAATAAATTCCCAAGAACCATAACACATTCATAACACATAAAACAAACATAACCGAAAGATAAAATTTACAAATTTTAATCTCAATATATAATTCAAATTTATTGACCTAACAAATCCATTATCAAAAGTAATTTTTGATACCAAAATATGTAAAATATTATTTGGTATTTATTTTCCATTTAAAAATAGTCTGTCTTGTTAAGGAATCTAAAGATCAAATAATACTCACAACTGTGGAAAGGTCATTGTCTCCACTTACATTAAAGAGATACATTCCTTTTTTTGTCAATTAGAAAAATGCCTCATAGAAAAAGAAACCTTTTGAATGAAATAAAAATCAAAGGGTTGTATACAGTGTTTAAAAGAATATCGTGTATTAAAAAAATGTGCCTAAATGAAAGGAGATTGAGACGAAGTCCCTTACCTCGTATCCGCCATGACCCCTTAATTCTTTAATCTCGTGAATAATAAACTAAAGTTAATTTCTAATTTATTAAGTACCATTTAAAGTTTATTATTCCTTTTATATTACTTATTATAATGTTATAAACATTATGTAATAATTTAAGTTAATAATGGTAATTTTTTTATATTTTGTACTTGTGTCAAAAATGGACTACTTATAATTACAAGTTGTTCATGTGGTCAAGATTTAATTATATCCATAATGATATTAATGATTTATATATCATATATATCTTATATATCTAGTATATACATGTATTTATAATAGTAAATAAAATTATAAGGTATGAAATGAAACACATCGTTCAAGGAGACGGTAAGCCGAACGTGCGCATGAACGCCACTTTTATTTCTATTTTATATTTAATGGAATGAAAAAATAATGATACATAATTATATTATAATTCAAGTATATTATTGTATATAATTTCACTAACTTTATCCTTTTACATTCCATTAAAGGAATGAACGAGTAATATCACTTTGAGGGGGCTGTAGTCCGCACTTCCTCAAATGATATTATTGTATTTATGCACTATGAAAACCATAATGGTATTACATAAATAAAAACTAAAGAAGAATAGAAACAATATAAATAGAATATATATCATATATAATTTCAGTTCCATCTTAATGGCCACCATAAGAGGTGGTGGGAGATAACTGAACAATCATCGTTTCGTGAGGCGTTAGTTCATCGTCCACAGAAACGATATGTTCATTACCCATTAGACGGATGTTTCTGTAAGTGTAGTTAGAATACTTCTCATAAAAAAATACTAATATATTGAGGATACTGGTTTTTTTATAAATTAATGGAATATAAAGAGTTTAGTGGGTTGGATAATGAAAATAAATCTAAATAACATAGGAGAAGACATTACTTTTACATCATGTATCTCATTTTGGTTTGAACAAAAAGGTTTACTTGAATTTTCTTTCTTCCTAGGGGAAGGATTCTAGAAGAAAGAGAGGGATATATGGAGAATAATTGGGGAAATTTTGGCTATGACAAGGGGCTTGAGAGATGTGAGTAATTGGTTAGAAGTGAGTGTTTTTATAAGTGGGATGGGCTCTTTAGGATAGTGTGAAAATATTATTTTATTATATAATGATTTGTATCAAAATGTCCAAAAGTTATTAAAGTATAAGTTAAGATGACTCATAGTCTATATAAAATCATCCAATTAGAATTTGGTAGTTTTTGGATATTATTTTAATCTCTATAATCTTATTTATTTAAATCATTTATTAACGAGGTAATCACTGCATCATTGTTGTGTCATAAATTATTTAATTTAAGGATGTCTAAAAATTATAAAAAAAATTACATGATGTAGGAAATATTTTTATGTTTCCAAATAATATATATAGTTAAAATTATAACTTATATAACCCAATGTAAAAAATTGATTGACTAAAATATTTTTTTTTATGTCATTATTTCTTTTACTTTATGCTAATTAAAATAGAGTCATTATCACTCCCAAGTGGCACCATGGGGTCCCAAAATAGATCCAAGGATGCTAATGGTCAGATTTTAATCAACCAATAGTATTTGGACACTTGTTATGGTAATTTAATATTATCATAATATTATTTTTTTACTCTTAATTACCATATTTACCTTCTAACCATGGTAAATAATATATTTTCTGATGTAAATATTCACAATGTCTAAAAATAAAATATAATTACTTACCCAACATGGAACTCATGATTTCAAACATGGAATCTATTTTTCAAAATCTAATAAACTGAAGTGGCAGAAATTATTTTAAAATTAATTCTCGCGGTCTAAAAAAAAGGATGTTTCGAAGAAATAACTATGAAAAGATTAACACTTGTTTATGTCCAATTTCAATGTGAAATTACATCCAATGACCAACATTGGATTAAATGGAAAAAATATATTCTAACTACACATTAAAACCAGTTAAAAAGATAATCAATCTATATAAATCAATTAGATTAAATTGTAGTTTTCAATTAAAGGACAATATTAGTCACTATTCATTAACAAATTAACTTTATCAGAAAAATACCAACATTTCATCGAATGTAAATTTTCATTCCCCTATTCTAAAGAATAATTTTATTTTGTTAAATAGAACATATAAAAGTGACTGAAACTAGATTTAAAAACGGTTCACAATCAAAATATGGAAAATCATCTTTTTAAGGAATATTAGAGTATTTATGCTTTAAATTAGATTCATTCACATTTAATCCTCAAAAATTTATTAGATAAATATAAAAACATTAATCAAACATGAATAATCATATTTTAGTATGTTATATTCTTTCCTGCCAACACAATTTCTAGGCATTAAGTACCATTTAAAATAATAATATTATATTATTAGTTATTAATGTAAGATTTCAATGAAACCCATTGTTGCATATCAGGAACACCATAAAACATAGCATCCCCTTTAATGTAAAATTAATATTTAATTTAAACATATAAATAAATATGAAAATGTCATATTTCTTTACTTACCTTGGATGTTACATCCTTCCCCCTTTTGGAAAGTGTGTTCTCACAATTTTATTCACATATCAAATATATGGGGGTATTTATCCCTCATAGCATTTTCAAATTCCCATGTTGCCTCTTGAACTATATGGTTTTTTCACAAAACCATTACCCAATTAATTAACTTATTCCACAACACTTTCTCTCTTTGGCCAAGAATCTGGACTGGTTGTTCCTCATAAGGGATATTATCTTCCAACTAAACTACCTCTGGGCTCAAAACATTAGACGGATCTCACATATACATTCTCAACATTGAAAAAAAATTGTGTACCTGGGATAATCTTGTAGGTAAATATACTCTATACGCAACTGATCCAACTTTCTCTAGGATTTCACAAGGTCTAATGAACCTCAAACTCAACTTTCATTTCTTACCAAAACACATCACACTTTTCAATGGATAATCTTTGAGAAATACATGATCACCTACCTCGAAAGAGATATACTTCCTCCGGTTATCCATATAACTTTTCCAACTAGTCTGAGATGTTCTCATGTGATTCTGAATCAACTGAAATTTATGTACCATCTCTTCTACCAATTCTGGTCCCATCAGCTTACTTACCCCAAATACATCCTAAAAATCCAGAGTTCGACAACTCTTCTCATCTAATTCAACAAATGGAGCCATCTATATTCTTGAATGAAAACTAATATTATATGAAAATTCAACCAATGAAAGATACTGGTCCCAACATCCCTGGTAATCCAGTGAATAATCATGTAACATATCCTCTATGATCTAAATTGTTCCTTCAGACTGCCCATCTGATTGAGGATGATAAGTTGTAATCAAATTTAATACAGGATCCAACGACTTTTAAAGGCCCTTCTAATGGTTGGAAGTAAACATCGGATCATAATCAGATAAAATGGAGAGGGGAACACCATTTAACTTGACAATCTCATTAAAATACAACTGAGAAAGTTTTTCTAGAGACAATGTATCTTAAATAGTATGAAAATGAGAAGATTTAGTCAATCGATCTACAATAACACAAATTGCATTATTAACTAGAGATGTTTTTGGTAATCCCACAATGAATTCCATGGATATATTTTCCCATTTCCACTTTGGCACTGGTAATGGCTAAAGCATCCATTTTGGTAACCGTTTCTCTACTTTATACTAATAAAAAGTCAAACACTTAATAGTAAAATCAACAATATCTCCTTCCATTCCATAACAATAGTAATACTCCCGAAGATATCTGCACCTCTTAGTAGTTCCAGGATGAAATGAAAACATGGAACTTTGAGCTTCACATAACAACTTATTATTAAACTATGAATCACAAGGCACACATAATCTCTTTCCAAATCTCAAAACACAATCATTATCAATGTAAAAAATACGCTACTTACCCTTCTAAACTAACTCTACCTTTTTCTACAACTCACCGTATTCATTCTGCACTTTCTTTATTCATTCTACTAGAGATGATTTCACTGACACCTGATACAATACAGTGGAATTCCCTGTACAAACAACTTCAATTACAAATATTATCAAATTTTTAATCGATGGATCATGTTCCAAATGTAACAAGGTTAATGAATCATTACATTTTCGACTAAACACGTCAACCAAATTATTTTCTTTTCTTAGATGGTAAAGGATCATGCAATTATATTCCTTGATTAATTCCATCCATCTCCTATGACATATGTCCAATTCCTTCTAAGTGAATAAATAATTCAAACTTTTGTGGTCAATAGATATTTCACATTTGACTCTATAAAAACTATGCCTCAAAATTTTTAAAGAAAAAAGAATAACAGCTAATTCCAAATCATGTGTAGGTTAATTTAACTCATGAGGTTTCCAATTACATGATGCATAAGCAATTACATGATCATTCTACATAAGGACACAACCATGTCCTTTAAAAAATCATTATTGTGGATAACAAACTCACCATTTCTGGATGGTAGTGCCAAAACTATAGCATTCACCATTCTTCTTTTCAATTCCTAAAAACAATCATCACAATCTATTGTCCAAATGAACTTAACACCTTTTCGAGTTATCTTAGTCATCGGGATAGATAATCGTGAAAAATTCTCAACAAACCACTGGTAATTACCTACCAAACCATGAAAACTACGGATCTTAGTTATATTTTTGATTCTTGTCCATTATGAAACAACATTTGTTTTTTGAAGATGAACAATTATGCCATTTTTTAGACAATGTAACCAAGGAATGAAATTTTTTTAAACAAAACTCACACTTATCGAATTTCCAAAATAGATTCTTTTCATTTAAATTTTGTACGGAAACCCTTAAATGACATTTATGCTCCTCTTTAATTTTAGAATAATCCAAAATATCATCAATGAACACAACCCCAACCATATACAGGAACTCATGGAAAATTATATTCATAATATCCATGAATACAAAAGTCCATTGGTTAAACCAAAATTCATAACTAAAAATTCATAATGACCATATCTTGTACAAAATGCGGTCTCTAGAGTGTCTGATTCATTTACATTCAACAGATGGTACCCCTACCTCATGTCAATCTTTGATAAATACTGAGCTCCCTAGAGCTGATCAAACAAATCATTAATATGAGGCAATGGATATGTGTTCTTAACAGTGATTTTATTCAATCCTCTCTAATCAATGAAAATTATCAATGAACCATCTTTCTTTTTAACAAACAAGATATGAGCACCCTTTGGTGATATGCTAGGTCAAATGAAACCATTATCTAATAAAGCATGCAATTGATTCATTAAATATAAAAATTTAATTTGAGCCATTCTATAACGGGGTTTTAAAATTTACTTAGCAACAGAAACTAAGACAACAGTAAATTCAACTTTTCGATCTGGTATTATACCATGAAACTAATCAGGAAGAGCATCAAGGTACTCATTGACCACTAGCATATCATTAATTTGAATAGTTCTTTTGTTTTCAAGGATATATTCATGCTAACATTCCTGTCCATGTTTTACGAGTTTCTTAGCTTCCTGATATGTTATCAAAAGTAAGGTTCATTATTATACAAAAACTGAAAATATTTCTGAAAAAAACCTCTTTATCTCTGAAGTCAATATTAACATGATAAAAAATACAATACATACCCAAAAATTCATCAAACTATACTAGACTCAAAACAATACGTTTTTCTGGCAGATTCTTTCCATACACAAGGATAGAGAGGTTCTTATAATTTCTTTTTGTCTCAACATTTCTTCCAGCTGTTTTTACCATAAGTTCCAGGATTCATAACATAATATAGAATTACCTATTTAGTAGAAAACCTCTCAGAAATGAACAAATTTTGAGACCCTAAATCAAACAAAACATTTACATAATCTTTTAAAACAAACATTATACATGATACTAGTCCATATGATGGCCCAAAATCTACTGAAGTTGATGTATAGGATTTCACCACCACTTTCTGCTTGTTTTCTGGAAACTTTACCTCGGTTGAGTTCTTCGTTGGAAACTCAGTTGCACAATGACCCATTTCATTTCACTTAGATCATTTTACAAACTGTAAATCAGATTTTGTCTTACCATTTCCCAGCTCTATTCTATACAATTACGAACCATATGTCCCATTTTACCACATAAGTATCACTTACCAGAATTAAAAATACATTCCCCAGCTTTCTTTTACCACAATTTTCACAAACTCTAAACATAGGTTTCTTACCATCAGCCATTTTTGAAGAGTTACTCCCTTTCTTCTATCACTTTGACCTATTATTCTTTTTTTTCAATGAAAACCTTATTATCGTCAAACTCCATTTCCACCTTCTCTGCACATCGAACATGATTTTCATAACTTTTGAACACACGAGAATCTAAAACCCTTCAATACTTTGGATTTAATCTTTTGTAAAAATGGTTGTTTTTACTATCTAGATCTCGTATGAAATTTGAAGCATACCTTGCCAGTCGAGTTAATATTTCATCATAAGAAACCACTGAGTCATCCTCCGACCTCAAATTTAGGTATTTATTTCCCTTCCTATGATGAACCACCTTATGAAAATATTTCTTGGGAAACAATCCTTTGAATTAATACTAATCAAGATCGTAAATCTCATGACTATCCCAGATATTTTTTACCATCATACACCACTGATCAGCTTCACCATAAAAAATCTAAACAACAAGATTAACCATTTGATGTTCTGAACAACCCATGACATAAAAAATCTTTTCTAGTGCTTTAATCCACCCTTCTGCTAGCATAGGGTCAGATGATCCTCTGAATGATGGAGGTTATTGCTTCATGAAATGGTCCACTACTGATATGATATTTTCTGGTTGAACTGGCTGATCTCATGCATGGATACCACCACCATTTATAGCCTGAGTCAAATGTTCCATCACTGAAAAAAATTGTTTAGTTCCAATTTAAACCATCTCAGGTGGCTGGTATTGATGGTTTTCTTCCTCCTGATGTCATCCCATCACAGATGCCATGTTCCCTCTCTGGAAAACTACTCTGATCCTAGAAATATTTTAGGAGAAGTAACATGGTAATATGTAAATTCTATATCAATTCAACACTATAATAAATTTATTAATGGACATTAATTTAAATATATCCTTACCTCTAATGTTATCTAAACTGAAATCTGATACCAACTATAAGGACCAATCCTTAAAACATTACATAATCTTTCATTAAATGAATAATTCACATTGATGATTTTTTTAGGTTTACCGTTTTAGATATTTTGATCATAACTATTACATTACATCTCAAAAACTTTCAAGTAGACACTTCTACTCAGTTTCCATTCTCTTCATAAATTAAAAACTATTGAAAAAAGTGTTATGTCTAGTTTTATGTTTTTTACAGCATGACATTTCCTGGATTCTATCCTTGGCCCTATTAATCTTTATGTCCTATGAAAAACATTTCAAATCATGATATGAGCATAAATAACTTAATAAGGGTCATAAAACCCAGAAAGAATACATTAGTTCATCAATACATACATAACATATGTTATTTAACATACATCATGAAATCATAAGAATTATAAATAACACATTGAAATCAAAAATCATAAAGTTAATTTGTGGAATCCACATCATACATACATTGTATCTATCACAACATCATAGGGAGTTGTGTTGGAATAACCATCATAGTATATTCCCTAAATCTCTTATGAGAAAAATTCACGTTTACCTCCATCATTTTACACATTTCATTAGCGAGTTATCTCGGACTCACCCGCCCTATGATTATCATGTAACCACCTATATACGAAATCAATGTTCAAGAGCAATAACTTATTCATAACACATAATACAAACATAATTCAAAGATAAAATTGCCACATTTCAATCACAATATATCATTTAAATATATTAACATAAAAAACCCATTATCAAAAACCAATTTCTATACCAAAATATTTAAAAGTGTATATGGTATTTATTTTCCTTTTAAAAACATTACGCCTTGTTAAGGAAGCTAAAGATCAAATAATACGCACGGTGGCGGAAAGTTCCTTTTCACCGCTTACGTTATAAAGAAACATTCCTTTATTTAATTTAGTAAAAGTCATGGTAGAAAAATATTCCTTCTGAATGAAAAAAAAATCAAAGGGGTTTATACAGTTTATAAAAGAATTTTGGGTATTAAAAACAATATTCCTCAATGAAAAGAGATTGAGACTAAGTCACTTAACTCGTATACGACATGACCTATTCATTATTTAATCTCATGAATAATAAACCAATGTTAGTTTATACTTTACGAAGATCATTTTTCAGGTTTATTATTCCTTTTATATTATTTAATATCATGTTATAAAAAATATGTAATCATTTATGTTAATAATGGTCATTTTGACGATATTTGGTACTGAGTAAAAAATAATCTTCTTATAATTACAAGTTGTTCATGTGGTCAATAGTTCATTATATCCTGAATGATATTAATGTTTAGATATCATATATATCTTATATATCTTGTATAAACATGTATTTATAATAGAACATAACATTTAGAGGTAAGAAATGAAATGCACAGTTCATGGAGACGGTAAGTCATACGTACACATGAATGATACTTTCATTTCTATTTCATATTAAATGGAATGAAAACATAATTTTTCCTAGGTATATTACAATTAAAGTATAATATAATATAAAATTTCATTAAATACGTCCTTTTTATGTTCCAGATAAGGCATGGACGTGTCATATCACTTTGAGTGGGCAGTAGTCTGCACTATCTCTAATGAGATTATCGTATTTACCCACTATGGAAACCAAAAAGTTATTCAATAAATGAAAATTGTAGAAGAATTGAAACAATATAAATATAATATATATCACAAATAAATACAGTTCCCTATTAATGGCCACCATAAGTTGTGGTAGGAGATAATTGAACAATCGTCTTTTCGTGAGGTGTTTGTTCGTCATCCACTAAAACAGTATGTTCATAACCCATTAGATGGAGTCTTGTGTAAGTTTAGTACGAATGATTTTCATAAAAATAACCTATAATATTGAGGATACTGTTGTTGTTATAAAAGATAGGAATAAAAATAATTTAGGGGGTTGGATTATGAAAATAAAACAAAAGAACTTTAGAGAAGGCATTAACTTTAAATCAGGTATCTCCTTTTGGTTTGAACCAAAAGGTTTACTTGAATTGCCTTCTGCCTAGGTTAAGGCATCTAATAAAAATAGAGGTATGTACGTAGCATAATTGGGTTGAGTTTGGATGATCCAAGGGGCTTGAAATGTGTAAGTAATGGGTTAGATGTGATGACTTTTTCTAAGGGGGGTGTGCTATTTAGGAATGTATGGAAATATTATTTTATTATATAATTATTATTGGTTTATAAATGTCCAAAACATATTAAAGTAGAAGATAAGATGACTCATTGTCGAACTAACATCATACTATTATAATTTGATAGGTTTTGTATATTATTTTAATCTTTATAATCTTATTTATTTAAATCATTTATTAATGAGCTAAACACTGCATCATTATTGTGTCATAAAATATTTTATTTATTTTATGCCTAAAAATTATATAAAAAATACTATCATGTAGGAAATAATTTTATCTTTCCAAATAATATTTATAGTCTAAATAATATCTTATATAACCACATGTAGTATATTATTTACTTAAAGATATTTGTTTATGTAATTTTTTCTTTTACATTAAGTTAATTAAAATAAATTGTCATTATCACTCCCATGTGGCCCCATGGGGTCCCAAAATTGACCCAAGGATGCCCATGGTCGGATATGTATCAACAAATAAGATTATAGAAATTTCTAATTTAATTTAATATTGTTATAATATTATTTTTTTACCTTTAATTACCATATATACCATTTATCCATGGTAAATAAAATATTTACTAAAGTAAATATTCATGATATATAAAAATAAAATTCACCTATTTTCACAATTTAGACTTCTTGATTTCTAATATGGAATCAATTTTTCTAAATTAAAAACACTGAAGTTGAAAAAATTAATTCCCGCTGTTAAAATAAAAATCGTGTTTTTAAGAAATAACTATCAAATATTGAGACTTTTTTATGTCAAATTTCAATGTAAAATTACCTCCAATGACCAAAATTGGATTAAATGGTAAAAATATATTCTATTTACACTTTAAAATAAATAAAATATATAATCTAAAAATATTAATAAATTAGATTAAAATGCTTTTTTGAATTGAAACACAATATTTTTTAACTATTCATTAAAAATTGATCATTATAATAAAAATACTAAATGTCATCCAAAGTAACTTTTGATGACTTGATTCTAACGAATTAAAAAATTTTGTTAAAAAACATATAATAGTGACAAAAACTAGATTTAAAAAGGGTTCTTCATCAAAAGGCAGAAAATTGACCTTTTAAATAATATTACAGTATTTATTCTTTAAATCAGATTCATTCACATATTAAGCCTATAACTTTTATTGGATAATTGTAAAAAACAATTAAGACACATGTATAATAATATTGTAGTTTGTTATATTGATTCCTGCTAATACAATGGATAGGCATTAACTACCTTTTAAAATAAAAATATTATATTATTGTTGTGCAATGTAAAATTTCAAAGAAAACCATTGTTTTGTATCGGGAATGCCATCGGACATAGCATCCCCTATAAAGTAAAACTAATATTTCATTCACAAATATTAATAAATATTAAAATTTAATATTTCTTTATTTACCTAGTATGTTACAAGTTATGCTTCAAAAAATATAATTTTATTTACATTCACCGTTTTTCAATGATAGATTTTTGGAAGTTATATTTTAGAATAATCGTTATTGTGTGATCCATGGATGTAACCTATGATTTTATACCCATTATTTATTTTTGAGTTAAAATTTAGAATTTGATTGTGTTATGTTATGATCATGTGTTTTTGATATATTTTTTGGGTAATTTTCTAATCATTGGAGAATTTAATGTTAAAGATGGGAATTAGGTAGTTAAATTATCAAGAATTATAATTACATTATCTTCAACATTATGTGGTCCCAAAATCATCTTTATGGCTATTAGGTGGTCCAATTATGTGTTTAATTTTATTACCTATGATTAATTTTTAAATATTAAATATTACTTTTGAATTCATTTTTTTCACAAACATTATTTTTTAAGTTAAATAATGAATTCTTTCTTATTTCCTTATCACATTTGTTCAGTTTATTAATAATGTTAATTATATTCTAAGTAAAATTTATGATCAATAATATTATATTAGTATATTTAATATTTTTCATTTAAATTCACTCTCACATATCCGTATCTTTTAATATCATTAATTTAAATGGTTGAAGAGTTTATTAAAACATGAGGATATATTTTTTAATTTCTAAATAAATATTTACTTTTATTTCCAATGTTAATTCATACTTTAAAATCAATGTAAAGTAATATAATCCTAATCATGGAATTTTATGCTGTCTTTATCATTATTATTTTTTAAAAATACACGTTATATAAATTATTGTAAAGGACAACTATATTTAAATATATTTAGTTCAAACTAGAATTCTAATGAATAATCAATATTGTTATATGGGAAGGATAAATTCTATGATCTTTTGAAAATCATATTGTTAATTTTAGGCTTAGTATGTGAACCATTGAGATATATATAATGATCAAGACAGAATAATATCATTAAATTTTAATTTGGAGGTAGATATTTTAGATTCAATTTATTTTTTTTTTTCATATCTTGTTCTTTTCAACATCCACCATCCACCTTTTGTTATATTTTTTTGTTAAATTTTATAATCTAGTAAAATTTCGTTCTTATTTATATATTTTTATATTAGTATTTGACTATTTTTTTTTATGGTTTATTGAGTTTTTTAGGTTTTTATGACATTTTTGGTTCAATTAATTTTTTAAACTATTAATGTCACAGGAACAACCAATATGATGAATGAAATGGTCATGTCATATTTCAAGATGAAATAATACATTTTAGATAATTCCTCTTTTGTGAAAAATCAATACCATTGATATCATATTGATTTCCTACATTACATTCTGTACCATTGTGTTTAGGAATATATATTAGGAATTGTTGTGAATTGGATCATTTATTATGTTTGGGTAGTACAAGTTGGATGAGGACATTTTATTCTATAAAAAATCATCATTTTCAATACTCAATTACTATTTAGTTAATTTTAGAATAATTAAAAATTATATTCAAATATTTTTCATGATTTATATTCACTCTGTATCCATGGCATGAGAATTATTTCCATTATCACTAATATCCTTTTTATTTTCGCATATAAGAAATGCATGGATTTATATTCATATAATCCAAAATAGTGAAATATTGAACAAGTGACCTACAATGTTGTTGTTTTTAATAACATTTATAATAATATTGGAGTTATTGACAAGTTCAAGCCCCTAACATATATCATTATTCTCCATTTTTAATTATTCTCATTACTGTGATATAATATTGTTACATATTTTTCTAAATGTATTGAATTAAAATAATAAAATTTCATAAATGAGTTGAAATAAATAAAATTCATTATAATATATTTGTCAAAACTGTCATAAATCCATATGAGAATCGATAAGATCCTTTAAAATTTTACTATTTGATATTTATCTGTGGTTATTCCCCCTCATGGTACGAATTAAAATAATTGATCAAATCACCCATCACTCTTTCTATCATATCAAAATTGACCCAAAATGGAACCCAAGATGAACGATCCATTTTTTTATTATTTCTAGTGAATGAAGAAATAGAAATATATAGAAGATGAATCATTGTCAACTATACTTATCCATCATACCCGAGAATAGACTCCAACTGTATTGGGACCATTATCATGACATATATCCCTACTAAAACATCATTTCCATCATATTATTAATGGGAATGTTGGTGAATTGATATTTTATTATTGTATAAGAATAAGAATAATTTTTTAGGAAGAGGGAAAATCAACAATAATAGTGAATTTAACTAAAAACTAATATATATAAATCTTAAAATGACAAATAAGTTACAAAATGTATTAATATCAGAAGAAAAATTATTTTTGTTTATTCCCCCTAGATCCAGATAGATTGTTATCCTTGTGTTGGAATAAGGTTCTTAAATTCTATATAATAGAAAAAAATTTAAAAATAGAATAATATATATCAAGTATATATTTCTCTAATTTATATTCCACTATATATGTTCTCCATTTATATCATCTAATATTTGAATTGGGGTCTTATGATCACCTTATGGTCATGTTTTTCTTATATGACTCTTTGATGTGGGAGTGTAATGTTTGAGATAACCATTTATATAATTTCCATTTATAGTATCATATTCAATGAAAATAATTCATATCAATATTTCTCTACATGACCGAGCTGCATATAGAACTATTATTACAATATTGTTTGTATTTTTTTTGAAAAGTTATATTGTTAACCATCCATCCAAAAATACATGAATATCCTCTATGTGGATATCTTACTTTATGAATATTCACAAAATAAACTTCTTCCTCTATGTACTATCAATCCTCTTTTGCTAGTCTTCTAAAATAATATTAGCGGTAGTAGACATTATTGATGAAATATTATAATAGAGATTATCTTTCTTAGTTGATATATATCAGATTAATTTAATAGGCATATCATTAAAGTGATTACACCCTATATGTTAACCCCTTATATTTTATGACAAAAAAATATCACAATAATTATTATATTCATCTTTGATATCTAGATATTAATATATCAATTCCAAAACCAATTATTGAATAATAGGTTAGGATATAATCGTATCCTAACTGATGATAAATTATTAATGTTTTCTATAAAAATAACGGAAAATTTTCATTTTTACTATTCTTAAATATCATACAGTGATATTGTTTCCCATATAAATACATAAATAATATATTACAATTTCATTGAATATATGTAGTTTTATTGGACTATTCAGTAAAATCAAAGAGTTTTAGTCGGGGAGTTATTTTATTTTATTTGCTTTACTAATATAATTTATTTAAAATAAACATTACATTCACAGTGAGTATAAACTATTTTATCCTCTAATACTAAAATTCAAAATGTTCATTATTAATCACAAAATGTGGAATCCTTTCATTTAATTTTTAGATATCCAGTCTCTCATATATTCACTCCTCTATTCAAATACAAATAATCAGGGGCCTTACACAACCTAACTGAAAAAATATATAGTTTCATATTACATGTTAAAGACAATAATATATTAAATATATATATAACTATAATGGGTATACCATAAAAATATATAAGCCTTATATTTTATCTTGTTAGTAAATTTTAAAAACAAAATAACTAAAATTAAAATTTTAATTTTTTTTAAAATTTATTATAAAATTGCAATATATGTATATTATACTAATATAAAAATTAATTTAATATATGCATATGTTTTTTAATTAATAAGTGTTAAAATTTGAAATGGATTTTGTTTCAATAATTAATAAAATCCATTAACAATTTTTTATAGGTTATCATTTTTATGCTAAATAATTAGATATTATAATACATAGAACATAATTTTTTAGGGAAGTTGATTTTTTTTATTTCTAATTTAATACTTCTCTGAAGGATGATGGGGGAAATATGACATGTGAGATAAATATGAATTTGAAGTAATTAATGACTTTCATGTTAAAATATATGACCCAACTACAATTTTATATTATGAATTATTGATATAAATCTTTCTTAGAATAATATAATTATGTTATTAGTGTCATTACTTGATAATTTTGAATAATTCATGATACATGTTTACATTTAGAAAAACGATTTATCCATTATTGAAGTCATAAATAATAAAATTTATATCAATTATTGTAATCCATTGATTTACTTATATGTTCCCAATTAGTTTCAATTAATATTTAATAATGGATCCATGAAAAGATAATTGGATATAGTAATGTGTGATTTTGTATAAACAAAAAAATTTGATCAAATAGGTATCATATGATAATGTTATTTTTTATTAATATTGGTTACATCAAAATCAATGAATATTAACAACACATAGTTTATTTAATTCATATATAAATGATTTCTGTCTCTCTACCACATGATTTTTTTCAAATTGAGATTTTGAAAAGTTCTAATGATTATTTTTTAGGTGAAAATAATTTTTATTATTTTATAATTGATTACTATTAAATAAAAAAGGATTATTAATTATTTCTCAGATATGTGACTCATGTAAAAAATCAAAAATTTCCAATGAAATAGATTTCATCAGTCAATATAAAAGTAATACCATGAAAAGTGGAATCATACCTGATGTTTAAAATCATAAACATTCATCTCTTTGATAGTAAATAGATATCTTCATAATTATTCTTACCGTAGAAAAAATTACTAAATATTTTGGTTAAAATGTTAAATGAAGCTTACATAATGATGAATATAATTTGATTATGTCTAAAATAATTACATATTAATTGTTTTGGTTTAGAATAACATTTTAGCATTTTAAGTTATTTATATTGTTTTGATTTGACAACTTTTAAATAATACTATCTATGACTTATTGAATAGTATAATGAATAAGGTAAATTACTCAAATCCATTAGTTATAATGATTTTACTCATGAAACAAAAGATAAATTATAATTATAATCATCTAATTTTGAAAATGGTAGGAAATAATTGTATTCAATATATAATAATTCACCTAATGATTTATAAAAAATATCTAATGTTAAGGAACCATTTTTTGCGTACAAAATGAGGGAAAAAATAGATGTATTAATAAAACTCTTATTTTATTTCGTAATAATTTTATTTATAAATTTTATATCAATTAATAATTTTTGACGTCTTAAACTATTGATAATTAATTTTTAAAATAAAAATGATGCTTCAATATACATTTTTGATAACTGTGATGATAATGCGTAATGGTAATTCATATCTTTTCTCCATACCAATCAGATTATTATAAATAATAATTTTAAATTATTTTTTGTATTTTTTGTAAAGGTCCTCATAACTAATATTCATAAAACAATATGGTATAAAATCATGTTTAGCCTTCACATCTCACACAAATGAAATTTTCTAAATAAATAAGTGATAAAAATAGTGTATATATATATATTAGAATAATTAAATTGTATGTAATGAAATAAATTTTAGGAAATGTACAAAGAACCTATTTGTACCTAACTATTAGAAATATGATGGTATTTATAAACAATTTGGGTGACTCGTGAATTCTAGTTAACTATAAATACAAACATTTTATTTAAGATAATTTTTAGTAATATATTATAAGACACGTCTATTATTCAATAAAAAATATTTGAATATTATTTTTTAAATTATTTAATTCAATATATGATAAAAAAATATCCCCTAAAATAATAACATGTTATTATAGAGACATTTCATTTAATAAATCTATTTTTAGATATGAAAATTTTTATTTTAATTTTTTTATTATAACGTGTTATTATTTTCAAAAGTATAATATATTTAATTGATTTTTACTCTATTTATTAATATATATTTAATAGAATATATAATATTTTAGTGTGATTAATTTTAAATGAGTTCAATGGGTCATTTAAAAATCAATAATTATTTTAAATTTTATTAAAATGTAAATGGGATATTATTTATCCAATAATTTATAAAAATATATATTTTAAATCATTGTTGTGATGTATAAGAATTTGGGAAATGAAACTCTCTAGAATATTAGTTAAAAAATGCTGTCAGATTAATCTATTAAACTAGTTTAAGACTCATATTATAGATCAATGTTTGATAATATTTGATAAATTATTGTTTGCTAACCATATATCATGTATCTAGTTTATATATTTATAATATTTGAAAAAACATAAATGGAATTTTTCATCTGAACTATCATTTAAAATTTAAAGTATTATTGTACTGTATTAAATTTTTATTTCCTTTAATATAATTATTCATCATATGAATTTCACTATTTGTTATATTCTTGTTATGGTTTTCATAGTCAGATATAACGATATGCCCAAATATATGCCACTTTTCTATACTGATATATCTCATTTCATGTTATACTATAAAACAATATTATGAATCATTATCTAATATACTGAACAATTATAAATTGGTGATGAGTTTTTTAGGAATTTTGTTTGAAATAAATATACATAGATATATTGTGAATTTTTTTTATGATAATTTTAAAAAACTAGAAATGTTATGTATTTATTATTTATATTAAGCCAAATTCACATTTAAAAATGAAACAAAGACATATTTACTATAACATTATGAGAGTTATTTTTCAAGATGATGATATCACTATTAATTTCATGGGTTCTAAATTTTAACTCACTAATATATCTATAGACACATTGACAATTCAATTGCTTATATATATAGTACATGGGTTAGGAATGATAATTTTTTCTTGATTTTTTTATATTTTGTTAATATTTCTGATTTTTTATACATATTTATTTAAACATTATTCTTTATTATTTGATTATTTTTATAATATATTTTTGTATGTAAGATATTAATATTTATTAATTAAAAATCTAAGGAATATAAATATTCCTACCATCTCAATTCTAATTAATTTTATCCTTAATGTTTAGGTAAAATGGTATAATTATAATAGCTTAGTAACTATGAAATATATTCTTTATAACTAAGGATTATATAGATGTTTTAAAAAAATAACCATTAAAATTTAGTTGCATAATGATTTATTGTGTAATTGAATTCCTTTTTTAATTTTGTATTATTTTTATTGTAAATGATTAAATATCATCTATTTTTTAAACATCAATGTCATTTTAAAGAATAAATTTTGGAAACCATTCCAACCCTTCTTTTAACATTAATTTTCATTTAAAAAACTTTTACCGGTTTGAAACCCTCAATAAAGTGAAATTATCTCTCCACATTCATGATAACTGATCACAACCTTTATGAATCACAAGAAATATCCTATATATTTATCATTGATTACTGATATACCACAACGCGTATTGATGTTTAGAGGAATTTCAGTGAATTATAATTGTTTTAAAAACCCCATAATTCAATATAGTATTATAAAAAAGAATGATTTATATATTTCAATATAATAAATGTGAGAAAATTTATATCCATCAATGTATTTCATCACCAACGATGGAATAAGGAATTAAATAATTTTACCATTTTTTCACATCATATAAATGAATTTAATATCTCGATACACCTTTCTATAAAAATAAATAATATATTATAAATTTATATTTATAGTGATTTTGTTGAGACGTTATATAATGAATTGAATAAATCTATTGATGTTCCTCATAAAGTATATTGTGATTATTTATTAATTTTTCTTATAGTTTGGTTTTTTGTTTTGTACATAAAGAGACCTTAAAATTATCTATTGGTTAAACTTCTCAAAGGAAGGACTTTTTTAAAAAATTTATTTCTAAATCGAATTTTTTGTTAAAATATTCGATCATTTCATATTCCCATTGAAATATTATTATTGTTTCATACGTAGATATCGTGATACTTTATCTAGTAATTAGCCAATGAGAAATTAAAAAACCTATATAAATTCATTATGTGATATATAGAAAATAATTATATGAAATAACAATTTTCAAAACCAATGAAATATTTTTAATTATCATATATTATAAAATAGTATTAAAAATAGGGAAACTAATAGCATTGTAACAAATATTACAGAAACTAATAATGTTTTTGTAAATGATAGTGAAGTAGAATTAATTGATTATATTTTATAATACTACAGAATTAACTATGAGACATACACTAATTTCTATCATGATAATAATCTTTAATGAATGTGGGATACTATATTAGAATAATTTGATTTTATTATATTTATTTAAATGGATTTTTACAAAAAATTTGAACAAATATTTTTTATATAACAAGATGAGACATATGATGAAAATGAAAAATATTTTGGATTTTATAATTAACATTTTATTTATGATATTTTATTAAAATTATGATATTTTTATATCTCATAAAAAATAAATTTATTGAGAGGTTATTTTGAAATGAATATAGAGATAATGTTCTTGGTTAATGTTATAATATGAATTTTAATAAAAAATATCTTTTAATGATTATAGCCTCCCGATGATATAACAATATCACATTAGCTGGACTCTCTAATAACTACTAAACATATTAGTGATGATATGTGTCTATTAAGATAACTAATAGATTATGTTGATGTGGAGAGAAGGACTAACTCTTATCATATATATATGTATGTGGAGGATTCAAAATTTGAGGAAGATGATGTAGATGATAGTCTATTTGAAATCGAAATAATAAAACTATTACAATTGTGAATATTTAAATTTGGAAACACTATATTTTTAGTTATATTAGTGAAGATAACATGAAAAATTGGCCTTTAGATTTTTTTATGTAAGAAATAAAACTTTCATATGGTCCAAAATTGAATTACATAACTACAAGTCCAAATATCATATTAGTAAAAGTATCAAATATTATATAAATTAAGTGTATCTAAAGAATGAAACATAGTAATGGTTTTCTAATTTTTAGCAACTAATTAACCACATATATGATAATATTAATATATATTACAATTTTGAAATTCTAGTATTCATATATTTTTCATGTTAATAAATATGTTAATGAATGGTTATATAGCCTTTTAAGGTATATAAATTGGCTGTTCAGGGGGTTTTCCCTTTGTATCATGAGTGAACGTTTCCATTTCATTATGATTTTATAGTTTAGAATCTAAATGTGAAGTACATTGAATATTTACCACTATTAATTAATTTATAAATCAAGGTATTTATATGGACCACAAAACTGAAATTATTATTTTTTAAACAGATATATTGAGGAATATTTTATTTATTGATATTATAATAAATTATATGAAACATAACATGTATAATATTTTATGTGATTCAAAATATATTCATAATTCAGTGGTTATCTTTTTGTCAGAAATATGAAAAACTGTACAACTTATTCCTTTAACAAAATTTTTTGTTAATGAATTTCAAAATGATATTTTTAATGACTTTATCTTCCTATTTTTTTCATTGAGAACTTCTATTTATCATGTATTTTTTATGAAAAAGAAGGATTAATTAAATACGAAGATCAGAAGATGTACAAACGTGAAGCCATGAAGGGAAGTGGTCCAGCCAGAGATGGTTTCCATCAAAGGGGCCAGAGGCCGCCAGCTGATGGGCAGCATTGTTTCCTTCCCTTTTGATGAAGGATAAGGTGCAACATGAAAAGTCGTGACGGAGGGAAAGGATTATTTTGATGAGGGAGCCAAAAGACTGGAGTCCTCCTTCAATTTTGTTGATAGCATTAATAATGGTGAGGCAGTCTGATTCGAGGTAAATAGAATCCCATCCATGATCATTTGCGAGCATCATACAGGAGAGGATGGATGAATCCTCGGCAACCACAGGCTCCTAAAAAACATGGTGTGATTCTTTTCTGGCTACAATGATTTGACCCTTATGATCCCGAGCCAGAAGACCGATGGAAATAGGTCCATTCGTGGTGAGAGATGCATCCACATTAATCTTCAGAAAACCTTCCATCGGCGGGCACCATTGGGAGGGAATGTAAGGGGATCCAAAGGTATTTTGTGGTCCATTGTGTTGTTTATAGACCTCATTCCATGATGAGGCCCAGTCAACTCAAAAATCGGGTGGTTTGTAGTCATTGTTGAAAACTGCATCGTTGTGATGGACCCAAATAATCCAGGCCAGGGTATAAATAGAGCTTTGTTTCCTTGATGAGAGATTGGAGCACCATCGCGTCAAGATAGAGGGGAGGTCAGAGGCCTTGGAAATAAAAGCATCAGAATCAAAGTACCATTTATTCCAAATTTCCTTAGCCCCTGGGCAATGAATGATGGCGTAAAAGGGGGATTCTGGGACGTTAAGGAAAAAGGGGCAGCAATCATCACTGGAAAAATGTTAGAACATGAGAAGGCTCATTGTGGTGAGGGTGCCCGTGCATACATGCCACCAGATGTAACAAATCATGGTGGTGAAATTAAGTTTACAAAGATATTTTCAAGGCCCCCCATCTGGCTCCGCTGATTGAGAGCCAATGGTGAGACGATAGCCGGACTTTACAGTGTACTCTCCTGAGGGGTCATTGGTCTAGAAGAGTTGGTTGGGGCCCGCGTCTAGGAACCAGGGGGTACTCAGGATAATTCTTTAGTCATGTTCGTTGAACCGATCATTGATCGTTCCCAAACACCACGCTGAACCCTGAACAGATAAGAGGCACCTGACTGTGGCATCCTCAAAACCTGGCTGGGCAAGGAAGGATGCCCGCTGACCGTCCTTATCAATCAGCCAGGGATCGATCCAGATGTTAATGGTTCAGCCATTTCCAATCCTCCTGCCCAGCCCTTTTCCAAGGAGACAAAGGGCACCCCAAATACTTCTCCAAATGAAACAAGGACGGGGGGCCTAGAGAGGATTCGCAGAATTCTTGATGGGGAAAGAATTTAGCTCGAAGAACCCGCGCACAGTGAGAATATGGACAGTTAATAAGGCGCCAACCTTGCTTCGCCAGAAGTGCATCATTAAAGTGAAGGAGGTTTCGAAATCCCAGTCCTCCCTCTGATTTCGGGGAGCAGAGTTTCTCCCAGGCCATCCAGTGGGTACAATTCCTTCCACCATGCTTTCCCTATCAGAAGGTTGTTGTGCGTGCGTGGATCTGGTTGACCACAGTAGATGGGATCTTAAACATATACATAAGATAGATAGGGATGGACTGGAGGGTTCTTTTAATGAGTGTCTCCTTTCCGGCCTTGGAAATTATTTTAGGGGTCCATCCTTGAATTGTTTTCTCGATCCTATCCAGTAAGGATGCAATGATTTCTTTTTTGGAGCATCCAAATTAAGTTTAACTAACCATAAATGGAAAAAGGTTACCTCTATTGTTAAATGAATTAAGTGAATAAGAATAACCATTGTACTATACTGTGCAGCTATCAAAAAATACTTTTTTCAATAAGGAAGAACATCCAATAATCAACAAGAATAGGTAAATAAATATTAAATGTAATATGTTCTCTTTCTAGCGTCCCGACTCACTAATAAGTGATCTCTCGAAGAACACCACTATTAAGATCGGGGATACAATCATCTAATGAGGTTTACATTAAATAATCTATGTATTTATCACCAAATATTAAAAAATCTATATATCATAAACCAAACTCCTGAATAAATTCGTGAGAAATAGTATTGATTAATATTGAAAATGTATATATCTAAAAGGATCCAAATTATAACGTGAAATAATACAATGAAAAATTATATATGTGTATCTATAAACAGAAGAATCCAATACCAAATAGATGTCATAGAAAATAGTATAAACTCGATGGTGGTTTTAAAAATGATATATTTTCTACAATAAAAATACATATCAATCATGCATATCATTGATCTATGATAATCCATTTTCTATATTTACTAGTCTGCATGGACAAAATGCGAACAATAGAGAAGTAAAAATACTTGGGTGTGTACAATAATACCATATATGGCCATCTGACAATGTTTATTAACCACATAAAGTCATTGGTTTTATTTGAACCGTTATAAAAGAAATGAATATAATCTTACATTAACTAGTATTTCCTCCAAAATTATCTATCATCAATCTACCAATAACTCTTACATCACTATTATATTATAGTATATTCTACATTATGAAAATATATTTTTGAATATCATGTGATTTATCCAATAGTTAATGGAATTAGAAAATATTTTAAAAAATTGAAATGTAAAATACATTAGTAATACCAATTTATAAAACAGATAAATTAAAAATCATTGTAAATTGATATAATATATGGTTAACAAAAAATTAATTTTTAAACAGGTCATTTTCATATAAAAGAAGGAGTTTTTATATTTTTTATATTTTTATTAATATGATAGATTTAAAAAAAAATTATAATTATAAATATATGAAATTATATTCAATTATGGATTTAATATAATAATTTTTCATTGGATAAATTTGTGGTATTTTCTAGAAGTGTTGATTATTGGGTGAATTACTAAAAAATATAGTTTTTACAAATTCACCAAATTTTATGACATCATCATGAGAAAAGAATGAATTTAATGTCATTGATAAATTTTTTAGACAATATATTAATTAATTATGTGAAATAAATTATTCAAAAATATTAAATTGAATTTATAAACCCATGTATTCTTTGTTTGAACCTAATTGATATATTATACTTATAAAAGAACTATTTTGATAAATTGTGAACTAAATATTTATAAGGATATGATGTTTTTTGGATTAGGTATAAAGTCATATAAATATTATTTACTTATATATAGCCCAATAACTGTCAAGGGGATATATTAAATATATTATTTAAGTATAAAATCAATTATATTCTTAATAATTCATTTTAATGAAAAATAATTTTTTTGTTACAAATTCATATATGGAAATTAATTTTTACCAGCTCATGAAATTTAATATTTTAAAATTTATTCTACATTTTGAATAAAATAAGTAATATTATGTTATAATACTCATTTCATTATTAATCCTTAAAATTAATTTAACAAGGTACAATTTACTCAATGTAGATTTTGGTAAATTTGGTGAATGGTAAAAATATGTGATAATGTAAAAAATATCTCTAGAACATGACAGATTTTATTGAATGAATTTTATTAAATTTCTTCATATTTTATATTTATATTTTAATAATTTCTCACCTATTTAACTTTTGATATATAGGTATAATATTTTAATGTTATGATTATTTACCAAGGTTCCACTCCTCTCACAAATAAAAGTACATCCCCTATCATCACATACCCACACAATATATGAAATTTTATTTACCTGTATCATCACAAATAAAATTACAACATCCTTAACTATTATCTATTGGCACAGTTATTAACTAAAGAAAAAAAATTATAAGGAGTTATTCAATGAGGGATATAATGGAAGATGTAATTGACTTAACCATGATCATTTAAGATTCAAAATTCTTAAACATACTAAAAATATTACATATGATCACATTAATATTGTAATAAATATAATTAGTGTATTAAAATTATATTATATTTCTGATACAATCAATCTCTACTATAATTCAATTTAATGGAAAATAAACATGTCTCTCATCTGTAACTGTAGTCTACAACCACCATGAAGGATATAGTCTTTCACCAACATCTCACAAGGATAGTTATAAATATTGATTTAATAATTTTAAATTATATCAATGATTTTATTATTATTTTTTATAGATAAATCAATATTTATTTTTTTCCATCATCTCCATTAAAAAATGTCACTCGTGTGTATTTGTAGACTTCCACCTCCATGGATAACATATTTCATTTTTCTTTTATTCCATACATAGATAGTTATAAAAATGTACATACTGAAGATATATGATATTTATGAAATAAATAATATTCATTATGTTTTATAATATGAAAATACAATAACATGATTTTATTCATTCAACTGATATAATGTGTTCTTCTTCTGGTCTTTTTTTTCACTTACTTGAACAGTGTTAAAATATTTATACAATGAATGATAAAAGAATGTTATAAACTAAAAATATTATATAATAATGAATTATTTAATGAGTTCTTATTATATATATATAAATATATTTTTATTCCATAAATATCGATTCTTATTTTTAGAATAAAAACTCTTTAAACGGAAATTGTTAATGGTTTTCTTTATAATATTGCCTAAAAATTCATTGAAATGGCCATGGGACACACAAAAAATACTATAATACATTATTATTATACTATTTATAGTAATTATATGACCTCGGATCTAGGACCATATTCATCTAATAATAAATAGTGTTCAAAATTCATTAGTCAACAAAAAATAAAAATTTTAAAAATTAATATTTAATTAATGGGACATAACAAATTATTAATGTATGATATTAATTAATATTAATATAAATATTAATGTTTTATAGATTTATGATTAAAATAAATTTATTTTACAAGAGGATAGAGAGTGTATGTCTGTCAAGAAGTCTAAGGACTGGAGATTATTAAATTAATTTCTTTTCCTTAGGTCTTATTACATTGCAATTAGAATTGTTATGCCATAGTTATTTGAGATATGACCTATTATTGTTTATGTTTTATTGAATATTTTATGTTTATTATAATTTTTTTCATATATTTAATTCATTTATTAATTCATATTTCACATGTTATGACCTTGTATGTCTTTTTCATATCATATTAATACTATTCAGATATGTTTCATATTAAAAAAATAATTTTTTGTTTTGAATAGAATTCCCCAGGATATGATTCAACATAATTCTCGTGAAACTAATGGTAGTTTTAATTGTTTTTTGTTTTTATTTAGTAATCGGTTAAAATTATAATGTTATAAATTGGGTAGGGGATAACATATTTGATACTTTTTTAAATTTCACACATATTTCAATTATACTTTGAATAAGATTAGAATTTGAAATGTTATATAATATGTACCTCTATCATAAATGTAATTAATGTCTTATTTCATGTTCACTCATTAATGAGGTTTGGAATTTTATTTTATAATAATCCAAATGGTTATTTTTTATCAATTTCAATTTAATGACACATCATTCATGTTAAACACCATAAAATATTTTAAATGGTGTAATTAATATACTATAAAAATATTTTTTACATATTCCAACATTTAAATCATGAAATTTAAAGAACCAAATGGTATTTTAACAAATGATATCATTTTATTCAATTTTTTTGAAGGCGTATGTGTAAATTTTTCAATATCAAATTTTATCAAAATTATATATTTCATTTGCGAAGATTGAATTTTTTTTATATTCTTATCCAAATCTATTTTATTTTACTCTTATTATTTCCGTGGTTTTCGAATATTATTTAAATTTTTCTTATCTTTGGCGCTAAAAATAACCAAATGAATATTTTTATTAAATATCAATATTATTTCTTCATTTAGGATTGGAATATTATTCCTCCATATACATATAATGTTTTTTTGAATAATATTATTTTCAAAAATATAATGAAGAATTTCAAGTAAATTTTAGATATATTAGAAATTATGATAATTGTTTTTAAATGATTCCTTTTACATATTATATAAAATCCATTATTAACTCTTTTTTAAAGCATGAAATATACGTTTTTAATCATAATCAATATGAAGATATCTTTCATATATCATGATAATTATTAATTATTTATCTTTCATTCTTTGTTATTGATGGTTTTGAAAATTAATATCTATTCCCATTATTAGAAATATTCTCAAAAGAATAAAATTTTATTTTATTGAACTATTTTAAAAGTTAATTTATCCCACTTATGTATAATTTTATCTTAACCCTGACATGTTTTTATTTAAGGAACATTTTTTTCAAGATTAATTTATATCAAAATTCATTAAATTTTTTTAAAATTACCCTTAAATTTTCACTATATCATTTTCAGAAGTGATTAACAACATAATCATTGAATCATAAATAATAATTTTTCAAGGAATTTTTTTACTATTTCATTTCCATTTTATTAACTATTTATAAGGGATATAACATAACAATTTAATATAATAAATTCACAAATAATTAATTTCTTATTTAATTCATATGTTTATTAAATCTTTGCTATAACTCAATAAAATTAATGATTCAATATTATGTGATATCATATGAAAATATTTGTAGAAAATTTTATTTATATGGTTTTATCATCAATTTTATTAATATTTAATTATTCTTATTCATCATTAGGGATATAATCCAATAATATGATCAAAAAATTTCCTCTTGAATTATTATGATTATTTTTAATGAATCATTCATAAATACATTGCATTCGACAATATTAATTAATCTATGAAGTAATATTTAACGTTCTAACATTATTTTAAAATAGGAATGAATAGTTTAATTTAATTGGATTTTTTATTATGTTATATACCTAAATATTATTGTATTATATTTTTAGAAATCATTATCTCCTTGGTGTACACTAACATTTAGCCCAGGACTGTGGTCACAAGGGTAGTCAGCCTAATCCTAATGATACATTAGTAGTTACCCTGTTCTAAAAAGACATATAGTTTGTTATTACATTAATTATATACATTATGAAAGTGGTTATCCAATTACATTATATTTTGAACATGTTGGTATGTATACCTAACAAGTGTTATCATTCATTTTCATTAGTTTATGCCACATTTTAACAAAAAAAATTATGCCTATGTTATGGTCTCCTGGATCCTGATTGATTGAGGCTTAAATACACTTTTCACTAGTTTCATATATAATGACAATGGTTTTTTCCATGACGCACCATTTTTGAATAATTTTTTGTTGGGTATGAATATATTGTTCTATGCATTTATAATGTGATCCAATAGCTTTATAATCATTTATACTCACTTATGGTCTCTGTTTTCTAATTCATATCAGTAACATTATTGAGTTTTTTGGGTCACAATTAATATGCATCAATTTCCCCAACATATAAAGAAAATTATTATATATATTATTTTTATACGGCTTACATGTTTGGATAATTTACTGATAGATATTGAAAATATTATATATACAATTTAATTCATAATAAAATTAGTAAAAATCGAATTTAATGATAATACATGGGTTTTACTACATAATGTGACTTCTCTCATTCTCTTGAATAGTTAATCTAAATTGTCTTTTGGATTTAAGTGAATAATTATTTATTATGAAATATGTTATCATTTATGGATAATTTTTTGTCATGTTTTTTGTTATTAATTAACATATATAAATAGTATAATTTTAGCACTATATCTGGGTGAACTAGTATTACCCTCTCATATCAGATCTGTCATACTCAATAAATAAAAATATTTCGAAAACTTATAAACATTAGTCAAACAAATCAAATATTTTTTCTTGGTAATTCTCCATAGATAAAATTTTCCAGAGATGGTGGAAGAAATTTATTTCATGACCAATCTCAATACATGAATGGTTTTTGGGATCTCATTCCAACAACAAAATAAGGTCGAGTATAATAGATCAACCACTTAATCCTAACATACTCTATATCCATCAATCGTATAGTGTAACATATTTAAGATTATTTAAATACAAACAACAACATCAAATTTTCAATTAAGGAAACTAGAGACATTTATACAAGACTCTCATTTGGTAATCATTGGAAGCTATATATCCTTATTTATTTTTCAATAAGGATACTCAAAAATATCCAATGATATTTAAATTATTTTTGTATAGTAAGGATTATGGTATCCTACTATACACATCACAACATATTGGATCTCATTCTCCTTATATAATTATTTCTCAAATCATTGAATGTTTCCCGAGAAAAATTCTCTAGGTTCACCAGGAAAATAAATAATATTCAAATCCATTATTATAAAAACTCCACTATTTCATTCCTTGAGGTCCTCATCAACTTTACCAATTATCTTTCCTTCAATCACTTCCATTAATATCATATAATTTATTATGAATCAAGACACAATATTCTGGTGAATACACATCCTTAGTATTGTATCAATATTTCATACCCATCATTGTGTTTTATCATTATCCACCATCATTGGTGCTTTCAATTCAGTTGGTTTATTCAAAATTATCATTAAATCAACAATTAAATGTTATATTAGTAAAAATAAATTTAATTTAACCTTGGTATTCTTAATTGATATTTTTTAACTATGTTGATATATCACATTATTCATTCATTATTTAAATTAATTCTTTATTATCTCTATCTTTACTCCATTCCATTCACATATTTTCATCCATTAATATTAATTTAACTATAATATGTTTTAATATAATCATATTATTTTATCTATACA
The DNA here is from genome assembly GCA_963277665.1 of Viscum album. Classification (NCBI taxonomy): domain Eukaryota; kingdom Viridiplantae; phylum Streptophyta; class Magnoliopsida; order Santalales; family Viscaceae; genus Viscum; species Viscum album. The sequence continues at coordinate 942,955,995 of OY728155.1, read as the reverse complement.
AATTAAGATAATATTTAATATTATTTTATAACATTATTAATATTTCGATAATAACTTATAAAAATAATTATATTAGAAATATATACGATTTTATTCCACTGCTCATTAAATAATGTTTTCAACTACTATCTCAATATTCTCAATTATTATTGAAAACCCCTAAAAAATATTTCTATTATCTAAATGTTTTAAAAAAAATCTCTTCAAATTATGTAAAATCAATTATTTATTATTAAATATTTTCTTCACCCATAACCATTCTCATGAGTAAAATAAATAATAATAAATACATTTTCTACCTTTACATATATATCAGTACTACATTATGCACTCCCTAAATAACATCATCAAACAATGGTAAATTAACTTTAATCTGTAACCAACCATTACAAAAATCAAAAACATGATATTTTGTAATTATTATCTTTTTGAAAATAAATTGGATGATTCCAAAACATTACAAGTGAGAAAATAATCTATGTGGTAACCACATAAAATTTATAAAATCATTTATTTATTGAAATCATCCTCCAACATTCTGAAAATTCCTAAAAATATTTTTAGATGAGAATATATGTCCTAATAAATACCCATATTCTGATCCCCATTAAATAATGTAAAAACTAGAACATCTAAATTTTTTTATATATCTAAATAATAATCCAAATTTTGTATAATAATTATGATTCATCAAACTAATATAACTCATAAATGTTCTTGTTAGCATGTCACTTGACCTCAAGTGTGTCTCCATAAATGCTCGATGTAGTTTACTAGAGAATTTTTTCTTTATTATAGAATGGGGGTACTGCACCACTGATATAATAACCCAAAATATTAATAAAAATTACCAATCACTATCTATAACAATAATTAGACTATAGGGAAACTATAAAAGACATATTTTTTATAAAAATGTATGATTAAGATACACACAAATATATGTCAGCTAATTGGCCACTAGGTACCCTCATATATAAAAAAATATATCCAAACTCTAATATTTTACCAAAGCTTCACTATACCTATTGCTACAATTCCAATTGATATGCTCTATCTAGGCCCATAATATAACATATGTTTAGACCTTCACAACAAACATATGTTATGAATGAAAACCATAGTTCTCATATAGAATGTCATAAATACATCTCAATAGAAGCTATCCACATAATCTTAATATAAACCATCTTATATTATTTTATTAATGATGAGAAATATAATAAATATTTTCCTATAATAAATCATGATGGGTCATAATGTGATAATGAGACCACATGGACACTGAACCTTCACCACATTAGTTAATAATATAAATGTAATTACATCATTCAAAAATAGTTGACCCATACTCGAAGAGTGTATATATGTTTCCATAGCGTTTCTAAACCACTATTCTATTCCTCAAGAAATGTTCCATATATAGTAATCATACATGACCCACTCATAGGAGGTTTCACATAATGATTCAAAACCACCCCTCCAATAGTAGAAAACACATGTAGTACTGTTGGACTCCTCATGTATTAATCATGTTTTAATGATCACAAATCTCAATAATAATTGCACATCATGTTTTAATTACTATCAATTACTCTCTTTATTATTTAAAAATCTTTTTCATGATCAAAACTCTTTCTTATCTTATCAAACCTTTTTATTTATGTTTCAAGTTCTCTTACTTGATAATGGTTAATCTTAATTCATATTATTCATATTACTATTTATGTTTGAATACAGTTAATTTTCTGAGTTCCCATACACCGTGTAGTACACGCCGTGACCCAGACACCATGAAGGACACACCGTGACCCAGAAATCGTGAAGGACATCCCGTGAACCAGACACCATGAATGACACACCGTGAGTCAGATACCGTGACTCAGACACCGTGATCTAGACATCGTGACATGGACACACCGTGAAACACATACCGTGAAGGAGACACCAGTTCAAAGAGACACCATTTTCACAACTACTATGACACTATTTCTTAAGCTTTTTGTCAATATTATTTAAATAATACTAACAGTCATATTTTATGTTTTTAATGCAATTAATGTTATTTAATGATAGTTTTTGGTCTATCAGGAAACTGTTCCTCGTACCAATGGAAAGGAAATCATTCTTATTTCCAGATCTTGTGGAATATAAAGAAGATTGAGCTCCAGTAGAGGATACAATCACGCTTGACACATCTCGAAACACATACTACAATACACGTGAGCTCTGTACTGAACCGAAGAACAATCCTGAGAACAACTGTGAAGAAAACATTGCATGATCCTCAATGAAGTTCCATACATACAATCCTACATTACTGAGGAACACACGAATTACTCTGGAGTCAAGAGAACATTTTCTCTCATGGAGAAACAAAAGATGAACAACACTCTTTTTTTCAATAGAAAAACTAAAGAAGGACTTAATAGCATTTCTGCTAAATCCAACGAGTCTAGATCTGCATTACCAATCACTAGATATTTTTAAACTTTCATATACTATCTCTAAGTGATTTATTATCTATTTTCGAGTAGTGTGTGTATCCTGTTTATTTTAAAACACATTGTCTCCTGTACTGAACTGGAGGATATCACAATCCTCAAACCAAAACCCCTTACTCTTGTTTAGCCACAACAACTGTGGAAGAGGTCCTTGGGAGGCCTGGTCTTTATTTTTGTTACCCACGAAGAATAGTGTTAGAGGTCCCTACATGTTCTGGACAGTCTTGTATTGTTGTTAACCCTGATCCAAGGTGTGGATAAAATTTATATATAAATTTGAGGGGACTAAGTCTCGGCTTGAGACTGAACCTCTTGGTTATATCTGTTGTGCATTTTTAGTTTAAGTTCAAACTATACAATATCTAATTTATATTCTGCTACTTATTACTTTGAAATACAAATTTGTTTTAAACATACTTTTATATTTATTCTAGAAAGTGTTTGTATCTATTGTAAATCAGTAGGATAGTTTCAAAAGCTATTTTAATTTTCTAATTAGATTAACTGAGAAGTAATCAATCTTTTGAGAATCTAATTGAACCATTATAGTTTTACATATTAAATACAGTTTAACTTGTTTTATAAATTGGGGGAATTTAATAGAAAACATTTTTAACAGAAATTTTAGTTGAAACTCAATTCACCCCCCATATTGAGTGTCCACTCCGACCAACATTTGGTATGAGAGGTTGTTTTTATTAATACAAGTTTTCAAAGCATTCTATTTTTTCAACAGTGATTTTTTGTTGCATCTTTAATGATCATAAATTTCTGTTAGTTATAAATTTTATCTCTTTAAATATATTTTCTAAAATCTAGATATGGAAAATAGACTAGAAGGTTCTCCTAATAACATGCCAACTTTCTTCAAAGGTACAAACTATGATCAATGGAAACTTAAGATGAAAATTCCTTTAGAAATCATGGGTTTTGATATCTGGGTTGCTATAGAACCTCAATATAAAATTCCAGAAACAGAAAGAACAATGTGGGATGAACCTACTAAAGTAGCATACAATAATAACTATAAATATATGAATGTGTTGTATTGTGAATTAGTAGATGAGGAATTCAATAGAATATCTTCTTATAAAGCAGCTTATAAAATTTGGGATACTTTAGGTGTTTCACATGAAGGAACAACTAATGTTAAAGAAATGAGATTAAATACTTATACTATTAAATATGATAATTTTAAAATGAAAACAGATGAACCTATTTCTGATATGTATCTCAGGTTCAATGATATAGTCAACACAATGAGTTCACTTGGAAAGGTTGTTCCAACAAAGGAACAAATCTTGAGGATACTTAGATGTTTTCCAGATAGATGGAGAGGCACTTCTGTTTCAATCATAGAATCATGTGAAATTGGAGCTCTACCTGTCAAAGAGCTTATTGGTAAGCTTATGATGTATGAGAAAGTACTCAAGGTGAATAAGGAAGAAGATGATGAAACCAATAGAAAATCTGTCCCATTTAAGTCTACTGCTTCAAGGATAAAAGACAAAGACAAAGTTCATATACAAACAGAAAGTTCAACAAGTGAAAGTTCAGACTCTGAAAGTGATGCTGAAATGGAACAGATATCCAGGAGGATTAATAAATTCTATAGGAAGAAGAAATTCTTCAGAAAAACAAACTAAAAAGGTAAATATGAAAACAAAAGTCAATGGAAAAAGGATTGGAAGATGTCTGATAAGGGAGATGATATAATCTGCTATGAAGTAAAAATTAAAGGACACATAAAGTCTGACTGTCCAAAATTAAAATTCAAAAAGAAACATGATTATACAGAAAATAAGTACAAGAAAGCTATGAATGCTACTTGGAGTGCTTCAGAAGACAACACAAGTGAATCTAAAATTTCTGATTCTGAAAAGAATTGTGGCAACATATCTTTCATGACCAACACATCTGAGGTAACCTTAGATACTCATGTTTTAAATTCCTATTATTCTGGATTTGATGCTGAATCTGATTCAGATTCTGAAGATAAGTCTAAAGATGAATTATCTGAATACTATAACATGCTGGAGGAAATATGCAATGAACTTAATGACAAATATAAGTTATTAAAGAAACAGCAGGCTCTCACTACAAATGTTAAATCCACCCTTGATATAGATAAAGAAATGAATGATCAACTTTTAAAGGAAAATAGTGAATTGAAAATTTCTAATGAGCAACTTAGAAAGGACTTAGAAAAATTAAAAAATGGAAAAGATACTCTAACTCAAATGATTGAAAATAAATTTGCACCATAATACACTACTGGTTTGGGATACCAACCTGGAAAAAGATAGTTCACTAAAACTCTATTTATTCCTAAATCTGGACAAAAATTTTCTAATTCTAATTCTGGAAATTCATATGCTTCAGCTAGTTGTTCACATAGTTATAGATCAAATAGAGTTTATCTTTCAAAATATCTTGATTCTGTAAAATATATGAGACCCATAAGACAAATTTGCGTACCAAAATCATTGATTGCTAACTTTTCTGGACCCATGAAGATCTGGGTACCAATGTCTTTTCCCATCTAAATCTGTTTTGTAGGAAACCTGTTTGAAGTGTTCCCACAAGAAGACATGGTATTTGGACAGTGGATGTTCAAGACATATGTCTAGGGATTACTCATGCTTCAAGAGCCTAATCAAGACGGATGGAGGCCATGTAAACTTTGGTGATAATTCTAAGGGAAAAATCATCGGCCTAGGCCAAATTTGTAACACTAACTCAGTTTTAATTTCTAATGTTTTTTTGTTGATGGATTGAAATATAACTTGTTATGTAAATATCAATTATGTGATGATGGATTTAATGATAAATTTTAAAATTATTCTTGTAATTTTTTTAATTCTATGAATGTTTTAATATTTTCTTCTTTAAGAAATGAAAATGTCTATGCTGTTGATTTAAATTCTTTAACTAAGAAAATTGTAAATTGTTTAAATGATTTTTATAAAGAGTCTTGGTTATGGCATAAGAGATTAGGACACTGAAATATACACTCACTCAGAAAACTAACTAGAAAAAACTTAGTTAGAGACTTACCCAAACTAGAGTTTCCAACTGACAAAGTTTATAATCCCTGTCAAAAGGGAAAACAACACAAAATATCTTTCAAATAAAAGAAAGATGTCTCAACTTCTCAACCTATCGAGTTGGTTCACATGGACTTGTTTGGAGCATATAGAGTTTCTAGATTAAATGGGAACCACTATGTTTATGTCTTAGTTTATTACATTTCTAGATATACTCGGGTATACTTTTTGTCTCACAAAAGTGAAGCTTTCTCTTACTTTGTTAAATACTCAGAGTCTGTAGAAAACCATAGTGGACTTAAGATTAAAACCCTGAGAAGTGATCATTATAACACCCAATAATTTTATGAGAAATATTTTGTTTTTTTGTTATATAAACCATCAAAGGAATCTTTCACTACACACAACACTAGCTTGGCTTGCTTTACAAGAAATCACGACCTTCCTCGATAGCTTGTGTCGTATGCAATATCGAGTTTCACTAAACAACGATATGCTATTAAAGTATTACTAAAACTAGCCATTATGAATAGTAATACCCACTTTTTGAAATTTTTTAAATTTTATTTTTCAAAATGGACTTCATTTTTTGGATTTGGAATATCGAAATTATCTTACGGTGAAATTTTGGTATTTTTCTAAAAACTTTCAATTTTTGATGAATAGTGAAAACACTGGGTTACTATTTGAAAACAGACTTTTTTTTTAAATAATTATTTCTATTATTTAAATTTATTTTAGGTAAAAAATTGTTACATAATACCTATATAAGTTTAATGAAATTAATTGGAGTCATTTTATAATAATTTTAGATATATAAAAATTTTATTGAACTTTTCACCGTCTTTTACCCACCTCCTAGGAGAATTTTAAAATTTACATAAAACATAATTTTACCGACTTTGTGAGTGGAATTTCAAAACTCAGAGAGACACAGTTAATATCAAGGACTAAAATGTTGTTCAATGACATAAAAATATTTTTTGGTGAATAGTAACTTTTTACTTTTTTACCATGGTTAAAAGTAAATAGTGTAATTAAGGGCAAAAATGTTATTATTATTACCCTAAAACATGTCCTAATTCTAGTGGATAAGTGTAATTCGACCAAAAAAAACCTTAGGAATAAATTATGACCATTTAGGCCCACTTGGATTAGATTAGTACATTTATTATTAATTTATTTAAAGACGAGTTAAAATAGTTAAAATCAAAGTTTAATAACTAAATCATTTTTAATATATGGATATACATAAGATAAATTAGACTATAAATATTAATTATAAATATAAAATTATTTCCAAGATAATGGTATTTTATTTGTAATTTTTAGACAATAAATAATTTAATTTATTTATGACACAATGATGATGCATTAATTATCTTGTTAATGAAATATTGACATAATTGATGTAATAAATACCCAAATAAATGTAATTTTAGACTTTTTATGAATTACATTAATTTTCTATGTTAATATGAAATGTTATTATAGATTTAATTAACTTTGTTTGAACTAATTTTTCTGTTATTATTTTTCCAAAAAATCCATTACCAAATAGTGCAAAATTTTACATAAAATAGTTTTTAAAAAAATATTATCTTATTAATTTTTATTTTATTCCTAAAAAACAATGGCTTGGAAAAATGACTTAGCTAAGGTTATATATATTAATAATAAACAAATTGGGGTTTGTTTGTCTTGTTATAGTAAGTTTATTAACCTTATAGTGTACGAAAACAAGAAGACACGGTAAAAGTTAAATTATCTAACTTAAAGTTAAATCTAAATGATAAGGTTAAAATAGATAACTAAACATGTATAAATTCTATTGGATGCGATGATTGCGACCCATACCCACCTTATCTTATAAATAAATCAATTTGGAGCTATTAAAAACCAAATATGACTTTATAATAAAATAATATTTTTAGTTTTTCCTAAGGTGCCCCTCTCCTCCTTATAAAAGGGCACCTCCTCCCTCTATTCCTCACACCACTTTGAGCATTCATGCTCGGAAAACCCCTACCAAATTATCTTTTACACTTCCCTAGAAACATCCTAGAGGTCCTAGTCTTCTTCAAAGACAAATTTTAATGCCCAAAGAGGAGGTCTCAAAGAGGTGCTTCAAAGAAGAGGTAATGTCCATTACTGATTCTTTCAACTTTATTTCTTCTTCCACTTATTCTTATTTAGTTTTTTCATTATTAAGTAATAACATCAGTATTACACAGATACTTTTATGTTATTATAAATATGAAACAACCCTATTTCACCATATATCCATCCTATGGAAAAAAAATCACCGTGTGTGCGTACGTACGGAATACCATCTCCACACCGTGGTGTAATCTGTTTTCCACCACCACCTTAGTTGGATGGGTATAATGGTGTAAATAATTACTATATATGATTATTTTAAAGTGATATTGATACTAAAATAGTATACATACACTCCAATACAATTCCATGATCATGGGAACGATATCATTGCTTGTGCGTACGTACGGAATACCGTCTCCAAGATGCAATGTGACTCATTCTACATGATCTTCATTGCATAATGATTATATAAATGAGTTGAATGAATTAATATGATATATATTACACTAATACCATTCTGGAAATGAGGTATCTATAACCTAAAGAGAATAATAAGAATTTATTCTACAAAACACGCTTAAGAACAAAAAGTAATAAACACCCGAATAACAAGTAGAAATGAAATATTACTAATAAGAAGCAAAGAATATGGCCATATATGATATCATAACAGTGAGTATGATTCTGGAATAAGTCAATGACATTATTTAAATCATTATACTGGATGTTCGGACACTTACGAAGCAAATCAGACCTAAGGTAAGGGACAATCTCGCAATCACAATTTTTATCTGAGATTGTTTATACTTCAGAATTTACTGGGGAATATTTATCATCCACATCCATGTTTCCTCAATATGTAATATTATATATATCCTCATAAAATTTTTTAAATCCAATTTTACCCTTCAGTGTGTTTTTAGTAAAATAAATGAAAGGAATCTTTTGTCATTTTTCGTACGAGGTACTTTTTGACTTTTCTGTCATAAGTACGAGAAGAATGTTTTTTTAACTTATACGGCATGAATGGATTTTTAAAACATTATTTCCAAGAATCTTCCTTTACAAGTTTTCAGGTTTATTTTTAATCAACTTCTTTTTGTTTAAATTGTATGACATGTTAAGAAAGGAAAAAAAATTGAAGTAGAAAGGATATTTTCCTCAAGAATGGAGTTCAAGTGTTTTATCAAAATTATTTTCCATATATGATAATATAGGGTTCTGTTTCTATCCCTATTATTACATTGGTTTGATTATGTTGTGATGGAATTATTTTTATGAATTCCTTTATCTCATATGATGTGTTTTATGATGTCACGATGTTTAAGAATCCGATTTTTATTACATGGGTTAAGCAATGATGTATGATTTTTGATTTTGTGGCACAAATAAGAATGGTATTATTATGAGATGGGTGGGACCTATATCACTCTCCAATGAATTGGGTAAAGATTTATATCTCATGAGATAGACATGGCTGGAATGTCAGGTTAAACCGGTTCAGTGAAACAGGACTGAAACGGGGAGTGAACTCGGTTCAGTAATGGACTTTGTCCGCTAAGATAGTCATGGAAATGAGTCTTGACTACTAAGAAATGATTCTCTATTATTTTGTGTGTATTCCACAATGATTCACGTTTTAAGTTATGATTATTGGGATTACATTTCACTACTATGATTTATCCCATGTTATGAAATTATGATCTCTTTTGCAGGTTAAGATTTCCAAAATGTTATGTTCTTATGAATATGATATGATTGATATTTCTTTTGTTTACCCTTACTGAGCATTTGAGCTCACCCTTTTGTATGTTTTCATTCCCTAGGTCAGGAAGAAGGTTATTAAGTTGGCGATTCCAAAAAGGGACTCTAGATATGATGAAATAAATGGGATACAACGTAGATGATTTATGAACCAGGTGTTTATGTTTCCCAGTTTCTAAAGATAGTATAACTGTACTGTCCATTCATGGTTTTGTTATATGTTGTAATAAGTGTACTTCAATTTTGAATTATTAGCAATGTATGTAAAGTATGGGTCGTTATAATCATGGTGGTGAGTTTGAAAATCATGAATTTTAATCTTATTGCTCACACAATGGCTATAGTCACAACTTTTCTCCTCCTAGGAGACCTCAGAAGAATGGTGTAGTAGAAAGAAGGAATAGAACCCTTCATGAAATAGAAAGACCTATGGGAAATGAGTATGACCTACCTATTTATTTTTGGGATGAAGCTGTAAATATAATATGTTATATCATCAATAGAGTCTTAGTTAGACCTGTTCTCAAAAAGAACCCTTAGGAACTATGGAATAATTGAAAACCTAAAGTTATCTACTTTAGAGTCTTTGGCTATAAAGTCTTTATACTAAATACAGAGGATAATCTGGACAAGTTTTCTTCTAAGAGTGATGAAGGAATCATTTTTGAATATTATATAACTTGCAAAGCCTATAGAGTTTTTAATAAGAGAACCAAGTGTGTGGAAGAATCTGTTCACATCAAATTTGATGAAAGTGACCCACATGAACCTAAGTCATCTATTGAAAATCTTGAAGATGATTTATCTGTTCTGAACCATAATGATAAAATCCATGAACCTCTTCTAAAGACAACCAGTTCTGGAAATATATTAGAATCTTCTCCTAATGAACGCGAACGTAGAGAATAACCTAAAATCTCTATCCCTACCTTTACTAGATGAACTAGGATTCTTAAGAATCATCCTTTAGATGATGTTGTTGGTAATCTTGATAGAGGGACATAGAATAGAGCCTCTCTCAGAAATCAGGTTGAACATCAAGTCTCCTTGTCACAGCTTGAACCTAAAAACATTGATGGTGCTATTAATGATAAATTTTGGGTAATTTCTATGCAAGAAGAACTCAATCAGTTTGAAAGGAATAATGTTTGGAAACTAGTAGAAAGACCTAAGGACACTTTCACCATAGGCACTAAATAGGTGTTTAGAAATAAAGTAGATGAATGTGGAAATATAGTTAGACAAAATCATAGGTTAGTTGCACAAGGCTATAGTCAGGAAGAAGGAATTGACTATGAGGAGACTTTTTCTCTAGTATCCAGACTAGAATCCGTTAGGATCTTACTTGATTATGCTACAAATCTAAATTTCAAACTATATCAAATGGATGTCAAGAGTTCATTCTTAAATGGATATATTGCTGAGTATGTTTTTGTTGAACAACCACCTGGATTTACAAACCCTCATTTTCCAAATCATATTTTCAAATTATCAAAAGCTTTATATGGTTTAAAACAAGCTCCAAGATCTTGGTATGATAAATTAAGTACTTTTCTAATTTCTAATGGTTTTTCCCAAGAAATGGTTGATCATACTCTTTTTATAAAACGAATTTCTATATATGTTTTAGTTTTACAAATTTATGTAGATGATATTATCTTTGGATCTTCAAAAACTTTTTTATGTGATGATTTTTCTAAAATGATGCAAAATGAATTTGAAATGAGTTTAATGGGTGAACATAAATTCTTTCTTGGATTTCAAATCTTTCAAAACAATGATGGAATTATTCTAACTCAAAGTAAATATACTAGAGATCTTTTAAAACATTTTGGATTGGATAGAACTAAAAATAGTGACACTCCCATGAGTACAACCTATAAGTTCGATCTTGATGAAGATCTGTTGATCAAACCACTTATAGAGGAATGATTGGAAGTCTACTCTACTTGAATGTAACCTGTACTGATATTATGTTTAGTGTGTGTATGTGTGCTCACTTTCATGAAAACCCTAAAGAGTCACATTTAAATGTTGTAAAGATAATTTTCAAATACCTTAAGCATACTCCCAATTTAGGACTATTCTATCCAAATGGAAAATCATTTGAACTAGTTAGTTATTCTGATTCTGATTTTTCTGGATGGAAGATAGATAGAAAAAGAACCTATGCAACATGTCACTTTTTAGGAAATTCACTAGTATCATGGTGTAGTAAGAAGCAAAATTCTATTTCATTATCTACTTTAGAAGCTGAAAACATAGCTGCTGGTAGTTGTTGTGCACAAATTTCATGGATGAAACACACTTTACTAGACTGTGGATATCAATTCAGACATGTCCCAATGAATTGTGACAACAAAAGTGCTATTAAAATTTCAAAGAATCCTGTTTCACATTCTAGGACAAATCATATTGATGTAAGACATCACTTTTTGAGGGATCATTACCAAAAAGGTGATATCACTTTAGAATTCATTGGTACTGAAAATCAACTTTTTGATATATTCACTAAACCATTAAATTCTGAGAGATTAGACTACATCATACATGATCTTGGTATGATTAACCATAAATAGACATCTTACAGATCTTACTATTTACTATTTTAATATATTTTACTTTATGGTTTCATGTTCACTATTTCATGTTTTTTGTCTCACAGTTAACACCTTGTTTTCATGGTCTGTCACCTAATTATCTAACTGTGACAACCACCAACTGTCTCACCGTGACGACTGTTTCCCATCACACCATAACACCTATTCACAGTCTCACAATGAATATTCTTTATATATTTATTTTAACCCGCATCGCTGTAATTTTTATTTCACCACTATTTAATTTCCCGCGTTTTTGTTTTTATGATGCTTGACATTCCAAAATGATAAAACATAAGGGTTTTCCCTCGGTTCCTTAACCGAGCTCTCTCCTTCTCACTCTCTCGAACCCACTTTACCATGAAAACCTTCTCTCCTCTCTTGCTTGAATCTTTAGTGGATGCCCAGGATGAAGCATCCATCTTCACCCTTATCTGAGAAGCATCGCACGATGAAATAGAAATGAGCACCAAGGATAGCACCCGAAGGACCTCTAAATCTGAATCTAGTAAGATGTATCGTAGTACCTGAAAAAGATATTTTCCATGAGTGGCTAGTGTCTAGAATGTCTTTGGTCCTGAAAATCTTAAGATAACAAGGATGGCTTGAATGGTTCTCTAGACAAGATAGACCAATTTATCCGAGGTTGGTATCTCAATTTAACCAATATGTAATGTTTTCCTTTGATGTTGGAAAAAGAGTTATGGTGACAAGATGGATCAATGGAAAAAAGTTTTCATTCTCTTCGAGGCTATGGGCTGCAAGCCTGAGAATTCCCCATGAAGGTATTTTTGATGATTGCCAGAGAGACCCTCTTCCAAAAACTGACATATTTGATCAGGAAAATACACTAGAGATCCTGACTAGAAATGGAACCAAGCCAAGGGCCATAGAAGCTAAATAGTTTGGGGAGACAAGACTACTGTTCATGTTTGTTCAGAATTTGTTTAGTCCAATAAAAGGAGATTTTTCTGTGATGAGGTATCAGGATGTGTTTCTAATTAACCAATTAAATAATGTCCATAAGATCAATCTTTGCAAATATGCCATTAACCACATATGTGAGCTGATTAAAATCACTTTCAAATCCACCCCCTTTTTTTACTCAAGGATGATTTTGACCATATTAGTTGCTAAGGGATTGGTTGGACTGAATTAAGAAAAGTTAGAAGATTTTGATTTCTATTTATCCAAGCCTATCATCAGAAGGATGAAAATTAATTGGAACTCTTGGAAGAAGAAGAGACTTAAGAATAATGATTAACTTTATAAGAAGTATAATCCATTTGATTATCCATGAAGGCCAAAGAACCTAACTGACCCTGGTTTGGAACAAGATGAAGTGGCTGAGTACTCCGAAGTGGAAGAAGAAGAAGAAGAGGCTGAAATACATCAAGAGGAAGCAGGTCCTATTGAGAATGAAAGGATTGATGTCCCTGTTGATGTTCCTGTTGAAATACCTCTTAGAGAGGAAGTTGTTGATGTTTTTAGAGAAGAATAATATCCTCCTATTCTTGAAGAGGAAGAAGCTCCTGCTTCTAGGGATGATATTGATCAAGAAATTCACTCTCATGCAGCAAGAGATTTGTTTATTCCAATTTTAGAGTAGCAAGCCATGGAAGAGCCTGGTGGTGCATAAGAACTCCCTGTCATGGAAGAAGCTAATCTAGGATAAATCCCTACTAGGGAAAATGATAATCGAGAGGATATCCCTATTGAAAAAGATGAAAGTCTGGAAGCACAACCAGTAGAACAATCGGTTCCGGAGTATATACCCTCTGCTGAAGAGAGGATGGAATTTTCCATTCAGCTGGAAAGGAAAGAATTCGATGAAGAAATTAGAACTGATCCTGTGAATCTTAACCCAATTCCTGAGCCTCAAGAATCTGAAATGGAAGCACATTTTGAGGGGGAGGAACCTCAAAACATTGATATTGATGAAGCTGGATCTGCTGAAACCTCTCAACCAACTGTAACATATTCTGTGTATACTCGGTATGAATTTCAACGATTTTATGATGTGAGTGAATCATTGCAAGTGAGTACATATGGTATAGATCTCTCTTCTTTGTTTCAAATGTGGTCAGTAGATCACCCAGATACAGAACCAGATCCTCAACCTCAACCTCAATCTGAATCTGAAACTGAAACTCATTCTGAACTGCAACCAGAATCTGCATCAGAACCATTACCACTACCTTCATCTACTCTCTTACCCGAGAAACAATAATTTTTAATTAAGGATGACTTGAAAGTCTTTGGAAGGACTATCTTAGCAGGATTTGAGAATATTATACCCTCTCAACCTCATCCAGTGACTCAACTATATCAAGAATATGCATCGATTATTTTGGAAAATATTATTCTTCATATTCAACCAAGGATGATCCGTGAAATACAAGAAGTCAGAGTTGAAAATAAGTTTCTTAGTGCTGATGTTGCAAATTTGAAAGGATTGGTGGAAAACCTGGAAATAGAATTGTCTTCAAGATCAGAGCCTGCTCCTGTTTTCTCTCCTGTCCCTGTTACTGATTCTCCAAAACAAGATGTTTCCAACCTTTCTAGAGAGATCGTGTCTCAAGTGAATCCTTATCTATTATCTTTTGATGAAAATATTAGAACAAGACACACAAAGATGCTGCAACACATGAGAGAACTTTTATGAAATCTAAATAAGCTCACAGATTAGTACACTGGATGTCTGCAAAAAGATTTGAAATAGCTCAAAGTTCTAACCGAAGCTTTCAAGGCTTCTCCTCCCTCTTGTCAGAATTATGTTCCCTTTTTGGCTGATTCTGTGCTTAGATCCATAATCAATGAATAAATTCAGAATGCTTTCAGTGGCTTGGATCTGTCTCCTTTGTCAGAAGTGGTTAAGAACAGTGATCGATATTTGGACCTGGTTAGAATTCAATCCATGATTTCCAATGATGCCCCACAAGAGATCACCAAGAAGATAGAATTTTTCTCACCTGTATGTTCTCAAAAAGTGACATGACAAATCACTTTAAGTATCTTGTGGAAAATCTGAAAATCCCTCTAGACAGTCAAGCTATTAAATCTTGAGTTCATAAGCTTACAGAGTTCACCAGATTGTTGGACAAATTCATGGAGAATAAGGATGATTTTGAAAAGGCTATGCAATATGGTGGAGAAATCATTACGGATTTCATCAATCTTTTGAAGCCATATCTTATTTTGTAGAGTACTGCTATCGTTGCTCCAGTTGCTGAACCCCTTAGATCTAGTCTACCTGCCCTAGCCTCATCTACTATGTCAGTTAGCCAAGACCTTTCTATGATCAGACCAGTCATTCTTGATCACCCACAGACTAGATCTTATACAGCTCCTACCATGGATCCCTCCATATTTGAAGGTCTACATTTACCATCTTGGTCTACTACCTCCATGCCTTCTTCTACATCAGCTTTAGCTCCTGCTGATAAAGGCAAAGAGACAATCAATCCGTGATGACTACCAATGTTTCTAAATTTTTGCTTGGATCTCCTCTATTATTTACTATTTGTATTTCTCTGGTATGTTTTATTATGAACCTTCTTAATGACAAATGTTGTGTTTCACTCCATTCTATATACTTTTTGATAATCCCAAAAGGGGCATAAACAATAAAGAGTTATCTCGTAGTTATTTATCTATTCATATTATATATGTTATTTTCTCTAATGTGTAATTTCATTTATATTTTATCTATACATGATTTGTGATCATAAAAAGGGGGAGATTGTTGGACTCCTCATGTATTAATCATGTTTTAATGATCACAAATCTCAATAATAATTACACATCATGTTTTAATTACTTTCAATTACCCTCTTTATTATTTACAAATCTTTTTCATGATCACTACTCTTCCTTATATTATCAAACCATTGTATTTCTGTTTCAAGTTCTCTTACTTGATAATGGTTAAGCTTAGTTCATATTCTATATATTACTGTTTAATTTTGAATACAATTAATTGAATAATTACCCAGACACCGTGAAGGACACACCGTGACCCAGACACCATAAGGGACACACCGTGACCTTGACACTGTGAAGGACACAATGTGACACAGACACCGTGAATGACACACAATGAGTAAGACACCGTGACTCAGACACCGTGAGCTAGACACCGTGATATTGGAAACCCGTGAAGCATATACCGTGAAGGAGACACTAGTTTAAAGAGACACGGTTTGCAGAACTACTGTGACACCGTTTCTTAACCTTTTTGTCAATATTATTTAAATAATACTAACGGTCATATTTTATGTTTTTAATGCAATTATTGTTATTTAATGATAGTTGTTGGTCTGTCAAGAAACCGTACCTCATACCTATGGAAAGGAAATCATTCCAATTGATGGAGCTCATGGAATATAAAGAATATTGAGATGTAGTAGAGGATACACTCATTCTTGAAATGTCTCGAGACACATATTAAAATACATGCGATATTTGTAATGAACTGAAGAACAATCATGAGAACAACTGTGAAGAACACATTGACTGATCCTCAAAGAAGTTCCATACATTCAATCCTACATTAATAAAGAACACACAAAGTATACTGGAGTGAAGAGAACATCTTATCTTCTGGAGAAACAAAAGATAAACCACGACACTATGTTTTTCATCCGAAAAATCAGAGAAGGACTCATAAGCATTTTTGTTGAATCCAATGAGTCCAGAGGTGCACTACCAATCACTAGACCTTTCTTATCTTTCATATACTATCTCTATGTGATTTATTATCTATTTTCGAGAAGTGCGTGTATCTTGTTTATTTTACATAGACACTGTCTCATGTGCTGAACTCAGGGATATCACAATCCTCACACTAAAACTTCTTACTCTTGTTTACCCATGAAAACTGTGGAAGAGGTCCTTGTTAGGCCTGGTATTTATTTTTTTTTCCCACGCAGAATAGTGGTAGAGGTCCCTGTATGGCCCGGATAGTCTTTTTCTATTGTTAACCCCGATCCAGGGTGTGGATCAAATTTTTATATAAATCTGAGAGGACTATGTCTCGGCATGATACTGAACCTCTTGCTTATATCTGCTGTGCATTTTTAGTTTAAGTTCAAACTAAAAAATATCTAATTTATATTCTGCTGCTTATTACTTTGAAATAAAAATCTATTTTAATGTTATTTTGATAGCTAATATAGCAAGTGTTTGTATCTATTGTAAATTAGTTGGTTAGCTTCAAAAGGTAATTTATTGTTCTTAATAGATTAACTGAGAACTAATCAATCTTTTGAGAATCTAATTGAACCATTATAGTTTTACAAATTCACTATAGTTTAACTTGTTTTATAAATTGGGAGAATTTAATAGAAATTATTTTTAACAGAAATTTTAATTTGAACTCAATCCCCCCCCCCCTCTTGAGTGTCCACTCCGACCAACAAGTACCAAATTCAATCATCTCATCAATAAAGTCCCTCATCAAGATTCCAAAACACTATCTGATAGAAAATGATAAGGATTTGATCATATAAACATCCAATACCAATTGATTTAAGGTATGTCACTCATCATGTACCTAACTAGTACTCACAAATGTTGGGTAAGAAACTAGTCAACTATACAACCACTACCATCTGATGTATAGATGGGAACACATTCCGTACCCAATCACTACCTTGTAATGATAGGTAGGGCTCTCATTAAGTACCCATCCTGACCCCTCAAGGGAGGGAACATATTAAGGCCTAGAATAAACTATCTTCTAGAAGGTATGTCCCCTAACAGTATCTTTCCAAATTTTCGATCACATCCTCTCCATAGGATTCTAAATCAAGATAGAATACAACCATATAATAATATAGTCCTAATTATGAATTATCCGGAAAAAACTCACAATAGTAATTTGATCATGTATCATATCCTGTTAGGTAATTATATCATAATTTGGGTGCTATTAACTTGGGAATATTCCCCAAATCTCATGAATTAATTTTCATCCATCTCGACTCATAGCATAATCTTGTAATACTAGACCTTGTCCAAGGGGGTTCCACTCACTAATACATTTTATGTTCCCATTATTGTAGTTAAGAAACCACTAGATTCATTCAATCCTAAATCGGTATAATCTCATCATAAATTAGATGTATTAATCACGTGTTTTACTTCTCATAACATGTAGTCCATTATGTATTTTTCTCTAATTGGAGGGAAAAAACCTCTTTTTCCGATATAACTACCTTGTCCCGCTAACAGGGGACTATATCAAGATACCTAAGATAAATCCCCCTATGATTATTAATTCCAATACATCAAAAACATATCAAACCCACTCATGGGCCTCAAATCACATTTCCCTTATGTGATATATAATTTCCATAAAATAGAATAATTCTGCGACATCAAACTTATTTTATCCCTAGGGGTCTCATCCCAAACATGTCACACCAAAATTTTAATTTTACCCTAAATTGTGTGATCATTATAATATGTGATACATGCAACATTCTAAAAAATAATAATAGGAAAAATAACTTGATTTATTCCAAAAAATCCTTCAGAAATCATCCTTGTTTTCCACTACTCACTTGATATCCTAGGAACTTACTAGGGTATCTTAATTTATAATTAGTACCTTATCTAATTTAAACATAATATTTTTGAAATATAATGCATTATAAAGTACTGCAGATAACTTATTTTAATTTTATGGGTTATAATGTCATGCCAATTAGGAATATAAATACTCTTGGTCCATAATCCATTACCCATTGATATATAAATAGTCAGGAATGAACATTCTTGTATAAACATGAATATTATTTTATATTAATGAAAGAATATAAATAAATCATGTACATTGAACCGTTAGGATATTCTATTAATATAGATCCATGTTTTTTCAAGACTTGTACAAGATCTTACAAACACATGGTGTTCTCTCTCATATTACATCATCCAAACATTTAATTATGTACATTTATTATTTATTATTATATTTAAATTAATAATTCATAATAAAAAAGATATTCATCAAGAGATAGGTTGTCATATAATATACACATTTCTTTATGTATTCACCCAATGGAATTAATTTTTAGTTAATAACATACAAAATCCACCTAGAATAATAATTATTTTACTCTGCATTAATAAAATCTTCGATAAAATCAAATATGAATACATCTATGTAAATTACAATCAATATAGAAAAAAAGGGGGAAGGAAAGGAATGTAGTACCATAAATCCAATGACGGAAAGAATTACCTTTATGAATGGTGGTTAATTAAGGATGATGTGGTAGAGTGCCAGATGAAATTTACCTCTCAAAAATACCCATCCATACAAAAACATGAAGTGTTCCATGCTTGGAATGATGGGTCTTCCCATTTATTTAAGACTGAGATGTTTTTTAGTCATTGTTTGACCTATATGGATCAAGGAATAATGCACTCTTAATTCTGTTCATTATGTAGTTGTGCCTTGGGTCATATAGTGACAAATCTCCATTATCCTAGACAAAAATCCTCCTGAACATCCCCCATGGTCTGACCACTATTGTCACAACATGTCAAATCCACCTTAGATAGACACATATTTTGAGGCCACGACTACTACTATGATTCCTCCTCTATTTTATTTATTTCTCTTATAATCATTGTGCCTCTCCTTTATGGACATTCAATTCTTGTCTCATACCATAAAACATCTCATGGAACTAAATTTTGGTACGGCGATTATAGTAATCATGAAAAAACATTACCTACAAATTTCACATAGTCAATATATTAGGGTTCCCATACCCCATATGTAAGACTCAATGTCATTATATGACACACTATTCATAACATGACCATATATATGTGTCTTTACCATATAAAAATGACCATAATTATTTCTATTCACTAAGATTTACTTGTCATGGCATGATCACCACTATCACATTGTGGCCCCTTAATCATCATAGCATGATTCATCGGATAAGCACTAATTATGTTGCGGGCTCCAATAATCATTGTGTAATGATCCACTTGTTGAGAAAATAATCAACTCTTTAACCAAACCCTGCTTCAACATTCATTTGATAATCCAAAACACTTCTCATGCCTCTAAATACATTTGAAAATACATCACCAGGAATTTTTAATAGAGAAAGACATAATTTGACACCTGATGGTCAAAAAAAATGTACTCTTGGGGAAAAAATTAAACTTTACCTAAAAAATGAACATTATATTTTCATGTCATTTAAATAATTACACTGTAATTCTTTCCACAATAAAGATTATCTGGTTGTTATCCCTACAATATTATAGACCCATATATTCCATAAATAAAGAAATAAATTTATACACTCTATCTCTAAATATAAAATGATGTTACACTACATCAATCCTAACGTGAGGAACAATATTCACGATGAGAAGAGCTACCCACTAATCACCTTTTTCAGAAAAGAAAATGAAAATATTCCACTCACATCAATCCTTAGTCACATAAGAATAAAAAATTAGTTCATTCCCATGATTAGGATGCTCCCTAATATATGAATCCACTTATAATGGCTAATTATGTATCACAATGCTACCCACAATTGGAATCCATTAGGAAAAATAAATTTCTAGTGGAATATTAACATTCCCTACACAGTTTCACCAACAATAAACAAAATTCCTCATAAAAACACTTATCATTCATAATATGTAGTAAATATTCATAGAACACTCATATTCACCTTACCAAATGATATTACATCACCCAATCATGATGCATATAAACATTAATTAATTATAGAACAAAATAATTCTTTTGTTTGATTTCAAAACTAATGCTCAGTGTAATTATATGATGGATTCCACATTCACCCATAAGATTCATCATAATCTATCAACAATTATGAGAACACCGTCAATCTGACCCATTGAATGTTCACATAAACTACATCCTGATGCAAATTACATCAAAAAAACTTCAAACAACACTACGTTTGAATCCAAAATCATATATTTTTCAATTAAAATGCTAAAAATCATATAAATGCTCACTGATATCCTAGTTCCATCCCATATATCAACCAACTACTCTCATTGTATACATGACCTTATCAATATGTTGATCATACAATGATAATGGATATGACGATACCCATTATTGGAGAATCCATATATACACCTTTTCAATCTAAAACTCTTAGTCTTCATAGACAATATCATGGCATGTACCAAACATAATGAAAATGAATTACCGCCCAGTTCATACATGAGTATAAACATAAAATACCCATCCCTAATAACATAAAAATACAATTTACATCATTCTTAATGTATAATAAAATAAAAAATCTAACTAATGTTCGACCCTTCATTTGTTTTCAATTCAAAATATAATATCAATATATATATCTTTTATATAATTTTTATTCATTGACTTATGATTATTTGCCCAAAAAATTTTTACTATAATTTGGGTATATCCTGCTCAAGGATTTTATTATGATGAATATCCTCTTGGTTTTTTTGGAATGAATTTTTTTATCCGGAATCCCTTCTTCATATACATTTTATTAATCTCTTATAAAATATATAAGGGTTTTTCAAATTATATTTTTATTTATTAATATTATAATGATTATTCCTAAAATCCAATCTTCTATAAAGAATACTTTTAACATATGATTGTATAAAATTATATTTTCAAATCCATTTTTTTAGAATTACAATTAATTCACATTAACTCATTTCTTAAATAATTATAATCACAACTATTATGATATTCACCAAGGATTTTTGTTACAAAAAATATATTTGAATAGGTTATAATGATACATCTTTAACAACATTATTCTTATTAAAATATAGTGTTCTTTTTTATATTTCATATGATATTCCGTATTCTATTTCTATGGAATGTGAATGTTTTAATTCAAAAAACCTTCACCGACATGTTTATTTCACATAAATGTATTACATTATAAAGAATAATTACTAATATTTGTAAATATTTTTCAAATCCATTAACATATATTATATTCCCAGTAATGTTCTATTTTATAATTTGAAAAAAAAAATTTATCTCATTTCACTTTCATATTAAACTATTCATATTTTCAAAAGGAAATTTAAATATGATAATTATGGTGTGGGTTTCAAAAAGTAATTTCTACATTATTAAAAAGATATTTCCCTTTAATATCTATATTGTGGTCTTCCACTACAAATTAACTCTACATAAAATTTAAGTATTTTATATAGATTTATTAATGAATATTATTTTCAATATTTTTGGTATATAATAATTATATTATCCTTTAAAAAAAATATTGAATGTGACCCATTAATTTGTCTTTTACGACAATGTTAAAAACATTTTCTAAAAAACACATAAAATTTTGTTTCCAATTTCACCTCTATATTTAAAATATATATCTCATTTATAGTAATCTTTCATAAAACACCCTCTAAAATTCGTTGGGAAATGTAACTATAGGTAATTTTGTTGGGTATCAACTAATCAAATTCATGATAGTTTATTATGTGATACTGTTCAATGTGTTATTATAATGAATGTCTTTTTAATTACAATAAATATCAGTCAATTATATTTTGTTTCACTTGTACTATGATTTAATGGTACAGTTAAAAATATTTCTCAAGATAGATTATTGACATATAGTTTTATTTATTGATTTTGTAAATATTAGTGTAACTGTATACTAGTTACACTATAATGAGGTATAGGGATGGATACAGAAATTGGGATATATTCCATTTTTGATTGGTTAAATATTGACAATCTAATGAATCATAATTTCAATAGTATGTTTTATTTATTATTAAGTATGTTTGGTTATATATTGAATTTTTAATAAGTCCATCAAACGAATAATGCATTAGAATTAATTAGTGGTTGTTTTGGCTTGTTATAAACCCTTGATGCATGAGTTTGTCCAATAAGACAAAAAATATTAGGTATTTGGTGTATGCATTTTCTTTGTATGTAATAAATGACTTGATTATATGATTATGATTTCTATCATTGTGAAATTTATCATTTTGAAAAAACATGCATTTATCCATGTGATTATTTATATTTGTTCACCAACCGTGGATTTATTTTAAGGAAATCTGATCAGTTATATGATATTATTTGAATATATTTTATTCATTATTTTTTATTCATTCATGATTTTGCTATGATATCTTATGTTATAAATTATTTTTTACTCATCATTAATTCTCATCGTTTTCTTACTTCAATTTCCCTATTTTTTTAAGAAATGATTCACACATGACATGTCAAGAAGAAAAGTATGTGTTATAAATTTAAAAGGATAAGTTAATGATCATTTATTAATTATATAGATTCTATAATATTTGAGAAAATTGAATCACTATGAATTTGGAATGAGCTATATTGGATAGTGGTGATCCATAACACATTGAAATAATAAACCAAACAGTTATTGTGTACGTATGTAATGAAATATTTTATATAAATCATATAATAAAGGTATAATTACATCTAGGATTTAATATTTTCAATCATAACATGGTTTAAAAAAAATAGATATTATAATGATATATTTTATAATATTTTAAGAGTTAAAAATGTAGTCGATGTTCGATAAGTTATATTTGAACATAGTTCTAATGTTATAAATAATCATGTAGGATATTCGAAGTAATATTCAATATTTTATGTTATATGGGAACTAAGATGACAGTGAAATATTAAAAAATCTTGAAATAAGTAAATATATATATGATATCAACCTAAAAATGTTTTAGTATATGGTTTTTTTGTTTTTCCTAGTAGTTGAATTAATATTTAGAATCTAGAATATTGATACAATTATATTAAAAATATACCTAAAGGAAGTATCCAAGAAATTGTAGGTTGAGTATTAACTATATTTCCACATGACACATGATTAGTGGTCTAAAAACAACACACGTTTATAAAAACTCCTAATAGATATAGTTTTGGTATTTTCATCATCTTTCTGATGTATTATAAGTTATTTCAATATATTATAGTAAAAATCCCACTGAAGAATGAAAATGGATTCCCCATATTAAAACATAGATATTCCCATGTTTGGGTTTTCATATTGTTTATGATTTTATTCTTCCAGGTTTATAGTTTGTGTTCTATGTCATTATTTGTATTATGATACCTCAAAATTCAGTTATTTTTGAATTTGATAGAGTAACGAAAACCATGATAAAATTTATGTGATTGGGAAATTGATTATTTTAACAATGATATAACAAAAAAGGATATGTGCTCAAATTTAGAGTTTTTTAATTATGAAAAACGATTTATCACGCATTGTGATTAAATATGAGGATTCATTTATTTCCAACACACTGATGAATAGAAGGTTGGTGTCTCATGGATGTTTTGGTGAAAATGATGATGATATATATAATATTGAATCTCTTATGTGTCAAAAATATAGAAAGTACCATCGAAGGAAATATTTACATGGTAGTGGATGATGTTTTGTGTGGGAAAAATGTGGACATATAAAAAAATTCTGGAGAAACATTGAATATTGTTTTTATATTAACAGGGGAACTAATGATCATACAAAGGTACCACTAATAAATTTTCTTGATTCACTCAATTTAAATGATCCCATAATTTGATAGTAATTAATAATTGGAGATAATTAGCCACGAGACCTTCCTATAGTGGGAAGAGTAGTGGAAACCCTCGCTGTGGGAATAAAAATTTTAAAAATGAAAGGAGTTACCCACTAAACTACATAGGATTGAAATATGGGATAAATCCACCAAAAATTAACTCCACATATTATTGTAATTGTAATCCAATGATAACCTACAAATAATTTTTTTCCCAAAATAAAAATACTAATCTCTATGTAAATATCAACAAATAGTCATACGGTAGTGATTCTATCATAGCTCAAATACCCTAAATAGTAATTTTCAACTTGGTCCTCAATATTTTCATGGAACAATGAAAATCCTTATATATATATGTTGGATGATTATAACCAGTATACTTAGTAGGATCATACCCACGCTATCAAATTAAAATGGGACATGGTTATACTAATGCATTAATTAACAAACAGCTAAACCAATATGCACCAAAAAAAGGAAACAAAAAAATCCCAGTCAGACTACAGAATTCACACTAAATAAAATATCAAATACAGTGACAATGTATAAAATGAACAAATATTATTGGGGTGGAAACCAAGAGAAAAATTCGTGGATCCTCTAAGAAACATATTCTCATTTTCCCAATCAAACTAGGGAACCTCATTAATGGAGGATCGAGGTGGGGAGGATAGTTTATAGATCTCGAGTGTCGTCTACCTCTCTAATCCTTCCCATATTGCATCTTACATCCTCTCTAACTCAATTATCAATTTTTTCTTCTTTTATCTTACTCTAGAATTTTTTTTCCTCATTGATTTTACCATGTTGGGAATCATTCTTCATAATCGGGGAATTCAATCACCTCTTATCCTCTTTTTATAACACTATTTCACTCAAGACTCTATATATCATCATGTAAAAGGGTTATTATGATTGATTGAGATATATAGGAGTCTTGAACTATAATTTACTGTTAATTTATCTATTTTATTCTGATTTTGAAGGATTATAATGTTTTCCATTAGTTTTTTCCCCTAGTTGTTCTTCATTCATGGAGACATTATAGGAGTTATTTCTTAAAGTGGTGGATTTTGAGGAAGGGTTACGTGTCTTGGAAATGGTCATGAATAATTTTTTAGACCATTTATATATTCAATATCTACTATATCCTCATGTTCTACCTCCCCCCTAGTATTTGTGTTGTGTTAGTTACCTAAAATGTTTTGGGATGTTCAATTTCATTTTCGATTGTGTACAAGGAGGGAAAACCGAAGCAGGATTCAGTCCTTCCTGGTAGATTAATTTAGAATTGTTTTTCTTCCTGGTTTTTGGTTGGTCTTTTGATATGTCTCAGGTTCTTCATCCATGATGATGATTTCATTTCCATATTTTGTTTTTGCAGTGGTTTGGTGGTTGATTATGGTCATTATCAATTTAATTTGGTTTTTTTATAAAGTCATATTTTGAGAATGATGGTGTTTTTTCGATGGGGATGATGATATTTTACTTGTGGTGATGATTTCATCAAGCGGGTGGTTCTCATTGGTGAATTATTGTGATGATTCATATTGTTTATGAAATTAGGATGGTGATGTTGATGTCACCTTATTTAGTGGTTTTTTGAACCTATAGTGGTAAATAGTGATGTGTAATAATTCTGGTGAGGTAGATAAAATGTTGGTGACCTTGACAATATAATGTCATATCTCAAGGAGTCTCATTGCATGAGTATTCATGACCCGATGTGATTTATTGTTGATGGTACTGATGGGTGAGTCTTTTTATTTTCAAAATTTGGTATCATCATTGAATTCCCCCTTAAATTAAAAATTTTAAATTTGGTGTTGTGTTTTCAATCTAGTTGTATGTGAGGTTACCACTTAACCATAAATGTGTTATTTTATAAATAAAAAAATGGATTTGGAGGAATAAAATGTTGAAGGATACCTGCTATTTATTCCCTATTAATATTACACTCTCACACCCAAAAATAAAACAATCTATGCTCCCTTCCCTTCTATATATATCTTATAACATATTCAACCATCTATGTGGTGGGTTGGGATGCATCTCGTCATATCCCAAACATCTACATGGTCTATAATCGTTTCAATAATCATTCATCATCCCACTAATTCATCATCATCACATCTCATCATCATCATCATCACATAACCAGAGGAGTTTGTTATCATGACCATGATATAAAATACCCCCATTTCATCCACCGACCACACATGACCCCCATTAGATATCAGATGCTCAATTTCACTGTTTAATATCAAATTCAAACTCAAATAATTATGTTAGGAATATGTATAAATAACCTGAAATCAAAAGATATATAGATAGAAAACAATACAAAAACTCTTTTTTAACATAAATTTTTAATAAACTCCTCCAAAACAACACTACAACTCATAATGTTTTCCAAAATCGATTGCACTACTACATGAACAACACGAGACCACCCCCACATATTAAAATAATTTTTAGCTTTTAAATACTCATTATACATTTTTTATAATTAATTAATTTCCATTTAAACCCAATTAAGAACTAACATTATTCACATTAAGGAAACAATTATTTTTTTCACTTTATTTAAGAATACTACTATAATACATCTTATCCCAATCTCATATTTATTTTTGGACCACAATTTTTTTTTCACAATCCATGACACTCCATTTATCTTTATTTTAAATCATCCAAAGGAAAACCATTTAACAGACAC
Organism: Viscum album; assembly: GCA_963277665.1. NCBI lineage: Eukaryota > Viridiplantae > Streptophyta > Magnoliopsida > Santalales > Viscaceae > Viscum > Viscum album. Next base: position 942,928,628 of record OY728155.1, on the reverse strand, counting down.
ATCTACGCCACATAATGGGTCACCCATCACACATCCACTACCACAAAAAAAATAACATACACCAATCCATCTTACAATGAAACCATAAATAAAAAACCTACACATACTCCCACAATAAATAATAGGCCATCCAACAACCAAATCATTTTACAACATATTCCACTACCAATATTATCACAACCATCACCTCACACTCTGTACAATTATTCCCCACATATTAGACATTGAAACAGAAAAAATAGATCATCGTGTAATAACAAATCCCGAATTTCAATACTTTAACACAAATTCATATTCTATAAAAATGTATTTCATTACTTATTCAATTAAATATAATGTGTATTATCACACAATCCAAAATTTCCATTAGAATAAAATAAATTAGTATTATATAACTGATTATCCATTTCATTTTTGGAATGTTTAAACAATCACAACAATAGGTATTTCATATTTTCAAAATGACAACACAAGATAGGATCCCAACTATGATAATTTTTGTGCAATTTAAATAATCATGAAAATATCATCTTAAAAATCATAAATGTAAGTAAAAAATGATATTTATAACCAATTCCATCAATTATAATTTAGAAAATTAATTATCTTCTTTAATTTTACCCTTATTATCCACACATTTTATGAGAAAAGTAATGATATCACAACACATGCATGTAAATAAGCAGTGACCAATGATCGCTGATATTAAAAAGAGAATTCCAATTTTCAATGAAATGATAGAATGAGAGGAATATGTATATTGAGAACCATAATGTAAGGAAAAACTTGGATCATCCTAGAAAATAATATCCCCATCAATCTCCTTCAAAATACAACCCAAAACATCCAACTACCAATGAAAAAACTCATTTAGAATGGGGAATAGGGATAAATAAATATTTAATAGGGGATAATAACATAATAATTTCTGATGCATGATCTCAAAATTCCTTTTCTCAATTACCACAAAGGGTGAAAGGATACAGAAAACCACCTATGAGTCACCAAAAAGACTATTGTAATGATTAGTGAATGATAATATTTAAATGGTGTCAATAATTTATTAGAAATATGTGTATTTAAAGACCACATCACAACAACAAAAATTACATTAGAAGGGTGATAATACAGGACTATTGTGTAATGGAATGGCCATTTCCACAATGGGGCTGGTCAAAGAGACATCTGAAAAACATGTAGTGGTTTATGTTGTACATATAAAAACTTAAGGCGATAGATTATGACACAACTGAACTCCCAACTCTATAGAATTCAATAACCATGATGAATTCTATACTATAGCCTAGATATAAAGAATTTTTACCCTTAAATCAATAGAATAATAATAATACATCCTCGATGCCTCTACAAAATAACTTATCACTCCACTCTTCAGTTCTGCCAAAAATGCTTGAACCATAAAAAATCGACCTCTATAACTATACAATGCTACCAAACTCTTAATGGAAGAGAATATCACCTTACTACACAACATAATCCTCAAAACCATAAAATCCTTCCCAAATTTAGATTTCATCATTGAATCGGTCATCTATAACTCATCTCCCTAAGAACAACATTCTAACACACCTATCACATAAATTATAAAAAATTAATTGTTTTGAATTTTTAGATTGTAAAATTATATTCCACCCAAAAAATTCTCCTCCTTAATTATTAAATCCAAACAAAAAAATTTAATGTAAATGGTTAGAAAAACCACCCCTTCTATAAGGGATCATTTTCATATAGAAAGTGTGTCTCAATATAAGAAAAAATCAAACAATAAACCCACGCTCATCTACATATAATTTTTTTTCAACCATATAAACCACAATATTCGCATTCTATAAACTACCAAATCTTTCAGACAACAATTACCTAAGAACCCAAATCAATGAATCCCACCCTCTAAATCACGGTATTTCCAACATTGGAATGAAGTAAATCATATGTACTATTTCAAAATGTGTTTTAAATATAACATGCCTTCATTATGATGGGGTTTTACCCTAAAAATGTGCTAGAACCCATAATACAAATAATCAACAAGGGAGATTTTATATATCAGAAGCTAGTAATAATCAGATTTTATATAATAATGTAATATAGGAAATTTAAAAATTGAAGGTTAGTGGGTAAAAATATGTGCCTCACACTCCCATGTACTCTCATATAACCCACCATTAAACAATAGAATAAGAACTAAGGGAATGTTTCAGGCACATTGAACTTTATCTCAACGATCCTGGGTCTCTACTGGTTTCTCCATGAATGGGATTCATCCTCGATTTACAACTATCCCTAGTCAATTAAGTGGAAGTTATCTTAAGGATACTAATGAATATAGGACATTTGTAATATATCATTGTTCTTATCAATCTATGGTGGAGGTTCCAAATTATACACCAAATCATGAAAGCACTCCAATGCCTGAAAATTCTTATAAACTGTTGAGAAACGTTATTCCATTTGCAAATCATATGCTTCCCTTTACGAGGGAAAATACTCAAGAACACACCATCTCTATCATCAAAATGGAACCCATAGGGTCACTGGTAGATATATTTTTTAGTTTATTTATATTATTTTTTTGTTTTTGGAGTTCCCATGTGTCAGGGGATCAAACTGGGAGTTTCAATTATGACAAACCAATGATCATAGTTAATACACCATTTAACTTATAGTTTTCTTTTCCATGTGAGTGTGTTGCAGGGTGGGACATTAGGAATTTCATGATTTTAGAATAGTTTTCCAGATCGTGTAGATATTTAGGATTGAATTTATGGACCATTTAAGTGGATAGTGGAACCCCAATGTTGTCCCACAGTTTTCCAAACTATGCAGCAACACCATAAAGCCATATCCATCGCATAAAAATGTTAGAATTTTCCAATTTTACTGAAATTTGGTTTTTATGTGTATGGGGATTATTTTTATCCCCATAACATGTAGGCCATTATATATTGTGTTTTATATAAATCCCTTGGTGGTAATTTATATATGGAATCATCATGTCTTGGATTGAGTTATGCCTATTTCATCATGGTTTATTCCTTGTCCCCCATCTTCTTCCTTGTTTTTCCACCTTTATGTATGTATTGAACTGTAGTGGGGATTTAAGATGAAATATAGTGTGTAATGGTGTAAATATATTATTTGTCTTGGATAAAGTGTGATAGGCCGCATTATTTCTCTTCCATATGGTCATCATTGAAGATGATGTGGTATGTATATATTTTAATGTAGTTGTCTTTATACAAGGGAATTTTCCATGGAATACCTTTAAATTTATAATCAACATTTTTATTTATTATTGAAATTCACATCCAAATGATTTATACATCAATTATAAACCATGTTTTACAATCTTCTAGGATTGGATTGGAAATACAGTAGTTTAAGGGGGTTTCTAAATTTGTTTGTAATTAATCCACCCCATGTGATTGATAAAACCATAAAATGGGTATTTATGGATAAAAAAACACATATAAATTATGTTTCGAAAAAAATGTACCATTAATTTTTTTTTTAAAAACTGGGAATGTTTTTTAAATATATAACATATGTCATGGATTGATTGATATGAGAATATGTTGTGATGGAATTGAAATGAAGTGGAATATGTGATAATTAGGGTGTGGGTATGGGGTCTATTTTAGGGTTATTATTAACCTATATGTTTAAGAATAAGAGATATTCTGCTTTGGTATTTATGATTTTCTATGTGATCCATTAGAGGAAGGATCATGCAAGCCATCAATTTGGTTTGTAATGAACCATGAGATTTTTTGGTAGGATTAATATGAGAGAATCCACATTAGGCTTGAGGAATACCATGAGAGATTAAAATTTTCTTACATTAATATAATACTTGTTTAGTTAATCAAGATTGGCATGATGGTTTAAGCCCAAGGATCACATTAGTAAATATTAGTTTGTTTATATTCTTAATGTATTTTATTATTGAATCTTTGATGTAATTATATGTATTATTCCCATTTTAAGTGGATGTGATAACATGTTATTGATGTTATTAGCACCCTTTATTATTATTTTCTCTAACAATGAGTATGTTATTTTTTTGGATATGTTTGACTATGTTCTCATGTTAGAAATTGTATTAGAAATACTTTTTTAATAGAAAACTAATAATATTTCAATGGATTATTTGAAAATGGTATGTTTTCATGTTTTCTAGTTTTTTAAAAAAATTCAAACTAATTTATTGGTCTATTTGGTTTAGGTCCCTAAATAGATTTAAAGTTTTATCCTACAGTGATTCATTCCTCTAACACGTCATGGGCCATTTAAAATTTAAAATTTTCATATTTTATCAGAAAGTAAAAATCAAGAGAAAAATGCAATATGGTGGATCTTAATGATTACTATTGTCTATGTTTTGTGGAGGATATTTTTTCTCATAGGGATTGGATCATGTCTATTCATTTTGAGGGATTATATTCAATGGGATATTTGTGTAGAACCATTTTAGATCATGAGTGTTCTTTTCCATCACTTTTTCATATCTATCCTTGAGTTTCCATCGGTGGTACATAATCGTTCTTATGTTTTGATACTGTTTAAGGGTTCCTTAAATGATATTTTCTAGTCGTTTCCAATTTGTTTTCAATCACGGTGTGAACTCGAGGGTCGTCTTTTTGTTTTGGGGGTAAAACATGGATTTCTAGAGGAGGTTCACAGTTTGGACACATTGTCAGAAGTAACCATATGTATCCTTAAAAGACCTTCCTAGAAAATCTAGTGACACCATGGAGTTATTGAACATTAATCCAAACCATAGGGCCAAACCATGAAAACTAGTAAATACATGTTATTATTAAATTTTTCTTCATTTTCATTTTGTGTTTCTTGTAAAGATACTTGTTGTTTTTTATAAACATTGTGATAGTTTCTTTAGATATCATTTTATGGAATCAAGTTGAATTCTTCATAAAGAGGATTTTTTTTGTCATGTAGATAATTCATCTTGAAGAACCACTTCCAGGTATATAGATAGTGGAGTAGAGAGTACTCCACTAGAAAACCTGACAATTGATCCTTATTTCATTGTGGTAGTGATTCATATGATACAAACCATATGATTGTTGGTTGGTTAGGAGAAGACACATACAATGTACCATGGTAATTTTTTTTTAGACAAATACCCAATTGTTTCATGGATACAAGGGACCCAATGACCCTAATGTGTGGTCTGATAATTTTGAATAGAACATTGGGTTTTTTATGAATTATAAGACCTATAAAATGGGATTTTCTAAATATGAGGTGGAAGGACTGCATTGGATGTGGATGGAATAATTTTTACTCTTTTAGTGGAATGATATTGTCTTGTAAACCACAATCACATTGCCATTTAATTAAAAGATCTACTAGATGATCTTTGATGTGGCCTTAAAATAGTTTGACTTTCCACATATTTTAATGAATATTTTTTTATATTAATTAAAAAATTATTCCCTATTTGTTAATTAAATTAATTTTAGTTATTCAATAGTTTATATTATATATTTTCTTTTTTATATAAAAATATATATTATTTTTTATATCAATTCTATTTATTTAGATATTTTTTTATATATATTTATCTTTTTTTTATATTTTTTATATGTTTAAATTTTATTTGTAAATATTTCATCACTAAACTGTCTTTAAATAATTTAAAATTAATTTAATTGAATTTAACTTATTAGTTTCTTTTAATTTATTTAAATTTATATTTTATAATTATAATAATTAATCTATTTTCAATTTTCATTTGTACATTTGTTCGTTGTTTTTTAATTTAACTGATACATTTAATTTTTAATTAATTATTTAATAAAATATTTATTTTAGTTTTTTAAATTATATTTGGTTTTTAATTTAGAAGAACAGAATTTGTTTTAATTAATATTTATGTTTGTTTGTGTTTTTTATTATTTCAATTTCTAATTTTTTTCTTTTTATTATTTATACATGTTTTTAATAATTAATATTTTTTTGTTTTAAAAGTATTGATTTTTATTATTTTATTATTTAAATATGTTTACTTTTTTTACAGATTCCTAGAGGAGTCACTAGTAGTGACTCACCACGAGAACATGTTTTTGCTCCTATATTTCAACAGTGGCTTCACCCCCAATTTCACATGAGTTAATTCGATCACATCCCCTATTTGTATTGACTCATCACTAGAATCAAAACAATGAATAGGAATCACCAGGTTTTGAGGCTCACCGACCTTGGATGCTCTCCTTTAACCACGATTTATACCATCGCTAGACTCCCTCTTTTGCTATCGTTGCCTATGACATGTCATGACTCACCTATAGAGAATGAGTTGCTGCTAGAGATGATCATCCTTTCATTGATGATCAAGTCACCACTAGACAAACATTCGATGTCGGGTCACTTCTTGAACATGGGATTCACTCTACTTCCCCAAAATCATGTTACCCCAATTTCTTATACTGCTGAATCAGATCCTTCTCCTGCCACATTCAATTATTGAGACTGATAATACAGTTCTAGAGATCACTTATTTGTATGCATCTGATTTATTATTTGAAGCTCGAGACTCCATAAGAAGAATCCAATGTTCCAGTTGTCATCCACCTGAGGGCATCATTGAAGATAACACCAGTTGATTTGATATCCATGACTGAGCATGGGAAATGGGGCCGTCACATTATTATGCGACCCTCCATGATGAATGTCCGGAGCTTCACCACTATTGGGCTATCAAAGGAGGATTTGTGCTAAAAGCTATCCAGAAAATCCTCTTATTTCTAGAGAAATCGGACCCCACCTCATTTTGGAGGAGGATGAACCCTTCCATCAAAGCTTGTATTAAAAATACAATGGATACAAATAATAGTAAAAATAATAATTCAATAATAAATAAAAAATAAAAAAATAACTATAAATACAATAATTAGAAAATTTCATTAAATAAAATTGAATATGTAAAATTTAAATAAAATAAGAAAAATAAAATAAGTAAAATTAATAATATAAATTATATTTTATTTTAATAATAATAATTTTTATATTATTATAAATTGAATTATTTTAATAATTTTATCAATTATAATAATATTTTCTTTAGATATATTTATACTCCATTTTATGTAAATATTTATTAATTCTAAAATATATACTTAATACTAGAATAAAATTTTTTTATTAAATCAATTTTTTAATATTTTTACTAATATTTATAACTAAAAATATTTTTTCAATTTTTTTAATTATATTTATTTTAATTCTATATTTATAAAATTTTAATAATTTAATTGTATAAATAATTTTTTTATTAATTGATTTTATTGTTTTTTTGTTGATGCAATGAATACATAGAAGTTTCCATCCACTTGTATAATTTATTTTTAAGTATTTTTATTATTTCTCAATGATTAAAGATGATGAAGCTAGGTGTTAGGTGAAATAGAGAACACTAACCTAAGATAGTGAAGGACACCAAGGATGAACATGCAAAGAAAAAAATCATAAATTCAGTAGGGGGATGAGAGATATAGACTTATATTTCATTTTATTAAAAATGGAGGCTAAGAGATCATGATTGAAATCAGGGTATCAAATGAAAGTAGCATCATTACACACCATAATCACTTCCAGAAAAATAATACATCTCCTTTTTTTCAATTTTTTCAAATTTAAATCACATTTTCTTGAATCGGAAATGATTCCTGGGAAATAATTTAATGCTCGTGGGTTTTCCTTTTGCATGTTTAAATATATTTCACTTCTGAACATCATCTTTCAAAAATAAAAATCAATTTCTCGATTTATTATGATTTAATTAATGTAGTTTTGTATTTTTGAAACACTATTTCCTCTAAAAAGATTGGTGAGATAGTTTCAGACTATTTACTCTTCAAACCAATTCATTTTATATTTCATGATGTGGTGAACATCCTGATTCGATATTATGATTGATCAATCTCTTGATGGGGAGGATTAGACAATCTGATTGTGAACAATGATATTTCAGTTATTCTTCCCATGAATGATGAAAAAAAATTCAAACTACAAGTATTAAAATTCCCTAACTATTTGTCTTGATCTGTTTCTACTAAATAGATATTTTCGCTTCTTGATAATAATTTTATTTAATTGTTTGTATTTAATATCTACAACATAAATTTGTTATTAAAAATAAATTTTTTATTGTTTTCCTTCATAAATATCTACATGATAATCACCTCATATCGGTGGTTTAAACCACTGCCTTATACTTCTCCATCAGTTTTATAAAACTACCATGAAATTTGGTATTGGTTTATAATATATGGCTATTTCTTCAATTTTGTGGCAGTTTCTGGTAACATTCGTTGTAAACACATTTCATGGAGGTTATTGTGGTTTTGGTAGTGGTTTCCTGGAAAAAATTATATATTTTTTAATGGCAGCATAAACTATCATTAAAAATCATTTCATTTTTCCTAGGAAAAACTCCAAGAAACCCACATGACTGTAGAAAAATGTTAATGAAAGATGAGAAATGATTAGTGGTGTTTTAAACCAACACTACAAAAAACCATTTTTTTACATCATCCGCTGCTAAATAAAAATAAATTGCTGCTAAATTATATCGTTCATGTATGTAGCAGCAGCTTTAATCACCTTTGATAGTAAGATACCTAATTATAGCAGCCTGTTGAACTATTATGAAATATTGTCCATTTACAAAGCGGCATTTTAAAATTCCACTTAAGGTAGATTTAAAATAAAACATTTTTGTAGATTCTTCAGCCCAAGTACCAGTACCCTGGGAAAAAAACATTCCAATGTCATTATTAAAAAAAATATCACCACTACCAGGAATGTAAAACCACATCGCAAAAATCATGAACACCTATAATCATACTAACCAATTACCTACATGCCTATAAAATTTGAGTCTTAAAAATATAATATAATTTAATACTACATCTATTCAACCTATAAACATGATAACCTTAACACCTATAAACTTCCATACTATAAAACATTAAACCTTCAGAATTTTTTATTGATATCCAATAATACTATAAACCATCAAACATGATAAAATATATTTTGATAAAACATAAATCTTTTAATCCAAATTCCTATAGACTTCAAATCAATGAAAAATGAAAATTGTGAAACCAATAATTCGATACCAACAGACCTATAACCTAATTTCATATGAACTGCAGACCAATACACCACTAGAAAGTAAACTTGTATTGATGTTACCATATATCTTTTATACTGGTAAAACCATAATCATGAATAATAATATAACATGATCCTACTAACCTCAAATCATGAGAACCCAAATCATATGGACCTTCAATTTCATCATATCTAAACACTAAAGCACTAAATTTTTACTTGTAAATATAAAAACATGTAAACATGCAGTCCAAAAATCTTTAAACATCCAAACAAGCTTTCCTTAAAACTGGAAATCATTGATTCGACAAACATTAAAACAAAATATTTCTTACAAAAAACTAAAACTAGTAAGACTGAAAAAATAGAATCCCCATACATAAATAGATGATTTCAACAGCATTAGAAATCATAAATCATGATATTTATATTCCTAAAATCCTAAAATATTATAATCTTATTTATTGAAAACCTAAAAAGTGAAAACATGAAACCATTAGACTAAAAATAAAAACATATGAAATCATTAAATTTCAAATTTTTCAAACTCAAAACATGAAACATAAAAAATATTAAATCTATAAATTTTAAAATGTGAAAATTAGATACTCTATTTCTAGAAATTTGATAAACTATAATTCATGTGAACATATGAATTTAAAATATGTGAACACTTCTTATAAACATGAAAACATGAATGTCAAAAACTGAACATAAGAAATGTACAAAAATTGAAATCTATAACACGAATTCCAAATATAAAATTAACCTAAATAACAAAAAATGTATAAAATATTGACAAAAAAAAGCAAAAAAATATGTAATTAGAAACCTAGAAACCTACAATCTATAAAAATATTAAACCTAATACTTACAAAATTGGAAACCTGGAAACTACAAACTTCAAATGAGAAACACTGAAGCCATCAAACCCATAGCTTTCAAACCTTCATACTATGAATCTTATAACATGTAAACCTTTACACCAATGAATTTTTATTCCAAAAATAATTTAAAACATGAATTTGGTGAATATATGTTCCAATGAAACTAAAAAACATTAAACATACAAATTTTGAACTAAAAACCCCTCTAAACTACATATATATAAACATACATTGTTGTATCTTATGCAGAAGAGGATATACCACATCCCTTCTCCATGGTGTAACTATTCCTAAAAAAGTATAACCAACAAATACTCAGAAATGTTTCACTATCTTGAAGCCATTATCTCTATGATAAATATAATATGATTTTAGAAATAACAACCATAACCTACTCATGATTATCTTCACCATATATATATCAGCCTATAAATTTTAACACATATTATTATATGATTCATAATTATAAAAATCAATTAGTACAATATAATTATTGTAAATTTATAGTGTCTTCGGAATAATGGAGTCATAATACATAAAAGGAAACCTACAAAATTATGAAAAATTTTAGGAAAAGAAAATGTTTGGTGACTACTCTATGACACACATGATACATATAACAATATTGTTATTGGCACCCTATCCACTAATCGCTGTCTGATGATGAATACAACATGTCACCCTCTCCAACTAAACATATTCTTCTTGCTATAGTCACCTGTATAAACATTATATTGAAAATAAGATACTATTGTATATTTATTTTTATTTTTAAAACCCATAAATGTTGGTAAAATATTTGTTTTTGAATTTTTGGGATTTATCTACCCACCACCAATTGATGTAATACAACAAGGGAAAAATTAGGTCTTATTTTGATATAAATCAATCAATGCGTTTTGAAATGTATCTAAAAGAGTCCCCTATTTCTGAAATCTAGTTTGCAGAGAAACAATCTCTCCTTAAGAATCTAGGGGTATAAAATGACTACAACTAGGAGTAGATGTAGCAGAAATCCCTAGTGGCCTACCAAATACCTTAGATGTTATGGGTCCCAATCCCATCATGAACACTTGTCCAGGATGCTCCTTCCCAATGACTATACCAACTCGTTCATCCTTGATGAATAAGTAGGAATGTGCTAGATTTGAATCCCATATAACATTAAATTTTACATATAATTAAAATATCATTTATATTAGAAACAAAATATATTACCATAATTAAAATTGATAATATGTTACTATAATGAAATATGATTTCCTACCCCAATATCGTTGGGAGGCTCGTTAACAAAAATTCCATCATATTTTTTCAATACATCTTACCACACTTCTGTTTGGGATGCTAATTTTCCTAAACAATGTGACCGCATTAAACAAAGTTAAATAAATAATTTAATATATTGAACAGATAATATTGTCTTATAAATATTTAAAATAATGAAAATCTTACCAGAGTTGATCAGCTTCTAGAAATCTACTTTGACCCTCCAGTGTGAGGGAGGACTTTCTTAGACTATCATGATGATTTATCCCTTGAAAAATATTGAAATAAATTAAACATAATTTAATAGTAATTTAGTCAATGTCATCTCCTTTTAAAATACTTGTATAAATGTAAAATTATATTAATGTAAAAATTTATATTTAAATACCATCGGATTAACATCATGATTTCTATCAGCAAAAAAAATTCATTTCCCTTTCGATATCCCATCGGGTACCTTGTTATACATCTATTAGTCAGTCAAAAAATTATCATTGACATATCTCCACAATCACTATTTAAGGTCTTCCCATTTCTTACACATATTTTTCAAAACCTATTTTTTTTGATATCACATTAGCAATCGTAAAATCGAATAACAACTGTACATAGAAATTCATTTTTGAAATATTATAATTTAATAACAAAATGACATTAACTTACACCATAATGTATAAAAATTACCATTATTTGGGAATCAATAAAATAATGTTTCCATGTTTAATGCATATGCCTCCAATCATTATACATAATAGGTAGAGAAACCTGCTCCATGACCATCTTGCATAGAATTTGGCCACGTAATCTTGTGGAATCATCATTCGGGACACCATAGGAATCGAATGGGACAACAATCTTCTCTATATTTAGATTCCATACATTTGAACATTTCATAGTTTTCCCTATAAATACATTGTTTCCATCTTGTATGAACAAACAGTTAATATGAAAAAGTGAAATACATTTAGTCATATTAATATTTGTACCTATAGTAGTCACCCTCCAGTATCCTAGTTATGAACTAGTGGTTGCACCCCTGTCCCCCACTTCTGATGCTTCTAAAAGGTAAGGCGACGACAAAGCAGTTAAAGGGAAGATCACGTAGGGTGTGAGATATGGTGTGTCTGTGAGGCGGTGGGGTGTACAGAGAAAGCAGATGATGTCTCAGATCCTGTAGGGAGGGAGAAAAAAGGATATTCATCTGTTAGTGTGTTAGAGAAATAGTTTAACACTTCCTCCTTTGAAATACAATCATTTAATCTAATAAATTTTTTTAGAACAAATATTACAAAAAATAATCCAAAAATAAATATAAGAAGGATAACATATGCAGGGTACTATATATATATTTCACAATGCCTATCAAAATTGATTTTATGTTTAATTTATGATTGGAATTGAGTTTTTGGGTATAACAATTCATTTGTTCAATATTGAAGTAATTGGTGGAATTTCATTGTTTGTAAGAAAACATATCAAAATTGTTTTAGCTACAATGATGCTAAAATGACTTCAGTTTCAAGGGAATGAATTTATGTAGATGTGTTTTGGGATATAACATTTTGATTTATCAACCAAAAATCTCTAAATAATGTTGAATGGATGATGTGAATTATTTTATAATAATTTTTATACAGATCAATGAAAAGGGGAAATTAGTGTGATGCAATCTAGGATGAGTATGTCCCAAAATAAAAGCTGATGATTCGATGGATCCAATGTTTTTTAAGTAATGCAATTTTTTTTAACAACCAATGTATATGAAACAAGATTATGATGTTATTATAAATTCAACAATTATGTACATAAAGAAGATAATCTCAATATATTGATCATGTTCCAGATATTGAAAATCTATAGAAACATGAAGTGTTCATCTATTATATATTTTTTCTATACTCTCATATTCTCAAATAAATAAAAATGTGTCATTGTTAATAAAATTTTTAATTTGAGAAGGAAAATTAATAAATCTTTTTATGGCAGAAAAACTCATATATTATAGTTTTATTTTTTGATCTATTTATTGAGATAGAAGAATGAATGTAAATTGAATGAATATATGATAAAGTAACACATAAAATAATATTTAATAATAGTTGAAAAAATTTATAAATTCTAATTATTTCTATAATGTTTGAGTTAATAATACATTTTTTTAATCCAGGCATGGAATATATATACATTATTTTAGTCAATTCACGTCATACTACATTAAGAAATTAAATTTCATCCTCCTCTCAATAAATTCATGCCTTAAATTCAATTTATTGTAAGAAATTTTTCGATGTATAAAATGGATGGAGAAGTTTCCTCCCTAACCCTCTGATGTCTATAAGGAGGTTTTGAATTTAGGTCGTTAATGGGGAGATAAAATTGATCCATAAAACAATTGACATTGAATTATGTTTTTTCCTAATAAATACCAATACAAATTTAGATGAAAGAATTGTGTCTGATAAGGAACTCATTCAATTCGATGATATTTAAATACAAATAGTGTGTTATTCTATAAAATTGAATGTCCTCACATAATAGGATTCAAACTTAATCCGCCTCATAGTGAGATTCAAGTTAGGGTCCTAAATGTTAGGATATTCCTCTTTAAAAACTCCATATTCATGTATGACTAGATCCACATAGGGGGACTCATGTATGGTAATTTACATCAAAATTTTCCACATATGAGAATCATAAGATGAGTAAAACACATATGGAGGTTGATGTTACAATACATGAAATAGGGGGGGTCTCAACGTTAGGGTGATGATTTAATGGTATTCATGAATCTAACACATTGTAAATGGATCTATTTTTGTGTTATTGATATAAGGTAAAAACAAATAGTGTTGTGGTCAATGAATGGGGATTTGGAGTTAGAAATGGATGTAAGAGGATACCTTTAAAGGTTTTATTTAACTTATGTTGGTATAGTGAATTCATGAATTTATATTATAAAAATCGGAATAAATTAATATAATGAATGAAATGATTCTAAAATAAATCAATCATCAAAATAAGATTAATATTTAGTATGATTCATATTTTGAATTTAGTATCAAACTACACGTGATATTATGAAATGATAATGTGAATGATTCCATTAACTTAAGGGTTTATTCAACCTCATGGTTCAATGAAAATATTGAGTATATCAATGTTTTTATTTATATAATATATCATAATTATTGAATGTATTAGTCTGAAGAATAATTAAAAGGGTGAATGTGACCTTAATTCAAATAACCTCGAATGAAGAGATAAATAATGAATCTATTAACCTGTTTTATACATTACATCACCAATATTAGAAATGTTCTTGGATTTTCACAATTTCATTTAAAAAAACTAATATTCTTGATATTATTTTGTTATAATATTTATATACATGATAAAATAATGAATTCTGTTCACTGAGAAGAACAATTTATAATTAAATATTAATTGATATACTTAATTTTATCTAAGTAAAAGATCCATCTATATTTACGAAATCCCTAATAATCATTGAATAAATAATTATGATGCATCAAATAAACACTAATGCATTTATGAGATTACCAACATTGTGAAATATGTTGTTGAATGATAATGGTAAAGCAATAAAAGCCATGGGAAGATGGATGGATGTGTTGACATGAGGAAGGAAATGGGAAAACAATAAATTTCATATATTCTTAAAATCATATTACTGTAGAGAATACAGACTCCAGTGGAGGATTCTAGGGGAGATATGGTGGCGGTGAGTGGTGGCGAGGGGAGGTGATGGGGCAGGTGGGGCTTTGGGGGGTCAAGGGGTTGGGTCCAGGGTGTCAGGGGAGGGGTAGTGTGTCATGGGTATGAATTTATTTAATTGTCTAGCGTTAATTTTTTTAATTGCTGCAAAATAAGTAAAATAAATATCGTTAGTTTCTTAAACCACTGAAAAACTATCAGTTAGGTGTGGTGAATACATCAAAACAATTAATACTATCTATAGTGGTATTGTTTTTGGTCTTCCACTATTGAATTTCATCTAATGGAAGTTCATTAGCCACCATTGGGCATCTTCCAATGATATGTCCTTATTCATTGGTTTTAGTGGTTTAGTTATTATATTTTGGTACACACAACCATCCTCATAGGTTCAACACTACAAACTAGTATACCATAGAAAAGATATTAAAACAAATTAAAAAAAACATGTTTTAATGAAAAAATGTCACGTTTTTAGTGATGATATTAGGGAAGATTTTTTCAGAAAAAATGTTTAAATGTAAAACAAAATTGGTAAAACAAACTCATAGAGTAAATATTTTTTAAAAAACCAAAAAAATTATTATTCAGTTTGTCCCTATTATCATCAAATATATATATCTATGTATATATTTGAACAAATATCATGTCTTTGTGATGAATATTATTTGATACATACTGTGGTATGGGCATAATAAATTAAACAAATATATTAGATCCTTTATATCCTAAAATAAAAAAACACATTAATTATCTGAAAAAGAAAAACAAAACAAAAAAGGAAGAAAATCAAGAAAATAAGAATATTAATAAAAATAATAATAATCACCATCTTTCACCTAAAAATGTGATTTTGAATGATATTTTCTTAGGTATTTACTTTTCCCTATGGGATATAGTAATATATTATGAATTATGCAGTCCCATATAGAGAAAAATTATGAAATAAATAAATCAAAATTTTCAATGATTTTATCATATAATAGACAATCTAATGAAGACATGCTCGAAATCATTACAGAATTTTATTATGTGGTATTGGTGATTCTCTTCAAAGTGTTTGGTGATATGATTTAAAACATATATTATTCCCATTCTTTCATAAGTGAGTTTCTAGAACATGATTTCAAATAATGGATATGGAATTTTTTTGTACATGGGATGAACATTTTTTTTTTTGTGATGATACTTTTTTCTGAAATAATGACATCTGAACTAAAACATAATATCAATGGTTTTCATTAAAATGAGGTGTGATATTTCACATGGGAAGGGATAGATTGAAGTTTCCTCAAATACAGTGTCTAAATCATTCTTTCCTTCCATAATTCATTATAGAATCCTTATAGAGTATCATCACCCCATATCATCAGAACCTTGTTGATAATGCATAATAAAGAGATTTATATAATAATACATCATAATAATTAATGAAAATACTCAACAAACATACACAAAATTATCATTATATTCATCATAAGATATAGAAAATAATGATAATATAAAATAATAATATTCAAGATGATGAGGTTAATGATACTGGGTGTAATAAACATAATGAATATATTTCTATTAGGGTGTAGTTCCACCACTATGGAATGTATAGAAACCCTAATTAAGACCACCATAAATTTTATATTCCAGCCCAATAATCATATAATGAAAACATTTCTAGTTACTGTCCAAGGATATTGAAATGATCCTAATATTTCATAGAATAAGAAAGGTGGATTCAAACTTGTTTCATCCCCGGGTTTCCAACATCAACCAAGGATGCCTTACCAAAATCAACAAAGGAAAGAACCTTCAAATTCACAAGGAATATTTGAAGGCCAAATGTTCTATAATATAGATAAAATCATAGATAGAAAGGATTACCATTATATAAATGTTTAATAAATAGTATAATAATAAAAAAATAGATATAATTCAATCTGATCTTATATTAATAAATCTTGAAACTAAAATGGGCCAACATTATTAGTCTATAAATCATAGGGAAATGATATGATACCTAACACAAATAAATTAACCCCTAAGGAGAATTTTATATAATCTTCATAAGATGTGGGATAAATTCTCAAACATAATCTAGAAGATACTTTTGGAATTATAAATATGGAAAAGTATGTGAGTCTGGAAATCAAAATATATAGAATACACATTCGGTAAATTAGAGGAAAAATCTATAAAATAAATAAAATCAAATTTCTTCACTATAAAAAAAATATGAAAAATTTATGGACCAAAAAGTAACAATGTTTAGGAAAGCTTTGTAGAAAAAGAAGGTGATATGGATTCTATTGTTAGGAAGTTTTCCACATTTATCCAATTTCAAGAAAAATTAAAACCTAAAATTAGAAAAAAAAAATATTATTGTATTCCGTTCATAGGGATTCTGACTATGCTCCATGTGAAAATCTCTCTTTTCCATCCTTGATTCAAATGTCATTCTATGTAATAAATATTAAAAAAAATTCTGAAAAAAATACTCAAGAATAATTTTCTACCTAAAACATCACTAAATAGTGTAATTTTGTTCTCCAAAATAAAATCCCTCGCAAGCATTAAGAACCTAGTAGCTTTTTTATTCCAAGAATTTTACATAATAGTAGTCAATTACACTATTTGTGTGATTTAAGATAAGGTATTAACCAGATCCCATTATCACTATTTCAACAGTTGAGATTAGGTGACCATCAACCCATCAATTTCCTTATATAGTTTGATGACTAATAATTCACATATCATGTGGGAACCGTTTATTATATTCTTGTTTGAGTTGGAAAAATGTTTCTTTTTACTGAATTCATAGTTCTAGACATGGAGTGTGACTAAGAGTTGAAAATTATTATGGGTAGTCCCATTTTGGCCATTGGTGTAGTAGTTTTAGATGTTTCAAATGGTTTACTAATCTTTTATACTAGGGTACGTTAAGAAGAGTTTAATATGTTTAAAAATGTAAAGGAAATAATATTTTCATAATACTACCCCAAAATGGAACCCTTTGAAACATTAAACATAATGAACATTTAAAAGAATCTAAAAGTATCCTCTGAAAAAGAATCTAATTTTGAGGATAAAAGTCAATATACACACACTGTTGAACCTTCTCGAATCGAGAATCTTGAAAATTTTCTGGAATTGGACAACAATCTTGTTTCTTCTATCTACAGTCAAGAAGGAGAGAAATCATCTATTTCTAAACATAATGTTTTTATGAGAGAACTTTAGGATGATTCAATTAATAAATACACTACTAATTTTTTTTATTTTTTTGAGAGAGGGGTTTTTAATGGAAATTAGTTTATTTTCAATTAATTAATTACATTAATTCTGATATGCAGACTTATAAATAATAAATGTATTCTTTGGAAAGTATAGAACATAACTGAATTATTGGGTATTTAATTCAAATCATTTCATCGTTTTAATATCATTGTAAAGAACGTGTCAATTATCTTAGTCCAACCGTGAATAATATTATTCCATCATGTGAATAAGTACACATATTGAAGCTAAAACCACCCTTAGCATGCATGAAATATTAATTTCATGTTGATAATCCAACGCGGCTTATAATAATTACATCAGATTTAAAATATAACCAAGATACATTTATTTGGGGTGATCTTAAGAATATTAAATATGCAATTGGATGGTCTATAGCTGATATAAATGGGATTATCCCTTCTTTCTGCATGCACTAAATTCCAATGGAACCATACAAAAAATTAATAGTCAAATTTAAATATAGGCTAAAAAATATTAATGGAGTTGTAAGAGAATAAGTAATCATGTTGTCGGACCCTGGAATTATTTACCCCAAACCTAATAGTGTTTGGGACAGCCTGGTCCATGTGGTTCCAAAAAAGGATGTTTTACTATAGTCTCTAATGAAGAAAGGGATAAAATTACAGTGAAAAATGAGACCATGTAGTGAGTGTGTCTTGATTATTGCAAATTAAACTAATCCACTAGGAAGGATAAATTTCCAATTCCATTAATAGAGTAAATTTTTTATGGGATTTCTATGAATGATATATTTTTTTGGATGGGAATTATTTTTAAAACTGTGTTCATGTATCCCCAAAAAACCATGATAAAACAATATTAACAAGCTACATTGGGACATTATTCAACCAGAACAATCCCTTTTGATTTTCTGGTGTTCATGTTACCTTTTAAATATATATGATGTGTGTTTTTTTGGATATTATAGAGAGAATCATTTAGTTATTCCTGGATGATTTTTTCATTGATTGTAGAAATTTCAGACCTATTTAGGAAGCTTAGAATTGGTCCTGAGATATTATTAGAGAACAATATAAGAATAAACTAGGATAAATTTTATTTTATGGTCATTGAAGGTATTTTTTGTGACATTAGTAATCTAAGAAGGGTTTAGCTGTTTTTATTACCAAGATTGAAGCAAGTAAAAAAATTATGCATCCTTAAAATGTTAATGGTGTTAGAATTTTTTAAGTAATTATAGTTATTTTAAAGAGATTTATCTTATATACTTCAAATGTTACTAATACGTTTTATTATTTTCTGGGAAACGATACGCCCTTCTTCTTGGAATAAAATGTTCTAAAATATTATAGTTTTTATTATGGAGAAACCCACATCATCAAACATAATAATCGCACCTGATTATAAATTAACCATTGATAAAATGTGTGGGGCATGTTACAAGGTTATCGACGTTGTCTTAGGACAAATGATTGATAAAAGGTTATGTGTGGTTTATTATGGTATTATGATGGTAGATTAAGAACAAAGAACAATAACATAAAATAAAATGAATTATTAGTTGTTTTAAAATCCGTAGGTAAATTTAGGTAGTGCGTATTAGTTTCCAAATTCATAATATTTATTGACCATTTTCCATAATATAATTCCTACCAATGAAGGAGACCATGACCATAGTTATTAGGTGGATTCTATTCTTTAATAAATTTAACATGCAGATGAGAGAGACAATTAGAGTTGAGAATATAGTCACAGATCATCATTCAATGATTTCTAATACATAGTCTGAAGATCCATGATAGATAAATTATTTCTATACCCATGAAAAGTTTGTCACAATATTTGTTATGCATTCTACCAGGTTTATAGAATTTTCTCACTATTTTTTGGCAGTTTTCATTCCTAAGGATCATTCATATAACCATATAAGTTAAATACATTTCAAATTATATATACATTCATTGGGAAGAACCTTTTATTTTTAGAATATTTTTTGAAGGGATCATAAAGAGGTGTTTTCTAGGAGATGAAATGTTTTCAATACAGGATAGTTGTCACTCATCACCTTGGGAAGGACATCAAATTGAAGATATGATAGTTCAAATATTATTTCAAGTAAAATTTTTGTTATCTACCTTAATCATGGTTTAATAAAGATTATTAGGGGGATTTCATTGATTCATAGGGTTATGGAATGTTTATGAAATAACAAACTACCCTTGAAAGGTATTCTTGAAGTTGATATATTTTATGTTCATTGTTATGATATAATAGAACCATTCTCATCATCCCATGTGAATGAGTATATTTTAGTTTCTATTGATTATGTATATATATATATGTTGAGGTAGTAACCATGCCCAATAATAAATATACTAGTGCAATAAAATATATCAATTATAACAATCCTTTAATGTTTTTTGTTTATAGATCATTCATTACCCAAAATGGCACCGACATTTAAAAATATAAATTTATAGAGTTTATGGATAAATATGGTTTCTCCCATATAAATAGAAATTAATACCTTCCAAAATCTATTGTATAGTTTGAAATTTCGAATAGGGACCAGAAACATTTTTCAGGATAAATATTTCAAAATATAGGATGGATTTATATTTGACATTTGATGAATATTTTTGGGCCTATAAGACTACACACTAAACCCCCATTGTTATAACTCGTGTAAGATATTATTTAGGAAATGTTGTTATTTACCTTTGAATTTTCAACATAAGTAATCATAAGATGTATATGCTTTAAAATTTTACTTTAAGACTACTTAAGGGTGGTTATTTTTAGAACATAGTAATTTGGATGTGATTTGGGGAGTCTCTTATAAAAATTATTGGACTTACAAAGAGTGATCTATGATATTTCATGATTCTTTCACCCAAAACACAAAATTCAAAATTAGATAGAAGGTTGTCATTATTAATTTCAGAATATATCAATTTCCAGGTAAATTTATATCTAATTGGTATGGATCATTAACTATCCATAGAGTGTTTAATAAAGGTTTTTTTTGAAATTATTGGAAAAATAGGCTAATAATGGTTACTGGTCAAAGAATGAAACATTATTTTTAAGGGTATCTAAAGGTCTTGGCTAGCATATTATTTCTTGAAAACTGATTTTCAATGAAGTATTACTGTTGAATTAAAATTCCGTTCTTCATGCGATTCAACCAATGGTCTTTCTAAATTACTTTATTTGAATTTTTTTTGATATGAATAATTTGATACTTGCTCTGTATTTTTTTCAGTTTCTGTTACAACTATATTGTAGGCCTTTCTGTTCATTTGATTTTAAGTAATTTGAAAATTTTTGTCAAAAGGGGATGATAGTTTTCATTTTTAATCAATTCATATGATACTTCCAGCTATATCCTCACTTAGATGAAAAAGACACATTTAACTACTGTGTTTTAAATTCTACATCATGTTTCATCTATTCTTTTTTATTGTTCCACTATAATTTTTCTACTACAATGGTTTCAAATCTATTGGTTTGATACAATTATGTGTGGTGGAATTGAAACCCATTCTATTTTTTTTTGAATATAAGTTTTTGTTTTGGGGTTTTATAATATAATTTTTATTTAATGTTGAGAATGTATTTGGATAAATTTTTTTACATAGTTACACTCAATTCACTGGGTAGTATTTATTTAATATGATACTATTTTAAACTGATTGAATAATTATTATCACTATACCATAATGTTAATGCATGTGAATCCATCGTAAAATATTTATAGTGGAAAACATATCATTTTAACATCATTGTAACCCATGAACATATCATTAAATTTCTGAATTGAAAACTTGTTTTTAGCATTAAAAATAAATATTTTTTTCTCCACCCATGAATTAAAAATTGAGTAATATTTTTGGATTTATATATGGGGGAGAGTTTTTTCATTTTTTTAATATAATCAATAATGTTTAATCATCAAATACCTCTTCTTTTTAAAAAACATGTGTTTTTTTCATGTTTTTATCATCAATTTCAATCGTTCAAAATATTTATAAAATTTAAAAGGTGTGAATCCACAATGATATGGTTACATCTTAATTACCCGATGAGTTTAGTTGGGTAAATATTTTCCTTCCTCAATGGAATAATTTTTTGATGGATCAATTTTTTTGACAATTTTATACTACTATGAGAAAGTTTAAATTTTTTGAATTGAATAAAACTTATAATAAATTATTTTACATGATATAGGAAATGAAAATCCTAATCTGGGTTGAGATTCCCTCATGTCATTCATTATATTTTCTGTATTTTAAATATTATAGAGGAGTTAATTATTCCTTTGTAAATTTATTAAACCCACTCTTCAATTCTACTATGTTTAGTTTATTTGAGTGTAAACTGTGTGGGTTTACTCACAAAAGGGTAAATATATGTTTTAATGTCGCAATTAAATTATAGAATCTGTTTGATTAAATCAATTCAGTTTTTTTTCCAAATAAATATTTTTTTTATAATATTCATTATTCATGAATCAAATAATTTTAAATTTAAGAGGGAATTCAAAATTTAAACTTAATAGGGTTCAAGTGGGGAAATAAATTTTTATTAATAAATTATTTTTATTCTTATGTTTTCTAAACATTTAGATTTATTTTCCAACTAAATTTGATTATTAATTTCATGACAAAAATAAATGAATTTTTTTTGATAATTTGGTATGGGTTTAAAATTTGTTGACTTTCCACATCTTTTATTCAATATTTATTGGGATTTATTAATCAATTGTGACTTATTAAATAATTAAATACATTTTAGTACTTTTTAATTATAATTATTAATTCAATATTTTTCATGTAGAAATATATATTGGTTATTTTAAAATATCAATTATTTATGTTTAGTATGTTCTATGAAATATATTTTTCTATTTTCTTATATATTTATTTCATGTTTGAAATTGTAATTTTAATTGTATTATATTTATATTTTCATTAAAATAATTGCACATTAATTTAATTTTGACTCACTTATTTATATATTTTAATTTAATTTAATCTATATCTTATAATTTTAATAATCAATTGATTTTCAATTATAATTTTATTTTTTGTTTTAACTTTTTTATTTTTAATTATTAAAGGTTTTTTAGATTTTTAAATTATTTTCTTATTATTTTTAGTTTTGAATATTTGTATAGTATTAAATTTAAAATAAAAATTTTCATTTTTAAATTATTTAGTTAGTTGTTTTAACATTGTTGTTAAATAGATTTCATATATTTAGTTTCATTTACTAATTTGAATATTTTATTAATTTGTAATTTCCTTGATTTATTTAATTTATTTTTCTATTAACATTATTATATATTGTTTAAATTTTATTAAAATATCTATAAATATTTTGAAAAGTTCAAGATGAGTCACCTCTTGTGAAAAACAACAAGAACATGTAGACACTCCCTTGTTTCAGCGGTGGATCTGCTCCATTGATTCCAACAAGTCACTACCAGCATGTATCATGTTTAAAAGGTATCATCTTCAGTATCCAAACAAAAATAACGCATTTTCAAACTCTGAGAAATCACCAACATTTGAGTCACTACTACTTATGGGATTCGAATCACCACCAGCCACCTCCTTCCATTGTCGTTGCCACTTCCAATACATGACCTACCATTATATTGGGGGTCACTACTAGGGCTTCTCAACCTTCCACCACTACTGAAGTCACTACCAGATGATATTCCACAAGTGTCACACAATCGTAACACACCATTCTCTATACCACTACAAAATCAATTTTCATCCATTTCTCATGTGACTGAGCCAGATCCTCTTCTAGCGACATTTAATCGCCATGAAAAAATATCTGACACTGGATATTACTTATCTGTATGAAACCCGTTACTAATATAAATCTCATGTCACCATAATAAGTATATGATGTCTTAAATGTTATCCATCATGAGCCACCATTCGAAGCCAACACCAGACAAGCCCCTATATGTGACTGACAATGGCAGATGATGTTGTCTCTCGATTTCCCCACTTTCTATGATGGGCTCAATGAGAATCACCACCATTATGCAACAAAAGTTAGAGTCAATCTGCTCAAAAGCCAAAAATCCATCGTGATTTTGGAGAAATTAGAGATCCCACCTCCTTCTAGAATAATAACTACCTAGCCATCACAATATAAATAATAAATATGGATAAAAATATTAAACAAATAATAAAAAATAAAAAATTAAATATATATAATAAATAATAAATAATATTAATATTAATAAAATAAACTATAATAAGTAATAATATAATCAAATAAGTAAATTTAAAAACATAAAAATAATAATATAAATTATATTCTATTTTAATATTTATCATGATTATATTATAAGAAAATATTATATTAATAATTTTTTCATTTATAATTATTTTATATTAAGATATATTTATATTTGTTTTATTGTAAATAATAAATTATTATAAAATTTATAATTATCATCATAATAATAAAAATTATAATCAATTATTTTGTAAATATTATTAATATTACTAATAACTAACTATATTGATTATATTTTTAAATATTTATTTTAATTATAATTTTATACATTATCAATTAAATAAATGTTATTTTTTAAAATAATAGTTTTATTATTTGTTTTTATTCTTTTCTTATAAAAATTGTGAAAAGATACAGGTTTCCAACCACTCATTTCAGTCAATTAGAAGGGTTTTTCTAAATTTAAAAAGCTCATATAAGATGAATCCAGGTGTTCGATGAAATAGAGAACATCAACCTTAGTTAGTGATAGTCTTTAGTGACAAACTGAAGACAAAAAGAGCATATATTTAAGAGGGAGAAAAGAGATATTTATTTATTTTTCATTTTCTTGAATTTAGTGACTTGGAGAATGAGACAGAATATCTTGGATAATGATAGAGCATAATAATTCATCAGAATCGCTACTAGAGGGATATTACATCCTAATTTATTTTCATTAAATTTTTTTTAATTTAAATCACATTTTATGGAATTGAATATTATCTTAATGTGGCCTTTTCATACTTAAGGGTTTCAATTTTTCAGGTTTAAATATACTTATCTTGTTTAAAACATATTTCATGAATTAGAATCAATTAGAAAGATAGATTCTAAATTCTTTAATATTGTTTTTTGATTCTAAAACATTGTTTTTAAACATTGGAAAAGATCAATGATATAGTTTCTAGCTTATTATTCTCAAAATCCATGTAATAGTTTTGTTCCTTAAAGTGGGAAACATCATGATTTAGAAATATTATTGATTAATATTATGGATGGTGAAATAAACAAAACCCACTTTCAAAAATTAATTTTCAATTAATTTTCTCATTAATGAGGAAACCGATTTCCAACGAGGAGTGTCAAAATACCTTGTGTGTATATGTTGATCAATATTTAATAAATCTCAATTTATGATTTTTTTATAATCATTTTTTATCTCAATTTTTTTCAATCTTATCTACTTTTTCAACTAGATCATCAAAAATCAGATCCCTTTCGAATTTTTACCTCATAAATATATATATAAAAAAAATTTGTCCAATGTTTATAGTGGTCTTGTTGTTGGCCTACCAAAGATGGAATTAATCCAATGGTAGGTCATTAATGATTTTTGGTCATTTGGTGATGGAGTATTTCACCCATCTTATAGAGTTGGTTCTTTTATCTCTGGATCCCTCATGTACGACTACCTCAAGGATTGACCTTTTGAGATGGTATTCAGACTAGATATCATATCTAAGATAATTATTTGTTTTAAACTGTCGTATTTAGATTTATTAGATAATGTGGAAATTGAAGAGGTATTTTGAATTATAATGATAGGCCTTTGTGGTGTTCATTCATTGGGATGATTCCATAGTTTTTAGTTTGAAAATTAGCGAATGTGGGATGAGTCTCACAACAAAAGTGGTAAGAGTGTCTAGTACTCTTCAGGTTAAGTATCGATGGATTCATCAGATTATAATCATTTTTTAATCATTGTGGGAAGGATGGAAAAACTTGATTGAATTACATAGAGACTATGAAGAGATTCCATTGATATGGGAAGTCATCATATATCTTGATCATATTTTTTTAGCTTCATGGTGGAGTGGGGTGGTATCAATAGTTTTGATGTTCTCTCGAGTAAATTCAATGGTTTTCAAGGGTGGAGGATCTTACCCTTATGGAATGGTGGATTATTAATAGGGTAATAAGGCTCACAGTGGGTTTGAGAGAAGTAATCTCAAAGAAGTAGAGGTTTTCTAGGAGGATATCGATTCCAATCTAGAGAGAGTTAGAGGAATGGTTCTTATTTCTCTTCAATTGATACCATTTTTTTTAATATTATCATATCCTATTATTTTAAATTATATAAATTGTTTAATTATTTTGGTATGATTGCTAATTTGATTTCATATTTTATATCATCATTAACCGGATGTATAGGAACAAGGAGTAAGGTTTCATGTGCACTAAGTGATGTTTTGTGTATGTTTTTGTTAATGTCTTTTAGGAATTACTAATTATTACCCATATTTTTTTCATTCTTATTATTTCCATGGATTTGTTGATCACATTCATTGAATTTTCATACTATTATCACCGAAGTATCTATATCCTTACACTTGGGGGAGAATTCACGTTTGTTAGAGTTAGTGGAATATTAATTTTATTAGGGAAGGATCAGTTGCATCATAAATGTGGTTGATATCGTTTTTTCTTTCTATGTTGTTTCTCATGTGTGTAGAATAGAGCTTAATGGGTTAGTTTCTGGTATTCTTCGATATGTTCCTAGACAATTTTATAGAGTATTTTATTATATTTCATCTATAGTGAATGGTAATGTTTACTATTGATATTATACATGTGGTGATCCCAATCACATAGTTGTCTTACATGGTGGAACCAGCCGAGAAGAAAGAGGTGAATGTTCAACTATAGGATACAGAGAATATGGTTTTATCCACCCCATCATTTTATCATGTTATTCTCCATTGTAATTTTTGAAGAGGGTGGGTGGCTTTATTTGGAATTTCATAGAATATAATAAGATAATTTAGGTGACAAAAAATAATACATATTCATTTACAATAATTAATGATCTCTTTGATTTAACTAGATGGGACTAAGGGTTTTTTATGATTGATTTGAGATCATGGCACAATCATTTGATGTTTTTGGAGTAGTATGATATAAAACCTCCATTTATAATTTTTTTTGGAAATCTTATTTATTGTATTATGTTGTTTTGGTTTACTAATTACCCATTAGTATTTAATTTATTACAGACCATAATCATACACCATTTCAGGACTCCATCATAGTAATATTTTTTGATGATATCTTATTGTGTCTTATGATTGATGAGGTTTATAATGATCATTTTGAGGTTGTTATAGATCTTTTGAGAGATAAAATTCAATATTATTATATATACAAATTATAATTTTGGAATCAAGATGTAAATTGTTTTTATATTTAATTTAAATGGAAGCTATTTTAGTGTATCAAGAGAATGTTTGAGTATTCACATCCTCATAGCATCTTAAGAATGTGTTTTAGATTCACATTTTTTATCAGCTGGTTATTATAAGCCATTATTTTTTTACTTATCTAGAATATACTCTAACATGATGACTTTTACTTTGAAGTTGTTGATGTCTAAGTGGGATGAATAGTTTTAGAGTTAATTTAAGAAGATGAAGAACCATATGAAATAGGAAAATGTTTTGATTATTTCTGATCATGGGAGGGATTATGATGTGTATTTTGAATCTTCTAGTGTGGTTTTGGGATGTGTGTTGTCTTTTGATGATCATGTATTGGAATACGACTAATTTTATCTATTACAAAATGAGATGATTTATCCCAACCATGTCCTGGAAATAGTTTTTGTTATCCATGTGTAAAAGAGATGGTGACATTACATCTTCCAGAAGAATTTTATATCGTATTCATATCATATGATCACGATATACATATCCAACTAGAGGGATGTGAACCATAGATATAGATTCATGGTCGAATATTTTTCTAATTCTGATAATAAGATATCATATACACCCGAGAAGTGGGATCTGGCAACCAACATGTTGAGAAAGAAGATTCTTTTGGATATAGTTTTGGATTTAGTAGATGACTGAGGTCTGATGAGTTTGCCTATTGATATAAGGTTATAAGGTTAGGATTAATGGTGGTAGTAGTTCATGAATATTTTTAATATAAATCCCTTAGTCATTGGCCAGGTGATTATTTAGAAGGAATTTTAACATGAGTACTAATATATTAGTTGTGACATAAATAGTGGGGAAACCTTGGGTGTTTTGTGCTGGTCTCCCAATGGTTCTCATATTTTTTGAGTGTGGAATGTAATTCTATTGAACCTAAGGTAGAAGTTGATAAATAAGGAACCTCATTCCAATTATTCCATTCATCAAGGGCTGACCAATATATTTTATATCATGTGGGCCCGTTATTAAAGGTCCCACCTGAGGTGTGTAGGGGCATATTTCGTTGATTGGTGTTTTACCGACCGAAGTATCAATGATGAGATTCAGAGACCATATGGGCTATTCTTGCCACTTCTCATGATTTTTTGGCACTAGGATGATATCTTTATGTATTTTTTGATTGTTCATCCTCATAATATATTTGGAAAAGATGTTATATGGATGATTATCAATCTTATGACAAAATGAACTCATTATATACCTATCACAGAACCATCTATGGTTGATAACCTCATATGCATATATAATCAAGATGGGGTTTGTCTTCCTGGAGTTCCCTTAGTGAATGTTTTAGACCGAGATTACCATTATACAACTACCATATAAAAGGGAATATGATATGATTATGAAGCCCATATAAAGTTCATCATCATATATCATCCAAAAAATCATGGTCAGTCTGAATGATCAGTAAAAATTCACAAGGATATGTTCTGGCAAAGCGTGCTTGATTTTTTTGTAGTTGGTTGGAAAGGAAGATTCTGTTGGCCATATTTTCTTATTAATTGTTCACAGGACTCAGTCAGGTTTCCCCATTTGAGGTGTTGTACTGGTGTCCATTACATTATTTTTTTGTGATGGGAGGAGGTTGGTGAGTGTTCCTTGGTAAGAATAAGCCTCATCAAGGAGATGAAATTGAAATTGAGGCCAGTTTAGAATTTTTTTGTGATGGAAAAAGATCCCAGACATCATATGATGACTAGAATCATCATAAATTGGAGATTCATGTTTTCCATCGGGTTTTCCTTCAACTATAATCATAGACGAGACCCCACCATTTGGTAAATTATGCTAAATTAGTGGCACATTATGTTGGGATGGTCGGGTGTTGTACAGAATATTGGGAAGTTATCCCATTGGTTGGAGGAACCACGTTGGATAACCTTGATATATGACAAATTACATTTATCTCAAAAGAATATATACCATAAAAACTCATCTCATATGTTGGAGTGGGAATATTTTGAGGTAGATCACGATACCACCATTGTGTAGTAGCATATTCATCTCATGGATCATTAGAACATTGTGCTCCATTGTAATTCATTCCCATTGGTCCATGTTCTCTAAAAGAATAATGTTCAAAGCCCCAAGGCATGGGAGTGAGATGGAAGGGTAATATATAGGTTTCATCAACCATTTTCTTTCATGGATTACTGACAAATTTCAAGGGGATAAAGTGTAATTATTGGGGATTTATGACACCATATATGTGAATAGTACATCTAAATTTGAGTTTTATTTAACATTCAAAGTGTTATATGTGTTCCCATATATAAGGGTATGAAGAAATGAATTTTTTGAAAGATATACCGAGGTAAATGGTTATCACATCATCTTTAAAACCGTGTGAGTAACCATATGAAGGTCATTAGGGTTGGGTAATTGAAATTTCACTATCTGAGTATATTTTTCAAAAACATGAATATAATTTGTGGTTATTATGCCACTCATTTTTGGTAGATAGTGGTACCTAGATAGTTAGTTCAGGATTTTCCTAACCATATAGACAAACTATGTTCCAATTTCCATCCCACATAATATGTGACTTTTTAATATTTTACTACTATTAGGTTTTTATGTTTTGGGGGATAATTCACCCCATCATATATATCCCCTTATCATTGGTATTGGAGCTCTCCCCATCTAGTAATGGAGATTTATCATTGGAATCATGGTGTTTTTAATTGACTTAAGCCCCATTAATCATGGATTCATTAATTTTACCCATTATCCATGCTTATCATTACTCTTTCATTGATGTGTGGAACCCTTGTTTGGGTGATATAAAAGATTAGGGTTTGTAACGCGTGAAGTATTTTTTTTGGATTTGTTATGTGCATCCTCGATCATCCTCTTCTGTGTGGTCATCATCAATGGAAGTGAGCATTGACCAAATTCTATGTTGTTCCATATTTCTAGGAACATTATATGGTGGACCTTTAAATATATAATATGAAATTGGTTGAATTATTTAAATTGGATTTGAAATGGTATATTCATTCTTTTTTAATCCATGATTGTTCTTCTTGATTGAATAGTTTTGATATAGGGGGTTCAAATGGGGATTTTCTAAAGGGGGTTTTCTTATATTCACACATTGTATTTGATAAAGTGGGAAATAGTGTTTTTATTAAGTTATGAAATATTTACAATATGGATTTTGAAATAGATTTACCTTGGTATATTTTATTATTTAGCATGTTATTTATAGAATGGCTTCTCACATGGATTGATTAATATGAAGAATTGTTGTGATGGTGTCAGAGGGTAGTAGAACATGTGCTAACATGGGAGTGAGTGATGGGTTTTTTCAAGGGATGGTGTTAGAATTTAGATCGAATATCATGTGATATTAAACTATAATTTTTCATAATTTTTATGATAGTAATCATTGGGAGTCCCTTACAAGCCTATAATTTTAATAACAATATACCATTAGATACATTATGTAGGAATACATTGATTTATTTCATGATTTCTTTGGGGAAGATAGTTAGAGATTTTTTCATATCTATCTAGAATACATGTTTAATCACTCATGAAAATCTAGATAGGTAGAGTCTAATTTTCAAATTACTGATGTTGTTTGGGATTATTTGCATTGTGAATTTTATTTGTATCATTTTATGTGATGATATGAAATATAAAAATTTTCTATTGATGTGATTACATATATTTTATGTAATGTTATGTTATGATTTAGATTTTATTAAGAAATTGAGAATATTTTCAATTGTGGATATGTTTATCTTTCTGAGACATGTTGGAAATTGTTTTTGGATACCATTTTTTTATTAGAAAAACAAAGGGATTTTAAACGTTAATTGATAATGTAAAATTTTCAAAGTTGTTATGTTTTGATAAGGCTTTTATACAAGATTATTAGTTTTCATGGGTAAAAAAATAAATAGATTCCCAGTGGTATTCTAATGTAATTCAATGTTACACCATTACTAGGCCTTTTAGTTATTGTTGATTTCATTTTTCAAGACACAGGTAAAATCAAAGGCACCATTTACTATGGTGTAACTTCTTGATTTCTATCATCCAGGTTTTTTGGTGGATACATATTCTCATAAGGATTGGATAATATGTAGTCATTTTAACATTTTCTATTCATTTATATGTTTTTGTTTTCCTTTATTGATCTTGTACCCATTCATTTGATTTTTGGGTTCGGACATTAAATATAATGTATGCATATAAACATTATATAGAATGTTTTGTATATGATGTTTGATAGTGGTTTATGGTATCTTGTTATATTATTATACATAATATGATGGTAGTGATATTGTTTCCAATTTTATTTAGTGGTCAATGTGGTTTACAAATAGAATAACAATTCTAAAGATATATTTTGTTATTCCTGGTGAATTTTTCCAACCCGTGGAGATTGGGAAAACACATTATGTCGGGTGGTGAGATGCCTAAATTTATGGGTTTGGTCACCCTGAGTTTATTTTTGACACTAAAACTATTGTATAATATGACTATGATTAATATAAACCACATGATATTCCAATTCCATCATAATTTTATCTCACACTGTCATTATCATCTCATTCGTGGTCTATACTACATCGGATTAAAAAGTATTAACTCCACATCGTCTATCCAAAAAAATTCTGAAAGAGAAATTAATCATTACAATGACTCAAATGGTGAAATTAAAATTGGAAAGTTAACATCATCCTTTAGGAAGAATCATTCTAAATAATTTATGTTTCCTATGATCCATTGAGATCCAATATTGAATCTCACAACAAGTCGTCCAGTTTCTAGATGGTTTGTTATGTCTTACCATATATATTAGGATGAAATGTGGTGATAATGTGAAACTAGTATCCAAAGTCATTTTTTAAGAATCCCTAAAACCATGAAGTAAATGTTAATTCAGAATTTGGTATTATGTACTTTTGGACCCCATGATGAATAACCACATCATCCACATATCGCCTAGAAAAAAATTCACAGAAACCGGAATCAAGGATATCCCAAAAAACCTAACATCATTAGTTGATACAATATCAAAAAAGTTAAATTTCATATTCCAAAATAAATTGATAACATAATGAATAAATATATTTGTATTTTCTCCCTTCTATATTTAGGGACATTGAATGGTGGAAAAAACAAAAAGGAAGACAATGTTCTAATTTCATCTTCTAACAAACTAAACACTTCACCATAAATTCTTCCACTAATAATTTTATATATGGACAACCAAGAATTATCATTATGTTTCAAAAAAAAATTAATCTATAGTATTTACCATTATTGGTAATATTTGATTATTTTTAAGAAATCTCTTACTATATACCAACACAACAAACAAACTCCCTTAAAACAAAATCTGATGCTAACCGGACTCGGACTATCTCTTAAGAGAATCTTCATTCCCAACATGTTCACCCATAAAATATATCTATATGTATCACCACATAGATTCATCCATCTAATACATTTAGGATGATTACTCTATCATCTAATAAAAAACCATGATCACTACTTTCACTCACTTCATGATACTTTACTACAAGAGACTCCATCCCATTCTATAACTTATTGGGCTCCAAAACCATACATCATTGATTCTTTCGAATCAGTGCATCAACACCTACATTAACCTATACTATAATATACGAAATCAAATTAAATAATCCCATAATAATAAAATATAATTCTTTTACCCTATATTTATGTTCCTCTGAGAGAAAACATATTTCAATCTATTATGGGTTGTGAAAAACAAAATGTTATGATTGATGAGGTAATATCACCACAACAGTAGTGAAAATACATAGAGTTAAAATGATTTATAATTGGTTGAATAATTATTCCCCAAATGATGTAATTTGACAGACCCCTAAGAGATCATAGTTTTCTTATACAATAATAAACATCCCTATCACAGATGGGACATGTAAAGGAAAATATTTAAAATAATTCTCTCCCAAAGAAACCAAATAACTAGGGAACTAACTAACCTCTCTTTTTGGTTAAAAAATAAATATTACTACATAAAATTCCATATAAAATTCAATTCATAATTTCTTAGATCAATTAGTGGGTTATTACTCATATAAAATATAGACACAAATATCTGGCAATAACCTGTAATTATATAGAAACTTCACAGCACAACCATGTTCTTTGGTCATCAAAAGAAACGAATGATTCATATTGTTATTATTCCACAACCAAAACCTTATGAAGGAACATGTTACCATTGAAATTTTCCATTCATATAAAAACATTCACTTAGATATCATCCAATGTGGATGTTTTTGTTGAAATTAATTGAACACTACTCTAAAATGATCCACAATATCCTCCTATGAGAATGATCCAATCAAAATTTAATTAATGAAAATGATGAAAAAACTTTTTATGATCATAAGGAATATTGAGTTCATTATCCCCAAATAAAAATTCAGTGCATCGGTGACACTGATTGGCATGACCACAAAATAAAAATTCCCATAATTTTTCCTAATGAAAATCTTCATGGTATCCTCATTATTTAATCACATTTTTTGATATCATGACTAAAAATAAATCACTGAAATAAACTATATCCCTTCATCAAGAAGATAATAACATTAAACCATAAAAAGGGGTCATTGTACTTTACCATCACCAAATTCAAATTCTGGTAGTCTATGCCTATCCTTAGTATATTATCTACCTTCTTGGTGAAAAAAACTACAGAATCCCAAGAAGATATTATAGGTTATATATAACCCATCACAATCAGATCCTAAACATATATCCTCATCTCAAAAATCTCAATCAAACCACTTAATAATAGGTTGTCTAAGTAATATATACACCAAGTTGTATATCAATAATAAATATGATGATTCATTTAAGGGTTTTAACCGTAACCTAGTTTAGGAAAACATCATGAAACACCTCTATAACCATAGGAACATACCATTCATTTATATAAATTGGTATATCTATAATCTAAGACAAAATAGGTACTAATTTACTTCCACAAATATTATAACTATGCTAACCGAGGAATAAAACTCATTTTCCTTTCACATTGTAAAATGATAATCTCTTTTGAAATTTTTTTGTTAATGTATGCATGATATATAGCCAATCCATGCCATGTATTAAATCAAATAGTTATATTTATGAATAAAAAATACCACACTTAATTATGGTTCCCCATCACTAAAGAACATACCTAGAAAAAATCAAATAAACTAACACATCCCCAAACTAGAATGGATAACTAAAAGAGCACATGATTTCTTTCTATAACTAGTCTAAAATAATGGACCTAGGTATGATAAAAAATCAAGTTCGAGGCTTTTAAATGAAATGTTTTACAAAGAAGAGTAATGTATATACATATTTTACATATAATAAAAGTGAGCTCTATTGGAACTGACTTCTCCATCACATACATTGTTCAAATCATAGGTTTTATGTATCTCAAGTGATGGCATCCACATCTATACTTTTCCCAAGCTCTCTAAAAAAGGTGACCTTCATGATTTTTTCCTTTTCTAACATCATCTTCCCTCATCTAATAAACATGTTCTAGTGGTAAGTGTTACTAAAATTACATTATAGGAAACAACTATTACTAATTAAAAAAGGGAATGAAGTACCATATAATACAATCATACACATGTTTTTAGACACTAATCCTAATAGTGTCCACAACCCCCTTAGATGCACCACATAAATTGAAGGACCTAGATTGGTTCTCAAGATACACGAGTCCCAGAATATCATATATAGTTCATATGGGGTCATCTCCCACTAGTAGGTACCCCAACTACCTTGAAATTCAGAATCCACCACCTAGAGTCCTGGTCATCAAGATTATATGATAGAAACTATCTTGGAATTACATCACTATGAAAAAACATACTCAATAAGCTCTTATTTCTTCAGTACCAATAGATAAGTAAGAATCATAAATGTGGTGGAATTATACTAGTAATTAGGTAAAACACATCATCCAAACATTTCATTGTAATCACATTGTGTAGACAAATGTAATGGAAAAAAGAAATGAATTACTTGAACATGATCCCATTATCCCACACAATCAGGCTCCCCTATTGAAGTGAGTGCAAATCGTACCTATTTTACACTAATATTTGTGTTGAAAGAAATTAAAAATATAAATCCATATTAAATTCATTTCATGAGATATATACCTAATTCTATTCATAATGATATAAAATCCACCAATGAGCCATAACACCCCATATCTTACAAACATCCAACGACAACAAAATCAAAAATTGGGATTCAATTTGACCGAAATAGATCTCAACTTCTGCCAACTACTAGTATTTATTTATTTAAATGATTATCCCATTATACTTTCCTAATCTCCAAAATTGGAAGGAATGGAGGGACCTCTAGTATTCCTTATCCACCACTTTCATGATATCCCTGAAACCGTAAACCAGATTAGAATATTGATCCTCTAATATACGTAGTTCTCATATACAATGACCTACATCCATTATTGGATATAATGGAGAAAAATAAATCCTATTTTCATGGAATTTTATCAAGGTTAATTTAATTTTGGTCATTTTAATGAACAATATCAAAAAAATTACATAATAATACCAATAATCATGATGCATATAGTTATCCTAGGTATCTACATTATAAAAAAGTTTACATCACTGGTCTTCTAAATAATCTTAGATCCAATTCATCATTTTCGGTCAGAGTATATTACTCAAGAGGGGGGTTAATTGAGTATCTATAAAATAATTCTATTAAAAATTTTTCTTTGAAAATGTCCCCCAATTAAAATAATCAATGTTTTTTTGCAGATAATTTTTAAAATTCATGAATGTACAATTAATTTCATAGTATATTGATTAGTTCTCAGCAATAAACACAAATTATAACTGAAAGGAAATGGTACAGAGGATAAAAATAGGAGGCTCAATCTCAATATGAGACTTTTCCCTCTCCACTTGGTGATCACCTTCCAAAAATCAGTTTAATTTAGTATATAGTCTCATCCATAGCCGAATCGGTGTTCACAACAGCACAAAAGGTTATCCAGGTCACACATATCCTCTACCATAGTTATTCATGGGGAACACAAAAAACATGTCACACATGACATCTCCACTATTCTATGTGCGATAAAAGAATAATATTACTGGGTTTAAGTATATCATCTATCCTTCAGTTATGAACATAATACATTGTGTGTGTGTGAGATACATATACACACACTAATCGAAGATGTAAACAAAAGATCACAATAGAGATATACATGTACAATATAGTTTTCACATCTCTATGTGATATGCAGGGAAGATATAGACTAGATTAATGTAGTGGAGATGATATTAGAGTCCTTTTTTGGATTTTGGATTCAGAATAGAGTATCACAACATATGTACTCTAGCATCAAGGTGTTAAAAATTCAGCTCTTCAATGTTTTAATGTTCAAGGAAATTCAGCATGTAATTCCATGAATTATTTCTCTCCTTATATACTCTATCTTTGAGTAATTGATATTTTGAATGCATCGTAGAGAGTTTAAATGATTTCAGTTCTTCTTATGTTTTCACTTTTCAGAACATTATCCTAGTCTGTCTCTATCAATATGCAAGATTTAGCTTGTAATCCTATTATACTTCAAGGTATGGCAGGAATAAAGATCTCCCCACATGCATATACCTCATGTTTTCTATGAATAGTCCTACATGAAACATTATATAATTTAAGAAACAATAATTTATCTAAATATGACATTTATATATTACATCAAATAAATAAATTTAAAGACATATTTTGTGACTATCAGTGAGTTATAAGTATCGGTGACTCAATTGTATCGTTCTATCATCATCAGTCTATCAGCATCAGTGACTCTAATTATCAGTGAGTTATTTCCATCGTTATTGGTGACCCAATTTATTGGTGAGTCGTTTGTGCTATTGGTCGGTCTGGGAATTGGTGAGTAGTCGTAGGTGACTCAATTTATAGTATCGGTATGTCGTACATCGGTCAATTGATCATCTGCATGTCTTCCATCAGTGAGACAATCATCAGTGAGTCGATCATCGGTGTGTTGTCCATCAGTTAGTCGATTATCAGTGTATCATCCAACTGGGATTCGATTGTCCGTGTGTCATCTATTAGTGATCCAATCATCGTTTAGTCTATCAATTATTTGTCTCCCATCGTTGACTTGTTCATCAGTGTCACGTTTTGAACTATCAGTGCCAGGGACTCCAAAAAGCATATAAATTGTCTGACTTGCCCAAAACGCTACCTGAATATGTGGAATCCATAAATACATGTATATATACACATCTAAAAATATTGAAGCATAAATATTATTCGTTTATTGAATCATTGAAATTAATTTTATTTTATGATATAAAATCATAAATACATGAAAATATACACTTGTAAACATATTGAAGAATAAATATTCATAGATTATGGACTAAATGAAATGTATTATACTGTATCAAATAATTGATTTATATTTATATATTCAATGAAATGGTCAGTTTTATTTATTACCTAATATAATAATTATTCGGATCTGTAGATTGACATGATTTGGGATTACAAAAAACCTATATTTCTCAAAGGGTCAAAAAATATCCACCATTTTGATAATAAAAAATTATGGCATAATAATGATGTAATTGAGGTAATATAAATAGATCCCACTCAATTATATAATAGTGGAAATATATATATAGGTGACATTATATCACAACAAAATCATTTATATTAGTGAAGTTTGTATTATATATATATATGATGTTGAGTACATGTCATGTGTCATATGCGATAGTTTCTCCCCATGATATAAATAATGTATTTCTATACAAGTCATTCCTATTCCTTTCTCTCCCTTTTGGGATTAGATGAAATTTTAAGAGAAGGATGAAGAAGAATAAAAATGATAACACAAATAAAATGAGAAACACGGTGAAAACAAAAAGGATTTTTTTAAGGTTAAAGAGAGATCAATCAAGAAAAAAAGGTACAAATCCCTATCATTAAACAATCCACTACTAAGGGTTTGGAATATGATGTGATTCTCCTCAGTTTGAATGATATACTGGAGGTGCAGAATGTGGTCTGGTGAATATATTTAATGGTGGTCTAACAACAACAATACATAAGGCAACACTTGTAGGTAGATTTACTACAAGCCTAGGTTGTATTTCTGAAAACACACGACTCTGAGGTTTTGCTATAATTATTTGTCAAATCTAAGAAAAGACCTGAGAGACAGTCATCTGAGCATGAGGATAGGAGGTAGTTCCAAATGAAGAAGTCAGTGGAACAACTATAGCTTCAACTTGAACATGTATGTATGTATTGAGTTGTTTCATGAAGTCATTAATTATTTCACCTCCGTATTGCATAACCTTCTTGAAATCATCCTTATTTT
This sequence comes from Viscum album, assembly GCA_963277665.1. NCBI lineage: Eukaryota > Viridiplantae > Streptophyta > Magnoliopsida > Santalales > Viscaceae > Viscum > Viscum album. The sequence goes on along the minus strand of OY728155.1, from coordinate 942,889,359 downwards.
CTAGGAACACAATTTTTAGTGGATTAAACACCTTCAATTTTTCCACTTTCTTCTTAAATAATTCAGTAACTTGAGGAATCATGAGATATTCTTCCAAAAACATGATGTTATTGATGAGTTCAAACATGGTATATATCTTGGAAAAATACATATCCACATTCTATATAATATCCTTTTGCACATAAGAGGCATCATTTGTGCTCTGAATTACAATATTGTATTCATGATCTATATTTGTATGTACCTTTGAAATACATTATTTGTATGAATAAATCTAATGATTCTCGAGTTCTTATCTCATCACAGCCTTGAGAGACGCCAAATCTATAACAACAGATCTCCCACCAATTGAACTAGATGGACCAGTGATCATCTTTTCTATCACCTCCTACAATTTATTCAAATATACACATAGTAGACATCACATAATGTTCCTAAGAACTTCCATCACACAACTAAAAGATTTAATTACATCATTGGTAGTAGAATTTAACTCATTTCCCATCTTCCTTACTTCTTCTCGTAGGAAATTATTATGTCAAATGATTGTTTCGGCTGTGGTAATGATTTTATGTTGAATCTCCTAGATCACCATCCTTACAATTTTTGCATCATCAACATCGAAAATACTCAATGAAGTACATGATTCACTTATGGATCCAATCGAGGATCTCACTGACTCATAGATATAAGTTTTAAATTACTCTAAATTAGCCTTAGTGACATAGTCACTAGGCACTGGTTGGGCTACAGGCTCACCGAATGGAGGTTTAATGGGTTCAGCTTCATCTCAGGCTTGTGGAGCAGAGGTGGTGTTGTTATCATCTAATCTGAGTTATATTCCAATCCAAACTACATGTATATTGGATCATTATTCCACTCATGAGTACATGTCTAGTCTCTTAGCTCTATAATGTAATTCCTAACTCTTCTTACCCGAGGATCAAGTACAATCTCATATTAATCTTCCCCTTTAACCAATACTGTTGAAAAAATAACATTTTTGAACCAGGTACCAACTGAATTTGAGGTTTGAAATGTATTCCAATTGCTTTAGCTTCTTCAGGCACTTCCTTAATCTAAGTAAACTATGAAACTTTATCCTCAACCTCTTCATCATGCCCAGAAGCCATAATTTCATTCTATTATGGAATGGTTTCTTTATATTCAACATCCGGATGGTTAGGTATTTCCTCATTACCAGGAATCTCCATGATCATCAACCTCTTGGTCAACATGATTAGCACATCCCTGTATATCTGCTCAATCATCAACTCCATCTACAGATTCCTTATTGGAGCTATCAACCACTTGTTAACCCACTTTCAAAGAATCATTGAAATGCTCATCATTTTATAATTCATCATCATCATCATCATCAGAATAACCTTATAATTTACTTACATATCCCTATACAACAGTGACTTCGGAATCTTCCTCTTCCTCATTTATTAATAACGGTTCCCTTGAGGGTAAATACAATAAAGGACTAGCAGGTCCATAAGACATGTCTATTGGAAATTCGAAAATATTTGGATCACTCCTATCATCAATAAGATATCCTTCTTCCCTGGGCTACTCAGCCTTAGCTTCCTCATCGAAATAGATAGCTTCCTCTCCCTATTTTAGTCCAAGATAAACTATATCCTTTTGTCTAGTGGTGCGTTCAATCGGTTTTTATTATTCATACTGTGTGTCCTCATCTTCTTTGCAACATTTTTTCTAAGGGTTCAAGAAAATTTTCATTCTCTTGCAAATCTCATTATGAAGGGAGAAACCCCTAGAGGAACTAATCATATCATATCTATCTTGCACGTATCCCAATATCTTTATCATTATAGATATCATTATAGGATAGTACAAAAATGATGATTTATTGTAGGGTTTTATCAAGTTAGAAATATGTACCATTATGTACCTTAAATTATTTACCTTTATCTCATTTTTCAATATGTAAATCATGAATACAACCTGATACATCCTAGCAGATAAATCTCCCATCCTTGGGCAGATTTGATGTTCATTAAATATAAAGAGTAATATTTCCTCTTCATCCAAATCAGTGGAAGTATTTCTCCTAGATTCTTTACATATAGTCATCTTCTTTAGAGAATCCTCATATGAAAACAAATCATAGGAAAGAAAAGTGTTACCCTATTAGTCAGCAATGAAACCATCATGAATAATTTCAACAAATTTAGCCCATTTCATTGATGAAAAAAATATCTCTTTACCCATCACTATAAACATCATCCACTCTTCATCAGCTCCATGCAATGATATCTTCATGTTGAGATAAAACTCATGCACTAGGTGGGGATAAAACAATACCCCACTATTGGAAAACCAACCTTGCCAACCTTCAGATTCTAGAACCCTAAAAAAAGTGACCTACTTGAATAAATTCATCTTGCAAATACTTCTTTCTCATCTATAACAACACGGTATCTCAAACCTAGATTTGATGTACCAAAAGACTCACCCTTTTGATGCTTATCTGATATATAATCACTCAACTCATCCATCACATGCATCTTCATTTCCATTTTGAGGGTTTGGATTCATAGGGAATCGAAAGGACATGGGTAGAAAAGTATAGTGTCGAAGAGAAGATGGTTCAAAGGGAGAGAGGATGGTGAAAGGTTTAATTGGATTAAATTAATTTTATCATTTAGGGATTGTTAATCGTAAAATCAAAAAATCATAAAAATGGTAATGGGATTAACAAAAATGTGTCGTTTTACATAAAAAAGAAAGAATTACAAAAGGGTCCTTAAAAGAATCGGTTCCACGCAACTAGTGATACAAAATCAGTTTCACATATTGGTTTCACATATCAGTTTCACAGATCGATTTCACATTATCAGTTTCACATATCGGTTTCGTAGATCAGTTTCACATATCGATTTCACCTGATCGATTTCACATATCGGTTTCATAGATCGGTTTCACCTGATCAGTTTCAAAGATAAATTTCAAAAATCGGTTTCATAGATGATTTTCACCTGATCGGTTTCAAAGATCTCTTTCACAGATTGGTTTCACCTGATCATTTTCACAGATCGGTTTCACCTAATCGGATAGACCTTTACTGGTGACACATAAAAACAAATATTTCTTAGGGGAAAGAGGTTGTATGAAATTTAAATATTTATCATTCCAAATTTATGTCTAAAATACTTTATTCTTTCTAAGATGAATTTTTCAGTGAATATGTCAGCAAGTTGATGCTCAGTCCCAACAAACTCAAGAGTTATATCCCTATTTTGATAAATATATCTCAAAAATTGATGTCTTACATCAATATGTTTTGTTTTAGAATGGGATAATGGATATTTAGAAATGTTAATATAACTTGTAGTATCAGAGATTATGGGGATATGTCTGAACTGAAATACCTAGTCAAATAAGTTGTGTTTCGTCCAAAAAAAAATTTCACAATACTACCAGATATAATGTACTTTGCTTTGGTAGTTTATAATGAAACTTAACTTTTCTTTTTTACTACACCTTGATTTAAGAGACATTCCCAAAAAGTGACATGTTATAGAGGTACTCTTTTTATTTAAATTACACCAACCAAATTCGTCATCTGAATAACTAACCAAATAAAAAGGTTACCCCTTGGTTAGAACAATCCTAATGTAGTTTTATATTTAAGGTATTTGAAAACTCTTTTAACAGTATTTAAATGTTACTCATTTGGGTTTTCTTTAAATATTTCACACTTAAACACAGTAAACATAATATTTTTCTTACTAGAAGTTAATTGCAAAAAACTACCAATCATTCTTCTATAAGTGGTCTGATCAACAGATTTTCCATTTTCATCAAGATATATCTTATATGGATAACTCATATGGGTCTAACTACTCTTAATTCTATCAAGTCCATATCATTTCAAAATATTTTGAGAGTACTTTATTTGACTTATAATAATACCTTATTTATTTTGAAATATTTCAAATCCTATAAAATATTTATGTTTACCCATCAAACTCATTTGAAACTCACATTACATCATTTTTAAAAAATCTATACATAAACAATTTATAGAAGTTCCAAGATAATATCATCAACAATTATTTTTTTTTGATTAAAACTTATTTTGAAATTGTTTTTATAAACATAGTAGGATCGACAACTCCTTTTGTAAAATATTGAGAAATAAGAAAATTACCTAATCTTTTATACCATGTTCTTGGAGATTTTTTTAAACCATATAATGCTTTAGATAATTTGAAAAAAAAGATTTTCAAAATGTGGATTTTTAAATTTTGGGGGTTGTTCAACAAAAACATCCTAAATTATATAAAAATTTAATTATTCACTTTTGACCTCCATTTGATAATTTTTAATGTCCAAGTGCGCTGCATAGAAAAGTAATATTCTAATGGATTCATGCATAGATACTGGTGAAAAGGAGTCTTCATAATAAATTCTATATTTCAGATTATATCCTTATTCAACCAACCTAGATTTGTTTCTAACTATATTTACAGCTACATAAACTTTATTTATAAACACCCATTTAGTTCCTATGGTCAAAGTTTCCTTTGGTCTTTCTACATGTTTCCAAACATTATTTCATTCAAATTGGTTCTGTTTTTCTTACATATCCATTACCCAATACTCATCATTGATTGCATCATTGATTTTTTTAGGTTCAAGTAGTGACATGAATGGTTGATGTTCAACATCGTTTCTCATAGAAGCTCTAATTTGTGTTACTCTGTCTAAATCTCTAACAACAACATCTAAATGATGGTTTTTAAGGATCCTAGTTGGTCTAGTAAAAGTGGGACTACTTATTTCGGAATCCTCATTAGGTTCTGATTCATTATGACTAGAATATGGGGAATTTTTAGAATATGAGGTTTCCATGGATTCCTTCACTTGATGATTTGAGGTTTTTTAATTAATGTATAGATTTGAAATATCCTCTTCAATATTTTATTGTGAGGTTTTAGGCTCATGTGGATCTATTTCATCAAACATGGCATGTACAGATTCCTCCACACATTTGGTTTTCATATTAAAAATTCTATAGGCATTACTTGATATATAATAACCATGAAATATTCCATCATCATATTTTGTGGCAAAATCTTCTAAATTGTCTCTAATGATTATAATATAAACATTACATCCAAAAACCTTAAAATAGAATAATTTGGGTTTCCTATTATCCCATAAATTATATGCAGTTTTCTAATGGGTCGGATTATGACTCTATTTATTATGTAACAAGCGGTATTAAGAACTTCAGCCACTAAATAAATCATAAGGGCATACACATAAATCGTAGTTCGGCAAATTTCATGTAGGGTTCTATTTCTTCTTTCTACTACAAAATTTTTTTGAGGTGTCCTTGGGGAAGAGAAGTTGTGATTATAGCCATTTTCGATCAAAAATATTCAAATTCTTGATTTTTGAACTCATTTACATAATCAATCTATAAGGATTAAATCATATGTCATCTAATATTTACTATAGTCCTAGCAGACATGGTAATGTGACATAAATCCTTACTGTTGTGAGCAAATAAAAATGACCATGTATATTTAGAAAAGGTATCTATAAGAAAATAAACATAGTGATTCCAATTAAGACATTTTGATGTTCCAAACAAATCCATGTGAAGGAAATCGAGAGTTTGAGAAGTAGTTACATATTTATTTGGTTTGAAGGAGACTTTTATATTTCAATCCTTTTTGTCAAGGATTGCACACATTATTGTCTTGAAACTCTAGTTTGGGTAAGAGTTTAACTAATCCTCTTTTTATTTTGCTACGTAAGAGAGTGTATGTTGCATTTTCTATTTCTTTTGTGCCAAATCTATGACTCTTTCTGAAAGTTGCTTAGAAAATAAAAATATTGTGAGGCTATAGTGTCTAAATTTATAACATATACATTATCATTTCGAAGAGCAGTAAGTACTATGTTATTATTGGTGTCAAAAACGAGGCGTGAATAATTTCTAAATTTAACATTAAACCCATCATCACACTATTGAGATACACTTAATAGGTTATACATTATCCCATCAACATAAAGTACTATAGAAATTGAAACAGAGTTAGGGTTACAAATTTGGAAATGCATGGTGATTTTTCCTTTACCATTGTCACCAAATGTGGAATTCCCTCCATCAATCATGATTACACTTTTAAATATTGCATAATCTTATGTCATGTGTCTTGAAAATACACTATATATGAACCACATATTTCAATAAGAAGTCATTAGTTAATTTTCCACCAAAACAATTTATCCATGAAACAATTTTAGTACCCATATTTTTTAGGGTCCAAAAACATTAGTGAAAAGAGATTTAGGAACCCAAAATTGTCTTATGGTATTATTATATACAGAATATAGATTATTTTAAAAATAAACATATTTTGGTCCTGATGAACTGGATTCAATAAAAGAATTCTTAGAACAATAACTTGCAATAAAATTATGGTTTTTCGAGTGAAATGAAGATCTTCCAGATCTGGTTATAAAAAGTGTTTTGGATAAATTCTTTTGAACCTGATGATAGATTATCCTAGATTATTAAATAGGAGATATATGTTTACCATGCATTTGGGTAAGGGTATTTTTTCCACTGGTAATTTTTTCTATGTCATTTAATTTTTCTTTAGACAATTTTCATTCATTGTTTTCATTCAACAGTTAAGCCTTTTTATCATATTCAGTTGAATGTTATGATTTGATAGCTACTCTGAGTGCATGTTTCTTTAAAGATTTATACATATCTTTTAACCCATTACATGTTTATTCCAACATGTTGCAATACTCAAATATTTCATCATTTTTCAGATTCTCATACACATTTTCATTTTCAGAATAATAAGGATTTTGAATGGGAGAGTCTATGATAACCTAAGATGTTTTTGTCATAAAACACATATTATCCATATTGTCGTTCTCATCATCAGAATAAGTAGACTCACTGGTTTTTCCCTTAGTGGAACTCCCGGTGTCATTCATTGATTTCATTTACATTCTATCCTTATTCTCGTACTTCTTTTTGTATTTCAGATTTGGACAGTCAACTTTGACATGCCTTTTCATTTTACATTCATAGAAAATTATCTCTTCTGATTTATCATTTCCCTTCCAATTGTTTTTCCAATTTCAATTGTTGTCACACTTTCTTTTGTAATTGGGATTTCTGAAAAACTTATTTTTCATATAAAATATCGTTATTCTTATGGATTTGTGGGCCATTTCTTCATCACTATCTGAAGCGGATTATCCACTACTAGAGTATCAAACAATAACTTGACCTTTCCCCATGTCATTAATATTATAGGTGGTAGTATTTAATTCTACAGAATTTCATTTTGGTTCATCGTATTCATGATTTACATTGATTTTATCTTCATAAATCATTAATTTTACAATCAATTCCTTCACTGGCATCTTATCAATATCTCCCGATTTCATAATTGGCATATATGTCCCTCCCCATCTCTCTTGTAATAATTGCATATTCCTTATAATCTGCTCTTAGGATGTAATTTCTATTCCCAATTTCATTGAACCTGAGATACATATCCGAAATGGATTCATCATGCTTCATTGTGAAGTTTCATATTTAATAGTATAAGTATATAATCTCATTTCTTTATCATTAGATGTTCCCTCATGAAAAATAGACAAACTGTCCCAAATCACATGTGCTGTTTTACAAGAAGAAATACAATTAAACTTTTCATCTCCTAGTTCATAGTACAAATAATTCATTTCTTTACAATCATTGTTATTGATAGTCTTGGTAGGTTCATCCCATGTGTTTCTGGAAGTTTCTGGAATTGCATATTTACATTAAATAGTAGTCCATATTTCAAATCCCTTGCTTTCTAGATGTATTTTCATTTTATGCTTCCACTGATCAAAGTTAGTACCATTGAAGAACGGTGTTCTATTAGTAGAAACTCCTTCTAATCCATTTTCCATGAAATAAATTGATAAAGGATTTCAAAGAGAGAGAAATTTAGAAATAACCGAAATTTTAAGATAATTAAAAAACAACTATAATGATAGTTGAAATGTTTTTATAACTAGGAAAATTTTTAATTCCTTTGATACCAAATGTTGGTCAGAGTTGATTACTCAATATTGGGGTGAATTGGATATCTATGAATTTTTTTATAAATTTTTTCTTTGAGAATTCCCCCCAATTAAAATAATCAAAGTCATTTAGTAGTGAATTTATAAATACCCTGAATGTTCAATTAATTTCTCAAAAGATTGATTATTTCTCAGCTATGTTAATATAATGTTTATTTTATCTTTTGAAACAAATCTACAGGTTCAAAATAGATTTAAACACTTGCTAAACTAATAATCCAAGTTGAATTCAGTTATATGTAAAATACAATAGAAACAAATTAAAATTAAAAGGAAATGGCACAATGTATAAAAACAAGAGGTTCGGTCTCATGATGAGACTCAATCCTCTCCACGTGGACATCACTTTCCACCAAGAAGATTAGTTTAATAAACAGTCTGATACACACCCTAGAATGGGGTTCACAATAGCAGACAAGGTTGTCTCGGTCACACATGACCTCTACCATAGTTATTCGTGGGAAAAACATATGTCACATATGACCTCTTCCACTGTTCTACATTAGTTACAATAATAATATGAGTGACTTTAAATATATCAATTATCTTTTAGTTATGAACAAGAGACGGTGTGTGTGTGTGACATATACACACACTACTCGAATATGTAAAAAATACAATTGATTTATAGATGAAGAATAATATATAAAAATATCATTATGTTATGTAGTGAATATCTCAACTATATTGAAGTATTGGGGATTATATTAAAGTCCCTGTCTAGAATTTGGCATTAGAATTGAGTATCACAACATATGTACTCTAGCAGCTTGGTGTGAAAAAATTCAGCTCTTCAATGTTAGGATGTTCAGGGATATTCAGTCGGTTATTAGTTTTCTAGTTGATCTCCTTATGTACTCTAGCTTCATGTTATTGATATTTTAATGGAATATTCGATAGTTGTTAGAGATTTAATATCTTTGTCTGTTTACACTTTTCAGCACATTCTTACGGTCTTTCTCTATCAATATGAATGTTTTATCTTGTAATCCTTTTATACTTTAATGTCCAGGAGGCATGAAGATCTCCTCGTGTGCATGTACAATGTAATGTCTACTAATAGTCATACATACAACATTAAATTTTTTAGAAACATTAATATTTCTAAATATGAACATTAGATATAAATTTGAATAAATAAATTTAAAGACAGTTTTTTTGACTATCGGTGAGTCATAAGTATCAGTTACTCAAATCCATCAGTCTGTCATCATCGGTCTATCATCATCGGTGACTCTGAGTATCGGTGAGTTATTTACATCGGTGTCGGTGGCACAATTTATAAGTGAGTCGTTTCAGCTATCAGGCTTTCAAGGAATCAGTGAGTCATCATCAGTGACTCATTTTTTATTAATGATGTGTCGTCTATTGGTGACTTGGTCATCGGTGTGACTTCCATCGGTGAGTCGATCATCGGTGTGTTTTCAATCGGCGATTTGATCATCGGTGTGTCATCCATTAGTGAATGGATCATCAGTGTGTCTTATATTGGTGAGTCTATCATCAATTATTCGATCATAAGTGTGTTGTCCATTAGTGACTTGTTCACTGGGGACTCGTTTCAAAATATCGGTGCCAGGGACTCTGAAAAACATATAACGTGTCTGCCCTACACAAAACAATACCACATTAAATGAAATATATAAATACATGTAAATATACAATTGTAAACATATCGAAGCATAAATATTCATAGTTTATTGACTCATTGAAATTTATATTACGTCATGACATAAATTAAAAAATACACGTAAATATGCACTTGTAATCATATTGAATCATAAATATTCATTGTTTATTGATTCGGAAAAAAGAATTGTACTATATGTAATAATTTATTTACATGAATATATTCAATGACAAGATCATGTTTATTTATTACATAATATAATAATTAATAGGATTTTTAGATTGATGTGACTTTTTATTATGAAACCCACCCTTTCTCAAAGGTTCCAACAATCATATCATAGAAAAACTAAAATCCAACATTCTAGATGATCTTCATGGTTTATTTCATTCACCACGGTCAACTAGTATAGTTTTCCTATAAATCCATGAATTCATCATAGTTCGATGCCAAAAGAACCAACAAAGATCTCATATAAAATAGTTGATACTACAATTTTATCCCCTCCCTCTAATGGTACCCCTCTTAGTATTGTTTTTAAGTATTAAATATAATTTCCCTAAAGTCTTACCTCAAATAGTCCCCCACATTGTGACTAATAGAAAGTGTATAAATATCATAGATATGTAAGTCATTACCCTACCAACAAAATCATATTAACAAATATGATAAATCAAATTAAATAAAAACCATCACATTAAAATAAAAGTAAAATAAATACAACCAACACAATCAAACAATGTCACAAAATATACAAATAAATGTCTTCCAGAAAATACCAAAGACATGTCCTATGGATGTGACTCAATAATATCTCCAATATGAAATATAGTATTGGCTACAACTATTCAAAAACAATTACCTAAAAACTTGAAAAATAGTTCATATATTAATTATTTCATCATAACATGCATACATAGTTGGATCATACCTAAGGTCTCTAGTGCCCATGTAAGAATTAAATATTAATACGCTAGTGGATGAATAGAAACAACTATATACTCTAAAAAATGAAAACTAACTAATCCATACCTCTCCTCAAAACACAAAATATACCATGAATCCAATATTTTAATAATGTTAAGAAACACCTAGTAATGGAACCATAGAACAACTTCCACTCTGATTTTCCTCTCTCATGCCTTTATATAAAGAAAGATGTCCTTCCATCCCTGCCATAAATATAAAATCACATAACCATCCATCTATTATACTTTATTGGGTTTAATCAATGATATTACAACGTCCCATAGGATCTACCATCTGGTTTGATCAGGTGATATCATCACACTAGAACCCCACCTTCACATCACAACCTCATTATATAACAAGGGTATTATGGTATTATTAAAATGAAGGAAATCATCCCCATTTATTCCAACATCACATGTTCCCAATAAAATATTAGATCCCAAATGTTACTAGGTAATCTCTATTTCAAAACCAAATCATCATTATTTTAGTAGGTATAACATGGAAGAGTGGGTAACCAGCCATTGGAATCACCAAAATCTTGGATATAGTGTGATAACTCATGGAATCCAAATAATGGAACTCTTTATGTTATTTAAATCTAGTTGGACATGTTTAAAAATATCAATAAGATACATGTTTTATAGACAGAACATTATACACATCTAACGGCATAACATAAACTAAACTATCATACTCCACATAACCAACATCACACCTCACAATGTCTTCCACAATTTTGGCCGCTACTAAATGTATCAGACCACACCACCACCGTACATCACCACATTATTTAACATTAAGTTAAAATTATAACCATTTTTAGATTCAAATATTTTATAGTACCTCTAATTTAATAATTCATTCATTTCACATTAACATATCATTTTTTTATTATATTCATTTAATCAAACTATATCAAACTAATTCATCCCATTCCCATTTTTAATTCATTCCCATTATATTTAAATATAAAACCTATATTTCTTAATTTTATAGAATTTCAACTCATCCCTGGGATAATAGGACAACAAACACATCCACACCAAAAAATATTTCACTCGTCTCCCAACCACTGCTACCATAACACACCATACACCAATCTGTCTTCCCCACACATTCGCACATAAAAAATTCCACACATTAGTCCACATAAAATCACATGTAAATTACCCACTACATCCCTCACTAGTATATTCCATTCCCAATACATTCACATTTATGACCACATAATCCACAAAAATAATCTTGACACACCAAACAAGGAAAAATATCTATGAAAACTATATGAATTTTAATATACTCAGTTTAAATATTTTACAACAAATTCATATACAATAAAAAGTGGTTTCAATAATAATTTAATAAAATTTCGTGGGTATTATAAAAAAATTCTCTCTTTTTGTGGGAAACATATTAATTATACATATATAAGTTATTATAAATTTTAATTTCAACAATCTAAAACAATCAAAACAATAAGGGTTTCTAAATTATCAAAACAATAGAATACAAAAGGCCCCAAAAATGTTATTTTTTAATGGATATAATAATGTATAATCACAACATTAAAATCATAAAAAATTTAATAACATGTTGTTTCTCTCCATTACCATCGATTTCAATTAATATAATATTTTATCTTTATGAAGTCCACTATTTACATCCACACATTGGATGAATAAATAATCCAATAACCACTCATGAATCTACAATGATGAAATGATACATTAAATAGTTCTTTCAAATTTGATATACAAGGGTGAAACTGGAGGAACATGACTGAAAGATAATAAACATTATAGAAACAACTTGATCAACCTAGAACATAGTACTACCATCAATGTCCCATGATAAAACTACGGAATACATCTATATCCAAAATAATACCTCATCATACATGATGAAAAAAGAGAAAATTGAGGATGATAAGAGGATAATAACCATAGAGTATATGAATATTTATATAACTATTCCAAGAGTCAATGACCATATAGAGGGGGTGAAATGACTCTATGAATTTCTAAGTAGTAACAAAAAATCCTAGAGGGGACTATAGAGTAAGATAACATCATATGCGATTATAAATTTAGATGTAAACATGGAATTAAAATACCATACTTCTCCACCACACATTACAACATAAGGGTACTTACATGGGATGGAATTATAACATAATGGATGGGATCACACCACAGTTGGGTAGGAAAATCCATGTCCCAAAATCCTGATGATGCCTATGACGTAGATCTAAATAACATGGTTTGGGACTACAAAAAAACTAAAAACACCATACCATATAATTGTACCACCAAGAATATGGTCATGTCGTGACCTAAATATAAGAAATAACTACAGCAAAATAAATAGAACATTATGAATATCTCATCCTTTTGTCCATGTCACAATCTATCTCTCAATTCAACAACTATGGTGAAAATTTAGGGTGTATCAAAACCAAACCTCCAAGAAACTATGTTATATTTGACCTCGTCACATCACAGTCACCAAACTTATGGAAAAAAGATTGCATGTCATAAAATCCCCCTCCATATAATAATTCTACAACAACTCCACCATTCACAACTCAACTCCCTCTGAACATCCCCCCGACATCTCTATCACCTATGTTTTTTACAAAGTAATGATTTTATATTTCTAAACCATTAAATTACATATATAACTTATAATTATCATCCTTAATAATTAAAAACATACCCAAAAAGGAAATGGAATGTGCTAAAAACCATCCATGTAATATATCTCTTAGTGTTGTCATTACAACTAAAATATAGTCACCAAGATAAAAATATCGTTCCAAAAACCAACTCCAAATTTCTATATCCACCTCCATTTTAATATATACATATATGAAGCCAAAAAAACAATAACCATGAAAATGCACATCCCTAGGAAATCAAATCATGTACACCCAGCCTTTGTACCATGATTTTGTCTTTTTTGGGAAATTTTTTCTCACCCCACTATTTTAAAAGGTTTCATAAATTCATGTATCCCTCATTAGGAATTTTATTTCACCTCATCACACCCATTAATCCATAAAAAATATCATCAACAATGAAATTTGTACATTTCATAAACAATTAATATTCAATCGTCATATTATTAAAGAAAAAAAAGATCATGGAAAACTAAAAAAAATTCAGGGTACTAGGAATGAATCTTGACCTCATGCTATATTATAATGTTCTCCATGCCGCCATACCTCCATAATGAAAAATACATGGAAATGGTTGATATATATAAAATATTCCCTTGATAATCCTGTATGTATACTAGTCTTGTAACACCCCGAGATTTTATGAACAATATTCTTTTAATTTCATTAATGTCTTGTATTGTACGCTACACCAAAAGGAGATTGCAAAACACGCATCTTTGAAATGCCTTGCATTACACGCAATCGCGACCTTCCTCGATAGCATGTGTAGTATGCAATACCGAGTTTCACTAAACAACGACATGCTATTAAAATATTATTAAAACTAGCCGTTATGAATAGTAATAACCAATTTTTGAAATTTTGTAAATTTTATTTTTCAAAATGGACCTCATTTTTTGATTCGGAGTATCGAATTTAGCATAAGGTGAAATTTTGGTTCTTTTCGGATAACTTTCATTTTCTGATGAATAGTGAAAATTACTAAATTTTAATTAAAAACAACCTTTTTAATCGAAATAATTAATAGTGATAAATTATTATTTTGAGTGGTTTTAAAGTATATTTAGATTATATTTTTACAATTTAATACAATGTTGGTCATTGGATGTAATTTCACTTTTAAACCAGACATAAACAAGTGTCAATCTGTTGCTAGTTATTATCTCTTAAAAACACGCTATTTGTTTTGACTACAGGAATTAATTTTTAAATAAATTAATGCAACTGATATGTTTTTAATTTGGTAAAATAGACATCATTTTTGAGTTCATAATATCAAATATTTCTTAGGCCTAATTTTTGGTATTTTTCTGGAAACATTCATTTTTTGATGAATAGTGAAACCACTAAGTGGTAGTTAAAAAAATGAATTTTTCATAAAACCTAATTTTACCGCTTCTCTGAGTGGAATTTCAAAAATCCATGAGACACTGTTGATGTCAGTAAGTAAAATTTGGTTCAATGGGATGAAAATAATTTTTTGTGAATAGTAACTTTTTACTTTTTTTTACCACGGTTAAAAGTAAATAGGGTAATTAAGGGTAAAAATGATATTATTATTACCCTAAAACATGTCCTAATTCTATTGGACAAGTTTAATTCGAACAAAATCAACCTTATGAATAAAATATGACCATTTATTCCCACTTGGATTAGATTTGGACATTTGTTATTAATTTATTTAAAGATGGGTTAAAATAGTTAAAATCAATGTTTAATAAGTAAATCATTTTTAATATAGGGTTATACATAAGATAAATTCGACTATAAATATTCATTAGAAATATAAAAAGATTTCATACATAATGGTATTTTATTTATAATTTTTAGACATTAGATAATTTAATTTATATATGACACAAATATGATGCAGTAATTATCTTATTAATGAAATATTGACATAATTGATGTTATAAATGCCCAAATAAATGTAATTTTAGACTTTTTATGACTTACACTAATTTTCTAGGTTACTATTACATGTTATTGTTGATTTAAGTAACTTTTTTAGAACTTATATTTATGTTATAAATTTTATAAAAATCATGTCCCAAATAGTGTCGAAATTGACATAAATTAGTTTTTAAAACAAAGATTATATTATTAATTGTTATTTTATTCCTAAATATATAAGGTTCGGCCAAATGACTTAGATAAGTTTATATATTAATAATAAACAACTTGGGGTTCTTGTGGCTTGATATAGTTTGTTTATTAACCATATAGTGTAAGTAAACAAAAAGACACGGTAAAAGTTAAATTATTTAACTTAGGGTTAAATCTAATTGATAAGGTTAAAATAATAACCGAAACTTGTCTAAATCCTATTGGATGATAGGATTTCGACCCATACACACGTTTTCTTCTAAATAGGACCCTTTGGAACCATTATTAACCGAATTTGACCTTAATATAAAAAAATATTTTGAGATTTTCCTAAGGTGGCCCTCTCCTCCCTTATAAAAGGGCACCTCCTCCCTCTCCTCCTCACACCAATTTGAGCATTCAAGATCGGCCAACCCCTGCCAAAACTCTTCTCCACTCCCCTAGTATCATCCTAAAGGTCTTGGTCTTCTTCAAAGACCATCCTTAGTTCTTTAAGTGGAGGTTAAGAAAAGGCGCGTCAAAAAGAGGTAATATCCATTACCGATCTTTTTCAATTTCGTTCTTCTTCAACTTATTCTTATTTAGTTGTTTCATGATAAAGTAATAACATCAGTATTTCTTATATACTGACATGTTATTATAAATATGAAATAACTCTAATTAACCTTCTATACATCCTATGGGAAAAGGAAATCACCGCGCGTGCGTACGTAAGGAATACCGTCTCCACGCCGTGGTGTAATCTATTTTCCGCCACCACCTTAATTGGATAGGTATAATGGTGTAATGAGTAACTATATATGATTATTATAAAGTGATATTGATACTTAAATAGTATACATACACTTCAACACAATTTCACGATCATGAGAATGATATCATCGCTCGTGCGTACGTACGGACTACCGTCTCCACGGCGCGATGAGATTTATTCTCCACATTAACCATTCATGAATGACTATAAAGTATATATAATGAATAATAATGAAATATATGACATGTTAAATCTACTGTAATTATTTATATATATATATATATGTATGTCATCTACTTACTTCCATTCAAGAAAATAAGGAAAGGAAAACAGCGTTCATGCGTATGTACGGACTACCGTCTCCATGAACGGTGTGTTTCATTTCATTTATCAATCTATTATATATATATATATATATACTGAATATATATGATATATAAATCATGTTTTATATTCTGTAAGTAAGTAAATCATGATATAAGTAATAATAATGTCAAGAACAACAAGTCCAAACACCTACGATAAATGAAACGATTTAACCCAAAACACTTCTTTAACATTGAATTTACAAAAGAACGGGTAATACAAAGTCATAAGTGATCTATATATGATATCATAACAATTAATATGATTCTGTAATAAGTTAATGAGATTATTTAAATCATTATACAGGAGGTTTGGATACGTACAAAGCATATCGGACATAAGGTAAGGGAAATATCACAATCTCATTTTTATCCGAGATTGTTTATACTTTGGTATTTACTGGGGTGTATTTTATCATCCACATCCATGTTTCCTCAATATGTAATATTATTTCCATCCACCTACAATTGTTTAAATCCAATTTTACCCTTCGGTAAGTTTTTAGTAAATGATATGAAAGGAATCTTTTTTCATTTTTCATACGAGGTACTTTTTGACTTTTCCGACAAAAGTACGAAAAGAATGTTTTCTTTAACTTATACGGCATGAATGGATTTCTAAAACATTATATCCAAGAAGCTTCCTTTACAAGTTTTCAAGTTTATTTTTAATAAACTTCTTTTAGTTTAAAATTGTATGATATGTTAAGAAAGGAAAATGTTTTTGAAGTAGAAATAATATTTTCCTCAAGAATGGAGTTCATGTGTTTTATCAAAATTATTTTCCATCTAAAATAATATAGGGTCTTGTTTCTATCCCTATTATTACATTGATTTGATTATGTTGTGATTTACTTATTTTTATGAATTCATTTATCTTATATTAATTTTTTTATGATGTCATGTTGTCTAAGAATCCCATTTTTATTACATGGGTTATGCAATGATGTATGATTTATGAATTAGTGGCACACATAAGAATGGTATCATTATGAGATGGGTGGGACCTATATCTCACTGGAATTCATTGGGTAAAGATTTTATATCTCATGAGATAGACATGGCTGGAACGGTAGGTTATACTGGTTTAGTGAAACAGGACTGAAACGAGGGTGACTCTGTTCAGAAATGGACTTTGTCCACTAAGATAGTCTTGGCAATGAGTCTTGACTAATAAGATATTATTCTCTATGATTATGTGTGTATGACATAAAGCTTCATGTTTTATGTTATGATTATTGGGATTTCATTTCACTACTATGATTTATCCCATGTTATGAAATTATTCTATCTTTTGCAGGTTAGGATTTCCAAAATGTTATGTTCTTATGAATATGATGTGATTGATATTTCTTTTGTTTACCCTTACTGAGAATTTGAACTCACACTATTATGTTTTCTTTTTCCCAGGATATAAAGAAAGGTTTTAGGTATTAAAAAAAGGAATATTATTATGGGAGATGTTGAAGAACTTTCACCGCGATTAGAAGATTATATTCTCAGTTTCCAAAGACACTAAACTATAACGATCCTTGTGTGTGTATTTTTGTTATGTACTAAGTATTCCGCAAAAGTAATGTAATGTCCATGTACGTCAAGAATTGGGTCTGTACAAGTATCTCCATGAACATTGTCTCAGTCATGATGTCCAACCTTCCCTATTCAATGAAGAGGTAGTCGTTATGAAGATTTCAATGATGTTGGGACACGTGGAAGTCATATTGGATCTTCTATATTTATAATGTATGTGAAAATCAATATTACACCATTCCAACATTCCAAAACACAAATAAGGATCCTAAATACATAATGAGGAATCTTACCCCCTCTACTAATCCACCACTTCAGCATATGTGCGATAACGATCAAGAACCGAAGTTATCAAAACTCAAATTCTATATGCCTCATACTAGGACCAAAATAGGCCGTAAAATTTTCATGTTCCAACAATATTAACTACAGGACCATATAGATTATCTCAATAATGATATGAACTATATAAGTTCCCATAACATTGGAATATCCAACATATACTCATCATTATGCTTGAAGACATAGTTATCTATTCAATGCCTCAAACAGATCTTGGAGAAAAGAAGAGTGAAAGGTTGTTTTTGGAGAACCCAAACCATGTTATGTTATTTGATAAAACTCTATCACTATCCCTTCATAAAGTGTTTACCCTCATATTATGAAAATTAAGAGAGAGAGATAATGATCTTCGAGTCCCACCCCTTGTAGACCTCAGGTTAAGGGCTATCATTGTGGGTATAAAAATATCGCATACATTAGACATTAACCACAAGAATAATATAAGATCAAAATAATGAATAAATAACTTCTAAGAACCTTCATCCCATATTATGGAATTTATCCTAAAACAATCCCATGATTGATGTAAAATATTATTCAATACAATTAAAATTCCTTATGTAAATATACGATATAAGTTATATGATAAGGACCGAACAAAAGTGCTAATACGAAAAAATGGTCATTTCGATCCATGAAATACTCCTTGAATCCTTAACAATAAATTGTGTATATTTAGGGAGATGATAACTTGTATATAACTAGGTGATACACATGGTCTCTATTTTACATGTGAATGTAGTATACTAATGATGTAGTTAAAAAACTTCAAAACCAACATCCACCCAAACAGGTCAACTAAATAATTTGACCATCATCATACAACACACTCCAAATTATACAACAAATATAGTAACATATAATCAAAATAAGGCAATGAAATGTAACCCCAATATAGCTTCCCCACTGATTTATACTTCCCATGACCCATCATCAAATGTCTTGGCTCTCATACCTTCCATACAGACCACATCATGTATAAAGTTGTATCTAATATGGGTTGGGACAGATCCCTATGTATCACAAACTCCCATTGGGTCTAATATATGGTTATAACTTATTTCATCATCATAAAACACTGTAATAACAAAATCTCAACCTAATCAAATGACCATAATAGTATGGTATCATGAATGTGGAGTATATCACCCTTGTCACATTCTCTAACCACACAAGATCTCCCTAGTATATATAGAATCCTAAATTTTACTATGTAATATCCAATACCAATCCATAATCAGTACATGTTAATCTAAAACAAAAAAATTAACAATGGGTGATCCCAAGGACCGACTAATGACATAACTATTAATGAAGGGAAAGTAGGGAAGAGGGAGTAGCTAGCCATTTGAATCACTATAATCATTGATGTTGGGAAATCATCTAGAACCCAAAACATTTGTCCACTGGTATAGTTATCAACCTCTGGTGGGGAATATATAGAAATAACACGAAAATACATGACAAATACATAGAATATAACACATAGACTATTGGATAACGTCAATTGTAATAATGAAATCCTTATTACCATCATCACACATCACTATAATCTGAACAACTATTGTCTATACTAGATGCATCACACCACAATGCCACCACACATATCCATGTAATTCAATTTTTTATTCTATATTCCAGTATTTCCAGAATTTTGGAGTTTCCACTAACTACCATTATCTATACCATTTAATTCACATTAATAAGGGACACTATTTTATTGTTAGAATAATTTTATCCATCTACTAAAAAATTTCATCACATTCCCATATTTTTTCCATCTCATTCTTATTCAATTACAAACCCATGTCTCTTTATTTTTCATCATTTCATCTAAATCCATAGATAACTAGAAAACTAATTGATCTATAACACATAACCAATCATTCATCTCACATCCACCGCTAACTCTACTCAATATACATGAATCTATATCAATAAAAAACTATACATCACAGCCTCTATACATCATTTCATATAACATATCTTGCCGGTTCTTCTATGATATGAATTCCTAACCTATGTTTAACCCATTTAGGTAACCAAAATCACCGCATAAGACCCAAAATAATTTCCAACACTTCCCCAAATATTTCTCAAGAAACACATCAATACATAATATCTCTTATTGACACTCAAATGTTTACCACAAATTTCTATTCAATATAAAGGGATTTCATTATGTTCACCATTATTTAGAATGGGTATTATCAAAAACAATTACGGGAATCCAAAAAATGTTCTATTTTAAATTTATTTTCGATTTTATTTAGTTTATGTTAAAACAATCACCATATCAATGATTTCACATTTGTTAACATCATAAGAAAGGCTCCCAAAATCAAGGATTCATAGCAGTGGAAACAAGTATCTATAATTTCATCAGAAAAAATCCTCTACCGTAGTAATAACAAGGTATTCCACTACACTCCAACGAATTTCAATCATTAAAATTTATTTTAAAAATAATGTTTACAATTATGATCAATAAATTATATTGAGAAATCAAATCCCTAAAAATTCATATAAAGAAAGAGATTAAGAGGTTCCACAATTTAAAAAAGATATTTCTTTTTTTTCATAGACGAAATAAGAGTAAGATGATTGAAAGTCTCCACCATGTTGGGAATAATATTGATCTACCTAGAACAAATAACCCCCTTAAGTATCCATAAATAAAACTGGATAAACTATATATCATCCAAATAACTACCTAAGATGGAGTGAGGAAAATGGTAAAATAGAGACAGAATATAAGAGAATCACATTAGAATAACCAACATTTTATCTATAGAGTCCGAGAGTCAAATATCCCATAGTGGTGGTACAAGGCCTCTAAAAGTCTCCATGGATTCTCTGAAAAACTATAGAGAGAATATAAGTGAAATTTATCATTGTAATGGGATCAATAATTTATTTGAAACTTGGGAATTAATAGAGTATTCCACATCACCAAACAGTACTTTCCAAGGGTGATGATAGAAGGTGTAACTATAAAATAAGTGAAGGGAACATCTGGTAGTGGGGATGGTAAAATCCATGTCTTTTAAAGGTGGTGAGGTCCATTCCATAAATCGAGAAACTCCGTAGATAGAATTCAATGTAATTGAAAAAACCACACTTCAGAATTCAACCACCATTAATAAGGCCACACCATTCCCTTGATTTATGGAATAGTTACCCCAAAATTGATACACCAAAAAGAATCCCCCACAATGAATCCATTTTGAAGCCTATCTATGAAAACGAAAATAAAGATCAAAATTAAAGAACAATCAAAATTTTCCCTCAAAGACACTATGGTGATGTCAAAATATTAATTCTATAATCAATGTCATAATTTTACAACATAATCCTTTATGCCATATAATATGTCCCTAATTAACATTTCAGCCAAAACTCTACTATTAACCCCCCAGTCCTCCAGAAATTCCCTTAAGAACCATTATCAACTGAGTTAACAAAATGTAATAGTGTGAAATTTCTGTAACTCAACATTATACTGATATCAAATAACTATAATCCTCATTATTTAGAATCAAACATAAAAAATAATATAAAATGGTCAAAAAACCCATCTCAAGATATAAGTATTATAATTATAATTACTAATTAAGCGTAACCATAAGCTAAACTAATCACTCCGAAAACAATCCTTTCTTCCATATATTCATTTTCACCACAATTTCAATTAAAAATCCAATTCCAATAACTATGACACCCACAACACAAAATATTCCAAATAAATAAAATCAAGTATTCCCTCTATATATATCAATTTATTATCTGCATTGGGTGGTTTTGAAACACAAACATTGGTTTAAATCATTTCATTAATAAAACCTCTCTTAATTTGGAAGGGTTGTTGACCTATACATGTTACTGAATCCAAAATACAAATTATCCACATGTAAAATAGTACATGTCACAAAAACATAAGTTTCAAATATCAAATCATCAAATAAAAAACAATGTTAAATTAAAACAACAATGGTTACATGGAATTCATATACCCATATTGCACCCAAGTACTCTCTTTTATGCCACCATGCATGCATAAAACGCAAACCAAATGAAAAATTCATCCACACACAACTTTATCTTGGTGATATTGTATATCTATGTTTTCCTCTAGGAATTTCACATCTTCTTCAATATTGACCCTCCCTAGGTAATGAAATTGGGTTATTGTGAATTTAATAGTGAATCTAGGACACATGGAATAATACATGGGTAATGTATTGCATTTTTGGAAGGTCCAAATGATACAACACCACACCAAAATATTATATTTATTTAAGGGACATAATACCCCTTCATTGGCTGGTCATTAAGGGATATATATAAAACCCCTGATTACGGACTCTAGTAGGCCCCACACTTGCCACTAGCACTGATGGTATAAAATATCACATATTGGAATTATTTCCATATATAATAATAAAATATCATGAGATATATTGTATAAAAAAATTCCATCATATATTTTAAAAATAAACAAAAAAATATCAAATATTTAATAAACAGTACTAAAATATTGAAATAAAAGCCTATGTAACATCTAGAGACATGGTCTATGAAAAAATCTCAAAAATAAATCCAATATAAATGATAGAAATATAATTATTAGTATCAAAAATCATCTTGTAAACCAAAATATAGTTCAAAAAATTATAGGTTGAAAATAACATATATTCTCAGTAGGATCATACTAATGGTCGTCAATGTACATGTGAAAAGAGAATACTAATACACCACATAAAAATTATAATGAACATGAAACTAAATATTTCAACTAAACAATATTCTCCTCTCCATGTATTAATCACTAAATAATAAATTTTTTATAGTAACATAGTTTCAAAATAACACACTGTAACGAAACCTCCAAATTTTTTACCTATTGTTTTTTCACATTCAATCACCTATGGGAAACGTCTTGTGTATCCCATTCCTTACATATATATAGAATAATAGATTAATGAATGGAATTAATTATAATCATTCTAAACCATCTTGAGTAAGAGAAAAAATAATGGAATATTATATGAAAAACATTGAGGTGGAATCATGATATAAATGGTCCAAATGTCCTCCACTCCATAGTTGTTGTTGCATTTTGGGAGTTTGATTCTAGGAATTGTAGAATATATATGATGTTATCTATGTTTAATAAAACACCAAAAAATTTTGTTCAATATATTATCCTCAGAACATCTAATTTAAGATTAATATATCAAAATATTCTTTTTTTGGAAGGGGACTCGCAACAGAAATATTATTATTTTTCTAGATGAATTTAATTTGATTAAAAAAATTGATTGGAACACTATAAAATGAATGAAAATAAGTTTTAAAAATAATGAAATAACATTTCATGTCAACCTATGATATTCTATAAATTAATAGATCGTTATATACTCTGTTAGGAAAGAAAATATACAATGTTGGTGATGATACCAAATACTGAGGTACACAAGGCTCAAATGGTTAGAATGAAACTCAATAATGGTAAAATCTATATAATTAATGAGTTGATGAGATTACATGTCCAAACCATGTTAGTGAGGAATATTCCTCATTATAAATTGTATCTTGAGTCATAATTATCAAAGGGATACCATTAAATATTTTCATTGGTAAGAAATAATAGAAATTATTTGGAAGAGATTTATTTATGAGTTGGACAGAATGTAACACCTTGAGATTGCAATATGAAACACTCTATTAAATAAATAATACATTGAATAGAATATTTCACACTGATGCACCTAATTTTTGTATACATTTTCATATACTCTATTGAAAAATAAGAACAAGTTTTCAGAAATTACCTACTTTTTAGGGAACAAATACTTTGATTTTGGTGATCATGTTCATTTCCAGGAGGTTTATGGCTGAATAAACTAAATGGGGAAGAAATAAGAAATAATTTACAAGTACATGACATATACTTATATGCATGCCATGTATATTCAATCTCAGACATGTGATGACAAAGAAAAATAAATTCCCATGTAACCAGAATCTGGTACACGCCATGTGCATACAATACACGTCGTGTATAACATTCTAGAAGTGGTTAGTGGATGAGAAGATTCAACACGCCTATGGGGCCTGCTGTAGGGGACACACTATTTTCCACTGACACACACGGTGTATACCATTCTATAATAGGTTGGTCACCGAAAAATGAGACTACATGCTGTGTATGGTGGTGCTAGATTCCATGTACATTCAACTACAAGGCGGCGCAGTGTTCCATGTGAAAGATGGAGTGTTAGTCCACCAACCAGCTGAATCAAATGGTCGAAAAATGCATTTACAAATGTACATGGCCTGTGCATTTTCCACAAGCCATGTACATATTTTTTTTATAAAAAAACATGCCTTGGCCTCTAGACCAAGTGAGTAGTGGGTGTGTAGTATGTTGTGGAGAAAAGAGTTGAAGTTCCAAAGGAGAGACGCTATGCCGTCATACTACCATTATTCCACTTTCTACCGAAGCATAATTTTCACATCAATGATTCCTGCATGATAACATCATGTATCAAGAGTTTTGTGTTTATTTTCTTCTCCATCGGTAACTAAACACCCGGTGTGTTGGGGTTGTGGGACATGTTGAGTTGTAATTAGAATTAATTTGTTATGAATGTGTTTGTTTTATTATCCTCTTCTTATTATCCTTAAATCACTTCATATTACCAATGGAAATTCTATACCGGAGCAAGGGAAGAAGTTTTAGGGATTCAAAATATGAATATCGATGAATAATTTCATGACTATTGGAAGTATTCATCAACTAAAAAAGGGCTAAGACAAATAAACATCTGTTAAATACTATCTGTCGGACCATGGAGTTAGTTTATTCAGCTCTAAATATAAAGTTTACCAAACTAAGGAAACGTTATTACAAATTAACCCTAGAGTGTTGGGTTATAATGAAAAACACAACCTCATATGCAATTTGATTTAATAAACAACTTCACATTATACCATAACCCCAATGCACGTCTCTCTTTATCTGTATCAAAATCAAATTTCTCATATTTTACTTTTATTCTGTTAAGCAATTTCCTAAAAGAAACTTAATACCAATTGTTCTTTTTATCCAAACAACAACAATCGACTCTATATTCCGGAATCATCATTAAAACAAAAATACCAACTAAGTTACACAAGATAAAAATAACTCCTTTTTCCATGTGGATCGACCCCTTACTAGTGCTATACTTGTAAGGGTGAAAATAATTGGGAAGACGATAATATACCTTCGTTGAAACGACCCTCGAAATATTGGCGCCATTGTAAGGGAGATTAGAGTTAATTTTAGTCTTGTTTTAATTAAATTTGTATCAAATGTTATGGTAAATAAAAAACATAAATTCAAAAAAATATCTTTTCTATTATCATATATGTTTGTCATCATTTTTCCATATTTACGACTAGTATTGTTTTGTGCCTACCTTTAGGTATGTGAGTGCTCACCTCATGTGTTCCAAGAACACTGAATCATTAGTGTTTTTTCCAAATTACCTAGAGATAAAATGAAGAATTTTGAGGCACCAACGAGCACTCATGGCCGAACACAACCAAACCACTCCACTGGTGCAGTACGAGGAAGGCAATCCAGCTGCTATCCAAGGAGCTGGAAAACAGTTAAGACCAGATGAAAACATGAATCCTCAGCAACTCCAACAATTCCAACCAGAGTGGATTCCATATTTCAACCATGGTCAGGGGTCATTCTACGCTCATCAAGACCAACAACACATACCAGTTCCACTTTCTCAACAGCCACCTCCAGGCCGTACTCTCATGGTGTACGACTTTCCATCAATCCATAGAGTTGATACGTGAATCGTCCGTCCCTCGGTGCATGCCCAACACATGGAGAAAAATCATGCTATCATTCAGTTGATCTAGAACAATGTTCAATTCGGTGGCCTACCCAATGGGTATCCCAATGCCCATCCCTCCAATTTTCTGGAGGTCTGCGACACATTTCACAATCATGGAGAGTCCACAAATGCCATCTATATTCTATTTTTCCCCTTCTCTCTATGGGTTAAGACGAAAGACTGGATTAAGGATTTCCGCAACGATCCATCCTCAGCTAGGAGGAGCTAGACCAGGCGTTCCTGTCAAAATAATTTCCACCCTCAAAGACGGTGATACTGTGGAATGAGATCCACAACTCTAAGCGGCATGACTTGGAATCCTTGTACGAATCATGGGAGCGTTTCAAGGAGATGTTGCGAAAATACCCACACTATGGACTCCCACATTGGATGAAAGTCCAAACCTTCTATGGAGGATTAACAACTAATAAAAATTCAGTGGTCGATGTAGATGCTGGATGTACGATAATGAGGCATTCCCCCAAAGAACTCTACGAACTCCTGGAAGACATGTCTCCCAACAGCTTCTATTGGCATTCCATGCAGGGCATACAAAAAAGAGGAATGAATTACATTGATGCAACTACCATGGTAGCTGCCCAGTTGGACACTATGTCCAAGAAGATCTAATTGCTCAGTTTGAAGAGCACGTCCCATGTACAAGAGGAAAACCATCTGGTGTGTAGCGAATGTGGTGATAACCACATAATGGGAGAATTCCCAACTACTACTGGATGCCCTTCAACAAGCGATGTATGTTATGTTGCACAAAATAGAGGGCCTATAAGTACCAACAATATCAGAATCTGGCATGGCATGATCAAAGAAATACATGTTGGGGGCAACAACAGCAGACTATGCCACCCCAGCAATCGCCCGACTACAACCATCCTCCTTATCAGAACTAATACCAAAGGCAGAAACAACCCCAACAGGGCCCTTATCAACAGCAAGGGTAACATAACCCTTTCCCACAACAGCCATGATAGCCACAACCTCCACCACCTCAACAACCACCTCATCAGGATAACACCCCAATGTTACATGATATTATGACCAAATTAATATCTATTGCTGAGACCAGGATGACAAATATGAAGGCTTCAATTCAAGTCCTTGAGAACCAGATTGGCCAACTAGAAAACTAACTCTCTGGAACGAACCCTGGTACTCTACCAGGAATCACGAAGAAGAACCTAAGTGAGGAGGCCCGTGTTGTCATGATTCGGAGTGGAAAAGAGCTTCAACAAAACCATCCTGAAATGTTAGGTGTATCCACAACCCCTATTGATGAATAAGGTATCAATATTGACCCCTCCACATCAAAAATCCCACCAATGGAGGTTCATAGAATAAAGGAAAGGTGGTTTCAAACCCTTTGAACTTGCCTTACCATTCCCAGAGAGATTGAAGTAGAGAAAGCTGTACCACCAGTTCAGTAAATTCATGGACATATTCATGAAGCTGCACATAAATATTCCATTTGCAGAGGCACCGTTGCAGATGCCCACTTACATCAAATTAATGAAGGAAATACTATCTAACAGAAAAAAATGGAGGATCTGGGCATCATTCCATTAACCAAGGAGTGTTTTTCAGTCATCCAAGATTCAATTCCTCCCAAACTCCAGCATCAATCTAGTTTCACTATTCCCTGTACCATTGGACCATGCGAGTTTGGGAATACCCTCTTTGATTTAGGGTCCAGCATGACCATCATGCCCCTTGGAGTTTTCAAGAAGCTAGGGATCAATGACTTGAAGCCTACCTGAGTATCCCTTCAATTAGCTGATCAATCCATCAATCATCTAAAGGGATGACTGGAGGATGTGCTCATCAAGGTAGTTAGGCTTATCCTTCCTACAGATTTCATCATCCTTGATATGGAAGATGACCAAGAGGCACCTATAATTTTTGGAAGAACTTTCTTGGAAAATGATAAGGAACTCATTGAAATACACCAAGGGGAGTTGATTTTCCAGGTTGGAGATGAGAGAGTCTCCTACAAAGTCCTCAAGGCTATCAAGCATGCCTCATTGCCCAATTATGAGGAATGTTATGCGATAACTACATTGGATTATCGCTTAGTGGATGATCTGGTATGTTATTTTATTTATGATAACATTATCATTATAGACATTCCGGTTGAATAAGACCCAGAGAATCTACAATTCCTAGAAATCCAGGGCGGCTACTATTGGGACAATTATCCACCATAGACCTCTGGTAAATGTGGTATGTAGGTAGAGAAAACGACCAAATACAAATGTGATTCCTGGGAGGCAACACAGAGGATACATGTCGTGTACCACCTAGACACACTCTGTGTAATTTTTAATTTTCATTTTTCTAGTTTTTTTAAATATATATATTAACAAAGTAATAAACAGGAATGATGGATGTACCGATGGTATGGTCACTGGAGTTTATTCGAGCCGTCCTTAGTTCAAATCCTCTCAGCCTACATTCGGCACATGCTTCCTCCTTTCTTGATTTTCTTACACGGCATGTGTATTAAATTTCATATATATATATATATATATATATATATATATCTTATAAGAAAACCCATGGTGGTGATGGATCGGTTGGCCAAGATCATAACATGGTTCCAAAAGACCAGGGTTTGAATCCTCACAACTACCCCATTTCCATCATTAAACTTTTTAATAAAACAACAATGTGTGTCTTTAAATATACATCATGTGTTCCATATTTTTCCTTGCTAAAGTAAAAACATGTTCATATACGATAATTCATGTGGAGGAAGTTGGCAGATTGGCAATGTCTCGGTCCTAGGTCCAAAAGACTTGGGTTCGAACTCGACTAATCTCCCTACTTCATCCTATTTTTATATAATTAAAAACCACACGCCATGCATTTTCTTATTCCCGTGTAGTATAGGCTGTATAGATTAAATATATATAAATGTTGAATATGGGAAGCAGTACAAACTTTGCTCTAGTGGTTGAGGGAATCTGTTCAAAATGGTCGATCGCCAGTTCAAACCACGCCCCAAGCACCAGACCAAAGTTTGTAATTCCCCTTTTCAACTTTTAAAACACACAACATGTATTTACCGATACATTATGTCTATAGTTTTATTTTTAAATTATATCTATACATATTTATATATACATTTATATATATATATTCACTTTTACAATTTTATTTATTAATATTATTTATTATATAGTTTATTATAATAATTATATATATATATGTTTTGTTTTATTAAAAAAATTGAGATACTTGGAGTGTAGTCTCTATGTACATATTGTGAACCTATGATATATAAGCCACAACCACCCAGCTTCAGGCTGTGTCGCATGACACCTCCCTCCTTTGTGTTTTCATCCCCCATAAGAAACCCTCCCCCCTTAAGCTCAAATCCGTCAATTTTGTTCATTTCAGGTTCTGATTTCTATTGCATTGCGATCCTCAGTCTAGGTACGCTCTTCTAAACCCTCTATTTCAAGTTATTAGATGAGTTTATAGTGATATTGGGATCATCTGACTGTTCGGAATCTGATGTACATGGCCCTGAAATTAAGAACACACGATGTTAACTTTTGTACATGGAGACACAGTAAAATGCTTTGCAATTTGAATATACATGGTGTGTATGTTTGGTACACACCGTGTACCTTTCCCATCGTGTCCGAGTATCCTTTTCACATAGACTGACACACCATTTTCATCAACATATCATGTGTGTTTGGTACATGCCATGTCTTCCATTTCCATCAGCCAGCCCGTGTCTAGCCCCCCCCCCCCCCCCCACGGTCGTGTTCCTATGGTAAAGCACACGCTGTGTTCTATCTTTACAAGACATGTTCATTACTATTAGAACTATTAAAAATGTGGCTGGGTATTAACTAATACATGACCATATCCACATTTCATGAACATGGCGTGTATGTTCGGTACACACTGTGTACGCTTTCCTGGTCTATCTTCTACTCCCTCGGAGTGTTGATCTAGAAAACACGGGATGTTACCCAGTTGTCACCACACACCGTGTACTCCGGATGTACATGCGATGCACTTATATTTTTCAGTTTTCTCACATTTTCATTGTTTCATTTTTTTACTTTTTATTTTGGTTGGATTTTCATTCTCATTCAGGTTATAGAAAATCGAGATCCTTCTTATGGGAAGCAGCCTGCCTCCACCACTAAGAGAGAGTGGCCCATTTACCATCAGATACGACTCCGACCTGCGACGTAGCGAGACCCAGACGCTACGGTATACGATATCCCTCCATTGGCCATCCTTCCACCCCTCACTCCCTTAATGGAGGCTGGACCTAGAACAGTCGCTCCTTCACCACTCTGAACCGAGCCTCCGAGCACCATTATTACTTCTCCACCGGCTGCCACACTTACAGTGCCCCCATTAGTAGCTGTTGGCCACACATAGACCGCTTCATCTGGTGGGGCTCCATCTACTTCAGCAGATCCACCCCTAGAGCCAGCACCTCCTATTGAACCTCCACCTGGACCGGGACTTACAGGTGTTCCCTACCCGTGGATGGTGTTCTCGGTCACTGACATGGCACACGACAGGATCTGACGCTTCTCTCGCCACCCGATTCTATTGAGCGGACGCTACCTCAATAGCCGCATCCACAGTTTCTCAGTATCTGGGGAGATTTGGAGGATCTATTAGGCCATACTCTCTTTCGTTCGATCATCCAGGTCAACACCCTTATTTTTTGCAATTTATTTTTGGATTTCACTACCTCGTTCGAGTTCGATGGGGCCGAGTACCAGGAGACACCTGGTGATGCAGTACTAGTGGTTCGGTTCTAGCTGTGCAGCCAATGTTTTTCCATTGGCATGACCGAGTTCAGCCAAGGGTTTGGTTTCTACCCTCATCCAGTCACCCCACCTTTTATTTCTACCAGGACCAAGCCCGAGCGCTCTGAGATTGTTTCTATGTGGCTGGAGATTGCAAGTCCTGGCCACCTCCACACTCCTACCTCACAGAAGAGCACCCTTATCACTGACCACATCCTCTATTTTACCCATCGATGCTTTAGCGCCATTCCTTTCTCCCTCCATGAAGATTTTTGGGTCATGACCAGTCATGAAATGGATCTCCTTACCTGTGTCATCTAGCATGACTACACTGACCTCCCTTACAACACCGCCTCCTAATTCCATGCCATGTTTATCGGCTGTCAGGGCAACATGAACGGCGGGTTTTATGCCACTCACATTTCCCATCCCCACGGTATTTTGGAGCCTTCTCGACTCCATGAACTGTTAGTTTCACTCCAGCGGATGGACTATTGAATTCTTATTCACATGGGATTGGTCCGGAAGCAAGGGTGCCTACGTCCTTGCCCAGGATCCAACCCGCCCACCTGCTGAACCTCCTGCACCCGCTGATTCCCCTCCTCCTCCTTTCCCACCCCATCCAGCTTCCCCACCCCACTACCCTTCTACTGACCCTACTTCTTCTAGTATTCCTTCTCCTATACCACCGCCAACCCCACCTACCCTCGCACCCTTGGTCGATATTACCCTTTCCCTCCGCCTAGCCGCAATGGAGTAGCATTTATTTTGTATCGACAGCCGCAAGGACAACATGGTGTAGTTGTTGGGGCTTATTCATCAGCTTCATGGTATTCCATTGCCCCTTCCATCTGCATCTACATCGGTTCTAGGCCCTTCTGCTACAGCTGCATCTCCCTTCACTAAATTGGGCCAAGATTCTGTTCTCCTATCGATTGCGGGCCCATATGCTGCTTCTACTGATGCCACCGCTACTTCCATTACAGGGGGGATGCCAAGCTTCCTTTACCAAGTCCAGTACCTACATCTCTAACTTCTTCAGCTCCCCTACCAGATGAAGATTTCAAGCCTCTAGTTTCCACAGCTCCTGAGCCTTTTCTCCCCGCTAGTTCTGTACTAGATGATTACTCTTCAGAGTCGACCCCCCGGACTTGTTTTTTGGGACACATTCTTTTCATTGTATATATATTTTTGTGATATCTTGTGCCTATGTCCATTTTTTATGCTTGCAGTGTTCTCTTTCTTCTCCCATCATAGGTAATCTAGAACGTATTGGGATACACTTTTACATCACATTCCATTTTTCTACTCATAGACGTGAGGGGAGTATTCTTTTTCTATTTTTTACTTTTCATTATTGGTTTACTTCATTCCTTACTTCCCCTCGGTCTGGTCCACTATTGTGTCCCCACCTTACCATGTTTCGCATTGTGGGCACTTGGTGGACCACGTAGGGTTTTATGTTTAGGGGTGTCTATTGACTACTTTAGTCTCTTCCCTTTTTATCATTCTATGACACTTTATTATTATAAGGTATATTTTAATATGTGAGGATATTTTTTGTTAATCATCTATTTAAATAATAAACTGAAAGTTGAAATTTTTAAACAAAATTGTTTATTAATTTTGGTTCTTAAGTGTTTTAAAATGATTGCTGATATAATTTAAATTGTGACTTGTAATCCTTGGATAATTACATCGATCAGACAAATCAAGTATTTTCAAGTCAAGACCTACTTTTCTATTAATTTATTTTTCCCAATCATGAGAGGTATTATAAACCCTTTTTCATATTAATTAAAATACACACTTTGTTGAGAGATTCGTATAATATACATAACTACAATAATTTGAAAGTTTACTTTTTGAAAAATGACGAATTTTTTAATTACCATAAAATGATTGAGGAATTATATTGTTTAAACCCCTTTATCTTGAGACCTACCCTATATCTTATCATCATGAAGCCCCTAGGGACCATGAATATCCTTTATAGGAAGCCATATTACATGCCTATTTCCCTTCCAACTCTAATTATTTTATTACATTTCATGATTATTTATTTGATCTCAAAAGAAGGGATTGGAAACACATTGTATAAATTCTTGAATTGTCAATAAATAATGTATGGGGGAGAGCCTCTTGATCAGTTGGGGCGAAAAGGGTTCCAAAACACTATTTCTAGAAAATCTAAAAGGTTCCCTTTTTGTCCTATAAATAATGGTACAAACAAAGGGTCCTTATACACACTTTTTCGTTTGTGACTCATACTCAACTAAAGGAGATGGTGGTGACAAGATTATTTGATAAATCTTGTTGAGGATGTTTTTCATTGAGTTTAACTTTTAATATCATGATTTTATTTAAATTATTTAGCCCTGTATTTCTAGCCTCAGAGTCATTTTAACATCTTTACATACCAACATTTAGCCACAGAAACATCTGATCCTTACTGAAATGCCATCATGATTTTTGTATGTCAATTTTTCTGAAGTGGAGAACTATATTTCTGGAAAACCTATGGATAGAGTGTAAATATATTTGATTGATAATAACTCTAATTAAAATCATCTTGAGTGTTGAGAATATTTTTTAATAGGTAAATCATCAAGTGGCTTGATTATTTTTGAAAGGGTGAAACATGTCTTAAAAGAGAATAAAAGTAGTTAAATGAAATTATATATGAGTCATGATTAGAATATCTCTTGGATTGAAACTGCATTCTATTATTTTTAGGAATTTTCTCCTGTAACATATTATTTACATTATGATTAAATAAATTCCATTATTTTAAAATATAGAATCATTTAATTAGATGTTGAGATTTCCGTGAGGGAAGGAAAATGACTATGTATGGGGGAGTTTGATGCACCTGATTTGTGTACACATTTTCATATACTCTATTGAAAAATAAGAACATGTTTTTAGAAATTTCATACTACATAGGGAACAAATACTCTGATTTTGGTGATCTTGTTCATTTACAGAAGGTTTATGGATAAGTATACAAAATGGGGAAGAACTGAGAGAAAATTTACAAATACATTGATTGTACTTATATGCATGTTTTGTATATTCAAGCTTACACATGGGTTGACCAGGAAAAGTACATGCCCAAGTAACCAGAATCCGGTACATGCCGGGTGCATACGATACACACCGTGTATAACATTATAGAAGAAGTTGGTGGATGAGAAGAGTCTACATGACCATGTGATCAGCTGAAGGGGACACACTGTGTTCCGCTGACTCATGCTATGTATACAATTCTAGAAGCGATTAGTGATTGAAAAATGAGACTACACGCCATGTAAGGCGGCGCTACATGCCATGTACATTCAACTACCAGGCGGCGCCGTGTTCCAAGTCAAGGACGGCGTATTAGGCCGCCTACCAGCGGAGAAAATGGTGGCAACAATGCGTTGACAAAAGTACATGGCATGTACTTTATCCACACATCGGGTACTTATATTTTTCAAAAAAATGAGGCCTTGGCCTCCCGACCATGTGAGAAGTCAGTGTGTAATATTTTGTGGAGAAAATAGTTGATGTTACATAGGACATATGCTCTTCCGTCATACTACCATCATTCCACCGTCTATGGAAGCATCATTTCCACCTTGTAGTTTCAAGCATGATCACATCAGGTATCAAGAGTTTTGTGTTTATTTTCTTCTACATAGGTAACTAAACACCCAGTGTGTAGGGGTTGTGGGAGATGTTGAGTTTTAATTTGAATTACGTTTTTATAAATGTGTTTGTTTTATTAACCTCTTCTTATTCTTTTTAAATCACTTCATATTACCACTGGAATTTCTGTACCGGACCAAGGGAATACTTTTCAGGGATTCAAAATAAGAATACCAATGAATAATTTCATGACCATTAGAAGTATTTGTCGAAACAAAATGGACTAAGCAAAATAAATATCTATTAAATACTAACTAATAGACCAAGGAGTTACTTTCTTCGGCTCTAAATATAATGTTTACTGGTCTAAGGAAACATTATTGAAAATTTAACACGTAGTGTAGTGTTATCATGAACAATACAACCTTATTAGAAATTTTATTTAATAAATAACTTCTCATTAACCATATCCCAATTGCATGTCTCTCTTTATCTATATCAAAATCAATTTTCTCATATTTTACATTTATTTTATTATGCAATTTGTCAAAAGAAATTTAAAACCAATTCCTCTCTGTATAAAAACAACAACAATCGACTCTAAATTCATCCAACTTCATTAAAACAAAAATACAAACTAAGTTAAACAAGATAAAATAACTCTTTTTTCCCTTTGGATTGACCCCTTACTGGTGATATACTTGTTAGGGTAAAAATAAATTGGGACACTGATAATATACATTCGGTGAAATGACCGTACACACACCTAATATTAATATAAAATTAAATTATGGTTCCTTTTATAATGAAAATAATATTAATATCAAATGATACAATTATAACTTGGCCATTGAATTATAGGGATTCAAATGAAGAAACCTCATTTTTTAAATACATAAACAAATAATAATAATATCATATTTTAATTCCAATTCAATGATAAACTAGATTACTATAACAAGATAAATAACAATATAAATTTTTAATTCAAAATGTTTTTCCCAAATAATTAACATTTTCGATGATATTTAATATTATTTTAAGAAATAAAATATATAATGTTTTGTTAAATGTTTTATTGGTATGAATAATATATTAAAGCAAATTTAGTTAGTAATTGATAGAGAAAAATAGTATGAATGATAAATATCTACAAATTAATTTTTCTATTATAAATTGTTATTTTATTTTATTTTATATTTCTGTTTGGAACCTAATATACTATATTTTAAAATTTTATTTTTACAAAACGAAATATAAATTTTTATTCAAAATTTCTAAATTAGATTAATATAAATTTTCAAGATATTTATGAAATATTTTATTTTCCCGTTAATAGTTAAAACGATAGTTTATACCTATACCACCGATTTTGTTATATTATGAAAAATTTATAAGAAGCTGAAAAATATAATATATTTTTTACGAACTAATATGAATTTATGGAAAAATTTAAATCCTTTGAAAAGGTGTAACATAGAATTTTTAATACCCCCACCATTAACATTTTCAAACATATATAATATTTAAAATTATTGTTAGCCTGTATCTTTTAACTAAGTTACGAGATGGTGTAAATTGATTTTAATTTTTTTGAATACCATATAACTAATATTTGGATAAAAGTAAAACTTATAATTTCATATAAATATATATCATTGATATGGAATTCATATTTCTCAGTATAAAAATAATTTTTTTCTAAATTTTTTTTATATGTAATGTGTGTTAATATTAAAATTAATATTTATGATTCTTAGATATATTATTTAAAAAAATTCATATTTGGATTTACGATTTACAAATTATTGAATATGAATTATTTTATTTTTATGGATTAAATGAAAATTATATAGGTTAAAATTAATTACAATTTTTAAAAACTACATAGTGAAAACGAAAAAACAAGCAAAAAATAATTAAAAATGTGTTTAAATGTATGGATGTGGTTAATATGATGTTACCCATCCCACTAATGCATTATGGTATTAATTGAACCCTTAAATCATGATTGTATTATTATATAATAATCAAATACCACTCCATTTTTTTAAAAAGAGCATTTATTATCCCACTTCAATTCACACAAAAAGAAATTTAGTCTAACCAAAACAATAAACAAATACCTTCTTGATATTAATGTATACTTCTTCAGGGGTTTGGTATTTTTTTTCTTCACCAATCAATGGATTAATCGTTTATTAAAAAAATTTCTCCATATATAACGTTAAAAAATCATACATTTTCCCTTTTCATTTAAATTGTTTTATGTATTTTAAACCCCTAAAAATATATTTTTCCCATAACAATATAATAAAATATTTTAATTAGAATAAATATTTTTTTTTTCAAATTATGAAATAATTGACAACTCTCCTTTCCATTTTACTTATAAAAACATGTATGTCATCATTCGTACATGCGGATTGTGGCTGACATCAAGGATATATTTGATTATTCATCATTTACATTCCTGGAATGTTTATAAGGCTTATTTTATGTAGTAATATGAAAATTTGAACAATATTAATATGTTTAAAATATAAATAGTTATTTATCATTCTCACATTTTATGGAAAAGGGAATAAGTGTTCTTGCATATGTGCATACTACCTCCTCCATGATAATGACATATTGTATTATACACCTATTTTTAGTATTTATCAATATCTATTAAAATAATGTTCAAAACATTTAAAATACCTTAATAATGTCATTATCATTTTTTAATTGTGATATTATTCAAATATAAACACATTATAAATCACATTCACTCATAGATTATATCATGTTCTTTTACGGGTTGTTTTCACCACCTCTATGAACAATGATATGAATTTCTACCAATAATGACTAGAGAAAAATAAATACTCAAGCTATTAGAAATTAAATTTCAGTTAATATATTTTTTATTTATGAAGCGTAATATGATTTCTTATTATTATATTAATGTACCACGTATAGTTGCATCGATTTTTTTTCAAAAATACTTATCATGAACATCATCATTATAAATAATAAATAAAAACATATAAAATAAAATTTAAAAATTAAAAGTCACATTAAAAAGTATATTCCAATACCTAAAATGATAATATAATTTTGAAATATTAATCTCAGAGGAATAATAAACAAAACTATTAGAAAACTAGAACCAAATAAAGAATTGAAACAAATTACATCAGATGATTAAAATAAAATATAAATAACTGATATATTTATCACAAGTGATTGTAAATTCACATTATAAAATTTCATAGGTATGATTAATTTTTTCAAATAGGTTATTATGATATTTATTATTTTATACATGGTGTTATATCTTTTTTGACTAAGAAGAATTAAAGGTAAATGTTTTAGAATCTCAATATTGATTTGATGAGATATGATGTTTCTTCACACGTAGTCTCATTTTGTGGTTAATATATTGGAAATATATTTATTTTATGTTATATTTCATTTTATTTTAATTTATTTAAAATAATATATATTATTCTACCATTTATGAGTTTTCACCTAATAAAGGAAAAAATGTAAGAGATTTTTTAACTCAATTTTCATTTACTGAGTTATGTTTTTCTAGTTGAACATTATTCATATATTTTTAGTAATTATATTTAATGATTATGATAAAATAAACCTAATATTTATTTTCATATAATTTTTAATGTAATTAAATAATAACATCATCATATTCTTTTAATTCAATTATTACCAAATCTGGATGGGTTTTTTCCTAAGTCAATTTCCATTCATTTAATTATAATGATTTATAGTAAACAATATTTTTATAAATTGAATTATTTTGTAATATAATTATATAAGATTTTACATCAATTACATTGTAGATATATATTTGTTTCCATTGAAATCAATTCCAAAGTATTATTATCTAAATGATTATTATTTTTATAAGGGATTATGTTAACTTAAACACTATTTATTTAATATATAATGATACTTATTGATCATAATTACTTTTATTCACATATTTTCATCCATTTACTATTTTATATGATATCCCACAATATACTTTTTTCGAATGTGAAATTTATAATTCAAAACCCCTACCTTTATGAATGTATTTATTATTAAATAATGTGTGTTTATAGTAATAATTACAATTCATATTAATGATTATTTCTCTTTCATGAAATATTTCACCTTTCTAATTTTTAAAAGGAATGCAAATTTTCCTTTTTGAAAAGAGGGTTTTACAAATTTATTGTAAATATATTATAATGAAATTTATCTTAAATGATTGTATTTTAATATTTGAATCCACATTTTCACATGATAATTTTTTTTTCATTTTTAATTATCCATTATTTATTATATTTTTTAAAAGTAAATTTTTACATAAGATTACATATCATGTTTTTGAATATTATTTTAAACTGTGACCTATAAAATCATATTTTATGAATATTGTATGATAAATTTCTAGAAACACCTTTATAATATGTCTTTAATATTTATATTTACCATTAAAATATCCATATTATATGGAGTAATGTTTCATGAATCTCCATAAAAATTACCATGTGAAATATTTCATTATGTGATTGAATTTCAAGTACCAAATAATTATTTTATTAATCCATTATTATGGGATACAGTTTTTTGTGTTCTACTTATGAACATATATTTAATCTATGTTAATATTATTTTTGGTTCTTATGTTTCACTTTTGATAATACCAAATTATACCATCAACAACCTTTCTCTGGAAGGATTACGATCATTTAATATTTTTTTATTGGTTGGGGAAATTAATGAATATACACTATATCAATTACCATTTATGTTTTTGTTTTAAGGACTCTTACATAGAGAGCTACTACATATATTAATTGGGTAAAATCTTAGAATATGAATACATATCATTTAAATACTTATTTTTATTTATTATTGAGGAATGTGGGTTATTTATTGTATGTTTTATTAATTCATTCATATTTTGATTGAATTGGGATTAATTATTGATTGGTGGTGTAGAAAATAGACCGTTGATTCGTTGAAAAGTCTTATAAGTCATGATATATGTGGTATTTGGGGTAATCAATACATATTTTTATAAGATGTCTTGGAACAAGGACTTGAAAGTAATCTAATGATGAAATGAATTATGAATTATATCATTATGAATAAAGTTATTTCAATCCATGTGATTATTTATATTTTTATTTCATCAATGTATTGTTTCAATATTATATGATCATTTCAATGGAATTATTTTATTATCATTCAATTCTGACAATATTATTCATGTCTTGTTCATTTTATTATATTATATAGTATATGATTTCCCTTATAGAAAATTTAATATCTATCTTCTTATGCTTCATTTTCCATGGGATATTAAGAAAAATATTACACATGAGATGTCTAGAAGAATCTCATGTTGGATTAATTTATGGGAGATGTTGAAGAGTTAATATAAATTTGTTATCTTATAATGTATTGGAAAAAATATACACATTTTGAGTAATATGTGGGGTATTTTAGTTAATGTTGTGTCAAAAATATCTATAAGAGTAATCCTAGAAATTCATTACATTTTATGTAAATAATTTTTTTGAATCCATATTTTAATTATGGGACAATAATATATGTCTTATCACATTGATCCCCTACAAAATAGGTTCTTGGTATTGTAAAAAATATATATGGTATGCACAAAATACAGTTCCCATGAAATTATCGAGAAATACCAATTAATATGATCTGAAAAAAAGATAAAAAAACATAAAAAATCATATATGTGTGTATTAATGTGGTGTAAAATAAAATAAATCGCCACACAATCATGCATGTTTGGTCATGTTGATCTATGTAGGAAAATATTGCAGTTGGTAATAATTATTTTGAACTATGAGAGAGAAATAGTCAACATGTTTGTTAAAATAATACCCATAATGAAATAAATTATGTAGCATTCAATACAATGCATTAACCTCTACAACTATAATGGGTTAGTTTCTATTCCCAACACCCAAACTAGCCCCTCTGAATGGAGTCCTCACATTATGTACCCATGCCAAAACCCCTCAATGGAGGACACACATCCAATTCCATAATAAACACTCTCATATAGAAGGAATCACATCTATTACACGAACACTATATTACGATATACTGTAGGTTACTCATTATGTACCAATCCACTACCTAACAATATAGGGTAGGGTGTTCACCAATTACCCAACCACTACCTACGAATACAGGACATGGTTCTCAAAAGTTATTAATCCATTATCCAATAATTATTGGTAGGGTTCACTTATGTTCATAGTCATAACACATCAAAATTTGGTTTATTTATTATTATGTACATTACTAATACCTACAGATATATTTTAGGGTTCTCATAGACATTTTTCCACATAACCAAAAAACATTTCTTAATATATTACCACTAACTGTAGGATATATCTATCCAATATTTTCATGCAGTATCCACATAATAAAGCACACAAATAATTCCACAAGTAGGGAACACAACATTCACTATAATACCACCATCTCATTACTTGAATGTTTATCACATTAGATTAATCCACATGTCTAAAACAAGACTCATCATCTATATAGACTCATAGTTTATTCATATAATATAGGACCTTGCCACATGGGGTGAATATCACCCATCCATTTAGGGTTCCAATCTCACCACTGAGGTATACTCTATGGTCCATCAGACTATTCATAGTCTCATCACATTGACACTAATCCATTACTATCATTACTCTGTGATATCATAGCTCATAACCCCTTCCTAACCCTAGAATCAAAACTTATTCTAAAAGATCACTGATTTTTCATATAAAAACATTTTCCCACTACCCATATACTCTATATATGTAATAAAAATATGATCTATTGAAAAATCATTCAAATTCATGAAATAATACCCAACCAAAACTTGAACCTCATCATATATATCCTTCAGGAGTGATATAATGCTCATTAACAGTAGGAAACCTTCAAAATTACACATGATATTTCCCTAAAGTGATCGTACGACTCATAGAATTACAAAAGATCTAATCCAAACTAAGATGGGTTTCATTATCATAACAGAGACCTAAATATTTCTCACACACTACACTAGTACCACTAATTTAATTCTCTCCTAATTAAACTTAGGGGGAAAAAATTTATTTCCCCAACTCCTATTGGATCCCTTGATCTGGATTGGTTCTCCAATAAACTAAAATAACATTATATCCCTTTGGAGACATAATATTATGGTCATCTATAGTTACCCAAAGTGCTAATAAGTTCTTATACCAACTTTATGAGTCCTAATACC
This sequence comes from Viscum album, assembly GCA_963277665.1. NCBI lineage: Eukaryota > Viridiplantae > Streptophyta > Magnoliopsida > Santalales > Viscaceae > Viscum > Viscum album. The sequence goes on along the minus strand of OY728155.1, from coordinate 942,847,184 downwards.
ATCATTTTTTACATGAAATTATCTAATTCCCTATCATCATCATTTTATTTTTATTTATAGCTTGTAAAGAACAAAATGAAATCAAACACAAAAGAAGCATGAAACCCCGAAACCCCCACCCCCCTTGGCCACCATCCTTGCCTAAGGTGGCTTCAAATAATACAGTTTGAGGGAATCCTCCTTAATAAAGTTTAACCCCACTTCCTTGATGCTTCCTAGAATGTGAAGAAACACCTCCACTATACTTGAAATATATACCGAATCTAGGTAGTCTACAACAATTTTCCCCTCCCTCCATGTATGATGTACATGAGAATCATAGTTGAGGAACCTTATACAATTTCGTATAATGTAACAGATCGACCAAGGAGAGTCTACATACCCTTTCAATTAATTGTGAACAATCATATATTCCAACTCTACTTTTGAAATTTCTAACCCCTTTTGGCTACATTACATAAGACAAGTATGCACTACCCTAGCCTCTGCTTGAAGGGATGTCCTCAGAAAAAATTTGGATGATAACACCAAGTAGACTGATCCACTACTATCTTGTACTACTCCACCTCCATGTGAATTCCCAAACACACAAGATCCATCCATGATCAGATTTATTCCCCCAGCAGGCACCCACAAGCATACCTAGTCTCCCCTCCTACTACTAGACTTAGAGACATCTCTACCACTTTCCTTATATCTGTTCATAGAATAAGCATTCTTCCAGGCCGTCACAGCCTTATTCAAATTAATAAGTTAATTCATAGCCTAGACGATGATAGTTTGGGACGTCATTGACAATCCATCATGCCTTTACCCATTCATGAACTCCTCCCCTTGTGACTTGAAACCATCTATCAATGATGGTAATTCTATCTCCAATGGTGTAATGGAATGCTATGAATTATCCATGAACCATCCACACCTAACTAGTCCATTCAATACTGATAAACATATGTGAAATGGAATCCTCGCTATGGATAGTACAACATACACACCTTGATGATAACCGAATACAACACCTTTGAATATTATCATCAGTTTGGAGTGCTTTGTTCCTCCTCCTTTAGGTGAAGCAATTGAATTTGGTAGGAATATTTTTTACCCAAATGATCTCCTCACACTCGTTACTCTATACTTGGAACTGGACCATGCGTCGGAAATCATTGGATGTGAAGAGGCCCAAGGGAGATGCGGTGAAAATGCATTTATCCTTCTATGTATTAACCTCAATGAGAAGGAAACGATCAAGCTGCTCCACATCCAACACGACATCGATGAAAGAGGGGAAATGTATAGCTTCCATGAAGGATATATCGGGGAATTAATACCCAAGGAACCTTAGAAATGTTCTGCACCAGACATGGTGCCAGATGGAGAATTTACTTTCTCTAACAATCTAGTGGAAAAAATGCCAAAGAATAGATATAATGGGACCAATCATCGACCAATGCGATGAATTATTCCCCTACTCAGGATCCCATAGGCAATTCATGTACTTGGGCATAGTAATACCATAAAGAGTAAGATTATCTAGGACACTATATTCCATCCCCTAATGCATGTAGTATAGTATATCTTCCAGGTTTCTCACATTAATTCCATCCTCGCACAAATGCATCACCGTATTACCAGATGCAACCCAATGCATCATGCCCCGTGCAGAGGGATCCCATGTGTAGATATTGATAATCTTGTAAATAGATTTGATCAAAACTAGAGGCACCATGATGGATGAAAGAACGTTAATTTGAGAGGCCACTAGGACATTGTTAATGAGAGAAATTATTCTGTTTAAAGACAGTAACAAGTTCTTATAGTTCAACACCATATTAGAGATCCTAGAGAGAAGATCATCGAAGTATCTGATCTATATCCTCTTGTATGTGATGGGGAACCAAGAAATGACATAGGGAACTCACCCTATTCTTTACCAGATGCCTACTGATTGTCTCCACCCACTTCGAGGAGGACCTATTAAAAATGAAGAATTCACTATTACACTTGTTGATAATTCTAAGTCCCTATCACATTACCATGAAAAATATAATGATGAGGGGATATATAGTCCTAAATAAATGTTCATATATATTTTTATTAATGGGTAGTCCTAATAAAATCTCAGAGTTTCCATCCTCATTATTCCCAAAAATTCCCCAATATTTCCACCCATTTGTTATCTAAGACTATAAGAACTATCCTGATCCAATCTCTAGCCAAAAAATATACATATTTACTTTGATATATTTTATTGATCAATGGGTAATTATGGGTCAGAATAATGGATAGAGTATAAGAATATCATACCTCAAATACGATATAAAAACACAACAAATCACTCATATTTGTGGTGATCAAAAAAGGGATTGAGAGTTGTTTTATAATGGATCAGGTTTCTTAATGAACCATTGTTTAATTTCATGTTAATTAAGTGGTTCCTTACAATGATGTGTCATAGATTTTTATTGATGATAGAGGTACTAATTTGGTAGCATTAAAATCATGTTTTAATGAAAACTTTATTCATGGATTGGGATTTCCATGAGGGTATAATAATAATTGGAAGGGTGTAGGTATTTTTTACTTTTAAATTAGAATAAAATGTATCAAAATTGTTATTCAATTAGGGTTTCCATGCTCAAAACTTCTATGAATGATATTTTTTTCATTTTATTATCTAAAATAATATCCATAAAGTATCATGTAATTTTAATTTTCTCTATTTTTTTATTTTTATATGTTTAATCACCCCTATAAAATTTTTTGTTTTAGACATCATTGGGATTTTATCAATTGTTTGTTAATCCTTATTTAGAATTGATATTTTCAATTAATCCTGAATAAAATGAGAATCATGAAACAATTTGGATGATTGGTATTATAGATATATATCCACAGGTCTTCATGCTATCTGAACAAGATATTTGCAACAATCATTATAAATAATTCAAACAATATATCAATTTTTTTATAGATTACATGTTTCAGGATATTTCTTCTAGTATCCCAAAATTTTAAATGACATTACTGAATATGTGGATGTTTATCTCTAAATGGATAAATACAATATTAGTGGAAAACATGGTTGTTATACATATATCCTTGTGGATGGTAATCTTGAATCCAAAATTATTGATTCTCTCACTCTTGTTTATAATAACAATAAATTTTATGTAGATATTGAATATGATTTCCTTACCACACTTTAACATTTTGAAAAAAATTGATTCATTCTATATTTATTTAATGATTTATTCATAATAAATATAATCATCCATCATTAAATAAATTGAACCCCTTGAAATAGGTTGTTAAATTTCAATGGTCCCTATGTGTAATTTTTCAGAAAGACGAATCTTCAAAGAAGGGGATATTATCTTGTATAATGAGGTGGATTTGGATAATCCATATTTTAATATAGTTCCTCATTTTATATGTCATGTTATTATGATAATTATCATAAATATTCAATTGATAAAATTGCAGAAGAAGGGAATAATAGTGGGATTGGAAATAGGAATAATGGAGGTAATTATTTATATCTAGTGGTACCACTCCCACCTATAGGGAATTAATATAAGGATGATGATGATTAATAGATATGTATTCAACCTTGAGACCATTGGAATAAGAAATCACTGATATGAGACCTATCAATTTGTGTTTATATATATATGTTTCAAAAAATGATTAAGATGTCATCGATATATCAAAAATTGATAATGTGTGAACCAATGTAACATGCGAAGAAGACTCTTCAATGGTGGCCTAAAGGAATTCCACATATAGTGATCATATGTACATTTTCATCTAGTAAATATAGGAAGCTCATTATTTATTATGATCTATCCATTCCAACTTGATATTTATATGTTACTAACACTCATTGTATCATTATGGTCTAAAGAGATGATCTTGATCTTGGTCGAAAGGTTGTTTCAAATTATGATATGTAAAAAGGTTTTCTTAATAGGGAGGATATATAGGGTTAGTCTACTATAGTATTAAAACCTATAATTTATATGACACAAGAAAATTTAATATCCTCATCAGTAAGAATTAAATTATAGAGTCATAAAAAAATATGGGGAAAAAATGAGGAAATCCAAATAAAATAATCTGATATAATTTATATGGTTAACAAACAAAGAAACAGTTAGATATATGGAAAGATATAGTTATAAAAATATTAATAAAATTATTTTCATAGATAACCCCATATACCACATTTTATTTTAGGTTTCTTTAATTTAGATTATATGTTGGTATCTTGTGATTAAAAAAATAACTTAGTAACTATTTATGCCTTATTAGACATATGTCACACCTCTTTAGTGAATTTTCTAGTCTCTGGGATCATTGATCTGGCTATTACATGTGAGTACGACTATATTTATGCACACATTTTTCTCCTTATCATATTCTATTTGTATATAAAAATAAAAAATGAGACATTTTGAGGAGTATAATATCATAGGAGTGTTAAATATCAATGGACAATCTTAACTTATATAAATTGTTCATTAGAATAAATAATAAAATATGTAGTTTTACACAATCTAATACCTATAGGGAGTTCACAGATATATTTATAGGAATAATTTAATGGATATTAACATATACGGTGATAAATATACTTTTTATAGAAGTAATGTGTTTAAATTGATGTCGAAAAAAATGACAAGGTCATTGCTAATGAATCTCCATTGGTTACAAACATAGAAAAAGTATATATCCCTATATGAGTACTACATTATGACCATAATGCTATACACATTTTTCTATTGATAAGACAATTGAAACATCACCATCCATTCATATGTAATAATTCCTTGGTGTTGTATCCAAACTATGGTAATCTTGTGCACGTGGTATCAAATTCGGTTTAATAGTATATAGGTTATTTTTATAGATTATAGAATATATTATTATTGAATGTAAATAGTAAAACATGGATTGGGGGAATATGTAACTAACTTTTCAAGAATATATCTTCTATGAAAAATGCCTCAAGATGATACAACACATCAATATTAATAGTTATTATTTAAAGGCTATTAGAAGTAATGTGTATTAATAAAAATATCACATTCTATAATTTGTTTGATGGAATGTATTTTGAAAATGATATTTGTGGTAAGATTACATATAGAGGGGGAATGGAATTCATTGTTTGATATTTGTATTCATTGATAAATATATTATATTATATATATTCTTCATTTCATATAGGGGTTAATGAAATTACTGATAATAAATAACCCCACTCTGATTATTTTTTTCTTGTATTGTAGATATAAATTAAATTGTTGAGATTATAATTATAATGATATAATTAATATTATTCTAGATCCTTTTATCCCAGGGGAAACGATATGTTAACATTTATTCCAAAAATTTTTTATATTATGAATTCTTAAATTAGATTAATAACTGATTGAGTACATTGAACGATGTCTATCCCAAATAATTCTTTTACATATTTTTTACTTGGTGTGAGATAAATTCTATGGGTTATTAAAATGATTATTTTATTTAGGGTTTTCTTCCATGGTTATTGAACTGTCCATTTTTTACATTAATCGATATAGATGGAAATAATATTAAAATTCACTTCTATTCACAATTATATATTTTTAATTTAGTTGAAAAATTAATCAAAACTAATTTATCTAACTGTACTTTTTTTCATTAATTTGATAGCCTCATAGTTATTTTTTCTTTTAATTGGGAGAAAAATTCAGGAAATTGTTACATTACTTCTAATTATGTTATCATCTTTCAAAATTACCCCTTGTGAGGTAATATTTATCTTATTAGTAATATGATTAAACCAATTAACATTATTAATTTTTAATTCTTTTTTTTTATCAAGTTTATTTTTTTCAATGTTATATTTTTCAATTAGGTTATGGTTCTATTCAAATATTTTCATATCTCAGTTCTCATAAATGGTTCATAAGATATTTACATAACATACGAAAGGGTTGAAAGCTAATTTGATCCCCTTTCACTTATTATTTTCTCTACAATAGAGGATTCCCTATGAATGGTCTTTCTTGACCTGAATAATCCATGTAGGATAACAGTTATTCCCATTTATTGGGGTCTTCATTCTCCCTATCGACAAGTATTTTTTTATGATATTAATATATTAATTTAGGTTCATATGAAAAAAATTCAATATTTCTAGGAACAAATTCTCTTTTTAATAGTGTTTATAGATTAATAATCATTTTTTGAGTCTTTTCATTGCGGAAGAAAAGATATATCCTGTGATTGAATTTTTACAATTCAAAATGAGTTTTATGTCAAAGCGGGTGTCATAATGTTTATGAACCTTAGTATTCCCATGTTTTTGGAAAGTCCCAATGTCTATTATTCTACTTATATATATTTTTATTTAAAAAATATACTAAATTCTTTGAAATTAATGTCTCCATCTATGCATCATACATCTTGTCTTCTAAAATCAGTCATTGTATATAAATTTAAGTACTCTTTTTGAATTCATATATATATAATACTATATAGATGACTATATAATTACTTGAATTAATGAATATATATTATTAAAATAAATTCTTAATACCTTTTTAGATTATATATTTATTTAATTATTAAAAATTATTAACTAAACAACTACGATCCCTTTGTATTAATTTATTACTTTACTATTGTATAGAAATATACTTATCCAATTTTTTCATCAATACTTATAAAAAATCGTACTTGTATGTAACTATTATACACATATCATAGATTTTGTATCTTCATTATCATGGAATGTAGAAGCAAAATAAAGGGGTGAGGTTAGATGTTCAGTAAGGGTAATTATAATTGTTTACACTAAAATATCATAAGTGATGATAATATAAGAATATGGGTATAATCAGTATATATTAGAAACTTATACCTATAAAATCATAGATCTAACTCCTATAATAAATCTTGTGACTACATAATACATTAGATAAATTATATTCTAAAACTGATCTAACAAATATCTTATCGGAGAGCACAATGGAGACATAGGAATAAACACAAAATTATGGAATATCATTGTAAAAAAATTGAAATATAGAACAAGCATAGTCATAGGAACACCTTATATTGAAATGACATTATAACCATTACTATGTGAAAAATGTCATTATGACAACATTAGAGAATGTGAAAAAAATCATTGTACCCATTCCTATGGGAACAAACTCAATATGTCCACACATGACTATACCATAAGTTATAAACATAATCTAATAAAATGGGGGGAAATATAGGAACCAATCTTCATCATCAATATATATATGTTCCATGTAGAATATATCATATCATTATTAACCCATTTAAATAAATTGGGTTAATTTCCATTTCAATCGGAAACACATAGTCAAAAAATTCGGAATTGAAAGAATTTTAATTCCCTAATATACCCAGCACCGCCGCTCCCTCCCTCGTGTCTCCCTCTCACGGTGAGTTCTCCGGTATTCCTATTCTTTCATCTCCCCTCGTCCCATTTCTCTCCTTTTTTCCCTGCTTCACCCACTTGGCTTCATTGGTTCTATGGTCCCCCTCGGCGGTTCCCCTTACATGGATTCTTCAGCCTCCCTGTTTCTAGGATTTTAATCCTGGTTCACTCTTCCTCATTAATTTCTTCAAGTTTTGGATTTCATTATCTGTTTCCCCCTAGGGTTTCAATCCCAGTGATACTATTTCTTGTTCCATTCCCCCATCCGCCTCATCCATGCTCTGATCTCACGTTCTACCTCTCCTCTCCAGGTCGGATTGGAGTGATGGATACTCAGTGGTTTTGGGAAATGCGGTTTGGCGGCCGTGGGGATTCTTTTTAGGGTTTCATTCCCAGTTTCCGTCAGGGTTTTCTCCCTGGTTTCACTGTTCCTGGTTCCTTTAGGGTTTCATCCCCAGTTCATTTTTCTTCTATGCGGTTCTTTTTTTGGATTTCTGTTTTATGTGAACGAATTTGAAACTTGTTCGGTGATGGTTCTATTCGTGGTTATGTGTTTTATGTGCTGCAACGGCCTTGTCGATCTCTGGTGTGTGGTTTTTGGATGACGGCGTCGACGGTGTTGATTGTATGGCGATGATGAAAGTGGTGTTTTTCGATGGTTTTCAGTTTTTGTTCGGTCTTGGTATGGTTTGATGGAGTCCTGTTCCAATTGTCGGTGTAGTTGTTTGCGGCCACCGGCATGCTTAGGATGGGATGTGATGATTATTGAAGGAAGACAACTGCAAGATGGTAGATGGAATCGACGTTTCTGACAATGGCGGCTTGTGGCTCAGAACTCGCGTCCCGAGGTTTTTGGTTTTGCAGTTCTCTAGCGTGGGGTATTTTTGTATTCTGTGTTTTTGTTTACGATATGGTGAACTGTGAGTTTGATGATGATTTCCAGTGGTTTACCACCGGAGTTATGCTGGCATGGAATCTTGTTTTGGTTGGTTATGGTTGTGATGATGGACTTCGATGGTGACAGGATGGACGTGGGTGAAAGGATGGAAGTGTCGTGTGGTGCATCATGATGGTAGGAGACGTGATTCCCCAAGTGGTGTTTGGTTCAGATTTTCAATTCAAATTTGAATTTTGAATATTGTGGTGCGAGCTTTTGAATTTTATTTGGTTTGAATCTGTTTTCTTTTGAATTAGGTATTTTCCTGCTTTTGGTGGTTTTTAATATTGGGTTGGATCTGTTGTATGTTAGTTGTGGTTGTGAGGTTCCCACTAACCCAAAAAGTGGTTTATTCAGAAAAAGAAAAAATATGAATTTGGAGGGGAGGTTATGTTAATAATTTCCACATTCAATTGATATCTGGAATTTTGATGAACACCCTTCAATAAATAAAACTAATGACATGCCCCTAAGAAGTGAAAGGTATAGGGAAGGAATCTATTCACAGTGGATTGATAAGAAAGAAAAATACAATGATGGACCAATTTAAATAATCCATCAAAATAAATAAGGTTAATTGTAATATATTATCAATATCCTCGAATCGAGAATAATATTAAAAAATGGAATATAAATATGATTTAAAAGAATTTTAGGAGTTTTAGAAAAATAATATACTATATAATAAATATCCATTTGGTTTTCAACTAAATTTTAAATAAATATATAATAAAAAGGATTCAAAATAATTTCTATTAGAAAAACAAAAAATATATTGGTTGATATTTAAATAAAATTATAAAGAAGGTTAAAATATGTTTTTACAGAGAATTAAAACATAAAATTAGTATTTATAACACATCTTTCATACTAACATAAAAACATAAGATACAGTTACATTTAAAAACTCGGGTTTTAAAAGGTTCTCTAAAAACCTTGAAAATATTTCTTTTGAAAAATAAACTTCAATATGAAAAAAATGAAAGGAATAATATTTGGCCCTAATAATTTGGAGAGGAAGAAAATATATTTTATTTTGAATGGATACAAAACGTTTTTTAAAAAATCTTTTGGAAATACCATCTTATGAAATCCTACTTCGTAAAAACAATATTAAATTTTCTATTATAAAAGGGAAAATGTGAATAATGAGAAAATAATACATATAATATTTCACAAAAAATTGGGGATAACATTGATAGGATTGGAATTATGTAAATTGAATAAAGTATTCATTAGTAAGAATGTGAGTTATTATATTCAATAGTACACTTATATTTCCGAATATATTTCCACAAAGAAGTGGTTTTGGAAAATGAAAAGTGATTTCCAAAAAAGCATAAGGAAATGCTATATAAAATAAGATAATTGTAGAACCATTGAAATTATGAATATTTTATTAAATTAATAAATTCTATGACCTAATCAGTCAAAAATCAAGTTAATGAAACACTTTGGGAATTGGTAGTGTAAGAATAAATAGAGACTATGAGGATGATCATGAAATTAACATTAAAATATCATAAAATGAAATAAATTTTCCTTGTTAAAATAAATTAAATAGTAAATATTTCATATAAAATAAATTGTAATGTACAATATAAAACATGTCCCATGGATTTGAAAACGAAATAAAGAAACCCTTACATTTTCCCCACATAGTTAAATGCAATCCAATATCTTGTTAAACAATAATAAATATATTAATTTCTTGTTTTAGTAAAACATTTATATATATTACATTATACAACAATAATTTATAATTATTCCCTTCATCTACATTAGTTAGTTTGTTAGAAATTCTTAATATTGAGGGTGAGTAATTAGGATCTCTTTGAATAATTTTCACAATAGTGGTGTCATTCAATATTATTTTTAAAATATTCTATCATTTATATACAATTAATAGTACAAATATTAGTGATTTAGAATAATTTATATTTTTACAAATCAATTACATGGGATTTCTAGCTATTATTATTAAAGGTGAAATCGACGATGATCATATTTGGATTATTTTTATCACATGAATAGTGGTATCTATGTTAATGAATTTAATATCAATGATACCATTTAATATCCAAAATAAAGTAATTATTTACTCATTTGTATCATATATTATTATATTTTGAGTTGTCATGGCCATCCATGAATTTATTTTGTAGTATTTTTAATGTTGATTGTCAAAATAACACAAATAAAATCATTCCATAATTGAATGGATGGTTATGAAGTGATTTTTTGGTATTATCATTATACTAGAAGAATAATAATATTACATAGTGTTTATTAGTGTGATATTTCAAAATTTTTAATAATGAGAGTTAGTTGATATAAAATATAATTTTTTATTGGGTGATGAATACATTTTTCTTCTTTTAGAATGTTATTTTGGGTTGTTGAGTGTTCAACAGTTTAATATTTCATATATTATTAATTTTATTTGAATATTTTCATCAAAAATATTAAATTATATAATAATAATCATATAAATCCATTACACCCATTCTCATTACTATCCTAGTTAGTTTGTGAAAAAATAAAAAAGGAAATTAATTGTTCTATAGAGGCAGTAGTCCACACGCATACATGAATAATGATTTCATTTTCCATAAAAAGTGGAAAATGAATATGCTTTTTTATATTTTAAAAATCTAAAATAATACAAAAATACAAAAATTATATATTAAATTACCTATTATAAAAATTACTTTATGTTATTGAAGTAAAAAATAAAACATTTTATGGCTTGGAGGAAGTAGTTCACACAATGCATTAATGGCAATATAGTTTTTCTTAATAGCAAAGGGAATGGTTTTTAAATTATTAATATTATAATAATAATATAGTAGTATATTAATTAAAATTATGCGATAACATTAATTTTGGTAAATTAAGTTTCAATGAAAATAAATGAACATAAAGAAATAAAAATTAGAACCGAGTGATTAGAAATATATACTAAACATCAAAAATTATACTGTTTGAAATGGGGGTTAAACCATTTATTCTTGTTATTTTGAGAATAACATAAGATATTGATGGTTTATATGGATTTTTAGGAGATATTTGGGTATAGTATAAGATGAACTATGTGGCTTTTGGAGTGAGGGTAATTGAAGGTAGGGTGATGGATTGTTTTAAATAACAAAAACAATTAAATAACTAGAAGTGATTCTCAATGAATGTGTCCCAATATTTCAGAAAAAATGATTTTGGGATGAGATAATGTCATGAAAAACCTCATAAATCAATCAAATACATGTTTTTATCATGTTAGGTCCTTTAAAATTTGAGTCATTCCTTTTAATTATTTAGGAATTTACCACAATAAGAAGTTTTATACCATTGCATGTTATCCATTATGACCAAAATTAAAATGCCCGTTATTAAATAATCTAGACCCAGTGATTCTAAATTTGGAATATATTTTTATATGATTCAATTTTTTAAAGTGATAAAATAATTATTAAAATATTTAATGTATAATGTTTTAAAGCCAATTTTTGGAAAAATAATACTTAGTTCGGAAATGTTAAATATTATTATTTTTTAAATTAAAACAATAATTTTTAAAATTATAATGTCACTTATATAATATATATATATATATATCATAAATAAAGTATACACAAATTTATGTGTTATAATAATAAAATTTCAAAGAAGTCATGACATTAGTAAACATGATATTATTCACAAGTAACATAAAAATATATCCTTTCCGAAATCCCTGAAAAATAATCATAATATAAGATAGAAATTATAGGTAAAAAATATATTTTTGTTTCCAATATCATTTTACAGTATTCTCAATTTTAACTTTTATGTAGAATCCTAAAACATCATGGAAAATTTTTTATATTGGAAGATATCGCCTGAAAGTACATGTTTTTTTATTAATTTAAAAAAAAATATTAAAACTAGAATTATTCACTAAATATTATTTTTTGAAAGAATAATTTTTTAATAATATACATCACTTTATTTCATAAAAAATGCAGTGTATAAAAAATATATTCTTAAACATAATAATTAATAGAGTTAATTTGTATAAACTTATCATTATACAAAATATGTTTTAAAATAAGTTTGAACTTGGATTGTTTTATTAAAATATTACAATTAACTGGAAATGTTATAATGGAAAAAATATATTACAATTTCATTTTAGTTTGATGTAATTATAAGAGAATGTGGTTAAACATATTTTTAATTTTTGGAAAATTTACAGTGGAATATCGAGTTGTTAAATTCTCCCTATATAAATATTTAACATCATCATAATTTTATTTATTATCCAATAATGAATATAGGTGATGGTATTCTTAATATATTAATCAATCCGGATAAAACTTCTAATATTTCAACTACCATACATTTATAGGCTTTCAAAAGTTACATATCACTACTCAAACAATATTAATCTTTTATACTATCATATACCCATATATGTATATACCAATATCAAATATTTTCGAGTACATCCCCTCCTTGTGACATTAAAATCGATAATACATTAAACCAAATTGAAATCAAATATTCTTTGATAAATAGACTCATATATTCAACTAATCGTCCAAAAATTCACACACAATTCAATATATATGTCAATTCAAAAAGTTTGATAACCATTATAGAAAATATTATGGATTTCATATTCATTAAATCAATAATATAATACAAGTATATCGATACATTATAATCCATGATTCTAAAAATTAATCAATAATTTGTTAAATAAACCTCAAACACATGTTAAACCTATGTTTTTTTGTCATCATTCACGTGTTCTCCATTAGTTATACCATAAAATAATTTTGTAAAATAGTCGAAATTAAAATTTATTAATTTCATTGATTATATATTTACAATCCATTATATGATAACATTTTGGAGAAAAATTCTTCAATATGTTAAATAATTCTCATAATATATCGAATATACCAAAATATAATCAGTAAATATAACACAGTAAGGAAAATAGAGAAGATTATGAGGATTTCAAATACATTAAGATATAATATTCCCTACAATAGGTAAAACATGGATACTCAACATTTGTATCATAATAGGAATACACAAATATAATAATCATTCAATTATGACACCATAATCTAATATAATACATAGTGGATTCCAAATTCATACATTCCTCAATTTCAGTTTTTAGATTCTATTTCAACCAAACAGTAAATCCAAAATGGATATCAATAATATTAGGTTAAATGATGATATGAATATGATAATTCATTCTTAATATGTATTCAATAATTACACCTTCATTTAAACATTTTATGCCTTCTGTTCAATCACCTTTTCATTAAGATTGCTTCTCTTGTACTTATTAACCAAATCCATTAATGTAATTAGTAAAAAATAATACATAGAGGGATATAAATAGAATAAGAATAATAGAAGATTATCCACCCTGAGTGTCAAAACTGTTGTCTAGTTTGGCCATTTTTTTCACACACCATGTAATGATTGAGTTAAGATACTATATATCATTTTAAAATATATTACACCAAGGTAAATTTGTGTTTGAGATTGATTCGACTCATACTATCTTTATATGGTTGTTATTTACTAGTAGACCAATGAATCACAACATTATCTAAATATAATCATGTTATCACATAATTATACTAATCCCTTTTAATTGTCCCTATGGTTATTATTTCGTTCCCTCATCATAATCCTCGTAATATTACCTAAAATGACCAAATGGTTTGTTAATACCTTTAAAAATATAATAAACCAAAACTTATCAAACATTAATGACATTTATAACTTTTATATTATCAAAAATTTATATTTTCCTAATCTACATAGATATTTAAACCCTTATCTGATAAATTATTTTCAATCCCATGAATGTGGGAATTTAATTACATAGAATATATACAATATTCATTATAACACATTCATAATCATGTTCGATATAGTTTTTTGTGGAATTGGGAAAAAATAAAGAAAACCATTTTCCTTTGTATAATGATGGATTTCATCCATTATATTCCAAAAAAATTAATCTATATTGAGTCTTCAACGTATCCCCCATATTCGCTATATAAGATAACCTCATAATCATTTCTTAACAATATTATCTTCTTAACATGTAGAAATGAATACATATGAAAGAGGTAAGATCAGATTACATGTAAGGTTAAATATAATTTTTTGTAATCAAATATCATAGGTAAGAATATTATGAGAATATAGATATATGATGGATATATAATTTCAGGACCCATCCCAGGTGGACCCATAACTGATCACCCGAACCGGCCTGTGGCATGGCTCATCAGGCGTTCCTGATCCCCATGAGCTCGCAACTACTTTAGGGAATCATATATAAACTAAAAAGGAATGGTTTCCTCCAAAAATAACTAAGAATAACTAAAATAAACATAAAACACATATAAATAACCACCGATCATATAAAAATACCCAAAAATTATAGATACAAATATAATAGAACAAAAACTTACTAAAGCTGAAACAAAAACAAACATAAGTAAAAAACTTAATCAAATATGAACCACAATGACCAGATCTCCATCTGACCTCTTAGGAAACTCCAACCACATGACTAACTCTATTCAAACAACAAGTAACTGATCCAAGAGGACATGATCAAAATGAGACATGAAACTAAAGTATAATTTAGGCTTTAGTACAGAAATTCATTATAGGAATATCGAGAATAAATAATGGAATCCAGTTGTTTTTACATTCCTAATGGAATCCATTAGTACTTTTTTGGAATTACTATTATAAAAATAGTGCTTTCCAAATTTTTTACAAATAAACAGACTATTCCCCTTTTTTAAAAACACTACACAACACACCGTCATTTTAAAAAAAAGTCCATCTTTTCTAAACCAATTACCAACCCAAAACATAAATAGTTAAATTAAGGTTATGTGGTAAAAAAAATAAATGTGGAGGTTAAGTCCTAAATGCAACAGGTAGTAATCAGACATATGAAATAGTGTAATCTAGGTCATTCCTAATCATCCCAATAAACCCCTAGAAGAACTCGGTCTGGAAGTATCCCATCTAATCAGGGATAGTACGATATTGTCACTCCATCCCCAAGAAGAAATCCTGAAACCCAAGGTAGATATAAATAAAATGTGTTATGAGGGTCTTGTATGTATGACTCACCTTACATGTCATTACTACACATGCCTACCCCAAACAGAGACACCTTGTATATGATAACCCATAATGGAAAATACAAGATAGGGGTTCCCACTATATATATAAATATATACGTCACTCATTTAAAGTAGAAACTAGTCTTTCATATCATATCAATATCAAAAACAATTTATGAAACACATTTAGCTGCCAACTAGGAAGTCACATCTCATCGCTACTAAAACATACCTCAACATGTTCCAATATTCTCACTGGGCATGCACAATTGGAAAACCACATTATTTTCCAAATCTAACAAGACACATTTCTTTTTAATACACAATGTTAAACAATCCCTTAAACATTACACATTCTAAATACATTTACGAAAATTACATTAAAATTCATTCACAATACCATTATCATAAATAAATTTTATATTGACATTTCCAAATGAGACTTTAGACTAACCATCACCCACACACCCATTAAATTCTATATTGGCCTCAAAACATCACACACATGAAATACACTTACCCGAGATATTTCACAAAGGTTTCTAATGTCATGTGAAACGATCCTTTCACAAGAACTTAGAAAATGATCTTCAATAAAACATTAGTCAAAATTTAAAATTTTATAAAATGTTTCAAACATTCCCTTTAGTTAAAATAAAAAATTATATAAACACAAGATAAAATCCAAAAACACACTTAATGATTCCAAAGGGGATTATGTTACACCGAACAATCCATCACTTTTAAACCCACTCACTTGAAACCATTTTCATAATAAAAAGAAAAAACCCACCTAATGGATCCACCACGCAAATTAATTTTCTAACTAAACTCATCAATACCACATAAGAATAAAAAATAACCATCCATTTCACAAATCGATGAAATTATTCCAAAAAAACATCATGATGATTCTTTGAGTCATTATTTGAAAACCATAATGCACAACACTCTGCCTTTAAAAAATCTGGAACAAGATTACCAACTCACACCAAGGAAAAAAACACATAAAGGATTAATTCTACTGTAGAAACACAAATTACACATTACAAGACACATAATGGTCTAAACAAAGAGGTGAAAATTAAGGATTTGTTTCAAAAATAATTTTAGAAATTTATTACAAATCCAAATCACCATAAGAATTAAATATGGGTTCCAAAACTATGTGAAACATGTTTAGAAATTTATAAAAAATGTTCAAGTGAAATTGGGTGTGAAAATATACGGGTAGAAAGAAGAATTGATTCAAAACATATTCTTAGAAAATTCAACTACCATAAAAACACCATGAAAAGGTAAAGAATTGAATTAATAGTGTGAATAATAAGTAAATAAAATTATTGAAACACCTAAGTGTCAAATAAATATTATTAGGAAGGAAATCCATGGAAACCCCTACCTCAATTGCATAGGAATGTGACAACGCTTCAGTGGAAGGAAGAACTGAGCCTCTCAGTCTAACGACCCAGGAATGGTAGACATGGAAATTACATTTCATTTATTCTATAATAAATACATTCCAAAAATATAATCCCAAAGACCGTGTTAGTTTAGTGTCTTTGGAAATGTGGAACATAATCTTCTACAGTGGTGAATGGTCATAAACATCTTTCCTAATGATCTTCCCCTTTTGTTTTCCTTCCTAAAAAGATTCTTTATATCCTTAGGAAAAGTCCACATTAAAATGGGTGAGCTCAATTTCTTAGTATGATTAAACATTGAGAACAAAAAATAAATAATAAAACTAAGAATGTAAAAACATGATCATAATGTATAAATATAAAAATCACGAGACTTGAAATAAATTATGTTAGTATGTAAGGCATAGATCATAAAAATAACATTATCAATGATACAATTGCATGGGTATAAAGCATGTAATTATGGAAAACAAATAATAGATCCAATTTGATTCTTATGTGCCTGCACCACTAGTATAATGATTTAGATAATGTTATTAACTTATTCCAAAATCATGGTCATCATATATGTTAATATTCTCCATTTATTGTTTGTAAAAATTCATTGTTACTCGTTATTCGGGTTTTAACTACTTTATTATCGTATACATGTTTTGTCAGATAAGTTCGTGTTATCCTTAATAGGCCATATTTATATCATTATAAAAGCATAATAACATAATAAATAACATATTTATTCATTATTTACATTTATATAATCATTCTTGAGGGGTTATCATGTTGAACGAATCACTTCGCACCATGTTGACGGTATGCAGTATGTACGTACGATCGACGATATAATTACCATAGTTGTTTAATGGTTTTGATTTGCATTTTGTAATTTATTTTAGAGTCAATATCATTCTACAATAATTATATATATTTATTACATCCATTTTTATACCCATCCATGTATGGGGTGGTGGAAAACATATTACACCTAGGCATGGAAATAGTATGCCATACGTATGCACGAATGGTGATTTCATCTTTCATAGGATGGATAAAAAGTTGAATATGGTTGTATCAAAATTTTAATAACATATAAGTATATAAGTTATAGTGTGGTTATTATTATATAATGAAGGAAATCATGAAGTAGATGAATATTTAGAAAGAAAAATGAAACAATCATTACAGGATATTACCTCTTCGTCGACGTGCTCTCTTTAGATATCGCCCTAATGGAAATAGAGTTGATCTTTTGAGAAGACCATCGCCTCTAGAATGTATATAAGAATGAAAAAAAGATACATTGGTAGGGTATGGGACAAAATTTTGGCTTAATGAGTTATATAGAAAAGTGGGATGAGGTTTATTTCTGTAATTGAGGTGATGGAATATTATAGAAACCTCAAAAATATTAATTTATAAAAAAATAATACCTAACTAAAAAACATCCTAAATGTCCAAATTTTACAGATTATATTAGATAGGGTTGAAATATTATCGAACAATATATTCAATACAAGTTTCAATGTCCATTGAATCATTATCTTTTCAAATAAAAATTTAGTTATTCCATTTAATTTTAACAAGGGTAACAAATAATTCAATAATAACATGGTAAAATATTTATATATTTGATGTAAATTAGATAATAAATAAATAATTTATAAAATATTGACCGTATCACAATTATTTTATATTTTTTAAAAAAACTATAATTTTTAAATAATTTTATAAAAAACTATTTTGAAAAACGATCAATAGTATCAATTTTGACAGCATTTAATTTATTGATTTTCATAAACATAAAGAAAACCATTATACATCAAACCGACTATTTTATTCTATTTATATGAGGTAAATGTTATCTATAAAATTCATTGGACATATTAATTATCCCAGAATATATTTATTTTAATATTTTTTCTAATATTTATTTGATATATCCATAATAAAATAATTGCTACAATGATGTTGTGTAATTATTTAATATACTAATTATTGAGTAAAAATTAAAAATATAATTTTATAATAGATCAAAATTTAATATATTTCTATAGAATATATTATGTATAATTTTATTTCTATAGAATAAATCATTAAAAATGTTATACTTATTAAAGTATGCACTTGAAACCTTTAACATTACATTAAATAAAATAATATATTTATCCTAATATTTTAAATAGGGCTCAAAAGGGTCTCTAATTATTCCATTGCATTCTTATTATCTATACCTACTCACACAATAAAAATTTTCAGTGTTTCATTGTTCCTTTAAGTGTTATTAT
This sequence comes from Viscum album, assembly GCA_963277665.1. Classification (NCBI taxonomy): domain Eukaryota; kingdom Viridiplantae; phylum Streptophyta; class Magnoliopsida; order Santalales; family Viscaceae; genus Viscum; species Viscum album. The sequence continues at coordinate 942,827,910 of OY728155.1, read as the reverse complement.
TATTTTTAAAAAAATTATTTTTTTTGATTTTTCATCAACTAAATATTTTCTACATCATTCATATATAAAACATTAAGGTAAATAATTCATTCCTAATAACTAAAAATAAATTTCCATTATAAATGTATTCATTTTAGATTTTAAATGATCTTTATATTCTAATTTTTCATTGGTATAAACTCATCTTTAAAAATATATATTATTTAAAACGTAGATGTGACATCTTTATATTGTTATTTAATAAAATATTATAAATACCATAATATCCCCCTAATGGAGAAAACAAAATAGAAATAAATTTATATCAGGGAAATATGATTGTTAAGTTAAAAATTACAATTTATTTTTAATAATACCACCAATTTTTCCATATGCGGAATTAGAGTAGATACCAAAGACAAAAAAATGACAGCTTCTGTCTTTTTTTGATTTAAAGATTATTTAAGTCCTTTTCTGGGTGGAGTTTCTTTTGAATGACATTATTTTAATCCTTAAGTGTTAAGGGTCGATTTACCATCATCAAATAAATTTTTTCCATTAGTTTAGATTATTTTATAGTCATTATAATTTTATTTTTACCCTAATTTACATACATTACCCTTTACCATGTTAATAAAATATAACATGGTTACTATTCATATTGATTTAAACTATAAGGAACATACATACCAAATTTGAACCTCATGAATCCAAATTTGACAACCATATTTTAAAATTCAACAACCATAATTTTTATAAATAAAATGAAAATAAAATCGTTTAAATGTGACTAAAAGTGCTTTTAAAAAAATTCACCTTTTTAAATGGAAAATGGTTTTATAATAAATTCATGTATAAAATCAGTTTCAAAAACCATAATTGGATAATAATTATATAATTAAAATTTTAACTCAATCAAAAATATAATTTTCTTATGTTATTTATTTAAATTAAAAAAATTCAATTCAAATCTATATTTTCACTATTAACCAAAAAATAGAACTAACAGAAAAAACCAAAAATTCAACCAAAGAATATTTTTATAATCTAGATTCAATGAATATTTTTATTGTGTCATATTTATGATAATATGGTTTTAAAAACTATATTTAAAATGGTAGAACCATCAAATGGTGGAGAAACATTAATTTTTAAAAAATACAACTATTATCCAAAAAAATGAATTTTTTCTAATATCATTTCCTAGAAAATATAGAAGATGAATATTAATTTCATATAAAATTAAAAATATGGTTACTAGTATTCATTATTTCTAGTATATATCATATTAAATAATAATATTTAAATAATATATTGTTGTTTAGTAAAACTCAGTATTTTGTACAACACAAGCTCTCGAAAAATGTTGTTATTGTGTATAATGCTAGCCGTGTAGGTGTTTCGTTTAGTGAAAGAGTCTTCTGGTATTTTTTATAACATAATACAAAAATATTACTTTTATATATTGAACAAAATCAATACTCAATGTTTCATGAAAAGAATTCAATCGAAAGTGCGTGAAATTGTGTGTAACAAAAGACAGAAATAGTGTTACACATACTGTAAGATTATACGGTGTTGCATATAGTGCAAGATAATCTATGTGTAGCATACAAAAATAACATCTACGAAATTAAAATGAATATATCTCATAAAATCATAGTGTGTTACATTATACTTCCCTTAAAAATTAATTTATCCATAAAAAAGATTCAAGGTTATAAAAAGATCACTACATGAATGTTTTTTTCTTGGAAACCCACATAAAAAAAGAATTCTAAAAAAGAATTTTATAAATAATATTAAACATAAGGGTTACCAAACTTAACTCATCACCAGGTTTCCACATAGTAGAATATATGTGGGAAGTGAAATCATGGATATAGAAGAATTTTTTTTGTAACGGCCATGTCAAGCCCACAATCATGATATTGTCCGCTTTGGGCCTAGCACACACAATTTTGTTTTTCCCTAGGCATTGAACCTTATGAATCCCCTAAGAAAAGGCTTCATGATTGGAGATGTATCCACACCACCATATAAAGGGGTGCTTCATGCGCCTCCTCCTTCGATGTGGGATTCTCACACCCACCCCCTAAAAGGGTCCAGCGTCCTCGTTGGCTCATCAAATGGACACCAGCTCTGATACCATTTGTAACGGCCCAGTCTAACCCACTATCATGATATTGTCCACTTTTGGCCCAGGCCACACAGTTTTGTTTTTCCCTGGGCTTTGGCCCTCAGGCAACCCCCCAGGAAAAGGCCTCATGATGGGAGAGGTATCCACACCACCTTATAATGGGGTGATTCGTGCACCTCCTCCTTCGATGTGGGATTCTCACACCAACATTGTAACGTCCTGGTTCCAGAAGCCACCCAGAGGCACACCGTACTCGGATGGTCACATGGCCTGACGTTCATTTCCCAAAATGCAAGAAGCTATCGACTAGTAGCGAGGGCCTTGGGTGCGATAGGGGAGAAACTATTCCCTCATTGGTAGAGTATACAACAGATGTAAAAAAGTATACAATAGAGAAAGTAGTAATAGTGAAATACAACAGTAACAGTAGAAAACTGAAAGTATAAACTAGAGAACATATATAAAATTATGCATGATACATATGTCTAATAAAATAGCCAAACAAGTCACAATGATGTAATACAATAGTGTTAAACCAATGTGAAAAATAATGTAGATAAACTCCTCAGAATCGCAAGCCACAACTTAGTCCCATGCTCTCCAGCGCCACAGTAAATCAAGTACCTAAAGTAGAATGGCGCTTTCCCTTGTCTATATCTGGAACAATATAATCTGTTTGGTAAAAAAAGCATGACCCAAATAGTGTGTGAGACTAAATACAAATAGGCTGCCACCAAGATATTTGTGCCCAAAAGTCAATTATTATATGGAGGGTAAAAGTACATGAAACATTAAATAGGAATGTACTAAACAGTAAACAATCCACAGTTTCACGGTCTAGAAAAACTAACCAAGTAGATAAACACAAACAGGTAACCCTCTGGGAAGTACCCACATCCTATCCCCTCTAGTCCTACCTAGCAACATACGCAACCAGATAACACAAAGGTAACACTCTGTAAAGTACCCATAACCTATCCCGTCTAGTCCTACCTAACAAATACTAGCATCCCACTGTGCAGTATACTCAGTCTAACCCCTCTGGTTTAGCATAAGCATTGACTCTTTTATGAAGAACTCACTCACAATTCCCCCTATAGTCTCGTATTGTACCTAAGGTGCTCTAGGGAGGCACTTACATCACATTCCCACTATAGCCCACGTCTAGGAACTTTAGACTCTCTGAGGAGGCACTAAACATCAATTCCCCCTATGGTCTCCCATCATAACTATGAAAGACACTCGAGAGAAGCCCTCAATGTCTATTCTCCCTATGGTCTGTACCCCAGGTTCTCAAGGCCATGTGTAAGTCTAGCAAGTTTCGCAGTGTGTATCATCCAAGGTAACCCATAAGAACTACATGGCTAGCATTCTATAACATAACAGCATAACAGAAAAATAGTCACACAATCCTACAATATTAGGCATGGGAAAGTAAACAGCCGACTGACAAGCAAACTAGACCCAAAGGGTCAAAATAGAAAAAATGCATAGGAAAAACATCCAAAGAACATCAATTCACCCTATTAATAGTCAAATATCATGTACTTAATCATACAGGCATAGCAGACAAATAGTACGGATAAAATGGTAAACGTGCCAAACTCTGTTCATGTGAACTGGGAAACTATTCACATAAAACTGAAATACATTCACCATAAAGGCACAAACCACCTACCTTGGAGTTGGGAGATCAATATAATTGAACCATGATTCTTGAATTTCTTTATAACATCATAGATATATAAAAATGTATAAAACATTCAACCCATGATAACTCAGGAGAGAGTAGAAAACATAAGAAGAAGATCTAGGAGAAGATAGCACTCACTGATTGCGATTCCAATGCAACAGATGATGTTCAATTTAGTGGACGGATGCTCGCTCAGGGTTTTGTTGATGATCAATGGCCATACATTTCTCTCTTTCGAATGAGACCTAGAAGGATTGATTCTAGATATTATACGATACCCTGGTGTGTATAATGAAAAAATAGAAAGTACTGGACGTGTACTATTTAAGTACATGCCGTGTACTCGCCGTTTCCATACTCCCCTTTAGGAGACCTCTAAGTCAACAACACATGGCAGTGTGCATGGCCACTACATGTCTAGCACCCGACTACCTGTGGTAACCAAGTACAAGTCGTGTACTCATGAAGTACATGGCGTGTACATCAAAAATTTATAGAAAAACATCCTTTCAACAAAAACTACCAGAAAAGGAAAAAATACCTGAAAAAAAGTTTCGTATTCTTACAAACTTCCCCCATTAAAGAAATGTATCCCTAAATTTCACTAGAAAGGTGGCGTAGAAAAGGAAACCCCGCACATCTCCGGCCATTATGCCCATACATCAGCATCCCTCTCCCAAGTATTTCCATGCACTCGCCTATGCTCCTATAGCTCTCGCACCATAGGTACATACTGACCATGGGGAACATTTTTACTATGATCAACCATCCGGATAGGATTCTCATCAAATGACACATCCACTTAGAGCTCAACCACCTTTGGTTGATAGAAATGAGATGGGTCTGAAAAGTAATATTGAAGCTGAGAAACGTGGAAGACGTCATGTATAGATCTGTACCCTTGAGGTAGCTGCAACCAATAGGCCACCGACCCAACCCTCTACCACATATCAAATAGCCCGACGTACATCGATGAAAGTTTACCCTATATCCTAACCCTCTTGTGTCCCAACCCTAGTGTGACACACAAAAAAACCTGATCCTCGACCTCGAACTCTGGAGGTCGTCTCTGCTAATCATCATAAGACTTCTATCGAGACTCCACAGTATCCATCCTATTCCGAATCAACTCTTACTACTTTGTGGTCTCCTTAACAAGGTGAGGTCCCAGCGAAGCTGTCTCTTTTGCCTCCAGCCAACATAAGGGTGATCAGAATGGCCTACCGTACAAAGCCTCATAAGGTACCATCTGAATGATTTCTTGAAAACTATTGTTATAGGAAACTCCACAAGAGGTACATGCTTCCCCCAAGAACCTCCAAAATCATGGATACATGCTTTTACCATGCCCTCAAGCACCTGAATTATATGCTCAGACTGGCCATCTGTTTGGAGGTGGAAATCTGTACTTAAAAGCACCTGTGTACCCAAAGCATTCTGTAGCCCCTTCCAGACCCATGAAGTTAAACTTGCATCCTTATATGAAATGATGGAGTGTGGAACTCCATACCGACATACAATCTCATGGATGTACAACCGTACCAGCTCATCAACACTGAAGGTCTCCTTAATCGGCAAGAATTGAGTGTCCTTCATAAGTCTGTCACTGAAAACCCATACTGCATCATTCCCTCGTGATGACTAGGGAAACCATGTTACGAAATCCATCGCGAAATCATTCCAAATCCACTAGGGAATGGTTAACTACTACAAAAGCCCTATTGGTCACTGATCCTCCGCATTCACCTGCTGATAGGTAGAAGACCTCATGAAGAAACCTGCAACATCTTTCTCCATACATGTCCACCAATACTGATGATGTTGTTCACTATACATCTTGGTGACACCTGGATGAAATACCCAAACTGAGGAATGAGAGTTCTGCATCAGCTCCTCATGTATGTCTTTTGGCACCCATACGCACCGATAGAAATGCAAGATCTAATCCTCGCCTATGGTCCAACTGGGAATATATTCCTCTCCTGAAACACTTTCCCACCAGACCAGGCCTTCAAAATATAATAGCTACCTCATTCGTACTCAATCATGAGGAACGTATGCCCCTGTCTGTCGTGCACCTCCAAATTAATCTTAGAGAATAGATCCATAAGCATCCACTCATAGCTGGCCTCTTGAACTTCCTGTATCTGAGTCCTCCTTCTCAATGCATCAGCTACCGCGGTGCCTTTCCTAGGGGTTTAGGAAAGCTCAAATTAAAAATACTGAAGGTACTCAACCCACCTTCGATGTCTCAAATATATATCACGGTATGTGAAGATGTACATGATATTTTTATGGTCGGTGAAGACCAAAAAATGATCTCATAGAAGATAATGTCTCTGAATCTATAAGGCATGAACAACTACTACTAACTCAAGATCATGCGTCTACTAGTTCCTCTCATGTGGTCTCAACTGCCGAGACCCATACACAACAACTCCATCTCTCTACATAAGCACAACTCCTAGTCTGATACCTGAAAAAACACAATAAACAGTATATCATATCCGGCTCTGGAAATACTAATATCGATGCTGAAGTCAGACTCACTTTCAGCTCCTAAAAAGGTAGCTCATAGAAATCTAACCATAAGAACATTGTACCCCTCTTAGTCAGACACATCAGTGGTGCTTCTAATAATTAAAAGTCATGAATGAAATGACTGTAGTATCTAGCCAGCCCTAGAAAACTCGACACCTCAAAGATGATCTTTGGTTTCTCCCAGTAAACTACTGCTCCCACTTTCTTTGGGTTTACTAACAATCATGTCTCTGAGATAACATGATCCAAGAATTGAATATAATCCATCCAAAAGTGGAATTTTGAGATCTTAGCATATAACTGCTTCTCCCTCGGTATACTCAGAACAATCTCAATATGGGTAGCATGGTCATTTCTAGTGTGAGAGTACACCAAGATATCGTCCACGAAGAAAACCATGAATGAATCCAAGTACGGATGGAACACTCGGTTCATCAGTGCCATGAACACTATAGGTGTGTTCGTAAGACCGAACGGCATAACCATATAATCATATAGACCATTATTATTCCTAAAGGCTATGGGAGGTATATCAGATGGTCTAACTCACAACTGATGATAACTGAACCTTAATTCAATCTTCAAGAACACCCGGGCTCCTTGAAACTGATCAAAGAGATCATTAATCTTTGTTAAAGGATATCATTTCTTGAATTTCAACAAGTTAAAATTTTGATAATCCACACAAAGCCTGAGGGTGACATCTTATATCTTTGATAATAAGGTAGGAAAACCCCATGGATAAGTACTGGTTCCATTGATACCCTCTGCATGAAACTCCTCCTACTGCTTCTTGAGCTCTTGAAACTATGGTGTAACCATCCTATAAATAGGAATGGACATCGGTGCCTCTCTTGGAATGAGCTCAATAGAAAATTTCACCCCTCTCTCTAGAGGAAAACTGTAAAATTTCTCTAAAAGACGTACCTAAAATGATCCACCACTGGTGGAATGTCTAACCGTGAATTTCCCTGATCATCTAGATATAAACTAGAAACATGGGTTGTAACTCCTCTTAACCTGTGATGGTCTATACCCGCTCTACTCACCTGGACTTCCCACATGCCCTTATAAAGAACAGATCCACCCTCTGGTGAATTGAAACTCACCCTGCGGCAATAACAGTCTATGACTACCTGGAAGGGAACTAGCCAGTCCATTTCGAGAATGACATCATAACCTGTCATCTCTAGGACATAGAGATCCCATAAGATGTGACACCCACCAACCTCTAGAGGGAACTTCTTGCACTAATTTATACTAGCCATTACATCCCCCAACAGAGTGTCTAGTTTCAAAATATCATCAGAACAAAAAGATGCAGATCCCAAGGCTCTTCACAATAGTAACAGATATAATGCTATAAGAATCCTATGTATCGAAAGGAGCTGAAGATAAAACCTAGGCAACGAGGATCATACCTTGAATTGTAGAAGGTACGAGATCTTGATCATGTTGGGTCTGCTCCACTACAAAGGTTTGGCATGTTCCACGGCCATCTGACCCTACTTGACAACTATGAGTTGATCCACTCAATTGTTGTTGAATGACCGACGACAAACCACCTAGGCATGAATGTCTAGAAGAACTCCAATTCCCATACTGGTGAGAAATTTCCGGTGCTTCTCCCTAACACAGATTCTTAGAAGAACCCCTATCACCAGCTGGTGGTGAGAATATATGACAGAAGCACTGAAGGTGACCCACCTTGCCGCATTATCGGCACTCCCCTGGGTCTTTCGAGAAATGTGTCCTCGTATGCCCACTCTTTATACCCTGGTAGCACACCACTTGGCTACCAGAAGTTGTGTCTCACCTCCTTTAATCACAGAACATATATTCCCTACGACACTTCCTACTATCAGTAGGAGGGATTCAAACTGCATATGCTGAGTTTCCCTGGCTCAAAACTCTGAAATCCCTTAGATTTCGCTCCATCTTCACCACCTAGTTGACAATAGAAGTGATGGAAGTCAACCTAACGATGTTCACCTGTGAACAGATGTTGTGCCTCAGACCATCCTCGAACTTACTTTCCATGAATAACTGATAACTGCATGGAATAGGCGTGTAGTGCTACATCTCGGAAAAGCATGAGGAATACACCATTACAGAAAGTGTAACCTGCTCCAGACTCATAAACTCCAGGGCTCGACCGCCCCTCAGTGTCTCTGGATAGAAGTAATCATCGAAGATGCACTGAAACTCATCCAAGGCCATAACCTGCTGTTGTCCCACCTGTGAGATCACATCCCACCAACTCTTGTTAGATTCCTGAAACATATAGTTATCTATCTTGACCCTCCCTTATGGAGGCATCTCCAGATGATCAAATATCGCCAGCATGGCTTCTATCCATGAATCTACAGCCTGAGTCCCTCCTTCCCCTAAGAAAGTGGGATGTTGAGGCTGCGGGAAAACCCACCTCAAATCTGCCATCGATGGGGCAGGAGGCGTTGCTCCCTAAAAATTATGCATCATCCACAATAAGTGTTCCCTGAACTATGAATTAGCACCGGTATCAGGTAAACTATTGGTTCCAAGACTGGCACAACAAGAGGATTTGTGGTAAGTCCCTGATCAGCTATATCCAGTATCTGATCACCACCCTGTAACTGGTGAATAACTTGAGGACATCTTGGTGGCATGACTCTGCAAGTTTAAACGCAGACCTTAGATCAGGATTAACTGGGACAGAAACATAGAAGTTTAATAAGGGAACAAGTGAAATAAAACATTCATGTTTTACAAATCATGACTATCAGGCATGTATAAACCCTACATGGCGTGTTCCCTTAAGTCATTCACATGGGCGTGTAATTTTTCCAACCTAGGTCGTATATCACACCACACACACAGTGTGTTGACTTAACACACAAAGTGTACTTGAATCCACCTTCCCTGCCTGAGTCATTCTACATGGTTAAGCCACATGACTCGTTTATATCAAACCTACATGTTTTGTTCACGGTAGACATGGAATGTACTAGACAAGCATCATCTGGACCATGTTGATAGTGACGTGACCTAACACAAGGCTCACACTACACTGTGTGTTCATGAAGGACATGACATGTATTTGAAAGGATAACACCGACCCGTGTTGTTAGTGACCCAACCGGGTACCAGAGTCTGATTACACAACGTGTTCAATCCCGGAACGACGTGTGTAGCTTAAGTTTTATCCGTCCGTGTTGTCATTTTAATGGTCGACCATCGGGTCAACACCACACAACGTATACTACTGGTACATAAACTATTCCAACTAGACATTCTCCATCCCGTGTCTCATCCCATACGGCCTATGAAATAGTTAGAGATTACACAGTGTGTACATAATGTACATGGAGTGAACTTAAGAATATTAGTTTCTCCCAAACCGAAGAACACATGGTGTGTGCTTAACATTACACGGCATGTATTCTGTGTTTTTATAGATAGTAAGCCTCATAAACCACTTTCAAATCTATAAAAACACTGAAATGAACAATGAATGTGCCAAATTACGATCCATGAGGGTCCATACACCCCCACCCCAAATCAATGATTGGCATAATATACATGTTATAACATAGAAAACAAGATAATGATCCACCAAATTATGGTCCATGAGGGCCCATAAAACCTCAAGAACAAATGTTTGAGGTTCATTCTAACCAAAACCTTACACAAAAAATACCCCATCAAATAGCAGGTATTTTATCAAGGAATCTATCTAAACATCATGCATATTCTACACAATATCTATCACAACAACATGCAATTGCAAATTCACCCTGGATGGCATGGAAAGAATGCATGACATGTGATTTCTAGAGAGTGCCTATATGATGCATGAGATGGAACAACCTCATCTCATCAGGTAGAAATGGAAATACATCCCCAATAACATTAATGGTAACAACACGAAACATGTGAATCACCCAATGGTGAAATAAAATCAACTGTAAAATTAATTAACCTGAATATTTCAATAAACGTGGTAGATTGGATTTTCCCTGTACAAGTGTCAGCAACTCCCGGGCCCAACTTATTACCTCTTACCTATTTCATCATATCCATAGCTATAGGCTCCAAATAGTATGTCATGAAGAAAATAAAACCATTGATACCACTTTGTAATTTCCCGATTCCGGAATCCACCTAGAGGTGCCCCGTACCCGGTTGGTCACTTGGCCTCAAGCGCATTTCCCCGAATGCCAGAGGCTTCCAACTAGCAGCGAGGGCCTTGGGTGTGATAGTGGGGAAACTATTCCATCATTGGAAGAGTACACAACGAAAGTAAACAAATATACAATAGCAGAAGCAGTAATAATGACATACATCAGTAACAGCAGAAAACTAAAAGTATAAACTGGAGAAAATATATAAAATGATGCATGATACATATGTCTAGGAAAACAGAAAAACAAGTCACAATGCTGGATTACAATAGTGCTGAAATAAAGTGTAAAATAAAGTAGATAAACTCTTCAGCATCGCAATCCATAGCTTGGTCCCATACTGTAATGACCCACCAACTCTCATTGTCTTGAGAGTACAATGAGTCATTACTAGGCCTTAAGCGACATCCCCAAGGCGCCAAAGGCTGGCAATAAATGCCGAAGGGTTTCAAACAAGTGGGGGACGATTTACCCTTTTAGAACATACCATAGAACCAACAACCATAACCAAAAAAATCACCTAAATTATGCTTGATAAAAACTAAGGTAACTCAACCATTTATTTAACCATAAACCAAAAAAAGAGTTCCATAGCAGAAACCAACAGTAAATCAGAGTAAACAGAGAAAAGACAAACTAAAAGACTACAAAACGGCAACCCAACTCCATGCTCTACAAACTCCAAGCTCCAAAATCACGAACAAACCCAAGTATCATGAAGTAGTGCTATAAACATGTGACACTTTACCTTTTCCAACATCCCAGTACATGATATCTACAAAAGCACCAGTGTTCCAAAGCTGTGGGTGAGTAATGAAACTCAGTAGGTTTTCCCCGTTGACTTCCCATCCCCTACCTCTAGGATAAAACATGCTAGCACATTTATATAAAACCATTTATATAAAACAATTCCAAAACAGTTCACAATATATCATGTTCCATGTCAAAAACATTTTCCAACAAAACCCATCTTTCTCTAGAAAAACAACCAAGTAATGTTTCCAATTAAATTCACATTTCCATTTTACACATTCATTCCATTTCAAAAATCCACACAACATACCCTGCATGCAACCTGGACCTCCCTATACTTGCGAGTGGTGAGTTATCCTTCCACTAAGTCATCACTTAGTGGACTACCTTGACGGGGGTACTTCACGCCCTTATCAATCCCAACATTTTGATGGGGGTAATTCTCACCCATATCCTTCCCAACCTTTTGACGGGGGAACTTCTCACCCTTATCCATCCCAATGCATATGAACACACACCACAACCCATGAAAATCCATGCCAAAACCAAGTGTGTTCAATACCTTTCAATAAAGAATCAAACCTTTTATTGAAAACCATTTATTTCAAGCAGGAAAACCATAACCAGTTTAGAATCACCATTTTAAATTCACTTCAACAAACACTTTCCAAAAACACACAATTTCCATCACCCGTTACTTAATAGGGGTTTCAACCATTATTTCACAACAGATAAACATACCATTTCAATCAAGGAAAACAATTTGAAACTAAGCCTTCAATTTCTACAAATGAGGAATCAGGAGTGAAGCCACCTACCTCAACAAATTAGGTGATACCAACCAATGCATGAAGAACGCGAACAAAATGGATTCAACTACTCCTCGAAACTTCCATATATTTCTTCCCCTAGTATCAACAAAACCAAAAACCAACTTAAATTTCATGCAGTACCTCAGATTTACCCACCATGGGCATTGATCTAAGGATCCATCAACAGGGAAGAATGATATCTAAGAAAACTAAAGGAAACGAGACTTACCTTGATCTACCGGCCTCTAAACACCAAGGAAAACCTCCAGATCACTTCCAAAATGCCTGGTAAGTGTTCTCCCACCTTAACTAGAGAGAAATCCCGAGTTAGGGCCATTTAGGAGAAAAAACGAGTGGGTTTAAAGATAAAACGGATTAAATCCTTAAAAATAGGATCTATGTCGACCCCACACACGATTAGTCCTCACAGCTAGAGAAATCGTGCGCTAACCATGTGGTAATCACTATTTGGAAGGGGCGCTCCACATGGCCTCCTCGCATAGTTTTCCCAAACCATGTGCACACCGTGCGGTCTCCTATTTCTAGTGTGACCACCACCTACACGGCTTCCGCACTGTTTGGGCTACTCATGAAAAGCCCGCACGTCACCACTTTTTACCTTTTAACACTTTAAATGTCTCCAAACTTTCCAAGCATTTATCATATGCTTCATGTACTTAAAAAGCATAAAACAAGGGTTACTTACCAGAAATCAGGGGTAATACATTCTCCCCACCATTGGAATTTCCATCCTCGGAATGTAGACAACCATTGATTTCCTGAAAGAGTTTTGGCCACTACTCTTTCATTTCATTCTTGAATTGCTAAGTCTCTTCCTTAATCAGACCATGTTGCCACAAAACCTGAACTAGACCAATGCTTTTTCCTCGCAAGACTTTATCTTACATATCCTCAATCTCCATCGTAATATGTACCAATGAAGCATCTGGCTCTATGTCAACGTGATCCCAACTGATTACATGGTTAGGATCAGGCTGATACTTCGTCAACTGAGATACATGGAACACATTATGCACTGCACTTAACCATGGGGGTAATGCCAACCGATATGCCACCTCACCAACCCGTTATAGTATCTCAAAAGGGATTATATATCGGGGAGATAATTTTCCCTTCTTCCCAAAATGACGATGTCCAAGACTTGGAGAGATTCTCAAAAAGACATGATCACTCACCGCAAACGTCAACGGTTTTCGACGATGATCCGCAAAATATTTCTGATGACTCTGTGCTGTCTCCATCCCCTTTTTAATCAACTGTATCTTCTCTGTTCTCTCTTGGGAATGTCTTGGCCTGACTAGTGATGTTTCACCCGTTTCCACCCAGAATAGTGGAGAATGACCATGACACCCATACAATGCTTCAAACAAAGCCATGCATATTGAAGCTTGATAGCTGTTATTGTATGAGAACTCCACTAAGGGTATATGATCCTCCCATGAGCCACCATAATCCATTACATAAGCACACAACATATCTTACAATGTTTGTATTGTCCACTCGGATTGCCCATCCGTCGGAGGATGATACACCGTGCTCATAGTCAACTGAGTTCCCAGGTCTTTCTGTAAGGATCGCAAGAAAGGATATGTGAACCATGGATCTTTATCTAACACAATTGAAACCGATATTCCATGTCTCTTTACCACTTCTCAGATATAGATTTTGGACAGATCCCCCACCGTATTAGATTCACGTATAGGGATGAAATGGGCTGACTTGGTAAGATAATCCACTATCACCCATATGGAATTGTGATTTAGAACCGTTCTTGGGAGAACTGTAACACAAGCCATAGATATCTGCTCCCTTTTCCACACTAGAATTGGTAGAGACTGCAACATACCCGCTGGCTGCTGATGTTCTGATTTAACATGCTCACAAGTTAAACACCTTGAAACAAATTCAGCCACCTTCTGTTTCATGCCGCTCCACCAAAATTGTGTCTTTATCTCCTTTTACATCTTATTTATTCCTTGAGTAACGACCCATCTATAATGGTGGTTAGTATGAATGAGTTGTTATTGAGTAGTTAAAGGTACAACCATCCGATCTCAAAACTGCAAAAATGAACTCCCATTCCGCTTCCATCCCTCAATAGTCTTCCCATCATTGAGTTTTGAACTCATCGCAACACAGTTTACATCGGATGCTTGTGCCTCCTTTACTATCTCCACCAAATTAGGAACAAGAATAACTGGAAAGAAAACTACTACATCATATTGGTCTTCACATTCCATACGCATGTCGGCTTGGACCAACATAAACTGCCACTCATCTGAAGCTTCTTGTGTCAACTGAGCATATGAAATTCAGCTTAATGCATCAGCCACCGAATTTCCCTTACATGGTGTATAAATCAAGTCAAAGTAGAAAATTTGAAGATACTCTATCAATCTCCTTTGCCTCAGATTCAAATATCGTTGTGAGAAAATAAGCTTCAAACTCTTATGATCTGTAAATGTAGTGAATTTCTCACCAAATAGATAATGATGCCAAGTCTTCAAGGCATGTACAACTGAAGCTAACTCCAAATCATGTGTTGGGTAGTTCTTTTCATGCACTCTCAACTGTTTTGAACCATAAGAAACAACATGGTCTCATTGCATGAGAACACATCTCATCCTAGATCTTGAAGTGTCACAATACACCACGTACCCCTGTCCTGATTCTAGAAAAATCAAGATGGGTGTTAATGTAATCTGAAATTTCATCTCTTGAAAAGATCTCTAACATTCCTTTTTCCATTAAAATGAACTTTTATTCTTTGTCAATGCAGTAATAGGATACGCTATTCATGAGATGTCATGCACAAAGCATCGTTAATAACCAGCTAGAAAAAGAAAATGTCGTATTTAAAAGACATTCTTCGGCAATTTCCAAGAATGAACCAGTTCTATGTTTTCTAGATCCACTAAAACACCTTTCTCAGTAACAACATGGCCTAGAAAGCATACCTCTTGTATCCAAAAATCGCACTTTGATAATTTGGCATACAACCAATGGTCTCTCAATATTTCCAATACTATCACCATGTGTTGCTCATTCTTAGCCATTATTCTTGAATACACCAATATGTCATCCACAAACACCACAAAAAAAGAATCTAGATATCTCTAAAATATCCGATTCATGAATTCCATAAAACTGTTGGTACATTCATAAGGCCAAAAGGAATGACTAAAATTCGTAGTGGCCATATCTGGTTCTGAAGGATGTCTTCAGAATATCCTCCTTCCAAACTCACAACTGGTGATATCTTGACCGAATGTAAATCGTAGAGAACCACTAAGCTCCCCTCAATTGATCAAACATTTCATTAATTCGTGGAATTGGATATCTATTCTTTATCATGACCTGGTTAAGTGTATGATGATCCACTAATAGCCTCAAAGTTCCCTCTGCTTTCTTTACAAAAAAAACGGGATTTTCCCATGGAGACACACTTGTCCGAATAAAACCTTTGTTTTCCAGGTATTCCTACTGCACTTTCAGTTCCTTTAACTCCGTTGGTGCTATCCTATATGATGGAAGTGAGATATGACAGGTCCCCGGAAGGAGATCAATCATAAACTCCACTTCTCTTACAGGTGGTAACCAAGAGAAGATTTCAAGAAAAACATCAAGAAATTGATCCAAGACTGCTGGAAAACTGTTATTCGCGATATCTTCCATCAATTCCATGTTTAAAGCATCCAACTAGTAAGAGATCGTTGCCACTACTAGTGCCAAAAATCCCATTTCACCTACCTTCATCGCTCTTTCTTCTCCACAGAGATGCTCAATGACATCCTCAGTCATGAAACTGACTATTCTGCTATAACAGTCGATGTGAGCTTTGAACTTTGTCAATCAATCCAAACCCAGGATTATATCATAGATAACCATCTCTAGTAGAGAGAAATCCCATTTCAGCTCAACTCCATCAATAGTTATAGAACATTCATAACACACAAATACTATACATTTTCTTTCACCGAGAGGAGTTTGATGTTTTATCACAGAAGGCATCATTTCATGTTTTAAGCTCAGCAAATAAGAAATTCGAGAAGCAAGAAAATAATGTGATGTAATAGTATCGAAAACCACTTTCATGAGGGTATAATTCAAAAGAATCATACCTCTCTCCGTAGACGGTCTAGACTGTTCATCCCCAATCACATGTTCTGCTCCATACAATTGTTTTGTTTCTACACTTTTCTCTTTATTTCGTTGTTGAGATTTCCCCGCTTAAGGAGTCATGGTATTCTGGAAATCACCATAGCTAGCTCTGTTATAACAACCCTGCTTTTTATTACAACTTAAACATGCTTTATTACATACAACTTCACTTGATACAACAAAGAAGATAGAGAGGTTTAGTGTCTTTGGGGCTTAGGATCATTACATAAAAACTTTAAACTTGAAATACAATATCTTTATTGAAAACTTCCTTTACATGACCACTACATTCTTTCGTACTTAGCATTGCATGGGATAACCTGAGAACATGCATACGAAAAGGGTGAGCTATAAAGCCCAGTAAGGGAGTACACAATGAATAACATGAGGAGTAAAATACATGTTAGGCAATAGGCATATCAATAGATCATAATATAAACAAGAACATAAAGGCATGATAAATCATGGTAATCATAACATGGAAATGTGGCAAGAACACTTAACATTGAATTAGCATGATCCAAGGCTCATTACACATGGAGCATGAGTAAACCCTCATTGCACATGAAGCACGAGTAAACCCTTGTTTCACTTGAATTAACATGAGTAAACACTCATTTCACATGACGTATCATGATACTATACTTTACCCAATGCATTGGAGCGCTATAAAGGGCGCACCTTCTTAAACATTTCATTTCATGCATAAGTGTGCCACATGGATCATAAAACATGGATTCATAAAAATAAATCATTTCTTCCACGATAAAGGAATGTGGAATTCATACAGAAAACATTATAATCAATATGTAAATGTGCATAAAATTGAATACCCTTGATGGAGAAATGGGCATGGTATTCACTACACAAAGACATTGGCTTAGAAAATCGGTGCGATTTCGGCAGCGTAACGGCGTGACATAAGAATTCATAAAAAAAGGTTGATGAGAGAGAAAGGGGTTCTTCATAATATTTACATGTAATGGAAATTAAGTAGATCATATATATACATCTCCCAACAATAGAAATGGAATTTAGATTCATGATACAAAAGTATTTCTTGAATGTAAAAGAAGAGAGAGAAGTTCCTTTCGGAATTTCGGCATAGTAACGGGTGTACATGGGAGGCATTTAATGAGAGAGAAAGGGTTCTTACATCATTCAAACAATAAGAGGGCAGTATGGGGGAGGTGAGAAACCATACCCCAACATTCATAATTGAAATAAAAAGGGCAATACAACTTAAAGAAAATTGACAAAAAATGAGAAAGGAAGAAAACCCTTTACTTGGAAGTGTGCTTCCAAAGGCTAGAGAGAGGCTTGTGAGAGGCTTCTTGGGAGCTTGGGTCACCTTGGGAGGATTCTAGAGAGAGTAGGGAAGAGGTTGGACGAACTCCAATGGATATTAGTGAGGAGGAAGTGGGAGCTTGGGTGGGTTTATATAGGAAAGGTGAGAGAATTCTTTATTATTTAGGTTTGGGACCACTTATATTAAAATAATCTAAACCACAAACCATCCCATGGTATTTGCCCATGGTTTCTGGAAAAGGAAAGAGGAAAACAATATTTTACAAGGCCAAGGTCCGAACATTTTAAAAAATTAGGGTTTCTTATGTGGAGGTGAGTCACACTCCCATGGAAATTAATTTAAAAAGGCAAAGTGTTGAATAAGTCTTGAGGGCTCCATTAATGCTTTGAAAAGTGAGTCAAACAAACCCAAAACCTCATTATTTTAATGATAAAACATATATTGGCCGAACATAAGGATTATGGTATTTTATTACATCACAATTGGGTCATTATGATGTCATAAAACACATTATATATTTAAATGGTATTTAATTTTTACCCAAAAATTTGACTGTCTCAGAAAATTATGAAAAATTCACTGTTGGATAATTTAGACGTCCTGATTCCAAAAATAATATTTATTTTATCTAAATAATTTTCTAAATATGTGAATTTTCATTTTTAAAATAAAAACCGGCATTTATAAAAAAAATCACGGGTTTTGACAGAAATGGCTTTCAAACCTTAATAAAAATTTTAATTGCATTCATAAAATTATAAGATCATTTATATTTAATAAAAATTAATGTAATATTAATAATAATATTTTATTAAAATATTATTTAATTCAAAAATCCTTTAATTTAATAAATTATAATTCTTAATTAAATAATAACTAAAAACACCATTTGTACTTTAAAAACTAATTACAATGTATCAAAAATGACTAGAAATTATATTCATTATTATATACAAAAATAATGTACATGAACATGGTGCTACTTATTTGTTACATAACCCCTTAAAATTGCCACATAAGACCTAAGGGTAAGGTGTGCGATGGTGACAGACTCTTGGGGCGGCTCGGATAACATCGCTCGAGTGGTAATTTCAATGAACTTCCACTTTTCCCGTAGACAATCACGTTCGAGCTTGACTTGATGAAGCTCATCTTGGGCTTGGTCGAGGGAAAAGCCCAAAGACGCCACCTCTTTTCCAAGCTCTGACAAATGGGTTTCGTAAGGGGCAATTCTACTGGATGAGGCCATCGCTTCCTTTGTCTGAGTAGAAATGGGTTCGTTAAATCCTTATATTTATACTACTTAGATGATCACTGTTCAATGGCTATAAAAGTAACAGTCACCAATCTTAACATAAAACTAAAGAATTTGACATCTTATAAAATCATTTTTCATATAGAAACATTTAACTGGAACAAGAGGGATTTTCAATTAATGAAACTTTGGGTCGTTACAATATCCCCCCCTTAAGAAATTTCTCCCTCGAAATTTTCCTTTTCCCACACTAAAACAAATGTGGGTAACTCAGCTTCATCATATCCTCCGACTCCCAAGTTACTTCTTCAAACTTGTGGTTTCTCCACAACACCTTGACGAGGGCCATTGTCTTATTTCGTAGAACTTTTTCTCTACGATCTAAGATCTTCATTGGTTGCTCCTCATAAGAAAGATCATCTTCAAATTGTACCACCTCGGAAGAGAGTACATGTGAAGGGTTCGGTATGTACTTCCTTAAGAGGGATACATGAAAGACATCATGCACCTTGGCCATAGTAGGTGGAAGTGCTAGTCGATAGGCCACAACCCCAACATGATCAAGAACCTTGAATGGGACGATGTACCTTGGACTAAACTTCCCTTTCTTTCCAAACCTCATGACCTTCTTCCATGGAGATATGCTTAAAAACACCATGTCTCCGACTTTATACTCAAGGTCTCGTTGACGATTATCTGCATAACTCTTCTGTCGACTTTGGGCTTCCTTGATATGCTACTGAATGGTTTTCAACTTCTCCACCATTTCTTCGACCATTTCTGGTCCAAACAGCTTACGTTCACTGACCTCATCCCAACATGCCGGTGTTCTATACCTTTTCCCATACAGGGCTTCATATGGTGCCATTTGGATGCTTGAGTGGAAACTATTATTATAAGAGAACTCAACCAGAGGAAGATGTTGATCCCATCCTCCTTTAAAGTCCATTGAGAACGCTATCAACATATCCTCAAGTGTTTGGATAGTCCGCTCGGATTGGCCATCAGTTTGAGGATGATAGGCCGTACTGAAGTTCAGTTCAGTATTCAGAGCATGTTGAAGACTCTTCCAAAACATAGAGGTAAATATTGGATCTCGGTCAGACACAATAGATAGTGGTACTCCATGCAACCGTACCACATCCCTGATATATATCCGTGCCAGTTGATCCAAAGAGAAATCCTCTCGAATAGCAATGAAGTGTGAAGTCTTTGTAAGATGATCCACAACAACCCAGATTGCATTGTTGCCTTTGGATGTCCTTGGAAGTCCAGTTACAATGTACATGGTGATGTTCTCCCATTTCCATTCTGGTATGGGAAATGGTTGCATCATCCTCTTAGACTTCTGCCTCTCTGCCTTCAATTGCTGACACACCAGGCACTTTGATGTATATTTAGCGATCTCGTTCTTCATATTATCCCACTAAAAGTTTTCTCGGAGATCTCGATACATCTTTGTGCTCCCTGGGTGAATAGAGAAATTTGAACTATGTGCATCATCCAAAAGTTCCTTCTTCAGCTCTGAACTTGATGTAACACATAGTCTTTTTCCAAACCGCACAATTCCTTCTTCATTAACATTAAACTCTGAGGATTTTCCCTTTTTTATAGCTTCCACTCTTTCTTGGATTCCCGCATCATCCTTTTGAGCATCCTTTAACCTTTCCAAAAGAGATGGTTGAGTAATAATTTGTGAAAGGATTGATGATGTTCCCTTCTTTATGATTCCCACATCCATCTTCATCAAGTCTAAGAAGATAGGATCCTTCTGAATTCTCATCATTGATAGAATCGCTGGATCCTTTCTACTTAGGGCATCCGCCACCTTGTTCGCCTTCCCAGGGTGGTAATGTATTGAACAGTCATAATCCTTGATGAGCTCTATCCATCTTCTCTGGCGCATATTAAGCTCTTTCTGTGTGAATATATATTTAAGACTCTTGTGGTCAGTATATATCTCACATTTCTCTCCATAGAGATAATGCCGCCAGATTTTCAAGGCAAAGATCACCGCCGCCAAATCCAGATCATGTGTTGGGTAGTTTTGCTAATGGATTTTCAACTACCTTGAGGCATAGGATATCACTTTATCATTCTGCATCAGCACACATCCTAAGCCCTTCTTCGAAGCATCACTGAATACCACAAAAAGCTCCCCACTTGTGGGTAAAGTGAGCACGGGTGCAGTGATAAGCCTCCTTTTCAACTCCTTGAAGCTTTCTTCGCATTAATCACTCCAAGAAAACTATACTCCCTTTCGAGTTAGCTTGGTAAGAGGGTTGGACAACCGTGAGAAATTTCTCACAAATCGTCGATAATATCCAGATAACCCCAAGAAGCTACGGATATCAGTTACCGATGTTGGCCTTGGCCATCCCTCAATTGCATCTGTTTGGTAGGGGTCCACAGATATCCCATTGCTTGTGATGATATGGCCCAAGAATGAGGCCTCCTTCAACCAGAACTCACACTTTCTATACTTGGCACAGAGCTTCTCCTTGCGCAAAGTCTCCAGTACAGTTCTTAAATACTCCTCATGGTCCTCCTTGGTTTTGGAGTATATTAGAATATCATCTATAAAGACTACCACAAATTTGTCTAGGTAATCTCTAAAGACTATATTCATCAAGTCCATGAATATTGCTGGAGCATTGGTGAGTCCGAAAGGCATTACTATGAATTCATAGTGCCCATACCTTGTACGAAAAGCAGTCTTGAGGATATCTTCCTTCTTCACCCTTACTTGATAATATCCCGACCGCAAGTCGACCATGGAGAAGTATTGTGCTCCACGGAGCTGATCAAACAAGTCATCGATTCTTGGGAGAGGATACTTGTTCTTTATCCTGATTTTTTTACGTTCACGATAATCGATGCAAAGCCGCATTGACCCATCCTTCTTCTTGACGAAGAGGACTGGTTCACCCCATGGTGATGCACTTGGGCGTATAAACCCTTTATCCAGATTCTCCTGTAGTTGTTTCTTCAGCTCTTCAAGCTCAACAACAACCATTCTATATGGAGTCTTGGATATTGGTAGCACCCCAGGTATAAGTTCAATTGAGAACTCAACATCTTTTCTTGGAGGAAGACCAGGAAGTTCCTCAGGAAATACTTCAGCGAATTCCCTCACAATAGGCATTTCTTCAAGGGTGGTTTCTTCCTTGGACTCAATCATCTGAGCCAGATATGCATGCTCATAAGGCAGTAATGTCCATGCTTGAGATGATGAAGCTAAAGGAGATTCATCTTCCACCTGACACTTGAAAAGAATCGGGGGTCGATTCTCCATTTGGAGTGTGATTTCCATCTCCCGACAATTTATGTTGGCTCTATATAAGGAAATCCAATCCATGCCAAGAATGGCATCAAATTCCACCAAAGGGAGTATGACGAGGTTCTCCGGGAAATTCAATCCACAGATTATAACATGGGAGGACTTATACTCATGGGATGCAATGATTTCCCCATTTGCCGTACTCACCGACATCTTTACTTCCATGATTTGTGGTGGTGAAGGGATTGTTCGACCAAAATTTTGAGATATAAAAGAATGCGTAGAACCTGAATCAAAAAGTACTTTCGCTATTCTTGAATGAATAACTAGCCTACCTATCACCACTTCGTTGTCGGGGTTCACTTCAGCAGAAGTGATGGCAAAATCTCTTCCTTGCTGTCTTGGAGGTTGTTGATTACCTCCGATAACCCTTGGATTAGGGCACTGATTTGCAAAATGACCCGGTTCTTTGCATTTGTAGCGTTGAACAACGCGTTGAGGTTAGAAAGGAGCATTCCTCTCCTCTGTCTTATCCGCGGGTCCTTCTTGCTGACAGTTAACTGCTAGGTTCCCTTCTCTTCCACACTTGAAGCATTTTCTTGTCCCCCTAAGGCAATTTCCAGGGTTCTTCTTTCCACACTTTTGGCAAGTGGGGTGCTGGAACTTCTTAGCGCCGTTGGATTTATCCATCGGACCACCAGCATTGAAGTCCACCTTACGCTTCTTGTCCCCATGATACCCCTGTGATTCTCCGATCTCCATTTCAACCTTGAGGGCACATCAGAAAATTTCCTCATAGCTGTCGAAGTCACGGATCGCTAATGATTTCTGCAAGCTAGGCTTCAGCCCACCAAAGAAGCGGTCAAACTTGCATTCGGGGGTAACGACAAAGCTGGAAGCGTATCGTGCAAGACTTGTGAAGTTTGCCTCGTACACTCCCACAGATTCTTCATCTTTCTGTTTGAGGGAAAGTAAGTCCCTTTCCATTTTAAGACGGAGGGTGCATGGAAAATATTTATCGAAAAACATCTTCCGGAATTCCTTCCATTCCAAAGCCTCGATCTCCTCCTCAGGCTTCGTATTTTTGATCAACGTCCACCATTGATCAGCTTCACCCTCCATACGATAAGCCTCCAGGAGAACCTTCTCTTTTTCAGAGCATTGGAGAATGGAGAATATCTTTTCAATGGAGTTGATCCATTGTTCAGCGATCGTGGGATCGGATGATCCACTAAAAGTAGGAGGCCTTTGTTTCATGAAGCTTTCAATAGCGACTTGTTATTTCTTAGGGGGGGTTGAACGTTCCTCTTGACCAGTGTTTCTATTCAAAACATGAGTTATCTGAGAGAGAAGCGTGACAAAGTTCGCGATTCCCGCTCCCATTGGATTGGGAATCTCATAAGTACAATCATCACACTGATCTTCACAACGGTTGTTAGCCCGAGTTCTCCTATTACCGGCCATTGGCTGGAATAAAAGGAAAGTTAGGGGTAACACATAAAGGGTAATCCAAAGACAAAAGTGGATGACTTATAAATAAACTTTAATCTCTTTAACTCATGAGTCTATAGGATTCAATCCAGGCATTTCATGATCTTCCTTCTAACATATATTCTTAGGAACATTTTTCCCTTAATAAGGGTTCAAACTAAGATTGTGAATATATCAAAACATATCCCCCGGGAGTGTCGTAACCAAGATTGCAGCAATGCTCGTTGTCGTGCACCATTTCCCGTTCGAGATAAGCTCAAAACGGTGTTTTCGGGTTTTACCCCTCGGATACATCTGTTCCAGAGCCACCTCTACCTGCTCGTATCCAGACAGGGATGTATTTGTTTGATAAACCACTTACATAGTATTTACCAAAACTTAGGGATGCTTTTATTATACTTAGTCTTGCATCTAAGGCTTTACTAGGGTTTCCTAATCCCAAAAATAACTAAACCTATCCTCTGATACCAACTATGACAACCCTGCTTTTTATTACAACTTAAACATGCTTTATTACATACAACTTTACTTGATACAACAAAGAAGATCCAGAGGTTTAGTGTCTTTGGGGCTTAGGATCATTACATAAAAATTTTAACCTTGAAATACAACATCTTTATTGAAAACTTCCTTTACATGACCACTACATTCTTTCGTACTTAGCATTGCATGGGATAACCTGAGGACATGCATAAGAAAAGGGTGAGCTATAAAGCCCAGTAAGGGAGTACACAATAAATAACATGAGGAGTAAAATACATGTTAGGCAATAGGCATATCAATAGATCATAATAGAAACATGAACATAAAGGAATGATAAATCATGATAATCATAACATGGAAATGTGGCAACAACACTTAACATTGAATTAGCATGAGCCAAGGCTCATTGCACATGGAGCATGAGTAAACCCTCATTGCACTTGAAGCATGAGTAAACCCTCGTTGAACTTGAATTAGAATGAGTAAACACTCATTGCACATGACGCATCATGATACTATACTTTACCCAATGCATTGGAGCGCTATAAAGGGCGCACCCTTCTTAAACATTTCATTTCATGCATAAGTGTGCCACATGGATCATAAAACATGGATTCATAAAACATAATAATTTCTTCCACGATAAAGGAATGTGGAATTCATACATGAAACATTATAATCAATATGTAAATGTGCATAAAGGTGAATACCCTTGATGGAGAAATGGGCATGGTATTCACTACACAAAGACATTGGCTTAGAAAATCGGTGCGATTTCGGCAGCGTAACGGCGTGACATAAGAATTCATAAAAAAAGGTTGATGAGAGAGAAAGGGGTTCATCATCATATTTACATGTAATGGACAGTAAGGAGATAATATATATACATCTCCCAACAATAGAAATGGAATTTATATTCATGATACAAAAGTATTGCTTGAATGTAAAAGAAGAGAGAGAAGTTCCTTTCGGAATTTCGGCATAGTAACGGGTGTACATGGGAGGCATTTAATGAGAGAGAAATGGTTCTACCATCATTAAAACAATAATAGGGAAGTATGGGGGAGGTGAGAAACCATACCCCAACATTAATAATTGAAATAAAAAGGGCAATACAACTTAATGAAAATTGACAAAAAATGAGAAAGGAAGAAAACCCCATACTTGGAAGTGTGCTTCCAAAGGCTAGGGAGAGGCTTTTGAGAGGCTTCTTGGGAGCTTGGGGCACCTTGGGAGGATTCTAGAGAGAGTAGGGCAGAGGTTGGACGAACTCCAAGGGATTTTAGTGAGGAGGAAGTCGGAGCATGGGTGGGTTTATATTGGAAAGGTGAGAGAATTCTTTATTATTTAGGTTTGGGACCCCTTATATTAAAATAATCCAAACCACAAACCATCCCATGGTATTTGCCCATGGTTTCTGGAAAAGGAAAGAGGAAAAAAATATTTTACAAGGCCAAGGTCCGAACTTATTAAAAAATTGTGGTTTCTTATGTGGAGGTGAGTCACACTCCCATGGAAATTAATTTAAAAAGGCAAAGTGTTGAATAAGTCTTGAGGGCTCCATTAATGCTTTGCAAAGTGAGTCAAACAAACCCAAATCATCATTATTTTAATGATAAAACATATATTGGCCGAACATAAGGATTATGGTATTTTATTACATCACCATTGGGTCATTATGATGTCATAAAACACATTATATATTTAAATGGTATTTAATTTTTACCCAAAAATTTGACTGTCTCAGAAAATTATGAAAAATTCACTGTTGGATAATTTCGACGTCCTGATTCCAAAAATAATATTTATTTTATCTAAATAATTTTCTAAATATGTGAATTTTCATTTTTAAAATAAAAACCGACATTTATAAAAAAATTCACGGGTTTTGACAGAAATGGCTTTCAAACCTTAATAAAAATTTTAATTGCATTCATAAAATTATAAGATCATTTATATTTAATAAAAATTAATGTAATATTAATAATAATATTTTATTAAAATATTATTTAATTCAAAAATCCTTTAATTTAATAAATTATAATTCTTAATTAAATAATAACTAAAAACACCATTTGTACTTTAAAAACTAATTACAATGTATCAAAAATGACTAGAAATTATATTCATTATTATATACAAAAATAATGTACATGAACATAGTGCTACTTATTTGTTACATAACCCCTTAAAATAGCCGTATAAGACCTAAGGGTAAGGTGTGCGATGGTGACAGACTCTTGGGGCGGCTTGGATAACATCGCTCGAGTGGTAATTTCAATCAACTTCCACTTTTCCCGTAGACGATCACGTTCGAGCTTGACTTGATGAAGCTCAGCTTGGGCTTGGTTAAGGGCAAAGCCCAAAGACGCCACCTCTTTTCCGAGCTCCGACAAATGGGCTTCGTAAGGGGCAATTCTACTGGATGAGGCCATCACTTCCTTTCTCTGAGTATAAATGGGTTCGTTAAAGCCTTATATTTATACAACTTGGATGATCACTGTTCAACGGCTATAAAAGTAACGGTCACCAATCTTAATGTAAAACTAAAGAAGTTGACATCTTATAAAAACATTTTTCATAAAGAAACATTTAACTGGATCAAAAGGGATTTTCCATTAATGAAACTTTGGGTCATTACATCTGTTCTGCTAGTGAGACTGATTTTTCTATCCTCTCCATATCGAAGAATAAGATTCTTGTGACACCTGAAAAGTGTAACGAACTCCCGACCGTGGAGCACTGCGACAATATCTCTGAAGATGCCCCATCTTGTTGCAATTTTGGAATGCTCTCATTGGTGTTATACATTCTCATTTCATGTGATCAATCGTTCCACATTGAAAACACCGAACTTTCATCATGGGTCGTGGAGGAAGATTCATTGATCCAGCCGTCTGATTCTGATTCGCACTCCCACCTTTGAAGTAGGTGTCTCTCTTCTTCTTGTTCCCAGAATTAGAGTTCCCACCCGTTCCCATGGGTATCATCATACTGCCTCATCCCATATCTCCAGAGATGTCTCTCTCAACTACTGTTGCTCTGTTTACCATCTCCGTAGAATCCGTAATACAAAGCAAAAATATCTTCGAGAAAATATCTTGTCACAACCCTGATTCAAAGATGCGTGCCTTCAGTGACGCACTTGCAGCCACATCCAATGCAAAGTGCACTAAATTCATGAATTTAGCCACATACTCTGTGACAGAGAGATTCTCTTGCTTCTGGCTGAAAACTTTCATCGTCCTTTGGAACTTGAACGTGTGAGGATAGAATTGTTTATTGAAAAATTCCTCAAATTCCTCCCATCCTAGGACTTGATCCACCTTAGCATGCACCAATAGCTCCCACCACTATCATGAAACATCCTCCAACATATACATCTCCAACTTTACATTCAGTTCTAATGGTGTGCAGATGAAATCGAAGATACGATTCATCCTACTCAGCCACACCTCCGCCATTTATGGTTCAGAGTCACCTCGAAAGATGGGTGGATTCTGCTTCTGGAACTAGATGGAATGGTCTAATTGCCCTGACTCATCCCTCTGATTCCCCGTGTCCACAACATAAAATTCTTGAACTATACATTGGACTAGCTGAAGGTTCACCTGTGGCCCCGGTGCGACCACATTCTCCGCAGCCTTTTCTGTTTTGTTTCTATGATGTATAACGAGTGCCATTTTCTATACAGAAAACACAAGCCGTTAGTCTCTCTTCCTAGCAACTGAAGGCTTAACATTTCAATTTCAATCACATCACTATCACAACATTGATTTCCAACCATCAAGCTTTTCCAAATTTACCCATTTCTAAAAAGAAATATTTTATTTATTTTTAATGTCAATCTATCTTCAAAATATATCAACCATTCTCTTTTCAAAATATTTCATTTGAAAACATGTTTTAAATTTTCAGAAATCACTCTTTTTCATCAAACCATAATCCATTTCTCAAAATGATATATGCACTCCTAGTGGGAATTTATTTCTCTAATGCATTCCATGCTCATCTCATTGGCTAAACCATTGAAAATGAGATTTGTTATCCTATAAGTGTCTCTAAAATAGTTATGTACACAACTCCCTGGTAACTTGAAGTTCAACATAAAAAGTTTAACTACGTCTTTTTATGCTCTACATTCCATGTTCCGACAATCCTACTCCTTCCTAAGATGACCACCCAAGGAATTGACACATATGAATTCAATTCCAAGACCAACAAAAACCGATGACTACTTGTTCCAAAAAGAAAGTAATAAGCTGATTGCATTTATACCCCAAGGACCGAAAAAACTGATACCATTTGTAATGACCCACCAATTCTCATTGTCTTGAGAGGACAACAAGTTATTACTAGGCCTTAAGCAACAACTCCAAGGTGCCAAAGTCTGGAAATAAATGGAAAAAGGTTTCAAACAAGTGGGGGAAGATTTACCCTTTTAAATCATACCATTGAACTGAAAACCATAACCAAACTAATCAACTAAAT
Source organism: Viscum album (assembly GCA_963277665.1). Taxonomy (NCBI): domain Eukaryota; kingdom Viridiplantae; phylum Streptophyta; class Magnoliopsida; order Santalales; family Viscaceae; genus Viscum; species Viscum album. The sequence goes on along the minus strand of OY728155.1, from coordinate 942,799,338 downwards.
GATTCTTGATGAAAACTAAGACAACTCAACCATTTATTTTACCATAAATCAACCATGAGTACTACAACAGAAACCAACACTATATCTGAGTAAACAGAAAAATGGAAAACTAAAAGACTGCATGATGGCGACCCAACTCCATGCTCCACAAGCTCGAATCTCCAACATCACGAACCAGACCATGTATCATGAAGTACTACTGTTAACATGTGACAAATTACCTTTTCCAACATCCCAGAAAATGATATCTGCAAAAGCACCAACGTGCCAAAGCAAGGGGTGAGTAATGAAACACAGTAGGTTTTCCCCGATGACATCCCAACCCATGCCTCTAGGATAAAACATGTTAGCACATTTATATAAAATGATTTATCTAAAACAATTCCAAAATAGTTCACAATATATCAAGTTCCATGTCAAAAACCATTTTCCAACAAACACCATCTTTCTCATGAAAAGAAACCAACAAAAGTTTCTAATCAAATACAATTTTCCATTTTTGCATATTCATTCCATTTCACAAATCCACACAACCAACCATTCATGCAACCTAGACCTCCCTATACCCGCGAGTGGTGAGTTATCCTTCCACTAAGCCTTCACTTAGTGGACTACCATTAGGGGGGTACTTCATGCCCTTATCCATCCCAATCTTTTGATGGGAATACATCTCACCCTTATCCATATCATCAATTGGATGGGGGTACTTCTCGCCCTTGTCCATCCTGATGCATATGAACACACACCACAACCCATTCAAATCCATTACAAAACCAAGTGTGTTCAAAAACTATCAATAAAGCATCAAACCTTTTACTGAAAACCATTTATTTCAAGAAGAAAAACCATAACCAGTTTAAAATCACCATTTTAAATTCACTTCAACAAGCACTTTCCAAAAACACACAATTTCCATCACCTTTTACTTAAAAGGGGTTTCAACCATTCTTTCACAGCAGATAAACAAACCATTTCAATCAAGGAAAACAATTTGAAACTATGCCGTCAAGTTCTACGAAAGTGGAATCGGGAGTGAAGCCACATACCTGAACAAATTAGGTGAAACCAGCCAACCCACGAAGAACACCAACAAAACCGTGTCAACTACTCCCAGAAACATCCTTATATTCCTTCCCATAGTATCAACAAAACCAAAACCCGACATAAAATCCAACCCCTACCTTAGATCAACTAGCCTCTGAACACCAAGTCAAGTACCTAAAGTAGAAGTGCACCTACCCTTTTCTATAACTTCAACAGTATAATCTGTTTGGGCCCAAAAGCGTTTCCCAAACAGGGTGTGACGGTAAATCTTAGAAGGAAACCAACACGAGATCTGTGCCTAACAGTCAATGACTATGTGGAAGTTAAAATTACATGAATCATTAAACATTAAAGTACTCAACTATAAACAATCCACTATTTCAATACCATGCAACAACTAAGCAAGAAGATAATCACAAACAGGTAACCCTCTAAGAAGTACCCATACCCTATCCCCTCCAGTCCTACCTAGCAACGCACGCAAGTAGATAACACAAAGGTAACCCTATGGTAAGTACCCACATCCTATCTTTTCTAGTCCTACCTAACAAGTACAAGGAACCCTCTGGGAAGTACACTCAGTCTAACCCTTCTTGTTCAGCGTAACCATAGACTCTCTGAGAAAGCACTCGCCGTCAATTCCCCCTATAGTATAATATCGTAACTAAAGGCTCTCTAGGGAAGCACTTACATCACATTCCCTCTGTGACCCACATCAAGGAACTATAGACTCTTTGAGGAAGAACTCAATGTCAATTCCCCCATGTGTTCTCGCATCGTAACTAGGAAAGACACTCTGAATGACCCCTCAATGTCCATTCTCCCTATGGCCAATACTCTAGGTTCTCATAGACCTGTGTAAGTCAAGAAAGTTTCACAGTGTGTATCGGCCAAGGTAAACCTCAAGAACTACTTGGCTTGCATTCTACAGAAAAACAACATAATAGAAAAACAATCACACCATCCTACAAAACTAGTAATGGGAAAGTAATCAGCCGCCAAACAGGCAAACTAGACCCAAAGGGTCAAAAAAGGAAAAACAGGCATGGGAAACACATATAAAGAAAATATATTCACCCAATTCACAGTCAAATATCATCTACTTAACAATACAAGAATAGTTGTCTAACAATAGGTCTAAAACAGTAATGGTGCAATACCCCGTTCATGGCTAGTTGTCAAATTTTCACATAAAACTCAAAGACATTCAACAGAAAAAAAACCACCTACCTTGGCATTGGGATATCAATATACATGAACCATGAGTCTTGAATCTCCTTATAACATCGTAGATCTATGAAAACGTATAAAACGTTCAACCAATGATAACTCACGAAAGAGGAGAAAATAGAAGATGATGCTCTAGGAGAAGAGAGAACTCACCGATGTGATTCCAACGCAACATACGGTGTTTGATTTAGAGGAAGTACACTTTCTCTGATGTTTGTCGAAGATCTGCAGATGTACGGAGCTCTCGGTCGAACAAGACCTAGAAGGGGATCTTTCTAGCGATTAGACGTGACCTCGATGTGTTTAATGAAAAAAGAAAGTACACGATGTGTACAATTTATGAAAATGGTGTGTACTCACTGTTTATGTACTCCACTTTAGGCAGCCTCTCGGTCACCCCCACATGGCCATGTCCATGGTTTCTAAACGGAAAGCACACATCTACCTGTGGTAACCAAGTACACTGAGTTTACTCATAATATACATGGCGTGTAAATAAAAAATTTCCAAAAAAACACTTTTCCTAAAAAATGACCAGAAAATGAAAACATACAGGAAAAGAAGATCTGGGTTCTTACAATATAACTATTAGGTTCTGATAAATACTGATACAGAACATGGTTTGGAGTAAGATAACAACTAGAATTCTATAACTCTTCGATGATTTAAGGGACCATCTGATTTCATCAGATAAGAAGGTACTAAGATAACTTTTTGGTTTTAATGTTCCTTTCCCTATAGATGAATAAATTTTCATGAGAATAAATAATTTTTGTATTTTGGTACAATATCCCCAGTGTATGTTCCTTGAACAATTTCTACATCATCTATAATTTAAATAAAATAAGTTGAATTTGTCATTCTTGAAGTGTTACCAGATCATGAGATCTATAAATATAATGATAGGTCATTCAATATATCTAAAAAAACAGATATCATAAGTTATCAAACATGCATGAGTCTATATATAGTGGGATAATATATTTATCTAGTAGACTTCAACGGGATTATAACTCATTTTATCCATAAATGGATAACCTTACAATCCTTCCAAAAACTAAAAATACAAATCATTGTTATATGGTGAACTAATTGAACATAACAATTTCTCCAATATCTTATAAGGCAGTTCTTGGTTGTCACATTCCAAAAATGTGAATACCTTAGTCAAATAATCTATTAAAAAATTGTTATAATATGAATTACTATAGAACCTTAGTGAAACATGTATTCTGTTAAAATTAACTCCTTCAACACTAAAAGAATCCCAAAAATTATATATACACCAACCATTATATCAATTTTCCTTTATATCTGTCTCGATGACATTAATACAATCAAACAACTCAATATCTCTTTATCCAATTATTGTTCACATATCAAGTGTTCTCCAAAAATATCTGAATTATATTTCACTGTTACCAATACCATTCAACATATACAATAAATTAATTAATCAAAAAACAATAGTCTAACAATCCTTATATGTTTATTTATTCTATAATACCATAAAACATCTTATACAACATTATGCTTGATAATCATTTCATTATTCCACTGTATTTCTAAACCATTGACTGAGCTTCATCATATTATTCCCCAACTATTATTTTATCTCATATATCATTTGTAGTATCTTCATCATTGTCAACATTAATACTGTCGATACGACCATGCAGATTCTCTTCATGAGATATTTCCTTAGGTCATCGATTTGTTTAATTCTTATACTTTCCACATTTAGAACATTTAACTATAGTTGATTTCAAAGAAAAACCATTATCCTTTTCCATTGTGTTATTTGAACATTTTCATTTACAATTATGGTCTATTTGTCCTTATTTTCAACACCCAAGCATCATCTAGTACGTTTAAAAAAAAATTGGTACTTCTTTCCACAATATGTACATGAGGGAAATTTAACATTATTTCCTCTATGATCACCATGAAACTATCTCTATCTCTTATTAACTAGGTCAGTAAACTCACCATTGTTGATATAATTGATCATATTATGATATTTATGATCATGAATAATAAATATGTGTCTCTTTCCAACTCCATTTTAATTTTGTTTAACATGAAGATTATCATTCCATTTTCCATCATATTTTCTAAAAACATGAATCCTCCTATTTCCAGGCATTTTCTAAAAACCTAAACGAATAGTGTGATAAGAAAACACCATACTAGAAAAACTACATAATAAAAGAAGAGTAAATTCATTCATTAACATCATAGGTTTAGCCCTAGGTTAATCATGATTGTTACCGTAACTATAAGACTATAACCTATTGTTAGACATAACCTTAGGGACATCCCTAGACATACCTTATAAACATCTAGATAGATCTCACTAAAGATTTCACATCCTTGTTAACAAAGTTAAACTAATCCTTTTCTCTCATACCGAATATAATGACCCAATCGGGATATATATGGAAATTACATTTCTTTTTCAAAATACTTAAATAAATAAAAAAATATACGCCCATAGTCCATGTTTGATTAGTGTATTTGGAATCATGAAATGTATTATTCTATCAAGGTGAATGATCTTCAACATCTCCCCTAATGATCTTTCAATTTTTTCTTCCTACCTAATAACTTAATTTATATCATGGAGAAAATTAAACAGAAAAAGGGTGATCTCAAATGTTCTGTAAGTGTAAACATTGATAACATAAAACAAATCATAAAAATAAGAATGTATGAACATTAAAATAATGTTTAAATATCAAAATAATGAGTTATAAATTAAATCTTGGCTTTACGTAACACATAGTTCATAAGGTAATATTAACGATGATAAGACATAATGGGAATAAATCATGAAATTATGGGAAAAAATAAGAAAATAATATGATTTCCAATTTAGACAATGCATTTCTACCAAGACCATCATATTGGAATCGTTGCTTTACTGAACCGGGTTTATATTTCATTACAACCATGTATTTCTGAAACGTGTTTACTTGTCAGTTTGGCCTATTTTTACTAAACAAGATTAAATTTTTGTTCTATTCATTTTTATCTTATTAGATATAAATCATTACCAAATTCATTGGATATTGATCTAGATCCGACCCATATCATAATGAAATCATTCTTACAATATCCACAAAACATAAATCATTCGTCATAGTGTCACCCAAGAAATGAAATGGGTTTTCCTAAACGTCATTCCATCATAACATAATACATATAAAAAAACATTCTATAATTAAAACTATAAATTCATAGTTATATAATGGATAGAAACATAACCTTATTTATAGAGAATCATCATAGATGGAAAATAATTTTGATAAAACACATCAATTTAATTCTTGAGGAAAATATCCTTTCTTCATCAAAAAATATTTTTTTCAAAATTAAATTCAATTTTAAAAGAAAATAATTTAGTTGAAAATAATTTTGAAATTGTTTCCAGGAATTCTCATGGAAATAATGTTTCAGAAAACTGTAAAAATCCATTCATTCCATAAAAATTTAAAAAACCATTTCCCTTTTACTTTTGCCGAAGATTTCATAAAATACGTCATACGGTAAACGAAAGAAAGATTCCTTTGAAACCTTGTAGATAAAAACCAAAATGGGTAAAAATGAATTTAAAAATTCATAGAATGATAGTAAAAATTTTATACAGACAATTTTAGAATTCATGGACGTTGATGATAAATATATCCCAGTAAATAGTTACGTATAAAAAATCTGACATAAAAATGAGATTACAATATTATCCTGTGATGTAGGTATGATATGTTTAATATGAGTCTAAACCTTTGGAATAATTATTTATATAATTTTATGATCTTAATAGAAAATTATTTTCATCATATATTGTCATATTCTCCATTGTTTTTTTGTAACAATTCATGGTTACTCGTTATTCGGGTTTTACATACTTTATAATCATATGTGTATTTTGTCAAATAAGTTACAGTTCCACTTATCATGTTATATTTATATCATAATACAATGATATTAACATAATTAATACTATATATATTCGTTCTGAACATTTATATAATCATGTGTGAGTGGTTATCTTGCATAACGAATCACATCGCATTGTGGGGACAATAGGATGTACATACGAACGAGCGATTATATCATTCCCATAATTGATTAATGGTATTTGTTTGATTGGTGTTCTATATTTCAGAATCAATATAATATTATAATAATCTTATATATTTATTAAATCCACTTTTATACACATCCAAGTAAGGTGGTAGTGAAAAAGGAATTACCACACCGCGTGGAGATGGTCAACCATACGTATGCACACGTGGTGATTTCATCTTTCTTAGGATGGATAGAAAGTTGTATATGATTGTTTCATAATTATAATAACATCTAATTATATAATTAATACTTGAGTCATTATTCTTTAATGAAATAGTTTTTAATTAGAATTATAATAAGAAATAAATATGAATGATTCAGTAGAGGAGATTACCACTTCTTCGACGTGATCTTTTAGGATCTCCTCTTAATGGAATTAGAGTTGGAATTTTGAGAAGATGAGAACCTCTATAATGTAATTAGGGAATTTGAAAAGATAAATGGTCAGACTATGGATGATCTGGAAGGCTTAATGAGTTGTGGAGAAATGAGGTAGGATGTGCCCTTTATAATTTACTTGAGGTGAACTTTTGGATATCTCAAAAATATTAATTTATAATAAAATAAAACCCCACTCAAAAACCGAATTTTTTTCCCAATTTATAATATGAGATGATATAGGTTAGTAATATCATCAACCAATTTATTTTAAAAAATTTTCTATGTAAATTAAAACATTATCTATTCCATTAATCAGTTGGTTATTCTATTTCATTTTAACTTGGTGACAAATATTTCAATATAAATAGGGTAAAATATATACATATTTGATGTCAATTATACCATAAATAGAAAATTTATATCATTTCATATCATATAATAATTATTAAATATTTTTAAAAATGTTTTATGATTTTTAAATAATATAATAAAACACTATTTTGGTCAACAATCAATATTGTCAATTTTGACACTATTCATTTTATAGGTTTTTAAAAATATAAAGATAACATGTTAACTTGGACACAACTATTTTTTATATTTAAATAAGGAAAATATTATCTAGAAAATTCACTGAACATATTAACTATACCCAAATATATTTATTTTAATATTGTTAATTACATTTATTTGATATCTCCATTAATAAAATAATTATTACAATAATATTGTGTAATTATTTAATATTTTTATTTGTTGATTAAAAATTAAAAATTAAATTCTATGTTAAATATAAATTCAGTATAGTTCATTAGAATATATGTAGTATAATATATCTACAATATAATCAAACATTAAATTTGATATTCTTATTAAATTATGATTTTGGAAAGTTTAACATTCCTTTAAATAAAATAATATAATTGTCCTATTCTACTCTATATAACACACAATGTTTAATAACTTGACCATTTGATGATTATGGTCAATATATACTCGACCAATAAAATTTGGTAAATATTTTTGTCCCTTTAATGGTTATTATCATTTTAATAAAAATTATTTTTTGGATTTTTCATCAATTAAATATTCTCTGCATCATCCATATATAAATCATTAAAGTAATTATTTCTTTCCTAAAAATTAAATATAAATTACCATGATAATGATAAAAAATTTGATTTCAAATATGAATTTAGATCCAAATTTAGCTTCAATAAAACCATATTTTTAAAATGATATATTATTACAAACATGAATGTGATTTAAAATTTTCACTAAATAAAATATTATAAATATCATAATATTTCCCAAATGGCCCCAAAACGTAAAAAATAAATTTATAACATGGAAATATGTTTATTAAGATAAAAATTTAAATTTAAATTTGTTGATATGACCCATTTTTTCAAATGTGGATACATAATAGAAATTAAAGACAATGAAAATGACACTTTCTGTCTATGTTTGATTTAATTATTATGTAAGTAATTTTCATATAAAAGTGTCTATTAAATGACATAATTTCTATCATTATCTGTTAAGGGTATAATTAAATTCATAAAATAAAATTCTATCATTTTTTGGTCTTTTTATAGTCATTATAATTTTATTTTTAACATAATTTACTTAATTTAGCCTTTACCATAGAAATAAAATTTACCATGGTAACTATTCTTATAGGTTAAAAATAAATGGGAAATATATACCTAATTTGGACCACTTGAATCCCAATTTGACTTCCATTTTCCAAAACTCAACCCATAGATGTTTCAAAAATATATTAGAAATAAAAACATGAAAATGTCACGAGAATTTTTTTTTGAAAAAATACCCCTTTTAAATATATTTTTTTAAAATAAATTCATGTATAAAATAATTTTTAAAATCAATAAATGTATAAAAATAAATAAGTAAAAATTTTAAACTCATCGAAAAAATAATTTTACTTTGTAATGAATTTAAATTAAAATAATGATTTCAATAAGAAGCTATATTTTGACACTTCATCAAAAAATAAAAGTTGTCAAAAATATACAAAAAAAAAATTAACCAAGGTATATTTTAGTAATCCATATTGGTAGAAGATTAAATTTTCAAATTGATTATAAGAAAGTGTTAAAAACTATATTTAAAATGGGTTCTCCATAAAATGTTTTGAAATCGCAATTTTTTTAAAAACTTCTTTTTTCCAAGAAATTTAAAATTTTTCATATAAAATGTTCATGAAAATATATAAGATGAATTTTAATGTAATATAAAAATAAAAATGTGGTGAATACTATTCAGAATGGGTAATTTATATCTCATCAAATAATAATATTTTAATAATATATTTTTGTTTAGTGAAACATGGTATTGCATACCATGCAAGCTATCAAGGAAGGCCTCTCTTATTGTAATGAAAGACATGCCAGCGTTATGTTTAGTAGAATATTCATCTGATGTGTCATATAACATAATAAAAAAAAGTTCATTTATACATTGAACAAAATCTATAATCAGTGTTCTATGAAATGAATTCTTTCAAAATAACATGAAATTGTGTGTAAAAGAAGCCTAGAATAGATTTGGGTATACAAAAAGCTAATAAAAAATTTAATATAGCGCATGATAATCTTGGAGTAGTCTAAAAACATGGCATCATTTAAATTAAAAATAATAAATATCATAAAATGTTATAGTTTTATAACCAGTGCGGAAACCAAAATCCCATACGAACACAACCCACTAGGGTTCAGTCAAACATGAAATCCCCATTAAAAACCTAGAGATATAGAGCAGAAGAACTCACTAGAGAGGGGGGGTGTACCAGAGCAGGCTGAGAAGATAGTGGGGGAGCATGATGGAGTAGGCCTCTCAGGTAGAGGGGAGCGCGCTGGAGTAGGTCGAATGGATAGGGGGAAGTACACTAGGGAAGGGGGGTCATGTACCTGGAGGGGATGCTAGAATAGTGGTAGCACACTAGGAGGGGAGGCCAGAGTAGGGGTTCATGTGTCAGGAAGCTTGCCAAATGAGATCTTCCAGCTAGATGTAGGGAACAAACAAGGTAGGGGTAGACAGGGGGTTGCACCACACAATGAAGGGGGGATAAGACATAGGATTAGGAGAAAAAAATCAGATATATATATATAATATAATAATAATAGTGTTAATAATCATAATCATAATAAAAATCTTACAATATTAATATTATTCGTAAACCAAAAATAATAATATTTATCAGTATTGATAGTAATAATAATGTTTATTTGATTTATAATAATAATATTATCATTATTATCATTATTATTATTTTTATTAAAACATTCCATTATTCTTATTTTCATAAAATAAATTTATTTTTAATTCCGGGAAACGGCACGGTAACCAGTAACCGTGCGGTGCCTGTGTTCCGTCATGAAACAATCCAAAATTACTAAAAATTTAAACTTTTCATCAAAAACATGCATGTACCACGATGACGATATCCACATCAACGAAATAATAAGATAAAATAATTTTAATGGTTTGGTTGTGACAATTCTCCCAACCCCAAAAATATTCATCCCTCAGAAATTCACCAAGCCGATAGTTAACCCAAACTTGTTTCTCTACCCAGATAAAACCGAGGAAAAATGTGAATCCAGATAAGACCTTACTCTCTATGGGTAACACCCCACCAATTTAGAAGGAATTAGAATCCCAATATAGATGGGATAACTTGATGGGGGGTGGGGTGTTCTTCACACCACAAGAACTAAAGTAGATCAGGAACATTAAAACACAATCAACAACACAATGACCTAAACGAGAAACCCACTACGTGAGAACCAATAAAAATGGGACACTGGGACGAGAGAACCAACACGGCCATTAGTCAATGATAAACTAAAAACACCCCAAAGTGGATTCTAACAACCTACATGAGCTTCATACCTCTCCCCAAGAATGAGTGAAACCACACCACCACTAAAATTTGATTCCCAATACTAGGGAAAACACACACAAAAGAAATCAGAACCCAAAATCAAAACTGAACATAATTTAAAACATCATTATTCTGAAACACTTACATCTAAAAATGATAAAAGTGGAACAAAAAATGTAACCAAAACATGAGAGGGCCAAAAGGATTATATGGAAAACAAATGACTCCAAAATCCAAATTCAACCAGTCACAATTACTAAGATAACAATCGAACAAATCCATCATAACCGTATTATGATACGATAAACTTACAATGGTATGGGAAAAGAATAAGGAAACCATAAATGTCTCTATTCAAAGACAGAATATAATAAAACACACAAAGGTCTCACATACACATGACACCTCACTGTGTGCAATATTTACCCAGAGGCATGATCCTGGGGCTCTGATGACTCACACATCAACAGACTCATAGTCAGGCATGAGCATCCCTAGGTCATAACTCCTTATTCAATAAATGCTTCCTATAGGAAATCCACAACGAACCCGAAAAACCACATCGAGTGTAAGAAATTTGACATATGTGATAATAAGGAATACTTTATAGGAATAGGTTCATTCATCCTACTTTTCATTCCTTGTAGGGAACCCATAAAACCAATAAGAGGTTATATATTTCCAATCACCATTTATTTCACACTAATAACCATCCCTTTGAAGTGTTTAACGCCAAATTTTACCAACCATTTCCCCTACAAAACATCTCATAGATCTTCAACCTTATTCAACTTCACCTCCATAAGTATGAACCCTCAGAAAAATATGGTCTTGATCATTTCCCATGTCCTGGAAAATTTGAATAATGATGGAAAGGACAACTTCCACAAGTCCAAAACTGGACTCCCGAACAACTCTAAAACATCACGAACACAAATATCATCCGGTTTTTCCATCACCATGATGACACTATATACCTCTTCAAACTATATATAATCCTTTAATGGTCCTCTAACTCCACAAATGATAGGATAAAACCATGAAAACTCAGGAATTGGTCATGAATCATTGGATATATGAGGGACCTTTTATGGTGGCACATTACCAAAAACATGAAAAACACAAACCAAAACCGAAATCAAATCAATGTATAATTAAAAGAAACAACTTGATCCAAAGTGTATGGCTCAAAAAAACACACATTACAACACAAAAACAAATTTCTGAAACTATTTTCCCTCCCCAAAATCACTTTCGAAAACTAATCCAATTGTTTAGTTAAAAATGCACAACCAATGAATCCTAGGAACCATTGGAAATGTGCTAATCCATTCCTATATGTATGCACCAACACACACTTTCTAAATACATACTCTCGCATGTGGAAACATTCATAATGACTATTGAGGGTCTCACCCAATCCATTTTCCTAGAAAATCCAAATATATACTAAATGTTTTAAAAAAATTATTATTTTCCATTAAAACAAATTTCACCAATTTAAATCAATTTTAAATAAAACAATTTGGATTCAAACCACCTTCTTATTTTTTTAAAAACACACTTACACCAACCTAAACCAGAATACAGTACAACATACACCAAACCACAAGAATGAGGATCTAGTATTAATGCTTAGCCCAACGAAATTGTAGTGAGCCATGCCCCAAGAAAGAATCAACAACGTGGAGGTACTTGAACCATGCACTCAGAATACTCATGGGTCACAACTCTTTGTGAAATCACTACGTTACATCGCCTTTCCCCATTTTCATCCCACAATCCAAAAATATAATTGAAGACCCAAATATTAGAATACCCCTAGTAACTCAAGGATCAGTGTGAACAAGAGTTCGTGACGTTTTTCCCCCAACTACCTCCCAATTATCGATATTCCTAATATTCATCTTCTAGAGGACCCATATATCATAACCATTACTGTGATAAAAGTTTTTGAAAAACCAACCTCGTTCGACCCTGAACTAGTCACCCGAGCTAGCATACAACATGGAACGAGGGGTGTTCCCAATCCTCAAAGGCTAGAAATTATATATGGAAGTTAAATATAAGACAAATATAATGGACTTTCCCAAAAATAACCCTAATAATATAAAAAGATGAAAATTTTCTAGATTAAAATATAACTGAAAAAATCAAATAGACATTGAAAGTAAAACACGTGGATCCAAAAAAATAGAATCAAATATGATCTGCACCAACATGATCTCCAAGTGATCTCTTGGTCACCTACAAACACAAGACCAACACTACTCCAAAAACAAGCAACTAAACAAGGCGGACCATATCAAAATTGAATGTGTAACTAAATGATTAGGAATGTGTGAGAACCAAAATTCTCAATTGGAATTCCAAAAATAAACCATGGAATCCATGTATTTTTCATTTCTCAAATCAATACATGAGAACTAGTTTGAATTACAGTTATAAAAATAGGGATTTTATCATTTCAAAAAATAAACACACTTTTTCGCTTTTTTAATAAAACACTACCTACAGCAACACAATTTTAAAAACAATTCTATCATTTCTAAACCAACTCTCAACCCAAAACCTAAACCGTAAAAATCACAATGTGAAATACATAAATAAATAGTGCAGGTTAACAGATAAATGAAACAGAAAGTAAAAAACAATAGAAATAGATTAACCATGGTCTCTCCTAAACATCCCTAGAAGACCCATGCATGTACTTGGATTGGAACCACCTACTGACGTATTGTGAAGCCCTTATGTGAATTACCAACAGGCTTGTCTAGCCTCAAATCACCCCATGCACAACCCTCCTGGCATGTCTGTAACTCTAGGAGTGTATTAACCCATGTAATCTGGGATGGAATGAAATTCTCACACAATAACCTTGAAGACACCCAAGAACACATGGATGGTATAAATAAAATTTGTCAGTCGGAGTCTCCCACAGACATGACTCACCATTCCTATTGTCACCACACATTTCTTCCCCATACACAGACACCAACCATATGATAACCCATAAATGAAATTCATAGATTGGTGTGCCCACAATATACATATTCATAATATATAACTCATTAAAAGATCTAACAGGGTTTTCATATCATATCATTATCACAACCATTTTATAAAACACTTTCACTTGAAAACTAGTATGTCATGTTACATTTCTTCTAAAACAAACCTCAACACTTTTAATGAATCCAACCGATCACACACATTTTCCAAGACGTATTATGTTCCAAATAAAACACAACACATTTATTTTTAATACCCAATACCAAAAAGGCCATTACGATTTACACATTCTAAATAAATTTACCAAGAACACATTAAAATACATTTCTAAAACCAAGATCAAACATCACTTTTATATTGACATTGAAAAACATTACTTTAAACGATCCTTCACCCACACACACCTCAAATATGAAACAATCCTTTAATATTCACACACCAAAAATAAACTAACGAAAGAAATATCCAAAATGTATCTAAAGTCATGTGAATCAATAAATTCATAAGAACATGCCAAACAAATATTTCCCAAAAATAAAAAAAAACATTCAATTTTATATAACATGTTCATCATTCCATTTAATTTAAGTCTCGAATTATTTCAAAATAGGGTAATAACTCGTAACTCACATAAAGATGCCCAAGAATCTTGTGTTATACCAAATGGTCCATCACATTGAAACCCACACACTTGAAACCATTTTCTTTAGACAAAAGAAAAAACCCACCTAAAAGAACCAACACAACATTTTTCTCCAAAAAATACTCCAAAATACCATATAATAACCACACATAACCATCCCTTTCATAAATCAAGAAAAATATTCTGAAAACTTTTCATCCAAATTATTTGTATCATTAAAAGGATACCAAAACAAACACCATTCCACCTTTTAAAAAACATGAACGAGTTTACCAAATCACACTAATGAAAAATACCACAATAAGGTTTAGTTCTTCTTTTAAAAAAATTAAACATTTCAAGACACACTAATGAATAACCACAAAGGTGAAAATGAATGATTTCTCTGATAAATAATTTTAGCTATCTCTACCAATGCCAAATCGTCAAAAGAATTAACTATCGGTTCCCCAAGTGTGTGAAACATGTATATATATTTATTAAAAATGTGAAAGAAACAATAGTTGTTTAAATATACAGGAATAAAAAATTTATTAATTTGAAAACCTTTTTTAGAAAATCATTCTACCATTAAAAACACCATAATAATCTAAAAAACATGTTACAATTGTTTTGATTTTGTATTAATAATTATTAAATCAACCAAGAACCAAATAAATTGTATCAGGAAACAAAACCATGGAATGTCCAACCTCAATGGCATGAAAACATGACGATTCTGTAGCGTAAGGAAGAACCAAACCTCGTTGTCCCTTTAAAAACCTTAGATCGAAAGGAAACACAATCCCCATGTAAAATTCACCCATTAGGGTATGTTCATCCACGAAACCTCAATTACATACCTAGAAATGTAGAGGGTAATAACTCACTATAGGGGGACTGCACAAGCCTAGGCCATCAGACATGGGTGGTCACATTTGAGTAGGCCATCTGGATAGAGGGGTGCACACCAGAGTAGGTTGGATAGATAGGGGAAAGTGTGCTAGGGCAGGGGGGTGCATGGTTGGAGGGGAGGCCGTAATAGGGGGTCACATGATGGGAATGATATTGGTGTAGGGGGCCACGACCCATGAAGCTAGTCAAAGGAGGTGGTCAGACTAGAGCGGGGGAACCCACGGGAAATGGGGTATCGAGGGGGATAACACCACACAATGAAAATGGTGGGCGATAAGACCTAGTTTTACATATAAATATAAAACCAAAATCAAATAAAAAAAATAAAAAAACTAATATATCAATATTAGTTTTAATAATTTTAATAATAATAAAAAACATAAAACAATAATTTTATTTTCGAAAAAATAGTAATAAAATTTATTTCGATTATAAAAAAAATATTATTAATATTTTTATTAAACATTAATTTAATATTATTATGACAAAATTTATTTATTTTAAATTTTTTGAAACCACACAGTCACCTGGGACAACCGCACAGTTATCGCTAACTATGTGGTGCCTGTGCACCATCCTGAATCCCACTAAACTTACCACTCATTAAAAATTTTAAAACAAAACACAAACTAAACCATGAGAAGGATATCAAAATATAATAAATAATAATATAATATAATTTTAAAGGTCAGTTTGTGACATATAATATAGTTATAACATATAAATCAGGGATCCTAAGTCATGGAATATGTCTCTAAATTATGTAATACAAGAATGAAAATAGTATGATAATGTGAGTCATTAAACATGATACATGAGATAATAACATAAGAATAATAATATTTATAAAAGTATTGAATATAATTGAAAAACATTTGAAATGAGGAACAACCAAATGAATGGGAAAACATCAATGAGAAATACCATTATTACCACAACTTCGTAATCAAACTCATTAAGTCCATGCCTAAAAATGTGATCAACCCATCTACTGATTCCTTGGTAATCAAACTCATTATGTGCAGACCAAAATACCTCATGAGATATAATCGTAAAATAATGCATTAGAGGCTGATATATTACGGCACCCTTCCTTATCCAGAAAAATGGGTTCCATCTAAAATTATTCATATCATAAAAAACCCATGAAAATAAAATGGGTTTCATAAAATGTTAAAATGGAATCACATAAGGAAATCATTTAAAACTACATTAAATAACACAAATGATATAATCGATGGAATGAAATAGGAATACATAGATATTAAATAACACTATATGTAAATTCAATTTAATAATGTTAATAGAAAATATGGTATTTACATTATATTTATAATGGGTATATTAATAACTAAATATTTTCCTCAATCAATCATTGTAAAATATCTAAGTGAACACCCATCAATCAATGAAATTGAATATTATATATTCATAAATGAAATCCATTGGATGAATAGTTATGCCTATTGAAAATGGATGGTTAGTAGAGATAAATGTATTGATGGATCATATTACATATTCCATCTAGTGAATGATGTTAGATTTTAGTATTTCAAGAATATCCTTGAACAATGAAAATTATTTATCAAAGAAAAGTTACATAGATATAAAAATTATGATTTTTAGAAAAACCACAATACAATATACAAATTTATATGATCTTTTGAACAATAATTACAAATAAATATTTTATAAAACATTAAGAAAATTAATTTATTTTTGGAAAGATGAAAAATTTAAGTGAATGTTTTATATAAAAATAAAATTGTTGTTAAATGACATTTTGATAGGGAATAAAAACGTAGAAATAGTATTTTGAAATAATTTTTTATATTACTATAAAATGAAGAACTCACATGTCACATTAAATAGTTATTTTCTAAATTATGAATTGAAAAAAATCAGAAAAAATTCTTCAAAAAAAACATTAATAATATATCCATGAAAATAAAAAGTTTTTTTCAATAAAATGTTAGGTGGATGATAAAACGTTTTTTACAATATAGACAACAATTCATTGAAATATTTTTTAAATTCGATTATTTGAAAAACCACATCATAAAAATTGTATCATAATTTTATTTTGAATACTTGAAAAACAATTATCAAAATCATAGAAAATAATTAATATTTGTTTTCAAAAAAAATATATAAGAACATAGGTGCGAAAAAATATGGACATGAATGAAAATATTAATTGTTATAAATGTGTATTTTTTTATCAATTTTATACTATTATTTCAGATAAAATTTTATAAAATAAGAGTTCATTGACGATGAGAGTCAATTTTCCCTATGAAAAAAAGAATATTCCATAAAGATGATGGTAATGAAAGGGTCAATTAGACATTAAATGTTATTTTAATATAACAAATACTATGACCTATTGATTCATAAATTATGTCAATTCAAATTTTATAATATTATTAATTTAATAATCAAAGGGGGATGAGGGGATGATAAAGAAATATACATTAAAATAACTTGAATTCGATGAATTTTTCATATGTGAAATTAATTTTCCCATGAATAAACCATATAAAATATATTATAGTGAACAATATAAAAATTGACCAATGGAGTTAAAAATGAGACCATGAAACCCTTACCCTATTTTACCTCTTATTAATATACACTCTAAGCTCTTATATAAGAAACAAATATGTATTAAAACCTTATATTAGATTATATGTGTCATATATATTCATTTATGAACATCATTCATAATTAATTCCTTCATGAATATCAGATAGATTATTATATATTTTAATCACTGGTGTGAGAAATTATGATTATTTGAACATATTTTGTAATATCATTGATGTTAATTATTCTTTTCAAAAATAATATCATTAATACACTATTAAATTTAATTTCATTTTTTTCTTTGTAATTATTTATTGCGTTACAGTTTAATTCCATCGGATATTTTTATGATCCTTGATGGTGAAATTATAAAGGGGAGTGTTTCGATGATTTTTAACAACAGTAATGTATAGTATATTAAATAATGAGTTTAATATTAGTATTTCCATTAAATATCTAGAATAAATTCATGATTTAATAATTTTTACCATTAATTATTATTATTCATCTTCTCATACTCAACAATAATGTTATTTTACAATATTTTTTATGTGGTTGGAAGACAAACCAAAATAAAAATGTATTATAACATAAAATACGATTATAAAGTGATTTAGTTGAAATATATTTATAATAGTAGAACATTGATCTTTTATCTTCTTTATTAGTGATCTAAATCATAATTGTATGAAATTTGAAGAAGAATAAAAATAATATGATATTATTTTACAGTATGATGAATTTTTATTTGTATTTTGAAAGATCATTTATTGAGTTTAATTTACAATAGTATTTTATTTCACATATTGACAATGGGTTATCCAATTTGGTTTCAAATAACCTTATTAATTTTCTAGAAACCAATTTATACATTAAAAACACTCACATGACAAACTATGTAAGTTTGTTAATAAAACAAAAAATGAAGTAAATCATTCCATCATGTCCATAGTCCATACTTATGCATGGATGATGATCATATTTTCTAAGAATATAGAAAATGATTAATATGATTTATCAATATAGAATAAATTTTTTTTTAAATATCATACATATATTTTACATAAAATTTTTGGGAAATAATTATAAGGTGGTGAAGGAACATGAAACGTGTTCTGTCTGGGGATGGTATTCTGAAAAATGAATGAATTTTATTTCAATTTTTCATAATATGAAATCCCAAGGTGAATAATTTTTATAACATCATTGTAATAACATATATACATAATAATGATATTTATTTTATCAACTGAATATTTTAAATTTTATTTTTAGGAAGAGTTAACTGCACACATAGAATTATTTATGTCAATGGAGAAGTTATAAATTTATACATCTCTTCATAGACTATCATATTTACAAATGGGATTAAGCCTTTAAGAATTGGTATTTTGAGAACCCCAAAAACTCATGGTGTTGTATAGTAACATTATGTTTACAATTATATATTGTTTGGGATGAACTATGTTGTTATTGTGGTGACGGTAAGTGAGCAGAGGAGAGTCTATTTTATAAGATAATAGGGAAGAAATTTTTTGTAAATACCATATAACTTTCTATAATTTGTTTTCACCCTCATGGAATGTGACTCCATAATTGATAAATAATATATTGATGAAGATATAAGTTCAACCCACACATCAAATTGTCAATCATAATCTTTTTTAAATATTTAACGTTGTAACATCATGATCTAGTATCCACTAATCCGGTGTCCCAATCTAGTTGGTTAAATGGCCTTAAGCATACCTCCCAGTACACCTGAGGCTGCTTACTAGTAGAGAGGGTGTGAGGGAAGTAATGTGGTGAAACTATACCCTTTATCATACTATAAGAATAGATAAAACAATAAGCATTCCACCATGGATGAAAATTAGAATAAATATATTGAATTATATATCATCGTAAGAATTAATTTAAAGAAATAAAAAATTATGTCAAAATATTTTAGGTAATGTTATATATATGGATTCATGGAATAATGAAATAAAAAAAGGTAATGAGGGATAGAAAAATACAATCATTCTATGAAAAACTATAAAAAGAACAAAAAAATCTCCACCAAATTCTAGAGAAAATTCATAGTCCTCTGCTCCTAAGCTCCATCTATAATAAATTCATATAAATAAACATATAACAATACACTTTCCCATATTCACACCTATATGAATATATTCATCATATTTACCACAAGCATCCCGAGTAGGGGTGTGAGATAGAAATCTATGTAGGACACCACCAATAGTGTCTATTCATAATCCAAGCAGTTCTAGTAGCTATATATGGTCTAGGAATTAGTTTTTATTAACAATACTAAATAAATAAATATCGTCTCGCTCAGTTTAGAAGAGTACACCTAGAGCCTCTACCTAATTAAGCTAATGGACAGAATCAATGTAGGTCCATTCACTATATATATAGTAATAATATATATATATATATATAGTTTAGTTATATATTTCATCCACATATATGAACCAAGTACATGTTGTCGTAAGTGGACATATTCCTAGAATATAATGTGTTGGCTAGACTAGGGCGTAACTCATACATCCATAACTATTCTAACAATCTAATAATCTCATGAAATAGTTTACATACCCTATATCCCAATAAGAGTGATACTTCATTAATGACACTCAGGATTTGGAGTAAACCATCATTTATTCACTCATATCATGGGAAATGAAACGTCAAGACTAATTTCCTAAAACTATAAATGGTATAACACATCATGCTCAACACCGATTGTAGGGGATCATGATACTGTCATGATTGAAAAATCCCTTTCCATCATACTAGAGCCTCGACCAAAAATATATGTAATTATAACATAATAAATGAGGTGAATCATCATATGTATCTCTTTAATCAAGTTCATTTCTAATAAGGAAATACAATGCCTAAATCATTTAATAAATTATAATTAATAGGTGTTTCCTTATAACCCTTTGTAAACCAATTAATTTAATTCATTTTAATTAATTTTAAGAAGGGAAACCATCATAAATTATCCATTCTATTTAATTAATTCATTATATTTAACAGAACAAGACAATTCAATATAAATGTCTCAATAGATATTTCGAAGGATGCATTGTCAAATAGGGAAAGTGATGAAATGGTAAATTACAATTATAGGCTAAGACCAACACCTCAGACATTACTGGGGAATTATAAACTGTCATATATCAAGATCAATTTAATTTAAAGTTTATGGAGAAGGATAAATATGATTTCCAGGCATTTGGATCAATTATCCACTACATGCATTTCAACATAGAACACCCGAGGGGTTTCTATAAATGATATAAAAAATCTACAGTCTAAAAAACATGGGTCAACTAGAATGTATCAAGGTACATAGGTCAAATTAAAACAAAAAAAAAACAAATAAAAAGTGGGATTCTCGGTAAAAGGAGGTGTGCAACACAACAATATAGCTATGGGATATCAAATCTAAAAGGAAAAAAATACATGAACACATACCACACTGTCGTAGATAACTCCTCCCTCAAAATCATCATAATATTCATTGTAGGTTGGATGAAATATATGAAATTTGAAAATTCACTAAAAATATGAACACAACTATTTCACCTAAATATAATTCTAGATTCAAAAAAACATGAATATTAAGGGGGAGGATTGTAGAAGGTATTGAGAAAGAACCAAGTCTCTAGAAGGTGCTCCAAACAGATGACATATGAAAAAGTTACATCAAATCCAATATATGGATTATTGGTGAGAAACGACAGAAGAAACATGAGCCCATCCACTAGAGAAAAGAAAATGAATAACGAAAAATATTAATAAAAGATAAAATGGTGGGAAAAATGTAATTTCACAAAAAAATAAAAAGGCATATGTTTTGAAAATAAGGTTGGATAAAATGTGATCCAACGATGTTCCAGGACACTACTATAAGGGGAACTATGGATATAAAGGCTCCTAGTTTATGTGACCCTCCACAAACTATGACAAAAGTCTCTATCTTGACGCTCTACAACATTGTACAGTGATGCACCAAGGGTCGCACAGTTATAGAAAAACAATTTGACCCCCATTTATCCAATATCTAAATCCTTAAAATAGCAGAGAAAACAAGTGGGCCTGGCAGCAATGTTTTCTCTAATAGTGGAGGCTAGTATTTTATTCCCATTTTTGGGATTAGGGCATTGAATAAGACCCAAACACACCCAAGACCTCCTTGAATCAATTATAGATCAATATTAGGCCGAATTAATGGAATTTAACTCAAAAAATATGATATTTACCTTCTTAAAAATATGGGTCCTTACAACCTCCCCTCTTTAAAGATACTCATCCTTTTGATGGGATTTGGAGGGTAAAGAGGTATCATCATCAAAGAGTTTCAGCCACTAAGATCACATAACATCATCCCACTCACATGTTTCATCTAGTACTCAGCCATGCTTCTATAGAACCTATACAAAAGGAGAAAACCTTCCCTAAAGTTTCATTACAATATAATCAATAATACGAATTAGATACTCCTCAAATGAAAGATATAC
The DNA here is from genome assembly GCA_963277665.1 of Viscum album. Lineage (NCBI taxonomy): Eukaryota > Viridiplantae > Streptophyta > Magnoliopsida > Santalales > Viscaceae > Viscum > Viscum album. The sequence continues at coordinate 942,776,972 of OY728155.1, read as the reverse complement.
ATCTAGCTCAACCTCATTAGGTTGAAATATATGTGACAGGTCTGGATAGTATCCATGATGTTGAGATGACCAGTTTTTATAAGTATGATCAAACATGTAAGACACTGGACGGATCCATTTCCTAACTTCAAAGGCTCCAACAAACCTCACTGAGTGATTTCACTACCTACAAATTTGTCTTTACAATAGTAGGTCACGACTCATAAGAAACCATATTCTGAAACATAAAACCCAAAAGGTCTCCAACATCTTATGGATAATGACATTTATCTATACTGAGTTGTCAACATGCATTTTTTGATCAGCTGGACCTGCTCTATTGTTTTGTACATGAGATGTGGTCCTAGAATAACAACCTCCCCTACCTCTATTAACCACACAAGTGAGTGGAATGCCATACCATATAAGGATTTATAAGGACCCATCTCTATGGTAACTTTTAAATATGTTATTATAAATTAACTCAATGGGGGGAATTTGTCTGTCCCAAGAGTGTCCAAGTTCCAGGACACATTTCCATATCATGTCCTATAGCACCTGAATTATATGCTTTTATGTACATTGGCCTATGAGTGATATTCCATGCTTAGAAGCACCGATAGACCAAAGGCCATTTTCAAAATCTTCCAGAACCATGATGTAATATGACCATATCTATTAGAAATGATAAAAGGAAGATATCCATGAAGACGTACAATACCCATGACGTATAGTCTTCATATATCTTCATACAAGATGGTTTATCACACAGTTAAGAAGTGTGTAACCATCATCAAGGGATCAATGAAATCCCACATTGTATAATTTCCATGAGGTGATATCGATAATTCAGTCATGAAGTTAGACGTAACAATGTACCATTACCACTCTGGAATGGAAAACTACTATAAAAGTATTGTTATATAGTTTTTCCTTTCCTTCACGTACTAGAAGGTGGAACAAAGAGTGACAATTCCAGTAATCTCATGTTTTATACTATACCACTAATACTGGTGTCGTAGATCTTGATACATTTTGGTGACACCATGGTCATCAACTGATGTTGAGGTGTGTAATTGCTGAATCAAATCCTCTTAGATTTCAATTGGGTCCCATAAAAACCCCATAATAATAATGTATCATAGACTTCCAGGGTCCATCTTGGAGATGTGTTTTCATCGGAAATTCATTCTCTTGGGACTGGTACATTGAGATATGATAATTGTCTCAACTTCATCCATTCGAGATGAGTAAAGGATTCTACAAATGTTGACAATATTTTATGATCATGGTCCTATTGAACCTTAATGTTCATCTCTGATAGAAAATCCATGATCTTTAATTCACCACTAGATTCTTGAAATAAATGCCTCAGGGTCTTCCATCATAGGCAATCGGCTAAAACATTGCATTTACCTTGATTTTAGTAAATCTCAAAATCAAAAAAATTATATATACTCAACCAACATGCACTATCAAAGATTTAGATCATACTGTTTAAGATGTACATGAAGATTTTATAGTGATTGAACAAAAAAAATTCTCTCTTAATAGATAGTTTCATCGAAATCATTGATAATGAAAAATAACCATGATCTCGAGGCCTTATGTTAAAAAATTCCACTTGGGATGTCTTATATTTTGAGACTCGTATGAGGTGACCCACTTGTCGTGTATCAAAATAGCACCATTATAAAAACCTAATACATCACTGTATATATTTTTAATGTAATCTAGATTTTGAAGAATCATTATCAATGTAGAAGTTAAATGGCCCTTCAACTCCTGAAATTCTTCTTTAGAATCTTATAACTAAACTATTTTCACAATCTTCATGGATAAGCCCATATTCCGTACTTTAAGGAAGGATAAATACATGATAAAGTGATTGTAATACCTAGAAATACCCATGCAACACTAAATGTCAATGATGTTCTTGGGATTCACCCATAAAACTACTTAACCCACATTCTATAGAAATACCAAAACACCTAACTCAAAGATAATGTGACCCAATAAGTGTACATTTCCAATTGGAATGTTCCAATTTCTGAGAATATAATAGAGATTATTCTCTATCTATGTGTGCAGTGTGATCTCAAGATGGTTATCATTTTCATGTCTATAGAGTGAATACACCAAGATATCATCAAAACATACTACCATGAATGAATCTAGATTCATGTGTAAAACGAAATTCCAAATATCCATAAAGACAATTGGTGAGTTCATGAGTCTAAACGACATGAACATGTACTCATATAGACCATAACACTCATGGAAGTTGTGTGAGGATTGTATGAAGTCCAAACAAGAACCTGATGATAGCCTAACATAAGATATATATTTGAAAATGTTGTTTCTCAATGTAATTAATCCAAGAGGTCGTCTATTCTAGGATATGGATGCCGATTATTTACCGTGAGTTGGTTCAATCAATGGTAATTCATGCATATCCTAGTAGTATCATCCACCATCCTAGAAATGAGTATTTATGAACCCAAAGGGGAATAATTGGGTCATTTTATGTCTTTATCTTCCGAAACCTCTAATTTCCTCTTAATATATAGTATCCCCATAGGTTCTGTTCTATATGGACGAATGGCCAGTGGAGTAGTTCCTGGTATAATCTTGACAGAAAAATCTACCACTCAAATTGAATGTAGACAAGAGAATTTTTTCTGAAATTTGTTCCTAAAACACTCTACTATAGGATGAAAAATAGTTTTTTGTAACCCTTGGTTATCGTGGTGAAGACAAGTTATATGAGTTGTCACATTACCCAGCCTCTCCTTCTTAGTTCTAACTCGAGTCACAGTAACATATAATTCTCCCATAGAAAATTTATAACACCCTATGTTTATATAAATTTCACTCTAGGATGATATCATTCAATATAATATCTAATGGTAAGTAACCAATCCATTTCTATGAATTCATCAAATCCCATAATGTTAAGGATGTAATGATTCTATATTAATAGGTAACCACCTATCTCTGGCATCATAATTCTATAAAAGTGTTCAATCTAGTTTCCCATAAATCCTATAATAGTCTCAAATATAAATAAGTGTGACATGACTATGTCAAATAATGAAGACACTAATGTAGAGGCTGGTATAATTATACTTCATACAATAGAATATCTAGCACATAAGTCATCTAGCATAGGCTAGACTCGATGCAACTTTCTTGTACCGTAGACCTAAGTCAATTCCTGAATTCCCTGAGTAAGACCACATGGTTGGAACGTAAAATCACAAGCTTGAATATGTTTTCCTTGACTTACACCCTTTCATGATGGGATGAAGTAATTACAGATGCTTCCCTGGAATGATTCTATCAGTCATATCGATATCATCTAATAGGAGTAGATCCACACTCTCTTGGCATTGATGGGAACATTCAATAGATGTGATGGATATGAAAAATACTCTTACAACCATTATATTTCACATGATATCATTACCATTGATTTTTTATGTGTCCCAACATTCCTCAATGATTTCATATCATGAAAATATGAACATGATGTACCATACTACTACTACCTCCATGAGTAGCATAAAAACTTCTCATTCTCCCCTGATTCGACGTAATGATATATATAGGTAATAAAACAGCCTGACTCACACACTCAACATCCCCCAATATACTCTCTATGATAAGGGCATGATTGATTATTTCAAAAAGGCATGTCAACCTTAAAATTTTATACATGTGATCATAGAAAAAAAAACTATCCCATCCTCAAATCGCTTAGTGGTCATAAGGCCATCACCCGCAACTGTATGAGAGAATCATCGTAGATCAGGGAAATAAGGGGAGTATTCCTCAATAAATATAATACCCTAATACATGTTTCTATAATATATAGCTCTACATTCCTCATATTCTGGTTAATTAAATAGTAATATATACTTTTTTGGAAATCCACCAAGACCATATCATGATTCCATTCTACCTAGGTGATTACATACCACCACCGCTTGTCTGAATCACATTGCATATATAATGTAATTTTCACACTCCACATTGGAAGAATCTATAGATTATAAAATATATTAAGGATTACATTGATCCAATAATCTTCAACATGAGGGCCACCATCCCATAAAAAGAAGGCAGGATATTGCTACTAAAATTACAAAGTCAACTCTTCTATAATCAAGGTAGGATGAACTACACATTACATAGAAATAAAAATAAATAATAATCTCATTCTGAACTATGTGTTAGATCCCATGACCAGAACAAGGAGAGGTCCCATAGTCGGAATCGCATGAAGAATCCCTGATGGCCTACGGTCCACCACAACATGAGAATGTTCTTCACTTCCATGAGGGTGCACAATATGAGGACAATGTGGAGGAAAGATGCTAAATTTCAAAATTCATGCCTCATTGTATATTTTAGCAGTACAAGAAATATCATATACAAAACTAGGAGAGAACAAATCCTTCCAATAAGAATTATCATGCATCTCCTCATTATTCAGAATCGAGATCTAAAATATATATGTGACCAAAATTCCAAAAAATGTAAGATAAAACATACAACTAACTTTCATGGTCGGGTTCAGGTATGAGTATCATGTTCACATGTATAGAATGTCTACATTCAAATAAAAATAATAATATTCCTTTAAGGTTTGTTCTTGTTGAAATAATCAAATCATGATAAAATTTTAATTTAATGGAGTTTTATTTCCAATACATAAGGGACCATAATCTTATTGAATAAAAATAAGGAATCCACCAAACCCAAAATATAATACATTATATCCCACGTGATCAATGGTCTATGTCCCAAAAATCCATAATTATCTATGTAAAGTGGTTGGTTTAAACTATTTAGGGAAACACTATTCGGTTAGGGGGTAAACATTACATATCAATTATGTTTTCAAATCCCTAAAAGAAGTGTTATAATTATTCAATATGTATTTCAATCACTATCAATATGGAATAGAAAAAATCACAATGAATGTTGATGTTCATGAAAAAAATCAGTGTATATTAGTCCTACTATGACTAATAATGATGCTGGAAAAGTTATTCCCTCATTTTATCAGTATATTGAAATGAAATCATCATTTTAATATTACCAAAATCAATAACACTATATAAAATGTTTTTCACCCAATGTGGGGGTCGTATTCACCATTAATGGACTAATATATAATAACAGTTTTCAATCTAATGTAATTTGAATTTTGCTTGTACATGGGTCAGCTACATACATGCACAAGGTCATTTATGAATTCCCTTAACACATAGACTACATTATAATATCCAAATAGTAATAACAAGAAAACTATACCCCTGATACCACTTTATAATGTATCAAAATGGGATCTATTTAACCAGTGTTCCATGAATTAGGGTTATGTGGCCCCATGTTTTCCTCCCCATATGCCAGAGGCTACCGACATGAAGTGAGGGGGATAACGAGGTACAGTGGGGAGACTATACCCTCTCAGTAGAGTGGCACATCAGATTAAACAATAAACAATAAACATTGATAAAACATGTAAATAACCAAATAGAATAATATTTTTGTTGAAGAATAAATTTAACTGAAAAACTAATATGTAATGTCAGAATACGTTAGTAGGCATTGTAATATATATAGATTCATGGAATACTGAAATGAAAAATGAGAACCAGGGATAGATAGGAAGAAACATTCTATATGAATCTAATAAACGAAAATAAAATTCCCTACAAGCATCTCAAGTGAATGATTATTCATCTTCTCCTATAATATATTTATAGGAAAAGCATATCAACAACCAGTAACAGGGACCACTCCCAAATTAGTACATAGAGAAAGATATTATTATCTAGTACCAAAGGCATCCCATGTATGGTTTGAGACAAAAATCTCCACAGGCCATCACAAATAGTGTCGTCTCATTATGTAAGTAGTGTTCATAAATAAATAGTGTGCATGCATAAGTAATTTATTAACAATGATGAATATTTAAATAACTACCTGACCACATTCTGAAATGATACCTGACAACACTACAAACTTCATCTCCTGGTCAGAATAAATTTATTTCAAGTCACTATATTTATAGTAATAATGTATATATAGTTTAGTTATATATTTAAATAAATTATATGAACCTTGTAAGTACAGACATAAGTGGCCATACACTTGGAATATTACGTGCTCACTGGAACGAGCTGCAAATCATACATCCATAACCAGTACGACAAGCCTATAAGATGATGAAACATGGTATATTCCCTAAATTCCAATATGAGTGTGAGAAGTCATGAAGAATTGGAGAGATAGTGAGTGATCTATAATGCCATCACTCAAACAATGGAACATGGCATGTCAGACCCATCATCCTATTAGTGTTTAATGGAGTGACACATCATGCTCAAAACACGATGTAAGGAAGTGTGATATAATTATGCTCAACATATTCCTTACCATAATTCCATAGACTCTATTAAGGTGTATATGTAATTATTACATATTACATGAGGTAAAATATCTCATATATCTCCACACCCAAATGTATTTATGACATGGAAATACAATTAACCAAGCATTTAATAGAGCATATGAAATAGGTATAGCCTTACCAACCTTTTTAAACCATTTCATTTAATCCATTTATAAAATTTTATGAATTTAAACAATCATTATTATCCATTACACTTAATTTATCCATTCAATTACTCATAATAAGGAAATTTATTTTATAAGGATCAACAAAAATTTATATGTTTACATAGTCAAATAAGGAAATTACCTATATAGGAAATTATAATTATAGGTTGATCTAAACACCTAGGAGGTGCCTAAGGTTTAATAATAACTCAAATATCATGTGAAATATCATTTTATTTCTAAGGGGAGAGGTAATTAAGCATTCCGAGCATTTCAATCAATTATCCATTAAGGTAATTTCAACATGGCACACCCAAGGGGAGTCCATAAATGGGATTAACAATCTAAAATACCTTAAAAAGGGTTAATATGAATGTATTAAGGTACATGGATCAATATGAAATTAATAACATTATATAAAGTAGGACACTTAGAAAAATCTAATGTGCAGCACAATGACATATCTCCGAGACATCAAAAAACAAAGGTAAAACTTGTGGCCAACTACCGCAATTTTGTAGAAAATTTCACACTCGATATCGACCAATGTGTTTGATTAGTTTAGAATAAATATACTAAATGGTACACCACCATAGAAATATGGAAAACTAGCTTACACATAAATATAATGATAGATTCGAAAATCAACATTAATAGGAAGGGAGAGGATTATAGAAATTAAATACATGGAACTTATTCTTCTAACAGTTTTCTAGGAGATGAATAATTTTATTCAAAAATATATTTGGCTTAAGGGTGATCTACAGAATAAGAAACAACAGGAAAAATTCAAGAAAAAAACATAGAAGGAGAAATTGTTTTATAAGATTAATTGATGGAAAAAAATAAGTTCACCTAAAAAGTATCTAGGTTTGGATACGCAGTTGGCCAAACTGTGTGCCAACCATACACCAAGCCATTTCTATAATTGGGAACCCCAAATAGTTAGGTGTACTATTTATCTAACCATGAATATCCTATGAAGAATGATCTTTCTAGAAACTCTGTAGAACCGCACAACCATGTGTCTAGGGTCACATGGTTACAGATAAAGTAGGTGGCCCCAGGTCTCCACTTTCTGCAACCTCATTGTTATGTTTAACCCTACATGCCAGTCTTTTCTTACCATTTCGGGGATCTAGGATCTAGACAAGCCCCATATGCACACAAGTACTCCTTAACTCAACTCGGGATCAATATTAAGTTATTTTAGAGGAATGCATTCCAAAAAAAAACAATAAAAACCTTCATGAAAAGATAAGCCTTTATACATGTACATTATCTATTAGGTTAGTAATTTTTTCCAATTTTAAATTTCATTGTGGTAACTAATTTTTAATTATGCATCTTATCATTTATGTCAAAAAAATAAGATGTTCCTTAATATATATTTTGGACTTAATAATTCTAAAATAAAAAACAATTTTTTTTTAAAATTTATAAAAGTGATAAGAATATATTATAAAATACTAATTATATAAAATATTGAAAATAGTTTTTGAAAATCTTATCAAATATTCTGAAATGTCAAATATGGCATCTTAAATTAAAACCATCAAATTCAAAAATTAAAAAGTCAATTATAAAATTAATTTTTGGCCATATAAAAATGGTTAATTAATTTCTAATGTATGTTTTCATAATGTCATAAATGTAATTTTCTTTTCAAAAAAATTAGTTTTATAAATCACCAAAACATCAAACATTTGAAAATAATCCAAATAATCAAAATATTCTATTTTTGAAATTATAAATCCAAAAATGTTTTTTTTCAAATTCAATTTTTTTATATTTATATTTTATATTTAGAAATCATAAAATATAATGAATTTTTTTTACAAGAATATAACTTTTTGAAATATGAGTAATTATTATTCTTATTTTCTAGAAAACACTAATAATGCTGCCATTACTTAATCATAATTATATTTCATTAAAATTCTTATAAAAATAATATACACTATTTCCTTCAATAAATGATGCAATACATAAAATGAATAGATTCGTAAACATAATAATGAACTAATTTTATTCATAAAATAGACTATATATTTATATTAATATTTTCCATAACTGTGTCAATCCAATTCAATGGAAATATTTATATCAATTTTTTTTGAAGTCTAAACAAATTATATTTCCATTTTATATCATTTTTCATTGAGGAGAAATATATTGAAAATTTTTATTATATTAGTAAAATGAATAGATCATTCTCAATGGAATTAACTGTTTATAGAATGTGTAACATAGTCTAGAATATTAACATTCATTTATGTGGAAGATGTCTTGAGAGAAAATGGTCATTGTTCCTTGGTACATTGTTATATGAATTTTAATATCGTTTGATTAGGAATTTTGAATCATAAATTATTTAACGTATTTTTTGAGTCAAACATTATGTGAAGACTTGTTAATGAATATTACGACTCATGGGTATCTTTGGGTGTAGGTTTCAATAGAAACACAAATATTCTATGATTTATTACATAGATTTATCTATCTATATTGATAATATGTATTTATACTATTTTATTTTATCTCATTTAATATAGTTTTTTTCATAATGTGTGTTCTCTAAATTTATAGTATTATAATTAATGGGAATGTATCTTCTTAATTCATTGATTAATCACATTCCGTATTTGGATATACATTTATTTTTTAGGACTTAATATTTAAGATAGCTGGGTTCGTTCCTTGTAAAATTAGTGAAATTATTTCCAATGATGTGTTTGTTTAACATGATAATATGCTAATTTGGAATCTCTTGGGAGTGGAATAGTGAATTATATACTCATTCGTCATTTTATTTTTGGCCCATCATCTCATAACATGGTATGGATGAAATACTCATGATTATTTGGATTACTTCTTCCATGATGTCCATGAATTAGTGAATTGTGTATCATATGATATGTTCCAATGTGTTTTCTTGATTGTTTTTAGTTTATCTATATTAAATATGTGATTCATTTTTAATTCACTATAAGAAGATGATAATCACAAATTCTATTTCATCTTGATTGCCTCATATCATTAGAAGACATTGTATGACATGTTGGGTGATCAATAAATACTGGCTGCTGATATCTATGAGTTTATAGAAGGAAAATTTCATTTGTATATATTTTTATAGGTTTTTAGTATCTTTTATGAAGTTATTGGGAACTTCCTCCGTGATGTCTCGACTCCCCACAATGCCTTAATTTTTTAACATACATCATATAACATTGGGATTTTCTCTCATGGGGAATTGTTTCTTCTAGTAATGATCATTAATTTATTTACAATGAATATTATTATAATAGTAATATTTTTTTGGCATTGAATAACCTTGAAATGGTTGGAATGTACAAAAAAGATGTTGGCACTTTTAATGTATTTGGGAAACCTCCATTTCACGGATAGATTCATTCATTATTGTGAATAATTCTAAGGTGATTACAAGTCTATAATGTTGTTCCAATTTTGTGGAGAAATATGATAGGTTTGTTATGGAATTAGTTTTTATGATATCCAGAATAACACCATATGTTGAAACTGAAAACTATGTACCAAAAATGTGGTTTTATTCTCAAAAAATGTGTTGGTCTAGAACATCACTATTTTTATACACTATATATATTCTAAAAATTTTTATAAGTAACACAATTTATTATTCTTAGAACTTGAATACATACTGAATTATTTTTCTGGAAATATATACCATCGTCAACTTAATCATTAAACATATCTATCAGGTTTACAATACTTCTGTAAATGTAATCTCAAAAAATGATATTGTCATTAATGGATTTGTTTTATTCATTAGGTTACTAGGAAATTTGAAAGGTATCTTTAAAATAACCTATTTTGAATCTCAAACAGTTTCACTTTTTTAATATTAACTATTTATTTTTAATAACGCTGTCTTACTAGTAGTGGTTAATGAATCATTTTTTATAATGATGATGATGATGATTATTGTTATTATAAAGATTATTATTATTACCTATATGATAATAAATGTTTAATTTGGGGTATGGGATCACTCTTCACTGTTATTCAGTACCTATAGACCCCATCCATGGATTTCAACTTTAAACCTACCCCCCATATTTTTTTGTACCTCAACACACTATATATTTTGTTGTAAAATAATCCATGAGTTTTATATAATATTAAATATAAAAAATATTGTGTGATGCATGGATATTATTCTCTCTGTTCTCTATTAAATCTATACAAATACCTATTAACCAACAAAAAATATTCAATACCTCAAAAAAATATAGGGGATATATCATTTTGTTATCCTAAGTATAAATCTTGTCCCTATTTCGTAATTTTAATCCAATAGTTCCTTTTAATCACATAAATATTCAAGCTCGACCAAAGCATTCTCTATAATATTCCACTTGATATGACCTTTTATTTGTAATTATTTTTACATATATAGAATTGTATATATATGGGATGTTATGAACCATATTAATATACTCAGACAATATATATATAAAGCACATGGATTTAAAAATTTATCAAAAGATAATAATTATGGAATAGGTAATGGTTTTAGGTTTTTTCAAAATACTATACAACGAAATGAGAATCCTGAATTGTGATGTTCCTTATTCCTTCCTTCATATGCTTGGAAAATTACCAGGGTAGAGATACTATAAATAATATGAAAGAAAATTGGAGGAAATTATAATTTCCCTCCCTTTGATTTATAATTTAAAAATGAACTTAATGCTTCAATAAAATTTGACGATATACAAGAATTTAAAAAATATCATCCATAAAATAATATTCATTGTACAATTATTCATGCAGTATGATTACCAAAATGATGCATCATTCAAAGTATCATGTTAACATCCATTATATGATTGAATCCAATAGATGAAAAATACATTCTGATATCAATCCTTGAATGAAAAATCTTCATGGGACCCATTTTAATTAATATTTGTGTCATAAAATTGATCAAAATCCAAAAAATGTCAATACAGAAAACAGAAGATGAAAAATTATCATTTTGAAATTCGACTTATTAATTAAAAATATAAATATTGTATATAAAAATATATTCCCCACTAAAAAAATAAGTCCATTATTTCTATCTAAAAATTTTAAAATATTATTATATAGTAAACACCTCATTTCTGACACAATTGCGTTGTTCTTTTCTTGATTTGAAAATCCATTTAGTAGGAATTCAATATTTTAAAATTTTTTAAAAACATATTTATTTCCAATTTCAAGGATTCATGGAGATAATTCATTTAGGTAAATTAATTAATTTATATTATTATTATATTTCACAAATATAGTGTCATTTAATTGATTTTTTAATTCTGATCAAATGAAAATGAATTATCAGTAATGAACATGTACTGTTACATCCTACTAAAATATCATGTGTTGTATTGAGAACATATCTCTTAGTCAAATAATTGATAATTCTAGATTGTGGTATGGTTAATTGAGAGACTGAAACATGTCGATGAGGAAACCATTTGTTCGTATTATTCCAGTACACAAAGGCTTTGTGGGATGGTGAGGCTGGTTATCCTGGTCAGTAGGGCCTAGTTGATAGAAATTGTATCAGAAACAAAATTGATATAAAAGTGTAGAGGCACTTCTTAGGATTAATGTATGGTATCAAAACTTATTTTTTTTGTGATATAAATGTTGGGATATGGTAACACCCATAGAAAAGTTAAGTGTAAAATACTAAATGGAACTAACAAGTTCGCAACCTTTTTTTTCTTTTGATGATCCTACATTGCTAGAACTCCATAGTTAAGAATTTTTCACATAGAGTATTGTGAAAATGGGATACCTCATACAATGTATACAAAGACATGTGTGAGTAGGGAAAATTTATACTCAATGATAGTATGATATAATTTAGGGTTATGAATTAGTCTGATTATTAGTTATTTTGGAACATATATCGGGAAATATATGGGATGACATGTGACTAGTGGGAAACATGCGAGGCATTATATTCCAATACCTGATGGAAATATCGAATAGTGGGGGTTCATGTGCTGGCCTACATGGACCATTATGAAATTTTTTATGTTTATCACAAAGATATAAAGAATATTAAGGTATTTTGAATTAATATAGTGTTATTGTTTAATGTCACATCAATCACTTCACATAATAAACTGCATCCCAACCTACTTATTCGTAACTAACATCTTTATATACATAATATAGATTATCCAAAATGAAATAATATTATATATGAGGAATTTTTTTAATAAACTAACCTGAGTCCAATATAGAATCCACCCTTGTAATATCATGTATAAATTTTCAGGTATTCATAACACCAAATTTTTGTTCATGCATTGGATAGGTTTTGTTTGGGGTTGATTCTGGTGGAATTTTAAAAATATTGGAATTTACTGGGCTAATGGATAGTTAGTGCAGGTATTTCCCAAATCATGTTCCTTTCCTTTTCAAACCATGACATCCCTGTAAATAGGGTTTTAAACAGTTGATACATGATTTTTCATACTGTGTACCTTCTTAGGGGAAACTATATGTACATGCCACATTCTTTTTTCTCACCTTGTGGGTATGCCAAGAAAACCATACGTACAGGTTTTAAATTAAACATGAATTTGATTAAAAATTCTTGAAGCCCTCATTTAGGTTCCCTGATAGACGAGAACAACCCATAATAAGTTTTTATGTTCTATAGAGCTCTCAAGATGTTTTTTATCCCATAAAACCCATCCTAGAATTGTATTCATGCTTGAGGATTGTCATTCGATCTTCACCCTATAGGATTCATCTTCCTATTCTCATTATCCTTCTATCTTTCTTCTGATCCCTAACGTTCCATGAATCGCTATGTTGATTTGTGGAAATAATACCCAATTTTTCTGGATCATATACATGTTTTTATTCATATATCATGGTTTTCATTTTTCTCCATTGGATATTCCATGTACGACATTATGGTTAGAGATCCCATGATCCCGAAAAAGGAGGTGCGAACATGATTCCCAATTTTTGTTAACCGTAAATAGGTTTACTTAATTACATTTCTTTGAATTAAATTAAATTGATTTATTGTAGTTAAATTAATTTCAATTGGTTTGTTGGAATAACTAAATTCCATTGATTAAGGGGTTTTAAAATGGGGGTTTTCCGATGATATTGGTAAAAAACCAAATTCCATTAAATTGTGGTGAGTTTATGGAAATTTGTGAATCTGAAAATATTTAATTTTATGGTCATTTTTTCAATTTAAATTTTGAATTAAATTGTGGAAATGTAATTGAGTGAAAATTGTGAAATCCCGGCTTCCATTGAATTGGGTGTTTATTGTGAAATTTATGGAATCTTATGAAAAATTATTTTATTGATTTTATTTTCTGAAAGTGGATTGTGAAATTGAATTGTGAATTGATTTAAAATTATTATTTTGAAAATGTCTTAAAATGGGATTGATATAAACCTTAAGGATTTTTTCATGTTAAAAGTCATTTTTTATCAAATAACACATTATCATTTTTAAATTGAAAATTAGTATATTTGAAATAAATAATATGTTGAATTTTATTTCAAGGATGATTAATGTAAATTATCCATAACTAATTGGTTATTATATTGAATTCAAGACTTGGGTAGTTAGTGAGTCATTGGATGTACCCCAATGATTTTATGAGTTCCAAAAATTAAATGTTCCATGTCCCATCCCCTAGGTGATGGTGATGAGTCCAAATTGACCCAAGCTCATACGGATGTATGTAAATATTGCTGTGTAAACTCATGTATGGTGTCCCTTCGCCTGTAATATTCATACATACATAGGTATATGACCTTTTTTATTTCATGATTTTATTTCAAATAAATATATTACATTGTTATAAACAACTTTACATACCTTCTAATTTAAATAAACTATTTGGTATAAAAGTTTTTCTGTAATCCATTATTGAAAGGTGTTATTATTTTAAAAATCCCTCATAAATATAAATGTCAAATTTTGATTAAAAATTATTTCCATCATTTGAAATTTAACACGCGATTTTTTGAATTACGATCATCAAATGAAAAACCTATTTATTTGATAACTGAATGAATATATTTTGTTAATTTGATATTGGAATATTGGTGTCGAATCCTTGGTGATACCCTTCTTGGATTTTAATCTCACGCCCTATCTTTAACTTCTGGTGCCTGAAGATTATCTCTATAAAAGTTCGAGCATGAGAAATACACTACTTAGAGGTGGTTCTTTATTTTTATCATTGCACTTAGTGAGTTTCATTCATTGGGACATTGACAATTGTTTAACATTTTAAAATTACATGGTTGAAGTACATTCAGTTGGAATACATGTTCTACTTCTGGTATACTTCTCCAAGTTGTGTTTGTTTTATATTTTTACGGACTTTTTTATCATCCTCCATTGTGTTGGTGTAAAATCATTCCCACATTCATATTGTACTATTCAATGTGATATTAGCTAACTATTGGGGATAGGGAACACCCTTTAGCTACGGCAGGACCAGCTCGGATATCATGATAATAAGGTACCTATGCCTTTTTTGACAAAGTGGTATTAGAGGGAGTTTCTTAAGATCTGTTCTCAAGAGTTACTTTCGTAGTATCCTAAACCATTAAAAATTTCATATTTTCCATCAATAGGAGTAGGATTGGATGATTAGAATGGTTTATTAGGTTTGGGTTTGTGGACACACCTAATGAAATCAATGTGAAGAGTGAAACCTTTATACTGGAAGGACCATGAAGATGATGGTGGGACATTATGGTGACAACAAAGAGACATGGGGGGGGGGGGGTTCATGAAGAATGACATAAATGTTATTTTCAATAACTAGTTCTATCTACTGTAAATGTTTTTGGCCAATTACACTATCTGTTTCAGACTCAAACATATTGAAACGACTGTGACATATTATGTGAACCGTTTAGTTGAGATTGTGAATTTTTCACCTGAGATTGTATCAAATGAAAAGATGAAGGATTTATTGTCGAATTTTTGGCTTCGATGGGATATTCATTCATTGGTTTTCTTACGGAATATTTCTTCTAATGCTGATGTACTAAATAGAGTGATGATGGTCAATATGGACTGGGTTAGTAAGTCAGGGGTATAAAGAGTTTCTTTCCCTCTCTATAGTAGTGTTTATTCCTCCAAGGTAAAGAGGATTCATGATGATTCTCATTGTGGTTATTTACATGAGGGTTATTATAGACCTCATGCATATTCTGGAAGAGGTTTTTCAGTTTGTTACTAGTGTTCCATGCCAGGACATCCAATGTGGGATTGCACTGAGGAACCCATGAACTGTGGTTCCTACAGAATTTCATGTAACTTTTAGAGATTCTTCCATATTTATTACACTCCACATAGTGGAACAAGATCATGAGGACCTTCCAAACTATGTCATAATAATATGATTCACATGATAAAGGGTTCTAGACACATGCATCTAGAACCGATCTGCATCATAAAGTGGAGAGTCTCAATAAGAAGTGGTTATGGGTCCAGTGACTATGAGATGTAACATTACTATAGATTCTTTATTATTGACAAATCTAATTGATAAGAATTCATATCATTCATTTATTAAAAATTGTTTCAATATTCCTCTAAATTTTTTTATGGAGATTTTATATTGAGAAATAGATATTACCATAACCCTTGGTATAAAGAGAGAGAAAGGGTCTATATAGTCCAACTTGTTTCTTTTCTCTATCAGATGATGATATTTAATGGAGTTTTTTGGTTCTTAACATGAAACCTCCTAATTTCATATTTAGGATGGATTGAATCATTCAAGATAAATCATGTATTTATTGTTATCATTGATTGGTCTTCTTTAC
Source organism: Viscum album (assembly GCA_963277665.1). Classification (NCBI taxonomy): domain Eukaryota; kingdom Viridiplantae; phylum Streptophyta; class Magnoliopsida; order Santalales; family Viscaceae; genus Viscum; species Viscum album. The sequence goes on along the minus strand of OY728155.1, from coordinate 942,760,493 downwards.
TGAACATGATGGTGTGTTCCATATCTCCCAAGAATAATAGGACCAAAATTTGCGGAGAAACAACACATATCATCCAGATTTTCATAAAGTAATATCATTTTTCAACTTTTATCTAAGGTGTGGATCTTTTAGTGGTGCTCTCCCTCTATCATCTTCATGATTCCCAACACTTTTCCTTTAGAATGCTCCGATTTTCACCTATAAGAGTGGTAGAAAATTCTATTAACTTAACCTCTAGCACTCGACTAGTATAGATTCCCTCTTACTAAATGGAGCAATATGATTTGAAATAGTAGAAGAATTTTTTTGATGATCATCTTGAGGAAGGTTTAATTTTCCTAAGCATGTCACCATCTGTAGTGCCTGTTATATTTAATAAGAAATATAATGGTTCACTTTTCCAAATTTTTTATTACTGAATGCTCAATCGATTGATGGTAAAGAACAAGTATCCATTGACATTGATTTATGTTCTCTTGGTTCATTTGAAATGGGAAAAGTGATTCTTGAAGGTAGATCATCGTTCTAGATTCCATCAGGTAAGGATAAATTAAAATCACATTCAGAAACCATTTTTTAGAGTAGGCATGGTCATTTTGGGTAGCTTTTAATTTAGTTTTTCATGACCAATTTTCCACCAGTTTTCATGGATTAACTGAATATTATTTTCCATGTGTATCTAGATATATTCATGGTAGTCCTTGTGGATGAAAACCCTGTTTACTCTAAGACCATGGATGAACATATGAATCATCTAAGAATATTTATAGTGTTCCTATGAAATCATCGGCTATATTCTAATATTTTGAAATGTGATTTCTGGAATTAGGAATTGAAATTCATGGGACACATGGTGTCAAAACATGGGATATAAATTTACTGTGAGAATGTAACATCTATTATTACCAAGAATAAACCATGAAATGTTTTTTGGATTTGGAACATCTTGGATCTAGAAAGGTATTATCTCCAGTTCAATAAGGAATTGCCAATAATTGATTCTCTGATGAATTCTATGGCTTAGAATGGAGAATATAATTTGTTAGATGAAAAATTTCAGAGTTATTTTGTTGAGATGAAATATATTTTTATCAATTCATAAATGTTTAATCCTATAGAAGCTAGACGAGGATAATTAGAAATTTGTGAAGAATCTGGTTTGGGTTTTGGATTCATTCTTAGGTAAGGTGATAATGTAATTGCATTTGGATTTCATCAAAATTTTCCACATGAGAATAATAATTATACAATTGTCTGTGAGCATGTAGCTATTATTCACATGCTTATGAGTTGGTGAAATTTCAAATATGGAAAAAAATTTACCATGTTTTCTGGCCATATGAATTTGAAATATAATATCCATAAAAATAATTGAATATCTACTAGAGGATTTGAGTGGAATACCTGGGGTCTTTCTAATATGACGTCACATATACCTTGGGGAAATGGAATGTCGTTTCAAATTCTATGAGCATGAATCTTATGACCCAGGCAGTGAAGAAATCATCAAAAGTAAGGATATCTATGGATCTATTTCCATAGTTGCATATTGGATTCAAGGGATATGGGGACGAGGTCTCCATGACTACTGTTAAGATGAAATCATCCCTTATTCATATGTTTCTATAGGATCGTCATCATGAAGATTAATTCCATATAATAAGAGACTCACTTAATTGTGGAGTGACTGAGATTGATTGGGATTTCTACAAAGAGGTCATTCTATTCTTTAAAAAATGTTTTATGGTACCATCATTGAAATGGAAAGTTGTAATGGGGGATTTCCATAGATCCTAGTGTGAATTACACTCCAGATCAATAATGTTTTTTATGACATTCTACAGCAATTTTGGTGGACAGGTATGGGGAGAGTTATTTCTAGGCTTGTTTCTCATTGATAAACATGCCAACAGTTCATGGTTGAGAACCAAGAACCCTCATGTTGGCTTCATCCACTTCTAGTCCCTACATGAATATGGGATGAGACCTCTTTAGAAATTTTGGTTTGGTTGTCATGTACCCACAGAATGCTTAATATGATATGTGATGTGATCAACCAACTGAAAAAATCATCTCACATTGTACTCATCCATAATCTAACCAATTTTGTGGATTTGGAAAAACTCTATATGAAATATATTTTTCGTTTTCATGGATTTAATAATGCAATATTTTTCTATTGGGATCTATGGCTCACTTCTTTCTTTTGGAGATGCCGTTAGTAGGCACTGGAATCACACATCCATTTGAGTATGGCATGCCATCAATAGTCATATAGAGATTTATAAATAGTTGTACAATTTCATGAGGATATAATTGACAGTTGTTTTCTTAAATTTTATAGATATTGGGATTATCACTTATGGATGGTGGAGTTTTCATATTACAACTGTTAGCATTCCATGATCGTAATTCCACTTTATTTGTACTTGTATAGTCATCCTTGTAAATATTTTTGGTGTTGGTCACATATTAGTAAATGTTCATTAGTTGGACCATGATTTTTGGAAGATATGATAGAAAATATCTAGTTGATTAATCAGATAACGGTGATGGAAAAGAGTATAAGTCTTATATTTTTCTTCACTGTATACATTTGGAATTCTTAGTCTCTGAAAACATGTTCTTGAATATCTCACCCTGTGTTGGTCATCAAAGTCTTGGGTGGAAAGGGAAACTTACAAAATGTATTATGGGAACATTTGAGGTTGTTTATAATGCGGGGAATGATTATTACTATTAATTCCATCCACCATATCTATTTTCAACAGATAACATTTTTCTTATCTCTCAGTATCTAATATATCTATCTGATCTATCTCATATTCTAAGTTGCAGTGATCTTGAGGCAGAAACTAATTTATCCGCAACTACAGGATATATCGGGTGAGTTGATTCTAAAAAAAGGTACTTCATGGGAGGATGATGCCTTTGGTTCATGTGCTATTGCATGATAGTTCTAATTCTCATGAAATGAGGGAGCGGGAGGTAATGATAAGAGAACAGTTTACTCATTTTTGTGTGTGGATGTTTCTTCATAGGATTATAGGGTTATAATGTTTCTATTGTTGGTTGGGGGTAACATCCTTTTACACTTTCCAGGTATTTATAATCCCCTAATTTTAGTCATTTTTTGTTTGGGATTATTTTAGGGTTTTCTTTAGCTGAAATTTTGTAAATTTTGGAAGTTTTTAGGCTAGTGCACGCTTTTCAAAATCTGTGTACCCTCTCATGAAAAACCATTAAAATCTATGAACTGGGATTTTTATTTTAGGAACACATTTTTTATGGTCATGATCCCTCTTAGGAAAAATTATGTTGCACATTTAAAATAGTTTCTTGTCCATACCATATTGTTTGGTTTAGCCGTGTTGGACTACCCATCAAACCATGAGTATGTGTTTTGAATTAATCTAAATATTGATTAAAAATTCACAAACCCCATTTTGGTCCTTGATGTACTAGAATCACCCATAATCAATTTATCCCTTCCTAGGAGTCCCAATCAGAATTTTGGGACACCTATACCCTCGGAAAAGTGGATCGATTCTCGAGGAACATCATTCAATATTCAACATGTAGGTTTCCTGTTCTTGTTCTCATTCTCTTTCGATCTCTCTTCCCCTCCCTAGGGTTCTGTGAATCCCCATGTTGATTTTTGGATCTAATACAGATTATTTTATATTTAAACCTAGGATTGGTTCATATATCATTATTATTGGCATTCTCTAATGGAGTTTTCTATGTATGAATTTATGATTCGAGATCCTTGGATTATAAGGACGGTGGTTCCGTTGTGATGTACAATTTATCTTAACCCTAAATTGATTTATATAATTTCAATTATTGTAATTAAATAAAATTTCATGATTTTAGTTAAATTCATTTGAATTGGTTTGTGTAAAAAACCCAATTACATTACATTTCTCTTTTTAAATTGGGGTTTGGAATGATATTATTAAAACCGTCAATTCCTATACATTGATGTGTGTTTATGGAAATTTCTGAAATTGATTTTTTTTATAAATTGTCTATTTGATAGAAATTTTTTCAATATAATTTTTTAATTTATTTATGGATATGTATTTTATAGGAAATTATATAAAACCAAATTCCATTGAATTTGGGGTTTATTATGAAATTTATGGAATATTGTGAAAAGATAATTTGTGAAAGTGGATTGTGAAATTGATTTTAACTTATTATTTTGAAAAGGGGTTAAAAATGGATTTGATAGAAACATTAGGGTTTTATCTTGGTAAAAGGCATGTTCTTTCAGTAAAACCACATTATGGATATTAAATAGAAAATTGGAATATTTTAAATAGAGAATGGGATGAATTTTATTTTAAGGATTCTTAATGTAAATTGTACATCATTGATTTTTTAACATTTCATATGCAAAACTTATGTAGTTAGTGATATATTAGACAAAAATATATCATTTAAAACGTTCTAAAACATTAGTAAAGTAGGTCACATCTCTTAGGAATTGATGATGTGTCCTCTTTTACTTTAGCTCTATGGTATGCAAGTACATATTATTGTTTCACCTTTAGCGTGGTGTCCCTGAACCTAAAACATTCAAACCTTATTTCCCATATGACCATGTTGCTCATTTTTTTTATTAAAAATTAATATATTCCTTTGTTATAAACTATTTTACATACCTTCTTATTTTTATAAACTTTTTGATGTAAACGTATTTATTTATGAAATTTTCAGATAGTGGCATTGTTTTTGGACAATTACATGAATATAAATTTGATAAATTTGTATAAAAGTATTTACATCATTATAAATTAAATGATTTATATGTTTGAATACTATCTTTAAATGGAATACCATTTTTTGAAAGTTGAAGTTATGTATTTGGTTAATTTGATATTATAATGTTTTCTTAGAATCCTTGGTGAGAACGAATGGGTTTTTTAGATTAGACCCTACATGTGCCTTCATGTGTTTGTAGATTATCTCTTTCCAAGTTCGATTTAAAGAAAGTCTCGACATGGAGGTGATTCAAGATTTTGATATGTAGACATGACGAGTTTCTTACGAAAGCACGTTTAATGTTTTACTAATTGTTTGTGACATTTTTGTAGTATATTGGTTTATTATAGCCGTTTGACTTCTCATATAGTTTTCCAATGGAGTTTCTATTGTTTTCATACTGACTTGCTTATCTTTCTTCTATTATTTTTGTGGAAAATTAATTCCTACATTAATATTTTGTGATGGCATATGATAATATCCAACCCATGGGGATTTGGAATTCCCTTCGGTCTATGTTAGGACTAGCTCAGTTATTATGTTACCAGGGTACCAGGGCTCATTTATGACAACATTAGTTGGCCTGTCATGATGATGTATAACAAATACAACAAAAGAATTCTTTAATATAATAAACTAACTCATATAACCGGTGTATAAAGTCGAATAATAGAGATAAATATAGATCTGTACAAAATAATTAATGTAAGATAAAACAAGACATTATTAGTTAGAAAAGACCATCAAGTCATCATGTAACGAACTGTCTCCTCCAAACCATCCCAACTCAATGGTAATGAAAACAAGAGAAGCCACCATCCTAAGATATTTCCTTAACATTACCTACATCATAAAATACGACGTATACAACCCACCAATAATGAAAATTAGAGTTCGAAAAAGTAACCTTATAGGATCCCATAATAGATTCTATACAAGGTCAAATATCAATAATTTAAGTGTTATATATTTAAAAAAAAGAATTTTATATATCATATTCATAAAGTACAAACCCTTTTTCATATAATTTTGAATTTTTTCATAAAATCATTTTACATTCCCAAATACATAAATATGGAATGTATAAGTGATAAAACATGAAATTACATCCAATAATTATAATTTATACATGTAAACACATATACATAAAACACCATCATGCAGAGACATTTGATACATCCCCATTAAAACCATTTGAGATACAATCAATGTAAAAAAATCATGATGTGATAAAAATGAGTAAATAACAAAGAAAAATATTATTTTGGATTAATCATACTGGAAAATATGTTGTAGACATTAAGTGATACTTAAAAAATTCTAAACATTGGATTCCAATCGATATCGAGTCCTACCGTAGTCTATTTATATCAATAAAAAATCAAATATTATTTAATTACATTAATGTCATTATTTATTAATTCTAATTAATTGGATTTTATATGTTTTTTAATTTTGACATCCTTTGATGTCATTATTTATTCAAAGTTTATGTAAATCAATAGTTCTAAAAATGGCATTAATGAATTTTTTTACTCAAAAGTATTTTATTAAATGATTTAGTATGAATAAATATACAATACTTGGTCAAAATAATGGTATATAGATGAAAATTCCATCCTATTTCTATTAATTGTTCACTTTTACTTTTTATTATAAATATGTGTGGCCCTTAAGGTGAAAAAAATATTTTCATTGTTATTTTAAAAAATAGTTAACATGAGTTAAAAAAAGAGATAGGGGTCGAAACATAAACACAATAAGAAAAAAAATTAAGCTGAGTTTGTATACTCATCCTCATATTAATATCCTACTATATCAATTTGGAGAAATATTTTAATGAAAATTAATTTATATTTATTTGATACTTTAATTATTTCTATGAGTTCCCATCACCTCACTTATAAAAGGTGAACACCTAACCTTCCTTATTCACATTGTTTTTTCCAGATAGATTATCCAATCCCTACAATAGTATCTTCCTAATGTCCTTAAACACATTATATTTTTTCTTTGAATATCAAAATACCATCCTTTCATGGATTAAGAGGTAATCTATAATTTTGTTCTCAAAAAAGGGTTATAAATCATAAAAGAGAATTTTGAGTTTAATTTATTCTTATACATATTAAATATATAGTGTCTCAAATATAAAATAATTAAGGGGATATATTTAATATACATAATTGCAATTATGATGATGGAATTATCATTATCCACCTCATTCTTATTTGTTAGAAAATGATAATGTTGCTAGTGCATATGTATGGACTACCAACTTCACGAAGTGATGTGATTCGATTATGTTTTCCAATATACATGAAGGGAAAAAATGTTAAATTATATTATTATATATGATAAAATATTTATTTTCTTATTCTCCTTTAATTGATTCAATCTTTTGATAAATTGAAGTTGTGTTCATGTGTACAGATGATCTATTGTATCTAGGAATAGTGTAATTCATTTTATTTCTCTATATTATATCCTTGTATAATTAATATATATGATTTTTATATAATCTTAAACATTTTGAAGATTATTCATCGATGATAATTGTATACATACCCATACGGTAGAGCAGAAACTTCTATGAAAAATGAAACTATTAACACATATAAAATATGATTTTAACAACAAATTATTAAAAAATCAGTTTTAAAATATATATTTTGTTAATAAATTATATTATACTATTGTTTATTATTATATTTTAGGAATATAGTAAATTAAATTTTTTTATATGATAAGATATAGTTTTTTTTCAGATCATGTGGATCATGAGGTATTGGATAAATGTTACTATCATGTTTTTAATGGGATTGATTATGATTAATTTTCTATTGAAGTAAATCCATGATATACCACATAAAAAGCTCATAAATTTTATAATAACTTATGTATTTATATAGATTACATGTATTCCCTCATTTTACTATTTTCAAATTCTCATAAGACTTACATATTATTTTTAGGTAAATCCAAATTTATTTATCTCATCCGTAAAAAATATATCACTTCAATGTCAATGATTTCTAAACAAATTCCAGAATTTTCTAACTATTATCTTATGATTTTTTTAATTTTTTTTTATTTTTAATTTTAACAAAAATAATAATAAATTTGAATATTCTTTCTTGTTTCCAAATAAAGTATTGTTAATGTTTTTTACAAAAAATGTGAAATAAATATTTTTGAAGATAATGAAATTAATATAATATCCCATCATCAAGTATACAAAATGATATGAATCATCCATTATAAGTTTTATTGATTAATTTAAAAGAATTATTTTATATTATATTGAAAGAGTTTATATTTTTAAAAATAGATTTAATAACGAAAAGGATCTATGCTAAAGAATTAATCTACAAAACTTTTAAATGAGTTTTCATCTAAGTGAACATCCATTGGTATCAATTGAATTTTAATAGGGATATGATCCAATGATACATCATTTTTTGTGGATGGATAAATTTTATGATTATGAGATATTTATTAAAACAATTTTATTTACCACGGGTTCTGCTATGATGAAAATTTTATTTTCTTTTAAAGCATGTTATATATTCCATAGGTTATGATATATGAATAATGTTATATAATCCTGTGGAAAACATATGAATGTATTATGATTATGTGATGGGTGGGACTTTAATTATATATCCACACACTGTATTGGGTATATATTTATATAAAATAATAAAATTAGTGAACCTTGTTCACTAATATAATTTACCAACTATTATATTCACTATAGTGAACCTTGAATATGGTTATTATGGAATAGAGGGTAAGTCCAATCCAATATAGTATTCTTAACAGTGATCCTTGAATAATGAAATCATTTTGTATGCTTATGTTTATTCTCTTAACTGATGTATTTTTAAAAAATTTCAATCTCATGGATCATTTATTTATTGTATTATGATTCATGTTATATGAATTATCGTGATTTATTCCAAGAATAAATATTATGATACATAATATAGAATTTTTTTAAAAAAATGATAATATCATTTAATCATTCCCTTAGTCTCAGGTTATGGTTATGTGGTACTAAATATCTACCATTTTTATCCACACTAAGCATACGAGATCACTCATTCTTATGTTTCCATTCAAAAATCCATAAATTAATGTTTTAAGTATTCAATGTCTATGAAGTGTGAAATTATTGAAAAATTAGATTGATATTTTGTATATCTCTTTTAAAATATTTATTTATGTCTAAAATCATCAAAAGATGATAAACCATTGATATTATAGCATGGGTTTTATGTTTGATCTTGAATATTCATCTAATATGATGTAAAGTTTATATATGAAAATCATGGGTCACTATTGTTAGTATCAGCCTAAGGATTAGTAACCATTGGAGTCATGGATATGAATCCATTAGTGGAAACCAATTAAAATAATCTATATATAGGATGAAATCCAAAATTTGAGTTAATAATAGAGGATAAACTTTTTTAGACCTATTGTGTCATAGATTTAAAGTAAGTTGTTTGGATTTTAAATCCAATAAATGATATTTCATGAATATATTATTGATCACTCTGATTAACGATGCTTGGTTATCATAAAAACATTTTATATTCAGAATGATGTTGAATATATAATTATTAAGATGATTTGATAATTGGTGCACTCAAATATTATTGTTTCCTATTTGAGGTTAGGTTAATGAATCAATATATATTTGGAAAATTCCCAAGGAATATTAAATCCAATTATAAATTCTTTGATGTTAAATTGGAATTGAAAATTGCTTATCGTATGATTATTACTTATCATGTTCACGATTATTATTGGTTTGAATTTTGAGGTAATTTTATTATTTCCAATATATTTATTTTCATTATTGTTGAAAATGATTTAATCTTCAGTATGGAGTTGACTTCGTTATATAAGTACAACTTCCCTATATGGGGAAGGGATGTAATATTTAATATTTGGATCCAACACATTATTATATATCAATTAGTATATAAATATAAACACGAAATGGAATAAAACCTCATTAAATGGGTCTTTATAACTATTAAAAGGTGTTTTTTATCTCAAATGGATTTTGATAAGTTTTTCTTCAAATAAACTCCTAATTTTTTAGAAATTGATGATTTTTATGAATGATTTTCCCATTATTCCTCCAAATTGTGAAGCTTTGTTATCAATATAACTTGTAACTGGTGAGACATAAATTTTAAAGGCTCATTATAGAATAGACCTAATTATGTTGGAATAATTTAATATATACTCCATGAGAATAATTCCAAGGTATTTATTTAGTCATGTGTGTTTCCATAGGGTGAACCTTTTATTATTTTAAAGAATAAGGATGTATCGATATGACTATAAATTGATCATAAAAAAATAAAAAAAATCACAATAAAGAATAAGTATAATCAAACTCTTCATGTAATTTTTTTTCTATTATTAGGTGATCAATACACTTCCAGGATTGATATTCAACTAAGATATTAATATATTAGGATAAAGAACAACGAATTACACAATAGAACCATCTTAATGAGATATGGACACATGAAATTTTTAGTGATTCTATTTTTTCTAACTAATGGCAGAGTTATCTTCATCTATTTAATGAAAAGACTATTTATGTATTTTTAGGATATGTATTTGGTAGTATTTATATATGAAAATATTATATATTTGAAAATCTGTTAAGATCATGAATATTAGTTAATTATTATTCTGAAGATAGTTTGGATTGAAAAGATGTTTGCAAAATTTACAAAGTGTGAATTTGGGCTACAAGAAGATTATTGTTTTGGTAATATATTCTCAAGATAGAGTAAATGAGTGAATTCCAAAAAGAATGATGTCATTGATCATTGGACCAGACTGAACACTATGACTGAGAACTATATTTTTCTTTTTTTGGATAGATATATTGATACTTTGTGGAGAATAGTTCTTACCTAACAAATCATCGACCAATTTGGAAGGGATACACATTCCCTTATAAAAATGAATGTAAAGAAAATTTCTAGGAACTAAAGAGAAGGTTAGTCAGTGAACCTATTCTCACAATAATAATTAGTGGAAATGGGTATTTGATTAAGGGTGATTTATTATAGAAGGTAATGGAATGTGTTCTTATGCATAATGATATGGTGGTAGATTATGCCCCATGAAAATTTATGGTTTAAGAAAAAATTTACACAACTCATGATTTGGAGTCATCTACTAAATACTTTTCATTAAAAATATGGAGGCAATACCATTATATAGAATTAGGTGATATATATATTGACCATAATAGTTCAAATTATATATTCAAATAGAAAGAGTTGAATATTACATAAAGAATGTTATTTGAGATGAATAACGATTATGACTATTTAGTCCATTAATACCATTGGAAGGTGAACAAGGATGAATATTATATGAGTTGTAAGGTTCATCCTAGATTATCTTTGATAAGAACAAAAATATATCCAATATTTTTATACATGAAAAATATGGAACTGGAAATCTTAAATGATGTGGATAAATATTATCGTACAAAAATTAATGTTAAACCATATATCAATGTGAGGATTAAATAGGTGTAGATGGATGATGTATGATTATAAAATAAGGAGAGATATCTTCTAGTAATTAACCCTAATTTTTATTTTATGAAAAGTTTTTGGATCTCTATATAGGTTTCTTCCATACTACATTTTATGAAGGATCAATTGGATGATGAAAATTGTTTAACATTCTCAATTCAAACTGGAATTATGAAGATATAAATGGAAATGAAAAAGTATTTATGGTGTGAAAACATGAAATGGTATATGTCAGAGTATGTATCTCAATTCTTGGTTATCCGTAATGTTAATGCTATGATATAGAAGTATAAGGGAACATTAAAACCATTACTCAAATCATAATAGAAATGTTTAAATATCACTGTGCATTTTGTCTTCAGATTCACTAAAACATCTAAAGGATATAAATATAAGTGGGCTATTCTCAATCACCATACTATGTTAGCTCACATTATTACTATTAGAGATGGTTTCTATATTTAATGGATTACCACATCGTGTTATATTTGATCGAGATCCATGGTTTACATAAAATTTCTTATAATTCATTTAGTAAGATCAAAAATTAGAGATGATTTTAAATAATAATTAGTATCCTTATATTTATTTTATATTTGGGAGAATAATTCATGTATTAATATATATTCTGAGACATATAATACGAATTTCAATGGAGGTTGGGATCAACACCTTCCTTTAGTCATTTTTTCATAAAATATTATTCTTCACTTGAACTTCCATTTGGATTCTTATAGAGATATTTATAAATGTATGTATATAAATGTAACATTTTAGGTGGATTTAGTGAAATAAATATACTTGGATATGATATATATGAAAAAATGGTAGATAATTTTATATCCATTTAGCTACACATCAAGGTAGTTTAAAGACGACATAATAATTATTCCCACAATCATTGGTGATATTTGGAATTTGAAATTGGTGAGTATATATTCTATGAAATATTCTATGGGGAGTGATTATGAGATTTTAAAAAAAGAGAAATATGATCCCTAGTAAAATTATACACTGTGATGTTCATATTGATTTGGGATGTTATCTTTTATATTTCTTCTTCCACCAATCTTATTTCATGTTCATGATGTGTTCTATATATATCTCTTATGGGAGTAGATACATAATCCTTCAGATGTAATAATCTCAGAATCTATACTAATAGATCATGATTGTTCCTATAACGAAATTTAGATAATACAAAAATATATATTTAGAAGAAGATTACACATCTGGTTAATGTTCTCTGCAAGAATCAGAAATTCGAAGTAGCTACATGGTATCCTATAAATGTGAGGAAATAATTATATCTCCCTTTATTTATATTAATTAGATTCAATTTTTAAGGAAAAATTAATTTTAAGTGAGTGGTATTTATTAGGATAATATTTTATTATATAATTTTCAATAAATAAATTTTAATTATTTAGTCACTGTATTTACATGTAATACTTGGCTTAATTGAACTGTATTATATTGTTGAGATATTATTATTTAGTGTGACCAATATTGACCAGAAGAATGATTAAAGGGTATGAAATAGAATAAAAACATAATAAAAATTAATTTAATTCACATATATATATTAAAGATGTTGTTCATCAATAGTTGAAAAAACATGAATTAAAATCTTTTCAATGTAAAAGAGATGTTTCTTGAATAAATTTTTTATACACATAAAAAATTTTCATCATAATAAATTAAATTAATCACTATTGATGAATTATTTTAAATAAATTTATATATTTTATATTGATTTAAATGTTTTCACAGTCGTCTATTGATTTATATAGGAATGATATAATGATAGATATTGTTCCATGATAAAAAACTACCATTCTAAATGACAATTTGTGTCACATTCTACATGGTTTTTTTAAAATATATTTCATCCACTTCATAAAATGGAATCAGGAAAATTGGATCATATATTTATAATCTAGATGTTCAAATTTTTTCAATTTTTCCTTTTTTGGTCATCTTGAATAATAACCTTGGTAAATATTTTTCTCCTCCATAGTTGTAAAAAGGTAAAAAAGGATAATAATTTTTAAAATGACAATAAAATTTATACAACCATGGAATTTATGTTATTAGATGTGTTTTTAGACTATTATCATCTAAATATCTGAAATGATGCCACATGGGGACATTTTTCTTTCATTTCCATTTTTATATTGTTTTATGAAATGAAAAAATAAAAAATGTCACTCTACTGACATTTATATCTCCTAATTTATAAAATATTGATAAAAGGAAGTCATTATTGGTAATAAATTATAATTTGAGTGGTAAATTAATTTTTTTCATAGTAATTTATTTAAATTCTCATTAATTGAATAATTACGTTAACCTCTTAAGAAATACCAACACAATATGTATTCAATTAATATAAATACATAATAAAAGATTTTGAATCTATTATATGTAATTCAATTGGGGCCATTAATTATGTTAATATATTTTTAAGTGTCAAAGTATATGACTTCTTCCAAAAAAATTGAGTTAAATGATATATTATAATAACCAATATGTAATTAAATGATTTGGAATTCATAAAAGAACTATTTTTTTAAAAATAAATTTCCTAAAGTTTAAAATATCAAACATGGTATATTATTGGGCCAATTTTTATTTTATATCATCATTCATGGACATTAATTACTGGTAATATTTTTTATTATATAAAATTTTAAAAGGTTTAACGGATATTGAAAATAAGATATAATGGTGAAAACAAAACCAAAACATGTCCAAATTTTATTTGAGACCATATTTGATGGAAGTTATTGTCAGATACTAAAGGTAGTGTTTGCTACTTTTTTAATTATTTTTTCGTTAGGAAAAATCAATTCATTGTGTATGAATTGATGATTAGAAGAAGGAGAATTAGGTTCATAAGAACAGACACACATTTTTTTAAAAATTCCATCATATTAAGAATTTTTTCTTATTTTTTGGTTGTTTATGTTGTTTACCAGAATAATATTTTTTTCAACATGAGTTGTTTTATTAGAGTGAGAAGTTGTGTTAGAGTCTAAATGACTTTCAGGATATTCGATACCAAATCTAATGCTACCTTTCTATTTTTTAGGTTTTCAATATCATATGTTTTCTAAAAAACAAGTCATTTATGCTTTCTGATAAATAAGGATAAAAGGTTTTCAGGTCATATGATTTGATGCCAATCATAATGCTCTTAACATTATGAATAAATTGTGATACAAGGAAGAGGTTATGGAAGATGTGAGATTATGTAGTTGAAGCCTTTAAATCACATATCTTCAGTGTGAGATTTACCATAAATTGAATTTATGTTAAGGATATGAAATTTGATGTGGATTTATTCCAATGTTTTATTGATGAACAGAACGAATAATTGATCCATCAGAATGTATGATCCACATAATTAAATAATCCATAGATACAATAATTTCTATACAGTCTATAGAAGAAATATGTTTCTAGTACCGGTCTATCTGATGCGATGTGACACCATTTCATTAGTAGAGTTCAGAAACTAATCCAAGAGAAAAATATTGATATCATTACAACATCAATTGTTGTGTCTTATAATAGTTTGAATATAATGTTTATTTTTTGGACCGATTAATGATATGCGATTCATAGAATTATATTTCAGATGGAATTAGAGACCGATCAATCCAAAAATAAATATCAATGAAGATAAAAATTTTCATAAATCACATATTTATTTTTAGTGGGTCATGACTCATTGGATTTTTATGAACCTGGATCTTCTCTTCTGGCGTGGATCTTGAATATAGGTTGTTTTTTAGTAAAAAGGAAGAAATGGGGTTTTTTTGAGTTCACGCCAAATACCCAGTAGCTTCACACAACCACGTGCTGACCATGTAAAGGCCGAGTACATGGTCGTGGGGTAACTTGGATCACCAAGTTATTTTGGGGTCTAGTTAAGGCTACTACAAAACGTGTAGTATTAAATAACAAACAATGATATTTTATTCTTATTTGATATGTCAAAACGAGGTCACTTCTCATGTATGGAAACACATTCCTCTCCCATTGTTTCTTGTAGGAGCGATGCAGACCAACCGATGAACACTTATCCACTCTCGATTATCTGTCTGAGCACTGATAGAGACACCATCATGTGTGTTGGAATCCCACATAACTACACCGACTGAGGCCAACTCGAGGGATGACGTTCAAGTATATCAATCACATGACATCGATATAGCAGAAGATTGGAGTCTATCTTACATGATTATTTAGATGGACTTTTAAGACATATTATTGATAGATTACATAAGGGATAAAATTCTTAGGATAGATCCCAAGGTTAAATGATTCAATGGATGAATAATAAATGTTAAATGAATGTATATATATGGGAAATCACCCTTCTTCAGTAGGAACTTGATTACTATTGGATCTAGATAGCATGGGATCAAGCGGAGGATTGTGATGCAGCTAGAGTTTAATTGTTTCTTTTTTATTTTAGTTTCTTTATTAATTTCAACAATTTTTACTAGTTTGGATATTCTCTTAGATAAATATTCAATGAATAATATATATATTGCGTCATCTATTGTATTTACATTAAGTCTTTCGTTTTTTACTTTTTTGGTGTTACTACTTCCATTTTTGTTTTATATTTAGATTCCATAATGTACAATCTTCAAATGAGGTCACGGTTTCCCAAATGTATTACTTTATACCTCAATGATAGTTAGTATCCACTAGAGTTTGGGGAAATCCTCTTGAGGTTATGTGACCAACCAATTTCTTGTCACATTTGGGAGGCACCCAGATCTCGGACACTACAAAGTGTTATCAGAGGAGTTTTCATTTCCAGTTTGTCTTACTCTGTGGCAACATTATAAAGTTATATGAATTGAATGGTGTCTGGTAATTAGATGTTCTTAGGAGTAGCTACCTCATGTATAATGAAAAGCGTAGATTCCCCTAATATTGAAAATATTCTGGGTTAATAATTATTAAAGTTGATTTTATGTCACTTTTGGGAAATTCACTTCTTTTGTGATGTAAAAACTAACATAATTGCGGTTCTATTTTGTAAAAACCTGATGAGACAGGGTAATTACATCTCTGGCATCATATAGGAACTTTCAAGAGATCACATGTCATGCATTCATGTCATTTCATTTATGGTGAATTAATGATTGCATGCTATTGTGATAGATGTGGTGCATGATATGTATGATATTGTGATTGATGTCATTATTGAAATAAATTCTATTTGGGAAGGGTATTGGTATATTTAAATTTTTATTTCGATGAACATTGTGCTTTGGTTCTTGTGGTCTTGTGGTTCTTATTGGATGGCAATTTAGTGGATTTTGTTTGAACATTACATGAATTCTTGAATGATATGATATGAATAAATATTCCAAACATTGATACTCTAGGATTATTGGATCTCATGGATCGGAACATGGAATGAAAGGGACAAATTTTATGATATTTTGGGTTCTATATATGTTTAGAGGCTTATTGTCTGGAAACCTCAGATAACATGACTTCTGTTTTTATGAACACATGCCATCTATTATTCTATTTGATAAGAAATAATTTTTCATATGTATACACTATATATTGTATGAATATGCCATGTAGTTATTGATAGTGTGACTGACTATGTAAGTAGAAACACGACGTTTGTAAATTTTTTGTAGAAAACTCCTTGTATTGGGATTACATGTCGTGCTGTAGACAACCATGTATCCAGTCGTGTGACTAACGAAAAAGGTGGATGGAAAATTTGTTGTAAGTGTTGTGTCTCTAGTGTGCACTCTGTTTAGTGTTACACTTTTATGATCATTCAGTTCTATCTATAGAGAAGAACCTAGGTATGACGGAATATTCAAGTACATGACGTGTCTTAAGAGGAACATTATTTGTGTTTAGGGTGTTACATGACCCGGTAGGAAGGGTTAAATGCACATGTTTGGGCATAAGGTAACACATTGTGCTGTGGTTCTATGCACCATGTAACCCTGTATGGTTAAACTAGAATGGTTCCCATCACATATTCTTTTCTTTCTCTTATGAGTTGTAGTTTACATTAATCTTTTATTTAGGTGTGTGTTTCACCTATTAGAGTCATGCCACCAAGACATCCTACGGTTATATTCCATGTACATGGAAATGATCAGACACCAGAAATGGTATATAAAGGACTACCAAAAGATCCTACCATAATTACTATCTTGTCACCAGCTGTTAAATTGGACACATGTGCTAATGCATAGTTCCATGAAGGATTTATGAGGATGATGCAGAATTTTCGAGGAGCACCACATCCTGCCCTGGCTATGGTAGTGTTGAAATGGGTGTTCCAGAAGCATCATCCTCCCACTTTTTTAGGTAATGGAGGTCCACATGATACAAAGTCATGGTTGGAGGCCATTATTTATATCTTCCATCATATACCGATGCCTCCAGAAAGGAAGGTGAAGCTACTGAATTAAATGCTATGTGATTCCACCAAGAGATGGTGTGATGTTATTTCAAAGGTATGACATCACCAGGATAAGACCAGGGAATAGTTTCATAGGACCTTCAATGATTACTTGTACCCCAGGACGCCGAGGGATGACCGAGCCTAGGAGTTCAGGAATTTGGGTTGGGTGCTCTTTCATTAATGGATCACTCTTAAAACATTACCAATCATCAATGCTTCACCCCTATTCTGGGAGGTGTTGATTTTTCCCTAGTTATGCAATTTTAGGATGGTCTCAAGTATTACATATGATCCCAGGTGATTTTTTTCAGGCTGAATTCAGTGACTACTATTTTAAACTAGGCACTGATTACAAAAAAAAATTGAGGGAGTTTTGTAGATGTGAGCTAGGGTGGTTCAACATCCAGGGCTAGTACTCCTTTTATTGATAGTAGGATGTTCTATAGGGAGACTTCGTGGAGTGATTCTAGTAACAGGGATGTATCTTCAGTTATCCAGGTGAGGTGCTACCAGTGCAGGATCAGTGGGAACATGGGACCATAGATACCAAGAGACCTATTTGAATGTCGTTATTGAGGAAATATGGGCCATCTATACTGTTTTTTCAGTATGTTATCAGAAGAATCTAGTGAGACGGGATCTATTATGACCCCTTTAATGGTGTGGGGCCACAAATTATTCATCATTATAAGAAAAAGAGTTATTCAGGACGTTTAGGCTAAGGAGGTGGTTATGCCCATGGAATCCAAATAATAGGTATTCAGCCAAAGTAGAGTGGATCAACATAGGGTATCCAGACAAGGTCGTAGGGCCGCTGTACATGTAAGAATTTTACAACAGAGAAGAATCAACAGGAACATGATCTATGACCTTCTAATGTAATATGTATGATTCTAGTCACCTTAGTTTTTGCTTCTTCTCTTTTTTGGTAGATGGTATTTTCTATAGTTTTATATCTGTTGATTTTTAGAGAGCCTTGGGCTCTGTATCATTATTTATGATTATTTGATGATGTCAGAAACTATATTGTAGATTAGGATTGATAGTGTGCATTATATGAAGGAGTTCCCTCATGAAATTTTTGGGTACCACTTCTTATTAGACCTCTATGTATTATAGATTATATTATTTTATTTCATTATCAGAATGGGATGGTTGGTCCATTTTCTGGCCTTTGGTGACTGCTATCTCCATATGGTGAGTTGAACATCACTATAGGTAGGATCTTTCCAAAACAAGGTAGAATGGGATGTCCAGTTGAGCATATTTTTAGCCGATCATCAATGATAAGGTGGATTTATATCCAATATTTCTAGTTAATATCTGGATGACTAGGGGACATCATAGATGGATCTTCCTCCAATGGTGAATCATTTTAGAGATGTTTCTTTCAGATGACCTTTCATTATTACCTTAACAGAGAAAGGTAGATTTCTCTATTTATCTTCTTCCATGAGTTGCACCAGTTTCCATTCCTTTTTATAAGATACCTATAGTAGAGTTTCAAGATCTCAAGAAGTAGTTACAGTGGGTGTAGGCAAAGGGTTTCATCTAACCCAGTACTACTCCTTGGGGTTTTCCTTCCCTTTTAGTTAAGAAGGAAGATTGTAACCTTAGAAAATTGTGTGGATTATCAGAAGATTAACTATTTATAGTCTATAAGTGATATCCTTTACTAAGGATTTATGATCTATTTGGTAATATTCGAGAATCCTGAGTTTTCTCTAAGGTTGAATTGAGTTTTAGTTATCATTAGTTGCATGTTAAACCACTAGATATACCTCTTATAGAATTTTGAATAAGTTATGTTTTACACGAGTATTTGGATATGGAATTCAGTCTCACGAACATGCCAAAGTTTTCATAGAACTGATAAACTGATTGTTCCATACATACTTGGATTGATTTGTGGTAGTCTTCATGGAAAATATCTTTGTGTACTATCTCACATGACATGAATATGTCATCTGTCTTGAGATTGTATTGAGTACATTGAGAGAGCGTTAGTTATATGGTATGATCTCCAAGTGACACTATTGGATGAACAAGATTCATTTAATGGGTCATCTCATCTTAGAGACAAGTGTATCACAAGACCCAGATAATGTGATAGTGATAGCTTCATGGGAGTAGCCGATGAAATTTATTGAGTTACATAGTATTCAATGGATGGAAGGTTACTATAGACTCTTTATTCAGGAATTTTTACACATAGTAGTGCCACTGATGGGCCTGCATAAGAATAGTGAGACTTACCTGTGGACATATTCCTCTGATTCATAATTCCATGAGATGAATGGCAGATTTACTTCAACACCGATAATGATTTTTCCAAAACTGGGTAATGGTTACACCATTTACTATTAAGCTTCTGGTGTCAGGCTGGGAGAAGTGCTTATGCAAGGGGGAGGAGTTGTTGTATACGATTCATGTAAGTTATGTCCACATGAGAGGAACACACCTACACATTATCATTAGTTGGTAGTGGATGCTCATTCTTTATTTTGTTGGATACATTACTTAATGGGTGATCATTTTGTGGTGTAAACATACAACAAAAGCATTACGTATATCTATAATCCTTGAGTTTCGAATTTGAGATAGTTAATGTGTGTTGAGTACCATCAGTATTTTCACAATGAGATTACCAATAATCATGGGAACAACAACATAATGTTTGATGATTTGAGTATGATGACTCAGATATAGGCAGTTTAAAAGGACAATAGTGAGTGGAATATTATTGTTCTATTCTTTTAGTTGCATTTGGAGATTCCTGACAGACATGGAAATATGTTTCATTCTTCTATAATTTTTACATTTACACTTATGGATCGAGTGCGAATGAGGAAGCTATCAAATTCTGAAGTCCTAGTCCTACATGAGAGCATGTTAGGAAAGGACATTACTCTTGGGTGGACCATAGGTGAGGATGAGGTTTTGAATTTTCATGGGTGTGTATGGGTGTTTGCAGACATACACGAAGAGATGTTGTGAGATTTTCATGCCTTATTATGGGCACTTCGTCCAGGTGACACTGAGAAGAATAGATTTCTACATCATCAGTATTGGTTTTCCGGAATGTAGAGTGATGTAGCTAGTTTATTTATGAGATATTCCACCTGTAAGGAGGTGAAGGCAGACTATAAATGACTTAAAGTTCTATTAATGTAGTTACCCACTCCCACGTTGAAGTTGAAAGAGGTCACGATGAATTTCATGATGGGGTTACCAAGGTTGTCTTGAAGAAATGATATAGTATGGGTTGTTGTTGAAAGATTCTTGAATATTGAACATTTCATAACCATCAAGGAAACCTTTAGGGTTGATGAGTTTGGAATGTTGTGCATCCATAATATAGTTTATTTTGACGGGGTTCTACATTCTATAATTTCATAAGGGGATGCTCGGTTTACTTCATGTGTCTAGTAGGGACTACAGAGGGCCTTGGGAACACAGGTAATTCAGACTACAGCTTACCATCTCTTGAGAGATGGCCATTTTGAGTGAATAATTCAGGTTTTGGCGGACATGATTTAACATGCATCATTTAGTTTGGGGGATCCTGGGAGATACACATACGCCTAGTGGAGTTTTATTATAGTAATAGTTCGCAGCCTATGATTCTGATGACACCTTGTGAGGATTTGTATGGTAGGCATAAGGCCCCAGAATTAAAGCTTACTTAATATTGAATTAAATGAATAATTCACATTGAGGATCTTTTCAGGTTTAGAGTTTCAGAGAATTAGAACATAACCATTACATCTCAAAAGATTACAAAGTAGAAACTTCTACTATGTTTCCATAATAAAAAAAATTCTTAAAAAGAAACATGTCTAGTTACATGTTTTATATAGCATGACATTCCCTTGATCCCATCCTTGACCTTATTCCACATTAATTCCAGTGAAAAACATTTCAAAAAAACATGGGGTGAGCATAAAAAGCTCATTAAGGGATACCCAAAGAAAGAAAACTGTTACTTTTTCAAACATCAAGTAAACCATGTATACTCTATCAAAGTAATGCCTTCACCTTCATGAAGTAGTAAAAACTCTTCACTGAATAAAGTATCATTACATACCTTTTTGTAACCAAGGATTACCATAAAACCCATATAAAGAACACATAACATATATAAAGGTAACTTGGGACATAAACATACTTAAGTGGAATAACCATACGGTCGACTTCCACACATATCACTTAATTGAATAGCCATACGGCCAATTTCCATACATACTTAATGGAATAGCCATACGGCCGACTTCCATACCCAATGCATTGGAGGTTATAACGTAACCACCCGTCCTGGTTTTCACGGCACCACCCGTCATATGGTTTATCACGTAACCACCTGTCAAATGTCCAAGTACCAATATAAAATCATAAAACATAAAACCAATATAAAGGAATGATAACATTTCCACATTTCAATCACAATATATCATAATAGAATCCTTTATCAAAACAATTTTCAATACCAAAATACATAAAAGAGTATATGTTATTTATTTTATTTTAAAAACATTACGGCTTGTTGAGGAAGACAAAGACCAAATAATACTTGCGGCGGAAAAAAAGGGCGTTGTCACCGTGTACGTTAAAAAAACATTCCTTTTTGTCGTTTTGTAAAACTCTTCATAGAAAAATATTCCTTCTGTATAAAATTAAAAGTCAAAGGGGTTTATACACTGTATAAAATAAAGTTGTGTATAAAACTAAATATGCCTCAATGAAAGGAGATTGAGACGAAGTCCCTTACCTCGGGTCCGACTTGACTCGATCGTTCTTTAACGTCCTGAACAATAAACTTGAGTTAATTTCTACTTGATTAAGAACATTTTTAAAGTTAATTATTCCTTTTATATCACTTATTTCCATGTTATAAATATTATGTAACCATTTAAGTTAATAATGTTTGTTTTGTCGATATTTGGTTCTTAAGTTGAAAGTGGACTTCTTACAATTACATGTTGTTTGTGTGGTCAAAGGTTCTTTATATCCAGAAGGAAATTCCTGATTTGGATATCACATATATCATATATATCCATCATATACATGTATTTATAATATTACATAATCATTTAGAGGTAAGAAATTAAATGCACCGTTAATGGAGACGGTAAGTCGTACGTACGCATGAACACTACTTTCATTTCTTTGTCATATTAATGGAATTAAAAATAAATAAGAGGTATGTATATTTTAATTCCAGAATTATATTCATCATTTATATGTATCATTCATTATATATATCCATTATATACATGTACTTTTAATAGTACATTACATTTGGGGATAAGAAATGAAATGCACCGTTCATGGAGACGGTAAGCCGTACCTACGCATGAACGCTACTTTCATTTCCATATCATAATTTAATGGAAAGAAATAATAATGATATAGAGGTATTTTATAATTCCAGTATAACATGATATATAATAACTTTAAATCCATCCTTTATACGTCCCACATATGGCATTAACGAATCACATCACATTGAGGGGGCGGTAGTCCACACTTCCTTAAATGAAGATATCGTGTTTACTCATAATGGAAACCATAAAGGTATGCCCAAAATGAAAAATACAGAAGGTTAATGAAAATATAAACATATTATATATCATATATAAATATAGTGTCATCTTAATGGCCACCTTTGAAGGTGTTAAAAGAATGTTGAACAATCATCGTTTCGGGAGGCAGAAATTCGCCATCCACAGAAACAGTATGTTCTTTAACCATTAGATGTAGGTGTGTGTAAGTGTAGCTCGAATAATTATTATGACAACATCCTAGTATATTGAGGATAATGGAGTTGTTACAAAAGAAAAGAATAAAAAGAGTTTAGGGGGTTGGAGAAGAAAAATAAAACAAAAGGACTCAAAAGAAGACATTACCTTAAAATCGGGTAACTCCCTTTGGTTTGAGCTCAAAGTATTCCTTGGGAAGACTTCTGCCCAAATTGAGGCTTTAAGGAGTAGGAGTGGGATGTGTAGATACAAAATGGGCAGGGTTTGGCCAAGACAAAGGCTTTGGGAGTGTGGGTAAGGAGGTAGAAGTGGGGGCCTTTTATAAGAGGAGAGGAGGGACACTCTTGGAAAGTAAGGAAATGTTGCTTTATTTGAAAATGATTTTCGGATTCCAAGGGTCCCACATTGATATAATTCAAGGGTAAGGTGATAAGAGTTATAAATACACCCATCCAATAGGTTTTGGACATGTGTAGGTCATAGATTTTACATTATCATTTCATTTTATTTAAATACTTCATTAATGAGGTAATCGTTGCATCATCATGATGTCATAAATAATTTAATTTATTTAAAGTCTAAAATTATGAAAAAAATACTATGATGTAGGAAATATTTTTATATTTATAATAAATATTTATAGTCAAAAATATGACTTGTATAACCCCATGTAAAACTTGTTTTAGTAAAATAACTCATGTTTGTGTCATTTTTACTTTAACATTAAATAAAAAGTTATTTATGTCATTTCCCAAACAAAGTGGCTCCATGGGGTCCCCAAGTTTACCCATGACTTGTCTTGGTCGGCCATGAAACATCCAATGAGGGTAGGAAATGTGTCAAGCTCATCTCATATTATTAAAACATTATTTTTAACCTAAACTACACTAATTACCACTAATCGCGATTAAGAACTTAAAAGTTACTATTCACCAAAAAATTATTTTAATCTCATTGAACCAAATTTTACTTATTAATGACAACCATGTATGTCGGATTTTTGAAAATCAAATCACAGAAGTGGCAAAGTTTCATTTAAACGGAAAATCAGTGTCTTTAACTGCCACTTAGTGGTTTCACTATTCATCAAAAATTGAAGTTTTTCAGAAAAATACCAAAACTTCACCATAAGCTATATTTGATATTATGAATTCAAAAATGACGTCTATTTTAAAAAATTAAAAACATATAAGTCACATTAATTAATTTAATAATTAATTCCGGTTGTCAGAGCAAATAGCGTGTTTTTATGAAATAATAAGTATCAAAAGATTGACAGTAGTTTAAGTCCGATTTCAAAGTGAAATTAATTCCAATGACCACTATTGGATTTAATGGTAAAAATGTTTTCTAATTTCTCTTTAAAACCAATTCAAATGATAATCTAATCATATAAATAAATTAGATTAAAAAGAGGTTTTGAATTAAAATACAACATTTTACACTATTCATTAACAAAATGAACTTTATCGGAAAGATACCAAAAATTTACACAAAGTAAATTTTGTTGTCCCAATTCTAAAGAAGAGTTATATTTGGTCCAATAGAATTTATAAGATCGATAAAAACTATATTTAATGACGGTTCGCCGTCAAAAGGTGATAAATGAACCTTTCGTGAAAATTAGAGTATATAAGCCTAAAATTGAATTCTTTTCGTATTTTAAGCCTTTATCCTTTATTAGATAAATGTAAAAACATTTATCAAATATATATAATCATATTTTAATTATTTCTGTCAATTCCCTCCAGTACAACGGTTACATGTTAACTAAAATTTAAAATAATATTATTTTATTACTAGTGTGCAACTTAAGTTTTGAAAGGAACTCATCGTTGCATATCGGGTACGCTATCGATCATAGCAACCCCTTTAAAGTAAAATTAATATTTAATTAGTAAATATTAATAAATATGAAAATTCTTTATTCTTTATTTACCTTGGATGTTACATCCTTCCCACCTTTTGGGAATTGCATCCTCGCAATTTTATTCACTTATCAAAATAAGTGGGGGTATTTATCCCTCATAGCATTTTCAGATTCCCACGTTGCCTCTTCAACCATATGGTTTTTCTACAAAACCTTTACCTAGGGGATTACCTTATTTCGTAACACATGCTCCCTATAGTCAAGAATCTGGACCGGTTGTTCCTAATAGTATAGGTTCTCTTCCAGCTGAACTACCTCTGGACTCAAAACATGAGATGGATCTGGCATATACTTCCTCAACATCGAAACATGAAAAACATTGTGTACCTGAGATAAACTCGAAGGTAAAGCCACGCGGTAAGCAACTGATCCAACTTTCTCCAGAATTTCATATGGTCCAATGAACCTTGGACTCAACTTTCCTTTCTTACCATATCTCATCACACTTTTCCAAGGAGAAACCTTGAGAAAAACATGATCACCTACCTCGAAATATAGATCCTTCCTCCGGTTATCCGCATAACTCTTCTGCCTGCTCTGAGCTATTCTCATGTGCTTCTGAATCAACTGAACATTTTCTACCATCTCTTCTACCAATTCTGGTCCCATCAGCTTCCTTTCACCCACTTCATCCCAAAATGTTGGAGTTCGACACTGCTTCCCATATAATGCCTCAAATGGTGCCATCTGTATACTGGAATGAAAAATGTTATTATAAGAAAACTCAACCAAAGAAATATGTTGGTCCCAACTTCCCTGATAATCCATCGAACAAGCTCGTATAATATCCTCCAAGGTCTGAATTGTTTGTTCTGACTGCCCATCTGATTGCGGATGAAAAGTTGTACTAAAATTTAATTCAGTACGCAACGTCTTTTGAAGGCCTTTCCAAAAGTTAGAAGTAAACCTGGGATCACGGTCAGATACAATGGAGAGAGGAACTCCATGTAACCTGACTATCTCATTAAGATACAAACGGGAAATTTGATCTAGTGAAAAATTATCTTGTATTGTAAGGAAATGAGCAGATTTAGTCAAGCGATCAACAATAACCCAGATTGCATTATTACCTCTAGATGTCCTCGGTAATCCCACAACAAAGTCAATGGATATGTTTTCCCATTTCCACTCTGTCACAGGTAAAGGCTGAAGCATCCCTTTAGGTAACTGCCGCTCTGCTTTAACCTGCTGACAAGTCAAACACTTCACAGTAAAATCAGCAATATCTCTTTTCATTCCATCCCACCAGTAATACTCCCGCAAATCTCTGTACATCTTAGTACTGCCAGGATGAACTGAAAACGGGGAACTTTGAGCCTCATATAACAACTCATTATTCAACTGTGAATCACAAGGCACACATAATCTGTTCCCAAACCTCCAAACACAATCATTATCAATGTTGAATTCAGGCAACTTACCTTTCTGAACCAGCTCTACCTTTTTCTGTAACTCACTGTCTTGCTTCTGTGCTCGCTTGATTCCGTCTGATAGAGAAGATTTCACTGATACCTGAAACAAAATAGAAGGACTTCCTGCACCAACAAACTCTATGCCAAAGTTCATCATATCAAAAACCAAAGGATCTCATTCCAAACGTAGCATGGTTAATGAAGCATTACTTTTTCGACTCAAAGCACCAGCCACTTTATTTTCTTTTCCCAGATGGTAGTGAATTGCACAATCATAATCCTTGATTAATTCCAGCCATCTCCTCTGTCTCATGTTCAATTCTTTCTGAGTGAATATATACTTTAAACTTTTGTGATCAGTATATATTTCACACTTTACTCCATACAAATGATGCCTCCAAATTTTTAAATCAAAGGAAACAGCAGCTAATTCTAAATCATGTGTAGGGTAATTTACATCATGAGTTTTTAACTGACGTGAAGCATAAGCAATTACCTGATCATTCTGCATAAGGACACAGCAAATTCTCTTCAACGAAGCATTTCTGTATATAACAAACTCACTATTCCTATAAGGTAGTGCCAAAACTGGAGCATTCACCAATCTTCATTTCAACTCCTAATGCTACTTCATTCGATGGTCCAACATCTGCTGAAGTTGTTGAAAAGGATTTCACCACCCCTTTCTGCTTGTAGTCTAGCTACATTCCCCTAGTTGAGTTCTTTGTTAGACACTCATTTTCATAATGTCCCATTTCATTACACTTAAAACATCTTACCGCTGGCTTTTCATTGCTTGCTTGATCATCTTCCTTACAGTTACGAGCAATATGACCAGACTTACCACACTGAAAGCACTTACCAGACTTGGATAAACATTCTCCAGGATGCATTTTTCCACACTTCTCAAAGGATGGATATTTGGTTTTCTTACCTCCTTGCTTCTTTGATTAATTCTTCTCCTTTCCTGCCAACTAGACCTCTTATTCTGTTGTTTTTCATAGAACACATGATCATCAGCAAACTCCATTTTCACCTTCTCCACACATCGAACAAGTTTTTCATAACTTTTGAACTCACGAGAAGCTAAAGCCCTTCGATACCTTGGATTTAACCCTAAGTAAAAACGGTTTATTTTACTATCAAGATCTCGTATGAAGTTTGGAGCATACCTTGTCAATCGAGTGAACTTTTCATCATAAGCAGCCACTGAATCATCCTCCTGCCTCAATTCTAGGAACTGTTTTCCATCCTAAGACGAACCACATTAGGAAAATATTTCTCAAGAAACATACCTTTGAATTCGTCCCAGTGAAGATCCTCAATCCCATCACTATCCCTGATATTTTTCACCATCGACCACCAATGATCAGCTTCACCATCAAAATGGTAAACATCAAGACTAACCTTTTGATGTTCTGAACACCCCATGACATCAAAAATCTTCTCTAGTGCTTTAATCCACCCTTCATCTAGCACGGGGTCAGATGATCCTCTGAATGATGGGGGATGTTGCCTCATGAAATGTTCCACCACAGACATGTTCCTCTACGGTTGATCTGGCTGATCTCGTGCATGGATACCACCACCATTTATAGCCTGATTCAACTGTGCCATCACTGCAACAAACTATTCAATTCTGATTCCGACCATCTCAGGTTTCTAATTTGGAAGGTTATCTTCCCCCTGATGTCATCCCAACATAGCTGCTTTGTTTCCTCTGCGGAAAACCATTCTGAACATAGAAATATCTTAGGCGAAGCAACATTGTAATCCGTAAATGCTATATCATTTCCTTCATACCATAAATTAACTTATAATTTAACAAATTTCTAACTCCTAAAGTTTTCTAAACCGACCTCTGATACCAACTATAAGTCCCCAACCTTAAACCTTACTTAATATTAAATTAAATGAAATATTCACATTGAGGATCTTTTCAGGTTTAGAGTTTTAGAGAATTAGAACATAAATATTACATCTCAAAAGATTTCAAATTAGACACTTCTACTATGTTTCCATAATAAAAAAAACTCTTAAAAAGAAACATGTCTAGTTCCATGTTTTATATAGCATGAAATTCCCTTGATCCCATCCTTGACCTTATTCCACAACAAGTCCTGTGAAAAACATTTCAAAAAAACTTGTGGTGAGCATAAGAAGCTCAGTAAGGGATACATAATGAATGAAAACTGTTACTTTTTCAAACATCAAGTAAACCATGTATACGCTATCAAAGTAATGATTTCACCTTCATGAAGTAGTAAAAAATATTCACTGAATAAAGTATCATTACTTACCTTTTTGTAACCAAAGGATTACCATAATACCCATATAAATAACACATAACATATATAAAGGTAACTTGGGACATAAACATACTTAATTGGAATAACCATACGGTCGACTTCCACACATATCACTTAATGGAATAGCCATACGGCCAATTTCCATACATACTTAATGGAATAGCCATACGGACAACTTCCATACCCAATGCATTGGAGGTTATAATGTAACCACCCGTCCTGGTATTCACGGCACCAGCCGTCATATGGTTTATCACGTAACCACCCGTGAAATGTCCATGTACCAATATAAAATCATAAAACATAAAACTAATATAAAGGAATGATAACATTTCCACATTTCAATCACAATATATCATAATATAATCCTTTATCAATACCAAAATACATAAAAGAGTATATGGAATTTATTTTATTTTAAAAACATTACAGCTTGTTGAGGAAGCCAAAGACCAAATAATACTCGCGGCGGCGAAAAAGGTCGTTGTCACCACGTACGTTAAAAGAAACATTCCTTTTTTGTCGTTTTGAAAACGCTTCGTAGAAAAATATTCCTTTTGTATAAAAGTAAAATTCAAAGCTGTTTATACACCGTATAAAATAAAGTTGTTTATAAAACGAAACATGCCTCAATGAAAGGAGATTGAGACGAAGTCCCTTACCTCGGGTCTGACTTGACTCGATCGTTCTTTAACATCCTGAATAATAAACTTGAGTTAATTTCTACTTCATTAAGAACCTTTTTAAAGTTCATTATTCCTTTTATATCACTTATTTCCATGTTATAAACATTATGTAACCATTTAAGTTAATAATGTTTGTTTTGTTGATATTTGGTTCTTAAGTTGAAAGTGGACTTCTTATAATTACATGTTGTTCGTGTGGTCAAAGGTTCTTTATATCCATGATGAAATTCATGATTTGGATATCATATATATCATATATATCCAGCATATACATGTATTTATAATATTACATATTCATTTATATGTAATAAATGAAATGCACCGTTCAAGGAGACGGTAAGCCGTACGTACGCATGAACACTACTTTCATTTCTTTGTCATATTAATGGAATTAAAACTAAATGATAGGTATGTATATTTTAAACCCAGAATTATATTCATCATTTATATGTATCATTCATTATATATATACATTATATACATGTACTTTTAATAGTACATTACATTTGGGGATAAGAAATGAAATGCACCGATCATGGAGACGGTAAGCCATACGTAGGCATGAACGCTACCTTCATTTCTATCTCATACTTTAATGGAAAGAAATAATATTGATATATAGGTATATAATAATTCCAGTATAACATGATATATAATAACTTTAAATCCATCCTTTATACGTCCCACATATGGCATTAACGAATCACATCACTTTGAGGGGGCGGTAGTCCGCACTTCCTTAAATGAAGATATCGTGTTTACTCATAATAGAAACCGTAAAGGTATGCCCAAAATGAAAAATACAGAAGCATAAGGAAAACATAAACATATTATATATCATATATAAATATAGTGTCATCTTAATGGACACCATTGAAGGTGTTAAAAGAATGTTGAACAATCATCGTTTCGGGAGGCAAAAATTCTCCATCCACGGAAAAAGTATGTTCTTTAAACATTAGATGTAGGTGTGTGTAAGTGTAGCTCGAAAATTTTTATAAAAAAATACTAGTATATTGAGGATATTGGCATTGTTACAAAATAAAAGAATAAAAAGAGTTCATGGGGTTGGAGAAGCAAAATAAAACAAAAGGACTCAAAAGAAGACATTACCTTAAAATCGGGTAACTCCCTTTGGTTTTTTCTCAAAGGCTTCCTTGGGAAAACTTCTGCCCAAAGTGAGGCTTTACGGAGTAAGAGAGGGATGTGGAGAGACAAAATTGGCAGGGGTTGGCCGAGCCAAAGGCTTTGGGAGTGTGGGTAATGACGTAGAGGTGGGGGCCTTTTATAAGAGGAGAGGAGGGACACTCTTGGAAAGTAAAGAAATGTTGCATTATTTGAAAATGATTTTCGGATTCAAAAGGTCCCACATTGAAATAATTAGAGGGTAAGGTGATAAGGGTTAGAAATCCACCCATCCAATAGGTTTTGGACATGTTTAGGTCATAGATTTTACATTATCATTTCATTTTATTTAAATTCTTTATTAATGAGGTAATCACTGCATCAACATGTTGTCATCAATAATTTAATTTATTTAAAGTATAAAAATTATGAAAAAACTACTATGATGTAAGAAATCTTTTTATATTTTTAATGATTATTTATAGTCAAAAATATGACTTGTATAACCCTATGTAAAAATTGTTTTAGTAAACTAACTCATGTTTGTGTCATTTTTACTTTAACATTAAATAAAAAGTTATTTATATCATTTTCCAACCAAAGTGGCTCCATGGGGTACCCAAGTTTACCCATGGCTTTTCTTGGTCGGCCATGACACATCCAATGATGGTAGGACATATGTCAAGCTCATATCATATTATTAAAACATTATTTTTACCCTAGACTACACTAATTACCACTAATCGCGATTAAGAACTTAAAAGTTACTATTCACCAAAAAATTATTTTAATATCATTGAACCACATTTTACTTATTAACGACAAACATGTATATCGGATTTTTGAAAATAAAATCACATAAGTGGCAATGTTTCATTTAAACGGAAAATTAGTCTCTTTAACTACCACTTAGTGGTTTCACTATTCATCAAAAATTGAAGTTTTTCAGAAAAATACCAGAACTTCACCCTAAGCTATATTTGATATTCTGAATTCAAAAATAAAGTATATTTTAAAAAATTAAAAACATATAAGTCACATTAATTAATTTAATAATTAATTCCCACTGTCAGAGCAAATAGCGTGTTTTTATGAAACAATAAGTATCAAAAGATTGACACTAGTTTTAGTTCGATTTCAAAGTGAAATTAATTCCAACGACCACTATTGGATTTAATGGTAAAAATATTTTCTAATTTAACTTTAAAACCAATTAAAATGATAATCTAATAATATAAATAAATTAGATTAAAAAGAGGTTTTGAATTAAAATACAACACTTTACACTATTCATTAAAAAAATGAACTTTATCGGAAAGATACCGAAAATTTACACAGAGTAAATTTTGATGTCCCGATTCTAATGAAGTGTTATATTTGGTCCAATAGAATTTATAAGATCGATCATAACTATATTTAATGACGGTTCTCCGTCAAAAGGTGATAAGTGGACCTTTCGTGAAAATTAGAGTATATAAGCCTAAAATTGAATTCTATTCGTATTTTAAGCCTTTATCCACTATTAGATAAATGTAAAAACATTTAACAAACATATATAATCATATTTTAGTTATTTCTATCCATTCCCACCAGTACAACGGCTACGTGTTATCTAACATTTAAAATAATATTATTTTATTACTAGTGTGCAACGTAAGTTTTCAAAGGAACTCATCGTTGTGTATCGGGTACGGTATCGATCATAGAAACTCCTTTAAAGTAAAATTAATATTTAATTCGTAAATATTAATTAATATAAAAATTATTTATTCTTTATTTATCTGGGATGTTACAGTAGGTCATGCCGATCACCCCAATGTTGGCTGGAAGTAGTATAAGTAGCTATAATAGGACCTCATCTTGGCCAGGAGACCACCGAGTAGGTGGAAGTGATTCAGAAAATGATGGGTACTACACAATCACGCCATGAATCTTTTGTGGATCGACTGAGATGACCTTTGGACTTTGAGGTGAGAGACGAGGTATTCATGTGTGTCACATGGAGTTTGGGAACCATGTGGATTAACATATTTGGGAATCATTCACAAAGATACATCAGGCCATTTAAGGTTTTGGAGAGTGTCAGGATCGTATTCCTATAGTTTGCAGTTATGTTAGAGGTATTAGACAATGCACACCATCTGTCATGATTCTTAGCTGCGACATATATTTTTAGACAAGTATCATTTTTATAATCCTGAGTAGGTTGAGTTGGAGGTGGATGCATCCTCCGAGGATCACCATATTTAAATTTTGGATCACAACAAGAATGATCTACATAGCCGGTCAATTCTTATATTATAGGTGTTATGGACAACGAGGCGATGGTAAGACGAGACTTTGGAGAGGGAGGCTGATGTATGATCACAGTGACTGGAGTTGTTCATAGATTATTCTTCACTGCCCTTGGAATGCTAATTCTCAGACAAATTTCATTAAGGGGGGATGTTTTTATTAACATGTATATTATTTTAAGGTATAGATCTTGATTTCAGGTTGATTTGGGGAAAAAGAAGAAATGGGGTTTTTCTAAGTACATGTCCTATACTTCCATGAACACACCACGTACCTAGTAGCCAAGAATAGCTTCGTTTTGACTGTGTAATGGGCATGTACATAGAAATGTGGTAACCTAATAGACCTGCGTAAGTTAGCGGCCGGTTAAGGCTACTACATGATGTGTAGTTTTAAAAAACACGCCATGTAGTTTCCTTTTTTATTGGATATATCAGAAGGGGGTTGCATCTCATGTCCATAAACACTTTCTTCTCTTTATGATTCATACAAGTGTGTTGCAAAATGATTGAATAACTCTAAACCTATCTTGAATCTCAGTCCATGCTCTGATTGAGACACCATCGGGTGCATTGGAATCCAATGTTGAGTTCTCAAAACCCTTGGATCATTTCTTCCTGATTCATTCACACTTCTGACTTATTTAGAGGTATGTGTTTTTAACCATTTTTTAGGTTATATGCTTGATATTATTTTTCTAATGGAATGTGAGAGCCTTGGACAAATAAGTCTTAGGGGATGTCAAGATTATTTTTCCAATGGACCATGAGAGCATTGGACCTGGAAGACTGAGGGTACTTCCAGTTAATTTACATAGTACCATGAGAGCCTTAGAGTAGCTATTTAATCATGAGGGATTAGACTACACGTGCTTTCCCAAGTGGTCATTTATATTTTTCTATATTCTATGATAAAAAAAAGGGGTTAGACCATGAGATATTTCTAATAGGGTTTATATTTAAAAGAATTCATGTTATTATACCAAAGGTGTTAGACTGTGAGAGCTTTCCTAGGGGGTATTTATTTTAAATGAATCGATGTTGTCGGGCCAAAGGGGATAGACCGTGGAAGATTTCCAAAAAGCAGTTTGTGAATAATTGAATGATTTTGATGATCCTTCCAAACCAAAGAACATTCTTTGGTTCAGCCATATTTTATTGTGAAGATAATCTTCTGTGATGTCTTTTTTGTTGTTTTACTTCAGGGATATCTAGCTAAGGATGGATTTCTGGGTTACATGATTAAATAGATTAATAATAAACGTTAAATAAATGTAATTGAAAACTATATGAGTGAATACTTTTGAGTACTTCCGAGTTTAATACATCATTTTTGTATATTACCGGCAATATATATTCCCACACAAATAAGGACATTTATTTTGGTGGTTTCCTACTGGGATTCATCTCACACCTTATTTGGGTCATGCTTTTAGGCCTAAGAATATTATATCATTACATTTACTGATAATGGAAATCACCATACTTCATCAGGTACTTGATTTATGTTGGATCTAGATAGCATCATACCAAGCGGAGGCTTCCGATGATGCTAGAGTTTACTAGTTTCTTTTATAATTTGGTTTTATAATAATATTCAAAAATGGTACTTGTTTGGATGTTTTCATAGAATCATATTATATGCATCTAATATATATATTTTGGCTTATGTTTCATTTACATTCACTCTTCTACTATTTACTTTTTAGGTATTACTACTTTTTCTATTGTTTTATATTTTGATACCACTATGTATACTCTAATAATGAGGGCATAGTTTCCCCAAATGTTTTACCTTAAACCTTACTACAAGAGGAAATCCTCTGGATTTTTGGGAAATGCACTTGAGGTTATATGAAAAATTTGGTTTAGGGAACTTGTGGTTAGTACTCAGATTCATGACGTTACAGGATATGTGTTTACATTGATACACCATAAGGGATTAATGACCAATCAATCTATAAAATGATAATATTATAGTTAACCAATTTCAAAAAAATAATTTTTTTTTGTCATCATGTTGGTCAAGTTTTATCAGAGACCTTTTTTCATCGATAATTCATCATATGTAATACTTCATCGGACACAGTTTTTCCATAATTTTTAGGTTTCTATGAAAAGATTAGGAAAAGTAGAAATGTTCTGAAGATGATATTGAATTAATTTTTCTGGGGTTTTGAAGGCTATATATGATTCAATGATGATTATGGAATAGATGGTTTAGTTGGATAATATGTATGTTAAGTCATTATTTTTACATGTTCTTAAGTGGTTCATGAAAATCACAATGAAAAAATGTATGAAAATGCAAAAAAATTTATCAAAAAAATAAATATTTGTAAATTTGATGTAGGATGATGTTGTTAGAATATTT
This sequence comes from Viscum album, assembly GCA_963277665.1. Taxonomy (NCBI): domain Eukaryota; kingdom Viridiplantae; phylum Streptophyta; class Magnoliopsida; order Santalales; family Viscaceae; genus Viscum; species Viscum album. The sequence goes on along the minus strand of OY728155.1, from coordinate 942,724,781 downwards.
TATATGTTTTGTGAAGTATTATAGTGATTTTAGATTCACTAAAAAGTTCAAACATAGAGTGGAAATGAAATTAAACATAATGTTTCTAGAAATATGGTTGATTGGGATAATGAAAGAGGTATTCCTTCTATTACAATTATGATTCATCTATAAATTGAAGCAAAAGTAAAATTTTTCCTGACACTATTCTTGTTGAATATAGAGAAATAACCTGAAATTTTTAGGGACATAATTGGTTTTAGAAGTTTTTCCAGATGGAGTACTCATATGAAACATCTCCAAACAAAAGAAGAGTGAGGAAGAGATTGTAATCAGGTTTTTTAGAATAAACTATGAAATCATGATAACATTTCAAGGGAAATAATGAAGCATCTCAGAATTCCTTCTGAGTAATCATTTCAGTCTTGTTCTTCTAGAATGATGAATGAGACTGAAGATTCACATTGTTCCATTAGAAGTTTTTCCCAAACGATGTTCATAGAGGTTGTTTCAATGTTCTTTATGAAAGTAAACAAAATATTTTCATTTTAAAAAATTAAAAAAGTTGATGTAATTGAAGAATTATAATGATATATTTGGAACTAACTGGTTAATCTTTCTTATCTTTTTACAAAATCATATTATAATCATTTATTCTAGAATAATTACATACAGTGTTATATTCGTTAGAGTAAAAAAATATATATGAGCATTTCCAACTTATTGTATCCCCACAAAAGGATTGATTTCTAGTATATTATGTGGTACCTAATTATTTTTAATCTAGTATAAGGAAAACATAATCTTATTTTGTATGGAAACTTGTAAATACTTTTGTTCCCATCAATGTATAAGTGTTTTTTCTTCAGAAAAGTGCTAACTAATAAATAGGTGGTGCAAGTTTCTTACCAATAAAGAATATATAAAATAAAAAAGAATCACTAATTGACCCCTTCCCACAATAAGTGATACATTGGACTAGGTTTGGCTATTTCAATTGATATCATATAAAATTTTCCCTTAATTTACTCATTACATACATTTTTTAGGAAATTTTTTATAGAGAATCTGAATTTTTAGAATAGTAATGGAATTATAATATTTTATGGAACAAATTTACATATCTGGAAAGATAGAATACTACCTTAACACATGTCTCTTGGGAATGATGTTTTATTAGCCACATTATATGGATTTTCCTATTATTAAGAATGTTCCAATATCGTATTGGGATAATTATAATCTAGATAATTATGGGAGATCTATGAATGTGTTTCTCACATCACTTTTTGAACGTGAATTACAAAGAGTGTAGGGATTTTCTACTACTAATGGTATCTATAAGAATATTAAAACATTTATAAAGGAATAAAATATGAATTAATTCTTATTTCAATTATTCAGGATAATGTATGGAGATCTCAAAATGGTTTATTATAAATCTATTGGTGAATTATTTAAAAGGGATAATGATATTTTTAGCACCATAAGATGTCTTAGTAGGAAGAAAGAAGATGAAATTATTGTTGAAAATATCATGATAATTATTCCTAACATGTTTTATGACAATGTTTCACATTGTAAGATATAGATCCCAAAATAATATCTTCGGATGACTTTAATAATACTTTAATTACAAAAGAAATTAAAATAGAGAAATTTATAAAAATAAAAAAAATGTTTATTCAGAAATGTCTTTTATGGTATCCAAGTAAGAAAAATGTAATAAAGTTCTAGGAGAAGTAGATTCTGGTGAATTTTATTCATATAAGTGAGGATAGTAATAAACTTGATGAGTTTTGGACATTATTTTATTTTAATTTGAAATGAGTTCTAGTAATGTATATAGGGAATATACCCTAATTTTTTTGAATGTGAATCTATTAGAATATTAGTATGACTTTTCCTTAATAAATGAATAAAAAAGATAGAGATTTAGATAAATGAAGGCCAATATTATCTTAGATGAAATTTTTTGATCATTTGAAAACCTTTTCAAATGAAAATATAAAAAATTTATCCATATTCCATAGGAGAATATTTTTGTCTAATGATGATGAATATGGAGGGAGTAAAGTTTAATATTAAAGGTATTTTGAATTTTTTGGTGAAAATATGTTCATATAAATTGTTAATAATGAATATTATGGAATAATTAGTTATGAATATGGATATACTAAGCTATAATTTTATCTAAAAAGAGTGTTGAAAGAATGTCTCAGATATATTGTCACATGTGAAATAGAAATTGTGATGATTAAAAGGATCATTTATAAAAATAAAAATCAAGAATATATTCCTGATGATATAGATAATAATCTTGAAGAGATTTATTGCCTTAAAATATCACATAAAATGTTAATGAATCATATTGAATATATTTAATTAATATTAAAAATAAGGAGGATTAGTTGTAACCTTTTCCTAAAAAACATCAAAAAAGGTTTTAAGGGAGTTATTTTTCAAAAATTATTTCCCTAATGTTGATGAAATATTTAGAAAGGTTAAAATAGAGTATGAGAAAAAATATTTAATTTTAAATAATTGGAATAAAAATTAAAATGTTTCTAAGGGGATAATGGATTATCAAATCATGTTTATAGAAAAAACAAACAATGTTAGTAATTATAAAATTTCAAAAAAAATTCTGAATTTTTCCTACAACTACTAATTTTAATAAGGTTGGAAAGAAATATTAATTGTATTAGTGTATTGGAGGAGAAAATATGAAGGACAGAGAACATAATTTTTCTCAGGGGAAATATAATAATATTCCTAAAAATCCTATTCACAACTCTAGTTAGTATGGTATTTAAATAGTTAAATATTGTATCTTTTGTTATTGTTAGTAGTTTAGAAGATTTTATTATTAAAAAAATATTTATTGGCGTAACAAAAAAAATCACAATTATACCATGAGTTATATAAATCAATTTCTGTGGGCTAGTCCATCCTCTCAATGGAATAAATATGCAAAAGATTATTAGAATAATGAAAAATGATCCCAAACAGTGGAAAATAATTATTTATGATGTGAACAATCTGTAAAAATTGAAAAAGGTTGTCTTTTCTGTTACTAGTACAAGAACATGTTTATGAAAATTAGAAAAAGATAAAAATGAATAATAATGAAGGGAATGAAAAATTAAATATTGTAGAATATTCTCTCAAAGATTCCAAATAAGAATGACCCTATATTTTGGATAAATGTTATTAATATCATATGAATGGAGACATAAAATTGTTGTTAATGTCAATAATTTAAAATAATGAATAGAGACATTTGGATATGATAAATCTCCCAGCATTGAAGGCGTTGTAGCTACTATTATTAGGGAATAAAACCTGAATTCAATGAAATTTATTTTTTATGTGGTGAAAATAAAAATTTAGTGTTTGAAAACATAAGGATAAATGATTAATGTTTTTATAAATGGGTTTTTATGAATAGAGATGAAAATGGAAATATGGTTTCAGGAGGCCAAAATAAAAAAAGAGACTTTGTTTCAATTTTTTCAAGTTTAGAATCAATGTTATCTTAGCATGATGGAATTAAATCAGCTGTGGAATAAATTATTTATAAATAGGTATCATAAAAATATGATAATGTTGTCAAAATGAGATAGTGTCCATGATATTATCTATATGTAAAGAATAATTGATTAGTGTGGTTCAATTTTTTAGAAAGGTTAGATTAAAATCAATGTGCATAATAAAGTTAGTATTCATTCAAATCATCCCCTAAAACAAATTCCATATGATATTTGTGGGTGAATGAGAAAAAAATAAACTCTCAAAGGTAAGTACATCATTTATTTCATTATTTATTTTACTTAAATTAATTGTATTATGTATTGGAAACGTAAACCAGAAATTCTAAATATGTTTAATAGTTTCTGGAGATGATCATAAAATGAATTTGGGTATTCTATGAAAAAGGTAAGAAAAAATTATGGTGGTGAATATAATAATGATGATTTCAAACGTCATTTATAAAAACACTGAATTCGGTATTTTTATAGTTAACCATACACACCATATAAAATTAGGTTTGGTGAATGGAATACTAGTAGTGTAGTTGAGATAAGGTGTACAACATTGATCTACAATAGACTATTTCATAGATTTTAGAGGTGAGTAATGGGAAACAAACATTATATTTATAATTCATGATTCTAGTGGCCATGTGATAATATGACTCCTTATGATATTTTTTATGATAAACCACCATGTTTGAAATGGTTAAGTGTTTTTTGGAGTCTCAAAATCATAAAAACATAGGTATAAATAATAATAATATTTAATAGATAGTAAAATATGGAATAATTCATAGATATTCTCATGATGGAGGAGGATATATATGTTTGAACAAAGATAACGGATGAATATTTGATTTTATTGATGTGAAATTTCTTGAAAACACTAAGGATATAGCTTCAAAGTCACATGAAAATTAGGATAACTGAGAAGAAAAACAAATTGTGGTTATAAAACATGAAAACCATTATAATACTGGTGATTCATTGGATATGGATAAATAAGATTTAGATATTTCGAGTGATGAGGAAGAACTTCATACATCTTATATCAGGATGAATAAACTGAGGGAATCCCAAAACATTATTAGTAATCGACAACCAATGGTTCAAATAAGAAAAAAATCAAAAGTTGTTACGTATACTTATTTGTTATCAAAAGTTTAGAAGAAATAGGTTAATGAGTATTTTTATCATTAATAGTGGATTTAGGTTGAACAACCACATGATTGTTTCATTGGAAATAATGAATCTTATATGTAAAATATGTATAAATCATGGTATGGGATAAAAAATGTTTTGAGGTCATGGTATATAAAATTGGATTCTTACGTAACAATGTTGATATTTAAAAAGGATGATTTGACAGTAATATATAAATCAATGAATATCAAGATATATCCGTCATTTTTAATTTATGAATGGATTATATTATCTTTGTTATTAATTATAAAATAACTTGTGAATGGTTTGATGATGAAATAAAGAAGTTAATTGAAGTGTATGTGTATGGTGAAATGAAATACATTTTTTATTATAAATTTCAAAAAATATGAAATTATTTTTTATTTCTCAAGAAATTTATGGTATGTAACATTAAAAAAATTTCGTGGATAATTCTAAACCATTTTCCACACCAATTTCCATGGGAACCATGTTGACCAAAACTAGAGACATAAATGATGTTGATCTTAAATAGTTCTGGAATCTAATTGAATCATTGTTGCATCTAACTGCCTCAAGATGGTATATTTTTTACGATGTTGCATTTTTTATAAGATTCTAATCTACTATAAAGGAATCCAATATTTTGTATGGAAAATTAATTCTTCGATATATTCAACACCCAATATCTGTCAGAATCAATTATAAAATACTTTGATGAATTGATTTGTTTATCTATGCACATACAGATTGGGCATAAATAGTAGATAATAGAAGATCCACATATGGTGGATTTTTCTATCTGAGAAAAAATAGTTTTTGATAGAATACATAGAAACAATATTTAGTATTTCTTTTTTTAAGGAGATGATTATACTCTCACTACTAAAGCTATGTAACAACTTGTGTTGATGAAGGCTTTGGGTAAATATTTACTTGTTGGAGTGAGGTAACATATGATCTTGGGTTGTGATAATCATATTGTTATAAACAATACTATAAATATAGGGAAACATTCTCACTCAAATTATATTGATATCAAATATCACTTCATCAATGATTAGGTGGAGAAAAATGGTCTCAAGTGGGAGTATGTTCTTACATTGAAAAAAGTTGGAGAAATTTTTAAAAACCCTTTTCCAAATGAGAACATTTTCAAAAGAAGGGTTAACATGGTAATATATCCTCTTATTCTCCAAGGCTGATTTATTCTTTTTTTCCTCTTTAATTTCTTATTTTATAGTGTTGTCAAAGGTGAAAAGGGGTTGTTTCATTAATCAATGTTTTGAAATGTGATAAACCTCTTAAGGGAAAATGTTTTTATGGGGAGTTTTGGGTATTCATGGAAACTAAAATTTATGTGTATAAACATTTTTAATAGCTTTTTGAAGTGTTTTTAGGATACTTTTTTTCATAAAAAATATGTTGTGAATAGTTAGAATGTTTGATCGCATAGGTTATTTGATATGATTTTTCATAAGTCAATCCATTTGGATGGAATCTTTTTTCTATCTATGAATCTGGGTTCTTATAATGAGATCTCTCACAATGGATTTTTGAAGTGTTTTGATCGCATAGGTTATTTGATATGATTTTTCATAAGTCAATCCATTTATAATATTTGAATTTCAACATAATTAAGAATGAAAATTGACTTACTATGTATGTTTTATTGGATGATGGATTACCATACTCATAAGATCAATTTCATGTTTGTTGAGAAAGACAATTTAAATTCTATTTTTTAAACTATATTTTCATGTTCATTTTATTATTTGGATTCAAATTATTTTTAAAATACTGTTTTTGATCGTAGTGAGTTGTTTCATAAGAGTGTGAATCTTTTTGATGATATTCAATACAAAATATGATTATTCTATTCAATTTTTTTATGTTTTCATTTTCATATGTTATTTTGAAAACATGTGATTCAATATTTTTGAATTAATGTAGGGGAAAATGTATTATATGTTAGCTGAACTATGCCAGTATTACTGTTCTTAACATTATGTAGACGTCATGACAAATGACATAATTTTTGGAATTAGGAATATTATGAAGTCTAAGTCTAAGAGTGTGAGTATCACCAAAAACACAATTTATCTAAAGATGTAGAAATTTGATGTTGTAGTATTCAATGTTTTTATATATGTTCTAATCAACTGAATGATCCATCTAATAGTCAGATCCATCAAATAAAAAAATCTACAGGGTCAATCATCAGTATTAAATCCCCTGAAAGGAATATGATTTTGCTGATACCTGTCTAAAAGACATAATGTACAACTATTCCATCATATGATTTATGAAACTAAACCATTAGACTATTTTTGGAATTTTTTATGGAATCATTTGGAGATTTCTAATGGAGGAAGAATTTTTTTTGGTACCGATGAATAAAATGAGACTAAGAGACTAATAATTTTGATGGGATAAGATACCAATCAATAAGATGATAAAAATAAAGTTTTTAACCAATTAAAAAATGATTTTTTGTGGTCCAAGACTCATCGGGAAATAGTTGACACTGATATGCTAAATGGGATCCAAGAATGATCAAGATGATGAGGATAAACCTTATATTAACTGATTATCATATAGAAATTTGTTTCTCTTTTTTCATGTGGAATATGTTTCATCAGACATATTCTAACAATGATAAGTCATCCGACACTATACTACATTGGTCATAGTTTTCCCATTAGTCTAATGAAATTTTGAACAAATGAAGAAAATGTGAAATACTATGAATCATATTCTAAAGTATTATTGAAGAAAGTTTATATGTATTTAGAATTTTCAGTGATTCATATGGAAGAATATGTTTAGTTGGTACATCATTATGGGATTTCATTAGTTTTACTTGATCTCATGTGGTTCAAGAAAATCATAATGAAAAACTATATCAGAATGGAATGACATGAATCCGACAAAATAATTGAATGTAATTTCAATGTAAATTGATGTTGTGAAAATATTTTTTATTTTTTAAAAATATTTTACAATAAATTAGATGAACTGAAATGTTCAAAGTAGAAATCGAAATGAAATTAAAATATTAGTTTTTGAAATTTTGGTTGAGCAGGATAATGAAATTTGTTTCCCACTCATTCCATTTTCATTTCACATATAAATAGATATCATATGATTACATACTATGAAACTACTCACATAAGGGATATAATGAGTGGGATGAATTTTTTGTGGCCGAATTGGTCGATAATGGATTTCAAAATTGTGTTCTATTGAATATATTCTTTGAATAGATAATGTGTGAGGAAGAGATTGTGATTATGATTAGTAAATTGGATTAACCAATCAAAAATTATTTTAATTTAAAATAAATAAGTGTCTCAAAATTAGTTTTAGATAACATTTACAGATTTTTTTTTTCTGGAGAATTGAATTAAACTGATCCATTATATGTAGTTTTCATACAAATTCTTGAGAGGTTGTTTCTATAGGCTTCAAGGTAATAATGGGAATAATTGTGTTTTGAAGAATTAAAATTTTTACGTGATTGAAGTAGAATATTAACTTGTTTGGAACAAATGAGAGATGGTATGATATGTTATATAATCATATTTTCATCATTTTTCAAGATAAATCACTTTTACTATTGTATTTATCATATTTTTACACATATTTATGGGTATTTCCTACTTGTTGTATACAAACAAACAGAATTTTTTTATTGGATTGAGTGGAATTTTATTATTTAAAATCCATGCCACATACAAGCTAGTATTATTGAGTAGTGAACCTTTTAAATACTTATGTTCTGGTGGAGGTTTATAATTTTTTTTCAACAAAGTGATATCTATTTTACAGGAGGTGAAGGTGTTTTTTCAAGAAGGATAACATAACTGTAAAAGATATCACCATTTCACCCATCCCCCTCTTTGTGATACATTAGTCTATCTTGGGCCATTACAATTTTATTGTTTTATATGATTTAGTGTCATAGTAGTATTATGTTTGGATTATATTAATATTGAAAAATTTATCAAGGAAAATTCAGGCATACTAAATTAATATTTAATGTAATTTCTTGAGTTCCCCTATTTACACTTATTAATGGTAACCCACACTCCTTCAATACTAACAATTTTTATGTATTATAAATTTTAATGTCCCTAAAAAATATAATCATATCAACCTTCTCCATGTCATATCTTTTCTATTCTTTCAAAAATACAATCCATTCAAGGAATATGGATTAATCATAGTATTTTATCAATGAATAAATATATCTCCAAATCGATCATTTTAAATTATATTTCTTCCAATTCCTCTTCATAATCAATGGTATCTATAGAAACCCAATCATTTTATCAATATCATTTAATTATATTCATCATCATTATCAAATAAATAAAAATCATGGATTTTAAAATCTACTATCATTTCCTGATTAGTTACATAATTAGAAAACATGAAAAAAATATAACATCTTTTCCATAATGAGCTCTTAATTCCATTAGATCTCCTATAATTGCATTGATAACCCAGGGAAAATATATAGATAAAAGTAAATATCTAAATATAATAGTAAGGGAATAATCATGGAATATATGCATAACACATCACCGATAAAGAATACTATGATAGCATAAAAGGCATGTAACAAGAATAATCATATAGAGGAATATAACATCGAACATGAAATAATATCATCATGGAAATAAAGGAATGTGGAAGCAACATAGAACCTGGAATAATAATGAGTCAAGGATAACTTCCAAGACTATATAACAAGGTTTATAATGTCCCATAATGGATTAGGTTTACTCCCTAGTTTTATAAATGACATCTCCGGAGAATAAACATTACCCAATTCATTGGTGAATTATCTTGATGCACCTATCATAACATGTTCATCCATATGTGTTCCACATAATGAATCAAACATGTAGAATACACATACAATATTGCAGATCAGACCATTAAAAATACTAGTAAAATTCATTTACCAATGCTATAAAAGTTTTGGTAATGTGAGTGATGATAAAGTTTCAGATTTAAGAATGCTCATTTTTAATAACTGACAAACATCCCAATTTACATCACTAACAACATTGATAGATATTTACTTTACATGTTATTTTTTAGAGATGATAATGATGTCCTTTATCATACTTTTTTGTAAATATTAAAGGCCCCATTTAATTGAACTTTTTTATAATAGTTAAAGTCCCCCTTTAATAGTTCTTTTTTTAATTATCTAAAATGACCCCTTTATCTGTGCTAAAAAAGAACTGTTAAAGGCACCCTATATAAATACTAAAAAAGTTCTTTTAAAGGCCTCACGGATATATGGGATAATTAATTTTCACTAACATTTTTTTATTAGTTATTATGACCCCTATTAGTTCTCTCCCCCCTTATAGAAACTTTATATAATTCCACCCCCACCCTTACATAGACCAGTTCATCCAGCGAGTTTCAAACATGAGATCTCCAACTCATACGCTAGTTCCATTTCCACTCTCCTATATTTTATTTCATTCCAATTTAGGGTATAACTATATATATATATATATATTTGTGGTCATTTTGAGTCCACATTTTTATATTTTTGTATATAAATATATAATAAAATGTATATATAAAATATGTTTTTTTATGTATGGGTGTGATTATAAATACAAACATGTGTGTGTGTGTGTGTTTGTTCATCTATAAATATAATTATATATTTTTATATTTATAATCATATAGTATAAATTAATATTTAAATAAATATATTTGAATATAGGGATATATATAGATATATATATATATATCTGTGTGTGTGTTTTTCAGTATACAGTATATATATATATATATATTACATATACATTAATTTTATAGGTATATAAATATTCCTTCATTGTATATATAAAATGGTTATTAGATATTATTTAGATAAGGATCAAGTATTGATAAATATATTTTATATGTATAGATGATTAAATAATATTTAATAAATTTATTGTATGAATATATAATGAATATATATATATTTTTATATATTTGATTATAAATAATAGTACATTATGAAATATGATATAATTTCAAGCCCATAATATCAATATAATGGTAAGCAATAGAAAATAAATTCTTTTGTCATTGAAAAATTAGGAAAATACCTCCTTAAACAAGGCTGAAAATCCATCGACTGTTACAAAATTGGGGTTCCCTGACTAAAAACTCAGTATTTGAGGGTTTATTTTCCCTTTTCAACATTGAAAATTGTGACCATGGTGTCTTCGGTCTTTAGTGTACAGAGATCATCACAACATTCAAATTGAAAGGTGTTAGAGCCCAAATGGATACCGTGATTAAAGGTTTTGTCTGTTTGAAGTATGAGTTATTTTTTATGCTTATTTGAGACATTTTATAATTTTTTTGAGATTTTTATACTCAAATTGTTACTAAATGACTATTAATCGATAATAAATAAAAAATTATTAATTAAACATATTTTTTAAAAAATTATTTCATATTTGTTTTTCACTAAATATCATATATTTAATGTGTAAATTCCTATTAATCCTAATTTACAAATAATAATAAAAAATATTATATTCATATCAATATAATTATTTTTATATTTTTATATATTATCTTTAATGATTTTTTTAAATATACCCTTTTTCATTGATTTTTTATAAGTTCTCATAAAGCCCACAATTTATCATTTTATTTTTACTAGCATTGAAAAAAGAACCCTTTTATCACCACATTATAAATAGTGCTGGTAGGAGGACTTATTTGATCTTTTTTACTAGTGCTGATAAATCCTCCCCCCCCCTTCAATAAATATTTTTAACACTATTAAATACACCCTTTAACCACTTTTTTCTAGTGCTGATAGAGGGTATTTGTAGTAGTTATTATATCTAGAACATTGAAGTCAATAATTCTTGTTAATCCCAATTTTGTAGTAGTTATATATGTTACCCATTGAGTGAAATGGGTATTGTAATCATGGTCTAATGCATTTCCAAAGGGTGTATCACAACGATGTACAATAAATAATAGATTAAAAGAAGAAATGGACATTCAGAAGGGAACATTCACATAGATCATGATAAATGATGTCCCAAAAATGAGAAGACATGTAAAAATAGTTTTTAATTACATTATACAACAACTATTTCATTTCGGTTTATCGGATAATATTAAATAGTCTTTAAATAAGAGAAAATAATATTTGTCTATATAAAAATTTAAACGAACTAAGGTATTTTTTCATGAAGAAATGATTTTTTTTAGAAAAATTATGTTGTTTTAAAAATATTAGGTATTTTACCTGAAATGGGTAAGAAATAGAGAAGTCCCATTTAATTGGGATTTTCTATCAAGAGGAATCGGGAAGGGTCCCTTTTAATGCATGTTTTTACCCAATGAACTAAGATTAATTGTTCAATATAAATAAATTTAATATATACAAAAATTTAAAATAACTAAATAAGAATTCATATTATATACATTGGTTTCAAGAGATTTAAATTGTATCCTAAATGAAATTTGGTGGTTCGAAGGGATTCCTTGCCTTTTTTGAGAATATATTTTTCACAAGCACTTAATGTCCTTTATTGTAACGACGGAAAAATTTAGTAATGAATATTCCTCTTGATCTAAAAAAAATCCTTTTTGTGGTTTTATAAAATTTAAACTTAATTGGTTTTATGGTCTTGAATTTTAAAATAATGTTATGAATTGTGACTCTTGCTAATATATCCTTTGTATAGTTATCACAGAATTAATATAAATATAGGGCATTAATGAATCCAATTTACTCAGGCAAAGGTAGCGATCGACACATCCCGTAGACTTTCCCTGTACGAAGCCCATTTTTCTGAGCTCGAAAAAAGGTGGCATCATTGTTCGTCACTCTTTACTAAGTCCAAGATGACCTAGAACACGCTAAGCTTGTGCGGAACCAACTACAAGAGAAGTGGAAGTAAATAGAGATTACCACACAAGTGATGTTATCCAAGCCACCCCAAGATTCTTTCACCATTGAAAACCTTACCCTTCAGTCTTATACAGGTGTTATAAGGAGTTATGAAATAGGTCCTTAGCACTATGACTATTTACATTATTTTTTTATAAATAATTTGCATTCATTTTATTATTCTTACCTTGTAAATAGTTTTTAATGAAAAAAATTTATTTTTAGTTAATATTCCACTAAGAAATATATTATGATGAATTAATGGATTTTTTAATTAGATATAATTTTAATAAAATTTTAATATAATTAAATTACTTTTTATTAAATATAAATTCTCATAAAAATTTTATGAATGCAATAATAATTTTTATTAAGGCTTGAAAGCTATTTTTGTCAAAACCCAAAAAATTTCAGTAAATGTAAATTTTATTTTAAAAGTTAAAATTGAGATATATATATAATTATTTCGATAAAATGAATATTATTTTTGGAATCATGTTGTTGAAATTATCCAATGGTGAATTTTTCAGAATTTTCTGAGATAGTCGTATTTTTGGGTAAAAATTTAATACAATTTAAATATATAATGTGTATTATAACATCATAATGACCCAATAGAAGTGTAATTAAAAAAGATAAATGTTATTTTCGGCCAATATATGTTTACAAATTAAAATTAATGTGATTTTGGGATTGTTTGATTTTTTTTACCAAGCTGTAGGGGACACTTTAAGGATTATTAAACATTTTGTCTTTTCAAATTGTTTTCCTTAAGAGTGTGACACACATCCACATAAGAAAACCTATTATTATAAGATGTTAGGACATTTACATTATAAAATATTGTTTTCCAATCCCATTTGGAAATATCCATGTGAAAAAAAGGTATGGTTTGTGGTTTTTATTAGTTTAATGTGAGGTGTCCAAAACCTAAATAATAATGAATTCCCTCTCATTTCTTATATAAACCAACCCAAGATCCTACTTCCTATAAACTCAAAGACATTGGAGTTATACCAACCCATACCCGCTTCTATCTAGAATCCTCCCAAGGTTTCCCAAGCTCCCTAGAAGCCTCTCTCCGGCCTCACACAATCATTTGGGATTACACTTCCAAGTAAGTGATTTCTTCCTTTCTTATTTTTGACAAATTTTCTTTAAGTTGTTATGACCTCTTTTTTTCAATTAAAAATGTTGGGGTATGATTTTTCACCTCCCCCAAAATGACCTATTAATTTTTTTATGATGGGATACCCCTTTCTCAATCATTAAATACCTCCCATGTACACACGTTACCTTGCCAAAATTCTTTGAGGGATTTATCTCTTCTCTTATACATCCAAGTAATTATTTTGTATTATGCATCTAAATTCCATTAATTTTGTTGGGAAATGTATCTATATGACCCACTTACTGTACATTTCAGGTATATATGATGACACACCCTTTTCTCTCACATCAACCATTTTCTTGAATCCTTATGTCAGGCCATTATGCTGTTGTAATTGCACTTCATTTATCCAATCCAAGATCATTGTGTAGTAAATACCATACCCATGTCTCTATCAAGGATATTCACCATTATACACATATAAAGATTTAATGGTACTTTCAACTATTTATTACACATTACTTAATCGTGGAATAACTTATGATGTTGATTGATTCCATGATCCATGTGACACACTAATGCATGAAATGAAATGATTAAGAAGGGTGATCCCTGATTGTGCTCAAATTCATTGGGTAAAGTATAGTATCATGAAACATTATATGAAATGGTTGTTGACTCATGATAATTCAAGTTAAACAAGTTTATACTGATGCTTCAAGTGCAATGAGGGTTTACTCATGCTCCAAGTGCAATGATCCTTGGCTCAAGCTGATTCCAGGTTAAGTGTTGTTGCCACATTTCCATGTTATGATTATCATGCATTATCATGAAATTATGTTCATGTTTCTCTAGTGCTCTATTGATATGACAATTTTCTAACATTTTGTGTATTCCTCATGTTATTTCATGTTTATTCCCTTTCTGGGCTTTATAGATCACCCTTTTATTATGCATTTCCTCATGTTATCTAGTACAATGCTATGTACAAGGGAATGTGGTGGTCAAGTAAAGGATGTTTTCAATAAAGATGTTGTGTGTTTTATGTTCTAATCTATTATGAAATGTTCCTAAGACCCAAACACACTAGACCTCAAAATCTTCTAGGTTTTATCAAGTTAATATTTAATGTAATAAATCTGGTTTAAGTGTGTAATAAAAACAGGGTTGTAATTGTTGGTATCAGAGGATAGGTTTAATTATTTTTGGGAATAGGATTTGGAAACCCTAGTGATGCCTTAGAGACATGTATATGTCTAATGAAAACATTCCTATGTTTTGGTGAGTATTTATTAAGTGTTTTGTCAAGAAAATTCATCCCTTTCTGGATTCGAGCACGTAGAGGCATCTCTGGAACAGATGTATCCTAGGGGTAAAACCTGAAAACACCGCTTTGATCAAGACTCAAACAGGAATTTATGCAAGAAAAAGGGCCTTGCTGCACTCTTAGTTATAACACTCCGATGATATATGATTTGGTAAATTCACATGCTTAGTATGAATCCTTATTAACTGAATAAAGAATGTCCCTTAGATTATATGTTATAATGTAGACCATGAATATCATAGATTGAAGCCTATATATTCATAAATTTTAAAAAAATCTAAGTCATCAGTTTTTCCCTTGGTTTACCTTTAATGTGTTTAATAGTTATCTTCCCTAAGTTGTCATGGATGAAGTAAATAAGTAAAACCAGAATCAAAAAGTGAAAGGAGGGGTTATCTACCATATTTATACACATTATTTTATATCCTGATATTTTAGTAGAACAAACCCAACACCACCAAAAATTAGAGAACTGAATATATCGGTGAGTATGGAAAATGGGTCAATCAATGCATACCATGTATATAACCACTCCCTTGTCATAATCTGGGGATTGAATTTCTTGGCGAACCTCGTAATACTACGTCTAGATGAATTTGATGCAATTCATGGCATGAATTGGATTTCCTTATATAGAGACAACATTAATTGTTGTGAGAGGGAAATTATTCTCTATGTGGATAATCAACCCCTAATTCTATACAAGTGCATGGAGGAAGATTAATCTTCTTTATATTCATCATCTCATGAAATGATATTTCTTACCTTTGAGAACACGTATCTGGCTCAAATGATTGAGTCTAAGGAGGAAACCATCCTTGAAGACAAACCTATTGTGACAGAATTCGCTGAAGAGTTTCCAGAGGAATTTCCTGGTCATCCTCCTAGAAGTGATGTTTAATTATCAATTGATCTTATACCTGGGGCATTTCCAATATCCAAGACTCCGTATACAGTGGTTGTAGTGGATCTTGAGGAGTTGAAGAAACAACTAAAATAGAATCTAGATAAAGTATTTATACACCCATGTGCTTCACCCTGAGGTACACTAGTCCTCATTATCAAGAAGAAAGATGGGTCAATGCACCTTTTCATCGATTATCATGAGCTTAACAAAATCACGATAAAGAACAAGTATCCTCTCCAATGAATCGATGACTTGTTCGATCAGATGTGTGGAGAACAATACACATATAAGGAGGATTAGAGGTCGAGATATTATCATGTAAGGATGAAGAAAGAAGATATCTCCAACACTGCTTTTCATACAAGATTTTGGCACTATAAATTCATAGTAATGCCTTTTAGACTCACTAATTTCTCAGCAGTCATTATATACTTGATGAACATAGTCATTATATATTACCTTGAAATAATTTTGTTAATCTTTATAGATTATATTTTGATATACTCCAAAACGAAGGGTGATCATAAGGAGAATCTAAGATCTGTACATGAGACTTTGAGAAAGGAGAAGCTCTATTCAAAGATCTACAAGTGTGAGTTCTGGTTGAAATAGGTCTCATTAATGGGCCATATCATCACACGAAAAAGGGTATATATGTGGATCCCTCCAAGACAACTGCAATAGAGGGATGGCAAATTCCATCATATGTAACAGATATCTATAGCTTCTTGGGTTTAGCTTTATATTATCAACGCTTTGTGAGATATTTATCATGATTTTATAACCCTCTTACCATGATAACTTGTAAGGGAGTGAAGTTTTCTTGGAGTAATGAATGTGAATAATGCTTGAAGGAGTTTGAAATAAGGCTTATCACTGCCCCTGTTCTCACATTACACACAAGTGGAGAACTTTTCGTGGTATTCAGTGATTCTTAGAAGAAGGGTCTGGGATGTGTGTTGATGCAAAATGAAAAAGTCATTGCCTATACTTCAAGGAAATTGGATGTTCATGAAAATAATTATCTAACACATGATTTGGAGTTGGCCGCGGTGATCTTCGCTTTAAAATTTTGGCAGTATTATATTTTTGGGGAGAAGTGTGAAGTATATACATGCCAAAAAACTCCTCAAGTATATATTCACACTGAATGAGTTGAACATGCTCCAATGAAGATGGTTAGAGATAATCGAGGACATTGACTTCTCAATCCATTACCACCCTTGGAAACTAAACAAGGTGGAATATTCTTTAAGTATACAGGACTCATTGATTCTATCAGTGATGAAAATTAAGAAGGATCCAATATTCATTTACATGATGAAGATGGACATGGGAATCATAAAAAAGGGAACATCCAAAATCCTTTCACAAAGGATATCTCAACTGTCTGTTTTGGAACGGTTAAAGGATGATCAAAAGGATTTTGTTGGAATTCAAAAGAAAGTAGAAGCTATCAAAAAAGGGAAATCCTCAGATTTGAATGTTAATGAAGAATGAATTGTGGGATTTGGGAAAAGACTATGTGTTCCACCGTGTCCAGATCTTAAGAATGACCTTCTGGATGATGCATATAGTACAAATTTTCCTATTCACCCAAGAAAAAAACATGTATCGAGGTATCATAGATCATTATTAGAAATATTATATGAATAAGGATATCACTGAGTATACATCAAAGAGCCTCGTGTTTCTGCAAGTGAAGGTAGAGAGGCAGAAGTCTAAGGGGAATATGCAACCATTGCCCATACCAACTTGGATAATGGAGAGCAACACCATGGAATTTGTCACTGGACATCTGAAGACATCCAAAGGCAATAATGTAATCTAGGTTTTTGTGGATCGTCTTACAAAATTTTAACATATTAATAAAATTCAGGAGGAATTATCATTGGATCAACTGGCATGGATATATATTTAGGAAGTGGTAAGGCTTCATGGAGTACCATTATATATTGTATCAGATCGAGATCCAAGATTCAACTCTACGTTTTGGAAGAGTCTTCAACATGGCCTGTATACTGAACTAAAATCAGTATGGCCTATCATCATAAAACTGATGGCCAATATGAGTGAACTATTCAGACATAAGAGGATATGTTAAGATAATGTTCTATGGACTTTAAGTGAGAGCGGGACCAACATTATCCACAAGTTGAATTCTCCTAGAATAACAGTTTCCACTCAAGCATCTGAATGGCACCTTATGAAGCACTATATGGGAAGAGGAGCAGAACAACGACATGTTAGGATGAAGTTGGTAAGCGTATGCTGCTAGGACAAGAAATGGTGGAGAAGTTGAAAACAATTCAGCAGCATATCAACGCATCCCAGAGTCAGTAGAAGAGTTGAACTAGTAACTGTTGACAAGACCCTTATTTTATAGTTAGAGACATGGTATTCCTATTAATTTCTCCATGGAAGAACGTCATGATATTTGGAAAGACTGGAAAGTTAAGTCCTGGGTACAACATCCCCTTCGAGATTCTTCATAATGTTGGGGCTCTAGCCTATCGACTAGAACTTCCACATATCGTGGCCAAAGTACATGATGTATTTCTAGTATCACTCTTTAGAAATTACATACCAAACCCTTCACATGTACACTCTTCAGAGGTAGTACTCTTAGAGGTTGATTTTTCTTATGAGGATAAAACAGTGAAGATATTTGATCGTAGTGGAAAATTCCAACAATGTAAGAAAATGACCCTCATGAAGGTGTTGTGGAAAAACCACATGTTCGAAGAAGAGATGTGGGAATTGGTGGAAGTGATGAAGTAGAGTTACCATAATCATTTTTTAAGTAGGTAAAGGAAATTTCGAGGGTGAAATTTCTTAAGGGGGGATGATTGTGACGACCCAAACATTCATTAATGAAAATTCCCCTTGATCAAATTAAATCTCTTATTATGGTTATATAAAATGTGAACATCCTTGGTTTTATGTTTCTAGATGTTAAAATACCATTATGAATTGGGATTGTTTCTAATATAGTCATTGAGTAGTTATCACATGACAAGTATAAATATATGGCATTAACAAATCCAATTTACTCAGAAAAAGGTAGTGATGGATTCATCCACTATACTTCCCCCATACGAAGCCCATTTTTTGGAGCTCAGAAATGAGGTGGCATCATTTGGCTTCACTCTTCTCCAAGCCCAAGCTGAGATTGAACACATTATGCTTGAGTGGAACCGACTAAGGGAGAAGTGGAAGTTAATAGAGATTACCACCCGAGCGATGTTATCCGAGACACCCCAAGAGTCTGTCACAATCGCACTCCATACCATTCAGTCTTATGCAGGTTTCATAAGGGGTTTTGTAATATGACCCTAGAACTATGACTTCATACATTATTTTTGTATAAATAATAAACATTAATTCTTTTTATTTTTACTTTGTAAATACTTTTTAAAGAAAAAATAGTATTTTTAGTTAATATTAAACTAGGAAATCTATTTTGATGAATTATTGTATATTTGAATTAAATAATATTTTCATAAAATATTATTATAATTAAATTAAAATTTATTAAATATAAATGATCATATAATTTTATGAATGCAATTGTAATTTTTATTCAGGTTTAAAGGTTTTTTTGTCAAAACCCATGAAATTTTTGTAGCTGTCAGTTTTTATTTAAAAAGTAAAATTTAAAATATTTATAAAATTATTTATATAAAACGATTATTATTTTTGGAATCAGGACATTGAAATTATCCAATGGTGAAATTTTCACCTGAGATAGTCGAATTTTTGGGTAAAAATTAAATATTGATTAAATATATAATGTGTTTTATGACATCATAATGACCCAATAGTGGAGTAATTAAGAAATATATACATTATGTTCAGAAAATATATGTTGACCATTAAAATAATGTTATTTTGGGTTTTTTTATTTTTTTTACATAGCTTTAGTGGATCCTTTAAGACTTATAAAACATTTTGTCTTTTTAAATTATTTTCCTTGAGAGTGTGACTCACCTCCATATAAGTAACCCAATTATATTAAGAAGTTAGGCCATTGGCCTTATAAAATATTTTTCTACACTCCCCTTTTTCAAAAACCATGGGGAAATAGCATGGTCGGGTTTGTAGTTTTGATTAGATTAAATTGAGGCGTCCTAAACAATAATAATAAAGAATTCCCTCTCCTTTCCTATATAGACCCACCCAAGCTCCAAATTACTCTTCAGTAAAATCCTTTGGAGTTCTACCAACCCATAACCTCCTATTTCTAGAATCCACTCAAGGCTCCCCAAGCTCCCATGAAGACTTTCTCGAGACTCTCCCATGCCTTTGGGATCACACAGCCTTGTATGGGATTTCTATCATTCTGAATTTTGTCCAAATTTCATTAAGATGTTATGCCCTTTTTTTCAAATAAAATTATTGGGGTATGTTTTTTAACCTCCCACATACTTTACTCTTTATGTTTGGATGATGAGAAATCACTCTCCCACTCATTAAATGCATCCCATGTACACCCATTACCATGCCAAAATTCGCTGAGAGATTTCTCTCTCCTCTTTTACATCCAAGTAATTATTTTGTATTATGCATCTAAATCCTATTACGTATGTTGGGACATGTATCTATATTACCCCCTTACTTTCCATTTCATGTATATATGATGATACACCCTTTTCACTCTCATCAACCATTTTCATGAATCCTTATGTCACGCTGTTATGCTGTCGAAATTGGACCGCGTTTTTCCAATCTAAGATTATTGTGTAGTGAATACCATACCCATGTCTCTATTAAGGGTATTAAACATTATACTCATATACATATTAAATGGTACTTTCATGTATTTATTCCAAATTACTTAATCTTGTGATAACTCATGATGTTGATTGATTAAATGATCCATGTAGAACATTTATGCATGAAATGAAATCTTTATGAAGGGTGCACCCTGATAGCTTTACAATGCATTGGGTAAAGTATAGTATCATGATACATCATGTGTAATGGGTGTTGACTCATGATAATTCAAGTGAAATTATGTTTTACTTATTCTTCAAGTGAAATGAAAGTATACCCTTTCCCCATGTGTAATGAGCCTTGGCTCATTCTAATTTCAGGTTATGTGTTGTTGCCACATTTCCATGTTATGCTTATCATTCATTATCATGCCTTTATGTTCATGTTTCTCTTGTACTAACTTGATATTCCAATTGTCTAACATGTATTATATTCCTCATGTTATTCCATGTTTATTACCTTACTATGATTTATAACTAATCCTTTTCTTATGCATGTCCTAAGGTTATCCTATGCAATTCTACGTATGCGGGAATGTAGTGTTCATGTAAATGACGTTTTCAATAAAGATGTTGTCTGTTTTATGTTCTAATCTGTTATTTAATGTTCCTAAGCCCCAAATATTGTAGACCTATCAATCTTATATGTTGTATCAAGTAATGATTTTATGTAATAAATCAGGTATAAGTGTGTAATAAATAGAAGTGTTCTTGTATTTATGGTCAAATTATATTGATTATTTATTTAATTAATAACCTTTTCAACATATATTTAATTTATTATAATTCTATATCGTTCATTAATGGTTATTTCAATGAGTAATATTGTTCAATGTTTTCATTTTGAGAGCGTTTGTTTCATGATTAAGTGATTGATTCCCTTGAGTATAATGTTTATAGTTCATGTAAAATGAATTAAAACACTTATAATAGAATAAAATTTAACTTATATACTCTCATTAGTTTAAATGGGCTTGTAAATAAATATTTTCTGATATGAATATTATTTATTATAAAAAATAGAAATGATAAATTTTTTGGTTTGTTTTGAAAGGTTTTCAATAATTATGAAGTATTCTGGTTATTTTAATATTAGGTATATATATTAGTTCGAGAACATGTGAAAATATATAATATAAATATTAATATATTATTTACCAATAATAATACATTTATGATAGACCTTGAGGGAATTAGTTGAAAATAAAAAAAATCATCGTCCACGATAGCGGTGAATCGACATATCACAGATGATATTTTATTTATTAGAATAAAAGGAGAAGATAAGATAAATAGTGATGGATATTCCATTAAAACAATAATATTATAATATATATTTGATACTAGATTTATCATGTATATTTGGATAGGAGGAGATGATATATTTTAAGAAATAAATAATTAGATATAGAAAGGATAATTGTACATCTATAATATTGATTCCATGAGAGCCTCTATAAACAAAATGGAATTCGTATTTTAGTGAGACAATCAACACATGGATGTGGGGAGATTTCATCAGATAGAAATTGGGTAGAACAATCCATGTTTTAGAAGTTGTTAGGAGAAGTGGTGGTATTTGTAGGTGGAGGAGAGGGGTGTTTTTTTATTTTGTTCATTTGCTTATTATTTTGGAGAAGACTATCAATAGTGTTGATTATGATGACTAAATATAGTAAAGGGATTACGAGAGTTCAATACAATGGCTTCTTACATCATTGATACATCATCCTAGACTCAACAATTATTTTATTTTTTAAATACCACAAATTAAAAATATTCAATATTTAGAAAAAATAAGTTATTTTAGGAAAATACCACAAATTTACCTTAACTATTTTTCGATGCGTAGATTTTAAAAAATTGAAACCATTTTATGAAAAATAATTTTTTAAATATGGAAAATATAGTTTTTAATTAAAATCATTATTTATTCAAAATATATCGATTTTATATTATAATATAATTTATGAAAATTTGAAAAATTAATTAAGGTCTCATAAAAAATATTATAATTTTAATAACAAAATATTTATTTATGAATCTATGTTATGAAAATAAATTTTATTTTAAATCACTATATTAATTATAAAATTTTAAATAAAAATTTACATTTTATATATATTCTGTCACTTAACTTATCATCTTTAAAATAGATATTTAATATTCCATGATATAAATATGTCAATATTTTACATATAAGTTACATATTGTTTGTTCTCTAATAGGTCATGTTAAAATTCTAATTTCTTGATTAATATTACTATCGACCACAATACTATTCTAATGGTCATGTTACTAAACTAAAGGACAAGTTTCTACCGTTTATGAGGGATTACTGCCTCATATAAATATCTCTTATTCAATTCCTTAGTCAAATTTCTAACATTCATAAGGGTTTACTGCTTCATATAAATATCTCTTATCTTAGTTGATCGAGCATATCAAAATTATCATATTATTACAATGTTATGTTTTATTCACTACCATATTTTCATATTTTGAAAACTTATTGGTATATATTTTGACTAATTTATCATTCTACTTTCATGAGATTAAATTTATTATTTTTTTGTATGTGATTTTTACGTTTATACTATATTACATATTTATAAGAATAGAATTTCAGTTGATAAATTATGGGCTATTACATTCTTCCCCCATTATGAAATTTGATCCTCAAAATTTTATTTTTCAATATATGGTGAAAATAAGTGAAGGTAATTCACCTTCGTCACATAATCTGGCACTCATGTTTGCTTTTCATATTTTTTTTCCATAGTACATTGACAAGGTGTGCAGTCTTATTGCATTAGACTTTATCTCCATTGTCCATGATCTTCACAAGTTACTCTTTGTAAGAGATATCATTTTTTATTTGTACAATATATTAATTTAGTATATGTGAGGGATATGTTTTTTACTTTATCAGGAGGGATATATGGAAAACATCTTGTACTTAAGACATGGTAAGTGGAAGTTCTATTTCATTGGCCACAATACTAAAACGATCATGAATGTTGATGGGATGATATACTTTGGACATATCTTTCATTTCGTCTTGAATATCAGTACTCTTTTAAATGTAGATATGTGGAGCAACATTTTATCTCCAAAAATAAAATCGTAGTCTTATTGATGATTATCTTCATAGAACTTCTATCAACATTGGGTTGTCTTGATGTAATGCTGAATGGTATTCACATTTTATACTATTTCATAGACCATTTCCAGTTCTATAAGCCTACGATTAATGACCATATCCAAACATGCCATTTTTATCTACATTTTTCAATAAAGGGGCTCAGATTAGGTCATTTGGATGCATGAGTGGAAACTATTGTTGGATGAGAACTCAACAAGAAGTAGATGTTGGTCATTTAATCCATTATAATACATAAATCATATTCTCAAAAACTCTTCCAGTGTATGAATAGTCCACTTATATTACCCACTAATTGAAGGATTATATGCTGTTATGAAGTTCAGCTCAATATTTAGGTCATATTGTATACTTTTGTAGAATTTATAGGTGAATCACTGATCACAATCAGATATAATAAACGGTAGTACTCCATGAAGCCTCACCACTTCTATAATGTATATATATGAAATTTTATCATGTGTAAAATCCTGTCGTATTGAAAATAATGTAATCTATCATGATAGAGAATTCCACAATAATCCATATAGAATTATTTCCTCTACATTTGATTGGATTTTTTGTCAAAAATTCAATGGTGATGCTTTCATGTTTCTATGTATGTATGGGTAATGGTTGTGTCATACCCTTATATAATTTATTTTCAACCATCACCTACTAACATACAAGTTAAATTGATTTATATTTAATGATCTCATTCTTTATATTTTCCAACCAATAGTTCTATTAGATATGTCGATATATATGTGTTATACTTTGGTGGATAGAGACGTTTAAGCTATGTGAATAATTCAAAATCTCTTTCTTTATATCAGGATTTGATTATAGACATATTCATCTCAAAATCATATGAATCTTTTGTTGTAAATTTTAAAATTGGAGGATTTCCCATTTGTTATGAGGTTCACCTTTTTTAGACTTTCCACTTCATTTAATTGAGAATCCTTTATTTCCTCCATGAATGATGATTAAAAAATAATTTGAGAAAATATTTTTTCTTCTTTATCCCTAATGATTCCAATGTCCATATGTTGAAAGTCTATGATTATTTAATCCTCATCAATTCTAATCAATGATGACTCTATTAGTTTGTTTCTACATAGATAATTTTCAGTT
Organism: Viscum album; assembly: GCA_963277665.1. Taxonomy (NCBI): domain Eukaryota; kingdom Viridiplantae; phylum Streptophyta; class Magnoliopsida; order Santalales; family Viscaceae; genus Viscum; species Viscum album. The sequence continues at coordinate 942,699,758 of OY728155.1, read as the reverse complement.
TATTTTCATTATAGAGATTGTAGGGTATTGAACAATCATAATACATGATGAACTCTAACCGTCTTCGCTACTTCATATTATTCTCCTTCCATGTGAATATATATGTGGGGATCTTATGATCTGTATATATCGCACACATAGCCCCATAGAGATAATTCCACCCTATCATCAACATAATTATAACAGCTTAAAAATCCTAATCTTGTGTCAGTTAGTTTTTCTCATGAATATTATAATATCTTGAGGAATATGAATTAACTTTATCATTTGTATTTTTACACATCTACTTCCATTATTTGATGCATTACTATATAACACAAATACATACCCACATGTGTGTAGAGTAATTATTGGGGTAGTTATAATCCTCTTTTTCAACAATTTGAATGAGAATTCACATACACAAGTCCATTCAACCTTTACTCCCATCCGATTCACGTTGGATAGTTTGTTTTAAAATCTTATTATGTTTCTTCAAGAATCATCATTGATACACATCTCCAGAAATGAATCTATAAATCTCCATTACAAATGTTTGTATGGGACACTCCTTAGTTTCCATTTATTTATAAGGGTTTTAAAATATTGTTTTCCTGGTGATAATATACCATATTAATAATAATTACTCTATCCATAAGTCATATTTACTCTACATTTCATGTAATATATCCGTTCTGAACATCTATATAACAATATTCAAATTATCTACATGCTCAATAATTTATGAATATATTAGAATTTTATATATAAATAATACCTAAAAATTGTCAAAGTAATCCATAATAGATATATTCATTTTGTGCGTGAAAATTATTTGAGTATTGGTGAGTCCTAAGGGCATCACTAAGATCTCATAGTTTCCAAAACGTGTTCGAATGGTTTTCTTTATAAAATCTTCCTTTTCACCTTTAATTAGTGATTTCCCAACCAAATGTCGACCTTAGAGGAATAAATGGCTTGGAGATGTTGTTTGAACAATTCATATATCTATTTAAGGGGATATATGTTCATTATTTATATTTTTTATATGCTCATCATAATCATTTCAAAGGAACATTGATCCATCCTTCTTTTTGAAGAAGAGGACAGGTGCCACCCTTGGTGAAGAAAACAGGTATATGAAACCCTTGTCTAGATTCCCTTGTAACTACCTCTCTAGATCTTCCATGTCAACTGTGGCAATTCTATAAGTATTATTTCATATAGGTAGAAATATAGGAATATGTTCAATCTTGAACTCCGTATCTTGGTCATGAGGAAGACTATGAAATTATTCAGAGAAAACTTTAGTGTATTTCCTCACAAATGGAACGTATTCTTGAATGATCAACTCACTTGACTCAATAATTTGATCTTGATATGTTTGGTAAAAAAAATATCCATAATTCATATGATTATTCTGATATAGATTCATCCTCCACCTTACACATTCACAGAATATGAGAATTCTTCAGGATGTGAAAAGTGATATCCCTTTACAGATAGTGGAAGTCAGTTTTGAAAACTTATTTCCAATCCATGAGAAAAATAGAATAAATCTCCATCAATTTATGTAATATTATATTTTAGAAAAAGTTTCGTCAACACAAATTAACCATGAAGGGGTTATAAACTTTAGATGCAGTAATTTCCCCTTTTACTATTCTCAATAATAACTTAACCTTCATATTTTGAAGTAGTTTTTTAATAGATATACTAAACATTTAGGATGTAAAACAACGTTTAGAATAATAATAAAATAGTATGTTCTCTAAAATTCAATGAATAACATATGTACCTATCACTGCATAATTTACGGGCCCCACCTCAATATTAGTGATAGAATATACCCTTACTTACTTCCTTGGAGATTTTTATTAATGATTAATTATAGTAAATCTAGGAATAAAGCATTAGATTTAATAATAGACTTATTACTTGTATTTGAAATACGAAACTACATTTTTAGTGTTTGTCTAAACCTTTCTTTGTTCATCTAAATTTGTAGGCTTCGTCATATCTACTTGGAAATAATTATCATCCTGGCTCTCTCTTTCAAATTTGACACACCTCCTAGTTCTGTTTAGACATATCACATGATGATTCTTACAACACATTTGAAACATGGTATTTTGGGTTTTCTTCCATCATGGGATTTATATTTTTATCCTCCCATATTAAACTTAGTTTCCCTCTTTTTATCTCTGAACCCATCAGACCACTGAGATTGTCTTATATCCTTCTAAATCTTAGTGACAAAATGGACAATCTCTTTATATTTTTTAATCTTGCAAATATATAATGAATTTCATTGACTTATATATTGATTTATTGGGAGAAATGGACACCCTTAAATTATGTTTTCTTGATATATCATGTGGTGTATCAGAAGGTACTTGTAAATTATTCCTCATACACCGCAATGTACTCATCGTCTTTCCGCATATATTCAACGAACTCCCATTCAATATCAAGATGGATTGTGTGGGGAAAATATTTATTGAAAAATATTTTTTAATCCTTCCCAAACCTTGAATCAATTTCCAAATTAGTATTTTTATTTCTGATCAATTTCCACCACTAATCAGCTTCCACATCAAAACGATAAACGTCTAGGATGACTATATCTTCTTATAAGCACTCAAGGATAAATAATATATTCCCAATGGAGTTTATCCATTATTATGAATGAAGGGGACCCAATGATACCTTGATTATGAGATTATTTTCTATCATAATGTATACAATAAAAATATTATATTCATTAGGGTAGGGAGGGAGTTCAAGACGATTCATGTTACTATTCATAACTTGATCCAATTTATCCAGTACTTTCATGTTGATCCAGGAGGCCACTCCCATCAGATTTCACATTTCATTAAGGAAATTGTTACATTTCCCATCACATTGATTATCAGCACGAGTTGTACTATTTCCATCCATTACCATAGAAAAATAAAGTATAGTAACGGGGGATTTAATTTTTAGCTAATTAGTATATTAAAAAGAAACTTTGAACATGGAAGTATAAACCTATGAATGAATATTATATTCTTAATTATCATTACCTAAAATTCAATCTAGGATATACATGGTGATATAATTATCCCTAGGTTGGATATAAAATCTTTCTAGTCCTAATACCCATATATAATAAGACCATTGTTGGTGCCAAAATTTTGGAAGAAGAAGAACAAGAGGAAAGCCTTTGAGGCAGCCTCACGAAGACCGTTCACAGAGCCCCCTGGCCCCTTTTTCTCCACTGAGAAAGGAGGCACGAGGCTCCACGATCCCCTTTGATGTTCGCAACACCTCTATGGAGCAAGGAAGAGGGAGGCTCTGCGAACCCCTTTGACATTCGCGACCCCACCGCGGAGCAAGAATGTGGGATGCTCCGCCAACAAATTTGACGTTCACGAGTCCACCACATAGTAAGGAGGCGGGATCCTCTGTGAGCCGATTTGACTTTCGCGACTCTCCGTAGAAGAAACAATGTCTTCATTCCAAGAAAGCTCTACTTTGTGGTGCTTCTTTACAATAAATACATGGCTCCCCTAGAGCCCAAAGTACGGATTATCCGACCTTTCACATTCTCAGCTCTCAAATTGCGAAGCACTTCATTCTCTGTGAACCATGATCTTATCAATATACTTTTGCATTGCGAAGTACCTCCCCTTTTCTTTAATTCAACCCCTCTTCCAAGAGGGATTCCTTTCATGAAGCCCATAGGCCTTCGCAAAGGAAGTGGATCCCCATAGGGACTCGAAAAATCGCGAAGAATTTATACTTCGCCAAACACCCTCCATAAACATGTGACCCAAATGCTAAGGAAGGGTCATTGTGCTTTACAGAGCACATTGCTTCACAACACAATGCATTGCGAGGAACCCTTTCTCCGTGAGGCATTTCATTGTGATTGTCTTTCCATGCCGTGAAGCTCCTCCTATATTCACATGTTCCCTATGCCTAGGCTAGGCCACTTCACTTCGGTACGCATACCTCTTCATGATTCCCCTTCACTACATGGAGGACCAAAGCACTAAACGACTTCTACCTATGATCTCCAATGCCCAAAAACCCCTTTTCTCATGAAACCCTCTATGTTTGTAGGAAGTAACATCAATGTCCATTGGGAGGTCCTTTACAATGAATTTCTTCGCCTAATGATCCATCACATAGGCACTCTAATGGCTATTGTTTCTTCACATAGCCACGAAAACATGGACCCCCAATGGGAACATCTCTCGACACCAACCTGTAACAGCATTTCTGACACCTTCCCTTCTCCAAGGGGAAGGAGGTATCAGTCATGCAAGTCCTAGGGTGCATAGTGCACCCACCTCATCTGAGCTGCAGGACGTTAAACTTATAATCCCCACATGTTGTAAAATTGTGACATTTCCATGTGCCTTGAATGCAGGGCGCCCCACCTTGGATGTTCTCTATGCCCAATGGTCTCTAAAAAAGTGAAATCATTCCTCACATAGAATGTAATCTTCTTTATCGGAGCGGCGTTCATCCGTAGGGAAAGGGAAACCACCCTGGTGTAAGCCCCTACCTTTCTTTTCAGGAGGCAGCACCACTTCTCCTCCTCTCTTCTTGGGTGGAAAATCCCTCTACAGCTAGGCATTATCACCACCCGGGCCTCCCTCCCGGAGTAAGTCCCAATCTCCATCACCCTGGTCTGATTACCATGTGTAATCCCTTGTTTCCTATTTGTTCCTCCAACTACATGTAGCCCAATTGTACTTCCCATGGACGCACCTTTCGGGACAATATCACCATGTCGTTGCTGCCTCTTTTTTTCTCACACCAAGATTAACTCATGTGGTCATAGAGTAAGCATCGTCCATGAAATCCTTTCCAGGCATCCTAGAGTGTAAGCCCCAACCACACCTTAACTATGAGGTCTTCGATCCTTGACAATGCATGGTACATAGGAAGCCTCTCTGAGGTTTATGGCCACTATCAATTGGTCTTGACCATCTTTAGATCGTTTCACCAACCCCTAATGAACTAAAAGGTCTTTGATCTGTGTATCCTAGGTAAATTACCTTGTAAGCCTCTCAGAGGATCGATCCCAACAGCCATTGGTTCTGACCCCCCTTCACGTCGGTTCCCACACCATCACAAACTATGAGGTATTTGACCATGTCCCCTAGATAAGGTACATATCAAGCCTCCCCGAGGTACAATCCCATCACCCAGTCACTCTGACCCCCTTTCACATCGTTTTTCCCAAACCCAACTAAACTATGTGGCCTTTGATCCCTTTTAAGGAGAGTTACATAGGAACCCCCATGAGGTTCCATCCCAACACACGGTCGCTCCAACCCCCTTCACGTCGGGTCTCCCAAACCCATCTGAACTATGTGGTCTTTGATCTTTTCCAAGGCAAGGTTCGTAAGAAGCCTCTCTAAGGCTCCAGCCCAACAACCATTTTTTCCGACCCCCCTTCATGTCGGTTCCCACACCCTCACGAAATATGAGGTGATTTATCCTTGTCTCCTATCTAAGGTATGTAGGAATCCCTCCTGAGGTTAAATCACAACACCCGGTTTCTCCGACCACCTTCACTTCGGTTCGTCCAAACCCACCTGAACTACGTGGTCTTTGATCCTTGCGAAGGTGAGGTACATAGGAAGCCTTCCTAAGGATCATGTCCAACACCCAGTCACTCAGACCCCCTTCACATTGGTTCGCCCAAACCCACCTTAACTATGTTTTATTTAATTCTTTCCAAGGAAATGTATGCAAGAAGCCTCCAGAGGTTCATGACCAACACCCAGTCGCTCTGACCCCCTTCACGTCGGTTCTTCCAAAAACCCCTGAACTAATTGGTATTTGTTCCTTTCCATGTCATGGTACATAGTAATCCTCCATGAGGTTGAATTCCATCATCAATATGGTCCCCATTTCATCCTTCACATCGGTTCACCCTAGTCACGCATGATGTTAAACTATAACCCTCAATCAGCAGTAAGTCGTTGCCCCCCCAATTAGCGGTAAGACGTTTCACCCACCCGGACTACGTGGTATTTGATCCTTGACAAGACAAGATACGTAGGACACCTCCATAAGGTTCATTCCCAACAAACATTGGAGCCCAGTTCCTCCTCCACATGGGTTAACCGACCCAAATCCCACAGGAACTACATGGGTCTGATCCTTGTCTCCTAGATAAGGTATATAGAAAGACTCCCTGAGGTTCATCCCTGTCCAGCGGTATGCTGTTGCGACCCCATCCAGCTGTAAGCCATTACAACCCCATCCAGCTGTAAGCCGCTTTGACCCCATCCAATGGTAAGCCATTGCAATCCACCATCTGGGTTAATCCATTGAAATACCAAATCGGTGGTAAGACGTCGTTAGATGAACTAAAATAACTTTGGTTCCCTTCCATGGGGATATGTAGGAGGACTCATTGAGACTCAATCCCAACATCCCCATCATCCCTGGGTTGACTCCATCTGATTCTTGACCTACTTCATTTAACCCTGCATCATCCATCCTAATTCTTAACAGGGCCACCACATCCTAGTCGGATCATTCCACCTCATTCCCCATTCCATTTAACAACAACCGGGAAGCTAACCACACGTTGGCCACAACACCAGTCCTCCCTCCAGGGGTTACACCGATCTGATCCACTCTAATCAGTGTTCTAATCAGTCTGACCTGTCTCCACTAGATGTTAAACTCAGGGCATACCCTGTGTTAAACATGGGAAGCTGAGGGAACCCCCATATACATGCCTATAGCATAAAAACCCCTCTCGTTCGATGTGGGATCTTTTGGGCTTCCGCAACCTTGAGATTCCCTATAATAATAGGAAGAAACCCAGAAGCGCCAGTGTCCCAGCATCGAGACATGCCAGTGATATCCAACGTGACTACTCCCCTGACCAAATGTTGCTTCCCGGACCAGAAACTTTGGGATGTCCCAACAGAAGAAGTTTAATTAAGTGATGTCCATGAAGATATGTCACTAGGAAGAGTTTCACAAAGAACGTCTTAAATCTATAAGGGAGCCCCGGACTAGGTGACGAGTTACGAAGAAGGATTCCCCGAAAGGAAGAACTGAAATCCCAAAATCCTGTTTCGATCATGGATAATATGTCCCTGAATAAGGAACAGATGTGCCCAAATTTGGAATGTGGGAATGTGGGGCATCAAAAAGCGTGGTCATCCTCTAAGAAGACAGACACACACACCCCGAATAATGATTCAGAAACAAAAATGGTGAACTCGATTTGAATATCTTCTCTTCAATATCAATATTAGTAGAATTCGAGACATCAGTGGATTATTATTTCACTAGATCCATCTATCCTGTGTTGGGTCCTACCAAGAAAATATCGGGCCTCGTGTGAAACTCACCAAAAGTTGGGGCAGTCAAAATGTTAGAAATCACGGTCTGCGACATTGTCAGCGTGGAACCGTCTTACCAGCAATGGAAGATGGAATGTTGTTGGGGGAAAAGGTCGTCGATTCCTTTTCTCCTTCAGCACTGCTGAGTTAATCTCCCTACTATCAAAGAAAGAAGCTGATGCACCAGGAACATGATCATCTTCCACCCGCCGCCTTAGGGGCAGGGGAATTTCCAACGCGGAAGTCAAGTGCGGTTCCGCCTCATCTTCAACGGCCTCAAAGGCCACGACCGTTGAGATCCCCTTCTCAATATCTCCCTCATATTTCATCCAATAAATAGAGATCAATTACCTGGTACACTAATATGAGGAGGAGGGTATAATCACTACTCAGGATATGGCCCACCGAGAACTAGAGGCAACTACACATCATCATCAACAATTCCCCCTAGGGTCGAGCAGGGAGCCACTGCTCCCCACTAAAAATTATAACCAATTAGGGAGCCTCTCCCAAGAACATCTCAATGACTCCCTGCCCTACACCGACGAGGTAGAGGATATTAGGGCTAGCCCAGCGAAGATCCTATTCCAAGGGCTCCTAGAAAGGGCTCCCACTAGGCCGCACCAGCGCCACCACCCAGTCTTACTGGCTGAGGTGTAGGTAAGACATATACCAGTACCACCTGCTCTGATCCATCTAAAACAATAATAGTGTTGGGATCATGCTGAAGAGGACTTCTTCTAATGGTCATCAACATCCTTAGATATTATGGCTTGTGCCACCGCTGATGCATATCACCAACTCCTTCTGTACGCTGAGCTAGAAAATTCATACTCTCGACATGGATCGAGGCCCCAACATCTCTATGGGAAGGCCGGGTTGACTATTTTTTTCGGAAACATTGGCAGTGGCCGCCGCAGACTAACTCGCAATTATTCCACCAAGTATGACAGTCCTCCCCATACTGCTACCATGGAGAACGCGGGCGTTCCACGCTTCCAGGCTCGGAATGGAGGTCCTCCCCTTGCCACCTTCAATCCAAATGAGGGTCCCCCTATGGTGGTGACACTCAATACAAAAGTCTCTCCCATGCCCACTACACCGGATATGGAGTCATTCCTCCTGCCATAGACTGTTGGTAATGGGATATTTCACACCTGGTCTCTCTCCAATGTGGGGACCCTCCCTGTGCCCTCGTAGTAGCTGGCGAAGGTCCTCCTCATCACAAAAATTAGAGGAGTAAGGGCTAGCTTCACTTCACCAGTGCCCAGCACAGAGGTCCTTCCCGGGTTCAGCATGAACAGTATGAGGACCCCCTCATACTAATGTCCCCAAGGGAAACAAGCATGGAGGTCCACCCCCCCAAGCTCCTACCAGTTCTTGAAGAGGTCCTCCCCATGTACCCTTTGATATATGTCCCAGTGCTCCTCACACCTTGACTTACTCATGTAGAAACCCTCTCCACCCCACCACCAATATGACCGAATGTCCTCCTCATGTCAGAAATATACCATATCTGGAAAATCCATCCAGGGGCAGGAAGGTAGGTCGTCGCCCCCATAAGAAGAATTCTGGGAATGTATGGATAGAGTTCAAACCAATCCACTTCTCAGACTCTGAAATAGAGCACTACTCTGTGTGGGATCCCTCCCCTCGCTCCTCCAAGACAAGGTCTGGGGAAAGAACGAGGTACATCAAGCTAGTATTCCCAGAATGCGAGGTCCATTGGATTCCCACCTCCCTCTGCAGGTATATCTAGGAGGAAGAAAATTTGGCAACCCCACAGGTTACGGTCATGAAATCACCACTGTCGTCACTAAAAGCACTCTCTATGTCAACTAGATATCACAAATAGATATTCTGGGGAACAATGGCATGAGAGCCACAGTACAGACCATCGCTAGTACCCTAGCCTCTGTACCAGGAACTACAACCGTCAACCCATCCTATCACGACCTGGTGGCTTAGTCGCTTCGCTCTTTAGAGGATATCTTGAGATGCGCCAACATGTCAGCTCGCTCACTACATTATCCACCATCCAGCACACCGTCCCAGTGGTCTGCTTCGATGCCGCTACAAATTCCTCAGCTTCCTCCGGTTGACAAGTGGGGTAATAAAGGGCTAGAACATGAATCCAAGCCAAGGATCTTATGGAATATCCTCAAACCACACAACTTCTCTTAGATATTTTGGCTCGTGGATGTTCCTAATTTCTATGCACCAGAATCCCTCACCCCAAAGGATTTCGAGTGTTTCTTTCAATCCCTCTGGGAGACGCACTTTCACCATTGTCACCAGTGAGTGGATTAACCGAGAAGCCATGTGCATTTAGAAGAAATTGGGGAGAAATTTCGTCTAGTTGATTTGGTAGCACTCCCTGTGGCCCATCGCCCTGAGTCACCAGGTCACAATAGGGTCCTTCTACATAAATGACTTCCAAGTTTCAAGGTACCCCACAATATTATCAAGGAGACTCCCCCCTGTAGATCCATGGCTGGGGGAAATATGATGCCCTCCTCTTCAGTCCTATCTAAATACAACTCGAATCTCTAGGAAACATTGAGTACATCCCCCCATGCTATGTCGTAGTCAACATGGACACCCTATTGGAAGAGGAAAATGAGATGGATCTCTTCGATGGGGTCCTCCCCTCGAAAGGCGTGACATAGCTACTATACCCTACGGGGTGGGTTATTTGTGAACAGTGGAGCCTGCTGGATCTCCATGTTCTCAGCAAGGCATTAGTCCTTAGCCGAAATCACGGTAAGGGTAAAGAACATCTCGGAGAAGCCAAACCCTTTTGACCCATCGGGCTCAATGAAGAAGACGGAGGAAGACCCTAAAGAAGCCGCGTTGCGTCAGTAACTTGTTGAATAGAAGAAGGTGGTCGACGACCACCTCGCTGAATGGGATGTAGAGAGATGAAGAGACTAAGGTAATCCTAGGACAGGGTAGCAGGGGAAAGAACAAATTCCCCTTAGCAAGCTAACTCTAGGCGACCCAAACCATCCTTCCCCTATAGATAGGGTTGAAGCTGGAACGTATGGAAAGAGGGCACAATACGTCTCACCAAACCATCCATAATGGCACGACCATCCAAGGGACCTAGCTAGAGTTCCCCCAGCTGCCCCGAGGGTCATCCCACCAGCTGCTCCATGAGCCACTGTGCCTGCTTACCATGTTGAAGAACCCACCAACACAATCGTGGTTCATGATCCCCTTCGAGAAAGAGACCCCCACCCAGATGATCCAATGGAGGCACTCATTGTCCACCATGTGGTTTTGGAAATGCGATAGGTGGAACTCCCAACTAATGGAATGCCACATCTAGCGTGGGTGGATGATATGTCAGCACCCCCTTGTTTTGGGAATCCTACATTTCCCCCCTTCAGCAGAGCAGGGGACCCTACACAGCACCAGGCCAACATTATTTCAATATGTGGACCCATGATGGGAACTCCAGCACAACAGGAAGCCACAAAACTGAAGTGTTATGTTCAGATGTTTGAAGGCCCTGCGTTTCTCAAGTATAGTCATCTCCCCATCAGATCAGTTTCTGGATAGGAGGACCTCCATAGGGATATACTCTACCAATTTATCTCCACCACCTAGAAAATGAGTATCGCCGACCTCTTCAAGTGGAAGCCGATTCCTGATGAGCGTGTCGCCAACTTTGTTGCCCAGTGGAAATGACTCATATATTCCCTCGACAATCCTTTGACTCGTGATAAATTATTGAAGATGTGAATAAAAAATGTAAAGATGGATCTAGTCCACTCTCTAATCAGCCATAACTATCCCGAGGGATTTTGATACTTCTCTAATAAGGATCAGTTCCTAGAGGAATCATTAAAAAGGCAAAGCATGCATGCCTATTGCCCCATGAAATCCCAAAGAGAAGTTCTGCCAGGGCTGAGCCCGCCATAGTGGCCCGAATAGAGGCCCCCAGGTGATTAGAGTTATTTCTAGTGGATCCATCTCCGCAACCTCGTAGAGTCCTGACACCATAGGCGCAACCTCCAGCCCAGCAGCGGCTGCCTCAAAATCATTTTGCACCCCCACGTAAAGCGACGCCATCACCCATGTGGGACAATCAGGCCCTGCCTTCTCAACATGCTCCTCCAGCCCCCCATCAAGGTCAAGCTTTAAGGGCCCCCCTTTATAGATAGGGAAACTGAACCTACTCATTCAACGAGACACAGGTCCCCGGTTACTTCCACAGTTCCTCGAAACATGGGATCGTGGGTTTGCCTGAGTGTAGAAGACCAGAAGAAGAAAACCTTACTGATCACCCTATTTACTTCCAATATCACCGGAAGTTGGTGCACATTCTCAAGAAATTTTACGTGTTCAAAGACTGGATATAAGACCAATACATCAACAACATAGTCAGGCTGGGCCCAGCCCTGGTGCAGGTAGCATGCGACTTTGTGAGGCCAAACAGTAGTAGAGATAGTGAGGGTGAGTGGAATTAGGATTCCAGTCATGGATCCAGGAAATATGATGACTGGATGGATCGAAAAATAGTCGCCCATGCACATGGTGTCATCCGAGTATGCCTGAATTGGCTAGAGCCTTCAGAGGATCAGCCACCACTTCTGCATTGTCTTCTCAACAAACCTCTTCCCAGAAAAGCAAACACTGGCGATGGAAGGGAAAGAAATTTCCCCCACTGATGCCATCATCATCCAGCACTCTTGGCGACTTCCTGACCATAGAGATGGAGATCCCTCCCAGAATCTGTCCAGTAGTGGCCGACTCTTTAAGTGAATGTCAAAGGTATGCTTTGGTTAACACCATAGAGATGGAAGCCCCTACACGACTCCCGAAGAACAGGATCACCATGATAATCTCCCCAACGTCACTAGCAGACACCAACGTCGGTGGAGTTGTGAACATATGGTTCCTTGAGGCACATCAGTTGGAACTTCCGACCAGGCTGTGCAAGACACTGAGACCAGACAGCAGGACCAGTGTAGAGCTAAGCATGTGCAACCTCCTCATCTGGTGTCATATGGCCCTCCTCCACTGGCATTTGTGCTACAAGACAAAGTAGGGCCACCTAGGCCATGATGTGATCAGCCACACACTACCTTGAATAGGTCCCAGTCGACTAGCTCCCATAATGCAGGTACTTCGCATGCTTCGAACAGTGGGCACCAGGGTGTTCCCTGTACCAGTCAGACGTTGGTCTAGTCTGTAGGGCCCACCATACCTCTTCTCATAGAGTGACCTCCAACAAGCAGAATTTCACACCTGGAAAGAAAGTACAATGTTCTTAAACAACTTTCTAGGATCCCAGCAAGGTTCTCCATCCTTGAGACCATTCTCCTATCATTATATAGGTGTGAGGCCCTCATTAATGCTTTAAGATGCCCCCTCCAGTTTAAGATAGAAGGTGAAACCGTAGAATTTTTTCATACTTAAGAATTTGAGAATTCTGAATTCCAGGATATTATATTGTTATATGGAGAATATTAATGCTCCCCCATATAGGGTCACATTCTCCCACTATACATCACTTACATGTTCAATGGTGTGGATGTTTTTCACTATCATGTGAACACGGGCACTCGAATTAACCTAATACCAAATTTAACACTGCGAAAGTTGGGGTTGTCTGAAAATGATCTAAGTACCTATGACCTAAGAATCCATGGTTTTGACTGGACGGAACAGTCGCTGGCCGGTAAGATCTATTTGAAGACCCAGTTTAGTGGCCTAGTTTCCCACACCGAATTTATGGTAGTCTCCGAGGACACAACCTACAATGCATTGATGGGAAGGCCATGAATCTACCTGTATGTGACAGTTCCCTAATATTATCCCTAGTGCCTCAAGAACTAACTTAATTGTTTATTGGGCATGGTTCACGGCCACACATCTCCCATTGCTTCTTGTGAGAACCACTATCTGGATTCCAACTATTACTGGATCAAGGACAAGAAGATTTACACCAACAAGGTTGAGCATGCCATGGTTGCAACCAACCCGTGGATAGATCTAGATGATGCCTACGTCTTTCCAATCCACTGATTGGAGACTACAACCCCGGACATGGGAAAATTATTTGTTGTTTTTTGATGAGGGGGGAACACATTTCTAGGTCTATGTGATGACAGAAAAGAAGCTCATAATCCTATACAAATCAGGCTCAAGAGATCCCAGAACCTCCCACCCCTATAAGGTATTGGGATGACCGCCCCTTGGATATGAAAATACGTCATACGTGCTTGTTCCACTGGGATAGAATGTACCAAAACAAGACAATACATCATTATTTATTAGATATCATCAAGCGTGGAACTTGGGTCAAAGGACTAATGGCATCAGATCAATAGCCTTCATCGCTACAATTGCGGAAGCATATGGGTCCTCTGATGTAGTGTCCAATACAGTTCAGGCGGATTCCACCCCCCCATAGAGATCTGCAGAATCATAAGAAAATCCTCTCACCGAGGATTCCCCCTCCACAAGTGAAGAAGATGGTTTAGAGGATGCTCATCCTTGCATTGAATTGGGAATCTCTTCCACAGTTGGCGAGTTGGAACAGGTGAACCTAGGTTGCAAGGAAGACTCAAGACCCACATTGATTATTACCGCCATGCCCCTCGAGGAGAAACAGTTGTATGTTGACTTCTTGAAACAAGTCCTTGATGTATTATCCTGATGTGATGACGAGATGCCAGGACTAGATCCTATGTTAGTCATCCACCGCCTCAGTCTCCATGAAAATCATCACGGGTTCAAGTAGCCTTCAGGAAGATTCACCCTTCTCATGGTTCCAAGTTAGCGTCATAAGTTGGTAAGCTAGATTGATCCAATTCCATTAAGGAGGTAAATTACCACAAATGGATGGCCATTATTATGCTAGTCCAGAATAAGAACAGACATATCAGAGTCTACAACGACTTCCAGGATCTCAAATTTCACTGTCTGAAAGATGATTTTCCCCTTCCTATGATGGAGTTGTTGAATGACTCTATAGCTGTATTCCAAGGCCTATATATCATGGATGGGTACTCAAGGTATAACCATATCATAATTCCCCTAAGGACGAGGATTCCTCCAACTTTATGGCACCACAAGGTTTTTTTGTTACCAAGTCATGCCCTTCGGTTTAATGAATGCAAGTGCCACCTACAAGCGGGCTATGCATAGCATACTTAAGCCGATCCTTGGAACATTTGTGGAATTCTTTGTCATTGTTCATGTGGTCAAATATCACCAGCATCACAACCATCACAAAGTCATTGAGAAAGTGTTCAGCTTGCTCCATTCCTATCACGTAAAGATGAAACCGTTGAAGTGTTCCTTCAGGGTCACCTCTAGAAAGTTTCTTATCTTTGTTGTCAGATACATGGGAATTAAGATTTACCTAGAGAAGATCAAGGACAATAGACATATCTCTCCTTCGAGAAACATTTGGGAGCATCAAGGTTTCCAAGGCCACATAGCCTACATATGCTGATTCATCACAAAGCTGGATGGAATGTGTAACCCCTTATCTCTTCTCATGAAGAAATGCACTCTTACGAATGGGATGAAGAGTATTAGGTTTCTTTTGAAGAGATCAATAAGTATCTGCTCAAACCTTTTCCCTTAATTCTACCCATCTCCATAAAGCCATTAGTCCTTTATGTGACTGCCCTGCAATGATCTCTCGCTTCCCTTCTCGTAGAGTAGAACAATGAGGGGACAGAGAACAACCATTACTACCTCAGTCATATGATCCTCGATACAGAGACTATATACTCCCAAATCGAAAAGATCTTTCTTGCACTGGTATTCATATTACAGAAATTGCGACATTACTTGTAGCACCACGAGGTGCAGCTGGTATCTCAGGTAGACCCACCAATGTACATTCTGAACTGCCCCATGTTGACACGTCTTCTTGCTCTGTGATCAATGATTCTCCAGTAGTTCGACATCAGTTTTTTCCCTCAAAATGTTATTAATGGGAAATCATTGGAAGACATCCTTGTTTCCCATATGTCCCCTACTAACCATCCCTTGGATCTCGATTTCCCCGATGAGGTGATACTCTCGGTGGACCAGGCCATGCAGTACTGGCAGATGCACTTCGATGGAGATTCTTGAAGCCCCATCGGAAGGAGGCTCAACGATCCCATGCTCAACAGGGTAGGCCTAGGTATCATAATTATTACCCTAGAACAAGCCATTCTTCTGTACTCATTCCTATAGTTAGAAGGCAGCAGAAATAATGAGGAAGAGTTTTAGACCCTCATCACTAGCGTCGAGCTGGCCCTCAGGATTTATGTACCCCATATGCATGTGAAAGGGGATTCTGAACTGGTCATCATGCAGATCAACCATGACTACATCTTCCGGAAGCCAGAGAATGTACTGTTTTTGGAGCGCACACTCTAGCTAATGGTCGAGTTATCATCTCGGATGAAAGTTTCTCATGTCCCTCGATCTCAGAACAATCGAGCTGACACCCTAGCCGGCCTGGCTACATCACATGCAGAACCCGAGAAGGATGATCTGATTATCAATGTGGCACATTGGAGAGTCATTTATCATGTCTCCTCGGATGACGATGAAGGCCTGCATGTGATCCATCTTACCACTAAAGCCACCACTTCAAGACCCTCATATTTTGTGGTTGAAGTGACTCCTGACTGGATATCCCCCTTTGTCGAATATCTCTAAAATGGTTACCTCCCAGTTTATTGGGCCGAGCGTGAGCGGATCTGATGACATGCGTTATAGTTTACCCTGGAATATGGTCCCAGTCATTATCAGATACTCTACAAGCATGGGTTGGATGGTATTCTCCTCAATTGCATCCAATGAATCGAGATTTCTCGAGTGGTCCTGGAGGTTCATGTCGGTTCATCGAGCGCCCACCATATTTTTGCTATAGTTATCTCACAAGATCTAGATAAGAGGGTACTTTTGGTCCTCTATGATCCTTTATTTCATTGAGTTCGCCAAGAGATGCCATTTTTCCATGTTCATGCTAACTTTATGCATCGGCTACTGGAGCCTCTCCACTCCACAAACTACTCTTTGTCATTTGGGTTATGGGGACTCGATGTTGTTGGACCATATCGACCGACGACTACTCTCCAGTGCAGATTCATCCTAATGGATAGATATTTCTTCTCCAAGTGGGTAGAGGTAGTTACACTCAAATAGGTCAATGCTGGTTCCATCGTTGACTTTGTAAGTTCCAACATCATCTACCAATTTTGGAGTTTTTCACACCATCCTCACTGATAATGACAATAACATTCGAGCAGTTGAGCTAAGTATGTTGTACACTATGTACAACATCCATTATAACCATACCTCCCACTATCATGTGAATGAAAATTGACAAATCGAGGCATTTGACAAAACCCTTTTTAACATTTTCCAAAAAATGGTTGGTAAGAATAAGAAGAGTTGGATGGACAAGCTCCTCAATGTCTTCTAGGTTTAGTGGAGAACGAATCGTAATTCCTCCCAGGTGACCCCATATTCCCTGGTGTACAGAACTGAGGTCGTCCTTCCTATCGAGATTCAGTTTCCTTCATTATGAAAAGTGGTCTATGACCAGCATGCGGTAGATAATGTAGCTGAAATCTGGTTGGCTGAATTGGAAGCACTTGAGAAGAATTTTCTTTGTACCCTACACAATCAGGAAAGGAATCCAAATAAGATAGCCCATCCCAAACTTTAGAATTCCCCCTTGGGTCAGAACACATGGTTCCGTACATTCTATTTCCTTTATTCATGATGATCTCATCTCGATCCCACCATACGTCTTCCTCCCCGGATATTTCCATCACATTCACAGACCTGCTTTATGTTAAAATGCATGGGCGCAACTATGCTTTACCCACTCCATTGATTGGGACTCCATCATCTTTCCCATCCAAAATGACCCCCAACATGCATGGACGCTCGGCCTTAGGGATCTCCTACCACATCATGCCAACGCCGTCAAGGATGTTGAGCAACAAATT
Organism: Viscum album; assembly: GCA_963277665.1. Taxonomy (NCBI): domain Eukaryota; kingdom Viridiplantae; phylum Streptophyta; class Magnoliopsida; order Santalales; family Viscaceae; genus Viscum; species Viscum album. The sequence goes on along the minus strand of OY728155.1, from coordinate 942,682,429 downwards.
GATACAAGTCCCGCATTGCGAATATGGTCAGTGGTCGATGCTCATTTGTGTTCCCATTTCAGGTCACACTATAAGGACACTGTGTTTTGAACATGGTCAGTGGTTATCCATTATCGTTGTCACCACCCCCATAGATCCCAAACATTGAGTGTGTTTCTTCATCCTTCCCGTTATATCTTTGAGTTGTGATTCCCTTCGGGCGATTACAGCTATCAGATCCTTGTATGATAGGGAAAGACGAATCTGGATCCTTCTTTCCCACACCGAACACTGCTCATGTGGGATTAGGAGGTGTAATGAGGCAGTTACCACAGAGGAGGTCATATGGATATAGTTGGATGGGACACCCATCCTCAGGTCCTTCAACCCCTTCGGGCCCCTAGCCCATGTTCTCATTTAGGATCGTGTGGTGCGGTACAGACTCATGTCCTCATTCACGACATGCTATTTTTCCATGACACACATATTCCCATGAGATATACCTTCCTTCATTTAACATCCTTTCCGAGAGCACATTCCCTACCATGCTTGGCATGACCCATCATTTGGGTTTTTGTCACCCTCTATATCCAGAAGGGCCCCGAATGGCATGGATGCTTGCCCCATGGGATTTGCTACCATTATGATCTAACTCCTTTGAGGATTGTGAGTGGAAAGTTGATACAATTCTTGTGTTGAGAATATGGTCAGTGGTTGATGCTCAATTGTTCTCCCCCCATCTTGTCACACATGGGTGGATACTATGTTGCGAACCAGGTCAACAACTGTCTTCCATCATTGTTTCTGCTTTGTAGCCTTACATAATAATGATGATTCGCCGTCTCTATCCCACACATATGACATTTAACTAGGAATATATAGTCCAAGATATATGACCCTAAACTAAGATCACCTTATTCCTCACTACAAGACTTTAAACTCCAAGATGGCATTAACATTATGTCCATGGCCCAGCCTTATGCCCCTTGTCGTTTTTTGTCCCCTGACCCACGTTTTCACTTAGGTTTGCAGGATGCGATGTGGGATTATGTTGTCATTAACATCAGATGACTCACCATTCCATAAACATCCCTGAATGAGATACCTTACCCCTACCTTCGTCCCCACTATAAGACGTTAAACTTCAAACATGTTGGGACTTTCCGTCCGAGGCACAGCCTCAGGCCCCTTGGCCTTTTAGGGATCCCGGCAGAAGTTCTCACTTAGGGTTGTATGTTATGGACACACGTTCTTATTCTGGACCGACAACTCTTCGTGTCATACACGCCCATCATTGTGGTATCTGTCCCTTATTTGCATCATCCCTTTTCTAAAACGATGTGTTGATTGAATCCCATTCTAATGGGATACGTAGGACCGCCCGGACATCTAGACTTTGGGACTAGCCCCATCTTTTAGAGATATCCCCATTATCTAGGCCCCTTGTCCTACATTATTCTATGAGAGGGATATATGGTGTGGTTTGGGCTTATGTCCTCATACAAATCCGGTTTGTAACAACCACGCCATGTACCTCTTTCTCTCGAGTGTTCTCTGTATCATTGTTCTATAATGATCATTCTAAATTGGATTCTCTCATGTTGAGCCCCTAGATCATCTACGACGATTCCCCAATTGGACCATGACTACTCTGGTCTAGAACCCGGAGTGTCAGATTCTACATGGACATGTTTTCACCCATTTTTTAGGCTTCATGTTCCCCTTCATTTATGATTCCACTATCTTTCACATATGAAGGGACCCCCAAATGGCATAGATTCTAGGCCTAAGGTCACTCCTACCATTATGATCCAACATCCTCAAGGGTTTCTAACAACAAATTGATACATGTCCCTTATTGAAAATATTGTCAGCGGTCGATGTTCATTTGTTGTCCCCATTTTAGGCAACACAATATGGATGTTGTGTTTAGAACATGGTCAACAATTATATTCCACCGTCACACCATCCCCTTCATGCCTTGAATGCTGATACACGATTCACATTATTTTCCACCCCATCATTTCCAAATGGAATTTTTACCCACCTGGTATTATCCCCCCGTTCTCATTTTCACATAAGGGGGAAAAAATCCGCGGTAAAGGCATCATTTTGGGCTCGAAATCGAAATCTCTTTGGCGTGCATTCCATGTATTACAAAAAATCTATTCTGCCATTTTTTCCCACACTGATTTTGACTCACGTGTGATTAGGGATCGGGTTGAGGTGCACACTAACATAGAGGGATTCCTCTCCTCTATAGTCTAAGCTCTAAGACTATAAACAAAGATTTCTTTCAGAACTATGTACAACATGATTCCAATTTCTCATGAGATGTGTAGGAATGCCTAGAAATCTTGTCTTTGGGTTCAGCTCTAGTTCCCCTAATTTATCTCATATGTTCTGTCTTAGGGGATTTAAATAATATGGTACTATGTTTCATGGTTTGGGATGATTTACTCATTCACGTCGATTTTTCATTAGTCAACCCACATATGCCCTTTTATAGGATTTAGGCCCCCTACTTCCTATCCCACGTATCATGAAACTGCATGTTGTCCTACACGATGTAAAAAAGGAAATTTCAAGAACTATATGTGGCTTGATTCCCATTCCCATGGGATAATTAGGAACACCCAGACATCTTGCCTTTAGGTCCAGCTCAACTGAGAGCTAGCCTCTCCTATCCCATATCCTCCAAACTTTTATGGACCCTCGGCCCGAGGATTCCCTCATGGAATTGTGCACAGTGTGATATGGACCTCATCCTCATTCAAATATAGTATGCTTTATCATACCGTGCACATTAACTCTTGAACCTCATCTCTCCTATATACATCCAGGCCATATAACATTAGACTATGTCACCTGGTCCCATCTCATGACCCAAAACTCTGACATTATCATCCTGGTCGCTTGACGAAAAACGACGATGCATCATGGTTTCCTCACTCGAGAGGACATATTGTTTGGTATCGGTCACACACCATACCATTTTTCAATGCCTGCATATGGCTTGATTCATGTGGTTATTCTTGGAATTTCTATTCTAGGATCGTTTCTTCACAAAAAAACACATTCATCCTAAAGGATAAACATAATATTTCAAATACCGCTTCTTTTGGTGCACGGGCCAGACCCACACAACCTTATTATACCTCACACCAGTATCCTACCATGACATCCTTATAACTCTCTGAGGCTATATCCCCATCCTCATGGGGTATGTAGGAACGCACGTGCCCCTTGTCTCGAGCTCAACCTAAATTTCATTTTCGGTCCCTCGACATGAAACCTCCCCCATGAAGGCACGGTGTTCCGGACCATGTCCTCATTCACGATGGGTATTGTAATTACATCATCGTGTGTCTCTCATTTCCTACCATCCATGTTACATGCTCTATGATCGTAAACTAAGACCACTCCATGTCCTTGCTGCAAGACGTTAAACTACACGACATCTTCCAAAACTACGTTTGGATTCATTCCCATCCTCATGGGATACGTAAGAATGCCCTAGCATTTTTTCCTCCGGGACCAGCCCCAGAAATATAAAAATCATGTCCCTTATTTTTTGGCCCATTGGCCCGAAATCATTTGGGAACTTGTGGTGTGGTGAGTACCTATTAGTTTTCAATTCATGTCGGTTTTTTTAATATCTACCCCATGTGAATCCCATATCATTTCTCAGTGTGGTTCGAGTTCTATGACCCAAAAATATGATCTCCCTATGGGAACTGCAAATCACGTTTGGCCATTTTTCCACCAAATTCATTTTTCATTAAATCAAGCCCCCCTTAATGGTCCACCCTAGGACCTTAAGTTGAAAGTGTGTGATCCTAGGACCCTTGTCCTTGGGAAGGGACTCGACTCCCTCTGTCTGATGCGTCTCATTGTCATACTCAGAAGCATTCTAACAAAGAACCCGAAGTATGGAATTTTCAATAGGACATTCCCCTCATTCCTTGTCCAAGATTCATGAGCCCATTATTTGGATCCATATCCTATTCCACATCTGAAGGCACCCACTTCATGGCCAAGTATCATGTCGCCTTGTCTCACCTACTGTCTCAGGCCAACATCCCTAAATACCCCAGATGGCATTTGTGACAGTTCCTCTGTTTTAAAAATGGTCTGCGGTCGACCCTCATCTGTCTGTCCTCATATCAGGCTAACATGATATGGATGATGTGTTTCGAACACGGTCAAAATACATCCCCTATCATCACAAAACCATCATTGTGGTCCATATCTAGAGCATCAGGATTCACATATTTCCACCTCATTATGTTCAAGTGGAATTCCGACATACTCGGATTTACTTTTCGTGCACCAAGGTGCGTTACATGGATGGGTCGGAATCATTGATACGATGTTCACCAAGCATCCCCTCACCCCATACGTGTTCCTTCCTATGCCAGGAATGTCCCACCACTTCTTGTTTCCCACATCAAGCACGACTCACGTGGGCATAGTATTTTTGGTAGAATGTGTACTTGCACAACTATTCCATGCATTCCCTTCATCATCCCACATGATGTTAAAATGAACTCTCAAAACTATGTTCTTCTAGATTCCTATCATAATGGGGTACGTAGAATTCCCAAAAACTTTTCTTTGGGCCCAAATTAATTTTCACTTTTGGCCCCTTTACCTAAAGAGCATCATACAGGGATACGTGGTGTGATCCAGACTCCAGGTTCTCATCCACATCATTTTTATAGCTTACTCACCACATACTCCCTTCCTCGGATCTTCCCTTTCACTCCATGTCCTATCATAGGATGTTAAATTGCACGATTCTATATTTCCTCAATGTATGGCACTAAACTGTGGTTCTACATAGAAAAAGTTCAGGATACCCTATGTTAATCATGGGATGCATCAGTTTTCTCTCCAAAGAGGATTCTCCCTACCAGTGTTGGTCTCTGACCACAATGTTCCCCAAGAACTATGTTGGGATAGATTCTCCTCTTTGTGGGATACGTAGCGACACCTAGTAATTTTGCCTTGGGCCCATCCTCAGGGTCATTAACCATCTGGCCCCTCATCCCTGATCACGTTCCACTCTCTATGACAATAAATTAGGAGCCTACAGTCCATGTAACATGACATTAAACTGTTAACCATGGTCCAGGAAGTATGAAATTTAAACAATGAGCACCATCTTTACCGTATGACTTAAAATTACATGTCCTTCCAGGTCCTTACCAGAGAGGTCATGTTCGAAAGTATGTTAAATAAATGATCAGACCGATGTACCCACTTAATGTGTTTCCACCATGGTGACATAATTTCAAGAGTGTTGTAATCCAATCGAATAACGCATCACTCCACTCTCCACGCATTGTGTGCCCTTTATTCAGACCCTCATCCTCTTTAACATCAAGAGGAAACACTTGATAGTATGGATGCATGGCCTATGGCTTGCCTACTATCTTGGGATAACATTCTGGAAGACTAATGGATGACATTTTGAGTTAGGCCCTGTGTTTCGAACATGGTCAGCAGTCATCCCTCATTTGTTATCCCCATTTTAGGCTAACACAATAAGGATATTGTGTTTCAAACACGGTAAAAAGACATTCTTAATGGTCACACCATCACTACAGTGTTCTGAATCCTGGGTATTGTGATTCACACCGTCCATCTCCCCCCTGTTCGGATTTATTCTAGCACCCCTGGCGTTACCTCGTTCATGCATAAGAGGAGTCTTGGAAAATGGTAATTCGACTATTCTGAGAGCTTCTTTCTATAGTCAGGTCTCCCCAATCACTTCCCAAAAACCCAGGTTGGTTGTTCAAACCCTGGATTCCCGAAAGATGGTCAGCACTCTTATGTTCATATGGAATAACATAGAGAATATCCATTATTTCTCACATTGGGCTCAACCCGCATGAGCATTGGGATTGATCAGTGGGGCTTTCACGAATATAAAAGAGGTGTGTAAATCTATCAAAAATAACGGGACTCATACATGATATGTAATCAAATAATCAAAGCATGCGAGTACATTAGAGGGTTTGTGATCTCTACAGCACCCAGGGGTCTATCCCACCCATGGAAGGATTAATCCCGTCAAAAGAAAGTTGAATCTCTTCCACCCTCTGGTTTGTGGTGTCTAGGATTTGCTGCCACCTGTTCAGTTCCCGCTCAACCTCGGCAGCGATTGGGTGCAATTCATCGGCCGCAATCTAGGCCCGAACTACATCGGTCTAGATGATGGTCATCTCCTCGGAGGATCACTCCATGCTCTCTTAGGCCTCTATCGGCTGTGCCTTCAATCGCAATATCATCTTCGATGGCGCGTTAAGGGTGGTTGAGTGCTCATCTGTCCAGACCTATAGAAGTTGAACTACGATTGTAGCCTCCCTGAGCATATTGATGCTCACCGATTTCCATCGCTACGAGGCCACACCAAGGCCACAATCAGACTTTTGAATCTTCTCTACCATAAGATATCAGATGAGAATGTGGGGATACTGGGCATCCACAACCAGCACATAGTTCACGTAGTCGGGAGTGAAGTTTGTCCATCTCATCCTACCATAGTGATTTGGGGGTGTCATCAATGAAGCACTTGATCGAATTCCATGATTGGTGACAGACTATTTATCTGTCCTCTTCATCAGAGGTCATATTGTCCTAGTGAGAGTGGATGGTAGGCTCATATACGGGGAATTCCCTCAGGAACTCATCAGCAGGGTTTGCTTCTAGAATTTGATCAGGCATAGAGAGACCTGGGCTATCTGATCAATCCTCATTATTGGATACCACCTTAATAATATCGGGCATAACCTCACTAGCAGTCCCACCAGTGATCGATAGCACTTCGGTTTGGTCATTCTTGATATCTGCCTCTACAATCACTAGAATTCCCATGGGAAAGGCGCCTCCAGACGTCCCGACCAACCTCGCCATAACGGCCAATGACCATATAAGAACTGTATGAACCAAAAAGGATCATGTTCATTAGTTGCCATGGTCAATTTGTGACATCCATGAATTTAGTAGAGGAAACTTACAGAGTTCAAATTCCTGGTATCATTATTGGGTTGATATTATCGAGACCCTATGGTGTGGTCCCCCGTATATTATCAAAAGATTTGAAAGCTCTGGAGGGGTCCCCTAAGGTGTCCTGGCTCCACTGGACATAGAAATTAATGCATCCATAGGTGTGGATCTGGAAGTCCCTGCATCTACATCCACTGAGGGATGAGAATGAGTTCTGTGCTTGAGGACCTTATGAAAAATTCATATGTTAGTAAGGAGTACAGAATGACCTGGATTCATACCCTAAGGAGGGGGAACATGATTTTACCTCGAGGGCCTCTGTGAAATCTTCAAATTCTGAAGCTTGATCGCTGACTTCACCCTCCTGCAACAGACTCCCATTACTGACGTCATCCCCCCAAGTGGGCTCGTCTGATTCTTCTAGCCGAGGGAAGAGCTCTATCAGTTATGCGGCCGACAATTTCGGGGGGACTGTGAAATATACCAGCCCATTGACATGGTCTATCATTGGACGTGGGGCACCCTGGAAATGCACAATGTCCTCAAGCTCTCCCAGGTATTGCTCAGCCTCCTCCCAAGACACAGCAAAGAGGGCTCTAATAGGGCATATCCCTAGAACATTCATCCCAAGATGGTTCAAGTGTTTCCAAATCATAGATGGGCCGATGAATTTCTGGTTGACTTCTTAGATGTCTCTGGCATCCAGGAAGACTACAATCCCTAACATGTCTATATAGAGGAACCGCTTCCATAGAGATTCAGGGGGTATCCAACGGAATCATATCGATGGCCTCCCCTCTGGATGACTTAGTTCTTCTTTAACTACAAGGTCTGCTACGATTATTAGATCTATCACAACTCCCTCACCATTAGCTGGTGTGTGTCTCACTGCCATGGTAGCCCCGCCACCGTGAGATGTCATTTCCACCTTTTGGCCTCGACCTTAAGGTTGGGGAGGCTCACCATCACCGTCCCGAATGGTTGCCGACTTTAGCATCTCCCACGGGTAGACCTCATCCTAGATTTGGGCATACTCCTTTACCCACTCGAAGATAGTAGTAGTCGGAGGCAGCTCGCTCTGAATCTTCCTGTCTTCCCATTTGAACATGAGCCACATCTTCCTCATCACACACTGGTTCTATTCATGGTGCACCCCTAGATATACTCATAGGGTCAGTTGCAACACACATTGAAATTGCCAGGAAAATCGGTACAGGGTGTACGACTCGCAGAGGGGTCACTGTCCACCATTGCCATTAGAAATCCACCTCAAAAGGCCATAAGATAGAATAGGTGCCCTTTCGTTCCTTGGCCTTCATCATTAAAAGAACCAGTTGGAGTTGGAAGCAGTTGAATGTTGAATTTATAAACCTTCCACACCCGGTGCAGTACAAATGGTGTGGTCAGCTTGGCCGGAATTCCTCTCACGGCATTCTAAATAGTGGGGCGGGAGTTTGACCCCAGAGGTGAGATGGAGTTTTGGTACTCATAAAACCCCCTAACATGGGAAAATATCCACCCAAATAGGAGGTGTAATGGCCCCCATATTCTCTGTGGTATCTTCACCTCACTGATGTGCCACAACATCATGTATAGCTTTGCGAGCATCGGGATCCCGAGGTTGACTCACACTCTTGTCGCCATCATGGATTCCATGAAAAATGTGCTGGGTCACACACCCACATTTTTCCCTCACTAGAAGGATCCAACTGCGAATTAAAGGCGTGATGAATGCCGCCAGCCTGACTATTGGCTGATTCTTGGTGATGAGGCTAAATCCCCAGGTTTTCCACTGGCTATCCTCCAAGAGCCGCTAGTACGAGTTCTCCTTGCCTCTTTGAGCCCCTTTTGGGCAAGTTTGAGGCCTCACAAGAAACTGCATATCTTCTAGAAAATTCATAAATTTCTTGAAACACGACCTGAAATGGACATCCCTTACTACTTCTTTGTCCTCTCCTGACAGCAGCTCCATCAACGTCATCTCCAATAGCGGAATTTTCTATGGATCCTCCCATGCTCCCATGAAGGGGAGGAATGCATCATAATTCACCCCAATAATGGGTCCCTAGTGATCCGGTGCACGTCCCACAAGTTGATACCAACCTCCCCATGGTGTAGGTGGAAGGTATTGGTCCACGATGACCACCTACTCAAAAATTCTAGCATCAGCTGGTTCAGTTGATAGATGTGAAACCGGCAGGCCAAAGCCACCACATATAGGCCAACTCTCCTCAGATCAGCCCCAAACTATTCACATGGGGCACCTACCTAGTAATCTTAGACCCAATCATCTGTGAAGTTGCCACCCTGGCACAGGTCCCACTCCTCAGACCATCTCTTACCCAGGTTCTCTAAGTCTTCCTTCAAGCTTTTCTAGAATAGAGAGGGGATGTCTCCAGCTGCAATTCCTTCCAATCCATGTTGTTTAGGTGGTCATATAGGTAGTCAGCATCGACGTGTGTAGAGTCTTCTTGGGCATGGTCGTTAGCTGCCCTGAACCATCGGCTCTGACACAATTTACTCTTAATCCATTCTGATGGATCATCCATACTTGCTTCCTAAATGATGACATTATCCATCAGCCTTAATCCCTACAAAGGAAGCCTCTTGCACAATGGATAGTTCCTTTGGCGCTGTGATAGTATCTCCACCGACGTACTGTGGTCAGAATGGCTATGTATTAACTCCTCTAGGCTCATGATTTTTTTTCCATATCCTCCCTTCGGGCAGTGTCTACGAGGACCCCCCTGACAGCCTCCTCATGAGCCATTCAGTTTTTAGTTTGGATGTTTCATGTGTTCGGTTTGCGAAGACCTTACATGGAGCAATGTCGCGGAGCTCACAAGAAAAGAATGTTTGTGGATCCCTGCCCCGACAATTAATAGAAATTCACTAAGCGCTGTTGCGGAGTCGAATAATCGCTGTGTGTTGTGAAGAAGAAGGCCCGATTCACGGAGAGCATGCATGGATTACACGGAGAATCACGAATCGATAGTGATACTAGAAAAAATCACAGAGGAATGAAATGAAAAAAGAGAGTTCAACTGCCCTATTTATAGGCGACGACCTTCATAGCTTCACGGCATGGACATACTGCACCGATCCTTATAGTGTGCTAATCCAGCACGTCGCCTATCCACCCCACGAGCCCTCTTTGTGAAACAACTTCACAGACGGTTGAGGGAGTTTGGCGATTGAACATTAGAATTTGACCCTTGATTTCTCCTCTACTCCATGTCTGAGGGGGGATGACATTTTTTGGGGCAAAAAGTTGGGAAGAAGAAGAAAAGGAGAAAACTCACCGAGGCAGCCACACGAAGACCTTTTGTGGAGCCCCGTGGCCTTGTGGCCACCTTGGTGCAAGGAGGCTGGAGGCTCCTTGAACGTCATTGAGGTTCGTGACCCCACCGCGGAGCATGGAGGCAGGAGGCTCCTCTAACCCCTTTTATGTTCACGACCTCGACGCGGAGAAAGGAGGTGGGTTGCTATGTGAATGAATTTGACATTCGTGAGCCCGCTGTAGAGCTAGGAGGTGGGATGCTCTGTGAATGAATATGATGTTCTTGATCCCCAGAGATTTCCACCACATTCACTGCCCTGCTTTATGTTAAAATTCACGGGCACAGCTATGATTTACCCACTCCTTTGATTGGGACTCCATCATATTTCACATCCAAAAAGTCCCCCAACATGCATGGATGCTCAGCCTTAGGGCTCTCCTACCACTTCAGTCCAATGCCCTCGAGGATATTGAGCAACAAATTGATACAAGTCATGCATTTTGAATATGGTCAGTGGTAAATGCTCATTTGTGTTCCCATTTTAGGTCACACTATAATGACATTGTGTTTCAAACATGGTCAGTGGTTATCCTTTGTCGTTTTCACCACCCCTGTAGATCCCAAACATTGAGTGTGTTGGTTCATCCTACCCTATATATCTTCGAGTTGTGATTCCCTTCTGTCGATTCCAACTATCAGACCCTTGTATGATAGGGAAAGACGAATCTGGATCCTTTTCTCGCACACCGAACACTACTCATGTGGTCTTAGGAGCTGTATTGAGGCAGCAACCGCAGAGGAGGTCATATGGATACAGTTGGCTGGGACACCCAACCTCAGGTCCTACGACCCCATCAAGCCCCTAGCTCATGTTCTCATTTACGATTGTGTGGTGCATTATAGACTCATGTCCTCATTCACATCAGGATATTTTTCCATGACCCACACATTCCCATGAGATATCCCTTCCTTCATTTATCATCCGTTCCGAGAGCACATTCCCTACGATGCTTGGCATGAACCATCATTTGGGTTTATGTCACCCTCTATATCCAGAAGGGCCCTGAATGGCATGAATGATTGGCCCAAGGGCTATCCTACTGTTACGATCTAACTCCTTCGTGGATTGTGAGCGGAATGTTGATACAATTATTGTGTTGCGAATATGATCAGTGGTTGATGCTCAATTGTTCTCCCCCCTTCTAGTCACACATGGGTGGGTACTGTGTTGTGAACCAGGTCAACAACTGTCCTCCATCATCATTTCCGCTTTGTAGCCTTCCATAATAATGAGGATTCACCTTCTCTATCCCACACATATGACATTTAAAAACCACACCATGTACCTCTTTCTCTCGATATTTCTCCGTATCTTTGTTCTATACTCATCATTCTAAATTGCATGCTCTCATGTTGATCCCCTTGACCATCTACGACAATTCACCAATTGGCCCATGACTACTCTGGTCTAGAACCTGGAGTGTCAGATTCTACATGGGCATGTTTTCACCCATTTTTCAGGATTCATGTTCCCCTTCATTTTGTATTCCACTATCTTTCACATCTGAAGGGACCCCCAAATGGCATAGATTCTAGGCCTAAGGTCACTCCTACCATTATGAGCCAATGTCCTTAAGGGTTTTCGACAAAAAATCGATACATGTCCCTTGTTGAAAATATGGTCAGCGGCCGATGTTCATTTGTTGTCCCCATTTTAGGCAACGTAATATGGATGTTGTGTTTCGAACATGGTCAACAATTATCTTCCACCATCATGCCAGCCCCTTCATGGACTGAATGTTGATACATGAATCACATTATTTTCCACCCCATCATGTACAAATGGAATTTTTAAACTCCTGGTATTATCCCTCCATTCACATTTTCACATTAGGAGGAAAAAATCCGCGGTAAAGGCATCATTTAGGGCTCCACACCGACTTCCCTTTGGCGTGCATTCCATGTATTGAAAAAAATCCTTTTCCGCCATTTTTTCCCACACTGATTTTGACTCATGTGGGATTAGGGATCGGGTTGACTTCCACAATTACAGAGAGGGATTATGCTCATCTATTGTCTGAGCTCTATGAATATAATCAAATATTGCTTTTAGAACTATGTACAACAGGATTCCAATTCCCATGGGATGCGTAGGAATGCCTAGACATCTTTTCATTGGGTTCATCTTGAGTTCCACTAATTTATCTCATATGTTATTTCTTATGGGCGTTAACTCATATGGGACTGTGTGTCATGGTATGTGATGATTTCCTCATTCACACCACATATGCCCCTTTATATGATTTAGCCACCTACTTCTTATCCCACGTGTCATGAAACGGCATGTTGTCCTACACGACGTTAAATGGAACCTTCAAGAACTATGTGTGGCTTGATTACAATTCCTAGGGGATAAGTAGGAACACCCAGACATATTTCCTTTAGGTCCATTTCAACTGAGAGCTAGCCTCTCCTAACACATCATCGAAACTTTTATGTCCCCTCGGCCTGAGGATTCACTCACGGAATCGTGCAAGGTGTGATATGGACCTCGTCCTCATTCACGTCGAGTATTATTTATCACAACATGCACATTATCTATTGAACCTCATCTCTCCTATATACATACAGGCCATATAACATTTAACTATGTCACCTGGTCCCATCACATGACCCTAAACTATGACATTATCGTGCTGGTCGCCTGACGAAAAACAGCGCTGCATCTCGGTGTCCTCACTCGAGAGGACATCTTGTTTGGTATCGGTCACACGCCATACCATTTTTCAATTCCTAAATATGGATTTACTATTATGGTGATGCCTGTAATTTCTATTCTATGCACATTGCTTCAGAAAAAACCCATTCATCCTAAAGGACAAACAAGATATTTCAAATACCGCTTCTTTTGGTGCTAGGGCCATACCCACACAATCTTATTATACCTAGCACCAGTATCCTACCGTGACATCCTTATAACTATGTGCGGATAGATCCCCATCCTCATGGGGTATGTAGTAACGTCCGTGCACCTTGTGTTGAGCTCACCCTAAATTTCATTTTCGGTCCCTCGACCTGAAACCTCCCCCATGATGGCACGGTGTTCCGGACCAGGTCCTTATTCATGTTGGGTCTTGTAATTACATCATCGTGTGTCTCTCATTTCATACCATCAATATTCCAAGCTCTATGAATATAAACTAAGACCACTCCATGTCCTTGCTACAAGTCGTTAAACTACACGACATCTTCCAGAACTACGTTTGGCCTCATTCCCATCCTCATGGGATACATAAGAATGCCCAAGAATTTCTGTCTCCGGGTCCAGCCCCAAAAATATAAAAATCTTGTCCCTTATTTTTTGTCCCATTGGACTGAAATCATTTGGGAACATGTGGTGGGGCGAGTACCTCTTAGTTTCTAATTCATTTCGGTTTTTCAATAGATTCCCCATGTGCATCCCATATCATTTCTTAGTGTGGTCCGAGTTCTATGACCCAAAACTATGATCTCCCTCTGGGAACTGCGTGTCACATTTGGCCATTTCTCTACCCAATGAATTGTTCATTAAATCATTACCCCCTTAATGTTCCACCCTCAGACCTTAAGTTGAATGTGTGCGACCCTAGGACCCTTGTACTTGGGAAGGGACTCGACTCCATCTATCTGTTGCATCTCATTATCATACTCAGAAGCGTTCTAACAAAGAACCCGAAGTATGGATTTTTCACCAGGACATTCCCCTCATTCCATGTCCGAGATTCATGAGGCCATTATTTGTATCCATATCCTATTCCACATCCAATGTTACCCCTTCACGGCCAAGTATCATGCCACCTTGGATCACCTACTATCTCAGGCCAACATCCCTAAATACCCCAGATGACATTTGCAACATGTCCTGGGTTTCGAACATGGTCTATGGTCGACCCTCATCTGTTTGTCCCCATATCAAGATAACAAGATATGGATGAAGTGTTTCGAACACAGTCAAAAGACATCCCCTATCATCACACAACCATCATTGTGGTCCAGATCTAAAGCATCAGGATTCATATATCTCCACTTCCTTATGTTCAAGTGGAATTCATACACACTCGGAATTACTTTTCACGCACCAAGGTGCGATACATGGATGGGTCTAAATCATTGCTACGTTGTTCACTGAGCATCCCCTCACCCCTTACGTGTTTGTTCCTATTCCAGGAATGTCCCACCACTACTTGATTCCCACATCGAGCACGACTCACGTGTGTATAGTATTTTGGTAGGATGTGTACTAGCACAACTGTTCCATGCATGCCCTTCATCATCCTGCATGATGTTAAAATGAACTCTTAGAACTATGTTCAGCTAGATTCGCATCATAATGGGGTATATAGGAATTCCCGACAACTTTTCCTTTGGCCCAAATTAATTTTCACTTTTGGCCCCTTTACCTAAAGAGCATCCTCCGGGGATACGTGGCGTGATCCAAACTCCAAGTTCTAATTCACATAGGTTTTATAGCTTCCTCACCACATACTCCCTTCCTGGGATCTTACCTTTCACTTCATTTCCTATCATATGACATTAAACTGCACAATTCCTTAAGTCCTCAATGCATGACACTAAACTATGGTTCTACACAGAACTAGTTCAGGATGCCCTATGTTAATCATGGGATTCGTCAGTTTCCTCTCCAAAGAGGATTCTCCTTACCAGTGTTGGTCTCTGACCACACTGTTCCCCAAGAACTACGTTTGGATAGATTCTACTCTTTGTGGGATACGTAGCGACACCTATGAATGTCGCATTGGGCCCAACCCTGAGGACATTAACCATCTGGGACCCTCATCCCAGCTCACTGTCCACTCTCTATGACCATAAATTAGGAGCCTATAGTCCATGATACATGACTTTAAACTGTTAACCATGGTCCAGGAAGTATGACCTTTAAACAATGAGCACATCCTTTAGAGTATGACTTAAAATTACAGGTCCTTCCAGGTCCTTACCAGAGAGGTCATGTTTGGAAGTATGTTAAATCCCTGATCAGACCGATGTACCCACCTAATGTGTTTCCACCATGGTGACATAATTTCAAGAGTGTTGGAATCCAATCTAACAATGCATCACTCCACTCTCCACGCATTGCATTCCCTTTATTCAGATCCTCATCCTCTTTCACATCAAGAGGAACCCCCTGATAGTATGGATGCATGGACAATGACACGCCTACTATCTTGGGATAATATTCCATAAGACTAATGGATGACATTTCGAGTCAGGCCCCGTGTATCGAACATGGTCTGTAGTCGTCCCTCATTTGCTATCCCTATTTCAGGCTAACACAATAAGGATACTGTGTTTTGAACACGGTAAATAGTCATTATTAATGGTCATGCCATCACTACAGCGTTCTGAATCTTGGGTATTGTGATTCACACCGTCCATCCCCACCCCTGATCAGATTTATTCTAGCACCCCTGGCGTTACCCCGTTCGTGCATAAGAGGAGTCTTGGAAAACGGTAATTTGACTATTCTGAGAGCTTCATTCTCCAGTCAGGTCTCTCCATTCTCTTCCCAAAAATCTGGGTTGGTTGTTCAATCCCTCGATGCCAGAAACATGGCCAACACTCTTATGTTCAGATGGAATAACATTGAGATCATTCATTGTTTCTCACATTGGGATCAACCCACATGAGCATAGGAATTGATTAGTGGGCATTTCACGAATATAATAAATGTGTGTAAAACCAACAATAATAATAGGAATCATGCATGATATGGAATAAAATTATCAAATAATGAAAGTACATTAGAGTTTTTTTGATCTCTACAGCACCCAGGGGTCCATCCCTCCCATGGAAGGTCTAATCCCGTCAAAAGAAAGTTGCAGCTCTGCCACGCTCTGGTTTTTGGCATCTAGAATTTGCTTCCACCTATTAAATTCCCGCTCCTCCTCGGCAGCGATGGGGCACAATTCATCGAACTCAATCTAGGCCCACTCTACATCGGTCTAGATGACGGTCATCTCCTCAGAGGCTCACTCCATGCCCTCTTCGACCTCTACTATCTGTGCCTTCAATCGCAATATCAGCTCTGATGGCGCGTTAAGGGTGGCTGAGTGCTCCTCTGTCCAGACCTATAGTAGTTGAACTATGTTTTCAGCCTCCCTGAGCATCTTGACGCTCACTGCTTTCCTCCGCTACCATCCCACACCAATTCCACAATCAGACTCATGAATCTTCTTTACCAAAAGATCTCAGATGATCATGTGATGATATTGGCCATCCACCACCACCACATAGTTCACGTAGTCAAGAGAGAAGTTTGTCCATATCATCCTACCATAGTGCTTGGGGGTGTCATCAATGAAGAACTTGATCAACTTCCACGATCGGTGACAGACTATTTGTCTGTCCTCTTCATCATAGGTCATCTTGTCCTAGTCAGTGCGCTTGGCAGGCTCATATGCGGGGAATTCCCTCAAGAACTCATCATGAGGGTCCGCATATGGCATTTGATCAGGAACGGAGGGACCTGGGCTATCTGATCGATCCTCATTATTGGAACCCACCTCGATAATCTTGGGAACAACCCCGCTGGCAGTCCCACCAATGATCGAGAGCACTGCAGTTTGGTCAGTCTTGATATCCACCTCCACAATCACTGGAATTCCCTTGGGAAAGGCACCTCCAGACATCCCAACCAACCTATCCATAGAATCCCATGCCAATATAAGAATTTTACGCACCAAAAAGGATCATGGTCATTAGTTGACATGGTCAATTGGTGACATCCATGAATTCGGCAGGGGAAACTTACAGATATCTAATTCTTGGTCTCGTTCTTGGGTTGATGTTATCGAGACCCTAATGCGTGGTCCCCCGTATATTATCAGAAGATTTGAAAGCTCTAGAGGGTTCCCCTAAGGTGTCCTGGATCCACTGAACATTGCAATTAATGCAACCATAGGTGTGGATTTGGAAGTCCCCACATCTGTATCCAATGAGGGATGAAAATAGGTTTGTTTTTTGAGGTCCTTATGTAGAATTAATATTTTAGTAAGGGGTATAGAATGACCAGGATTCATACCCTGAGGATAGGGCTCGGGATTTTACCTCGACGGCCTCTGCGAACTCTTCAAAGTCTGAGGCTTGATCACTGACTTGTCACTCCTCCAACAGACTCCCATTACTGCCATCACCCCCCCCAAGTGGACTCATCTGATTCTTATGGCCGAGGGAAGCGCTCTCTCAGTTCTGCGGCTGACAATTGCGGAGGGATCGTACAATCTACCATCACCGTGACATGGTCTATCATTGGACGTGAGGCACCCTGGGAATGCACAATGTCCTCTAACTCTACCAGGTATTGCTCGTCCTCCGCCAAAGACACCGCAAAGCTGGACCTGATAGGGCCTATCCCTAGCAAATTCATCCCGAGACGGTTCAAGTGTTTCCACATCTCAGATGGGCCGATGAATTTCAGGTTGACTTCTTAGATGTCTCAGGCCTCCTTGAAGACAACATTCCATAACATGTCTATATGGCGCAACTGCTTCCCTGTAGATTCGGTGGGTATCCTACAGAATCCTATCGATTGACTCCCCTCTAGATGACTCATTTATTCTAGAACTGAAGGGTCTGCTACCACTGTGGGATATATCACTACTCCCTCACCCTTAACTGGTGTGTGTCTCACTACCATGGTAGCCCCACCACCGTGAGATGCCCTTTCCGCCTATTTGCCCCGGCCTCAAGGTTGGGGAGGCTCTCCATAACCGTCCCAAATGGTTGGTTGCTTCACCATATCCCCCAGGTAGGCCTCCTCCCACCTTTGGGCATACTACTTTACTAACCCGAATACAACAGTAGGCATAGGTGAATCACTCTGAATCATCCTTTCTTCCCATGTGAACATGAGCCACATCTGACTCATCACACACTGGTGTTCATCATGGGGAACCCCTAGATAGACTCACAGGGTCGGTCGCTGCATACATCGAAATTGCCGGGCAAATCAGTGCAGGGTGTACGGCTCACAGAGGGGCTCACGGTCCACCATTGCCACTAGAACTCCACCTTGAAAGGCCCTGATATAGGATAAGTGCACTTTTTTTCCTTTTCCATCATCAGTAAAAGAACCATTTGGAATTGGAAACGGTTGAATGTTTAATTTATCCACCTTCCACACCCGGTTCAGTACCAATGGTGTGGTCAGCATGACCCGAATGCTTCCCGCAATGTTCAAAATAGTGTGGCGGGTGTTTGAACCCAGAGGCGAGATGGAGTTTGTGTACTCATAAACCCCCCTAACATGCACCGATATCCACCCATACAGGAGGTGTAATGGACCCCATATTCTCTGTGTTATCTTCCCCTCACTAATGTTCCACAACATCTTGTATAGCTTTGTGAGCATCGGGATCCTAAGGTTGACTCAAGAACTTGTTTCCAACATGGATTCCATGAAGAATGTGATGGATCACACACCCACGTTTTTTTCCCTCAGCAGAAGTATCCAACTGAAAATCAGAGCCACGATGAATGCCTCCAGCCTGACTATCAGCTGCCGCTCAGTGCTGAGGCTAAATCCCATGTTTTTCCACTAGGTATCCTCCAAGAGTTGCTAGTACGAGTGCTCTATGCCTCATTGATCCCCTTTTGGGAAAGTCTGAGGCCTCACCGAAAACTGCATATCTTCCAGAAAATTCAGAAACTACTTGAACCACCACTTGAAATGGACATCCCTAACTACTTCTTTGTCCTCTCCCGGCAACAGCTCCATCAATGCCATCTCCAATAGAGGAATTTGATATGGATCCTCGCACGAACCCATGGCAGGGAGGAATCCATCATAAGTCACGCAAATAATGGGTCCCATGTGATCTGGTACACATCCCAAAAGCTGATACTAACCTCCCCATCGTGTTGGTGGATGGTATTTGTCCTCGATGACCTCCAACTCAACAATTCCGGCATCAGCTGGTTCAGCTGATATATGTGAAACCAACAGGCCAAATCCACCTCATATAGGCCAACTCTCCTCAGCTCATCCCCAAACTATTCACATGGGGAACCGACCAAGTAGGCTCAGACCCAATCATCTGTGAATTTTCCACCCTAGAACAGGTACCACTCCTCAAACCATCCCTTCCCCAGGTTCCTTAAGGCTTACTTCAATCTTTTCTACAATAGGGGGGGGGGGGGAAGTATCCAGCTGCAATGACTTCCAATACATGTTGTTCAGGTGGTTATACATGCATTTAACATCGACAGGTGTAGAGTCTTCTCGGGCATGGCCGTCAGCCGCACTGAACCATTGGCGAATACACAACATACTATTAAACCATTCCGATGGCTCATCCCTACTTGCTTCAGGAATGATGACATCATCCATCATCCTAATGCCCTAAAAGGCAGCCTCTTTCACAATGTATAGTTCCTCTGGCCGTATGATATCATCTCCACCAACGAACCATGGTCAGAATGGCTCTTTATTAACTCCTCTAGGCCCAAGATTTTTTCCATCTCCTCCCTTTGGGAAGTGTCTACGAGGACCCCCCTGACAGCCTCCTCATGAGCCATTCAGTTTTTAGCTTGGGCGTTTCATGTGTTCGGTTCGCGAATACCATTTGTGGAGCAATGTCGTGGATATCTCTCACAAAGAATGTTTGTGGATCCCTCCCCCAACCATTAATAGAAAGTCACTAAGCGCTGTCGCGGAGTCGAATACTCACTGTGTGTTGTGAAGAATAATGCCCGATTCGCGGAGAGGATGCATGGATTACACGAAAAATCACGAATTGAGATTGCTACTAGCCAAAATTGCAAAGTAAAAAAACGAAAAAATAGATGTCAACTACCCTACTTATAGGTGATGACCTTCAGAGCATCGCGACATGTCCATACTCTGCCGATCTTCATAGCGTGCTCATCCAGCACGTCGCCTATCCACCCCATGAGCCCTCTTCACGAAACAGCTTCATGGACGACTGAGGGAGTATGGCAATTGGACCTTAGACTTTGACCCTTTATTTCTCCTCTACTCCACGTCTGAGGGGGGGGGGGACATTTGTTGGTGACAAAATATGGGATGAAGAATAAAAAGAGGGAACTCTCTAAGACTGCCACACATATACATTTTGTGGATCCCCATGGCCTCGTGGCCGCTTTGGTGCAAGGAGGCGAGATGCTCCGTGAACCCCATTGAGGTTTGTGACCCCAACGCGGAGCATGGAGGCGGGGAGGCTCCTCAAACCCCTTTGATGTTCGCGACCCCGCCGCGGAGTGAGGAGGCGGGATCCTCCACCATAATGTTTTCCTAACTCCATTGAAGAATTTACAACTACATAGGATAACATGGAATATTCATAGATAAAATAGAGGTGCAAAAGAGCCTATTAGGGGAATAAGAATGGAGTGGAAGCATATAACATGATGTTGAAGTCATAACATGATAAAATAAAAGTAACGGAACATAGATATTCATATAGAATCATATAAAATTGAAAATAGAATAAGATGATCCTAGAAATAAAAGAATTTGGATCCAACATACACCATTACAAGAACATTAGTCAAGGATAAATGTGATTACAATATCCCTTGGTGGAAAAGGTCTCATAACGGATTAGGTTTACTCCATAATCCAATACATGACATATCACGAGACTATACCTTACCCAATGAATTGTAAATATATTTTTTTGCACCATTAAAAAACTTTTATGCAGTTGGGATCCAAATAAACAGTCAAACATGAAGAATACACATAAGGGTTACCCATCGAACGAAATGGGTATCCTAATCTTGACATAAGGCATAACCAAAGGGGGTATCACGAATGGGTACAAGAAGGAATGGATTTAAATAAAAAAATTAACATTAATTAGGGATTATAGGTATATATAATGATAATTGATGTCCAATTTAAGTGGAAAAATGTAATAAAGAGTTTAAGAAACATTATTAATGAGCCACTTCGGTGTGGTTTAATGGAAAATATTAACTTGTCCTTAAAAATAAAAATGGTATATTTCTTTTTATAAATCCAAAAATAAACTATGATAGTTTTACATTATTTAATGAGGTATTTAATTAAAATAAATGTTTCATAAAAAATATTATGGAGTGTTCTTGAAAAAGGATAATAAATGAAGATGTTCCCTTTAATCAGGATTTATTATCATGATGAATCGATAAGGGGACCATTTAAAGCATGAATTTCCCTATAAAAGAATGATAAATATATATTGATATATAATTTTGGAAAATATAATCATAGTTTAGAACATTTAAATAGTAAAGATGAATAAATATATAGGTTTAAAGAGATAAAATGTAATGTAAATGAAATTTGGAGGTTTGGAAATATCCATTACCTTATGTCTGAATGTGTTATGAACTTGCACATAATGTATGATATAATAAAAATATATTAATCAATAATTTTATTTATAACATCTTAAAAATATATTTTGTTTATTATAAATTAATTAATTTCAGTTATGGACATATTGATGAGTATTAATGTGTAATATTTTACATTAAGGAAGCATTCATTTCCTAATTTTATTATTATTTACCTTAAGTATAATTGTAAGTATTATTATAAAATGGAAGAAAAAAACTAGTAGTGGAATGAAATGGTATTAATATAAATAAATTACTTTAAATGGTACTATAAATCATTTTTATTTTTTGATATGTTGATGAATCATTATATAGAACATTAGTGATAAATGATTTGTTATTTTTTCCGGAAATATTTTTATCATCATGAACTATTTTTGTTTGATTATTAAATATTCTACATTTATATTAATTTATGATCACTAAAAAATAAAAAATTTATATATTAAAATGTTATTTAACCATAATATTGGTTTTACGTCTATCCATGATGGTGGAAATGGAAAACAAAAAACACATCGTTAATGATGGGGGTGAATTGACACCACATAGATGACAATTTAATTTTTTAATAAAAGGGGAAGAGAAAATATTTTATAATTAATATTCCATTACCATTATAAAATTCTAGTATATATATGATATTATTATTATCATGTAACATTTTATTGGGGTGATGAAAACCTAGAATAATGAAAGATGTTGAAAGAGAAAGAAGAAGGATTTTACCTCTTGAATATTGTCTCCTTGAGGACCTCTTAAAATAACTTGGAATTAGACTTTTGGTGATACCAGAAATTTAATTATGTGGGGTACATACTTGGGAGGGTAATTGTTACAAATATTATAATGTTCCAAGTCTTATAAGGTATGAGTATAAGGGGTGTTGACTGATTGTATTTATATGGGGTGAGAGGGGTGGGTATTATTATTTTAGTCAATTTTTAATATTTAGACCTATGAATAACAATAGATTTGATTGCCAACACTAAATAATGTAAATGTTTCAGGGGAGTTAAAACTAATTGGTAGTTACTTTATGCATATATTATCTATCACCAAAAAATTCATGAATTTGTTAAATACTGTAAATTATTATATTTCATTATTCACCAAATATTCATATAATATAATGAAATCCAAAAAAATACACAAACCATTTTTATACATTTATATATAATGTTGGAATACATTATATAAAAGTAATTATTTAATTATGAGAAAATTAAATAATATTTAAAATAATCATTTATTAGAAATATATTTAATTCAATATTATAACGGATTTTATAACACCGTGAAATATTTAATATGGTCTCATAAATGAATATTGTAATTATATTATAGTCAAATATTAATTAATCAATAAATTTTATGTAAATAAATTTTATTTAAATTAAATACATTAATAATAATATTGTAAATAAACATTTAGATTCCATAAAATTACCAACAACTGATTTACCTTTTTAGAAATTTATTCACTTATTCCATGATATAAATATATCATATTTATATTTATAAGATACATAATTTTGATTTATATTTTCATAGGTGAGGTTACTATTATAAATTCTATATTAGTATTCATATTAGTCACATTAGATTTAAAACAATCAGATTTCTAATGATCATAAGGGTTTACTACTTTATATAAATACTTATTATTCCATTCATCAGTCACTTATATTTTTTCTAAAGTTTATAAATATGTTTATCATTATAGTGAATATTTTATTATTTACAATTTTTTTAATGTGAATAGCTTTCTAGAGAGTTCAGTAATTCTAGTTGATCAAACATATCAAAATAATCATAATTTTATTTAATTTTTTTCTGTTAATTTCTTCTGTAGTAATATTTTGAATTACAATTGCTTTATTTTCTTACTAATATATATTTTTTATTTTATATGAATATTATTTTGTTTCTCGATGTGATGTTTCCAATTTATACTATATGAGATAATCATAAGAAGGGAACTTCCATTGATAAACTTCTAGGTCTTCGTAATATATATTATAAAATAAATCCTCATATATATTAAATAGATTGAATTTTATTATACATATGTCAAACATTTTTCCACCTTCGTCCAAGTCATTTGATAACAGCAACATCGTTCATGTGTACCTACGGACTAACACATCCACAGAGTAATGTGTTTCAATATTTATTTTCTCAATACATGAACTGTAATAAGGATTATTTTAAAAAAAATATATAAAATTTATAATATATTATTAATTCTGTAAAATTTAATTATTATTTACAAGACATTCATTTCAATTGTTGAAAAATAGAAATTGTGTACATGTATACACACAACCGACAATATATATAAATAGATTAATTAATTTTTCAATATCCACCATGTATTAATAAATATAAATAAATATATAATAAATATATATTTTTTTATATCATTATTAACATTATGTAGATGATGGAACCCCAATTAACATACTAGGACTGGTACTGCAGAAGTGAAACATCTACTGAATATGAATTAATTATTACTTATAAACGAAAATTTAAATATATATTTATTAATAAATAAATTTTAATATATTTTAAGTGGATAATTTATCATATTATCTGTATAAAATATGTACTGTTATATATTAGTATTATAATTAAATTTATTATTCATTGTGTTATAGTTCATTCAGTGTTATTTGTTGTTGATGTAAATGTTTTTTATTACAATTTAATTGTTTTCTGGGATTATTTTTGATTATGTTTATGATAATGAAATTTCATGATGAATATACCAATAATATCATGAATTTATTCACCTGTAGTTATTTTAGGATATTTCATGATTTCCTTTAATTTTAATCTCTTTAAATATTGTACACACTGAACAATTGTTTTTATGAAATCTTACTTTGTTTATATCTTTAGTCAAAAATAGTTTTTATACAAGCCTATGATTTATAATTTTATTCATTAATGTGTTAACAATTCTTAATTAAAAATATAAATTAATTTCTACCCATGTTTTAATTTAAAAAAATGTACTTAAAGAAATATTTTTATTCTTTTCCAAATGAGATACTTTTTGATTTTTACCAAAAATGTGAATGAATCTATTGTTTTAACAAAAATAGAATGATTTATAATTTCTCATTTCTCGACTACCCAATCTTTTGAAACATCTATTATAATTTTCCACAATTACATTCAATGAAAATTATTTCTTTAATATTTGGTATTTTTTCATTTTAAAATGATTTATTTCAAAATAAAAATTTTATTTTACTCAATAAATATTACTGTAATATTTTAAATGAATTATTATCTAAGATGAAATATTTTTATGATACATAATTTTTTATTGGGTCATGATCTAGTGATTCCATATATATAATTTCAATTTTTGTTTTAGGATTATAGTGATTTGATTCTTATGCATCCTGCTATCTTTTCCATCAAATATGCTTAGATGAAACCTTAAATTTTCATTGAAACCCATTTAAAATTCCATGGATTATTCTGTAATTAATTATTGAAATTTTTATCAAACCAAATTATTTTCAGTGTGTTGTGATATATGATGAATTATTTCTGATGTTTTCGAACACATTTGAATTGACTGTGATTTTGTGATGGGTGGGATCACAATTATATAACCCTCTAAATCATTGGGTAATTATTGGTATATCATGGGATAATCAGGACTAAAATGTGTAGTGTACACAATTCCGATATGAACTTTTTCTACAAAAATAAGCATGGGAGTAACCCTTGAATAATTATATTATGCCATGATGATATAATTAAATACAATAGACTTTTACTAGAAGTCAGACTAAACTAGAGAAATTATTTTTCCTACATAAGTGTATTCTATAATACATCATATAAAGTAAATTCTATGGTAACATGACTCGAATTCATTGATTCCATTTTGAATCATGACTTAAAAGTTGTTATGTAGTATGCAATTTATCAATATTTTGATATATGATATGTATGTTATGGCATTAAACTGTTAGAATCATGTCCTCTTACCCTTAGAATCATTTCCTACTTATGTGACTATTAATATCTCCCATGTTTACCCTTATAAGGTATATGAGATCAACCATTCTTTTGTTCACATATAATATGTTACGAGGAAAGGTTTTATGAATTATAAATTTAATGTCCCAACTCAGGATCCACTAAACGGTGCCCCGAGCCGGTGGGTAACAAAGCCTCAAGCTCATCTCCACATATGCTAGAAACCGCTGAATATTAGTGAGGTGTTGGGGTGTATCTTGGGATGAGTATTACCTACTGTTAAAGTGTTTAATTATGGTAATAATATATCAATCGAGTTTTGGATGAAAAATAAATAGCTATAAGGTGACATAAAATAAACATCTAGAATAATACAATAATAATTATGCCATAGCCCTGTAAATTTAAATGTGATGAAAATATAATGCCTCCATAAAAAGTCAAGAAATATATTCCAATATAAATCCTTGTACAATTCATGTATAAATATAGAAAAATTAAAAAAATACTCTCTCGAGATAGCATTATCATAATTTATTGGTCCTATGATCCCTAGCTCCTATTAAATGAACAAATAAAGCATCATATAGTGGGTTCTTACCCATGTCCCTACCTACATACATGAAGTTTTTTCTATGTTCCCAATGATGACCCCGACTGGGTGTCATGTAACACTTAGTCGGAATCCCCAAATAGTTTCTATAACAAATCGATTGTGTGTGATATGATAGAATAAATGTGCAATATATCACAAGTATAATAGTAATAAAAGTAATTTTTTTTGAATATGTGATCTTATCTATCGAAAAATTAACCCATTTTTTAATTTTCATGTAAACATAACCAAATTCTAATGTAATGATTAAACATACTATTGATACTATCCATTCATACCAATGTTGTCAAATACTCATACCAAGACTATCTGCAATGCATAAAACATTATCCACTCTAGCTTTTCTATGTAATTAGGTGTCAATAACCATAATGGCCATGCCTTGTAATCAAATATCAAACCCCTAAGGTATAGATAAAAGGAATATAATAACAATTTAACTTTTTCGATTCCCAGGATCATCTCAATATAAACTCAACAATAAAATGCGTGGAGTCAAAGGGTCATGTCAATAGAATATACATAATGTAAATCCAATCCAGCTAGATCTAAGGGGAAATAATTCCCTAGATATAATAAATAATCATGATCCAAGTATAACACTTTTCTAAGGATTCAATTAATATAAAAAGTGTCCATGGAGTATAAATTTTCATGGAATATTATAAAATCATGATCCTAGTAGCATGCCCAAGACTTTAAGTACAATTAACCTTCCATTAAATATTTCAATAATCTATTCATCCAATGAGTTACTCAAAACCATTTAACATTTTCCATATAAATAAATTCTCTATTGTAATCACATGTAATAATATGAACAGGAGGAAAAAATCATTATCCTAATAATTAATTTCAATTCATTTTGTTCATTTATAAATGAACAGCGTAAAACATGGATCTTATAACCTTAAAAAATTAAAAAAAATATAATTAAGGACCCCACTGAAATTGGTGAATTCATAGAAAACCAATGGGGTGGTATAAAATGGGGAAAATAAAAGGGAACACCCCATGGGTAACCTAGGCTAGAGCTAACAACCTATAATGATAAAATAGAATAATGATAGAAACCTAAACATATTATAAACAATTATAACAAGGTGTTCAAATAATTTTAGGGAAACACTTAATGCTTTAGGATTTGACACAACTATGAAAAAGATATAAACAAACATACCATAATGGAAATAGAATAGACCACTTGTTGTAGACAAGTGGTAAAATACTCATCAATGATAAACTTTTGATTCATTATAGATTGAGAGAAAAATGAAAGAACTAATGAAAGTCTTATAAACAAGGAATACTATTCTAAACCTAAATAGCATCGATACATTGAATAAAATGAAAGGAATAAGATGATTGAATAATATACCAGCATGAAACCAATGAGATGAATAGATTTTGAACTTATGTTCGGATGATGAAACAAGAGCCAATCCTTTATTCATGGATTCAAAAAGTGATCCCATAACAAAAGGGATTTCCTTCTATAATGAGGAAGAAATTAGATTTAGGTTTTATCATTTATTATGAGGGAAATTTCAATTTTATCCATTTTATAGGGTTATATGGTTTGTCTTCATGTTTGGCCAAACCTTGATCCATACACTAGATGAAGGGGTTACTCGCATGGTTCATGCACACATTTTAGAAAATTGTGTGAAAACAATTCTATAAGGCTCTTCCCTCTGTCATCAATCACGTGGTCATGGAGCTCGGTCAAACAAACCATCCAATAACGTTGCATTATTCATCCAATATAAAAATGGAGGTGTCTCAAATGGGTGTGCACTCATGACGATACTGTTTTGTAAAAACATGTGGCCTCCTGATTCCTTCTATATATCCCTAAATGTTTATTCCAAACAAAGGGGATTGGGTCCCACCATTTCTACTAACTACGCGAACTAGATTTATTTCCGCAAAAAAATGCCTCCTAACTCCGAAAAATCCTCAGACAACCCACCAAATACGTATGGTCACATTATGAACTCATATAAGAATGAACTAGATGATTAAAATTTAAATTATAAATATATTTACCTCAACAAAACTTTTTGATATTATATTCATTCCATATTAAAATAAATTTGTCCTTGGATATCCCTTCCACGGATTCTCATGAATTGTTTAATAAAAAATCCAGCCATTGAGAATGTATTTTAGGCTCCCACTCTAAAGTATCGTATGATAAATTTCCTTATTTATGTATCACATGTACTAGAAGAACAAACCATCCTTATAGATACTTTATAATCCTTTCAAAAATATGAATGGGATTCTCCCAAATGACTCATCTACCTGTCAATAAACCCTACCCAAGAGAAGATTGTGACATGGGTGTATGTAATAATAGCATAACTGAGATACATCGAAGCTTTCATTCATAGAAAAATTTCTATATAGTAAATTTAACAGATAGGAAAATAAAACAACTCCCTCAAAAATATATAATGGCCAGACATATAATGGTAAAATAATTCTAGGTCTCGTAATTCATTTGTGTCCTAGCCTCAATGAGATACATAAAAAAGACCTATCCATGAACTAAATCTCTATATTTCATTAATTATAATTGAAACTATATTTATGACTACATTATATAGTATCCATCCATATATTAAACAACTAGAAAAACTCTTAGTAATCTTTAATGAGAAACAATCTGAGAAATGCTACCTCTTCTGCCTTTTAATAGCACAAAAGTGAATCAGTATGTAATACTTTATAAATTCCCAAACTATCCAATCGTTATTCTCACATGATATGTATTGAAATAGGACAATTAAAACCTGAGTATATAACTCTCCAAATAACACAAAATGTCTCTGATATGTTCCATTAATATTTCCCCTTGAACATGTATAGTGTCCCTTAATATTCCATCAATCGGATGGTGGTTTGAATTTCTCAAAAGAACTTGTGTACCCAAATCCCTCAATATAATCATATAGAATTTAGAAGAAAAAAATCTGTATCAATATCTAAAAAAATGGTTAGAGTTACCCTATGAATTCAAAGAATATCTTGAGTATTAAATCATACAATGTCATCGATTGATAATGTCTTCCTGGTCGATAGGAAATGAGAACCCATTATGAGAATTCCCAAAACAACCCGTACAACACCACCAGTTCAAGGTGACCTCGACATCCTAGTCAAAAAATCCACTGAAAAATCAACCCATTTCTACATGGTAATGGATTAAATCTATAAAATCCCACCTATTTTTTAGTATTTATATTTCACCTCATGAAAGGCAGAATACCTTATAATAAAACCAGCTAACTCACATTTCATACACGGCCAACAAAATAGTCAATGTGAATCACAATACATCATGGTAATGCTGAGATTTAATTTCCATGATGAGGTAAGAAACTCTAAAATCATCTCCTCAAATATTTCTAGAGAAACACAAATATTTCCATGTATATGTATAATTTTGTCCTCTCCCACTGTGTAACTAGGTGGCAGGTCATCTCTAACCAGACTTTCATATACGACTTGGCATTCAGAATATGAAAATGGTCTCATTAGTTCTTTATCAACAATATTTGACATCACCTATTGGAATTATATATATTTCTAGTCATAGACATACTTCAATCAATGTTCCTCTCCAAAAATGTAGCCATAAACTGCCAAGTTCTTATGGCTAATAGAACTACCTTTATCGACATCCTCATTCTTAGTGATTTAGAAAATATAATGCCTTTACCATGCTTATAGAAAATATCAATGTCAATATAATATAGGTATTGAACACACAATCATTTAATTAAAATCATTTAATAGTATATAAATATATAATATGGGCCTTTGTGGTCAGTGTATAGCACAAAACACTGTCCCAGTAAATAGTGGCTCCAAAAGAGTAAAAAATGTACAAATTATGCATGATTAAGACTATGAATCTGGTTGTTTCTCCCATGTGGACTCAACTGAACGAAATTTACACCCTAAATTACACCTCATTCACCAAGTATTCGTTTACCCTGATACATGATGCATCACAATACATAGTGTGACTTCATCCTAGATCAAGAAGAATCAGGACCCACACTAATGACCTTCCCCTTTTAATCTCTTGAAGGGATTTAACATAGGTATATATCCATAAAAACATCACACACCTCTTAGTTAATGTCGTAAAAGTTTTTTATAACCATGATAAGATAAATATGAAATGCCTATAATATCTATCAATCCCCAATAAACATTTTTTGTCAATGAAATTATTCGGTTTCTCTTACAAAAAATAGCTCTCAGATTAACTGTTTTAACTAAAACTCATGTCTCTACGATAACATAACCAACGAAATTGATCTTATCATTACATAATTGGAACCTTGGGGGATTAATATACAATTTAACACCTCTCATTTTATCCAAAATATTATCAAGATTTTTGTAATGGGTGTGTCAATTGGTAGAATACAATAAGATACAATCTATGAATACAAAAAACAAAATAACCAAGATAAGGATGGAATACTCGGTTAACCAATGGAATGAAAACTGTTGGAATGTTTATGAGACCAGACAACATAAACAGATTCTCATATAGACCACATATTCTATGAAAATCTATAAAAGGTATTCCCATAGGTCAAAAACATTCATGGTAAGAACATAACCTAAAATCAATATTCTTGAAAATATAAACTCCTTGTAGATGTGATAAGAGATTATATATCTATGGAAAAAGGTTCATAACAATTAACTGATTCAATTTTTGATAATCCACACATATCCTGGTAGTTTTGTCTTTTTTTTCTGAAAAAGAATTAGTGAACCGCAGAGAGAAGTATTGGGTCTTATATCCTCTTTTTATACAATTCTTCTAGTTATGTCATGTTTTCCAACAAGTCTATGGTATCTATCTTATAATGTGGAATGTATACAAGTGAAGCTCCTAATAGTATCTCGATAGTGGCCTCCACCTCTCTCATAGGAGGTATATTAGAAAATACGTCCAGAAAAACATCAATGAAACAATCAACCACTTGATGAATGTCTGCCTAATACATTACCTAATAATATGTATAATATATATATATATATATAAATGGGATGTCATTCCACCCATCCCATGATGTTCTAGTATAGATCTACCTTCTTTTACCATCCATTCAACATTTTGGATAAAAAACCATCCATTTCGTGAAGTGAATGTCACCCTCCAATGATATAAAAAAATACGGTAATTATAATAAAATAGAAAATTCATCATAAGTATTACATTAAACACTATGTTATCGAGTAAAAACGGATCCCATTTGAAGTTACACCCTCATATCTCAATGAGAACTCCCATCATTGGAACACACGCATCTTTATGATCCCCAATGGTGTGTTTATTGACATGATTCCATCAAAAAACAAAACAATGGGACCAATGCTCTCTGTGATATGTACACACATCAAACTTTTAGATATAAAAGTATTTAAAATATTAGATACAATAGTTGAAACTACTTTGATAGTACCTAGTATAATTTAATGACCAACATTATACTTCTATGGTGTAGGCTGTATAGAATATATAGGCCTTGAACTGAGTCACTAATAAAAAAATCATGTCATGTAGTAAAAAAACTATGTTATCTAGGTACATCTAGTTCCATGATACCTGATCCAAAACCGCCACCTCATCTTGATTGAACAACAATGATCCCGATCATAACCTGATGTGGAGTAGTAAATCCAGCACTTGAAGCTGGAGTCAGAGTCAATCCCCTTCAACTAACCACATGAGGGAAGGTCATGTAGAAACACTATACATGGTGCATCGTACTACATGCCCAGTAATCTACTAGGGATCGATCACATTGATTCTTCATATACCTCCATATCACATATTAGTATTAGAAGATGAAACTACTATCACTACATCATGGCTAGTACTCCCCAAATGAGAAGACCCAAAACAATAATTCCTACTAAATATAGTTGAACCACTTGGTCAAGAGGATGAACTTCCCTACTCGTCACCCCAAGGTTTCCTTAGGTTTCATTTATTATTACATTCATGATTCATTATCTCAATAATATTGCTCAATGTGAACATGTTCACCTATGATTGGATGAAATGCATTAGTATTTCCTGGTAGTTTCTCTCCTGTGATGTTTCATCAACATTATATGTCGGAAAAACGTTGATGCCCTATAAATCATGACACATATTCTATAATGGACACTGTTTTGTGATCCTAATGCATAAAATCAATTTCCTTTTCTTCTATATAGGTCTCAAAAAAGAGGAAGTCATAAAACATGCATTGGAAATCCCTCAAAACCATATCTCATAGTGTATTAGATGGGTTCAAAACATCCCACAAGTTCTTAGTTTCTCCCAAAATCTTGTACATATCTATCTTCATTCTCCTATAAATAAGTTACTCCATATGATTGAAGATAGAAATCATAATATATAGACCTAACTAAGGTTCCAATGGTCCACCACCCCTCTACAAACTAGTTCGATTCTAATACTTGAACACATTTGTCTACTCTACCATTGAAGATGTGGGTTGTGGTTCCCCATGAATAATCTACATGAATCACATAAAAATATATCAAAATTGGGAATCTGGGATCATATATAGTAATGTCACTGGTACCATAGTTGTCACTATAATAGGTTCTTATGGTAGCCCGGGGCCCCTCACCTCCAAGGCATGGTGGTTGATACCCTCTTGGTGCACGCCCCATGGTCGTCATAGTGGCATGTCTCTTCAACTACAAAAACACACCTAAAAAGATATATAATAACAATACCAATGAATATATCATTGGAAAGGTCCAAGACATCCATTAATCATGTCACACCCCTCTTCATACTACTAAATCTAGGACTGGGTAAAATAAATAGTCATAAAATGCACAAGAGACATTGCCTACTACCTACTCTATGTCCAAGTCTAGGTCAAGTTCACAATTTCAAACTATTAATTTCATAAAATTATTATCCATTTTTCACAATTTAAAATAAATTTTTGGACCAAATGGATCACCACTTCTAATCCATAACATCCAATATACCTCATGAATCGAAATGGGGCATTCACTTAGTCTAAAATATAGAATGTTCCTATCTCTGTGACCAATGGTCTATGAAATATGCTCCATAATTGGATTCATAGGGGTTATACTATATCATATGCTTGAAGAACATATTAATTTTATGGGTGGAACTCAATTTACTAGTCATGTTCCTCAATTCCCTACATAAATCATTTATCAAACAATATTTATATCATTTAAGGAACACAAAATAATGTCATGAATTGATGAAATTAATCAAATATTTCATTGAATAATGCATGAAATATGATTTCTAATATGTTCCTAAAATGATTAATGAGATGGAATACCATCATCTCCCCAATAAAATTATAAAAATCTATAATCACAATATGTTGGAAACATCATTTTTTTCACCTAATGAAGGAATCAAATTCTGATGTAATAAAAAAAATTCAGATTTTGTATTCCATTTATTATGGAACTTTCTTTTATACAGGTTAGAAACTACAAGGAATATACCATTATTAAATTCTAATTCCTATTGATCACATCTCTATATTCTCAGAATAGTTAATATAGAAAATAAAACCTCTCTGATTCCACATTGTAATGTCCTATCCCATGAGCCACTAAATGGTTCCCCAAGTTGGTGGGTCACATGTTCTCACAAGAAACTCCTCATATGATAGACGTTTCTGACAAGAAGAGATGGCCTAGGGTGTGTCAATGGTAAGACTATTCTCTATTATTATACTGTATCACAACATTTAAAACAAATCAATTAAGTATCAGAATTAGATAAAATAAATACAATATTATAGAAGATTAACATCCAGAAGACTGTAATAAAAATTATCCAATTGAGTGACAATTAAAATATAATAAAAATGTCATTTCTATATACAAAAAATAATGAAATATATTTTTGTATTGGATAAAATATTTCATCAACATGTGCTGGCTTTTTGAAATCAATTGGATATATAAAATTCCTAGATGAAATCACCAAAAACATGTTATCATATGTCAAATTATATTGTATATTTTAAGGCATTGTAGATTAAGGTGTGTTGATATTCTCTATACAGGTGATAGTTAATAGAGTTATAAATTCTTGGGCCGAGCCTCATTCATGTGAAATAAGAACATTGAATTTTAATATGAATGAATTTAGTAAATTCATAAAGATGAATATGATCATATGATTCCATGTGAGTTCATCCTCAAAATATTTAGGTTGGTGACCTTGTTTTTCTAAAATTGTCTCATTTGTTTAGAAAATATCTTATTGAATAGAAATGGATGAAGGATCACATGAATATAGGCACATTTAAGGGCGTTTTGTGGATTTGTACAATAGAATACTATTTTGGTAATCTTATGAGATTCCCTGAGTGGTATGATGTATTCTGTATATATCATCTTATAAGATACCAAAATAGTTATTCTCAAGTGATCATCATAGATGATGTTGAAATAATGACCAATGCATCCTTTATTGAATTTAATTCCATATAATAGATAGAATTAGAAGATACCAGATATGCTAATTATTTTTTATATATATGTGAAATTGTATCATTGGAATATCTGGGTGGATAATTGGATGGGGTGATAATATGTGAGTGTAGTGGGTGGATTATTTTACATTTGATGCTTAATAACACATCACAATATTGAGTTGTTATACAGTGAGGATGTTATAACTCCCTCCATATTTTTGAGGAACTTGTTTTCTTAATTGGTTTCCTATACATGTGTATATTTTTGTTGTGGACTGTTAGATGATTTCAAAGAGATTGATTTTCCATAGTTTGGGATTCAACCTTATTTTTGGGTTTAAATTATACAACTGGTTGAGGGTTATCCTATGTCATACTGCATCAATATGATAAAGGGTGTAGAAAACTTAACCTGAATACCCTATCAATATTTTACCCAACCAAACGTTTTATAAGACCAGAGGGTGTTCCTAATCCCCATAGGATGGATACTGGAACCTATGAATCATTCAACAACTAAATGTCATGATGTATGCCAAACTAATGGAACAAAAACACAGATATATATAAGGGAAACATCAAAATTGATAAAAAATGAAATAAAATAAGGAAGTTAGTATAAATGATACAACTCTAAAGCTATCATAATATCAAAAATAAAAAGGGCAAAATCAAAAATAAAAACTGAAGAAAATTTGGTTACTAGATGTGATAGCCTATAAAAACTCCTAACATATCACCACAAACTACACAAAGACATCTGAAAGAAAACCACACCACCTCAATATGTCTCAGTTCATTTCCTAAACTAAAAATACATAAAATGTTCGACAAACATCCAATGGGGTGAACAGGGTGTGAGATAATAGTCTTCGTAGGATCCCACCCAGGTGTTCAATAATAGGTCTCTATACAATAATCTAAACATAAACAAAATGGATGACAATAATTAATGATAAAATGTTAACATTTTTTATATCAATATCCTGTTAAGACATTAAATTTACCTATTTTCAAAATTTCCAAAATAGTCTAGGTAAAAGAGTTTTAAATAATTTCATATACATCAATGTAGTCATATAAAAGAAATCATGTTTCACATATCATATCAAAATCCATGTAATTATAAATAAAAAATGCACTAGACCAAATTATCAGTTACATCATGAACAATATTTTTACAGGTCATTCTATAGACTACTCATACTAAAATAAATGTCTAGTTCACAATAATGTATTTTGAATATTGGCCTAGGGAGAAGCGAAACACCCCATGATGAACCCCCCTACAATTTCAATTGAAATTCCATAGAAAACAAGCCAATAGAAAAAGGGAACACCCCATGAGTGGACACCATATAATACATAGATGATGGTTCTAAGGCACCCCTTCCACCTAAGTACCAAAACCTTACATTGTGATAAATTTTATAAGACATTTCATTAAAAACATCTATTAAATACTAAATCATAAATAAATTTGACAATTCCTTATAAATAAATTTCCCATTTACAAAAAAGTAGGAAATATAATCTATTCTCAAAAACCCATTTCCACAAAAACTAATCAATCAATCTATTATTCCAATTCATCTACACAACTATTTTTCAAAACTACAGAATTGTGGTTTATCTATCATAGCATAGAGATGGATAAACATAACACAATATTAATTTGAACACACCCAAAATGGAATAAAAGAATATTAAATAACATAATGAAAATTAAAATGTTATTGGAATTAATTCAAACATCTCAAAATAATTTTATTCATAAAAAAATGGTTGTTGGAGAGAACAATGATAACATACCCCAATGGAAATTCACCTGCCCCACCCAAACAAACATAAGGGTTTGAAATTGGAAAAAAAATCATGCAATCTATCTAGAATTAATCAACATGATTTCCATCATATATAAACATTATTAATAATTCAACCCATCTATGATACTGCAATAATAAAAATTTAGAAGAAGAAGGATTCATCATATAGAAATACACCATAATAATAATTGAGATTAATAATTTAATTAAATTATTTAATAGGATGGGAGGTCTCTAAAATAAAATGAGATATCTCTATGGTTTAAAAAGAATATCCCGTAAGCTAAATGAATAATATATCAACCATGAATCACCCTAAAAGGCTTATTTTTTTAATTACATGATATGAAACCGGTTTTTACAACTTGTAATTAAAAAAACACAAAAATGTCAATAATACCATTAACTCGGTTTAAAAATCATGATTTCATGACAGCATCGATTGTAAATTTTTCAATAAATGTAATATTCAAAACCATGTTCTGGATAAAAACTTCTTTACCACACCAATTTACATGACTTATAAACATAGTACATGGTGTTTATGTTTCATTGGACGTGTATTATTTTCATGCTCTAAACAGAACTCATGATATCTTCTTAGTGACTAATATATGGTATTAAACACTTTCCATGGAATGTAAACACACAACATGAATTTCTCTTATAGGAAACATAAACAATAGATTTGAATGAAAAACGAAATCCAACTTCAATATTATCCAAACTAAGGTAAAACACAAAATTCAATTAACACGTTTATACCAAAGATCCACTAATTAAAAAAAATACATCCCTGAAGTTTTGGTCTTTTTTTCCAAGAATATTCCCCTTATATTTGGTAGACCCAAACTGCACACAAATAAGGAGGGACATAATAAATAATGAAGAAAAATTACTCAGTGTGTCTAAAAAGATTTTACATACTCCCCACTATAAGAATTTTCATTTCCATGAACTCATGTGGAAGAATTACGTTCAAAAATTAGGTGAGTACATTGCATCCTTATCAATGACACAAACTACCTTGTCTCGATAGAATCCATATGCGTCTCTATAAATAAATTCTAATCAAAATTTAAATCCCACAGAAGAATTCCATATGAGTGTCAATGGTCTCCACTAGCTTCACTTCAATAGAAATGAATTGATCTAACTCAATATCTTCCCAAATCAAAACAATAGAGTGATCTGGATGATATTTCCTAATATATATTTTTAGGAAAATATCATGAATTACTATAAAATAAACTAGAAATTCTTATTTATAAGAAACCTACCCATGTCCCTTATTGAAATAAAATTTTCTATAACATCTCAGTGCAAACTATCCTAATTTTCAATTAAATAGTGAACCAACTAACGGGAAACAATCAAGAAAAGCCATTAAATAGTTGAAATATCTAAAGAAAAATTACAATAATCCACATTTTATTTCTACTAGATCAGATCTGTAACCAAACATTTACATATATCCAAAATCCTCATTAATGTCTCATGAATGAGACTCGATCCCCACAAAGTGGGCATGAAAAACTATCCCTAACAAAGAGGTGAACAAAAATGGTCACCATAAAAATCCATGAATTGATAAATTCTAATTCACAATTGATAATTGATTTATATAAAAAACCAACCACCCCTAGATGGTTATCCCTTGATCTACCAAAATCTATGACACATGCATAGAGAATATCCCCATGATTTCAACAAAATTCTCTACCTAGACATCCTTATATGGATTATATGTTGTACTCAACCTAATCTAAGTCCCCATCACCTCTTAGGGACTCCTAAATAACCTCAAATTAGAAATAGGATCAATAGTTATAGTAATGTAAAAAGTAACCCGTGTAACCTCACAATCTTCTACACATACATCATACCAAAATATTAAACTTTCAACGTGTACTTTATCATAATGAAAAGATATGGAATTTTCAACCTATCAATCACTACAAATATATAATTACACCCTCAGGGAGTATGGATCCATCGAACAAAAATCATGGGACACCCCATTTGACTTCCAAACCATCCTAGAATACATCTAGAGAAATATAGAAGTTTTAACATGGTCAGCATTTATCTGTTGGAAGGTCCTACTATGGAACACAAAATAAGTAATTTAACTCTATATATCCAATCATCAGAATAATAATCTCATGTAATAATACATTCATATAGGTCATAGATTAATAAAATAAGATAAAACATGATCATAAGATCAAACTAATTTCCTAAAATATAATGGTATGGAATTACAATCAACAAAATGTAGTATATCGTATGATGAGAGATACTGATTAGACATAGTCTCCCCACCATATAGGCTTTATGGAATTTCTCAGAACACTTCTTCATACTACTAACTCTGAAAAATGAAATCACGGAGTGAAGATGATATCAAAATACTATCCATCACCACACATGAAACAGGATCCTACTTTCATTTTTTAAATGAGTTAATATTCCTATAAGGTTAAACCATTTCATAAATTTTAAAATTCTATGAGATGGTAGTTTGATATTTAAAGAGTTTATTACGACTTCCCCCTTCCCCAAGGGTGTAAGAGATATTGATGTTAGACATATGAAAGTATTACACCCACTTACTAGGTCTTATATTCATTTATTTCAATGATAAGATATTACTCTAATTCAAGTGGTAATAAATGACCATGAACTTCTCCCCAAGAATATAGTGCAACCAATACCTAAATGCTTGCATAACTGTAACGTGCTATTAATCATGATTATGGTAAATATTATTTTGTGATTGGTGGGAGTGAGAATAATATTACCCCACAAGGCCATCTTTTAAAAGAAGAAAACCATGAATAGTTATAGAATCGTCACAAAACACCACATACCCTTTAGGGGGTTCCAGTAAGTACATATTAAGAGATGATGAAAGAAGTCATTTAAACACATTTAAAAAAGATTGAAATATTTTACCATATTAATTTTACCCCTTTATTAGTAGGATTTGTAAATGGTTAATCCATCTTTGTGAAATCCTTGATGAAACAACGAAAATATATAGCAATAAAATGAATCTCCAAATCTCAAATATGTTCTACCATTATTACCAAAACAGAATAGCCTTCATCTTATCAGGATAAATAGATAAGATATGTTTTGATTTCACTCTAAGAACATCACATACGGGATCTAAAACAATCATTTTGAAATCTATCAATATAAATTGTTACTCCATAATATTTCAAAAAAACCCAAATTGTTGTCAACCTATGCTTGAATATCATATAAACAAACATTTGATCGATGAAAACTACCAAAAAATTGTGGAGATACTCATGTAATATATTATTCCTCATGCTAAATAACATCAATAGTTTTATATATACAAAATGGTATCAAAATATTTTCATAATGGCCATATATTCTCTTGAAAGACATATTTTTTATTTCAAACACCTGAACTTTAATCTGATGATATCCTGATCGAAGTTCAATCATTGAAAATCACATTACATCCATTAACTAAACACAAAAAACAACCACATGAGGAAAAATATACTTTTACTAAGACATAACTAGTTTTTATTTATAATAAACCATTCACAATCATAGTGACCTATCTACATTATTAGTATACAGAACAATAGGTGACCACGCCGAAACACTATGAAAAACATCCTTGACCCTCAGGTCATCCAAATAAATCTTGAGATCATACATCGCCACAGGTTCTATATGACAAGAGGGTATTGAAATTAGTTGTATGTCTAAAAATATTTCAATTATATATTCTAAATACCTTGATTGAGTAATTTAGGTGAAATTATCATTGAATATATCATCACAACACTGAATAATAGAATGATGGTCAACAAAATCGAAAATTTCAACATACTTAACCAGTAAAATTGATATCAATCTCCAGAGATCTAGGCTAGAATTCCCTATATGACAAGAACAAATATCAAAATCTCCATAAAGATCATAATATCTCCCATATGCACTATGAAATGTGGAATGCTTATGAAAACAATCAACCTTAGCATGATGATCGACAATATGATACATCCCAATGATGATGTAAAAAATAGCTTGATCAATAATCATAAAACTATTGAATTACTAACATAAGATATTGATATAAAATTATATAGACAATGAAACCCCTACTCTTTCCTCTTCCAAAAATGTGTCCCTTACTCTAAAAAATAATACAATATCTCTATTGGAATTTCAAATATATCAACAAAATGATATGATATAAATTAGTGGGATGTACCACAATAAAATAATATAATCACTAATAATTATGAATCAATGTTAATACCTCTCACTATCTCTATAACAATATCTACCAATTTTGGAAACTCATCTACTACATGAATGTGATTCACACTGTAGGCATCTGGTAGATACCTTGTTGTTAATGAACAATCTAACAGTACCTTAATAGCCTTTAGAGCCAATGATCCCTTACCGAAATGAGGCATATAATTAACATGATAGAAACCCTAAATATGGCCATAAAATCCTCAACTATTACACATCTTCATAGGTTCATGAAAAGAATTTTTAGTGTGTTCATCATTCTCACAGCAGTAGCATGTAATGGGAACACTACTAGCTATAACAGAAGGTGTGGAGGAGGCTTTCCCCTAAGAACCTCCTTCAATACTCTAGTTATGAGATTGAAAATTAATATTATTCCAACACAAACAACTGAATCTACATCTAGGTTTAATATAATATTATTAATAAAAATCTTTTCACTCTATTTTCCACTATGCAAAAATTTACTTATCTTCCAATTCTGTGTACCCTGATTGATTAAGCATAAATTTTTGTGATTTGATATCCAATAGAAAAAAACTACATGTACTTTTGAGTTTTTAGCAAGTAATTATTTTATTATTATGAAGAG
Organism: Viscum album; assembly: GCA_963277665.1. Lineage (NCBI taxonomy): Eukaryota > Viridiplantae > Streptophyta > Magnoliopsida > Santalales > Viscaceae > Viscum > Viscum album. The sequence goes on along the minus strand of OY728155.1, from coordinate 942,640,856 downwards.
TAATGAATAAAATCATAAAAAAAGTTGTTATACACTAACCATAAACACTATCCCTACTACAGAGAGAGAAAATCTAGAGGATTTTCCATCATCATTGAATATGTAAAAACTACGAAAAAGGGTATTTAAACCCATCCAGTCCAAGACCAAATTTTTATCCTCAAGAACCATAAAACCCCACCAAAACATTCTCAGACCATCAAGTCATATCACCACACACTTAACAATGATTCTCTCAGGTGAATCTAGAAGTAAAAGTCAATATCGATATTGTATAGAAATTACTCCCCTTCTTGAGGATCATCCATGACCGTAAAGGATGATAGATTCTCATGAATGAACTCCTTTGTTTGATCCCTCTCCTATCTCTCAGATGCACCCCAAAAATTGTGTTCTAGACATGCATTACATTCTGGATGATAAGAAAAACATGTCGCATGATTTCCATGATAATATTATGATCTATAGAAGGATTCCTTAAAGGATCATATATTGGACCCCCTAGAGGATCCTATACAAGATGTATTATCTACATACATATATACACTAAAATATTTTAAATGTTAATATAATAGAATAATATAATTTAAGAGTAGAAAATATAAATAAAAAAGATATTATGATCAATAACTCCAAATATAAGACACATCCCAATATCCCACTGTAAAATGTGTATTGTCACAAAAAGGTCTATTCAAACACTCTCTAAAACCTACCTATTGATTCCCAAAAATCCTATATCTAGAATACCAAACCTTCCAATATATGGATTCTTGAGGATATAACACCTCTCATAACAAACTACAGATAATATAACTCGAATACATTCTCAAACTGTTACCATACCCAAATTTCCATATACTTAATGTGCTTTCTCAATCCTCATGATCTAAAAACTAGCACCCCTGCATCAAAACAACTAGTGGGAAATATTTCACTCATTCTGAAGCTACAATATGGAATATTAATAAATCATATAGAAAAAATAGATTAGATAATAATATTCTATAATATAAAGAAGGAAAAAAACCAATGATCTCAAAAGAAGATAGAACATAACAATGTACAAGTACCACATCAAAGGAAAACTAAAACAAAAGATGTGTACTACATGTGATAGCATGGTAAACATCCCAAAATCTCAATACTATCTAGCCAGACACATTTAAAAAAATCCTCAACACCTCACTATGGTTCCTTAACATTATCAACATCGAAATACATACATAAATTTATGCACATATGAAGAGGTGCATAGGGTGTTAGCCAATTGGCTCTGTAGCATCCCACACAGGTGTTCCATAACAAATATCAGTATAATAATATGAACATGTTTAAAATTAATGATAATAAGGAATAATGAATAGTATGATTGTTTTTATATCAAATTCATGGAAATACATTTAATATGAACTAATTTATATTTCAATAAAAATCTTGGTAAAACCATTGGAAAACATATAATATATATCAAAGCTGTCAAATCATAAAAAACCGAGTGTCACATATGCTATCAAACTCCATGGAAATATAATCTAATATCATAAAAAGAAAAATAACAGATAATATAACACCACAGAACTCTAAATACATTGATATTGGATTACTAATACCCCAATCAATAAATATTATATAATCAAGTCCTTATAACTGAGGACTAAGGAGAAGATGAACACCCTAGGATTGAACCAACTAATGATATGAATATCAGTTACCTATAAAAATATGCCTAAGAAATTGAGGAACATTTTATGATTAAAACGTCAGATAATACATTAACAATGGACCTAATCTAAAATTTCCAGATAAGCATTAAAATCTCCCCATTTTTTATTATTTCCAAACCATTTCACTAAAACCATTATTTGAATACTATTTCAAAAAATAATTTCAACATAATTTTAAAATACAGTATCTATTTAACTAAATAAGGGGATTCATCTTTTCTCAAAAATCCAATTCTACAAACACTAATCAATAAATAAATCATTATATTTAATTTGGAATGTAATCTATATATACTTGAGAAAAAAATTCATTCATCATAGCTTAGTGATGTAACCACCCACCTCAAAATGAGGTTGCACATGCCTATAATGGAATCCCCCAAAAATAGGGAACACAGGTCCAATAAAGAATGATCAGTAATCAATTCACACATATCAGAATAATTTCATTAATGAAAAATTACCACTAGGGGAGTAGATTACAAAATACCTCAATGAACATGTATCTTCCACATCCTATCCAAACCAAGGGTTAACCTCAAGATGAAGATCATGTAATATAACATTAAAAGATCAATAGTAGTATAATCACAGATTAATAGATCAAATAAAACATCCCATCTCTTCTACCAAAATAAATGCAAATGAAGAGAAAGAATTATTAGTCACTTATGAAAATACAGTGCAACCTCAAAAGAGATTAATCCTTAAAGAAAATGATTCTGAAGGTGTAGTGGTTTCCAAAAAATTTTGGGTGTTCTCATAGTTTTAGAGGGAAGATACCTATAGTTGAATTAGAAACATATTATCCATGTAATTACCAAAAATACCATGTTACACGATTTACAAGATGTGAACTCTTGTTTACTATTTTATAATAAAAAGTCCCACAACACTGCAAAAAAATTCACATCATCTTAAAAATTATAATTTTACCATTACATGCCATGAAAGATTCTCACGGGGTTTAAACTTTTTTCCTTGTACCAGTTCACATAATCTACCCAACATCCATTATAGGATTTGTAATATCCTTACATGATGTGTATACCTCTGATAATGAGTATTATTTTCATGATTAGAACCAAAATAATTATGTCTCCCTAGGGACCAATACACAGTGTGCACATCACATTACATTGATAATAAACACATTACACCATGTGTATTTCTTCTAAAGACAACAAAAATTCAATATTATCCTTATAAATTTCACATCTTGAACCAGTGTTTCCTGAACATAGGGTTTACACCAAAAAGACTTTATCACATTTAAACATGGATTCCAATTATTCAAAAAATGATACATCTATGATATTTAGATCATTTTCCCTAAAAATTACATGTATTATTGGGTGTCACAAAATGCACCCAAATAAATAGATAAATGAAAAATATATGAGATATCTTTGAAACTAGGTAAGTAGATGCTACATGGGGGAGCATTTGAATATATTTCTATGTAGGTGGTTGTTCATTCAAATATTTATAGGAACTCTATCTTAAATCAAATACATTGGATGGGAATTCCCATGGGATAAAATAGATAAGTATGATATGTGAAATTTTATCATGGTGATTGATTTTTATCTGTCATATAGAGGAGAATTTTTCCATGGCCTAATTATCCATTCTGAAGTATGTCCCCCTCTAGGGGAGGTCTGTTAAAACCCATCGATTTACACCACAAATAACTACAAGTGAGTTTTTAACAATTAATTAAAATTTATAAAATTTTCAATCATTATAAATGTGTTTCCCCTATTTTTTTATGTTGTCATACACTATATCCCTTATTTCAATGAATTTATCTACTTAATAATGATATATACTTCATTAATAAATTGATTGTCATGAATTCTATACAATATGACCACTAATAGTAATTTTATGACTCACCATTTCTATTTTTTATGTTTCATTCCTCATTTTAATAATTCCACTTGATATTTTCCCAGTGAAGTTTTTTTATGATTTTGGGGAAACAAACTATTAGTGTTTATTAACATGATGATTCTTTATGAGTGGACTCCATATATATCATTGTAGGTTATCTATAACCATTCATGATTGTTTGTATAGGGTTTAATATGATGTCAAATATATAATCTCAATTCCACTATATGAATAACCAAAATCATTTATGCATTCTTACAATTTAAATGGTATGACTGCAAAAATTACATGAAGGGCCATGATGGACCCTATTAGTAATGTTTTTGGAAAAATATCCTATAAAGTATAGTTTATGGATATAGAGAGGGTTGATAATTACACATAGGATTAATGTTATGTTCTATGTGTTATATTTTTACTCAATTGATATTTTCTAGTTTTAGTTAATTTCCATTATTAAGAAATGCGTACTCACAGTAAAATATATTTATGGTCTAGTAATTAGATTTCATGGGACATTGATGTATATCAATGCATGGAATGTTCCCCATGTGGAAGTGTTGTGTGACACACACGTATTAATTAAATTCATTCTAAAGGAATGATACAAGAGTTAAACCTATAGAGGTGTTAGTTTTTGAGAGCTGATTCAGTTTGGATTATTGAGGTGTGGATGTTAAAAATAACATTGAATTATTTAATAAATGTTTTAATGTTATAAATCATATAGTGTTAATTTGAGGGTTCATCAAACCCATGGATTTTGACCAAAATTTATTTATTTTACTATTACCATTGTTTTTTCATTATTGTGAGATAGATTGAGATAATTTTAGTTGATATCATTTGATAGTAATGGAATCCTTTCACCTATCCTCATTAACATATTAATATGCTCATATATTGAGGGTCATAATGTTTAGTATCCTTATAAACATTTTACCTTATATCCCTCAGTCTTCCTATTTTCCTAATCATGGTTTGACATTTTCATGGGGTGATAATATACTGATATGGGTCATAATTCACATCTATATTGATATTAATTTAAATGGATCAATATATTAGTGGGATGAGATCGATCCAACGATGGAATATTTTTTCAGTTGTTCTAATATTACCATATCTCTCCTACTCTTTCCCTCAACCTTCTAGGATTTCATGTGGTCTCCTCCAGCGGTGATGGAATCAACTCACACCGCATATATCTTTCTCCTATTGTTCATTCACTATGGGTTTCTCTTCTATCCTAATCCTTCATTTATTTCTATTGTCACCCAAAATATTTTGTTTAATCTTCTCTTTCCATGATAGAGACCTCTCCCATCACTATCCCTATTCCTTTTATCTCGTGGCCTCCATTTCCATCCCCATGATGCTCTTTACACAGTAAATTGAAGAAGTTGTCTCTTCATTTTGAAAATCTCTTCCAAATGGATTAAATTTGTTTCATGTTTTTTTTCTTCTCTTTAATTTAGGATTTTCTTTCCTTTTTCACATGTATTGGTCATATGTTCCCAATTGATTTTTGTTCAGGGACTATTTCTTCCATGTTCTTATTGGTCAAACCATCATTCCAAGACACACATAAGGATGACCTGAAGGAAATATGGTGGATTTATATTATGATGGATTGGATGCTCAATGGATCTTCTTGTAGGAACATTCAAAATTCTATGTACTTGATTCCTATTTATTTATACTATATTGCTTCTCAGTCTTGTATTAAAGTTCTTTGGTTTGTTTTGGAATAGTATTCGTGGAAGTGATAATTGTCAGGGGTGTGTTTCAGTTGTGTGGATCGGGTAGCCTGGTATTCAATTGGTGGAAATTATAATTTGGTATGTATGGAATGTGATTCTATTCCAATGATGATTTTTGGTGTGGTATATTTGGATTTGGATTAGTCATTGTTAAGGAGGATCATAGTGAATTAATCAAACAGAGCTTCTTGTTTTGTTTGATGACATTATTTGAAGTATGATGTTGTAGTGGGATTCTCTTGAAAACACTTTATGTTTTGTATTTTTTTCTCATACACAACCATAAAATTTGGATGAGGGAGTTTCAAATCACTATAGTGGATTCATCACCTTTCTCTAACCTCTTCCTCCCAACGTGGCCCAACATGAATGACCCCATCTCATTCATGTGAATTTTTTTCATAAGGATAGTTTGGGAATGTGTTTGTGGGACTGTTGGTTGTGTGGTCTTCTTCATCCAACATTTTTTTCGATTGAGTTCTTTTCCACTAAGGATTGTTTTTTCTTGGATGATGATTTTTCCTTTCATGATTTTTCTTCTTGTTATTTCTGGTCATGGTTTCCCATGGGTTCTTGGCCTTCATTCTATTCATGGAGGAGTTTCAGGTTTTCCATGATAGTGTTTCTTCATGACTATTGTACATATTTCTCATTGGGGTGATTGAAACAGATTTTCCTGGAAAACAACTCAAGGTATTATAAAATCATAGCTTTTAAATATTTGAAATTTTGTTTTCTGTGATGCTCATTAAAGGTGTTTTATGTTTTGAAATTGTAATTTGGTTTTGTGTTGTAATTAGTTTAATACTGAATGGTGTAAAAAGTTCTCACAAAACCATAAAAAAGTGAATATTTGAAAAATATAATTTTTTTTGGAGAGGATGAGGAATGCTTAATGTGTGTTGAACTTGGATTAGATTCGGTTGAAGTGAAATTGGAAATAGGAAGTACACATTGTTTTACACAATCAAAAATTATAATTTATTTTTTATCTTAATAATTCCTTTAAAATTCTTAAACATTGAAATATAACATACACAATTGAATGAGTTCATATTGATTTTTTTGATGAAAAGAAACATTTCTAATAGTAGTGGGAAATCAAAACCAATGAAAATAAAAAATTAAATAATAATATTTCACATCCTATTGTCCAATATTTTCTTTAAATATTTGGATGATATAGATAAATAAAATATATATAATAAACTCTTACCTAAAAACATTTTAAACCAGTAATTGAGTATAAAAACTATTTATAGTGGAACTTCTTCTCCCCAAATTTTGATAGTACATATGAAAATAACTAATAAAAAAAAAGATAGGGACAGATTCTATTATAATGATACATGTATAATGATTCAATAATAAATATCTGATGTATACTTTGTAGGTAGCCTGCATTAATTATGAATTCATGGAAATTATAAATTTAATAAATGTTTAAGATATTCCTAAGACATATGTTACTCATTATGAACTTTATTTTGTATAATAGTTCCAATATTTAAAAAGTTACATATATGTTATTTGTAAAAATCAAAACATGAAATGATGAAAAATATTGTGAAAAAGATAGTTTTCTTTATAATGAATTAACATAACATATCACATATCAAATAGTTACAGCTTCCCATGATATAAAATAACATAGGAAACATTATAACCATCACATCACAAATATTAGGAGGATATTAACAATATAAAACATTCTATATTACACTAGAAATTTTTTCATGTTAACTTCATTCTTATTTTATATAATCTTTTGGAATCATTTCACTACTATTTTGAATAAAATATCAAAATTCCATTTTTTGTGTATAAAATATTTAATAAAAATTTAATCCATATTCCACGATTTTATGTGTGATCATATTATAAATTTTATTACTGAAAATTATTTTTGAATTATAGGTTATAATCCAATATGGAAAGTGTTTCACCTAGAATTATGTCAATGCTACTCAAGTTACAATGGGATCCAATATTATATGAGGTATACTCCCTCATATCTTCATGTGATATTATCCCCCAAATTTATCTCAATAAATCCAATTAATATTTACATAATACCATTTTTTATTAAATAATATCTCTCCAAACATAATATAGAATATCTATCATATACATGTGAACTCATCTATTTATCATTCATTGAAACAAACTCACACCCAATGATGAATACATCTGATTTCATTATTCATAGTTGATATGTACACCAAATGCCACAAAATTAATAATTACCATTTATTTCAGTAATATAGTTTCATAAACGTCTCGAATTTGATCCCTATCATATTGGGGGATGACTATAATTTGAAAGGGTACCTAAATTCTACCAAATCTGAAAGGTTTTAGGTCATGATGCTATAACGTGTAGGGAGGCTATAGTGTGCAACATATGCTATCTTAGAGGACATGGCTCCAAGTCATGTGGAAAGGTTGAGAGGGTGAAAAATAGATCTGTTAATCTGGATCAACAGAGGAAAGATTTCTTGCCTATTGTTTCTAACAATAATGATGTCCAGAGACCTGAAGTTACAAACTCTTTGAATTTTAATAGGACCTGTAATGAAACTAAGAAATCCTAGGTTGAGATTGTGGATGAGGGAGATCCCTCTTTATCCTTGCAAGCTAGGGCGGAAGATGTGATAGCGAATAGGACAACTATGGATTTGAAATCACCTGTTCACACTTATATTTGTTCTGAAAATTTGGTTACAGTGCATACTACCTCTGATATGGTTGACCCTTCTATGGGATCACAAGGGAACTTGGATCATGATTTTCAACCTGGGTCTGATTCTCGATAGAAACAGAATGTAGCACTGGATACATCTCAGATTCTGATGCCTTCATCTGATCCATCTAAAGTGACAGATAATTATAACATAATGAAATCAAAGATGGACTGTGTTCCTGATGTTGAGAGCCTTCATAATGCAGGATTCTCAGAGCCCCAAGCTAAGGGCCAGCCAAACAGAACTCTATTTTGGTTACTCCGGTGAAAAAATTGCATAGTGTGCAGTGTAGTGATGTTGATCACACTGTACCTCTTTCAAATTCTATTAATGTTTCTTCTAATATTGATCTAGTTTCTCCTGTTCTGGGGGATTTGGATCCATCAGTAGGGGCTGGAACCATGTCTCCTTCGGGGGGAGTTTATTATGAATCATAGATTGCCAATATGTAGGCGCCTGATATAGCAGGGACTGAAGATGAAAAAAAATAAACAGAGAATTGCAATTGGTAATAATCAAGAACAAGAAGCCAAAGGAAAAAAGGAAAGAAAGGAAGAAATGAAGAAGACGGAAGATGATCAAACTGCCAGATTTGAGGAAGACATTGAAACATTATTGCGGCAAGCTCAGGAGATTTCAGACCGCTGCTCGGGACGAAGAGGTTAGGGGCATATCAGCGCCAAACTGTGGATTGAACTGAGAGACCAAGAACACAAAATTGGAGATAATGTGAGGAAAATATTGGTTCCCAAGGAAGGGGACATTAATGTATTTGTTTTCACTGTTTTCATATGTTTCTCCCATTGACACTCTTTGATAAATAAATTTGCGGGGCTTGGACCCCTCAACTTTAAAAAAAAATGTATAATAAGTATCCCATTCAATGAAATATATTCAATTTGGAAATTATACACTATAGATAATTCATTCATATAGTGAGTGATATATTTAATTATATCCATATAAGAATATACACAATATGAAAACATAATTTTATCATAAAACAAAACATTCCATGATATTAAGTATTCTCATATAATAGTTTTACCTTTTTTGGTTGTTTATAATTTTAATATGATGTAATAAAATAACATAACATGAATGGATTAACACGTATAAAGAATGATTAATTGTAAAATCATGATAAAATTTTAAATCACATGATTTTATATCATATAACTATAATACTGATAAATAGAATTATATTATACTTGAAAATAATAACTTATATACATAGTACCTTTAATATTTATCATCCTATAATTTATTTCAATGATTGTGACTCTACCAATGGATCCACTAACATATATATGTTAGTATAATATTTTTATTGAAGATAAATGTTTCTCATGATCTTGTTCCTATTTGTTCCTCATATATCAGAAAATAATATATAATTTTTAATATCATCTTGATTTATGATTCCTCCATTTCATTCTATTCACATCTTGTGGTTTCCTAGTGCACATTATTTTATACATTAAAGGAATAATTCACAACATTTCACGAACATTTACATTAATTTATGTACCCATAAAAATAATACTCAATGAAAAAAATCTCATTTATTTTTCTATTTATTATATCATAATATTCCATTTTTCAATAGAGATCACATATTGGGAGTTACGAAACATTACATACCAATAAAACCATATATTTGGTAACCTAATTTCCCCCCTTTATGAATTAATAGTTGATCTCTCAAAATATTTTAGTTCAATATCCATATTCAGTGTAGGTGATTAGGGTTTTCAATTTATATACAAGACCATATTTTTCTGATTATGAATCTTCAATAAATTCCCTTTTTCCTTAAACCATTATACATGTGGATCTGGAATAATGTTTTTATTAGACACCCCTTTAACATATATAATGGATGATTTAGTTATTATCCCCAATACCATAACTGGAGTGGGGATGTATTTTTTTGATCTTAAAAAATATTTCCCAAATTCATGGATTAAATATTAAATGATTCCTTAATGTTGATCCACGCTTTCATTTAATTTTTCCACACATCAATAATGTGGGATAGTTCATCAACCACGAGCCTCAACAGAACATCCTTTTTTAGATAATTCAGAATTCCCAAAAAATTTCTTTCTACTTATACTTTAGTTTTTACATAATAACATCTTATTACTAAATATAAATAACGGTATCATTATTCATAAACAATATTTTTTTATATCTCTATTTCTCTATTTCTTATTGATATCCATAATATTTATCTATGTAGTCAACACTTATTTTAATTATATCATCATTATCATTGTTTTCCAACACTTTTTTTTAACTATGTCAATAATGTGGATTTCCTTACAGAGGTATCTATAGTCATTGAACTCTACTATATATTTTTCATCATGCTTTGAAATAAAATTATTTTTATTCAAATATTTAATTATATAGTTCCCACTTTCACTTCATACCAATGTTTTTATTTTTTCTTTATTTTTCAACATCTTCATTACTATAAAATTTCTTGGGACACCAAGAAATAAGATTACAAACTTGACCATATCAATAAATGGAGAGTAGTAGCTTACTCTTGTCCTTACCTTCAGGAATATTATATTTGGGGAGATATATGGAATCATATACCCCACTTCTCCATCCTTGGTCTCTTTATTGAGAGAATTAATCTTCAAATACATTAACAAATTCGTTGGACAATATTATTTTCAAAAAGATGAATAAAATTTATTCCACATCATATTAGAAACATTGGTTTTATGTTGAATATCCAATGTTATCTATCTAGGTAATAGACCTTGAAGAACTCAAGCACTTGGATTGGACTATGGGGAAATTGACTGACTATTATTTTTAAAAAACTAATTTTTTAGTTAATTTCACAAGACCCTGCAAAATTTCACTCAAACTATCCGTATAATCCAAAAAAACATCAACTGTCTCATCTGGACCTATTCAAAAATCAATCTATATTTCTACAAGACTTAAAACATTGCTTCCAAAAAATTTGAATTACATCATAAAATGTAGTGAATCTTCTCCCACATCACATGATATATCATTTATTAAATCACTCTTTTATATATGTGGTTCTCTAATTAACCTAAAAACCATATATTTCTTTTTAATCGATATCTAGGTTTTTTGATCTATTAATTTCAATACTCCAATAAATATAAATGAAAATATTTCATGACTTTTTGTCATATATATATCAATTTATAGTAAAATAAAACAACTTTTCATGTATTTTTTTTAATTTCATGTAGTTTTTTATTTAAAAAAATGGATTCTATTATTAATCACCAGTGTCTCTATCATTTCTTAATTAGTGTGAGAACTCCACAATAAAATTTTCTCATTTGACCCTATTTTTTGGACCTTGATAATGATTCCACACTAAGAAGGGTAGAATCAGGGTATGATAATTTAAAAAATACCATTATAATAATATTATTTTATAATTATCCAAAATAGTTATACATATATTCTTAATAGCTGCAGTGCCATATAAATAAATGAGAGAAGTGATTAATCTTGGTTCATGAAAATACATTAATCCATGGGTAATTCACAAGAACTTTATTCACATAAGAGAACCTAATGATCAATTATATAAGTATTACTACTTCAAAATGGTCACACATACCCTTTTGGTTTACATACACACACAAATGGATTATGTACCAAATTCCTCAATGTTTGGAGCTCATTTCTCCTCACATACAACATTCATATTACAAGAAAATAATTATGAAACTATTCAAGGGATGATTTATTAAATAAAATCCAATTACATAAGTATGAATGATTTAAATGTATACTTTACAGTGAGTTATCTTCTTCAGTACATCTTTCGTTTTCTCTTCTTTTATCCAATGTCAAAATTGGAAAACCAATAACTATTTATGAAGGTCTATTCGGAATCAATACTAAAATTGAGGATTTAGTTACCATTTTATATATTTTTATGATGAAATATTAAATTAATTTTATATTTTAATATTTTTACAATGAATTATTTCTCCAATACATTCTATAACCACCAGAAATCGATTTTAAATACAATATTATTTCAAAATTGCGTAATTCATCATACAAATTTACATGATTATTATAATCATATTCTAAATTTGAAAAGACTAACATTCATGACACATTTTATATAAAAAACCCAATTAAAATAATATTCTTTGTTTTTTATTTAGAAATACAGACATATCGAAACTACAAAAACCACCACATCTCTTCCAGCAATACCCCCACCCAAGGTGTGTGGAAAAGTGAATACATAAATTATATATTTTAAACATGGATTAATATTTTCCAAACATAATGGAATTATTTTCCATTCATAATCCCATTATTTCACCCTTAAAAATCTCCATATTAATGAATAAAAATTAAAAACCTTGAAAATACATCCCAACATGTGCTAGCAATACACTCTATTGAAATATCACATGAATGATTTTTATATTTCACGGAATGATCTTTATAATCATTCATAGTAAAAATTATTTTAATTTATTATTTATAATGGAATGAACCTTATGTTTAATGAATTCATGTCGACATAAAACCAGATTGATGTTTACATAGTGAACATTGATGACTCTATAGAGCCTTCATTCTTACACATATTCATTATAATGGTTTCAGCGAGTGGAATTATTTTTACCATAGTTGAATGGTAATTCAATAAATAATAAAATGATTTTTAAAACAAATATTGAACATATAATAATCAACTATTATTTATCTACAATAGTTTCATTCTAACAAATCACTAGTTTATGATTACACAAACCATGGAAATGATGAATAGACACTAGAAACATAAAATGATTTATAAAACCAAATATTATTCATATTTTTAAAATTTCCATCAAACAATAATATTACTAATGAAATACCCAAAAAAAATAAATATACTCTAGACATCTACATAGGCTATTGTTATGATTCAATCAACAATATTGTCAAAAAAACACAACCAAAATTTATATCCAAGGGGATTTATATAAACAATTGGTGATATATGAGTAATACTAAAACAATTATAGTTTATTAAGGTGTATTAAGATAGAGGATCCTACAAAACATCCATTTGATGAAGAATTTCATTATTTTGGTTAATATGAATAATAAAGATTAAAATGTGTCTATCATGCCACAATTTCATTAATGTAAAACTAAACATTATACTATGTTATATAATTTAATGATAATATGGAAAAACTATTGAATATTTTTATATACCTTGCTTACATGTTGTGTAGAGATGAATATACAAACCCAGTGTTTAAAGAGTGTTGAATCATTATGGAGGTAGCACCACCAAAATTCCAATTATATGATATTAATAAAATTCACTATAATATTAAACTATAAATCTGGTTAAGAAGTAATGTGATTATCCATTAACAAAATAAAAAGTGATATTATTTATGAATACCATTAAATATTCATAATAGGTGTGAGATTATCCAGTAAGACTCAATGGAGATAAGAAAGATTAAACCGTAATGGTTATTGAATTTATTGTTTGGTAAGATGATAGACGATAAAAAATATATTACATAGGATAATTAAACAGATGAAAATGAGTGGATATTAGAATGAATCCCCACAGTAGTGAGATGTTTGATGTATTAGGTACTTCCTTGAGATTATATAATTTATGAGTTTTACAACACCAATTTTACCAAAATTCCTTATTTGTCAAATATTGAGAAAAACCATGATGTTTCATAGTTTTTGTGATGTGGAAGACTTGTTTTCTGAAGAATCATACCAAAATTGATTTATTCGGGTTTAATTAGCTTTTATATGGATGTGATGTATCATTATTACATGTTTTCTTGACTAGATAATAATCAATGGGTCATGAAGGATATGTCCATAATTATTGGATGAATTTTTATAATATTTTCTATAGATTTTATAGTTCCTGATATTGACTAGATTTTTATTTTAAAAATGAGTATACCATAACACATTCTTTCTAAATCCAAATGGAATCACATCACTATTAAATTAATCGTACTATAATATATAAATTTCTAAAATATTGTGAATACATCAATAAAATTATTATCACAATGTATTTTCATGGAATATAGAAAGTAAAATTGTAATAATTGGGTATTATATATGTATTTTTATAACATTACTTACTATGAATCATTATATACGATAAAAGGAATGAAAATTAATCCCAACCAATGGGTAATGTGTTATATTTATTAAGATTATTATAAAAATTCTTTTCAAAAAATATTTATAGAATCAAAAGTCCCTGAATTAAATATATATAGATTATGTAGAATAATGTTAGATATGATCCAAAGTACACATTTATTTTTGAAATATATCATTAATGAAAAAGGCTCATAAAAGAAATAATTTAATTATCATATATGGTTATTATATAAGAATACAAAATTTATGAATCCATTATCGAATTATTCTTATTTTGGAAGTCATTTTGATTTTCTTTTCATTTATAAGAAAAAAATATTATTCATCAAATTTATAAGAAATCGAGGTTAGTTATTGTAACAGGAAGAAAAAATGATAATTATCAAGAGGAGTTGATTTCATCTATAATGGAAGTTTGCATGTGAAATGAATTGAGGATTAATAGATAATCTATTTGTAGATGATGATGAAAGGAGTAATAGTATCACATGTTAATACTAAAAAGATCATTTTCTATATAAGATACAGTGGTAAAAAATACATTATAATTCATTCAATGACTTCCCAATGTGTTGAATTGAAAAGAAGATGAGGGATTGGACCTCAAATACTTAGAGAATCAATCCTAAACCATGTAACAACTATGAACCTTGAAATAGAGTGTATTTGACATAAAACATGTCTCCACTAAAATTGTATAATAGTATATTTTTTTACTTTTTAAAATAACTATTTAATACACCTTATATTAATTACTTTGTTTTGATCCAAGAAAAATCGTCACATATATGAATTGTTTCTATTTTTTTCATCGGTTTTTGTTTCAAAGAGAGTTCCAAAGAGAAAAATAGATATTAAAAATTTTCATTCCAATGATGGAACAAGATAAATTTGATCTTGAGACATTAAATAAGATTTGTTTTAAGATTTTATCTTCATGAGAATCGACCAAAACTCCCTCTAAAAGGTATTTAATTAAAAAATGTACTAAAAGTATTATAAGATCATGAAAATTATGATTTTTGGTTTAATGTTTAATTCTATTTATTGATTTTTTACACATTTATTTTCAATGATTGAATATATTTTTTTAGTGGTACATATGTTATTTATGTAAAACATGGTATGCGTATGTCTTTATAGACATGTAGTTTTTAGATCATTGTACTACCCACTGAGATAAATATTTATGTAAGCTTAATTAATATATTTATAAAATTGAGGCACCAAAAATAATAATAATAACATATATAACATATATTATTTAAAAAATAATAATTTAATTTGTTAGTTATTACAATATTTGTAAAATATTTTATGATCATTATTTTAAATTAGTGGAATATAAATGTGTTTTGGATCCTTCCTTCTGTATTAATTCTATAGTGGTAAAAATATTTTGGTAAACAATAATAAAAACCTTTACATTAAAAAAATTATAAAGTATGAGGAATAAGAATTAGACTCTAAATTAGAAGAAATAACCTCTAGGGGAAAGTAAGATTTATATATGATGTAAATGTATTTTTTATATTATTTTTGGAAAATACTTAAAATTTAAAAATTAATATTTTCACTTGAATCTAAAATTAATATTGGATTCTAATAGAGAACATGGAAATAAATATAGACATGAATCTATAGTGTTTTGGGTCTAAATATGGATTTTATGCCTACCGTGAATGGAATAGTGGGTAAACAAGGGATTATTCAATGAGTTAATTATAAATTCATAAATGATTTGGTAATAATGAATATTATTTTTGAGGTAAGTGGGGGTGTCCTTGAATAATGAATGGATATTGTGACTGACATAAAGAACAGACACACTAAGTGGGATATATATAGCCATGTATAAGGTAATAAATTCCTAAATAATCAATGAAAACACAAAACAATAAGAGAAAATTAAATACATGATTGAAGGTGGATAAAGTTTAACTTAAATAACTACAAAACTGGTGGAGAAGAATGTGGAGGTGATGAAGCTTGAAGATAATATAAAACCCACTGAAGACGTGAATAAGATCAGTCCTATAGAAGAATCCCCACATATAGTATGAAAACATCAAATATATAATTAGTTTTCAAATGGAAAATTGTTTGTAAATTAGGTGGAAATAGAAAACATTTATTTTTGGTATTAAAGCGTAATTAATAATGTAAATAAGAAAAATAGTGTCTGTATATGGAATAATATGGGCTTAATGGGGATGTAAAATGTGGTGTGGTTAATTCTCAATTAAGTAATGGGTATATGACCTACTTCATTACTATGATATGTTTCTTATATGATATATTTAGAAATATGAATAAAATAATAGTGGGAGAGGAGCTAAATTTTTCCTAATGAGATATTTAATTCTTATGAAATTTGGAAATATAGTTTTGAATGATTTTTAATGAGTATTATGAAAAATAGATTTAACAAATTTTTCAAATTTTACGATAGATTAAAATGTGGGATGATTCAATAACCAATGGTGGATTATACGTAGACAAAATCATGGAGAGAACAAAATAAAATATAGTGAATAATTAAATTATCAATTTTCTAGTGTATTTAATCTTAGATAATATCACATTAAAAAATTCTCAATTACAATCATGACCCAAGTAACACTAATGGAAATTATTAGGGAGGGGATTAAAGCATTTATTACTGGTTTCTCACAATTTACCTCGATGAAATATTATAAGACTAGTTGAAAACACCTTATATTGTATAAGAATGAAGAAAAATATTCATTGATGATGTACAGATGTAGGAAACATGAAAATTTTTTGTTAGTATAATAGTTTTATTAGAGACTGTGTTATAGATGATTGTTGATTATAACGAAAATATCCAAATATAAATTTTTATAATTGATATCACTCAAAGAATAACATAAATGAAGTCATTGAATAATATGGGAAGAAATGTTTTGGAATACCATGAACAAACACATTACTCTAATTGAAATTTTCCATGAAGTAACCTTCTCCCCAAGGGCTTATATTATAAAAAATACAGAATGGAAGGATGATACTTTGTCTGGGAGATAAAATACATGTTATTTGATTATAACAAGAAGGATACATGAAAATATAGGGTATTATATATTTTCATAAAAAATTAATAAGATAAATTAATGAATATTAGAATTTTGTCAGATTTATATCTTAATTGATACATATTTTAAATTAAAAAATTTGGATATCAAATTTTAATTGGGGATTGAATGTTTATATAAAAAATTATATAGATAATGAAAAATAATTAATGAGTTGTAAACACCATATCAACAAAAAAATATAGTGGTATCAAGCCAAACATGGAGATTATTATGTGATATAAAGTCATTTTATAATGGCATAATAACACAAAAAAGATGAATAACTCACAGGAGATGAAAAAAACAATTAATAATAAATTCATGTTTAATTATTTATATAAAAATGATATGGAATTATCTGATTCTCCATTGGATACCAGATGATTATTAATGTATACTAAATGTTTTCAAATCGATTATTAGTGTTAGATATATTAATTGATTAAAATGACGTATCAGTTTAATGGGAGTATTATATTATTTTTAAGGGATTATATCCTCATTAGAGATATACAAATAACAATATAATTGATACTAGATCATGGATATAAATCGATATAAGTGGATTATAAAAACAATACTATCAATTTATTTAATATACTGTATATCCTATATATTTTTGGAATATTTAAATTTATAAAAGATATTTCCTAGGTTATACAGATGTTACATGGTATATTTTTGACGAATGTAAAACATAAATATATAAATTATTTTACAATTAAGTGTGTGACATTGGTAGCTTTGATGTAGCATAAAAATAATATTTTTCCCCAAACGTATATATAGACTCAATAGGAATCAAATTTTGTTTAATAACTCGTTTTTATGGGATAAATAAACTTGTTAAATTTTTTTATAAAATGAATATAAGATGAATTTGGATAATATTTGTTACAAAAAATATTGATATTATATGATTAACAAATATTTTTTTTCATGAAATAGAATTATGTTTTAAATTTAGTAAAAAATATAATTTCTAATGATTAGAATATGATTTATAAATTATGAAAATGTTGAAAAAGGAATTGATGGTAACCAAAAAAGCGTAGTACGTAGCCTAAATTTTTTAATCTCAATATGTGGTGTCAAAAGAGTGCTAATGAATTTTGAATTTATATGGAGAGTAATTATAAAAGTTTAATTCAATGGGGGATATTTTTATGAATATAAAACTATAAAAACAATTAAATTGGGGGATATTACTTGAATAGAAATTCATGTGATCCTAAAGGGATATCTATAGAATCAAATTATAATATTAGCTATATAAACCAGGGTTATTCCATATGGAAAATATAAGAGTAACATGAAATAAAAATATGTATAAGGAAGGCCACTACAATTTATTATTAAAATATTTGAAAAAAATGAATTATAAATTGATACATGTCCATAGAATAATTCTGTTTTTATGGTAGAGATGAATTTATGGTTGAATTGATGAAAAATTACAAAGGGGACTATGGTTTAATATAGTGGTTATATATTGGATAAGATAAAAAATATAAATATAGTATATAGATTTTAGTGATGTAGAGGTTTGAAATCATAGTTTACCCAATAGTGATGAGTTTATTGAAAAAATGGCACTGAGGATTGTAGATGATCATGAAAAATAATGTGAGGGATTATCAAAGCCACTACAATGGATATATGGAGTAATTAAAGAGGATATACCTTTATATATTTATATATCATCAGAATTGAAATAATCAAGTTTTGATATCTGATTAATTTAGTTTGATACATTGAAATTACATCGAATGGTAGTTTTTAATGCCACAATGGTTGTAGTGGTTGAATAAATTGAAATAGAGCGGAAAGTATAATGTGATGTGAAAGAGGTAACCGTGGTGACATATGATATTAAAAATATTTTTAGGATGTGTTTATTAATATTAATGTGGGTTTTCTCTATTAAATAACATGTCGCGCTATGAGGTATCTCACGAAATAACACATTAGAAGTATTTAACATTATATTAACCAGTGAATCCCCATATTAGTTATATGGTAATTTACCCCTGATGTTTAAAAATGTATTTTTTAAAGTGGATAACTATTACATAATGTTTGATAAACAATAATAAGTAATATAATGAATAAATTTCTAAATGATAATTCTATTTCAATGTGATATGGTGAGGTAATTTAGTGTAGCAAAAAATGTGGTGTTGTAAAAGGTTTAGATGAAAAAAGGAATATAAAAATATTACCGGTGAAATTATTAAATGGATCATATACTTTATAATTTTCTTATATATAGTATATGATTTTGATGTGTATATTGAATTATATATTACTTATAAATGTTGGTACATACACCATAATGAAAAGCTTCATGACATAATATGTTTAGTATTATAGAAGATTCGATTTGAAATTGAGGATCATGTTGTCATTCTCAGTGAAATTTTAAATGATATTATAATGTATCTTGGAATAAAATTATGTTATTTAATTAGATAATGATATCATATTTCCACATCACTATATACAGAGTGGAAATTTTTATTACAAAGAGTATTAAATTATTATAATATGATTTAGATAATATAATGATAATTTTATTTGAAATTAAATGTTATTTTTTTCTTGAAACATGGGTGGTTTACATGACATAAATCAATGTATTGGAACCCATTTTATTATGTGTTACACTTGTCATGATCATAGAGAATTATAGTAAACAATCTCTATTAGAATATGGGGATCAAGGGATGGATTCATCTATTATATATTAAATACTACCAAAAATATTTCTTAATTAAAATTGAAGAGTAATAATTGAATATATATAGATTTAGTGGATGAAAATTGTGGAGAGACAAAATAGAGTCACATTTTTCAAAAATAGTTTCAAATATGAAATTTTTAAGATGAGAAAATTTTATAGACATGTAAAAAAAATTGAATAATAAAAAAAATACCATTAATTAATTATACTATATCTAATATTTGTTATTCCCCTATTGATATTCATAATATGAAGAGTTAATCATTATATGTAGAGTAAAATCTCATATCAATTTAGGAAAATAAGGAAATGATTAAACTATCTAAATGAACATATTATCATATAGATTTTAGGTTTTGATACATGAAATAGTGAATCATAATGGTTGAATATATGGATACAATTTTTCTCTACAACCTAATATAATATAGAATAGAAATTAATTTCTCTAAACTACATAAGATACCCTCATACATATAAAATAACGAAGATTACATGAATTAAATTGTGAATTACATAACATGGGAGTGACGTTGGGATCTTTAGTGATATCTTCAAAATCAGGTGTGTTAGTTCACCTTTTCCTGGAGTGACTATGGAATAAAATTTGAATCTAGTAAATAACTGATATAGTAGATTTTTGTGTATCGAAACACAATTAGTATATGATCGCTAATGATATACCATAGTGGTGAACCCAGTAAATTCATCTTATCGTGTCCATGAATTGTTTCTTCTCATTTTTATTACATTAAATTTTTGTTAGAAGAATTAAAATGGAAAATGAATTAGTTCATTTATTAATTATTGAATAATACAAACATGAGAGAGGGACACCAAATAAATATTCCATCTAGTTTTGACCCAAATATACCCCCTATCCTCTGAGGATTATTTTATTTTAAATTATCAGAAAAAAAATAATTATCATTGAACTATAACAATTTTTTATTTAGATTATTATCTAAATTATATCCAAAATATTTGAAGGGATCAAAATAAAAAAAGGAATATTAAATTTTTTCCCATGTATATTATGAATAGAAATAGAATATATATTTTATGAAGAAAATATACCCCAATGGAATAATTTGGATGTTCCCTAATATATAAATCTTATACTGTATTAACATCTTCCATTGTTAGATTATAGTAACATAAATAATAACCCATTTCACACTCAAAACCCAAAAATGATGTAGGATGATAATACTAACCCACCATTGATTGAAACATGATAAAATAACCCTAACTCATCCAATGAAATATTATGTGATAGAAGATATCCTAAAAGTGGTAGTGAATTAAGGTCTCAATAGTATAAATGATATTATATTATTCTATTACACTTCAAATCTTTTATACTTGTTATAAAGATCACATATTATATCTTGGATTGACTTATCCTTATCAAATACATAGAAATTAAAAATTTAAACATTTTCCAAAATAAAATAATTTCAGAACCAGTGAATTTTACGTACTTCAAAAGAATTGTCATATGTAAAATGGTTATACAATAAAAAATGATATTTTATACCAAAAAACCACTATAAAACATTATTTTTGTAGAGAAATGGTTTATATGATGCCACAAATAATTTTTTTTACTTCTAGTTAATTATTAAACGAATTTACATATCACTATGGATCACTCCCAATTGAATAGTTTATCATAGAGTTTATTTCCACCCAAGGGTCACTCTATTATATTTAAATATGCACTACATGAGAATATAGAAAAATAAATACGTGTTAGTTTCTTCATAGTTTATTGACATGAACGTCACTCCCATATCAATATATATGTATATCATTATAATTATATATTAAATGTTAAAATGTATAACAAAGGTGATTATCCAAAAATACTAAACAATATTTAATCAAATAGTTGTTATAAAATTTTATATTTTTATCTTCAACTAAAAATTATATAATTGTAGAAAATAGTAACTAGATTGATTAATTATTAAAATTAAATTATCTTCAATGTATTCCTTCTTCATTATAAAAAAAACCATCATATATTCATGGTAATCTAAAACAATGATATTTATGAAAATATCATCATAAAAAATTCATGATCTGTAATTCATATATTAAATAATGTCCATTTTTGTGACCCTATCTTATTATTCCTTATTTAACCGTGGTTTATTTTTATCTTTATATTTTATCTCCTTTTATATTATTTCTTTAATATTTATTTGTCAATAATATTTAGAGTGTATGATATTAAAATAGAAAAAATTTAAAAAATATATAGCACCTCATTCTCCATCGTTAAATGAATCCATTAAATTAACATTTTATAGATCTCCTATGAAGAAATTTAGTTATGTAGTTAATAACTTCTATAAAACAACAAAATGATTATAAACATTAAGTGTGACTATATCAAAAATATGTATTTACAATAGATAAATAATTGTGAGAAATAATAAACATGGACTAGAAGAATGTTTTATTCTCCAAATTTCTATTATTCCAAAACATAACATGGAACATATCGATATTTTCTTTCCCAAAATAAATTAATTAAAAAAAATAATGGTGTTATTTCAATATTAATGGTTTCATTATAAGTATGTGTTTTGTTGAATAATATTGTGTGTTATATAATACATATTTATCTCACTTGAGAACTATTCCTCATTCAATAATTCCCATTTTTTTACTATATTTTATGATTTCGTTATTTCAATGAAAAACATTATATTCAATTGCATGGAATTATAATATAATCCATTTTACAAAAACCAAAATGTATACTATAGAAATTGAAATGTCATCCATTACATTTTAATTTATCAAATATGCTTTACTATACATTAAATTTCTAATTTTATGAGACTTCCTCTTCCACAAGTTTTAAAGTCAGACTATATAATAACAATATAATTGCTTTCTAAAGTGGAATGTAAAAATCCCACAACCTTTACTCACAAACCATGTCCTGATCTATTATTGTTTAACTCTTCTTTACCATTTCAGTAGAAAAAATGAATGCTATGTTATTTTTTACAATTCAAATCCCAAGGCATGACCAAGCACATCACGATTTGACCAACTCTTCACCTAAAATTGTTAATGGATACAAAATTATGAATTGACCAGAAGAATTTTATTATTAGGTACTTTGATATATATTCAATACTCTCAAAATATTATGTTTATAGGTAAGGTTTCATATTCCAACATTAATTTTCTTGTTTCTTCTTTTAATGTTAATTTTACATACTCAAGTATTATATTCTTCTTTTGAAACAAATCACTCTTCCATGAATTTAATACTTATACATTTATATGGATGTTTTCTATTGACCATTATGCACAAAATAACTTTTTCATTTCTGTTAACATGAATTTTAGATTATAATGAAATATTAATAAGGTGACAATTACATTTGAAATTATATTTCCATCCCATTTATAATCATAAAAACTAAGACTCCCCTTACCCATACATAAAGAGGCTAATGTTCTATTACATTTTCATTTTTCATATTAACTAGTTTAACCTATTTTGTTATTAATCCTGAATATATCTAACATCCCAACATCAAATATAAAAACATCCAATGATTCCTTTATATGTTATATAACATTAAGTTATATATTTCAGGAAATGATAATTTCTCCATCATTATTAATTTTCATTTGATTTAATTAATTACTAAAACTATAAATTATATAAAAACCCATAAATTAGCATTGGATATCATAATCTAATATTTATTATGTAAATATTCAATGCTCAACATTGTTGTTATAAAACTAACCCTTTTTTATTTTTTACAATGGTTCAATAAAATCCATGAACATGTAGAGATAGAACTAATCACTCCCAACCCGCTTTTATTTTAATCCATTATGTTACTATCATATATATTTTATAGAAATGTGTCTTCCTATTCTCTAACATCTAAAAAAATTTACAAAGATTGATCATTACCAAATAAATCATTAATTTATTTTTATATTCACCCAACCTATTCTATAAATTTCATAATCTTGTTTATTTATAAGATCCTCTATATAACACATTATATAAATGTATATCTCTCAACCATTATATTAATGTCAAAACACCCTAAATATTAATATAAATTGACCTCAATATCACTTGTACACTTAAAAAAAATATAAATTTAGGGTGCTAGATTTACCCGTTAAAAAATATATACCATTAACACATTTATTCACTCTAATTCAGAATCCAAGTGTATATTTCATTCAATCACATGTAGAATATCAACCTAACCAGTAGCTTCTTTCAACTAATCATAATATAACAACAATTTAATCCAATTTTTAAAATTATTGTCAATTATTATAAATACAACTAGAGGGAGAATTTACGACACACCTATTTATGATCAGTAAATCCTTTAAACCTAATGAGGATGAATTTTTTATAAGAAGCAGATGCCTAAATAGTTTTAATCATTTGTGGGAATTTTACTCCTTATTTCAACAAGTACATTCATCTTTTGAAAATTAAATTAATTCAAACATCTAATGATCACAATCAAAATGATATAAGATTACAAATATATATATATATATAATACATAGAGTTTGAGATATACCAATTATAACACCAAATAATATCACATGATCATGATAATCTCATGGCACCACATGATATTAATGAATATCATTTCATTACATTGAATATAATTTCAATGATGTGGTTAATCGACTATTTAATTATTACGATCGATTCCCCTTGATTTATTTAATTATGTTCAATAAATATTGGGATAATATTAAACACATATATTCCACTTGATTATTATAATACTATCTTCTAATCAGTTTTTATTATCCTGATATAAATCCCGATGACATAATATTTTCATTTGATAATTAAACTAGTATTCATCAATGCATATAACTAATTATTAATGAATCGATACATCATATTCTTCTATGACATACAAATCTTGGAAATGGCCAAGAATAGTATTTGGAGTTATAAAATATTATTGATATGATTTGGAAAATCAAAATATTCGATCAGTACATGTTTCACTATAATTAATGCTCTATACCATTTCTATATATTCATCTTAGTTGTATAAACTTATTTAACATTGATTATAAATGGTGACTACATCATATCAATGGTTCATAATTGTTTTCATGACATGTCATTAATTTCACACTCCCAACATGTATCTCAATATTTAGAGAGGGTATACTTTGAATATATCTTTAAAAAATGGTTGTACTATATTTTTATTTGAATACAATAATGGGTAATTTCAACACATATTCTCATGTTATATCTACTATCAATGCAATAAATTCATTTCAATGCATTAACTTACAAAAAATGAATTCATTTCAATTGAATCCATTCCCAAAAAAATCATATCAACCCTTAATTATACATAAATCAATTCATCATTCATAAGAATTAATTACATTGTTAGATTGGTAACATCAAACATCCTCTCGTAGAGTAATGTTGTTGGGGATGGAAATAAAAACAAATGTTTCATTTTTATTCATAGGAGTCATGGTGATTGTACATATATTGTATCTTATATTCTAAAAATTACCATAAGTATGTGATTTCACATCTACCATGTTGTTTAATTGTGTATGTTTTTCCAATGTGTGGGTAAAAACACTTATTCATAGTTCTTCTATTTTTTTGGAGTAATGTTAGTTATATCCCCTTGATTATATCTCTATTAAAATGATATTCCTCCATAATGTTTTCCCTTACTATTATTGGTATTTATGAAACCACATATAAATATTTCATTCATCTCCTATTTGATTTCCACTGATCATTCTTCAATGTTTTTATCCTTACTAAACTATTCTTTACAATTACATATATTGTTTTTTGACGAGAAAAATCTTCTTCATATTTGAATGTTATTGTATTTATTTCACATCTTCCTTATTAAAATTGTGATAAATCCCTTCATTATTCCTTCATCTTCTTACATGATAATTCCAATTTCATGATTTCTAGTGTGTGTATGACCTTTGTTTCTTGATAAAATCAATTTTTTATTGTTTAAAAACTTATTCTAAATAATCAATGAATGATACCTAGGGAATCCACATTTTCTATCTCACTTCATAATTCTCAATCATATTATATCTATTATTGATTTGAATATATTTTTCATTTTCCACTAAATCCTCCTTCATTTCATATGTGAAGGGGATCTCATCTTTGAACCTCTATCAGTTTTTTATAACATTGTGTAATATGAAAAAGGATATAATAGTTATAAAATCTCCTGATGAATTATTCATAACTTTCAATAATCATCATTAGATAAGATGTATCCGAAGATATATTTTGATTGTATTTATCACATTTTTTAATTCATACATTTTATATGTTGCCGATGATTCTACAAAATTAATGCTTCTTCGTCAATTTCTTATGATATTTTTCATCCAAAATCATTTATTTAAATTTTTTTTATTTACAAAACTGAGAATATTATTTCAATTATAAATGAATGAAGTATCTATCACTATGGGGAAAACATGATTTTGCGATGGGATAAATTCCATTCTTCAATAGTCCATCAAAGAGGTTACTTGCGACGAGTTTTGGGGTCCCGTCGCAAAAGGTGATGCGTGGTTTGGCACCTGATGCACGCCAATGCCTGGGGATGTTTATTGCGATGGGGGATCCCCTTATCGCAAATAACAGGGCGGTAAATGGTTTTTTGCGATAGGATGTTGTCCCGTCGCAAAAGGTTTGTCGGCAGGTGACGTTTTGCGATGGGGCCCGTCACAAATACCCTTTTAACCACCGACAATAATTAATGCGGGCAAAGGTATTTGCGGCGGACCCTGTCACAAAAAGAACTTTTTACGACAGTAATCCTCTCGCAAATAATCTCGTCGTAACTAATGTAACCTATATATACCCGCCCTCCATTTTTTCTCTAACTATCATTTCTCACTTCCTCTCTCTCTAAACTCTATTTTTAGAGTAAAAATTTCTCTGAGTTAGTATTTTTTTACGAAAAAGTTTTGAAGTCGCTTACATCAATAGGAGATCAAGTTTAAATGTATTAATATTTTATTTAATTTAGTATTTATTTCATCTTTAGGTTAACTATAATTATTGTTGATTTGTTGTAATTAAATTAGATTTAAATTGTTTTCTTATCAGTATTTATTTGTAATAATAAATTGAAACTATTAATAATAATTCTTAATTAGTCTTAATAATTAATATCAGTAATAATTAATAATTATTAATGAAAATTAGTATTGTCTATAAATAATTACCAGTAATTAGTAATCTGTAATTAGTAGTTGTAAATTGTAGTTATTAATTTCAATTAACGGTAACTAGTAATAGTTGTGTTTAATTAGTAGTAGTTATGTTTAATTAGTAATAGTTATGTTTAATTAGTAATAATTACAAGTAATTATTAATAAATATGAATAATTAGTAATAAATAGTAATAAAAAGATATAAATACTAATAAAAAGAAATAAATAGTAATAAATAGTAATAAATAGTGAAAAATAGTAATAAATAGTAATAAATATTAATAATTAGTAATAATTGGTAATAATTACTAATAATTATTAATAATTAGTAATAATTAGTTATAATTTGTAATAATTAGTAATAATTATTAATAAATATTAATAAATATAAATAAATAGTAATATAATGTAATAATTTGTAAAAATTAGGAATAAATATGAATAAATATTAATAATTAAGAATAATTAGTAATAATTAGTAATAATTTAGAATAAATAGGAATAAAAGGGAATAATTAGTAATAATTAGAAATAATTATGAATAATTATGAATAATTAGGAATAACTAAGAATAATTAGGAATAATAAGGAATAATTTTGAATTATTAAGAATAATTAGGAATAATTTGGAATAATTAGGAATAATTATTAATAATTTGAAATAATTAAGAATAATTCGGAATAATTAGTAATAATTAATAATAATTAGAAATAATTAGTAATAATTTGATATAATTAGGAATAATTAGTATTAATTAGGAATAATTTGAATTAATTAGGAATACTTTGGAATAATTAGGAATAATTAGTAACGAATTGGAATAAATATAAATAAATAGGAATAATTAGGAATAATTAGCAATAAATAGAAATATTTAGCAATAAATAGGAATGAATAGGAATAAATAAGAATAAATAGGAATAAATCGGAATAAATTTGAATAAATAGGAATAAATAAGAATAAATAAGAATAAATAGGAATAATTAGCAATAAATAGGAATAATTTGGAATAATTAGCAATAAATAGGAATAATTTGGAATAATTAAGAATAATTATCCATAATTAGAAATAAATAGAAATAATTAGGAATAACTTGGAATAAATAGTTACAATTATGAATAATTAGGAATAATTAGTAATAATTAAGAATACATAGGAATAATTAGGAATAAATTGGAATAATTAGGAATAATTAGGAATAAATATGAATAATTAAGAATAAATTGAAATAAATAGGAAGAAATAGAAATAATTAGGAATAATGAGGAATAAATAGGAATAAATAGGAACAATTATGATTAAATAGGAATAAATTGAAATAAATATGAATAATTAGAAATAAATAAAAAAAATTAGGAATAATTAAGAATAAATAGGATTAAATATGAATAATTAGAAATAAATATGAATAATTATTAATAAATTACAATAAATATGAATAATTAATAATAATTTGGAATAATTAATAATAATTAGTAATAATTAGTAATAATTATTAATAATTAGTA
The DNA here is from genome assembly GCA_963277665.1 of Viscum album. Classification (NCBI taxonomy): domain Eukaryota; kingdom Viridiplantae; phylum Streptophyta; class Magnoliopsida; order Santalales; family Viscaceae; genus Viscum; species Viscum album. The sequence continues at coordinate 942,611,916 of OY728155.1, read as the reverse complement.
ATATTTTGTAAAATTTAGTAATAATTAGTAATAATTAGTAATAATTATGAATAAATAGGGATAAAAAATAATTATTAGGAATAATTAGTAATAATTAGGAATAAATTGGAATAATTAACAATAAATAAGAATTATTTGGAATAATAAGCAATAATAATAATAAATATGAATAAATATTAATGATTAGTAATAAGTAGGAGTAATTAGTAATAATTAGTAATAATTAGTAATAATTAATAATAAATAAGAATAAATAAGAATAATTAGTAATAATTATGAAAAATTAGGAAAAATTAGAAATAATTATCAATAATTAGCAATAATTAGAAATAATTATCAATAATTATGAATAAATATGAATAATTAGGAATAATTAGGAATAATTGGGAATAAATAGGAATAATTAGCAATAAATAAAAATAATTCGGAATAATTAAGAATAATTAGGAATAATTAGTAATAAATATGAATAAATATGAATAATTAGTAATAATTATGAATAAATATGAATAATTAGTAATAATTAGTAATAATTAGTAAAAATTATGTATAAATAGGAATAATTAGGAATAAATTGAAATAAATAAGAATAAATGAGAATAAATAGGAATATTAGTAATAATTTGAAATAATTAGTAATAATTTGTAATGATTCTTTGTAATTATTAATAATTAGTAATAAATAGCTGTAATTGGGAAGGATTAGTAATAATTAGAAAAAATAAGTAATAATAAGTAATAATTATTAATATATAGGAATAAACTGGAATAATTAGTAAAAATTGGGAATAAATGGGAATATTTAGGAATAATTAGTAATAAATAGGATTAATTATTAATAAATATGAACATTTAGGAAGAAAATAAATTGTAATAACTTGTAATAACTTGGCGCAATATTCTTTAGATTAACGTCACTCTATTTTCTTGATGACTCTTCTCCATTCAAATTTCACCGGCTCAATCAATTATTAAAAGTATGCTTCTACAAATGCATATCAAATATCGTTTGCATGAGTTTGAATAAGAATTATTATGAACACATTTTTCATAATGTGTTGAGGTGTTGATAGTTGCAAGAATATGATTCATCAATGAAAAGGGGTCTCTTTTGTCTGACGGATCATTTAGATTCAACATTATCACCCCGAAATCACACTAAAGAATCAGCTTGGAGCTAAGCATATTCATTCTTGTGCATACGAGATTGAATATGCCTACCTTTGATTAGATTATTCATTGTGATTTCTGTGTGACAAATTTTCAAGTAAATGAGCCGTCAGGAAAAAGATTAACTATAGATCCACTGGAAATTGTGTCACCCATAGAAAATAGTAATTATTAAGAAGTAGTTGTAATTATTTATCATTTTTTGGGATAGTGTTTTTATAATTTCAATTTATTCCATAATAGTAATGATTTTATATTATGTAGAAAAATATGGAACAAGGAAGTCGATAACAATCATTATTAGATAATTTCACTTGGATAAATCACCATAAGAATCCAAATGGTTCTGGTTTAAATCATGTATATATTGATGGTGCTGATGCTCTCTTAATACTTGATTCATCAGAAATAGAATATGTTTCAGAAGGCATAATAATGTTTCCATGTGAAAAATGTTCTCTGATAATGATTGAAACATTTTACTTGGTTGGGGGACATCTCTTGTGGTTTGGTTTTCAACCAGATAAAGTTTTTTGGTATCAAAACAATGAACGTAGTTCCTAAGAAGATACTGAGAACCTGAATCTGGATCCATCATAGTTTCAAAATTTAGTATATGATGTTCCAGGTCAATCTGTTCAACAAACTGAAACACAAGATGATATTGATTAATCTATTGAGTTGGAACCATTAGAATTTTATGAGTTGTTGTGGTCTGTTGAGGATGCATTATATCCTGGTTGCAAGATAAGAAAATTAGAAGCAGTTACAAAATTTATGGCTATTAAATAAGATAATGTAATGTAAAAAAAATATTTTGATCAGATATTTACTTTGGATAAAACACTAATACCTGAAAAAAATGTGTTTCCTGCAAATTACTATGAGAGAAGGTGGCAGGTTCGTAATCTGGACTTAATTATCAGAAGATTCATGCATGTCTAAATGATTGTATCTTATATTCTGGTGAAAATGATTCATTGGATAGTTTTCCCACATGTAGAAAATCTAGGTATAATGAAGCTCAACCAGGGATGTCTGGATGGATTTCAGTAAAACAGTTGAGATATTTCACCCTTATACCCTGGTTATAGCATTTATTTATTTCTCAGAACATAACATCAATTATGTAATGGAAAAAACCAAGATTTCAACTGATAAAATCTTGAATCATCAATATGATGATGATTTATGGAAACATTTCGACCGTATGCATCTGTCGCTTTCTTTAAAAGCCTGAAATGTGTGATTGGGTCTTTATACTAATGCCTTATGTCTGTTTGGTTCCCATGGTAGTCAGTATTCATGTTGTCAAGTCTTTATAACTCCATAAAATTTACCTCTATGGATTTTGATGAAGGAGCCCTATATCTTTTTGACCTTATTAATCCCAGGACATCTGAAAAATAATATTGATGTTTATTTGAAACCATTGATTGTTGAGTCAAATGCATTGTGGTGTGATGGTGTTCGTACATATGATGTTGTTGTGAAACAAAATTTCATATTAAAAGATACAGTGATGTGGACGATTAGTGACTTTCTAGAAAATGGCATGTTATATGACTGAAGTACACATAGTCGGAAATCTAGTCCATACTGTATGAAAGACAACAAATCCTTTATGCTCTTCTGTGGAAAAAAACTAATTTCTATTGTGACTGTCACCATATGTTTCGTCCAACCAATCATCCTTTTTGAATAAAAAAAAATCTCATTTCAGAAAAGTTGCAATTGAAAGGGATAAACCCCCAAAAATGATCTTAGGAAAAAATTTAAAATCAAATATATTTTCATTACCTCTAATCACATTTTGGCCAACAGTAAACCAACCGAAAATTCATGTCTTTTGGAAAAAGAATAACTAGATAAAATGAATCATTTTTTTGGGATCTCCCATATTAGTTTGATTTGTTGGTCCTCCACATGATGAATGGCATGAATATTGAGATGAAATGTTTTGATAATTTATTTCATACAGTTTTGGATACACCAGGTAATACCTAATATACTGTAAAGGAATGATTAGATCATGCACAAATATGTAGGCAACAATAACTTTAACTATTTGAAAATGTCAGATCACAGAGGATAATAAAGACAAAAGTAGACTATACACTGTTCAAAGAGCGTAACATACTTTTTTTTCAATGGATTGTAGATTTGAGACTTCTAGATGGCTATGGTTCCCATTCGTGTAGATGTGTTAAGAATAGTTATATTACCGAATTAAAAATTAATTATTTTCATCTTATAATGGAAAGCCTTATGCCGATTGGATTCAAAGGTTTGTTGTATTCTATGATTTGGGATTCAATAACAGACATATCATATTTTTTTCAAGACATTTTTGAACTGACAATAGACTATGACGCACTAAGAAAACTGGAAGATGATTTTACTATAATTATATGTAAACTGAAAAAAATATTTCTGCCGGTTTTTTTGACTCAATGGAACATCTGATATTTCATTTTCCACATGAATCTAAATGTTGAGGTCCAGTATAGTTTCGATGGATGTACCCATTCAAGAGATGCATGTCGAAATTGATGACAAAAGTATGTAAACAAGAATCAGTTGAAGGCTCAATTGCTGAAGCTTATTTGAAAGAGAAAATTGTTATTTTCGGCTCTCACTATTTTGAATCTCAATAAACCTCAAAACACATACACATGGGATGAAATGAGGGGAATGTTAATGAAAATATGGAAAATCAACTATCATTTTTTAATCAGCCAAATCTTTGTTTCGGTGGAGTTCCTGAACGATTACTTTCACATGATGACCATCCCAGAGCTAATACATATGTTCTGCTCAACTGTGAAAAATGGCATCATATGTTCTGTGAGTTCTACATTCACATATTCAATAATTTATATTACTGTATATAACTTATTTTATTTGTAGGTTATATGATTATCATATTAAGAAACAACTTTCCTAAATTAAAGCAGTTGCTCTTGATGAACAAATATAAAAAAATCACAATGGATTCAGAAATTGGTAACATAAATTATCGATGGTTTAATATTAATTCTGTTTATTATTTATCATAATGATAATTGTTTTAAAAAATTTCAGGTGTCTCAACATAATGTTAAAATTTATAAGCGTCTTTTTATATTGAGTAACCCACCAACCAATATGGTTAAATCTTATAATTCAAATGTGGTGAATGGTTTTCGATTTCATACATATGAATATGGGGAATAAAAAAACATGGAACATTGGAGTTTGCTGAAGATGATCACATCAACGAGAAACTGATGTTGACTATTATGACATTCCGAATGAAATTATTGAGATGTGTATTCGAGGACAGAATTACACAACGATGTTTAAATGTCTGTGGTTGGATATTGAGAGTGTTTTGCGTGTTCATCTGACTCATGGAATCTTCGATGTTAAATATAAAATTCTTCTTGAAGTAAATGAATCATTTTTACTTGATCAATAAAAACATAAAATTTATCATGAAAAGTACTATGCTACTACAAGAGATTTGAGTAATTGATGGAGCATAATAAAAATGAAATCTCGATAAAATCAGTTTACTCACACTGACTGTGGTTCCATTAAAGTGCAAGGAATTGAAATTTTTCAAGAGAATGCTCAAAATCCTTCTTTTTTACAAAGAAACCTGAATATCGATGATGACACTCCATAATTAACGATTGATGATGATGAATATGTTAATAATGTTACAAATGAATTTGAAATGTAAATAGATGATGAAACTGAAACTCATATGGATATTGATGATATTGACGAGGATGATGAAGACATTGACATTGAAAGCTATGCAGATGAGGATAAAGATGGACATTGAAATAGTTAAATACTAGTTATAATAATAACTAAAATATATATAATATTTATTTTCAAATATCTAATAACAAAAATCATTTTGGTTTGCAGACGAATCCTGACAATTTTGCGAGTTGCAAGAGTCTAATCTACCTTTGGATGAGGGCGATTGTAAACCATCTGACCCTCAACCTACTGATGGTTTAGGGAGTATGTAGAGGGGGCACGGTCTTGCACGACTGATGATTTCTGACTCCAATCCCCGAGAGACATCCATGTCTTGGATTCAATCCACGCACACGAAGGTATGGTAACCTGTATATTTTAGTTATATTTCATTTATTTATTTTTATATATACTAATTGTTTTATTATTTATACCCTTTTCACCATTTTGCGTATGTAGATATTGGACAGGAGAGAACTATCTTGCATACTTAATTCTCTCAATCATGGATCACATCAGAACAGATTCCAGCTAATGTGCGGTGCGACATGTTTGATCATTGGATGGTATATAAATAAATAATATTTATTTTGAAATTTATTATATTAATAACCTGATATTATATATTATTTATAGGGATTTTTGTATCCCATCGATGATAGAATGCGTGACGCTATCCATGAGGTATGGCAGGTGTCTACTCGTGACTGTTTTCATCAGTTTTTTCACAATTTGAGAAAAACAGACATTAAGAAAGCAGGAGTAACAGAATTTGATGAGTTGTGTAGAGCCCACCAACCAGAGTATATTTCATATCATGTTTGGTATGGATTGTGTTTACACTAGATGGGTGGTGGATTTCGGAGGAGATATTCAGTGGGACGGAAGAACCGGGGGAGACAGGAGGTGACACATTGAGCTGGTAGTTGTACATTCAGTACTCATAGAGAGCATCAGGTAAGTATATTTTTTAAATATTTTATATAACTTTAAATATAAACAGTTAATTTTATATTTCTGTAGGTATTCGAGAATCCTGATATTACAGAGTTCAATATTTATCGCAGGATGTACAGTGATCCAGCAACAAGGGAGATTAGAGGTGATCTCTAGCGTTGGATTGCGGTTAGTATTATTTTTTTCAATTAGGAAATTAACTACATATAATATTTTTCACCATTTTAATTTCAAATTGGAATTGATAGAGACATAAGAGGCTGCGACCACTCATACACAGGCTGAGAGTCATGACGAGACGACTTAGTAGACAAGTGCCCTTCATTTTGATGAGGCAGAATGGATGCAGACGACTCAATATGGCTTTGAAAAGGGCTGAGTAGTTGGTATCGAATCTCATTTGACTCTTGGTACTTATTATGGTACTTCTGCGACGTTGTCATCCAGCTCGAGAGGAGCTCGTGGAGAGGCATCATCATCTGCCTCACAGTATCATGAGAAATTATGAACTCAGTATGAGATTATAGATAGTTTACAGAAGTACCATGAAATGATGTGTCGGCGACAAGAGGCAGTAGCACGAGGAGGAAATGCGTCGATGACAGCAGCCGCAGGAGGAGCAGTATCATGAGAAAATGGAGTACAAGCGATGTCTCACACGTAGTTTAGGGATAGAGTTTCCACCACCATTTACTATATCTCCTCCAACTCCTCCAATAGACGACCCCCAGTTATTTTTTTTATGTTAAAAACATTTGAATTAAAGATTTATTGTAATATGAACTATTTACAGTTTATGTCTTTTATATTGGTGCAAATATTGCATAATTTATTTTATATTTTATTATTAGTATTATATTTCTTAATATTTTTTTTATTTTACTAATAATAATAACATTTTATGATTTGTTAATATTTTATTGATAATATTGTGAATTGTAATAATTTGTTAATTTTTTATTATTTAAATAAAATTAATATTAAATTTTTATTAATTATAATTTTATTAAATATATATTTTTATTAATAGATTTTGTACTCTTTTTTTATTTTACTAATTATCATATTTTTTATTTTTTTATTATTTTAATAATATTAATATAATTATTTCATGAATCATATTTTTATTAAATATTTTTTTATTATGGTTTGTATTTACAATAGGGCCTTTTGAGATGGGATCCTGCCGCAAATAATTTAAATATAATTTTTTATTAGTGGTATTTGCGATGGGCCCATCGCAAAAGAATTATATATATATTATGTATATAATCCGAGGCTAACTTGCGATGGGGAACTGCCCTGTCACAAATAGTATTTATGGCGGGCCCGCCGCAAAAGGTTTAATTATAAATAAAGTATATAATCGGATAATTATTTGTGACATGGAATTTTCCCATCCCAAACACCATTTTGGCTGATGGTCCCGTCGCCAAAAATAGTGTTTGTGATGCCATTTTCTACAATGAGATATTTGGAACAGGGACAAGCCATTTAAGCCTATTTTCGATGACATCCCTTCTCAAATAGTCTGCCACAAATAGTCTATCAAAAGTACATCTAATTCCATATGTTTATTAATGAATCATTAATTGTTTTCATTTTACATATAATTTATAAAATTTCACCATATTTCTAAATCCTCAAATCCTTTTTATTCATTCATCATACTAAATTCTCAAAAAGATAATTCCTTTCAATATGATCAATCTTTGATTACTATTTGATATTTTCTTTTAACTCAAACATATAAATTTGAGGAATTTTATATTTCCCAAAAATTAAAATCAACTAATAAACATCTAATTTATGTAATTAACATTTATATTTATAATTGTTCTATATTCTTGAAATGGCCTCCCATTAATTCATCTCTTCCTTTATGAACATTCCCTTTTCTTCCCCAAAATATTTTATGTATTCTCAATTATTATTTATTTTAGCGATATGAAATTCTACTACACTCATCATATCATAGATCATATCACTTTTTGGAAATAACATCATGATTTACCATATAATGTAATTTAATATTTTTTTCATGTATCCACTATCCATATAGGTTATCAAAATTTTTCTCATATAGGTTTACAAAAAATATACTGTAATTTTAGATTCATATATAAACAAGGTGCCTATAATTTCACATCATTTGGAACACCAAAATTGTTGGTTTTTTGTTATATTATTATTTTCTATCTCTATTCAAGGAATATAATATTGTTATTCTATATATCTGAAATCATATCTATAACTATTTTATATTAAATGGTAGTATAATGAACCTTGTTCACTTATTTCAAAACAAATTTTCTTCCAAACCTCGCTTCAAGAACCATCCACATATCATTGGAAAAAATGCACTAAACTAAATTCTTTAATTGAATCTATTCCAAAGATGGAATTTATTTCATATCAAAGGAATCAATCTATAATTTTCATGTGTATATGTTAATTAAATCAATACTAACAAAGAATAACTAAGTCAAATAAAAAAACATTACATGTAATTCCAACATGTTCATTAAAATATGACATATAATACTTTTTCTAAGAGAAAATGGTCTCTATCAAAAAAATATGATTCCACTATAGAATCCATATTTTGTGTAACATTAAAATATTATATGTTCATATTTAAAATGAAAAATATATAATAATAAAAATTCACTCTAATACACATGGTTGTGTACTAATACACCCTTTAGGGGAAGTAGTGAATCGTGGTTTTATAGGTAATAATCTGTTTTCCATTCAACACATTCCATTAGGATATTTTTTCATTATGATGATGAAAAATTATTTAACATTTTATTGTATTCTATATATCATGTTAATCAACATCAAACATTTTACTCATGTTCTAAATGATGAACCATACATGAACACCACGATTTAACTTAGTTTACCTACACTATGATATATCTAGGGATCTTACATAAAAAAAAATTATGAATGTTTACTAAAAACATATCATAACCCAATATTTTTGTAAATAAAAGGTATATTTTATGTCACTGTTCACCAGGGATCATTTCCTAGATAATTTTATGATAATTAATTTTTTAACAAGGCCCAGTTCATGGTAAATTGTTTACATAATAGAAAATTTTTCCACATATGACTCAAATCTATTCATTTACACAGTACCCTAGAAAGTATTACTTTATATTCATTTAGTTATCTTATTAGTTCATTGTGAAGAGGGCCGCTTCATTTTCAACTTGTAGTGGTGGACTCATTCTTCCCTATGTGATGATTCAATGTATTTCACATGACTTCCACCAAAATAACCACCTCAATATTATTAAATCCTTATTATAATATTCAATCAGGATACATATAACATTAATCAATAATCTCAAAATTGAACAATAAAAAATTAATTCTTATTATAATCATATTCTCCCTTATATAATTTATAAAATAAGATTTATCAATGATAAACCATAACATATGATCTTCCAGAAAAGAAATAAGTAAATATAATATTCTCTAATTTATATATACAATAATTACTATGTTAACAACATTATCTTATTTTTCATTCTTATAACACTTTTAGCTCTAAATATTTCTATATTTACTACCATTCATTTCCTCTAGAGAAAATATCTCTTCTATATCATGATAATTTCAAATTCAAATTCATACAAGTAACCGCATATTAACCTTAATATTACTTTTATAAAAATAATCTAATTGATCATTTCTAAATAGATAAAAAAATGAGAATTTAGAAGACGCTATATAATGATCGGAATAGATTCAAACATATTTTTATTATTCATTTAAATGGATTTTTTGAATTATATAGTATATAAATATCAGGTCATGAGAATATTTATTATGTTAGGGAAGCATGTTTTCTTCTTTAGATTCATATTGTATTATGGCATTATATAGAGATTCATGATGGTTACTTTATCTATGTTAAACGAAAACACAAAAAAAATATTTTCATGATAAGTCTTCATTATTCTGGGTTTTAATATAATATTTTATTTTATTTAAATATGGAATGATATGTTTCATAAAATATTTTTCCCAAAATATATCCATCACGTTGTCCACACTAACTATATTATGATACCAGATTTTATAAAGGGATTATTTACAAGTAAAACTACATCCTCATTTACATGTCATAAATCTTCTCCCATTTTCAAAACCACCATGTTTTATTTTTCGTATAATGAATTTACTTGCATTGAGATTCAATTTCTCATGTTCATTTATGGAAATATATATTTCAATTTCTCCAAAATTTCATCATCATTTTCAATTCATAATGAACTGTGTTCAGTTTCAAATTGAATCTAAAATTCACAAATATTATTTATTCTAGTTTTATATTGTTACATAATAAAATAAATTTGATACTCAATAGTGAATTCAATGTCCAGTATAACTCTACAATTAATTTTATTCCAAATTGTAAATAATTTCCAAATTCACAATGATATGTGTCACATATTGATATTGTGTTCTGGTATGATCTTTTAAGTAATTAAATTTAATTATTTTGTCATTGTTATTTGGCTGTCTTGTTGTTTAAGGTGTTGGTAGGTGTCTTCAGAGGTGTGAGTTACTGTGGACCTTAACATAGTGATGAAAACACTAATGTTATCTTATCTACTTGCTGGTGAGAGATACTTGCTAGCTAGTGGACTGGACTATGTTTTACTAATGAAAATGGTGTCTATTTTTTATCCTCTTACTAGATACTATCCACCTGGTGGACGATATCAAACACATGAATTTAAGTTGAAACCCCATGCTAACTGGTCAACTAATTAGTTATCCAGTATGAGACAATACCTTTCTAGTGATGTTAATCTATACAAAATTCTGCATTGACTAATTATAATTATTCCCTAAACCCCATAATTTAATATTATTCTTCTTCCTCCTCAACCTCACTTTTCCCCCATCAATGATATGGGGCCCCTCTTTGATTAATTTATCTCTATATACTTGAATCCTTAATAGATTGATGTATTGAAAAAAATATCATCATTTTTAGTAACCACAACTTTTATTAGTCTTGTATAATATTTTTCTTCATGAAACACTTATAAATATTCAATTATATAAATATGAATTCATTATATCCTTTTTCTTAATTTGGTGTAATATAGATCCATCATCTAACCAAATATTTTTTCAGATAATCCTCCACCAATTGATGTTTTTCAGAATATTTTTTTTAATATATTCCTCATGTTTTAGTTGATTTATAAATTGATAAATTTTATATTATTAAATTTGAATTCATAGTATAGGATTCATCCTTTTTTTTAACATCTCATATTTTTCCTTTCCCTATGGATTCCATGATTATTTGGTAAAATAAAGTGTTTGAGGTTCATGGTCTTGTATAATTAATTTATCATATTAAATATGAATCATTTCTCATTTAAAATTGCGTTTTTAAATTTATTGAAAGATATGGTTTATAATTATTAAGAAGTGTTGGTGTCGGAAGCATTTAATAAAATTTATTTTCACTATTTTTTTGGAAATGAATGTTTTGTTTTATATAACCCTTGGTTACATACATTTATGATTCCCTATCATTGATTCAATTGATTGTGAAATTAGATTTCTAGAATATGTAGTTATTGAACAAAATAAATTTAATAACTACGAAACACTGAATTCCCATGTTGGGAAGTATAACATGGGATCCTAGGGTAATTTTACAGGGGATAAAATTCATAAAATCATAACAGGCATTGTTTTTAATGGCTTTCAAACAATACATGATCTGATAGAATCAGAATTCTGTGCTCACACTGTACATGTACCGTTCTGTGTTTGTAACGATTTTTAATGTGACATGGTTAATGTAACAGAATCATAATTTTTATTTGGGTATCTACATTACCAATTTTTTGGAGTACGTTCGCTAACATTCTTGGGTGTTTTCCTACATATAACATGGATACAGGTTGTTAATAAATTTGAGCAATTTTCCCACATTATTTACCTGGTGCATGTTGTTTCTTGTAATCATTTTAGACATCCAATATTTGAAATTATATTTTAATGTGGGAAATATTTTTTAAATACCATTTTTGATTACCTTGGTTTTAATTTTAGGGAATGTCATCCCAAAGTCAGTTCTTGATGCCGATGCTTTTTTTTCATTCCAAGGTGTCCAAAATTCCATTAAGAGCATTCCACTAGTTGAGTTGGGGATCTAGTTTTGGGATAATCTAGTTCAATACATCAAAAATTAGTATCATATTGATGTATTATTTATTGATCATAATCTTGTTATAGATGGATATTTATTAGATAATAGATAATATTTTATTGGATTAACGGGTAGATTACGTGTGAGTTCCTGATATTATTTCATCACAAAGAGCATTATGTAACTTGGGGATGTTGGGATGTATTTCTCCTTGACTGAGTTTATTTATTTTTTTAGTTAATTAATCATATTATTTTGAAAAAGAATTTTGTTTTTATTTTTTCATATATTTCATTTTCTTTCTTTTATTTAGTTCCATGTCCCTAAATGACATCCAAGGGCACCACATGAGTTTTTTATATGAATTTTTAGGGATGTTTGATTGGATTTTCGACATTATGGAAACTTAAAAACATTTTATGTTAATTGTGTTATTATTATGTTTGAAAACTCTATGGGTAGATGGTGGGACTTAATAGATCTTTGATGTTCAGTATAACAGATTTGAGTGGAAATATTTCAAGACTATATTTTTCCAACAATCATTTCCTAAAGCAGTGATACTAATAAATTAATAGAGTTTTTCAGCTTTCAATATGGTGACTATACTGGGACTAAGAATTATAACATAAATTAAAGTTATACATTTTTCTCTCATTATGGTATCTAATGATAATTTAAAGTATCTTAGGTTTCATATGGTTTTATGATCTGATTCCCATTCTGATGTTTTCTTATTTAATCATGCCTTTAGTTATGAGGAGGATAATAGAGTTACAATGAAAGATTGAATCTAGTGGAAAGAATACGAAATGTAATGAATCCCATAAGTGCAGTGGAAGTCATTCTTATTGGTGGTCATACTCTACATCTTCTAAATAATCTAATAGAATTCTATTTACATTCAACTGGTCTTATAATATAGGGAAATTGAAGCATTTTTTCTATCACCTCCAATCATTAACAACTCGTGTGGTTGTTAAGGTATTTTACTATAATTATATTAAGATAATTATATTTCTTATAAAGACTTATCTTAGAAATAACCGAGGTGATTATAAGTTTCTTTGGATACTTGAATTCCAATAATGTTCTAGTTATAGTATTATAGAATGAAGAAGTTACACATACTGGAAGTGTATCGGGTGGATGTTGAGGTGCGTCCAGTGATAGTAAGAGCGGCTGTATTTATTTCATCAACTTAAATGATATATATACTTGATACCAGAGCCTCCCAATTCATTAAATAGACCCTCTAACTGAATATTAAAAAAAACAATGGAACACATTCCTTATGTGATAGAACTAGTGATGCCTCATTGGAAGAAGCATGAGTTGACTTTATGATTTCCCTCATCTAGATTACTAATTTCATATGTTGAGACCATTTTTTTGATTTCATAATTCTAGACATAAACCTATTTTTTACTATTATCAGGATTGATTGGTTGATCAACAATAAAGAAGAAATTAGTTTTTTTACATCAGTGTATGACTTTTATTTTCATTGATGGGAACTATTTTGTGTATAAATTAGAGAGGGATATGAGTACTAGTCTAGAAGGTCCCTTTTTTCTAAAACATGGATAATTGAGGTTATAATTCTCAATAAAAAATGAAGATGATCCCTTTCATTGTGATCATCCAATATGGTCCAGTGAATTGTTTTTAGTTTTTCGTGAATGTTTTTTAGTATCTCCTTAGAATGAGTGGTTGATATATCAATCATATTATTTCCAAGCCCTCATCATATATATATTAATTCGAACTACATGAAAGCAACTAAATTTTAGGTATTTTGTATTCGATGGATGATTTAAATGTAAAAGGATTCGTTCATCCAAGTGTATCACCTTGGAAAATAATTTTTTTTACATGAAATATGATAGAACATTATGACTTTTTTGTCCTTTATTGGATGATTAATTAGTTAAAAATTATGAATAAATACTCATTTACCAATATGAATGCGCTTTTTGACTATTTTAAAATATAAAATTGGTTTCCAAAAATAATGATTTGGTCTGGAAACTATAAACTCAGAGATAAGGAGTTAGATATTTGAAATACTATCTTAAAGAGTATGTATTACCATAATTAATATGCAAGGATTCAATTTTTATTGTCTATTTATCTTTTGTTTTTAATATATTTAATGAATCATATAATAAACGTGTGCATTGATTATTTTATCATTATTTTTTTGATAATATTATGGTTTATTTGAGAACCATTCAAGGGCATGAGATCGATTTGGAAACTATTTTGAAAATAATTAGGGATCACTATCGAATTTTTAAATTATCTTAAGTTTATTTATTGACTCAGAAATTTACATTCATATGAGATTTACTTTTGATCATGGTATCTCAGTTGATCTTAAGAAGGTAATAGTTCTTTTTTCATGGGAAGATCCACTGAACTTATTTTAGATTCAAAACTTATTGGGGTTGGAATGATAATATTATTGACTAATAAATAATTTATATAAACATTCATCATCATCATTGAAAACTCTAACTATAATATGTAAGATATTATTGTGGTATTATAAATATATGAATTTCATCAATGAATTGAAACATCCTCTGACCTCATCCTCTAATTTTTAGCTTTCTAGAAGCAGGTTAGGAAAGTGTTTTTTTATATTGATTCATCAGTTGAAGTCACAGGATGTGTATTGATTGAAAGAGGTTATATAGATTAAAATCTATCTCATCATATTCATATACATGAGATTAATTACCCACTCATGAACTCAATCCTGAATTAGTTATACACCTTCTTAATTATCAGTGACATTATCATTTGTTGAAATTCTAATAGTCTATTCTGGTAATATGAAATCAATGTTATATTTTTCAACATGACTTGAACCTCAAAAAGATGTCATGTGTGGACTATCTCTCATTCTTTGAATATGAAATCACCTACTCCCCAAGAAAGGGATATATTGTTTTTATTGATTCTCTTGTCACTAAATTTCCATTTCAAGATGTGGTGATGACAATGAATGAGTGCTAACATACATTTCTCTTTATATAGATGAATCTGAATACAATGGATGAATAGAATGGTTTTGTTCTTACTAGTTCATTTAGGATTTCAGTTCATCATGAGAATATTTTTTTATAGTATCAATGGGATAAAGAGTTAGAGTGTATCAAATTTTATTTATATAGTTGGGATAAAATTAGAAAATGTATTATCTTTAGATGGTATACATTTCATAAATATATATAATATTGTCTTATTAACCCTAAGAATGGTTATGATGTAGGATTATCATTGTTCATTGTGGTTTTCCCTCAATCCCTATTATGATGTATTATTAGATGAAATTATAATTCTGTTAGATAGGTATGATGTGTGACATATTTTATTTTTTATATCATTTACTTACAATATAGAACATCAAGGATGATCATCAAAATATGTATGTTTTATATATAGTGATAATGTGGAAGTGAGATTATGTGTACCAAGATATCATTCTTCTACTACAATAGACTCCAATAAAAAAAAATTGATTGGTTATTAGTTTGTTAACTAAGTAGGCTCATATCATTTCAAATCTATATTCCACCAAGGTTGAGGATTTAGAAAAGTAATAAATGTAATTGATCATGGGGTTATATGGTTTCTATTTAAATGTTTTCTTAGAAAGGTTCACCTGGTTACCTATCTGTTTTGGAATGTACTATTGTGGAAGTGGGTTCTAATGCAATGTTGGGAATTAAATATAATTTATAAATGGACTGTTGGAAGTAGTTTTTTATGAATATTTTTTAGGATATGGTTTATTATTTCATCATTGAATTTTAGTTGTTCTTGGGATAATAATTTGAGAGTGATTTTATTTTATTATATCAATAGTTATTATTTTTACATTTAAATTACTCCATATGATGCTCTTTATTGCCTCCAATGAAAATCACCCCTTTATTGTTTTGAGGTGTGAGAAGCATCCCTTGTTTGACAATGCATTATTTCTGATATTTCGATGAATGATTGTGTTATACATCAATGGTTAGTTATTAATAATATTTAGTATAAATATTAAGAAAATCATCAACATCATGCACTGGAATTTTATATTGGTGACTATATTTTCATGAATTTCACTGCAAAATTTGTTCATCATAAAATTGGGAAATAGGGCATGTTAGTTTTAGGATACATGGGACTGTATAAGGTATCTATATATATTGGAAGGGGGCTTATTAGTTGAATTTTAAATCTATTTTTACTTTTCACTAAAAAAAATTCCATTGTGTCGTATCTAAAGAAGTATAATATTATCCATTTCTTGGTTGTTATTCCAAGTACCATATTCCAGAACATTGTTTATCATTCAACGAGTAATAAAATCATTTTTTTGATACACAAATAAATATAATATTCTGGAACTCCATTATGTTAGTCTTAATTATGAAGAAAAAATCGATGGAATAGAGTTGATTCATTGGGAAATTGGGTATATAGTGGGGAATTAATTTAGCTATATATTTTTTTATCATCCATATCAACATATATTTTTTCTAAAGGAGGGATATTTGTGTGTGTATAACTATCACATCCAAGTATTTAATATTCGTATGATCTTTAAAATACATCATATTTTCCTTGTTTTATTGATTTATATTTTTTTCATGTTGTTATAGGTGTTTAATGGTTGCTTTTGTGGTGTGAGAGAGTGTGAACCTGATCCTCTAGTTGTAAAATATATAATTTGTCCACTAGCAAGTCGGTGTTCAATACATGCTACCTATTGAAATTTCCTTCGCTAAACCATCATGTAAAAGGTCTACTATATTATACCTATTGATATTGGGTAATAATTTTTAATATAAATTTATTATTTTGATATTTTATGTTACATGGAACACTAATCTTATCTTTCATTACATGTTACACTAGGTTTACCTTATGATTCATGAAACACCAATTTTAAAAGAAACATGCCCTACTAGGTTGAAATTGTTACTTGATGTGATATATATAACCTATCCAGTAGAATGGTGGGAAAGGTTTTAAATAATTTAATTATGATAATATATAGTATATACATCTATTTATAATGAATTCCTTTGGGACGAATTATTTATAATGGAATATTTAAAAACTATTCTAAAATAAATTGAATCGTTTTTTGGAATAAAAGTGTTTTTATTCCCACTAGCATGTTTTATGTCCATAAATAAAATAAGTCACATTTGGTGATTTTTGATAATTAATTTTAGATATTATATAATAAATTTAACATTTATAGTATTTTTTCATATAAGAGATACGAATAAATCCAATTTTATGGTTAAAACCATATTTTTTTTCAAAAAAGTAGTTTTGTCACCATTTACAAACATATCAAAATAATAATATTTGTTCATTTTAAAATTTTATATGTATAATAAATGTTAAATATAAAAATTATAATGTTAAAATAATGTTAGGATTATTTATTTAGTATTTCATGAAATGTTTAATTTTTGTATAATTTATGAAAAATAAGGGTTTTTATTAAGAAATACTATTTCTTTTAATGATTTTAAAAACATAAAAATTTTATTATGATTTATTTAAAAATTAAAACTAGTTCAAATATATATATACTAATCCATTTGAGTTTATTTAAAAAAAATTCATTTTATATTTTGATATAAAAACTTGTTAATCATTAGAATATTTTCTCTAAGAAAACCCAATTTTCATCAAATCTATAGGATTAATTTTAAAATAAAACATCCCATTTATATGAATAGATTTTATAAAAATGGTTTTAATATATTAAATAATAATTATGACTATTATATAAATATTTTTAAAATAATTTTTTATTATAATCATTTGTAAAAATATTAAAAAATATTAACCGCAATTAATGTAAAATTGGATTATTAGGTGCTTAAACTAAAAGATAATGGTTAAAAATGGCCCAATACTTATCAAGAAACCATTTTTTCAACATTATTCCCTAATATATTCTATTTTATATAATGTTCTATTTGAAATATTTTAATAATGTGAAAAACACTTTTAAACCTTTTTTTAAAAAAAATTACAAGGGTTCCACTCACTAAATTTATAAAAGGTCACATGCTCTAATATCCCATTAACACATAAAAACCCAATTAGTTCATCCAATACCTTAAACATTACTTATTTCTAGAATGTAATATTATATTACTTGTTTTTTTACAATTAAAACCTCGTAAGGATTCTGGTTTCAACCTAATGATGTTACTAGAATAAGTGGTATAGTTATTCAATTATCATTTTTTTATTTCTTTCTCCACCTCATAGAATTATTATTAAAAAATTATAATATAACAATCTCATTATATTTCATATACTGATATCATTTTTTTCTTTTAATGATCTTAAATTATATCTATGACTATGCAATAGTTTATGAAATCCTTATTCATGTGTACAACGAATAACCACCGTGAGAACCGATGTCATTAATTCTTCCATTCCATATATCATAGTTGTATATACTGATGGATTAATTATTTTTATAATATATTCATTATATAATAAATATTATTTAATCATAATATCACATATTAATTCTTACTTTCCATTATATTATAACATGATAACGTTTTTCATGTGTGAGCAGGACTACAAACTCACGAAGTGATGTAAATAATTCTTTACATTTATATTACATGGATGGTAAAAAAAAATAGGTTTAAATTAAATATGATATAGATATGTCATAAAAATTATTCATTAATGTTATTAAATTATTTACCTTTATTTATTTCAATCCATTAGAAAAATAGTAATAGTGTTCATTCGTATGTATGATATATCCCCTCCATGAATGGTTTATTTCAACTTCTCTCTCAATAATTTATGGATTAAAATGAATACATATAAATTGAATATACATAATTTTTATATAATATATAAAATTTAGGAGAATTGGATCCATGATAAATGTTAGAGTAAAAAAAGGAAAATAAAAACATCCTCAATAAACAATGTTGTTATTAAATGAAATAGTATTTCATTAAGGAATCATTGATGAATGGGTAAATAATGTTCATAAGTAAATCATATATGGTATTATAAATAATACTATGTTTCATTAATAAATTTATATTAAAAACATATTTATTATACATGGGGTTTAATCATGTACGAAGAATGTTAAGACATAAGATAAGTGACATTTATATCACTTTTTTCACTTGTAAGACACAAGTCATGTTAAGAACATATTTATTTTATGTAGTGTATATAATTCCCATAAATTAATATTATTATTAATATCATTAAAATTATGAGGATTTAAATATAAGTTTTATTATATCTCATTCATGGGTATTAAAATTCAATGTTAGTAAAGTGTTATAAATTTTCTAATATAATATAATTGTTCATTGGGAATTTTTCTGAATATTCTACAAATAACTGAATATTATGATATTTCTCTCAAAAAACTCATGAATTATATTATCCTATGGTTATATTGGATTTAAAAAAATTCATTCATTTTCCTTTCTTTATATAATCATATCGAAAAAATTATATTTATAAGAAAAACCATCTTTATTTCACTCTTCCGACGAAAATAGTTTTCTTCCCAAAACCACAATTTTAAACATGTGATAATTTTTTTTAAAATTTAGTAAAGTTATTTATTCATGAAATTTTTACCAATGTTTAATTTTTTATATTTTTTTTCAAAAAGAATATTTATTTCATATTCCAAATAATTCCTATTTGTATTTTTCTAAAAATTTTAATGGAATAATTTTTAATGTATACATAATACATAGAATTTATTGACATCATGAACATTATTTTCATTAGAGAATAATTTATATATGTCAAATATCGATTTCATTGAAAATTATTTTCAAATTTATTTTTATTTGAATCAGTTTTTCAAAGATAAAATGATATTTTCCTCATTCAATGTTTTAATATATTTTTAAAGGTTTCTCTGTAAGGATTATAGGTTGTTTTATAAATAAATATTATCAAAAAAAATTTATCATTAAAAAAAATTATATGTCAAAAATTTATTTTCCTCCTGAAATGTTCCATGTTATCATTCAATTTTATTTTCCATTCATAAAGTCATTCATTGATGTTAATTATGATATTATAGGGTTGTGATACAAGGATAGCATTTTTATTATTTCTTAGAATGGTTTATGTTTATAAAGAAAATATTTTTATGAAGATAATTTTAACACCATGGGTTATAAAATAGTTAAATGATTAGGATAACCACTTCAATTCACATTTTATTCTTTCAGTAAATTATTCAATGAGTATTAAAGATGTCTCTTTAATAGGGGTTATGATTTGATAAAATGTTTATAAAAACCATTTCATTTCAATAGTGCTGATATTATGATTGTTTTGAGATCCTGTGGGCCACATTCATATGATTCTAATTATGTGACAGTTGGGATCAATATATCTGTAACATCCCAGGTAAATAAAGAATAAAGAATTTTCATAATTATTAATATTTACGAATTAAATATTAATTTTATTTTAAAGGGGTTTCTATGTTCGATAGCGTACCCGATACGCAAAGATGATTTTCTTTGAAACTTACGTAGCACACTAGTAATAAAATAATATTATTTTAAATGTTAGTTAACAAGTAGACGTTGTACTGGCGAGAATGGATAGAAATAAATAAAATATGATTAGATATGTTTTTAAATGTTTATACATTTACCCAATAAAAGATAAAGGCTTAAAATACGGAAAGAGTTCAATTTTAGGGCATATATACTCTAATTTTCACTAAAGGTTCACTTATCACCTTTTAATGGTGAACCGTCATTAAATATAGTTTTGATCACTCTTATACTTTATTTTGGACCAAATATAACTCTTCTTTAGAATCGGGACATCGAAATTTACTTTGTGTAAATTTTTGGTACCTTTCTGATAAAGTTCATTTTTTATGAAGTGTAAAATGTTGTATTTTAATTCAAAACCTCTTTTTAATCTAAATTATTTATATGATTAGATTATTATTTTAATTGGTTTTAAAGTGAAATTAGAAAATATTTTTACCAGTTAATCCAATGGTGGTCATTGGAATCAATTTCACTTTGAAATTGGACTTAAACTGGTGTCAATCTTTTGATACTTATTGTTTCACAAAAACACGCTTTTTGCTCTGGCAGCGGGAATTAATTATTAAATTAATTAATGTGACTTATATGATTTGAATTTTGTAAAATATACTTCATTTTCGAATTCAGAATATCAAATATATCTTAGGGTGAATTTTTGGTAATTTTCTGAAAAACTTCAATTTTCGATGAATAGTGAAACCACTAAGTGGTAATCAAGCAAGCTGATTTTTCAGTTAAATGAAAGTTTACCACTAATGTGTATTGAATTTTGAAAATCCTATATACATTTTTGTCATTAAGAAGTAAAATGTGGTTCAATGAGATTATAATAATTTTTGGTGAATAGTAACTTATTAAGTTCTTAATCACGATTAGTGGTAATTAGGGTAGTTTAAGGTATAAATAATGCTTTAATAATAGGAAATAACCTAGAAACATGTCCCAACCTTATTGGTTGTGTCATGTCCGACCAAGACAAGCCATGGGTAAACTTGGGGACCCCATGGAGACACTTTGGTTTGGAAATGACATAAATAGATTTTTATTAAATGTTAAAGTAAAAATGACACAAACAAGAGATGTTTTACGAAAACAATTTTTACATGGGGTTATAAAGATCAGATTTTTGATTATAAATATTAATTGGAAAGATAAAAAGCTATCCTACATCATAGTATTTTTTTTATGATTTTTAGACATTAAATAATTTAAATTATTTATGACATAATAATGATGCAGCGATGACATCATTATTTGACGATTTAAATAAAATGGAAAGATAATGTAAAATCTATGAACTACACATGTCCAAAACTTATTGGATGATTGGATTTAGAAGAAATATCACCTTATCCATGAATTATATCAATGTGGGACCTTTTGAAACCGAAACACATTTTAAAATAAAGTAATATTTCTTTACTTTCCAAAAGTTCCCCTCCTCTCCTCTTATAAAAGGCCCCCACCTCTACCCCATTTCACACACTTCTCAAGCCTTTGGCTCGGCCAACCCCTACCCAATTAATCTCTCCACATCCCTCTCCTCATCCTAGAGGATTCCCTTTTGGCATAATCCTTTCAAAGGAAGCCTTTAGGCTCAAATCAAAAGGAGTTACACTTTTTAAGGTAATATATTCTCTCATGTTCATTTGTTTTATTTTGCTTCTCCAACCCCCTAAACTCTTTTTATTTAATTCTTTTGTAACAAAAACAGTATCTTAAATATACTAGGATGTTTTTATAAGATTTATTTGAGATAAACGTTCACGCAACTGCATCAAATGGTTAAAGAACATACGGTTTCCGTGGATGGCGAAATTCTGTCTCCCGAAACGATGATTGTTCAATACTCATTTAACACCTTCAAAGGTGGCCATTATGATGTCACTATTTTTATATATGATATATAATATGTTTATGTTTTCCTTAAGCTTATGTTTTTTTCATTTTGGGCATACCTTTATGGTTTCCATTATGGGTAAACACGATATCTTCATTTTAGGAAGTGCGGACTACCACCCCCTCAAAGTGATTTGCTTCGTTAAATACCATATGTGGGACATATAACGGATGGAAATATGATATTATATATGATATTATACTGGAATTATAATATATCTTTATATCATTATGATTCCATTCTATAAAATACGAAATAGAAATGAAAGTAGCGTTCATGCGTACGTACGGCTTACCATCTCCATGAACGGTGCATTTCATTTCTTACCTCTAAATGATTATGTAATATTATAAATGCATGTATGTACTGGATATATATGAAATATATGATATCTAAATCATGAATACCATTCTGGATATAATGAACCTTTGTCCAAATTAACAACATTTAAGTGTAATAAGTATATTTTTGACTTAGGAACCAAATACCGACAAAGTGAACATTATTAACTTGACTGATTACATGATGTTCATAACATGGTATAAAAGGAATAATGATCTTGAAAAAGGTTCTTAAGCAAGTAGAGATTAACTCATGTTTATTATTCCAGAGATTAAAGAACGGTCGGGTCAAGTCGGATACGAGGTATGGGACTTCGTCTCAATCTCCTTTCATTGAGGCATATTTTGTTTTATACACAACCTTCTTTTATACGGTGTATAAACCCCTTTTACTTTTACGTTTATTGAAAAGGAATCTTTTTTATACGAAGCGTTTACTAAACGACAAAAGGGAATGTTTTTGTCGTACGTATGCGGCGACAACGACTTCTCTACCGTTGTGACCGTTATTTGAGTTTCGGCTTCCTCTTCAAGCCATACCTTCTTTTTAAAAGAAAAATAAATACCATGTTTTAATTTTCTTTTATTTGGGTATTGAAAATGGTTTTCACAATGTTTTTTTTGTGTTGTATTGATATCTTGTGATTGAAATGTGGAAATGTTATGTTTCCTTTATGCATGTTTTATGTGATACGATTATGTTATGGTTCTTGGGCATTATTATGAAGACGGGTGGTTCCGTGATAAACTAAGGGCGGGTGAGCCCGTTATAGCTCTCCAATGCATTGGGTAACGCGAAGGAGTGAAACGTTAAGGTTTCTACGAAGAGATTTTAGGGAATATACTGTGATGGGTATTCCAAACGTAACCAAGAGGGTTACTCCCTACGTATGAATGTTATGAATGCCTCAAGTTACCTTTATGTCTTATGATTTCTATGATTTATTCATGATTTTATGAGGTATGTTAAAGTGCCTATGTTTTATGGGTAAAGTATGAATTCATTCTCTTGTATATATGAACTCATGTTTCCTTTCCATGTTTTTTTTATAACCCATACTGAGTTTTTATGCTCATCCCAAGTTTTTGAAATGTTTTTTACAGGTCAAGGGAAAGGTACATGATAAGATGATAGAGTCAAGGATGTGTCAAGAAATAATCCATGTTTTATTTTAAATGTGTTTCCATTGATGGGAATCAAGAATAATATCTTTATGTAACCACTTTGTTTATATGTGGAATGTAATGAATGTTTTATGATCTAATTCTCTAAAACTCTAAACCCGAAAAGATCCTCAATGTGTAATCTTGTAATAACTCAAGATTAAGTAAGGTTTAAGGCTGGGGCCTTATAGTTGGTATCAGAGGACGGTTTAGACAACTTTAGGAATTAGAAAAATGTTAAATTATAATATGATTGAAATGATATAGCATTTACGGATTACCATGTTGCTTCGCCTAAGATATTTCTGTGTTCAGAATGGTTTTCCGCAGAGGAAACAAAGCAGCTATGTTGGGACGACATCAGGAGGAAGACAACCTTCCAAATCAGCAACCTGAGATGGTCGGAATCGGAACTGAACAGTTTGTTGCAGTGATGGCACAGTTGACTCAGGCTATAAATAGTGGTGGTATCCATGCACGGGATCAGCCAGATCAACCGCAGAGGAACATGTCAGTGGTGGAACATTTCATGAGGCAACATCCCCCATCATTCAGAGGATCATCTGACCCTGTGCAAGCTGAAGGGTGGATTAAATCACTGGAGAAGATTTTTGATGTCATGGGGTGTTCAGACAATCAAAAGGGTAGTCTTGTTATTTACCGTTTGGAGGGTGAAGCAGATCAGTGGTGGTCTATGGTTAAAAATATCCGGGACGCCGAT
The DNA here is from genome assembly GCA_963277665.1 of Viscum album. Classification (NCBI taxonomy): domain Eukaryota; kingdom Viridiplantae; phylum Streptophyta; class Magnoliopsida; order Santalales; family Viscaceae; genus Viscum; species Viscum album. Next base: position 942,587,084 of record OY728155.1, on the reverse strand, counting down.
GAGATTGATGCTCTTGAATGGGATGAATTCAAAGGTATGTTTCTTGAGAAGTATTTTCCTAAGGCTGTTCGACTTAGGATGGAAAAGCAATTCTTGGAATTGAGGCAAGAGGAAGACTCAGTGGCTGTCTATGAAGAAAGGTTCACTCGATTGGCAAGGTATGCTCCAAACATCATACGAGATCTTGATAGTAAAATAAACCATTTTTACTCAGGGTTAAAGCCAAAGTATCGAAGGGCTTTAGCTTCTCTTGAGTTCAAAAGTTATGAAAAACTTGTTCGATGTACGGAGAAGGTGGAAATGGAGTTTGCCGATGATCAGTTGTTCTATGACAAACAACAGAATAAGAGATCTAGTTGGCAGGAAAAGGGGAAGAATTCATCAAAGAAGCAAGGAGGTAAGAAAACCAAATATCCATCCTATGAGAAGTGTGGTAAAATGCATCCTGGAGAATGTTTATCCAAGTCTGGTAAGTGCTTTCGGTGTGGTAAGTCTGGTCATATTGCTCATAACTGTAAGGAAGATGATCAAGCAGAAAATGAAAAGCCAACGGTAAGATGTTTTAAGTGTAATGAAATGGGTCATTATGCAGACGAGTGTCCGACAAGGAGCTTGAGTGATGCAAAGCAGTTAGACTACAAGCAGAAAGGGGTGGTAAAATCCTTTCCAACAACTTCAGCAGATGTTGGGCCATCAAATGAAGTGGTATCAGCTCCAGGGAGCTCAGTATTTTTCGAAGATTGACTTGAGGTCGGGGTACCATCAGTTGAAAGTAAAAGAAGCAGACGTTCCGAAGACTGCGTTCTGTACTAGATATGTCCATTATGAATTTGTAGTTATGCATTTTGGGTTAACCAATGCACCTGCTGTATTCATGGACCTTATGAATAAAATTTTCCATGAGTTCTTGGATAAGTTTGTGTTTGTGTTTTGAGGTTTGTGAAGAGGTTATGTGTGCCTTGTGATTCACAGTTGAAGAATGAGTTGTTTTTCCATCCTGGTAGTACTAAGATGTACAGAGGTCTGCGGGAGTATTACTGGTGGGATGGAATGAAAAGAGACATTGCTGATTTTACTGTGAAGTGTTTGACATGTCAACAGGTTAAATCAGAGCAGCAGTTACCGAAAGGGATGCTTCAGCCTTTACCAGTGCCAGAGTGGAAATGGGAAAACATATCCATGGACTTTGTTGTGGGATTACCGAGGACATCTCGAGGTAATAATGCAATCTGGGTTATTGTTGATTGCTTGACCAAATCTGCTCATTTCCTTTTTATAAGAGATACTTTCTCTCTTGATCAACCTTCCCGTTTGTATCTTAAAGAGATAGTCAGGTTACATGGAGTTCCTCTCTCCATTTTATCGGATCGTGATCCCAGGTTTACTTATAACTTTTGGAAAGGCCTTCAGAAGTCCTTGGGTACTGAATTAAATTTTAGTACAGCTTTTCATCCTCAATCAGATGGGAAGTCAGAACGAACAATTCAGACATTGGAGGATATTCTACGAGCTTGTTCTATGGATTATCAGGGAAGTTGGGACAAACATCTTTCTTTGGTTGAGTTTTATTATAATAATAGTTTTCATTCTAGTATAAAGATGACACTATTTTAGGAATTGTTTGGGAAGCGGTGTCGAACTCCATATTTTTGGGATGAAGTGTGTGAAAGGAAGTTGATGGGACCAGAATTGGTAGACGAGATGGCAGAAAAAGTTCAGCTGATTCAGAAAACACATGAGAACAGCTCAGAGCAGGAAGAAGAGTTATGCGGATAACCGGAGGAAGGATCTATCTTTTGAGGTAGGTGATCATGCTTTTCTCAAGGTTTCTCCTTGGAAAAGTGTGATGAGATTTGGTAAGAAAGGAAAGTTGAGTCCATGGTTGGTTGGACCATACGAAATTCTGGAAAGAGTTGGATCAGTTGCATACCGAGTGGCTTTACCTCCGAGTTTATCTCAGGTACACAATGTTTTTCACGTTTCGATGTTGAGAAAGTATATTCCAGATCCATCTCATGTTTTGAGTCCAGAGGTAGTTTAGCTGGAAGAGAACATATCTTATGAGGAACAACCGGTCCAGATTCTTGTCCACAAGGAGCAAGTGTTACGGAATAAGGTGATTCATCAGGTAAAGGTTTTGTGGAAAACCCATGTGATTTAAGAGGCAACGTGGGAATCTGAAAATGCTATGAGGGATAAATACCCCCACATATTTTGATAAGTGAATAAAATTGCGAGGATGAAATTACCAAAATGGGGAAGGATGTAACATCCCAGGTAAATAAAGAATAAAGAATTTTCATAATTATTAATATTTACGAATTAAATATTAATTTTATTTTAAAGGGGTTTCTATGTTCGATAATGTACCCGATACACAATGATGAGTTTTTTTGAAACTTACGTAGCACACTAGTAATAAAATAATATTATTTTAAATGTTAGTTAACAAGTAGCCGTTGTACTGGCGGGAATAAATAGAAATAACTAAAATATGACTAGATATGTTTTTAAATGTTTATACATTTACCCAATAAAAGATAAAGGCTTAAAATACGGAAAGAGTTCAATTTTAGGGCATATATACTCTAATTTTCACTAAAGGTTCACTTATCACCTTTTAATGGTGAACCGTCATTAAATATAGTTTTGATCACTCTTATACTTTATTTTGGACCAAATATAACACTTCTTTAGAATCGGGACATCAAAATTTACTTTGTGTAAATTTTTGGTACCTTTCTGATAAAGTTCATTTTTTTATGAATAGTGTAAAATGTTGTATTTTAATTCAAAACTTCTTTTTAATCTAAATTATTAATATGATTAGATTATTATTTTAATTGGTTTTAAAGTGAAATTAGAAAATATTTTTACCAGTTAATCCAATGGTGGTCATTGGAATCAATTTCACTTTGAAATTGGACTTAAACTGGTGTCAATCTTTTGATACTTATTGTTTCACAAAAACACGCTTTTTTCTCTGGCAGCGGGAATTAATTATTAAATTAATTAATGTGACTTATATGATTTGAATTTTGTAAAATTGACTTCATTTTTGAATTCATAATATCAAATATATCTTAGGGTGAATTTTTGGTAATTTTCTGAAAAACTTCAATTTTTGATGAATAGTGAAACCACTAAGTGGTAATCAAGCAAACTGATTTTTCAGTTAAATGAAAGTTTACCACTAATGTGTATTGAATTTTGAAAATCCGGCATACATGGTTGTCATTAAGAAGAAAAATGTGGTTCAATGAGATTATAATATTTTTTGGTGAATAGTAACTTATTAAGTTCTTAATCGCGATTAGTGGTAATTAGGGTAGTTTAAGGTATAAATAATGCTTTAATAATAGGAAATGACCTAGACACATGTCCCAACCTTATTGGTTGTGTCATGGCCGACCAAGACAAGCCATGGGTCAACTTGGGGACCCCATGGAGACACTTTGGTTTGGAAATGACATAAATAGCTTTTTATTAAATGTTAAAGTAAAAATGACACAAACAAGAAATGTTTTACGAAAATAATTTTTACATGGGGTTATAAAGATCATCTTTTTGATTATAAATATTCATTGGAAAGATAAAAAGATTTCCTACATCATAGTAGTTTTTTTATGATTTTTAGACATTAAATAAATTAAATTATTTATGACATAATAATGATGCAGCGATGACATCATTATTTGACGATTTAAATAAAATGGAAAGATAATGTAAACTCTATGAACTAAACATGTCCAAAACTTATTGGATGAGTTGATTTAGAAGAATTATCACCTTATCCACGAATTATATCAACGTGGGACCTTTTGAAACCGAAACACATTTTCAAATAAAGTAATATTTCTTTACTTTCCAAAAGTGCCCCTCCTCTCCTCTTATAAAAGGCCCCCACCTCTACCCCATTTCACACACTTCTCAAGCCTTTGGCTCGGCCAACCCCTGCCCAATTACACTCTCCACATCCCTCTCCTCATCCTAGAGGATTCCCTTTGGGAAGAATCCTTTGAAATGAAGCCTTTAGGCTCAAATCAAAAGGAGTTACACTTTTTAAGGTAATTCATTCTCTCATGTTCATTTGTTTTATTTTGCTTCTCCAACCCCCTAAAATCTTTTTATTTAATTCTTTTGTAACAACAACAGTATCTTAAATATACTAGGATGTTGTTATAAGATTTATTTGAGCTACAATTTCACACAACTGCATCAAATGGTTAAAGAACATACGGTTTCCGTGGATGGCGAAATTCTACCTCCCGAAACGATGATTGTTCAATACTCATTTAACACCTTCAAAGGTGGCCATTATGATGCCACTATTTTTATATATGATATATAATATGTTTATGTATTCCTTAAGCTTATGTGTTTTTCATTTTTGGCATAACTTTATGGTTTCCATTATGGGTAAACACGATATCTTCATTTTAGGAAGTGCGGACTACCGCCCCCTCAAAGTGATTTGATTCGTTAAATACCATATGTGGGACATATAAAAGATGGAACTATGATATTATATATGATATTATACTGGAATTATAATATACCTTTATATCATTATGATTCCATTCTATAAAATACGAAATAGAAATGAAAGTAGCGTTCATGCGTACGTACGGCTTACCGTCTCCATGAACGGTGCATTTCATTTCTTACCTCTAAATGATTATGTAATATTATAAATGCATGTATTTACTGGATATATATGACATATATGATATCTAAATCATGAATACCATTCTGGATATAATGAACCTTTGACCAAATTAACAACATGTAAGTGTAAGAAGTCTATTTTTGACTTAAGAACCAAATACCGACAAAATGAACATTATTAACTTAACTGATTACATGATGTTAATAACATGGTATAAAAGGAATAATGAACTTGAAAAAGGTTCTTAAGCAAGTATATATTAACTCAAGTTTATTATTCAGGAGATTAAATAATGGTCGGGTCAAGTCGGATACGAGGTGTGGGACTTCGTCTCAATCTCCTTTCATTGAGGCATATTTTGTTTTATACACAACCTTCTTTTATACGGTGTATAAACCCCTTTGACTTTTATGTTTATTCAAAAGGAATCTTTTTTATACGAAGCGTTTACTAAACGACAAAAGGGAATGTTTTTGTCGTACGTATGCGGCGACAACGACTTCTCTACCGTCGTGACCGTTATTTGAGTTTCGGCTTCCTCTACAAGCCATACCTTCTTTTTAAAAGAAAAATAAATACCATGTTTTAATTTTCTTTTATTTGGGTATTGAAAATGGTTTTCACAATGTTTTTTTGTGTTGTATTGATATCTTGTGATTGAAATGTGGAAATGTTATGTTTCCTTTATGCATGTTTTATGTGATACGATTATGTTATGGTTCTTGGGAATTATTATGAAGACGGGTGGTTCCGTGATAAACTAAGGGCGGGTGAGCCCGTTATAGCTCTCCAATGCATTGGGTAACGCGAAGGAGTGAAACGTTAAGGTTTCTCCGAAGAGATTTTAGGGAATATACTATGATGGGTATTCCAAACATAACCAAGAGGGTTACTCCCTACGTAAGAATGTTATGAATCCCTCAAGTTACCTTTATGTCTTATGATTTCTATGATTTATTCAGGATTTTATGAGGTATGTTAAAGTGCCTATGTTTTATGGGTAAAGTATGAATTCATTCTCTTGTATATATGGACTCATGTTTCCTTTCCATGTTTTTTTATAACCCATACTTAGTTTTTATGCTCATCCCATGTTTTTGAAATGTTTTTCACAGGTCAAGGGAAAGGTACATGATAAGATGATAGAGTCAAGGATGTGTCAAGAAATATTCCATGTTTTATTTTAAATGTGTTTCCATTGATGGGAATGAAGAATACTATCATTATGTAACCACTTTGTTTATATGTGGAATGTAATGCAAGTTTTATGATCTAATTCTCTAAAACTCTAAACCCGAAAAGATCCTCAATGTGTAATCTTGTAATAACTCAAGATTAAGTAAGGTTTAAGGCTGTGGCGTTATAATATCCTTCCACTGCATAGGAAAAATAATTATATCCCGTGAGGATGAAAAAAATGGAATTGGCATGTGAAACCAATTCATTATGGATCTATGTATTCTATGATGGTCATATGAGTGAATATTGAATAATATTATGGCTTCTGGGGTGAAACCATTCCATTGTTATAGACAAGTCAGAGATCCTTGACTACTTTTTATATGATATTCTATACTCATACGTATGCCAAAAATATTTTTCTTATGCTACTTTTACGCTCTTATGGATAATTTTCCATGATTTACTTATGATTCATAACATTTGAGGTAATAATATTTATTCCATGACTCATGATTATGATCTTATATATGAAGGGTATTGTTTTGAAATTTTATAACCAAGTTCTTATAACCTTATTCTCTGGGTATTCTTAAATATCACTCTTAGCAAACAATACCTAGAATCTGATATCACCATTTATTATGTTTAATTTTCCCATGTTTTGAAATATAATTTTAATTTACGTTTTTAGAGACACTATTTTTTTGTAGAATTCATTTGTAATATATCTGTAAATATTTTTGGAGACAAGTGCTGAGATAGACTGTGATTATGGGGTTTTCTGTGGCCATAAATATTTTTATAAAAATATTAAATAGAATTTATATCACTAACTCAAGATTTCATAATGAAAATGTGATAACTATTAAATTTTTCTTTGGATAAAAAATACACGAGTATGGTTGAATATATAATTTCTGTATTACCCTAGCCAAGACATAAAATAGGTCATCATGGGGAATTCTGAATAATTTTTTTTTTCAGATGTACATTTAGTGGGAAATTAAATAAAAATTATCTTTAATTGATTAATTTTACTAAATTGATATAATATTTAAATCCCATATTATAGTTGATCACCATGGTTATCCACATAACCCTATGACCATTGATATAATTCTCTTTCAACCACTCATTAGATAATAAACATAAAATGTTAATGAAACTATGGATTATTATAGATCGAGGTAAAATGAATACAATGACTTATCTTATTATTTGGAATGTGAAATCAAAAATTGATGAATGATCCATTTTTTGTATGACACATCATTTTCAGGAATATGCACCAATTTTTAAGTAAATTGATCATGATTCTACTTTTCCTCTAATATGTATCAATTGAAAAAAGTTACACACACCAACACATTGATTTCAAATGATCATTATTTCTATATAGGTCAGCCTATTTATTCCCACCCAAATCTAAATGTTTTTTATTCATTTCCCAATATTGGTGGGAAAAATATTCATACACGTTTTTTTAACATTTCCCCACTTGTTATTCTCGTACTTCACTATTGTGAAATGGGACTATGCTTATACATTTTTGGGTGGGATGAAGCCTGATCAAGCCCTTCGATTCATGAGGGTTTCACATGTGATTAATTGATAGGTGAAAATGGATATTTTTGAAATTATTTTGGTGTTTCAGGTGATTTATTTGTGGATATGGGTTCTAAATTGAATGTGATCATGTTGGGAGATGCGCGCAATGTGTAAACCGAACCCCCAACGGCCAGAGGAATTAATTTATGGCCTCAAGATGGATGGAAATGATGAATAGATCCATTTACCTTTGATTTTGGGTGTCCTAGAGGCATGATTAAGGAGGATAGGTTTTATCTAGAATGAGTTAATTATATATACCATTATTCAATGAACCCAACTACACCCATGTTGTCTTGAGAACACACGATGTGTTGCCCTTGTAAATTTCATTAGGGTTTTCAAGTGAGTTAAATATCACACCCTATGTGAGATATCAACACACTATGTGACTCAGTGTATAATATGGCACTACATATAATTTGGAAATACAAGGAACAAATAATGATCCATTGTACATGAACACGTCTAGGCTCCCAAGAAAGACTTTTTAGAGGAGGAAACATCCTGTATTGATGTACAAACACATGACCAAAGATAAAAGGACTCATCCATGATCATAGGCAAGAACCTAGATGGTTGAGGCATGTCGTGCAGTCGCCATACCTTCTGTGTAGTGATACCTGGGTAGCGGTATTCATTCCATCAGGGAAATGACCATGTATGGTGTGGTCCCACATGTCATGTGGGTCCCCTTACTTGTTGTATACCCCTACATTACATTTGATGAATCTTCATATCTCATATATCTAATCTTTGGACATTGGTTCTGTCTCGTGAGTAGATTATTCTGAGTCTTTTTCCATGTATAATTTGATGGTGTACTTTATAGTTTGTTTACATATAAAATATGAGATTTTCATAGAATGATTCCTTTTTAATAGATAATAGATGACGTTCATGATTGGGTAGGATCATTAAAGAGATCATTGTGGCACCCTTCTACAGTGTAGGGAATGGGTCCTCTATCAACCACAATAGTATAACACTATTGTTATGAAAAGTCAAAGGTACCATACCTAAAAAACGAGTGGCTCTACCCCGTGGAGTCTGTGAAAGGGTCTTAAACCATTAGAGTGAGACCATCATATTGGGAATGAAATTTGTCATCAATCAACAGTCATAGTGTAAACCTACTCTCGTATTATAGAAATGGTTATCAACTACTAGAGTAGAACCATCCAGTTGTGCTAGAATGGGTCATCAAATGATTACTATTGTAGAACCCTCATTATGAGATGAGGCATGGATCCTCTATCAAAAATTGAGTGGAACCTTCCTTCGAAATCAGGGCATGAGTCTTCTACCAATAGAGTGGAACCTTTATCTAGGATTTGAGATGGTTTTGATAGTTATATAATGAGTGAACCAACCCTCTAGGTATAACACTATTCCTAAATGAACTACTTGAGGGGAACCCTCCTATTGTACCTGGTAATGGGTCTTTTACATAGGGATTGTTCCTATATACTATGAGACACATTGATGAGTTTTGGATTGACAATGATATTTCAACTGGTTAAATTTGTGATAGGGTAGATATTGGTTTTGGAGACTTAGAACTATTTTAACTCTCTTCCTACCTATAATTCCATAATTAGATCTCATTTACATTCGATTTGTGCTCATTGTTTGTGTATATATATATATATATATATCTATATCATTGTTATTGGATTTTTATAATCACTCATATGGTGTTAAGATTTCTATTCCAATCATTTTCCTTATTGTTCCCCTCCATCATTCAATTTGTTATAGTGGGTATCTAAATACTCACCCATACAAGGGATTTTCCCACATGTTTCCAGTCTTATGTAGACGACAGACATTTTGTTGAATATTATATAGTGTATTAGGGATACATGATTTAATTTAGAATGTATGATGGTTGTATCCTGGGTATCCGGAAATGGTGTCTCTAAAAATGTACCTTTTTTATTTTTTTAGATTGGAACATCATTCCAATTGGTCTTGTATATCCCCCATTATTTTCAGTTTACACTATCATAATATTTTTTCCCTATTGATTTTCCCTATATGGTTTTTAATATAAATTTTGAATTATTTTAATTTATTCCTCTAATTTTTTTCATCAAAATGTATGGGTGTGTTCATATTGGTACATTATAAAAACATCTAGAATAATAGTTATGTGTTTTGGTACATTTTTCCAGCTCCTGGAATATAGAGGTTAGCTTGAGGTATGTGTGGCTCGAGTCATGTTGGGTTAGGTCATCACATATTTGTATGTAGGGGGTTTTATCCTTATGATGGGATTTGGAGTAGTACCCTTACAAGGATTTCGTTGGGATTTAAGGAAATTGTGTTAATGGTTTTTGAGTTTTGATTTAGGCTAGGTAACCCACTCTTCGTGCAACAGATGATGTATCCATACATCAGGACTATTCCTACATGCCTGTAAACTCGATATACCAATAACCTGGTTTCAGGGATCAATGGTATTCATATAATATAGGATTGAGTATTTTGAATTTCCTTATTAATTCAACTTTAAATTATATATATATATATATTATCATATGACTATCATACATCTTGATGACATATTCTAGATGCCATTATGAAAACATCTAGTCAGGTCACCAACGACGGATAATGAAGGAGATCTAATGAGGGAAGACGCCTTAGTTCAGGATCTATCCCTCAATCTCCTCCCTCCATGTTGGAATGTAGACCCCCCATGTGCCGATTTAGTAGAATATCATTCTAGTAGAAATGGATGTGGATGTGCATAGGCTTAGGACACTCCATGAGTTCCAATGGTAGAGGTTAATGACGTTCGACAGTGAGTTAGGTCCCCTTGTAGAAGAGGATTTTCTATGGTTGGTGATATATTTCCTTATGCAAATACAAACATAATCCAATAATGTGGTTTCACTGGCATATAGCCTTCTTCATGGAAAATCAAGGAGTTGGTAGTGTCTTGTTATACCATTTCAGGATGGATCGACACTCTTAGGGGATGAAATTTAGAGGTTGTTCTATGATAAGTACTACCCCTCCTATTTGTGATGAGTGGAGATTGAATAGATTTATATCTAAATCATGGAGGGGTGTGTGTGACTGAGAATTGTGTGGGGTTCACATACCTTATCCAGTACTCCATTAATATGATCTGGGATGGATACCTATGATAATAAAAGATTGGGGATGGTATCTATAGATATATCTTTTCTATTGTGGTACCCTTGTGCATTCCAATCTATGATAAGGTTTTATAGTGGGGACTAGTGATGGGGAGATTCCTATAAGAGGGACTCTAGGAATTTTGATTTAGTAGTGTTCATTGTTGAGCATCATCATCTGTAGAATCTAGAAGATTACACTCGGTATGATCTCTACATATGACACCTTCTATTGATCAGGATTAGGAACATGGTCAAGGGTATCACAGAAGACAATGATTTCCTAGATCTTATATGAATATTTTGAGATAGATCACATGAAATGTGATTTCAGGACTGGACATGATAAAGATCCTAGGAATATAGCGGATGGACTGTCATGGAATAGCCATCTCCATGATCATGGATCCCCCGGGTGATAGAAGGGTGGCCCCATGGATGTGGAGAAGGTAGTGGAGAATGTGGGTATATTGGAGGAGGATATTTGTGTTTTGGATGAAGATATTTCATAATCCAACACCATAACAATCCAACCCATGTCAGGCTTAGGGTGTTGGAAGCCAGTGCCATGGAGAGCTACATGCCATGGAGGTCTATTACTCGGTGGTTCACCCAATGATTATCGGTATGACATATATTTATTATACAAAGAATTTATTTCTTGTAGAAATTGGTGTGATTATTTTATTCATCAATTTACTGCCATTACGAGAGACGGACCACCATGTTGAGGTTTCATCCCAATAGCTTGGTATCGAGGTTTTATAGGGAACTGTTCTTCTGTATCATTTAACTTCATGGAATATGATCTATCACATGGTGGAAAAGTTACTCATGAGACCTTTTTCATCATGATATAGAATTAGGACAACATCATGGACATGTATAGGTTTACTATTATACAATTCCAAATTTAATGTTACAATAGATGATTCTAATCCATTAACGCTGATGGTATGAGATTCTCTTTTACATGAAACAGAGATCACACAATGGGGAAAGTGGGTTTTTTAAACATGAGGTTGTAACCATTTACATTTCAATTTGAAATTATAGCCCTTACAAAATCAGGATGTTGAGTATTGTTGATTACTTTAGTTATGTAAGATATTATGGATGTATTCCTTGAGGATGATTATGGAAAACCTCTTAGACAAATCATGTAGTTTTTTCTAAATTTATCCTATGACTTATTATATATATTCTACGGAATATTAGATGTTCCCTAATAAGATTAGGGAGATACAATTACAATTAGAGGACCATTGATAGAAGGTTTTTAAGAGAACTAGTGCATCCCCTTAGGTATCTCCAGTCTTGTTCCTAGAAAATGAGGTTGAGAGCTTCTGAAATTATGTGTATTATCATCCAATGAAATTGACTAAAATAAAAAAATAACCCTTTTCTAGGACGGAATACATCTTTTATCAGTTGTGAAGCCTTATTTGGTTCTCAATTATCGATTTGATGTATGACTAACAAAAGTTGAGAGTTTTTTAGGATACCATTCTAGAGCTGGCACTCTGATGATTTTATGGACTCTATTATATCCTCATGATGTCTTTCGGTGTGGACAATGATCAGACCAAGTTTAAATTATTGATGAAATAGATCATTCATCCATACATAGACCAATTTATAGTTTTCTACATTGAATAAATACTCACACACTATGAGTTAATGTAAGATAATGCATAGAACTTAAGGATGGTCCTATATTTACTTTGGGAGCACCAACTTTGTGTAAATATCATGAAGTACCCATTCTAAATCCATGAGGTTTACATTTTAAGGCATTCCATTTATGATCATAAATTTTATATAGACCTGGTGAATATTGATGTTGTGGATTAATGGGATCCACCTAACAAAGAGTCATATATAGAGTGTTTTATTTGCTTGGTAGGTTTCTATAATTGATTTGTGGGAGACTTATCCTGGATTGCAAATCCTTTCACTGCCCTGACATGGGGAGGTATTCTGTTTACGTGGACTGAGAAGTTCTAAAGGGAATTTGAGGATTATACATTTAGAATGTTGTTTTATTATATTTTAAGACTACCAGAGGTGGGTATGGAGTACATTGTGAACTCTGAGTCCTTGAGAGCTAGGATCAGTTTCATACTGATGTAGTGATTGAAAATTATTTCATATGGGTCGAGGATTTTGAGACCACTGAAATTAACTACATGAATAAAGTCCAAATATAGGATGATTTTTTCTTAGATCTATGGATTTGGAGATACAATTATTTTGGAGATCATTATATTTTTTACTCAGAAAAAAGTTGTCTCTATTATGTATTCATTTAGAGATACATTATATTCAAATAGAGATGGTGGTTAGAGATCTTCCAGTATGATTAAATTGAGATAGTATATACTACTATGAAGGGAATCCTGGTAGAAAATGCTATAAGTACGAATCCCATGGAACATTTGGGGTATATTGTGTCAGAGCATTTGGAATCCTTGTGGTTGGCCCTAGATTAGAATAAGTGTGAAGCATTTCTTCAGTTGATGGTATCAAATACTATTCTCTTATATCTTGTGATAGTGACCCAGTTAGAAGTCATCAACTGTGTAGGATTTTGTTACCACATATAGTCTATATGTTTTCCATAAATATTATTTGAATGAGGTAATCACATCATCTTTTTATAGGGATGGACTGTGGTCCCAGTCACAATGTGGGATGAGGTGGTGAGATATTTGTACACAAATCCATTGGATATATATCCTAGTGTTTGGAAGATGTATATATATATTTACTAATAGTTTTGGTTTTTAAACATGAGATGGTGGGTAGATGAGTTCGTCTCATAGTTCCTCACATGTCAACAAGTGAATGCAGGCCACCAGGTTTTAGTAGGATTGTTAGACCCCCTTATGATCCAACAATATAAATGAGATAAAATATTCATAGAATTTGTTACAAGTCATCCATGAACAATGATATGCCATGATTCAACAAGATAATAGTTGAATCAGTCATGATATCAAAAAAAATCCTTGATATCATGATATAGAATTCAGTAGAGAGTATGGGGAAGTTGAATGTATGATAGATTATTCTCATTAATGGGGTTCCCTCAACATTTTCTTTGACCATGATGTGTGGTTCACTACACAGTTTTTTAGAGTCATAAAAGAGGAAGTAGTAACCTAGATGAGGACGAGTATAACCTTCAACTCACTGATATATGGGATGACTGAGCTCAATATTAATTTCATGGATGATATGCAAATGGATTTCATGTTAGACATCATCTAGATCTACAATGATAACTTTCAATTGGTAAAGTTTTCATTGAACAATAGAAAACACTCTACAACTAGCATGGATCCTTTTGAGTCCATATACGAGAGACCCCATATTCCAACCTTGTGTTTGAAATAAATCATAAGCAACACTTGTAGGGATAGAGAATCTTTAGGAAATTGAAAAGAAGGTCCAGGTCTTCCATGTTGAGATGAGGACACCCCCAAACAGACATAAATCTTATATATCTCGATATGGAAGGAACATTGATTTCATATATGGAGATAAAATTTTTTAGGGAGCCACCCAATGATGAGGAATATATAGATTCATTATGGGAGGAAATCCATCACCACAACTCATTAGGAAATTTGAATCCTTATATATGGTTGGCGAGATTACTTACCACATCACCCAACCCCATTGTTAGAGTGGCTGCACAATGTCATCCATTTTTTCATAGATGAGGAGACATGCATGTTCACATGTATACTATTGAATGGGGGAACTTTACATCGAAGATGGACCCACTTTATTGGAGAACCATGTGGCGATCAAAGATTTGGAGAAGTGGAACCTGTGTGGATGGACCATCCCATTTGTTCTTTTATGGTGAAAGCATATGAGAATTCAGGAGAGCTCATGGGTGTTGTAGAGCGAGATTTGGGATCAATATACATAGATATTATTTTATATTTTTTTTCATTTAGGGAATGAAAATTTTTAAGGATTAAATAAAATCGAGTCCCTAATTTTCCATTTACTAAATTAGAATATATCCTGAAATATTTTTATTGAAAGGTTATAAGTCAATGTGATATATTTATACATGGTGTGACTTTAATTAATTTTTAAATAATAATAAATATATATTATATTACACACAAATGATTTTATAATAGAATGGGATAAAATTTAATTAGATTCTTTATTGAAAAATATGTTACCAATGTTGAATCCAGAAGGTGAGGTTTACACTAGGAATGATATAACATAGGTCATCATAGAGCGTTCAGATAATACAGTCACTGGCATGATATTCAGTGGGTGAAATAAATAAATAATTTAATATAGTTATTAATCTAAATAGAGTGATATACTATTTATATATTTTTCTATGGGAGATCTCATGGGTTATACTCATAATAATAGGATTGTTGAGAGGAGTTTCCTTTCATCTCTCAATGTAAAATCAATATTAGATCAATAAAAAACTCTTAATTCATTATGATCGAGGTGTAGTGACGATAATGACTTTTCCCACTCATCATAGAGTGTGTTCATAATTAATGAATGATCCTTTTTCTGGGTTAAATCATCAATTTTAATTCATCATTAATTGATAAAACATATTGATCATGATCATCCTTCTCCCCTGATCTATATAAATTGTAGACCTATACATGAGCCCACATAGAAATTTTTAATTTATCATTCAATATACAATCTTTGTTCCATTATGTCACACCCAAATATATTGAATTTTTATTGTATGACCTGTAACTCTTAGCCAAATATGTTTAAATTTTTTTTTCTTTTCACCCTCTGATTATTTGTACACTTTTCTATTGGCCATAATGACATGGTTTGACATTTATAGGGGGATTGAGTCCCATAGAAACCCTAGATTTGATATGGGTTCATGCATGACAAATGGATTTGAGATCAATGATGTTTTTTGATTATTTTATAGTTTTTGGAGAATTATTAGTGGATTAATGATCCAAATTAGAGATGGTGGTGATGGGAGACACACACAGGGGAAACGAAGATCCCCCAAGGATCAACAAAATCAATCTCCAACAACCTTATGAATATATATGATGAATATACGAAATTCCTGTTGATTTTGGTATGCCTAGAGTTATTATATAATGACAATAGTATTGATAGGGAACTATTTAAAATGTTATAAATTTCTCAAAAAAAACCAATAACATGTTTTGTAGTTTGAATGACACAAGTCATTTAGTCCCCTCGATGTGGAGGCTTTGGTTTTTGGGGAGTAATATATCACATGTCGTGTGTGACATCCACACCACATGTGACTCTATTATGGTGAACTGGTGTATAGAATAGTAGTACATAGAAATAGAAACATCTAGGAACACATTGTGTACATGTGTAGACATATATGGCTACAAGCATTGATAGGACCCCATGCGAGGGGACACACCATATACTAAGGTACATGGATATTTCCAATGACTCATGGACATGACCAGGAGAATGGGTTGGACCTCATGTGATTGAGGAATTCCATGTAATCCACTTATATTCCATGTTGGGATACATGTAATGCAAGCTATAAACAAGATTTGATACAACCCTAAGGGAAGAGAGGGGACACACACTATGTGGGTCCTTTTACTTGTAATTTACCCATATAGTCTGTCTACGGATATTTATACCTCCTAATTTCCTTCATTTGGACATTGATTTTTTCATCTGAGTAACATATCCTGAGTTTTATTCCTTGTAGAATTTGATGGTTTACATTTTGGTGGATTTTAAGAAATGATTATATATAAGTTTTGGAATGATTAATATTTAGGGGACGCTAAATGATGATACGGATTGGGTATGAACATCAGAGAGATATGAGTGGAACCCTTTTTATAGGTTGGGCATGGGTTCTCGATCAACCAATAGAGTTTCACCATTCTACTTGGATTGTTCATGGCTCCTCTACCAATCCATCGAGTCTCAAATTCCATTGGATTTAGGGCATATGCCCTTGACCACTAGAGTGGTAGACAACTTCTAGATATGGCATTTGTACTCTACCTACTATCTAAGTGGCACCCTCATGTTGTATTAGGGCACAATTCATCAACAACATGAGTGGAAACCTATGTTTGGGTTGGGATTTGGTACTCTACCGATTACTAAAGTGTAACCATCCTAATGGGATGGGGAATGGGTCCTATATCTTCTATTGAGTATCACCCTCTAATAGAACCAAGGCATGGGTCCTAGAAGGTCAAAGTGAATCCCTTATTTAGGGATAGGGCATGGGTCCTCCAGCTGTCAACATAGTGGAACCCATATATTGGGAAGGGAAAATTACCTTTATCTACAACTTAAGTGGAATAATCTTATTTTAACAGGTGATGGGTCGACTATATAGAGATTGAACCCCTATACTATGTAACTAAATGAGAAGTTGTAGTTAGATTAGGATGTTTCTAAAGATAGACATTTGAGAAGATATGCATTATTTTGGACTGTTGAAACTATTGGTACTCTTTTACTATGTGTGTTGTGATATGGATATCCAGTTTCTCTGTGTATTGGTATTGTATTTTTATAATATATATATACATACATATATATATATCCACTTCATTGTATTTTTATACTATTTTGATTTTGAATGAGATGTTTATTCCTATTTTTCTTCTTACTGGTTCCCCCTAAATATTCACTTAATCCTATATGGTATGTTTATAATTCCCCATGAATTAGATTTAGCCAAACATGTCATGTATTAGACACATGAATGAAAGTTTAGTCGATATTTTATAGATTCTTAAGGAAACATGGTTCATTTGACCTTGTATGCAGTTCATGGAATTGAGATATTGATCTTGTCTCTCTTGGAATTATTTTTCCATTTTTGTTAGGTTGAGACATCATTTTTTATATTTTTCCCTTTATTTTTCAATTTATACTATCATACTCTTTGTATTCCCTTGAATTTTTTCATTTTTGGGTTTTCCTCTATATATTGAAACATCATTTTTTATTACTCTTCACTTCCAGATTGGTATTTTTAGGTGACTGTGTGTAATTAAATTTGTAATTGGCCTCCAATACTAGTTAATCATTTATGTTCTTATCGCCAATAACTATCCTATGGTTAATTTCTTAGGGTAGTTAAAACACAAGCCTCACTAGGTAGGGACATTATAGAGTATGAATATGTATAGTCTTATGTGGGAAGATCATTATGGGATATGTAGAAAATATTTAACAGATTATAATATTTTGTACCTCATATTTAAAGAAAATAAATTATCAAAGTCCTCTTTAATGTGTAGTTGTAATGAATTGATTATTCATCTAAAAATATGTAATACCTATATATTTAAACATGGAGGTTTTATGTTTGAAATTAGAGTATTGGTTTAGTTATACATTGGAAACATGGGAAAGAAAACATAAGTGGTCTCCGTATGGATATTTATAAAGATATTTCTAGGGTTACTTATATGAAAAAAATCTATGAATGAGTAAATGTATTGGAAAATGTATTATAATTTTGTTAAAGGATATAGAGAGTGGTTAACAGGAAATTAAATCACTTCCTTGATACTACAAGAGGATGTGGCTCAATGATAGAGGTACCTAGTGGTAACAATTATAAAAAGGGTTCATCAATCATGACTCTAGTAAGACTTGTTGAACAATAATAGACCTTCAAGCTCATCTATTTTTAAACTCTCTAGTTATATGCTTTAAAAATTCAATAAATCATTATATACTACTATGAATGATTTAAATAGATGTCGAATATGTTTGAAATAGTTTAATCAAATGTTTTCATAGATTAAAAATAATGTGTCATTAGTTATACATTATATATGTGATTTTTCATGATTATGTGGTCCCCCACTATGATTACTACAAGTCAATAAATAATTCTCATTTTAGTCAATGGTGGAACCCAAATGAACAATGTTAATAAGGAATACAATGAAAAATTCAATGAATATAATACTATGAAACCAAATTTTAAGGTAGTTAAAATGGAAAATATTATTTATATGATAAAAAATCATTCTCACTCAAAGAATCATGATTAAAATTAAAATTTGAATATGATGGAATAACATTATATTGAGTTAATCATAAGGAAATGTTAACATTCTTTTCATGGTAATAAAGATCCAATTTTTGGTGAGAAATGGATTAATTCCATTGGAAGGTTATTTTCTCTTCTCTATTGTTCATAAAATGAAAACATGATTTTAGATTTATATCATTTGGAAGATAATGGAAATCAATTGTGTACTATAATGAAGAAATTGATTAAATAAGATGAAATGGAATCCCTAGAGAGGTAAAACTATAAGTTCCAATTTTTCATTTTTCATTACGATAATATTATTCCTGTGAAAATGGTAAATGACTTTCATGATCTATGAAAAATTATGATGAATATATTGGTACATATATAGAAATGATTAAGATAATTTCAATGTATTCTTTTGGTATAATCACCCCACCCAAAAGAAATATTATTCAGTTATTCAATTTTTTATGTCCATGTATATGAACGGAGTTAACCAAAATGGAATTTAGCATACTTGATGGAATTTATTATTATAAAATAAAGATGGAAATTTAGACTGTAATTTCCCAATAATAACATGGTTATTGTATAAAATGAATGATGGAATTCCAGGTAAACAGTAAATACCATGAAGAAAAGAAAACAATATTTCTTCTTTACTAGAATTGTTTAAGGATGAATGGATGAAATTGTCTTAGAGGGACTTATCAATGATGTATGTTTGTAAATGATGTTTATCAATAACATATAATACATAGTTAATGGGAATAAGTTAGTTATCAATGAAAATAGTGATAAATATCTTTAAAATGCATGACTGAAATAGTAGTATATTAATTTCAAGGAGTATAAGAATTCTGAAAATAAAATCCCCAACCCAATGGATAATGTGAATGATAATTCCCAACAATCTATAAAGAAACATGATAAAGGGGAAACATATTCAATTAAAATGGATTATATGAATCATGATAATTATTTCACACTTTTCCTCCACTCCTTTTTTGGGAATTTCAAATTTTATTTTTTATAAATTATCCATATGAAAATATTATTGTTCATCCTATAAAGAAATTTATGGTTTTAAGCTTCATGTACATGAATTCTATAGAAATGAAGTAACATTTAATATTATATTGGTAAAAGCATAAAACCAATCATTAAAGTGTAATTTATTTATTATATGATAAGTGATTATATATGGAATAAAGGGTGAACTTACATCTAGAATTTTATAAGTCTCCATGTAATATATATGTAAGATTTTTGGATACCATCATGGGTTTTTGAGTTTTTGATTGATCATAAATTTAATTTTAATTAAAACCCCTTGTGATGTTTTACACACTAGGATTTTATCATTATTAATGATATTTTAATTAACATTTATTAAAATTAAACTCTATGGTATTCATAAATAATTTAATGATAGTGTTATTTGAGGAAGAATTACTTTAGACTTTGTGGAAATATGATTAAAGTAATCGATATAATTTAGGGTTTATAATATTTTTGAAGATTAGGTAATTATGGGTTGTATTTTATCACCTTACAAATCCCATGCACATAATTTTTGTTAGGTAGATCTTCTCCCTAGATCCACTTTCTATAATATACATTAATGAAGTTTTTCTATCATATTTGGTGACAAATTCAATTTTATAATATCAGGATCTAAATTTTACCTCAAATTTTCAGGGATGTTTTAATCAAGCTGTTGATACAAATTTGATTTAATACATAGTGTATAATCCAACGATATATGGTCAGTCTGAGAGAATAATTCAATTCCACTAAGACATGATCATATAATGTTCTATATATTCTAAAGGGTTGTGGGATCAAAACCATCCTCCATTATCACTCTAATATGATAATATATTTTACATGATAATTTATTTCTCTCTGTATGATTTAATTTTTGGAAATATGTGTAAAACTCAAATGTACTAGAATTAATTTTCTAAAAGTGTGATATTGGGATATGATATAGCTAATGAAATGGATATTAATGTTTGGGAAATTCAGAAACATATAAGGGTTGTAAAAATTTTACATAAATATTATGTTTAATATCTTCGTCATGATCGATAATTTTACATTAGTTAGAAAATGATTCAAAAAATCTATCCATGAAGGAAAGAAGGGAAAACTATGTCATAGGTATGTCGATCTCATTGAAAGCCACGATTCTATCATGATGTTAGCTTATTCATTGGCGCATCCACAAAACCTATCTTAGGATCGTTATTTAATCAACTTATCTCTCTTGGGGGAGTACATACCACATGCTTTAAATATAATTAACATAGAGGTCGTACCACTGGTACATGATCTTTATAATAATGAATAATCACTACATATTATGGATCATATAGTGGAAAAGATAAGAAAAAATACCAATAACTAGTGAAACCCCCATTTTGTGTAATGAATGTGTGAACAATATGATGTAATTATTTATAATTATCCTCAGTTGTATTTTGAAAAGTGAATTATTTTGAGGGATGAATTATTTTTATGGGTGGTGGAATGTAACACCCCAAGATTTCAGGAAATATTTTTTACTAATAATTATTTTTTTTATAATTTCTATTAGAAATAACATTTATTTTATCTTTTGTCACATGTAACACTAACTTTATCGTGTGTTACATGCAACAACATTTTTAGAAAAAATATAAATCACTATTAAGAAATTATTATTTAGTTTGATAGTTAACCCACAAATTTTGGAATGTAAATTATGAATAAGAAAAAATAAATTATGAAAACATATGGTTTAATCATTTATATAAAATTAATTCAATTTTGACTTATTAATTTGAAAGTAAAACTAAAATTCTTTTGAAAATAAATGAATTTTTTTAGAATAAAAATATTATTATTCCCAAAACATTTTTTAATAAATCAAATAAGTCACTTTTTAATTATTTTAATAATATTAATATATTATCTCATATTTTAACATTCATCATACGAGTTTTCTAGATAAGAGATAAAAATAAATCCAAATTTTCTCCTAAAAATTTTATTTTTCTAAAATGATTTTTTTTGACTTTTGCGCAAATATTTGTTAAATAATTTAAAAAAGTATTAGAAAATCATTTTGAATCTAAATTTTTAATTTTTCATATAATCATGTAAAGTGTATCTGATGTTGAATTTATGATTATTTTCTAAAAAAATAATTTTTTGGATTAATAATGAAAAATAATGGGTTTTCATAAGAATTTTCAGTTCCATATATATTTATAGGGACAAAATGATAAATATAAAATGGTATTAGTAATAAAAATAGACTAATTAATTCTCTATTAAATAAAAATATTTCATTTAAATAAATTTTAAATTGAATTTTGATATAAATTTTTTTAAACTTTTGAACATTTTCTCTTGGAAAACCAGCTTTCTCGTCATGTCTATTAGATTAGCCTTAAATTAAATTTTCCCATATATTTTAATGGAATATATAAAAAAGGATTAAAAATTTATAAATAATAATAATATATATAATAAAATAAAATCAAATTATTTTTTGAACATAGAAAATAGTGATAATAATAAAACGTTTTACCGTATTTATCACTAAAATGGATGACTATAGTGTTAAAATAAAATGGTAAGCATTAAAAATGAACAAAAAAACATAAAACACCATTTTTATAGAAATATTTCAAACTTATATCCTATTTTTTCTCTAAGGGATTATTTGGGGTCTTTTTTCCATGTAAATCACGTGGTTCCACCTCTTCCTTATCAATAATTAGAAGTGTGCGACTCATCTCCATCAAAAATAGAAACCCCTAGACACTCTTCATCACAAAAAAAGAAGACCTTTCATCAGACAATCACTTTCCATTAATATTAATTAACTCCCTTCCCTAATCCTGAAATCATTATTTTTCCAAAAATCTATCCTATGATGGCCCTTTGTGAATAACTAAGGAGGTTACTTGAAGAAGACGTTACATTCATCAATGATATATTTTTTTATTTCATCTAGAACCTCATAAAATATTCTTATAGACATGAATCTATAATAAAGATATAATATTACATCTATTAATATGGTTTTATTATATTTACATGACTTAGAACCATCTTTACACCATCAATTGGATTATGGAATCATCAATCTTGCACACGACAAACTATCTCCCTATGAAGTGAAGAGATGCTTTATTCACATATGTTTTATAGGGAAGGTAATGAGAACATGATTAAATAATAGTATATGATATATAAATATATATAATTATTATGGACTAGAAATATATAATTCATCAACCTTTTATTTAATCCATTGAGAAAACAGAAATAGAATTCAGGAGCTTGTATGACGTACAATATCAAAACAATGCATATATGTCATTTTTTATATTTAAATTATAAGGATTAATGTAAAAACATATATACTAAATATATATTTTATTTACATCATTGTTAAAATTGTGTATATTATGTAACTATAATGACATTAATATGAACAAAAAAATCCAAACATATTCGATAAACATTACAATTAATAAAATAAAAATTATTTTAACAAAGAATTATTAATAAATGGGTAATGAAATGTCATATGAAAATCATATATCATTTTACATTTAGATTTATGGTTAATTCAATACATATTTAATAATCATATTTCTATTATCAATGAGGCCTGAATGTGTACAAGGGAAATCGATACATAAGGTTAGGTATTTCCATCACACTTTTTTCTTCTATGAGACACAATCAATATTCACAACAATTTTAATTTTCGTTTTATATATAATTCCTATAAATTTATTTTATCAATATTTTACTTTAAATTATGGTGATTTACAAATCAATTTTAGGAATTATCTTTCATGGGGATTTAGATTCACCATTACTAATTTTGATAGATTTTATGTTTTAATATCATGTTTTATCAGATTGTTTATGATTATTATTCCAATAATGAAATATTATGATCTATTTGTCAAAAAAACATGAAATTTATTTTAATATGGAAATTTATGAAAAATATGTGTATTAATTCATTTTCCTCTGTATATATAATGAAGAGTTCAAAATGATGTTTTTTAAAAACCCATATTTATTTATCCCTTTAATTGAAAAAAAATCATTCTCTGAAAAAATTATTTTCTAAAAATGTTCTCTAATTTTATTTATACATTATATAATTTTTTAATAATGAAATATTTACCGATGTATGAATATGTAATTTTAAAACAATCTTTATATCATTTTATAAACATTGTATGTTTATCTTTAAGAAAAATTTTAATGTAATAAATTTTGGATTAACATGTATGGTGTGAATAGAATTTCCCAAGGTAATGAACAATATTTTATTTAAATCTTCCATTGTTACTTCTCAATGGAATTTTTAAAATATGTCTCATTTTAAAAATTATTTTCTATTTTTTAATGGTTAGTTTTGGCAAGAAATCCATTAAACGGGTTTTAAAAATTCTTTTATATAGTTTCAATGTGTTTTTAAAATAATTGGATTCTAAAATTTTTTAACTTTTAAAAATATGATTTCAAAGTCAAAAATTATCTTCCTTGAGAAATGATAGAAGTAATATTTCAAAATAATTTTCCATGTAAGATAACTAAATTGGATGTTACTAATGCATTACTAGGGAAATGATCCAAGAATACCCTTCTAATTATTTTACTCAATTGTGTATGTTATTGATGAATAAATTTTTATAAATTCTATTTATCTTCTAAAGTTTATAGCATGATAAAAAAATTATAAACCCGATACATTTATTAGGTTTTTCAGTGATGAAATGTTGAAATCATTATAAGACATGTTTTATTTCCACAGTTAGTTATATGATGAAATTTATATGATACCCATTTAACATAATGGGTTATGATATGATGAATATATTATGATCTTATATGACATATATATATATATATATACATACTAATTATGTCATTGGTGGGCCCCTTGTCTCTATCCAATGCACTGGGTATAAGTTAAATTCTTACAAGTATTATAGAACCAGAGTGGGGAGCGAACCCAATTATGTAGAAAACATTCCCTGATATGATGGTCTTTGGAGTAAACCATTCATAATATAAGGGTTTGGGGAGTGATCCAATTTCAGTATAATAGTCTTGGAAGTTCTCATTGACTACAATGGAAATGATATTCAATATTTATATGAACGCTAAAAATCTATGTCAATGTTATTCTCTTCTAGTTCATTTTTATTCATTTATATATGATTAGTGGATTGTGAACATAAAAAACTTATCCCATGACTCATTTTTATGATCAATGATATTCAATGTATTACTTTCTTATGTTATGATCATGTTAGCATACCATTATTCTTATGTTATCCTTATATATCACCACTGTTTTCCTTTACCGAGAATCCAATCTCCCCCATTCTTATGCTTGATTTCCCCCAATTGGGAAAAATGGTTTTAAGTAGTGTATTTCGATGAAAATTACTATGTTGGAATATCTTCCTGGGAGATGTTGAATATAATTTAAAAAGTTATAATATTTGGTAATTAGTCTTTAAAGACACTAATCTATTACAATCCTCAGGCATTTGACTTTTACATTTATTGAATATTGATCTAAAAAATTTAATATATATGTATGAAAATACTATTATATACACAATGTCTCATCAGTGAACAAACACTATCTATCTAGTAGAAGAGATAAAAAAGAAGAATTCTTCTTTAACCATCCACCATTTGTTGAACCCACAGAACAACAGGTGGGATCTCGTGTCTAGAAAGTGAAACAGATCTAGTCAAGATTAGTAAGGGTATTATTGTAATATTTCACAATAACAAATATTTTATTATTTTATCTTCACCCTAAACTATAATTAGACCATAAAAACTAAGGGGGCATTCTTCTATGCTTCCAGATCTCCAAACATGAATCCTTGTAAGAATGAACGATTGATCGAAGTCATGATCTTATTTTTGTATTTATGACTCTATATTTTCCTTATATCATCTTATTTTTTTGTGTTCATATCAGATTAGGGTATTTAATATAGGATAATTATTTAGAAAATGTTTTTAAATTGGGTTTCATATAAATCCATCAAATAATCATGGATTTTATTGGATCTTCATTCCTCATAGTGTGATTTTTGATAATCATTTTTCTATGTAATTCCTCAATGTTTCCTTGTTTTAGACAATGATAAATTGGTGATTATTAATTTGGAAAACATATTTCAGGATTCATCTTTGTTTTTTTGATCCTAAATTTTCCATTTTCTTATGGAGCCCTCATAGTTGTTAAAAAAGTGTTTGGAGATTTCTGGTTTAGTAAAAATAGTTTTTCTTTCAAACTATTAATTCTAGTTGGGATTTACTTTGTTTGAAATAATTGTTTTGAATGATTTATAATTAATGAAATTTTATTTTGTTTCCACTTAGTATGAAATGTGTTTTCTACATATGTTTTTTAGAATGAATTCATGGATTCAAATCAAATTTGGTTTGTTACATGAATGATTTAAAATCATGAATTTATTTGATTGTGGATCCTAAATTCCCCCAGGTGAAGGAAATAAAAATTTAGAACATATATAAAATTAAATTGTGAATCCGAAATTGTAAAATATGGAATATGGGGACCTCGGGTACTTAGTAGGGGGATATAATAGAGAAAATATTTATAATAATTGTTTTTTCTAGTATAGATACATGATTAGAATGAAAAATAAACAGATTTTGAGGTTTTTAGACACTTGTATGAGTGGATTCATACCCCCAATGTCAAATTTCGTTAGTTAATGTGGAAACTATGTAGCCTTTTTTCAGGTATATTTAATGAGGATCCTAGATAACCTATAATTATTAGATATATGGACTCAATTCCAATGATTTTGATTTTGTGAAATGATGGTTTATTAATTATTGGATATGTCAAATGTTTGAAATGATTAAAATTCATTGAATAGTAATGGAATTTAATTACACATTATTGAGAATGGGTTTATTTGGAATGATTTTCTAACTCATTAAATGGGGTGAACTTCTATGTATTTTTATAAATCTGGAAAACATATTTCATGAAATTTTTTTTTCATGAAAATAATTAGTATGTTTTCTTAAATAGTTTATATGGAATAATTTGTGTGATGTTATAAGGATATTGTGTACCCAACCTACACATAGATTTGGGTGTCTGTATAATTTTTTTTATATAATATAGGTTAAGGACTACCTCCGCAAGGTGGTAGTGGTGTCAAACATTCTTGGGGAGTGGGATATTGATAGAGAAATTGTGGTATTTCAACCCTTATATCTAATGGATATAGGATGTTTACCATTTTGAGAACACTGGTTTACCTATTTCTGTTTGGAACATGTTTTCCATGGTACTAAATTTTAGTCATGTTTTATTCATATCAATATCATCATGTATACCATCTTTTATATATTCTATTATTATTCTTTGTGATTCATTTTGTGAGATAATTATTGTGAAAGGTAGTTCTCGATTCCCTAGAGCTTATAGATAGTCCATGGGGATCAAGAACACCCTTTATTCCTTCCCAAATGATGAATTAGCTGTTTTTATGGATAAAATGGATTGGATTATGAACTTATCATAGAAAATTCATATCAAAATGTTAAAGGACAAAAACATATGCATCAAACAAAAAACATTCACAATTTATTACTCCTACATTTTTAGAAACTCTCGAAATATTATATATAATGTGAATTTTCATAAATCATTTTTCATCAATTATACATTCATCAGAATAATGTATTATAAAATTAATAAATTATATTTATTTTTTACACATATCTTCTTCTTAGAATCTCGTAATTTTATATATACCAAAATTTAATAAACAATCCACTATAGAGACTAAACAAATACAATTTATCATCTATTACTTTTCATAGTACATTTATATATTAAAATTTAGTCCCTTACGTAAAGAAGGATACATATAATCCTTTCACATTCATAGAATCCATTATTTCCTCTACCCTTAAATATATAGAATTAGATTTTGGAAGCTATCATTTTTCATGAATAAAAAATGTTATATTCTTTTCCAACTCATTATGAATATTGTACACGTTAAAAATATCATCATTCCAATAAAACAATGGATCCTTAACAACATCTATAAAATTTAGTGATAACTTCTTGGAAATACACATTATCATAGATACATTGATTTTAAAATATGTTATTTAATTTTAAAACATTTAACTTCTTGGATATACAACCATCATATGATATATTCTACCATCAACATTCTTTTATTATCTACTAATCCAACGTTCAAAATATTTTTTGGCATAAAATTCCTCATTACACTAACTTTTATACTTATTATTTTGTTTTAAAAATTATTCATTGAATCCAATATTCTCCATAAACATTTGACATATGTATTGCACACCAAGATATTATTATTTTATCTTATCATTCTTACCATATTGTATGCATATTTTTTTGAAATTCAATAATAATTTAGAAGCGTGAAACATATTCTTAATTGGAATCAAATATAAATACAAACATTTGATAACAATAATTATTACATGTTATATTTAATCACCACATTATTTTTAATACCTTTTCCAATATATATCACAATATATTATGTCATGTATAACACAATAACTTTAACATATTCCATTAAAGTGTTAGTAAGTCATTTATTATAGTTAATATTATTATAATATTCAAATGATGTAGACAATTTGTTTATATATATACACTGTAATAGTTTTTAAATTTATATTTATCTGAAAATCATAGAAACATTTTTTTATTTTTGATTATGTCATTTTGTTAATATTATTTACAATGTTATAGTGTATAACATTCATATCAATAAAAAATAAATGATTCAAAAAACATTATTGAAAATTTCATAGAAAACTATATTAAAACTATTATACATCAGAACAAATGAAAATATTCTTTGGATGAAATAATATAATGAAATAAAATGAAAACTTATTTTTAAAACATATTAAAATTTTTAATTAAAATATTTAATTATATTAAAAAATATTTATGATATATTCCATCCTATAATATAAAAAATAATGATCCCCTATATCCATATACAACTTTTTTGACTTGATCAGTTCACTTATATTTCATATACTATATAAAAATAATAATTCGAGTAAAAAATATGTATCAAATCAAAAGGATTCAGAGTTTGAAATTATCATTTATATAACATTCTATAATTGCTTCTTATTTTTCTTCTACTTATAACTATAATAAAAATTTATTGATAAATTACTAATATATATTTTATTTAAGAATTTAATATGTAACTAGTTTAATTTTAATATATAAATAAATTTAATTCAGGTTTGTATAATTTTTTATAAAGTATTCAATAGTGTAAAATATTTAATAAAATAATACTAAAATAATAACAGAATGCCTTATACATATCATGGGATAAATATCAATATTTTACAAGTATTATATTTTGTTATGGATTTTCACTCATCTTTCAATTATATTAGTGCTTAATCATGTTAATTATATTATATACAATTCATTGATAGTTGAGTGGGATAATATTATTATATTAAATAATTGAATAACATTAACAGCAATCCTCAGGAAAATATGATTATTGTAATATATTGATGTTTAAAATAAATTATATTTTATATATAGGATCATAATTTTTATATTCCCCAAAATTATAAATTTAATTTGGAAGATCATCAATGGGAACTCAACATCGATGAATTTTTTTTATTTTTGTGATCTTTTTCATGAAATAATTGAATTTGAAATGTATCTAATATCACTATATTTTATGGGTTTCCTTGATCTAATATTTTATAATTTTTATTTTCTGACTTCATTATCCCAGTTTATTATTTTAATAATTCAAATTATATGTACTATTAAATTTTTTGAATTAACATGTTAAAGCCGTGTGAAAATAGAATTCATAAAACAATGTTTTTTCTTATGATTCCTCTTTGAAATAAAGTAATAAATTTTTTCAGACATATCTATATGATTATCCTGAATATGATACATGAAAAAATAATATAATATATATTCATATATTGTGTATGAATGAAATCATTATCAATAGGATGTGATAAGAAAAAAACATTGTCATTCGACAGAAAATTGGTCCCAAATAAAATGTAAGTATAACACCCTCTATTTTTTTAGAATTGATTTTGAAATTAATTAGTATTAATTGAAATATTTTATTAAATAATATACCATGATAGTATATAGCTACACACTATAGTAGGTATGATTTCATTATACATTACCCATAGCTTTTCAAAAACAGTGATATACTACTAATATAGTTATTTAAACACGACCATTATAACCATGTCACTAAACAATGAAATTGGAATTATAAAAACTAATTTTTTAATATTAATTATCATTGTTTAATATAAAGGAAATAAATTTATAAAATATATATCCATTTTCTGTATAGCCTTTTATGCTTAAAAATTACTATTTTTTCAAACAATTATTTTAATATACATTTTATTGAAATCCATAAAATCGTTTTTTTATCATTTAAAATTTTGTATTTGATATAATAAACTTCATTTTTTGAAATAATAATTTCAAAATTGTACTAGGGTAATTCTTTTGGGGATTTCATAAATGTAAAATTTTTGGATGAATAGTGTAAATGTTGAATTTTAACTAATATCTGCATTTTTTATTAATTTAATTATAATGATAAATTTTATTATTAATTTAATTTAATGTAAAATTATTTCCTTCCAAAACGCAATAATCTAATATTTTTAATCAAAATAAATTTAAAAATAAATTTAGATATTTAATCATTGTAATCTTTTAAACATTTTAACATTAAAAAACTGCATTCTTGACACATCAGTGATATTCATTTAATATTAAAATTTTCCACATATAAGAATGTAATTTAAAAAAAATATATTCCAAATTCATAATCAGAATAGATTATGTTGTCTAATATGGAAAATTAATTTTCTCCCTCAATAATATGTGAAAACATAAAAAATTTGTTACTTTGGTTGATGTAAAATGAGTTTACAATGGGTTATATTATAAAATATTAGGGTTAAAGTTACCCAAAATTTTTTAAAACCCCATTTTATAGAAATATTTAAACCATAAACAATTTTTTATTGATCATCGTCCACTATTGGATACTTGTGACACGAGAAAAATGTGGGAGAAATTCATTCTCTAAAAACATTTCTAGTGTCCCACTCACCTCACTTATAAAAGGCTACCGCTTCTCACATCCTATTAAAACCATCAAATCATATTGGTTCATACAATATCAGAAAAAATAAATTATTTAATTCCATCCTTCAATCCTATAGTAGAATATTTAGTCCTAGATGAATTAGAGGAAGAGTTTTTTTTGAAATCCTAAGGAGGATATGCTTAGATGTGGTTATGTTTATCAACATGCGTTTTTGTTTTATTTCTTTTCTGACTCCTTAAATTATTATTACACCATGA
The DNA here is from genome assembly GCA_963277665.1 of Viscum album. Classification (NCBI taxonomy): domain Eukaryota; kingdom Viridiplantae; phylum Streptophyta; class Magnoliopsida; order Santalales; family Viscaceae; genus Viscum; species Viscum album. The sequence goes on along the minus strand of OY728155.1, from coordinate 942,555,912 downwards.
TGGTATAATAACCTTAATGTATTAAATAAACTATGATATTTTTGTGTTAATATAATTACCTACCACTATCTCCACCACCATCAAATGGATTGCTAAATAATCATTCTTGTGTATGGTGGACTAGTACCTCATAAACTGATGTCATTTGTTCTTCCATTACCACCATTAGATGAAGTAAATGATGTTGGATTTATTATTTATATTTATTAAATTTGTTAATTTATCATACATCTTGATTTACTATATTCCACATACCTTTATACAAACATGTTTTTCAGAATAGGACAACATCACTTGTTTGTACGACAGACTACCGCCCTGTGAAGGAATGTAAATCATTCACCCTTTACACAGATGGTCATAAAGAGTTCTTTAATAAAAAATATGATATACATGTCATAAGTATTTTTAATGTAACTATAATACATCATTTTTTTCTTTATTACAATTCATCACGAAAATTGAAACAATGTTCTTGTGTGCCTACATCCTACCGTCTCAATGAATGATACATTTTAATTTCAATGAAAATATTTTATGGATTAATCTAAATAAATATACTATGAATACAAATTATATTCAAATCATTATTAAAATTATTTAAATTATGGACTAATTAGGAATGTTAGAGGATGAAAAAAATCAAAACATATATGAAAAAGAAAGCTCTTATTACTTACAATGTAACTCTAACATGGAATTGTTAGTAAATGGGTAATAAAACCCAGAAAAAAAATAATATATGGTATAATATATATAAATATATTTCTATTATATTTTTATTAAAAACTTATATTTATTATAATTTATTTTTAATGCGTATGATAGAAGTCAATACATAATGCAAGGGATTTCTATCTCACTTTTAACTTCCAGGAGACACATCCCATATTTACCACCTTTCATTATTTAATGAGGTGTATATGAATTACATTAATGTATTCTATTATTATCATACTTATAATTATGGGGATTATATATCCATTTTATGATCTCCCATTCTTGGGTTTTATGGTTCAAATGTTATCACAACAGTAATGGTGTTTTTTCTCATAAAGACATCTCTAAGACTTTTATAAGGCTATGAAATTATATTCAATCACTAGGTGTATATAGATCCCCTTGACTTGTAATATCATGAATTAATTTATCCTCATCCTATTTTATGTTCAATTTCTATTTTAATTCATCGGTTTTTGGATTTAATGTTATCAAAGGGGTAATAATAATATTATAGTCTAATATTTTATCAGTATTATTTATGATTGTGTTTAAGAAGATTAAATATTGTGATCTATATCTTAAGAATATCATTAATTTTATTCAACAATAGTTATCAAATATATTTTCAAGTAACATGATTTTTACACTCTTTTTTACTTAATATCAAATATAACATGTTTTTAATAAAATCCATCTTTATTTCATTAATTGGTCAGAAATATGTTTTCTTCCAAAACCATGTTTTAAAAAAATCATTCTTTTATTATTCACCTATGATATTTATGTATTTTTTAGAAATTATGTTTCTTTAATTTTTTTAAAAGCAATCATAATTTATTTTTCAAAAACATTACCATTTTGGGTTTTAGAAATAATCCGAAAGGATATATTTTTAATAATATACTAAATAAACAAAAAAGCTTTATGACATAGCCATTATTTCATTGGAATGATATAATATATCTATTCCAGGTTATTTTCAGAGAAGAATATTTTCCAAATGGGCCATGTTTTAAAAATTATTTTGAAAATATAAATTATATATTCCTAGATAAAATTTTCAAATTATTTTTAATGATCCCTTAATAAGTTTTAAATATATATTTTCATAGAAAATGACATTCAAAAAAATTTCATTTTTCAAAGTGATTTAAAAATGAATTTTATATTATTCATGGAATTATTCTAGTGATTTATCTTTTAAATAATTATCCACATAAGGCAACATCATTTGATGTAACTTGTTTTTTTTGGGATATAAACCAAGGATACCTTTCTGATTCATTCTCTTAATATTTTATGATTAAAATATTTTCTGAAACCCATTACTTTATTCACAGGTTATGCTATAATTAAATGATAAAATGACTATAAATCCATTATTTATACTATCGATGACATTATAATGAAATGTATATAAAATCCATTCATTTAATGGGTTATAATATGATTATTTTTTTTATGATCTTGTGGTATAGATAGGTATGATATTCATTATGAGATTGGTGGGACCCATATCTACAACCATTTTTTATGTAATTATAAAGGTCATATAAACTTATAGGGTAAATGTGTGGTTAGACTAATCTCAAATTAGGATACATGGGAGGTTATCTCAATATCATAGTAGGTAAATTGGTGGTTATTCAAAGGCTAACCTATTATGAATTCCTTGGGGGGAATCATTGAAATGTGATTTTTTATTATTATAAAAATTCATAAAATATTTGTCTTATGCTAATTTTATGCTCTTATTATCTCATTTATATTTATTCCCTATTTATTTATTTCTTATTAAATCAAAATATTTATGTCATGACCTGGGAATATGATATTTATTATGTAGGGTGTGGTTTTAAAAAATTATACTCTAGATCTCATACCATTGTGTTCAGGTTATTCTTACATATATCATATATATTCCATTTATGTGTATCTGATCTCAGACATTATTAGATTTAATTTCCCCATGTTATGATGAAATTTATTAAATAGGATATGCCAGAGAAGGATTTTAGTTATGTTTAACATAGTTGGTGAGGACGAAGATTACCTATATACATGTTTTTTATGTTTCTATGTTTCTAAACTCAATAAACTATTACAGTCCTCATGTGCATGTTTATGTAATTTATTAAATATTAATAAAAAAATATTCAATATCCATGTATGAAAATCCTTGGTCACTGTAGTTGGTATATGTGTAAATGTTTAGTTTACCATTGGAGACTATGATAATAAAAACACAGTGAAATCCTTAATGGAAAAGTGTACGGATATTTACATGGATGAATCAATGTCTTGGAAAATGTCTTGTAATTTTGGTAAGTGATAGACTGAGTGGTTCCAAAGAAATTACATCTCTACCTAGGTACTAAAACTGGATGGGGCTATGTCATTGAGGTTCCTATGTGTAATAACACTAAAAAGGGAATATTGAGATTGGCTCAATCATCACCTTGTGAATAATAATGATCCATTCTCCACACCAAGTTTGAAACTCCAATGGGATATTCTTTATAAATTACCATTCATTTTAAAAACCATCATGAATAATTTCCATAGATAAATATTATGACTGACCTAGGAAAAATCTACGGGTTCATTGATTAATAATGCTATGTCATTATATAAAAATTGCAGACATGATTTTTTTTATATAGATCCCCATCAAGAATTTTTTTTCCTAAATTATTTTTTTCAGTTTTAGAAAATTTTTATAAAAGGAAGAAAACATGTTAATACTGAGTTAATAGTAAAATATAATTCTTTTTCTCCTAAGCATATAATCATTTTGTGAGCTATAATGAAAAATGTTTTTTATATGCTCACACAACTTTCCCAAGATATATGTCAATCTAGACTTCCACATGAACAATGGAGGAAATAAAATTTTATCGAATCTATCTTGAGGAAACCTAGTCATTTTATTGGGTCTCTGATCTACCAGTTAAAAAAATGGACCAGAAGCATTGATAATAAATTTTCTATTCTCTGTAGATTGGACAATAAAAATTCATTTTTGTTAGATTTTTTTTTGAAGGGGGAGAGGATAAATTGTGGACTCTTATCAATAATTTGATTCAAAATGATAAAATTGAATTCATAGATTTGAATGACTTGAGTCATTTAATTTTCGATAATTAGTTTCCTAATATTCATTGTATAAAGATGGAAAATGAGTTCCTTGAGCTAAAGGAAAAGGATAAAGGATTTTTCAGTACCTAGGAAGAAAATCTGTGAAGACATTCATATTACACTTATTAAATTATCATTCAATGAAAATGTATGTTTGAACTATTTATCAATAGCCTAAATCCATGTCCCATATGGGAATTATCCATAAGGAACTTTTAAATCTATGAAGTTATTTTTTGATGTGATATCATGGTAAAAATGGAGGTTGGAGTTACATAATTATATAATGGATTAGATATTATTATAATAAATGATTTTAATTTAAAATATCACAACCAAAACGATAAGTAGTTTAGATTTTCTTTTTTGTCAAATTATTGGAAGAATAATTGAGGAAATTTCTTTAAATGGACTATTAAATTTTATAATTATGGATGGTATGTTCATTGAGTAGCTGAATGAAGAAGTTATGGGAACAAGTTATCTAATTACATGAACACAAATTAATTTCCATAGAATTTACCACTCACACTCTAGTGCTTAAAATGATACGAGTTCTGGCATTATGCTATCAAGTCCCAAAATCCAAGGATTAATGATTGTGATCAACACCATCAACATCATAAGATATTGAATATGGGTAAATATCATGGTATAAATATTTAGGATGAAGTGTGTTATAGAGACATGGTGAATGGTACAATTAACATCTACTATATATCTTTTAATATCAAATTTGATTTAGGATGTACCAATTATTTTTTATGTAATGAATTCTCTAATGGTATAATGATTACACCCAAAGGATTGGATGTATAATTTATAGCGAAAATCGATAATGGTATGATGATCACATATCATGTCTATGAATTCTCTATAGTTGACATTGGAGGGAATTTCCTTCCTGAAGATATTTTTATTCTTAATTTATTTGAATTTAATATTATCTTTGTATAGGATTTATATACATAAATATCATTTGAATTGTCATGTAATGGAAGTAAAATGTGATATTCCAAACCAAAATATGATAATATATCAATTTTATAATGTGTAAAAACTTTTGATGGAGATCAAATCCATAATATGTTTCTTAATTCCCATACATAAGTGGTTTTTACGATAACTTTTTGTGGATAAACTCGACATCCATGAATTCCTACTTTGTGGGAATTTGATGAAGTCTTTCTGGAAGATTTTCCTTGGTGTCCAACAAAATATAAAGTTGAGTTCTCAATATAACTCACAACTGATGTCTCACTAATTTCAGATTCCCTATATTCAATGGCTTTTATTGAGTTGTTTGAATTAGAGATGAAACTCTTGGAAACACCTGACAAATAATTCATTTCTCATAGTGTGTTACCATTTGGTGCACCTGTTCGTTTTTTATGAATGATTGATTAATGTGACTCTTCATTGATTATCAGGAGACAAAAAATATCAAAATTAAGAGCAACTATTTTCTTCCCCATTTTGAATACTCGTGTGATTAACTTCACAGAGCTCAATACCTTTCCATTATAGTATTTTCTTTCTAGATATCTTAATATCAGGGTAATGAATGAGGATATAACTAAAAAAATTCCATAAAAGGTATGAACACTATGAATATATATAGTGATTTCATTTGGTCTTACTAATTCACCCATTATGTGTCTTTATTAAATAAATAGAGTATATAGAGATTACCTTGATCAATTTTTATTGTATTTATATATGATATTATTATAAATTCAATGATAAAGGAAGGGAATTAAGATCACATAATAATTTTATTAAATTCCATATATAAGGAGAAAATATATAGAAAATTTACAATGTGGGATAGTTGAATGAAAAGGGTTCAATTTTTGTTGAATATAATCTAAAGAAAGGTTATATCGGTAGGCCCATTCATGAATTTGTGGAAAATTTCAAACAACTGAACTGAATATTAGTTAGCATGCATGTTATTACTGTATACTATAGTAGACAATGGTTATTCAACTATAATTATTAATCCTAGAGGGGATTACAATGTGTTATTATTCGGAATGACAAAGTTGTAGCTTATGCCTCATGAAAATTGAAGTATCAAGAGGAAAAACGTACAAATTCATTATTTTTAGTTATCTGTAGTAATTTTGGAATTTAAAATATATATAATATATCCTTATTGAGAAAAGCATGAAATATATATTGATAATAAAAAATTAAAATATAAATTCACATAGAAGTATTTTAATATGCACCAAAGAAGATCGTAATAACCTATTAATGATTATTATTCCTCAATACATTACTTCCTTATGAATGAGAACATGTTGGTTTATGTTTTAAAATAATGGATCATGATACCTTATTAATGATAAGGATCATAGAGGATACAATATTATTTGATTTAATGAAGTGCATATATTTAAATCTTAATTTAAGGGGAGAAATCGTAATTTTCATAACTGAATGTTCAACATTTTATCAAATTAAAGATTAAAAATTTAAAAATGAAATATTTATATAATAAAAATATGGCTAGAAATGATCTGGAGTATAACCTTGATAGTAACTATATGATAAGTTGGAATCGTGGATGCGTTCCGCCCATCCATAATTGAATAAGAAGATGATAGAATATTTTACTCGTTGTTAATTTTCTATTCATCCTCGTAGTATGAAGATGTATATAAATTTGAAATAGTATTTCTTGATGGATGGAGTGATGATAAATATCATCATGTTTTTATCTAATTTCATTGTAGTATTGGAAAAGGTAAAGCTAAAAAACATCTACGGGGTTGCCATACAAACAACCCATATCATAATGTAATAGGAAAAAACTTATCATGGATTATTTCATTGGAATCCCCAAAATTTATAGTGGGAATAATGCTATGTTGGTTATAGTCAATCACATTACTTATTTATCACACTTTATCCCTATCAGAGAAGAGTTTTCTAGGTATCATTATGCTATAATATACAATAATTAAGTGTTAATGATTCATGGAATACCATATTCCATTGAGTGTGATCGGGATTTAAGGTTTACCTCAATGTTATGGTGAATTATTCAATAAATATCTTTTATAATGACTTGAGTTTTATCATTACTCACCATCATAATATGGATGTTTATTCTGATATCACTATTCAAAACCTAGAGAAATTTTAATTTCAAACTTTTTAGGGATAATCATCATTCTCTAGTTGAGTATTCATACAAATATATATTTTAATCATGTAATTAGATGTATCCTTATAAATCCCTCTATATAAATAATTGTATAGATCCAACATGATATAATAATGATGGTGAAAGAATGAAATTTGGACCATAGATACCTGATGAAATAGGTGTGAATGGTTAAATCCCTTTGGAATGTAATATAATAAATTTATTTATTATTAAGATATTTTAATTTCAATTTTATGTCATTAATTCATTTTTATTGTGATTATATGTTACCACACTAATACTTATTTCTTGTTCTTATCTCATTATTTATAGGGATTATTTTAGATTATGTTTCTTATGATAAAATATTTGGATACATATCTCAAAAAATAAACTAAATTTATTATCCTATAGTAAATCATGGAATTTTCATGTAATATCATTATTTTCTATTATTATATACTTATATAATTAGGTATATGTTTTTAATAAAATCGGATATTATTTATCTCTGTAATTGGAAACCAGTTTTCACCAAAAAACATTTTTTCTAAAAATTATTTTGGAAATATTTTATTATTCTAAAATTTGATTTAAAAATAATTTTTTCCCAAGTTTTACTTTTTATTATACATATTTGAATGGTATTTTCATGTCATTTTCACTAATAACGATTGTTTGGTTTTTACTAAAAATGGGAAAGGAATAATTATTTAAACATGTACAACATGAATGAAATATACCATCATCAAAAAAATTATTTTATTTCAATATTCCTTTACAAGTTTTCATCATTATTTTAAAATAAAAATATTTTAAAAATGTTTTATGGTTTATGAATTATTATTTATAGCAGAAAAGATATTGTCTTCATTAAATGTTTTAAATAATTTCCAAACAATAATTTATGTATTTAAATGTTTAATTTCCAATAAATAAGCATCATAAAAAATTAGCGGCAAAAAATAGTTTTCAAGGGAATTTAATCTTCAACAATAAATATTCCATGTCATTTATCTTTTAATATTAACTTATATATACTATGAAATCCACTGATATAACTTATTATTTTTTAAGAATATGAACTAAGAATACCATTATTATTAATTATCTAATTATTTAATCTTGAAAATATATTTTTTTATCCAATTTATTTTTTCCATGGTTTATAATATGATTAATGAACTAAATTATTATCAATCACAACTATTTTAAAGAAGTTATGATATGATTACGGCTTTATGAAAACCCTTTTATTTTAGGGGTTATGATAGGATGAATGTTTTATTATCTTTTTACATAAATATGTTTGAAGTTCATTATGATAATTTTAGGATATATATCTCTCTATAATATTTTTTTTAATAATAATAGATCTACAAGATCAAAGGGTAGATGGGTGGTTAGACTAAGGCCAAAAAAGGTATGTTGAGTGGTTAGACTAAGCCTAAAATAGTCTACATATGAGGTCATCCTAAGCTTGATGTAAGTAAATTGGTTGATATAATAATACTAACATGTTATGAATGTCATGATGGGTAGCCTTGAAATAATATTTTCAATGATTATGTGCATGACACAAATCTATGTCTTCTGAAAATATTATTCTATCATTTATCATGTCCTTTGAATATATTATAATTCATGTCTTGTGATCATCAAATATTTATGTCTCGAATAATTATTTTGATATTTTATATCCATGCTATGTTTTTCAAATTCTATTATATGGATCTCATAACCTAATTTTCATGTTATTTTTATATCTATCCCTTGTTTACCATTTCAGAGCATATGATCTCACCATTAATTTTGTTATTGTCCCCCAGGTAATGATGAAATTTATTATGTAATCCATTTATAAGAAGGTTTCTAGTTAGGAATAACATAGTGGGGGATATTTTAGTGTACATATGAACAATTTTAATGTTTACATGTTTCCAAAGATAATAACACATTATGTTCCTTATGCATACATTCTCTTAATGTAATTACTATTAATAAAACTTGATGTAATATCAATGTACAATAAGCGTGGCTCGCTATAAGATGTCTAACCGAAGAACCCATTATCTATACATGATTACTCAAAATGGATATAAATTAAAATATATATTAAGGAAACTGTATATGAATACCCAAAAAGAACCCCACAAATATATAAAACGTTATTTATATTAATTATATTATCCCTATTAATTTTATTGAGATCAAGTATGACCCTTATGGTTTTCTTAAAAGGTAATGATAACTAATAATAGAAATTAATGTTTATGTGATTTGTGAATTTAAGGGTGTCTCTTTTTTCAACATATTTATCAACACATCATCAAGACATGAATCACAATGAAACATTTCTAAATCATGGCTTTTTAATTGATGTAATGTTCATTAAGATGATAGGAATGGATTATTAGAGGATTATAGTACATGATATCTGTTTAAATTTGTTTTTATGTAGAATTTGAAAACACAAATCCATTGATACTTACAAAATGGTAGTGGTGTGTCAAAATAAGTGTAGCGACATAGAAATGGTTTTACCTACATTTCGTAGTAGAAGACACATTATGAAATATACTATTTAGAACATAAGTCATTGATTATAAAATTCATGATGATGAGAATAATTATTATCTCCCATATCATGTATTTTAAATGCTTATAAATTGTTAATTATATATATAAATTTTAATCCACCATGTCTTACTACATAATTTATGTGATTGGTCTAAAGGAAAAATAGTCTTGGATTATTAAATAGCCAGTATAATGGCCCATTTCTTTATTACATAGGTGAGAGATGATGTAGTAGTCATTTTTTTGGATACTTTTTATGGCCTTGGGGAAAATAAAAAAGGTTGAGGGTCATGAATATAGGATTTCATGAATGATCAATTTAGTATTTTTAATACATATGAAATAAATGATTTGAACAATTTGATAATATCACATAAAGAATTCATTATATTAGAAAAATTATTTCTACTATGAAGCGGTGATTTATTTCATATTTAGAAAATCATGGTTGATTCTTATTAAAATAAAACTACCATGAAAATTGTGCTGGTGATATTTTTTTAATGAGGAGGAGTTCTAAAAAGGTTTTGGGGGAATTTTGACGTATCATTAAATTAAATATAGTTTGAACACAACATGGTGATATTATGTTTCATGTTTATGATTCAATTTTTTTATATGTATCAAAGAAGGAATGAAATATACATAAACTATATTATGTAACCTATAATTAATATAAATAGAGACATAATGAATTTTCCTAACCTAACAACATGATTTGAAGTTAAAGAATTTTATAATGTGTTTTATATGTAGAATGTTAATTTGAAATTAAATACTCTAATATATTATTTTTTAATACATAATATTATTATTATAGGTTTATAGAGTGAAATAACTTGATTTATAAATTCGTTCATTTGTGAAAATGTTGATGAGGAACTCTTCTAAGAGTAAATAGAACTGAAAGGAATCTTTTTAAAAGTTAAAACTTGAAATAGTAAAACATGAATGTAATGATTTGTCACACTCTTGAAGTGGTTAAAATATGCAATGGATGATGAAACACTATTATGAGTTTATTATCATATATTGAAGATGAAAAGTTCCCCTTTTATTTGTATTTCTCAAAGATGAATTATAGAATATATTATGTTATAGAGGAAAGACGTTAGTCATTGTTGGATAGAAGGATCAGTGTTTGAAGAAGAGTAAATGAGTTGGTACACATATGTAAAAACATTTTTATCATTTAACTGTTTATTGAATCATATTTCAGAAAACATTAAATATATATTAATTAATTATGTCAGAGAAAATTACAATTAATTATATATATTTTTTATGTTACATGAGTTCAACAATTATTTACACCCAGTTGTATCAATTATTATTAGTAGGTCATGTTATATTTCAAATTTTATATCATTCCAAGGATGGAAGAAATGTTTAAATGTGGTAACATATATATATAGTATACAGACTATGTTTTTGTATTGTGAAGTGCCGGGAAAGTTATAACAACATGTAATTAAATAACATTAACTTGTTTCAATGGTTATTCATAAGTATAAAACATAATAAGTTGATTCATTGATTTATCCACCTCTTATATAAATCATGAAATTATTAATAACTATATGCATAATTATTTCATACAAAATTTTGATAAGGTAACTGATCTATATTTTCTACGAATAATACAAGCTATAAATAAATAGAAGGTGATGTGTGCTCTTGATTTTTTATTTGAAATTGAAACTAAATAATATTAGTATAAAATATGATGATAATTTATCAAATACAAATGAGATTTCAATTTTTAATGGAAAAAACCATTATATTTATAAATATATAATGTTGAATTTACTATAATCAATTTTTATGAGGTTGGTGATAGAACAATTTGGTATGTTCCACATGTAGATAATTTTATGATGATAGAATGTTATCAAATGAAAATTGATAATGATGGTAAATATTATTATAAAATTATTTCATCATAAGAAAAGAATGAATTTATTTGATTTCAGTGGATTTCAGTACACTTATTTTATATGGGATAATTTAGATATCAACTATGAAGGAAATCAAAATTTTAATGATGGAAATTTTTTGTTTTTTTCTAATGAATAAATTAATCTCATTGCATGATGTTGGATATATTGATCACTTATATATAATATAAGATTAAGTGGTTAGAACCCTAGAGGACATAATGAGACACATTGTGAATTCATGAAAGAAAACATGGTATATCATAACATTTATGAGATAATTTTTTTGAATGTTTCAGAACATGACGAATATAATTTTTAAATACATAAATTAAAGATATATATTTTTTGGTGTCATCAAATGAAATTAATAGAAGAATTTATTTTAAAAATATAATTATTTATGAGCATTAAATATATTTCAATGATTTGAAATAAGGGACGATTTGATAGAACATAATAAAAGAAAAATAAAATTAATTGTAACAAGAGGATATCAAGATGTACTTTTATGAATTGATTCAAGTAATCCCAAAATGTGTTTAGATTATAAAATGATTTTAAAGAAAAATCTTACTACTCAAATCATTAACTTTTGGATCTATTTTAGATTTTGAATAAATTATACTAGAAATAATGGATAAAGAATTATATACTTTATTCAATAAATCAATGAGTTATTAAAGTATATAGACTCCCCTCTTATACATGAATAGGTTTCCCACAAAAGGAAAGGGTTGGTTTTTTTCAATATTCAAAATGAGATATACATATTCAAAATTGGATTATGAATAATGTTTTGAAGATGAAGAGAATAGTCAAACCTCATTTGATGATGATGAAATTTTTTTGATCATTAATGTAAATTATGATGACTTAAGTAGTGATAAATAATATTTTCATGAAAATGAAAAATAAAATGAGATATCTTTAATGATAACATGTATGTTAAGGTAGATTCATTCAGAAATATCTAATCTATAGATTGATAATAATATTTTCTCAAAATAATTGTATCTCTCTAAATATTTTAATTTTTCTTATATTTGAAATAAGATGATGTTATTAAGTGGGATTGATGATTTTATGGTGTTACTCATTTATGAGAAAAATATAAAAGTGTCGATGGGAGACATTTAATCTAATATAGATGATAAAGTAGTTTTTACTTTTTGCCAACCTAGAGTAAAAAACATTGTTTTTGGGTTAAAATTCATTTGAATTCCCCTAAAATTGATTGAGAAACTAGGTTATGGTTTTAGAAAATTTAGATAAATTCATGAAATTATAGTTTTTAGTGAAATTGATTAAGGAAAATATACATATTATATGCATATTATCCACTATGGTTTATAAATTTGATAATTCATTAGGATAAGGATTTAAATTGGCCTAATTAAAGACTATGTAATTGTTTTGATCAAGAGATCCTTAGAAATTTGTAAGTGACTATGGATACCTATATCACAAGGTCCGTATATATGAAACATAAGAAATTTCTATGAGTTTTAGTGAATAAATCTGTAAAATGTACAGACTTCCACGAAATATGTTACTTGTTTTATATGAAATGTAATATATTTTTAATAATAGGAAACTAGAAAATGCAGAAACCACCCAATTATACATATTATATTCAGAATATTTTATTTTAACAATTTTCCCAAACCGAGTGTGTATGAGAAATATATAGTCAATTTATAATAATTATATAGGAATACATAATGTAATTTTAAATCATATAGAGATAAAAGAGATATTATATATCTTAACCATCATTTTATATTTTTGAATATTGTGAGATTATTGTGGGAAATAGATAATGCCTAACATATTTTACTTATAAATATACATCCCAATTACTCAATGAGAATTGGGATTCAAGTATATTTTTTTGGATAAATTAAACAACCCAAGCTTCCATGGTACGTTTCCATTTGAATAATGCAATAGATTTCATTGTATGCAACTTCAAGATTCTAACACACTACGACCAATCAATCTAGCCTATATGAATAGTAATACCAACATTTTGAAATTTTATAAATTTTTTATTTGAAAATGGACTTCATTTTTGGATTCGGAATATCGAAATTATCTTATGGAGATATTTGGGCACTTTTCTGATAAATTTCATATTTTTATGAATAGTGAAAACACTATATTTTAATTAAAAAAACTTTTTAAAACAAAATAAGTTATAGTGCTAAATTATATATTTTAGTGGTTTAAAAATTTATTAAGATTATATTTTTACCATTTAATCTAATTTTGTTCATTGTATGTATTTTCACATTTAAACTTTATATAAACAAGTTTCAATCTTTTAAAATTTTTTATTTCTTAAAAACACTCTTTTTGTTTTGACAGTGGGAATTAATTTAATTTAAATTATGCCACTTCTGTGTTTTGAATTTGGAAAAATAGATTCCATATTTGGAATTAGTATATCCAAATTGTGTAAATAGGTAACTTTTATTTTTATACATTTTAAATATTTACTTTAGTAAATATTTTATATAACATGTTTAAAGGGTAAATATAATAAATAAGGGTAAAATATAATATTATAATAATATTAAATTATCCTAATAAGTTTTGTAATCTTATTGGATGATACATAGCCGACCATGGGATCCATGGGTTGAATTGGGGACCCCATGGAGCCACATTGGAGTAATAATGACATTTTATATTAATTAATTTAAATTAAAGACAAAAATGACATAAACAAATATATTTTAGTAAATAAATTTAAACTTTGGGTTATATAAGTTATCTTTTCTACTATAAATATTATTTGGAAAGATAAAACGATACCCTACATCATTGTATTTTTTTTAATAATTTTTGGACATCCAATAAATTAAATTACTTATGACACTATAATGATGGAATATTTACCTCATTAATAAATGATTTAAATAAATAAGATTATAAATATTAAAACATTATCAAAAACCTGTCCAATTCATATTGGATTAATTTATTTCTACAAAGAGTAATCTTAACATTGTTATTAATTAATATTTGACCTTTTGAAACTGAATATGAGGTTATAATTAAATAATTGTTTCAAACAATCCTAAAGAGGCCTTCCCCTTCCTTATATAAATCATTCACATCCTACACATTTCTCACAATTCTCAAGCCTTTGGATCATACAAACCCTTCCATAATATCCTTCCAATATCCCTCAATTCATTTTAGAGGCCTTATATTAGTCAAAAAGCCTACCTAAGAAGATATTTTGATCAAATCAAAAGGAAGAACCCGAATAAGTGGTAATAATTTTCCCACCCCCTTTTATGTTATTTTCTTCTTCAACTTCCTTTTTCATTGTTGTTTCCATTATAAAATAATAACTCCAGTATCTTCTATATACTTTGAAGTTATTATAAATATTTCACATCCAAATTCATTATTCTATCCATCCTTTAAATGACATGTCACTATACGTGCATACGTACGGCTTACCGTCTTCACGTTGTGGTGTAATTGTTATTCAACACTTTATTATTTTTATGGGTATAATAATGATGTGTAATTGATGTAAATAATCAATATAACATGATAATTATTCTGTATATATGTTATAACATCCAATTATATATTATTTTATTATCAAAATAATGATATTGTCGCTCATGCGTACATACGGATTACCGTCTCCACGAACGCAACGAGATTCATTCCACATCGTATCAATTAATGACTAATTTTTATTAGATAATTAAAAATAATATTTATGGACTTAATATCAATCTGAATAGGAATAAGATACATCCTATCCAGGACATACATTACTTATGTAACAAAGCATATAAAGGAAAACAAATCAATTAACACACAAAATGATGATAATCCTAAAATATTATTAACAAAGCAATGTTAAAAGATCCTATATGATATCATATTAATGTATATGATTATTTTATAATTTTATAACAATTATTTCACCATTATACAAGAAGTTAAACTAAACTCGACCAATAAAAAGTACAAGGTAAGGGTTAATTTCACAATCTCTTTATTATCCGAGGTTGTTCTATACGTGAGTATCTACTGGGAAGTCTTTATCATCCACATCCATGTTTTCCTAAAATTTATTTCAATATAATTTTAATATTTACATGACTATGTGTTAAAGTCATTTATACACTTATTTGACCTTATATATTTTGAAATGAATCTTTCCGTCATTTTCCAAATAAGGTTCTTTATGACCTTTTTGATAAAATTACGGTAAGAATGTTTTTTTACTTATACGGCAGGATCAGTTATTCTCTGGAATTATAACATTTTAAAATATTCCCTTACAAGATTATAAGAATATTTTCAAGATAAATGTTTTCTTTTAAATGGTTTCTAAATAGAAAGAGTCATTTCATTCAAATAGTTTCATTTCATCTATGTAAACATCCTTGGATAGATTTTCAACTTGTTTGAAGTCGATTCATTATGAAACAAATCTCACATACGATATTGAATTTTTTTGATATGTTTGAATGTGGATGTGTTATTTTTATACAATTCATTGTTTATTATTAAATTATTGACATTTCAAATGGTAGTTTTAATACAAATGTTAATGTTATGTTTATACCTTTTCATATGAGGAATGCATTGGACTTAGTAAGTGATGGGTCGAGCCCGCTATAGTGCATTGATGCATAGGTAGGTCTCCTAAGACATACTAGTGTCTTGGAACCAGGCCTTCTAAAAATCTTATTTGTAGTCTTGGTACAAGGCCTTGACTATGTGGTTATGAAAGTCTGTCATTATGCATTCCACCATTATGAAAGTGGCTATTGAAATTGAATGTGATTATTTGACTAGTAGAATATCCAAATAAGTAAATATAATTATTTTTATTTTATTATTTCTATATTATGCTGAAGTTCATGTTTAAAAGGCTTTTGTTTTAGTCTTTTACATTGCCTCAAATGTTTATGCTTATTTATGAAAGTTTCCTCTTAGTTGTTATCCTTACTGAGCATCTGAGCTCACCATTTTCTAGGTTTTATTTTTCCCAAGATGCGAAGAAGTTAGTTATGAGTGACTAGTAGGCTTAATCTCGGAGGCTTGTATGTTTATAATGGAATAAATTAGTGTTGTATTTCCTTTAATGTTTTAAAGTTGAACTTATATATGAATATTGTTTCCAATAAGACTAAACTGATCGGTCTTTTGGGACATGATTTCCTTGTGATCATGCCAATGTTACGTAATAATGCACCGAATCTGGGTAACTAGGGTTGGGGCGTTACAGTTTGTATTAGTGAATGTTTAATACAAACCTTGGAAACTAGATTTTGATAAACATTGATCAGAGCACATTACGCTAAGATACAGACTGAGGATTAGTATAGAATAACTTCCTAGAGTTTTGGTAATGTAGAGATTTTGTGAGTTTTCAATGAAATATATCCCTATATAGATACGAGTAGGTAGAGGAGGCTCTGGAATAAATTTATCTAGGGGTAAAACCCTAAAACACCTCACTGTGCTAGACGTGAATGGGAACTGGTGCACAACAACAGGCCTTGCAAAACTCTTTGTTACGAAACTCTTGGGGGATATGATTAGGATAAATCTCATTTTATTTAAAAACCATTATGAAGGGATTATGAGTATATAATTCCTCAAGGAATTTTTTTTATGATTATGGATTATATCCATAAACTGTTCAATTTATGTTAAGTATTTTACAAGTTTTGAATTATGTTTTTCGATTCATAAAATAATCAAGTTTGTGACATTGTTTATAAATAGCACATAGTGGAAGGAATGAAAACTATATCAATGCACGCACTCCATGTAGGGAATTCCCTCCTGCTCAAGATAATTATAGTGGAGTTGGTGATACAATTTGTGCAAATCATCTTATCACTATATTTGGACAAGTCACCCAGGTTATGAATAATAAGCTTACCCATCTAGAGCACCTTGATCGGCAGCGTGGAGGATCAATGATAGATCGCTTCATAAGGAAACAAAATCCAACATTCAATTAGGGTACAAATCCACTAGTAGCTGAGCAATGGATAGATTCCTTAGATAAAATATTCCATGCCATGGGGATTAGAGAAAGGAAAAAAGTTGTCATGGCAGTTTACCGCCTCACTGGAAATTCTGATCAATGGTGGTCATTGATTAAAAACACAATGGAAGATGATGAAGTATCAAATATACAATGGAGGGAGTTTAAATATGTTTTCTTAGAAAAATACTTTCCTCATGACCATCGAGCGGATATGGAAATAGAATTTTTGAGTATAATGTAAAAGGAGGATGAGAATGTTGCAAAGTATGAAGCCAACATTATAAGGTTTGCAATGAATGCTGAAGATTATATATGTAACCCAAGATATAAGATTTATCAGTTTATTGATTGTTTAAACCCATTTCTTCATCGAGCATTAATATCACAATTCTTTTTTCGTATAAAGATATTTTCTATTGTGCTATCAAGTTAGAAAAAGAATTCTCTATGTTATAAGATAATAAAGTAAAGCAATAGAAGAAGATAATGGTGGAGCATGAGATAGAAAACAAGAAAAAGGGAAATAAGTATTTTCCATTATGTGATAATTGTGGGAAGAAACACCCAGGTAATTTCCTAAAAGGAATGGGAGTTTATTATAAGTGTGGTGAAAAAGGCCACTAAGCTCGTGATTGTAAGGGAAATAATGTTTCTATCAATGTTGAATGCTATAATTGTAGAGAAATGGGGAATTATGAAAATTAATGTCCTAAGTGCCAAGGAAACATACCTTAGAAAAGGCCAAGGGATCAAGGCCAAGCTTATACTATTATGACAGTTGATGTGGAATAATAAATGTATTTGTGTTTTTGGAATAAAAAATTACATCCTGGTTATAAGAATAATGTGATATATATAAGGATTGTACTTCAGTACTTTTTGTTTTCATCAATTTTTTAATATGATGAACGTAATCATGTTTTCAGTATGTGATAATAAGAGAAACTTTACTTTGTCTGAGAAATATGATGTTAAAATTAATTTTAGAATTTGGAGACATTTTAGAGAGATTCTGGATATAGGTATTTTGGATAAATATAATGTTTGTAATGGATAAAGTTGAACATTGGATAATATTGTTTACGGATAAAACATTTAATACGATTATTTTTGGAATATATTATAATACTATATTTTTAGGAAAAGGAAAACTAGTAGGTTGGGCGATAACCTGTCGCGTTAGACAAAGCTATAGGGATCGAACCCACAACCACAGTGCGACAAGCCTTTATTACGTACCAGTATACTACATGATTTCTGTGGTTA
Source organism: Viscum album (assembly GCA_963277665.1). Classification (NCBI taxonomy): domain Eukaryota; kingdom Viridiplantae; phylum Streptophyta; class Magnoliopsida; order Santalales; family Viscaceae; genus Viscum; species Viscum album. The sequence continues at coordinate 942,537,065 of OY728155.1, read as the reverse complement.
TTTGAAAATATTTTTCTTAATTTAAATGGTATGTGTTAATATTTGTAACCTTATATGATTAGGATAATTATAATATTTTTGAGTTCTATTATCTTTTTGAGTGAAAGATGATTTTGTGGAAGAAATTAGTTGAAGGATGAAACTCTGCATGTAATATATATATATATATATATATATCTTAGGATGAAATTAATTCTCAATCTTTAGGGAAGGGATATTAAAACAAAAAATGTGTTATCCTAATACCGTATGTTTTGTTGAACTGATGATATTTTAAATCATCATAGATCGATGGCTTTGAGGCCCTCAATTGTAAACTTGTTTGTGATTGATGATCTCAATCACTCCCTATTAATATTTAAATTTTCAAATAATTTTATGTCTATAATTTCCTGAAATGATCTTCTATTCGAGATTATAATTTGGTGGTGAAATTTTCATATCTCATTCATCTTATTATGTATAAATTTTAATAACCCTATTTCCAATGTGGGTTTTCCACAAATGTATTAACTATTTTCAACCTTTTATTTTCAAAGAACAATTTCAAATTGCGATGAGGCAATTTGTTAAAGGTAGGGAGAATGTATCACCCCAAGCATACATTGTATGTTTCCTTTTGAATAATGCAATAGCTTGCATTGCAAGCAACTTCTAGTTTCTAACACACTCTGACCAATCAAAGTAGCCATTATGAATTTTAATACCCACTTTATGAAATTATATAAATTTTATATTTTTCTAAATGGAATTAATTTTTGGATTTGCAATATCTAAATTATCATTGGGTGAATTTTATCACTTTTCTGATAACTTTCATATTTTTATGAATAGTGAAAAATACTAAATTTTAAATAAAAAACCTTTATAATCAAAATAATTTATAGTGCTAAATTATAAATTTGGGTGGTTTTAAATTATAATTAGATTACAGATTTACCATTTAATCTAATTTTTGTCATTGGATGTAATGTCACATTTAAACTGTACATAAACAAGTGTCAATATTTTGATAGTTATTATTAATTAAAAGCATACTTTTTTGTTTTGACAGCGAGAATTAATTTTAAATTAATTTCTGCCACCTATATGTTTTGAATTTAGAAAAATGGATTACATATTTGGAATCTGTAGGTCTAAATTGTGTAAATAGGTAAATATTATTTTTAGACATTTTAAATATTTACATCAATAAATATTTTTTTACCATCATTAAAGGGTAAATATAATAAATAACTGTAAAATATAATATTATAATAATAGTAAATTCCACACACATGTGTCCTAATCCTGTTGGCTGATACATATCCGACCATTGTCATCCTTGGGTTTATTTGGGACCCCATGGAGCCACATGTATGTAATAATGACATTTTATATTAATTAATTTAATGTAATGACAAAAATGACATAAACAAATATCTTTTAATAAATAAATTTTTACATGGAGTTATATAAGTTATCGTTTCAACTATATATATTATTTGGAAATATAAAAATATTTCCTACATCATGGTATTTGTTTTTAATTTTTGAACATCAAATAAATTAAATTATTTTTGAAATAATAATGATGCAATATTTACCTCATTAATAAATGATTTAAATAAATAAGATTATAAATATTAAAAAAATATCCAAAACCTATCCAATTCTTATAGAATTATTTTATTTCGACCGCGAGTCATCTTAACTTTGTTATTAGTGAATATTTGTCCTTTTGAAAATGAATATGAGGTTATAAGAAAATAATTGTTTCAAACTTTTTAAAAGAGCTCCTCCTCTCCCTTATAAAAAGTCCTTGATTCCTACCCATTTCTTACACATCTCAAGACTTTGGCTCATACCACCCCTACCAAAATATCCTCCCAAAATCCCTCACTAAATTATAGAGTCCTTACATTAGTCATAAAGGCAACCTAAGGAGCCCTTTTGATCAAATCAAAAGGAATAACCCAAAGAAGAGGTAATAATTTCACCACCCTCTTTTAAGTTCTTTTACTTCTTCCACATCCTTTTTCTTTGTTGTTTCAATTCTAAAATAATAAATATAGTATCTTCTGTATACATTTATTTTATTATAGATATGGGGAAACTAAATTAATTATTATATCCTTCCTTTGAATGACATGTCACCATATGTGCGTGCGTACGGCTTACTATCTCCACGTCATAGTGTAATTGTTATTCAATATTTTATTATTTGGATGGGTATAATAATGATGTGTAATTGAAGTAAATAAAAAATATAACATGATAATGATTCTGTATATATGATATAACATTTTAATATATAATATTTTAATATTAAAAAATGATATTGTCGCTCGTGCATACGTACAAATTACCGTCTCCACGAACACGATGAGATTCATTCTTTATCATATCCATTCAAGACTAATTTTCATTAGATGATTAAAAATAATTTTTAATGACTTAATATCAGTCTTAATATGAATAAGATATATCCTATCCATAACAAACAATACTTATGTAAGAAATCATATAAAGGAAAACAAATCAGTTAACACCCGAAACGACAATAATACTAAAATATTATTAACAATGAAATGTTAAAAGATCTTATATGATATCATATTGTTGTATATGATTCTTATATAATCTAATAACAATTATTTCACCAATATAAAGGAGGCTAAACTACTATAGACCAAGTAAATGTACAAGGTAAGGGTTAATTTCACAATCTCTTTATTATCCGATGTTGTTCAATACATGAGTATCTACTGGGACCTCTTTATCATCCACATCTGTGTTTTCTTAAAATTTATTTCGAATTTCATTTAATATTTACTAGACTATGGGTTAAAGTAATTTATACCATTATTTGACCATATATTTTTTGAAAGGAATCCTTTCGTCATTTTCCAAACAAGGTACTTGACGACCTTTTCGACATAATTAAGGTATGAATTTTTTTAACTTATACGGTGGGTAAGTTTATTCTCCACCATTATAAAATATTCGAAACTTCCCTTACAATCTTATAAGAGTATTTCCAAAATAAATGTTTTCTTTTAAATTGATTCAAAATAGAAAGAGGCATTTCTTCCAAATAGTTTCATTTCATCTATGTAAACATCCTTCGATATGTTTTCAACTGGTTTGAAGTCGATTCATAATGAAACAAATCTTCCATATTGTATTGAAGTTTTTGTGCTATGTTTGATTATGGATGTGTTATTTTTATACCTTTTTTGGTTTATAGATAAATTATTGACATATCATATCCTAGTTTTAATGAGAATGTATATGTTTTGTTTAAACTTTTTTATATGAGGAATGCATTGGACATAGTAAGTGATGGGTAGAGCCTGTTATAGCTCCTCGATTCATCGGTAGGTCCCAGGAGACAAACTACTGTCTTGGAATAAGGCCTTGAAAAAATATTATTTGTAGTCTGGCACAAGGCCTTGAATTTGTGGTTATGAGAGTATGGAATTATGTATTCCTTCATTATGAATGTGGTTATTGCTATTGCATGTGATTATTAGACTAGTAGAATATCCATGTAAGTAAATGGAATTATTTTGATTTTATATTTTCCATATTATGTTGAAGTTCATGTTTAAAATTATATTGTTTTTTCGTATACATTTCATTAAATATTTATGCTTATTTATAAAAGTTTCCACTATATTGTTATCCTTACTAAGCATCTGAGCTCACCCCTTTGTATGTTTTATTTTTTACAGGATGTGAAGATGTTAATTATTAGTGACTTGAAAGCTTAATCTAGGAGGATTGGATGTTTCTAATGGAATAAATTAGTGTTGTATTTTTTTTCAAGTTGTAAATTTTAACTTATGTATGAATCTTGTTTCCAATATTATAAAACTGATCGGTCTTTTGGGATATGATTTCTTGTTGATCATGACAATGTTACATAATAATGCACCGACTCTGGGTAATTGGGTTCGAGGCATTAAAATAAAGATAAAACCACACCATAGAGAAGAAGAATAACCCATGTAATATTAATGACAATAGAACACAACTCGAAGGTGAATCTACGAACTTGGAGATAGTTTAACCATTATAATTATAAAATATTCCAAAGCACGGGGTATAAAAAATAACATGGCACCATCAAATAATTATTGAGACTTTATATAAATAATTTTGTGATATTTTCATGTGCCACGAGATGAATTAAATCTTGTATTCCCATGAAAATTATATTTCACAATGATTTATGGTACATCAAGAGAAAAAAAAATAATGATCTGATTATTGTTACACGATCCAACAAATTATTTGAATATAGATTAAATGTGGAGATCATGGGGTGATATTTGGGGAAATTTCAAATAGAAATATTTGACATTATTTATGAATATTCATAATAGAGTAGTTTTTAGGAATTTATTGGGTCGTTTAAATATAATTAACTATAAGTAAAACACATGAGTAAAATTTAAGGATAATTATATAACATTAAATTTAAAATTTTTTATGTGCTTTTTTTTGATAAAATATATTATATAGAATAATGGGGAAATTTTAGTCATTTATGATTCAATTCATTAAAATAAAGACTAACATCTATATTGATGATTCCTCAGGAAATATAGATAGGTTCTATATTTACTTGATCAACTATTTTATGGAGTGTGACTTTTTTATCGACAATCTAGATTCTTGCATGTGATAAATAAGGTGATTACTTTTTTGATTTTATTCTCCCATGAATACATTTGGTGTTAAAAATATAAGGATCAAGTCATGTATTTCTTGTCTCATTAATGATATTCCTTATAAAATCAATGGACCATCCTAACAAAAAAATATTATATATATATATATATACATCACAAAATAAAATGAATAAATTATTATACTAAATAGAAGAATAAATTTTTAGAGTCCATTTGTTCCAATATAAAAAAATAATACTATAGGGAGATAATTGTTTTTTCATTGAAAACATTCAACCAAATATACATAAATTATTTTTGTAATAGAACAGAAATCAATAAAGGATTCAAGGAAGAACCCCTGCCCTCTCATATAGGAACATAAATTTTTAGATGAATATTTATTTCTCCTAAATTTATTAGAAACAAGTAATTATTGTTTGACCTCATTGGAATCAATCCATATAAAATATTTTGTTCCTTGTGTTCAATTAAATTAATAATGCATGATTACAGGGTGATTATAAAAATAGAGGATTATGGAACTAAATTTTAAAAAATTTAATTTCAAAGAGATTAATTTTGGAAACAATACCCTAGATTTATCTCTCCATTCTTAGTTTTTCATCAACTAAAATTTGATCATTATGCGTAATATAATAAATCTAGTATCAGTATTAAATCCAATGCCAGGGAAGGCATGAGTTACAAAATATAAAATTTTTCAATAGCAAGGGAGTTGAAATTTTGAATGAAGGTACATTCATGGATTGAGAAATATGATGATTCCCTATATTATGTAACAAGTATCAGAGTAAATGATGATGTTAATTTTGTCTTTATAAATATTATTAGATGTTATTCAGGGATGTTTTATGTTATTATAAATATTAAAGTAAATAAAAAATCTTTAAATTAAATTATTTCTTCATTTTTTGATAACATGTGTAACAATTTATGGGTCCTAATACACCAAAGTAGATGTGGGATAAGTTTTATAAAATTTATGATAGAAATTAGAAAATTATACAAAAAAATTTTAAAATAGAGAATTATGTTTGATGATACCATAACTATAGATAATGATATAATTTATTATTTTCTTAATCTTAGTAAATGGGATAATGATCTACATCAGGGGATTCAGTGATAAATTTTAATATTCATCCACCATACAAATGTTAATGGTAATTATTCATTATTGGTTGGATACTAATACATTTAATCTCTAAGAGAAGATGAATTATATCATTATTAATTTCATAACACACTCTATGATAATGAAATTAGGAAATAACATCTGTTCAAGATGAAATATAAAGAGAAAATGGAGTTGAAATACATGAATATGCTCATGACCGTGGGGGGTTAGAAGATGAGTCCTCTAGTGATTTATTAGATAATGGGGAATGTGATGAATATAATAAAAGTACAATGGAGCATATCCAAAAAACAGTAAAGATAAAATGGATAATAACATATGAAAACATAACCTTATGTTCATTATGTGTTATCAAACTAGAAGGTATAAAATATATTATCCAAGATTGAAATTTAGGGTGTATTAAAATATTGTGGATGGTGAAATTAAATTTGATAAATAAATGTGGATAGATTTATATCATATCCATAAGTTCTTATGAGAATAAAACAAGGGTCAATGCAGAAAAAGATGAATTTATTTAAGAAAGGAAATGATTAATACTCTATAGGAATTATTTAGTATAAATAAGATTGGTTTAGATGATATTGTAACACTATTTCATGATGAAATATATTAGAAAGATCAAACTATGTGTGAGAAAGATAATGAACCATTGTGGAACACATGATAATAACTATGTATGATGTGTGTCATATGAGGATCACAAAACTCAATATGGAAGCTAGTTTCATGATGTACGAGGTCATGTAGTTCAAAAGGATATTAATAAATTTAAAACAATGAAAATAATTATTTTTATAAAATAAAAAAAATGACATTAAATTTATTGAGAAATAGAGAACACTAACATATTTTGACAATATAGATAATGTTAAGTGTAAATAATTGATATAAATTTAACCATGTTTTTACGGATAATAAGGACATATGAAAATAGGGTATATGGAAATGATTAAAATATAAAAATAATTTATGATTCATCATTGGGTGAAATAAATCAATACAAAAACTCATTAAAATTTTATAATAGGATCAGATAAGACTGTTAAATTTATTTTATCTGGTGGTGTATGATCCATTAAAGTATCAAGGACAGAATGAGTTAATAAAGGCATTGAGAAGATTAATCATAAATTAAATGGATTGGAGTAAAACATTTAAAACAAATAAACTTTTGAAAATGGAGTGGATGAATGAAATACACCATTAAAGTAACCATTTATTCATAAGATTAAATTGTTTCATTGAGAACATCATTTAAAATCAACTAATGGTATAATGGTTTAGTTTGTTTTATAGATTCTATTTTTTTGTATAATATGCATCTCTTATGGAGTTAATGAATGTATTAGACAAGTACGGTCTAACTAGCAGGTACAAGGAGCATATCTAAGAAAATTAATGACGCAAAAAATGATCTTAGTTTCCAATTCAAAATATTTTAGATTTTGTGGTGTAAATATGATGATTTTGTAACCATGAAGGTCACAATGATATGTAATTTATTCCATAATCTTCATGAAAAATTCTATATAATGTTTAATGTATGAACTCTCATAGATGTAACAAAATCAAAAATTAAATTTTTATTGATGTTCGTTATAATGATAGTAAGAGGATTAAGAAATGGATTACTGGTTGTGGATGACCATTATATATTTATCGATAGACCACTAACATTATTAATAATAATAAAAAATTGTGGTGTTGTTAGCAATTGGAATAAAACCATTATAATGATAAAAAGGATGATAAAATTTAATATTTAATCCCAAAATATGACGTCAAAAGATGTTTGGTTTGTACATTATCTTACACAAAACATACATTGTATGATATAGCCTTGTGATTAAGGAACTAAGATTATTTCTCGAACAAATTAATTTATTATCATTAAGAAAAAAGTAGAAAAAGATATCAAATGAGGTGATTAAACAAATGGATAACATTTTCGAATTTAATACTAATGTAAATCAAGGAATTTTTTCAAAGGATTTAAACGCATTTTGGTATAAAAGATTCAACCACCTCTATTTGAGATTTTTAATAAATATTTTAAAATGGGTAATAGTTTTAGATTGTCATTATCCCAATAGAGGAAGTGGATAATTTGTTTTAAATTTATGAATTGGAGAAATGACATAAGGTTTTCACAAAGGTGTAGAAATCCAATCCATATGGCCACATGATTTGACACATTTTGATTTTTTTAATCAAATGGTCAAATATCTACTAAAGAAGATAATTACATAACAAGATAAATAGATTATCTCAAAATATTACATAATGAAATGTTCATAAAAATAATTTAGGGATAGAGAAAATATTTTAAATAATTATTCAAGGGGTTGAGAATGAATTGGGGGTGTCTTAAATAAATTTTTGATTTGGAAATGTTATTTATTTAACAAGGACTCCATTAAATAATTAACACAATAATAAATGATTTAATATTATTTATTGTACTATTTACACACACTAGTAAAATGTCATAGATGTAAGAAAACCAAATATTTGAGATCGAGAGAACCATGCATTTAGGGTATAACATCTATTATTTTTACTATATTGAGGATATGCGTAAGAAATTTCATATCCAAAAAATATGATTATTCTTACCATATTCCAATATGACTTCTTTTAATTTTTGGTATAACAAGAAATAAAATAAGTAAAACATTAGTGTATACGGTAGTACATGGATAATGATTATTACAAACAAAATATATGAGTGTTGGATAATAATGATGAGGAAGGTAAATTATGGTATATATATGTAATAGAAAATGAAATAGTTTCATGAAAATGAGGCTTCCAAAAGTAGTATACTATTTTGAAATAAAAACACTTTGAATATATCGAAGAGTAATGTTTTAAATAAATAAAATATTAATGACTTTAATGAAGTTACTGAGCATGTTCATAACAAAAATTGTGTCAAAAATTCAAGATAATAAAACAAAAGTATATAATATTGATTCTAATTAGAAAAATCATGATGAAGTAGTAGAGGGGGATAAAGAAATAAAATAATAGAAGCTAAGAAAGAATTTGATAGTATAAAATATTATTATAGAACGAAAATATATTTTAAATATAAGAAGTATGGAACTAATACAAAACCAAATACTTCATATATCTTATATAAAGAGGAAATTAATTGTTGATGTTGTTAAAAGAAGAATGGATTAATTATATAATTTAGAATATGGATCACATACAGAGGAGTTTAAAATTTGATATTGTCCCATTATTGAAATGGGGAAATGATATTTTCACTAAGTGGGTATTCAAAAAAAATATAATTGAGAAAGGGGTTGTTTTACGTATAAAAGACAGAAATTTATGGAAGGAATATTCACTGATTCAAGTATTTTATTTTGAAAAAAATTATTCATTAAAAATACTACAATCCAAAATAGTAATCATAAAAGTTATATCTCATTTGTGGTATAATATATATGGATTTGAAATATTCTTTTATGGAAGGAGAGATATATGAGGATGTAAATATTTATATGTTCTAAGGATTCATTCTTGGAAAATAAAAACTGATACAATAATGTTTTAAAAGGAATATCTATGGGATAATATAGGCCCTCATGGGAATATATAAAATTATATAAATCTTTTTAATAGTAATTAAATTCACTAATGGGAACATTAATAACAACTATAATGTAAAACATGTTGAAAAAAGTATGATTATTTTAATTTTGTAATGATGATATTATTTTTATAGGAGACAAAGAAAACACTTATTTTTAAATTTTATATGATGAGGATGAAACATTGTTATATGTATATACATGGAAAAGTGAGTTACATCAATGGATTTATAGTTTCATATAATAGTTTTTTTAATGTTTTCACAAAATAAAAATATATGGTGGAATTTTATACAAAATTCATTATAGAATATTATAATATTGTTTCCCCAATATACATGTTGGGATGAAACTGGGGAAGGATTCTGAAATATAATGTTTCAATGAAATTTATTTTTATAGGCAGATTAGAAGAATAATCATTTTCACATTATCGCGACCAATGTTTTTTCACATTAGATACATTTTGGGAATGATATAAAACCAGTCCCATAGAATCGCATTTAAGGGCTTCCAAAATAATTTTAACGCACATCAACTATTCCATTAAAATTTAGATGATTTATAGAATGGGTGTAAATATGAAACTATAGGATATAGTGATATTGATTGGATGAGATTTTAGAGTTTCATGGGACACAACTATAGATAAGTTCTATGTAATATTTATTGATGTATTGGATGATGGATAATATTTTTTGAATTGTGGACTATATACTCTAAAAAAACAATATTCGATCTTAGGAACTCATTAGAGTATAATAGAAAATAAGAATAAATTTCTATATAAAAGAAGTTATCATTTATGGATTGACATGGAACAATATAAGGTATCACATGTATTTCTATATTGGTCATCATTATGTCATTATTTTATATTTTTCAATATTCATAATGAAGAAACTTTTGAACGAGAAATGATAAAATGAATTAAATTTATTGAATATATAATTATTCAAAGTTAGAGTAGAAATTTTAAATATTTACACTGTAATTGAATGAAATTAGGAAAATATATATTGGATGGAGTGTTGTTTAATATAACTCCATGACTAAGTAATATGTAACATGAAAAAAATGAAATTGATTCCACTATATGTGGATTTTTTTATATTCGTAAATGGATAAATTAAGTATATTTTAGAACATGTTTTCACTAAATTATATGATAATTCATAAAATTTTATTTATTTCCTAATAAAAGACTAATAAATAAGTCCTCTAACTTATTTAAAATGAGAAATAATTATATTTTCCCTTTCCTCTTCGTAAGTTGAGATGGAAATTTGAGTTCGGTATTATATGAGATAATTCTTTGGATTAGGAAAATTCCATTGGTATGGTTGTCATTGATGAACAAGTCAATCCATGAAGTGGATTTGGAATTACGGATGAAGGTGAAGAGATAATGGATATAGTTTTTCATAAATTACAAATCATATTAAATTTCAGGTTTTTATAATACTTTTTGTATGGAAAATAATAATGACCAAAAATTGATAGGTATGTTCCACTAATTTTTTTTATAGTTTCCATTTTTGAAATTTTAGTTTTTTAGAGGAATCATGGTAGGCCTGTAGTTAGTCACTTTGTTAGGATAAAAATGTGATAAATCCGTGCATTTTGAAAAATTATATTAATTGATTTTGCAAAATTATTCTAACCATGGGAGATAACGATACATATTTTGAAATTATAATTAATAGAGCTTATAGTGAATAGTATGGATCATTAAATTTATCGGTATTTTAATTTTCTGATTATCTGTATCTATTTTCATCATTTTTTATATAATATTTTTATTAATTTTTGGGGTATTACTATTATGTAAAAATTATTTTTTTCAATGGTTGATCAAACCATTATCTTATCCAAGGATCAGATTTTATTAGAAATTTATTTCTAAAATTTTACATTGACATACATTTCATTTTATACTACTACTCAAATCTATTCATTATGATGATATATTTATGGATTTGATAATTTGTATAGAGAACCCTCAATCATCTTGTTAGAGATTCAAAGAATTTTTTTCAATCATGTGGTTATCACATAACGAATTGTTTACTTTCATAAATTTATAAATAGTAAGTTGATTCTTAGAACCTATATATATTTGTTCATTTTTCATAATTTTATATGTTTTTAATGTTTATAAAGAATTGATAATGTGTTAAATATGTGTAATTTTAAATTTATTAAAAA